>CM055117.1:259933616-262333616 GCA_029206835.1 Rana muscosa | reverse complement strand
CCACTAGATGCATATCAATCAAAAAGAGTGAAGCTAACATGTTTCCAGGGCCATGTCCTCTTCCTCAGAGTTACGAGGAAGAGGGCATGGCCTTCAGAATGCATTAGAGTGCCCTATTCAATTGAAATGCATCTGGTGGTATCTTGCCTATTGTTACGCCTATGTTATTTCTACTTTTGTGAGTACAATGGATTTTACTCTTTTAATTTATTAAACAGTTTTACAGTAATGCACTAGGCTGGTGCATCTTCTTATGTTTGTGTTCTAGCATTGGTTTTCCCCAAATTGAAGAGGGCAGCAAGGCTTCAGTGCATACATTGGTGGTTCAAGTTGGTGGAAATATTCAGTCGTCCATTTGGTGGTTTAAGGTGGAATATCTGTCCATTTGGGCTCCATGAAGATTGTACTGTCTGGAAGGTTGCCATACCTGTAGCGTGGACTTTGCACATTTATTTAACAATGATAACCTAACAGGAGGGTTTAAGGCTAGCAGGCTGAATGGGGGGAAATTGAGAAGTTTTATTCATCCATGTTGAAGGAATCTCTCCTGCTAGCTGTTCTATTCAGACAACAGGCATCAGTGGCTGTCTGATTACCCGAACAGTGACTGCATTTGATTGCACGCAGTCACGCTTTGGTTGGCAATTCTCCACCCAGCTCCTTCAGTTTTGCAGTCAAAGTTTGTCGTCTTGGTTGGTGCCGACAGGGTGACCCCCAGTTTAAATTTTGCCAGATTCAGTCGGAACTGTTCATAATTAGATCAGCGTATGGCAGGCTTAACCCTTCTCTTTCCTAACAAAACTAAGAAAAAAAACTTGCCATATACATAACAATTTTAACTGCAGAAGTGTGCTTCTTTGTTTTGCAGACCAGGCGCTATACCTATGTTGTTGGTAGTCTATCTGCCAACAACCCCTCTGACTGCTCTTTTGCTTGGTCCACTTTTTATAATTTATTCAACAGCAGCATCACACGGCTGCAAGGTAGCCCCCATAATAATGAAGGTCAGTCTATCGCCAGTATAAAAATTATACAAAACTGCGCTAAACGTTAACCCCAAAACCCCCCAGCAGCGATTCTCTTGTTTAGCATAATCACAATAAACAACATAAAAATAGATAGTCGTGCTAAAAAACTTTAATGATAAATAATGTCCAAATCGCAGATCAGCATGTAATAAGAGAATGTATCAAGGCTCTATAGGTGAGTCCACATAAGTAGTGAATAAAGCCTTCCTAAGTGATAATATCCACCATCCATCACTCACCTTGAACCGCAGTGCCTCCACCAAAATCTGCACAAACTGCTTACTAGCTCCTGTGGACCCCTTATTATAGGGGGTCGATCTGCGCCTGTGGCTTAAACCCAGCCAGGACCTTTCTCCGCATCTCAGGGCTCCTCCACCAACCAGATGTCACTCAGTGTATTGGATGGAAAGTTGTGTCACCCAAAAGAAACAAAGGCTCCATATAGCATAAAATCCTTAATAGGTTTATTGAATGGTAAAATATTGCACTTGCAACAGCAAAAATCTATAAAAAAGCAATATTTTACCATTCAATAAACCTATTAAGGATTTTGAATGAATGAATGAAACAATGCTTATAAATGCAGTCTTACCCATGGGCCTCGATGCGTATGACCATAGTGAGCAGGGAGATACTGATCTTCTTAATTTAGCTCCTTTTACTGGCCAGGATGTGGTGAAAGACTTGTATAGCGCTACAATGCGAACGGAATCACCTCAAGGCGCTTTTTGCAGCCAGTGTCTTGCTGGCTGGTGCAGTCATTTACCACGTAGGATCTTGACACGCTTGGGACACACACATACGTACACATATATACTGGGCCAATTTTTGGACAATCCAATGCTATATAGAGCCTTTGTTTCTTTTGGGTGACACAACTTTTCATCCAACTCATTGAGTGACATCTGATTGATGGGGAAGCTCTACAATAAGGGGTCCACAGGAGCTGGTAAGCAGTTTGTACAGCTTTTGGTGGCGGCACTGTGGTTCAAGGTGATGGATGGTGGATATTATCACTAAGGAAGGCTTTATTCAGTACTTATGTGGACTTACCTATAGAGCCTTGATACATCCTCTTATTGAATGCTGACCTGCATTTTGGACATTATTATGGTTTTTTAGTGTGACTCAGTCTATCACCAGGCCTTTTCTGTTCTAGGATATGCCTCTGATAATGTCAAAGTCCAAAGGAAGCGGTCAGTGCTGGGCCAATCAGCTGGAAGAGGAGAATTCCCCAAATATAGTTAATCTAACTGGGTCATGTGGCCATATTAGGTCAATGTCGTCACAAAAATCCCTGTCCCTTTGTGTATTGCAGCTACAGGGCGGGGATTTCCCTGCCACAGCAGATGATTGCTCCAGCACAGACTAGGGATGAGCTTGGGTTCAGTGCAAACCCGCAATGAAGCTTCCTTGCGGGTTTGCACTGAACCCAACCAAGCTCATCCCTAGTTAGGAGCGCACAGGTATTTTGGCAGATTAAGTCCAGGTTCACACTGGGCTGCGAGAATGAACCCGTGTGAGTTCAGCTGAACTCGCACGATTTCACTCCCGCTTGTCAGTCCCGATTTCGACCGCGATTACAGAGACATCTGTGCAGTTTCGCAAAAAGTAGTACAGAAACTACTTTTTGAAATCGGTGCAGCACCACAGATGCGGCGTCGCACCGATGAGGACGGCGCCAATGTCGGAAATTGCCGCCGATTTGACATGTCAAATCGCACCAGTGTGAACCAGGGCTAACAGGCATTTTCCTGTGCGTACGTTGTTTTAAGAGGAATAAAAGAGAGAAATATGCATGTATTGCAGCGATATACTGAAGATGCCGTTTTTATTTTGCCCAGAAAATATGTATACATGAGGTTTACCCAGAACTGAATTTGTTCTTTTGTGATTACAGGTCCACTTTAACCACTAAGGGATTAACATGCCACATGCTTCCCCAATTGGCAAATCATTAACTACTTACAGTAAATACAAAGGATTATGTTTTTGTCTCAAAGGTTGTCAAACTTTAGAAACTTTCCTGGAAAGGACAATGTCAGTATAATTTACAAATGCTCTACATTATACATCTCCTTAACCAGCAAAAAACACAAGACTGAGTCATGAGGCTGAACATAGCGTTTGTGTCTCGGTACTTAATGGTTTCACAGATAATGTTCTACAACCAGATGTTTTGCCTATGTGCTTTAACCTCAAGTAGACTGGCTGTTTTACCAATTTTTACAAATAAAGAGTCTGCTATGATGGACAAATGTATATCTTTTTACTAAGTATTACATGTCATCCATCAAGGGGAGAAAAAAAAACAGGCCAACTGAGTAGATCTAAAGTATTGTTTGTCAGCATCCTCTTTGAGACATATCATACTTAAAGCAGAATTAAACTCAGTTTTGAAAAACCGCTGACAGGCAGGGTTATTATAATAGATGAGACCCTAGTGGTCTCTTCTGCCATAAATGTTTTTCCCGGCCTGTCAGTGTTAATGTACATTGAACTGTGCTTCGCAGCTCAGAGGAACATTTATGGCACTGCTCTTTACCATGACGACGTCACTGCGGTCTGGACATTTTAGGTGGCCGAACGGAGAGAATCCAGAAGGAAGACCAGGTAAAGATGGAAGCGCCTGAGTCCGTCTGAAGAATTGACATTGCAGCAATGGAGGGCTTCATTTTACAGAGCCTGGACCGGCTTTGTGATGTCAGCCGACAGCAGGTTTCAGCTCGCTGTCTGCTAAAAACGGGTCACAGGAGTACAGAACAATCTGCACTACTGTGGTCCACAGGAGAAGTACAGCCAAACGCGCTTTGGCTGTACTTCTCTTTTACCATCTATGAGAAAATTAGATTACCGTATATACTCGAGTATAAGCCGAGTTGTTCAGCACATTTTTTTGTGCTGAACATGCCCCCCTCAGCTTATACTCAAGTCACCTTTTTTGCGCCTGATCTCCCGGAATTTGGGGACCCGGTACTCGCCGGCCGTAGGTTCCCTGGACCCCAAACTTTGCACACATGTAGCCCCACTCTTCTTCTACAAGTGTGCAAAGTTTGTTGTACAGGGGACCTACAGCCGGGGAGCACCGATTTTTTCAAAGCCGGGCACCCCTTCCATAGACTCCAATGTTAAATGGTAATTTCTCTGGTGACTTTGGGGACTCCCATGTTAAACGTCAGTCTAGTCATGGGCACAGTGAGGCATGGGCACAGTGAGGCATGGGCATGGACACAGTGAGGCATTCAGATGGACACCCTAGGCTTATACTCGAGTCAATACCTTTTCCCATTTTTTGTGGTGAAATTAGGTGCCTCTGCTTATATTCGGGTCGGCTTATACTCGAGTATATACGGTACATGTTTTAAATGTGTGTGCATTAGAATGCTACAAAGAAATGCATTTTGTTCAAATTAAAACGAGAGGTTAAAAAGAAATCATACTCTACACACTGGTATGCTAAAAGAAAACAGTGTATGAACAGAAAACATATATTCCAAGACATGTGCAATGTTGTCAAACCACACATCCCCTTTCATTACAGCAGAGAATACAGTGCAGACTAAGCTGGATATGACTAATTCCTGCATGCAGTAGTTAGAAAAGAGGAATGCTATCATCATAAGATTTGTTGAAAAGGGCATTGGCAGGTCAGTTTAAATACAAGCACAATCCTGCACTATTTACATATACTGCATGTTAAAACCAGCCATTAGTGGGGTTTATCTGGGGGTGGTGTGGTGAAATTTGCAAGGGTGCTTCTGGCCACACTATGCCTAGTGTTTCTCTGCATCAAAATGCAAAGCAATAGGCTTTCAGCAAAGAAAAAATAATCCAGCATGCCATGCTAACCATAGGGTCCCAAGTATTTCAGTGAATCCCTAACCACCCGTCTTTCGGGTGCATTCACACCTCCGAATGCATCCGCATTCTGATTAGTAAACCCCAGCGGAGGGTTCCCCCGATTATTGAAAGCAATAAGGGGCTGCAGGCTACCTCAGCTAAACTGGGGCACTCGCAATGAGTCATACAGTGTATATCGTATCAAAAGATCTCTTTAAATGGGACTTTTAGGGCAACCAAAGGTAACAAAACCATATAATTATAAAATATAATTATAAAATATAAATTTTTATTAATATCACTTCAAAAACTCCTCACATGAGGCACATATTTAAAACCAAACATGTTCAAGTTGTTCAAGATATAGCACAAGATACATGAAAGAGTGGTGATACCCAAAACCATGAGTAGCATAATCCAAAGTTCACTAACAGCAGTACATGGAACGGGCTAAGAGTCATACAGTGGATATAAAAAGTCTACATACCCCTGTTAACATTTCAAGTTTCTGTGATGTAAAAAAAATAGACAAAGATAAACCAATTCAGAACTTTTTCCACCTCAGAATTAAGCAATCTCATTCAAACTCATGTTAAATAGGAGTCAGTACACATCTGTCATCATTTAAAGTGCCTTTGATTAACCCTAAATAAAGTTCAGCTGTTCTAGTAGGTCTTTCCTGACATTTTCTTAGTCGCATCCTACAGCAAAAGTCATGGTCCGCGGAAAGCTTCCAAAGCATCAGACGGATCTCATTGTTAACCACTTTTCCACCGCCCGCCGTCAAATGACGGCGGGAAGAAGACCCTGTTGTTCTGGGCAGACGTCATATGACATTGCGCCTTTAAAAGCCACTAGGGGGGCGCGCATGCACCGCGTCACTTGGGACCCGATGCACGTGCCCGGCGGCCGCGATGGCCGCCGGGCACCTGCGATTGCCCAGTAACTGAGCAGGACCGTGGATCTGTGTGTGTAAACACACAGATCCTCGTCCTGTCAGGGAGAGGAGACTGATGGTGTGTCCCTTGTACATAAGGACAACCATCGGTCACCTCCCTCAGTCAGTACCCTCCCACCACAGTAAGAATCACTCCCAGGGAACACATTAACCCCTTGATCGCCCCCTAGTGTTAACCCCTTTCCCGCCAGTCATGTTTATACAGTAATCAATGCATTTTTATAGCACAGATCGTTGTATAATGGTCCCAAAAATGTGTCAAATATCGCAGTCACGATAAAAATCGCTGATCGCCGCCATTACTAGTAAAAAAATAAAAATGCAATAAATCTATCCCCTTTTTTGTAGCTGCTATAACTTTTGCGCAAACCAATCAATATACGCTTATTGCGATTTTTTTTACCAAAAATATGTAGAAGAATACATATCGGCCTAAACTTAGGAAAAAATTTGTTTAAAAAAAAAAAAAGGATATTTATTATAGCAAAAAGTAAAAAATATTGTGTTTTTTTCAAACTTGTCCCTATTCTTTTGTTTATGGCGCAAAAAAATAAAACCGCAGAGGTGATCAAATACCACCAAAATAAAAGCTCTATTTGTGGGGAAAAAATGATAAAAATGTCATTTGGGTACAGTGTAGCATGACCGTGCAATTGTCATTCAAAGTGTGACAGCGCTGAAAGCTGAAAACTGGCTTGGGCAGGAAGGGGGTGAAAGTGCCCTGTAGGCAAGTGGTTAAAAGGCATCAGTTCGAAGAAGGTAGAAAAGAATTTCCACGGCATTAGATACACCATGGAACACAGTGAAGACAGTCATCATCAAGTGGAGAAAATATGGCACAACATGGAGGCTGCCAAGAGGCCTACAGCAACATTGAAGGTGCTGAAGGAATCTCTGGCTGCGTGGTACATGTGATAACAATCTCTCGTATTCTTTATATGTCTGGGCTATGGGGTAGAGTGGCAAGATGGGGTAGAGTGGCCTTTTCTTACAAAGAAAAATATCCAAGCCCGGCTAAATTTTGCAAAAACACATCTGAAGTCTCCCAAAAGTATGTAGGAAAATGTGTTATCGTCTAATGAAACCAAGGTTGAACTTTTCTTCAGCTGGAACAAGGGCCTTGGTCAAGGTAGAGGGAATTATGAGCAGTTCCAAATACCAGTCAATATTGTCACAAAACCTTCAGGCTTCTGCCTGAAGGCTGAACATGAAGAGAAACCTCATCTTTCAGCATGACAACGACCCAAAGCATACTTACAAATCAACAAAGGAATGGCTTCACCCGAAGAAGATAAAAGTTTTGGAATGGCCCAGGCAGAGCCCAGACCTAATTCCGATTGAAAATCTGTGGGACGATCTGAAGAGGGCTGTGCACAGGAGATGCCCTCACAATCTGACAGATCTTGGAGTGTTTTTGCAAAGAAGAGTGGGCAAATATTGCCAAGTCAAGATGTGCCATGCTGATAGACTCATACCCAAAAAATAGGATTTTTATAACAGCTTACCTGTAAAATCCTTTTCTTGGAGTACATCACGGGACACAGAGCGACATAGTCATTACTAATGGGGTTATATAGATACCGTCAGGTGCTGGCACTGGCAACTTCCAAAACCGGAAGTACCCTCCCCTATATAAGCCCCTCCCATCCGGGAGCACCTCAGTTTTGTAGCAAAGCAATAAGTGTCCCCAAAGAGGGGCGGGAGCTCTGTGTCCCGTGATGTACTCCAAGAAAAGGATTTTACAGGTAAGCTGTTATAAAAATCCTATTTTCTTTCTCGTACATCACGGGACACAGAGCGACATAGTCATTACTAATGGGATGTCCTAAAGCAATGCCCAATGAGGGGGGGGGGATACACCATATATAAGCTGAGCGCTATCAGACATGAGGATCTTTTGCGGCCTGCAACACACTGCGCCCAAAGGCGACATCCTCCTGACTTCTAACGTCCACCTGGTAGAACCTAGTAAACGTGTGTACTGAAGACCATGTTGCGGCCTTACAGATTTGAGCCAGGGAGGCCTGGTGATGCACTGCCCATGAAGTTCCAACTGCTCTCGTGGAGTGCGCTCTAACTTTGAACGGAGGCGGTCTCCTTCTCAAGCCATAGGCTTGTATTATGACCTGTCGAATCCACTTGGCTAAAGTAGATTTTGACGCTGCCTGACCCTTTCTGGGGCCTTCCGGCAGAATAACCAAAGTATCCGTTCTGCGAATCTGAGCAGTGGCCTTTAGATAAGCTTTAACTGCTCTTACTACATCCAAAGAATGCAATAACTTTTCCTCTACCGAAGTAGGTTTGGGGAAAAAAGAAGGAAGAACCACATCTTGGTTCAAATGAAACCTCGATACCACCCTAGGAAGAAAGGCTGGATGAGGACGTAACACTACTCTATCCTTATGGATAACCAGATATGGCTCCTTACAGGACATAGCTGCTAATTCCGACACTCTTTTAGCCGAACAAATGGCTACTAGAAAAATCAATTTCCTGGTGAGAAGCACCAAGGAAATATGCTGTAATGGTTCAAATGGTTGTTTCTGTAGAACCGACAGAACCAAGTTTAGATCCCATGGACATATGGGAATATTAACCGGAGGACTAATACGCATCACTCCTTGTATAAAGGCTTTGACTAGTGAATGCGAAGCCAAGGGCCTTTGAAAAAATATTGACAAGGCCGAAATCTGACCCTTGATAGTACTCAAGGCAAGCTTCCTATCTACAGCCCATTGTAGGAAGTCCAGAATCCTACCTATTACGTACTTATGTGGATGCCATTTCTTGGCCTCACACCACGCGATGTACGCCTTCCAGATTCTATATAAGATCTGCCTGGATACCGGCTTCCTGGCATTGATCATGGTAGATACCACAGGATTAGAGAGCCCTCTCTTTTTTAGAATGTGGGCTTCCATAGCCAGGTCGTCAAACCTAGGGCTGGTAAGGAAGGGTGGTATATCGGTCCTTGCGAAAGCAGGTCCGGACGACGTGGGAGAGTCCAAGGACTCCCCACTGAAATTTTACAATCTCCGCGTACCACGCTCTTCGGGGCCACGCTGGAGCCACCGGAATCACTGGTTTCTTTTCTACCCTGATTCTGCGGAGTAATCGAGGTAACCATTGTGGCGGTGTGAATGCATATATCAGCTTGAACTGATCCCAAGGGAACACTAGGGCATCCGAGCCGCAAGCTAGGGGATCCCTTGTCCGAGAGACAAACCTGTCCCCCTTTGCGTTGAATCTGGATGCTAGAAGATCTACATCCGATGTTCCCCACCGCTGACATATTGTCCAGAAAACCTCGGGGTGAAGGGACCCTTCCTCTGGGCCTAATTGCTGGCGACTTAGAAAGTCCGCCTTCCAATTCTCCACTCCTGGAATGAATACCGCAGATATGGCTGGGACATATTTTTCTGCCCATTTCAGGATGTAATTTACTTCCCTCTGGGCTGCACGACTCCTGGTGCCCCCCTGATGATTGATATATGCCACTGCTGTGGCATTGTCTGATTGAATTCTGACAGGGGACCCTTGGAGTTTGGATGTCCATGCTACTAGGGCATACCGGGCTGCTCGTATCTCTAAGAGATTGATGGGCAGGGCCTTTTCCGCATCCGACCATCTGCCCTGGAGAGACCATTGCTCCAGCACTGCTCCCCAGCCTATAAGGCTGGCATCTGTAGTGACCACCTTCCAAGAAATCAGACTGAAGGATTTCCCTTTTTCCAGATTCTGGGGAACCAACCACTAACGGAGGCTCTTGCGAACGGAAGGGGACAAGGACATTGTAAGTCTAGGGCCTGAACTTTTTTGTTCCAGGCTGACAGTATGGCCCCCTGCAAATTCCTTGAATGGAATTGACCGTAGGGTACTGCTTCGAATGATGCCACCATTTTTCCCAGCAGCCTCATGCACAGGCGTATGGACGGCTGTCTTTTTTGTACCCACTAAGTGTATCAAATCTTTCAAAGACAACACCTTTCCTCGAGGCAAGAATATTTTTCTCTGGCCTGAATCCAACCTTAGCCCCAAGTATTCCAGACTTTTGACTGGTTTTTAGGGCTGACTTTTCTCGGTTGATAATCCAACCGTGAGATTCCAGATACTTGATTGTCTTGTGAACGACCACTTCTAGTTTTTTCACTGAGTGGTCTATCAGCAACAAGTCATCTAGATATGCCATTATCATTACACCTTGTGTTCTTAGATTGGCCAATAAAGGGCCAGAATTTTTGTAAACACTCGTGGTGCTGTGGCCAAACCGAAGGGTAAGGCTCTGAACTGAAAATGGCGCCCTTCTACTGCAAAGCGTAGAAACTTTTGGTAGACTGGAAAGATGGGAATGTGCAGATAAGCATCTTTGATGTCGATCGCGGCTAACCAATCCTCCCCTTGTAGGGCAGTGGCCACCGATCGGATCGACTTCATCGGAAAGTCCTGATATACAGGAATTTGTATAGCCCTTTTAGAATTAATATGGGCCTCCCGTCCGCGTTTGCTTCGGGACTGTAGAGAGGTTTGAGTAAAACCCGAACCCTCATTCTTCCAGGGGAACCTCCATAATTACTCCTTGGAGCAATAGTTGTTCTAGTGCCAACAGGAGGGATCCTCTCTTCCGGGGATCCCTTGGCACGTTTGACCTCAAAAATGGGAAGGAGGAGAGTCTCTTAACTCCAATCTGTATCCCCAACATACTGCGGAGAGCACCTATCTGTCTTGATCGCGTCCCGCCAGGTCTCTTGTGAACAACTGGAGTCCTCCCCCCACCCGACTGAGTGGGGGCAACCCTTCAATGAATTTAACTTTGGGGGAGGTTTTGTACCTCCCCTGACCCAGGGTTTCTCATTACCCTGCTATTGTCCCTGTTTTTTACCCCCGGGAATTGACCGAGGAGGCCGTCGGAACTGTTACACAGCCGATGCCCCAGGGACTGGAGAAGCAGGCCTCTTAAAGAGGGACCTCTAACTCTGTTTTTAACCGGCAAGAGCGTATTTTTACCGCTGGAAATTTTCTGGATATATTTGTCCAGGTTTTCCCTGAATAAGCGTTCACCATGAAATGGGACGCTAACCAGCCATTCCTTACAGGGAGCTTCAGCAGACCAGTTTTTGAGCCATAGAAGCCTACGCATATGTACTCTAGACAGCGTAAGGCGGGAGGCCTGATGGACTGAATCCTTTATGGCGTCAACCGCAAAGCCTAAGGCTCTAGGTAGATCAGCTAGGGCAAGGCCTGCTGATCTGTCAAGTCCCTCAAGACCTGTTTTAACTGATCCTTCACTGCTTAGCAGACCCCAATAGCTGCTACTGCTGGTTGTGTCACCAAGCTTGCTGTAGAAAGAAGCAGACTTTCATAAGGACTCCAATCTTTTATCTATTGGGTTCTTGAACATTTGGACATTATCCACTGGACATGTCAGTGATTTATACATACAAGAGATGGCTGCGTCCACTGTAGGGACCTTCCATTTTTTTTTTTTTTTTTTTTTTGATGAACTTATCCTCCATGGGATAGACCACCGGAAATCTCTTGGGGGAATAATATTTTCTCAGGACGTTCCCAATCCTGGTAAATAAGCCCTTTCAGTAAAAGGGTGAAGTGGAAAAGAACAGACAGTCTGGGGGCTTCTAGCGACCCCAACGAGGATACAGTAGTGGTTGATGGTTCCGCAAGGTGCATTTTTAATGCCGATCGGACCATGTTAGTCAGAGACTGAACCCATAATCTTTCAGCTTGAGCTGCTGAGAAAGGTTCCTCCACTGTTGATTCCTCTATAACAGAATCAACCTCATCCTGATCCCCTTCAGGCAGGTCGATCCCTGTATGGGACTGTTGCTCTGCTAACAGGCACTCTGAAGGAGGAGACGGAGATCGGCGTGCTTTCCCTGACAGGGAGGCAGCGATCAATGTTGACAATCTCTCTCTAATCCTCCCAGAGCTGAGGAAAAAACCTCCTCTGTTACATACACAGGAGCAGGTGACTGAGGACAGCCACAGTACCAAGTACCCCTGCGGGGTCTCTATGGTCACTTACCTCTGAACTTCAGGGGAGACTGGTGCAGCAGAAGCATGCCCACCTCAGAGCCCGATGAGACCCCCTTCGCTTCCTGGAAGATTCAGTTCCGGAGCTTCTGGACGGCATATTCTTAAGCCTAAAGCTGAGGTATTCCAGCCGTAATACACCACTTTTACTGAGAATAGTCTAGCACAATTGCTGCTATATCACAGTTGGTGTCTACTAAAGTGCCTTTCTAGGGGATGCCTGCATCAACCGCCTCTGTGTGCCTTTATCTGTTGCTAGCTCTGTCTGTGCATTCAATAGCCAGCTATAATGTGCTTTAAAACACGCTGGACGCCCGCACATGCGCAGCAGCGCCGCGGCGCACACCTGAGCGTCATCCACCCGCTCCGCCCCTTTTTTCAGATCGACTCTATGAATAGAGGCGCGTGCACGCGCACGCGCGCGGGCACGTGCGCCTTCGGCGCCCTTTTTTAAAAACAATAAGGAGCTAGACGGGAGCCAGGGCCCCCTTTGCCGCAGGGCCCGGGGATGGATGAGCGCAGCAACAGGGCAGAGGAGACAGCTTCCCAGCAGAGAACATACCAACTGCCTGGATTTGATTCTGGAAGAAAAAAATCCACATTACAAGAAAAAGAACCATAGCGGCCTCTAGTGTCTAACACAGGTACCGCGGTCTTACATTTTTTTTATTTTATTTTTTCTTGCCTACTATTAAAATTTTTACATTTTCTCAGTAGTAACAGGCATACACAGAATATTAGCGGGAATACCTTAGGTAACAGGCAGAAAGACAAAATAGGCTTGGGGGTCCCTCAATAGAACCAAGTTCCTGAGGGCCCCCACTTACCTTTTCCTCGCCGCAGGACTTTGTTTGGTCCACAGAAGCCCAAACTTCACCTATCACGGCAGGCATTGTAATCAAACCTTCAGGGACCGGGTTCCCAAGGATTCCACTCCCCTGGACCTGTATAGCACCCTGCACAGAAAACATCTTGGTCGTGGGTATGACCAGAGCTCTGGATCCCAGGGTCCAGCTCTCCTAAGAGAAGCATTACAGGCAAAACCTTGCTCTTCTCTGCAAGGCCCGGGTACCGACCGTTTAGCTATGAAGCTTTTTTGGTCGGATCCGGAATAGCTTACTGAGGCCCAAAAGAACCTGTACGCAAGCTCAGTGAAAAACACATGTTTCTTCTTGGCCAACACCTTAGACACTGGCAAAAAACTGAGGTGCTCCCGGATGGGAGGGGCTTATATAGGGGAGGGTACTTCCGGTTTTGGAAGTTGCCAGTGCCAGCACCTGACGGTATCTATATAACCCCATTAGTAATGACTATGTCGCTCTGTGTCCCGTGATGTACGAGAAAGAAAGACTGAGTGCTGTAATAAAATCAAAAGGTGCTTCAACAAAGTATTAGTTTAAGGGTGTGCACACTTACTGTATGCAACCATATTATTTACATTTTTTATTTTTACTTCCCTCCACCTAAAAGACTTTACATATCCACCGTACAAGCAGGAGCTGGAAGCCCCCCATAGCTTTCAATGGGGTTTCTTTCTGCAGCTAATCACAGGAATCTCCGCTGGGCTTTTCACATCTAACTGAAGTGCTGGTGACATTTGCAGGTGTGAATGCCCCCCCCTTTCGTTTTTTCTGGGGCAAACCCCCCCCCCCCCCCAAAAAACAAACTGATTAACAGAACAATACTGTTCACCTCTAAAGCCAGGGGAGACCTAGGAGTTCCTAATCTGCATGCATATAATCCGGCAGCACAAATATCCCAGTTAGTGCAGACTACTATCAGCAGACTTGCCATTGCCCTTGGATTCCAATAATGCTCTTTCTTGCTCCCCACTGTCAATCACCACATTTATGTGCATCCCGAAGAAGAAATTACCTCCTATATTGTGTCCAACCCTTTCTTACTCCTTTTTGGTATGGGACAGAGCTAGGAGAACCCTAGATTCAGCTCATACCCCCTTGGCACCCATCATTGGTAATCTCGAGTTTAAAAAAAAAAAAAACACACACACTTTCCAGTGGTGGGAAAACAAAGGACTGATTCTTACTTTTTGCCAGATGACAACATATTGTATATAGCTTGGATTGTTATAAAAATAATTCAAATTACCCCCACCTAAGATCTACCATTACATTCAGATAGTGTCCTATATTTAAAGCTTATAAAAATATAAAAATCATATATTCATTTCCGCATTGTATTTCAATTTCTAGCCAACTCCTAAGTACTCCTGAATGATCCTAAAGTTTGTAAACTTTATGAAGATCCTCACACATGTACCTCGCTGAATTCTGTGACATGTATAAAAAGAGAAGTGTGGGAATAGCAAAAAAAAAACACATACTCACCTAGATGGCTGCAGCACCGATGTCAGCTGCAGCTGTTCCCTGTCGGCTCTACCCCAAGAACCGAGTGATCAAACACCACTGATCGCTCAGTTCTCCCCTCCACTCCAAGCAGAAAGCTGTAACCGTCAGTCACCAGCTCTCTGCTCTGCCCCTCCGGTGCTCACTGGAGCACCGGGCTGTCGAGAGGGCAGGAGGGGATAGCTTGCTGAGGAGCTGGGCCAGCTGCCGGTCCAGGCTTCTGGGTGGAACCCAACCATATGGTCAGGATCTATTAAGAGCCTAGAGCACCTGAGTGACATCAGTTGACAGCAGAATTTAACCAGCTGTTGGATGAAAACAGGTCAGAGGAGTGCCGAACAAACTGTACTCCTGTGATACATAGAAGTATAGCCAAGAAAGCATCTATATACACCTTTCCTTTAACCAAGCCCTGTGAGTAGGCACTGTTGTGTCACACATTTCACACAGACTGCCATCTGAAATACAGAGGTGCTGAGAGGAGGAGTTTGCTGTACTGACTCTGTCTCCTGAATCACTGCTTGCAGGCAGCAAGGTACCATGGGATATGTAGTCCTTGGATATTAAAATTTTACACAGCAGAGGAGAAGCTGCAAAGCATGCAGAAAATCCAGGAAGTTGTGAAAAGAGATGGCCAGCAATGGCAGCACTCAAAAAATGAAAGGAGATTTTTACACGTAAGCTTATACAATGCCAAAGTTATAGAATGAACATGTATGCTGTGATCAAAAATGTCCTTAAAGTCTAAATGTAAACTTGCCGCTCAATCTTTTACTAATTGAACTGACCTGTAGGTTCATAGAGGCATCAAATGGGCACATTTCAACAATATATACTATGCCTTCGAAGTATACACAAAAATCCTATACGTGCCCTAGTGGGAAACTTCATAAAACTTTAGACCTCCAGGACTGGCAGCAAAGCGATTTGTCTCAGATGTCTATCAACACTGTCCTAATAGAATCCAACAAGAAAACATTACTGAGATGGTATCTAGTTCTCATTAGGTTTACCAAATTACACCCTCACCTACTTGTTACAAGGGCTGTTCTGCAACAGCTGGAGGGCCCCAGGTTGCCTACCCCTGATATAGATGTTCATTGGCAAACTTCATACATGCCTGTTCTTCTTGAGGAGCATTGCGGGCGCTGCAGGATTTCAATCAAAGGCAGCGTATTGTGTTACCAATGGTTTGTTTGGTGACTGATTCTTCACTTTCCTCATGATCATCCTTAACCCATGAGGCAAAATCTTCCATGATGCTCCAGACAGAGGGCGATTTTATTGATGGTTATTTTGTATTTCTTCCATTTGCGATTAATCGCTACAACAGTTTTCTCCTTCTCACCAAGCTTCTTGCTGATGGTCTTGTAGCCCATTCCAGCCTTGTTCAGGTCTACAATCTCCCTAACATCCTTTGACAGCTCTTTGGTCTTGCCCATGATGGTTAGGTTTGAATGGAAGAAAGAGATTCTGTGGACAGGTGTCTTTTATACACATAACCAGTTGTCGTTAGGAGCACCTTCTTAAATTTACAGGACCAATCTGTGTACCACATGAGCACTTACTGTAGCCAGTCTGCCGCCTGTTGTACCAGACATGCCATTTCTTTGCACTTTGCTGCCTACATCAACATTTTCTCTTGATTCATCATAGTCACACAATGCCAACAAGGTTAAAGTAATTCCTTCCTAAGAGAAAAATTAAGGCTGCCAATGCTGAGACCAGTTTCCTGACTTTTCTAAACTATCGGGCATCATTTGGGCGAGCGACTCAGAGCACTGGAATAAGGAGTTTAGTATGACTGCCAGGCAATTAGCATTTGCAGAATGAAAAGTTAGCAATGGCAGAATCAATTTTCCAGATTTACTAAAATAAATCTAGAAATATAAATAGAGCAAGAAACAAAATGCTAAGTGCACGGTGCAGGTAATTATAGCAACCAATCTAAAACTTACCTAACTAAAGCCAGACCAGTTCAAGATGGTTTGTGATGAGTTTCTATGGGTTTAGCACTTTGTACTTTGTTCCTTGCAGTATTTTACTGTATAAAAGGCAGCTGGTCATAACATTTGGCAAAAATAAGCTCGCAGTACGAAGGAATACCTTTCATACCACAAGAATAACAATAGAATTTATTACAGTAATTATACTACTAACCATGGTTATGCCAGTTATTGGAAGGAAGGTGTTCCCATTTTTCTGCAGACAAAGCACCACATTCACTAATCAATGTGCTATGCTATGTTAATTGTTATTATGCTGTCTACTTTTCAACTATAAAACACCTACTAATGCAGTTCTGTATTCAATAAACCTGGACTCCAGGCAGGTAAGAAAAACACCAATTAATGCAGGTATGTGCTCATTAATAATCATTAGATGTATTTCTTAAGGAAATTAATGTAGGTTCCACTCAGAACAGGCTTTGCTATGGTCGACCAAAGAAGTTGAGTGCACGTGCTCAGCTCCATATCCAGAGGTTCTCTTTGGGAAATAGAGGTATGAGTGCTGCCAGCATTGCTGCAGAGGTTGAAGGGGTGGGGGGTCAGCCTGTCAGTGCTCAGACCATACACTGCACACTGCATCAAATTGGTCTGCATGGCTGTCATCCCAGAAGGAAGCCTCTTCTAAAGATGATGCACAAGAAAGCCTGCAAACAGTTTGCTGAAGACAAGCAGACTAAGGACATGGATTACTTGAACCATGTCCTGTGGTCTGATGAGACCAAGATAAACTTATTTGGTTCAGATGGTGTCAAGTGTGTGTGGCGGCAACCAGGTGAGGAGTACAAAGACAAGTGTGTCTTGCCTACAGTCAAGCATGGTGGTGGGAGTGTCATGGTCTGGGGCTGCATGAGTGCTGCCGTCACTGGGGAGCTACAGTTCATTGAGGGAATCATAAATGCGGAGTGGAAGCGGAATCCAGTGGCAACCTGTGAAGCTCTGGTGAACTACATGCCCAAGAGGGTTAGGGCAGTGCTGGAAAATAATGGTGGCCACACAAAATATTGACACTTTGGGCCCAAGTTTTTTTTTTTGTTTTGTTTTTTAATGACGTCACTCCCGCGCATGCACGCAGTAGTCACGGACTGCAGCACAGAGCTTCTACAGGGACGGCGCGGTTATGCCTTCCCTTCTGAGCAAATGCGCCAGTGACATCACCGGCTGCATGCAGTGTGAAAATCTCCTGTTTATAGGCTTACCTGTAGGTACAAGTAAAGGAAAAAAACAAAAAGGGTTAACTTCCACTTTAACTGTATAGAACACTTGCTGCATTGGTTTTAAACCTAAACTAAATCTAAAATTCATTCACTGGCATTCCATTATCTGCCAACGTGGAAATTCCTTACTTGCCAGCATCCTAAGAAAATTTCCTAAACAAGAGACTTTATGAACTCTTCTGTACCTCATTCTACTGTAATTCAGTAATCACAAGTAATAATATTATTATTTAACAATAACATATTTTTGTACTTTTGCTTATTCAGAATGTGATTTTAATTTAAGGCCACACAATTGTCCCAACCAGACAAATGCTGCATCCCTGTTTTGTTAACTGCAGTTCCAAAATGGATACTTGCATACCAGCATAGAACATTTAACCTTTTAAGTAGTTCTAAAGGTAGAAAGTTTTTTTTCTACCTTAATGCATTCTCTGCATTAAGGTAAAAAACCTTTGTGCAGCCCCTCCCCCAGTACCCTCTTATATTTACCTGGGCCCCATCTCGATCCAGCGCTGTGCAGGACAGCAGCAGTTCTCTCAGCTCTCCCTCTCCCACTGGAGATAGAGGCAGCAGCGGGAGCCATTGGTTCCTACCTCTGGCAATTACAGCCAGTAACGAGAGAGTGGAGTGTCAATGAACACACAGAACGCGGCTCGAGAGCAAGCCTGCACAAGTGCTCCCCTAGCAAGGAGGATCGGGGCTGGTCTGTGCAAAGCCATTGAACCGAGCAGGTAAGTTTGACGTGTTTATTAAAAAAAGAAAAAAATTCTTTAGAATAATTTTAACGAATAGTGTCTGCCAAGTTATTTCCTATGGCAATAAGGCAGTCTTCAGACTAGTAGATAATGGGCATGCTTGTGAGTTGCAGTAACGCACACTTTTAATATTCAGTATTCAAGTGTTGATGTGCTTTGCACAAGCCAGCTAACTCATTTTGAAAGGGCTGCCATCACACATTAAACCAGATAGCACTCCACACCGCCCAGATGGTTCAAAAATGCAATATTTCTGTTACCAAGTGTTGTGGTAATGGGTATCTTTGCCGTGCATTACTGCAGCACACTAGTGTAAATGGACTGTTAAAGCAACCCTGTTACTATGCTAAACTTCCAAAGGAAAGATATACCTGGGGTATATTCTGGTAAAACCAGTAATATACAAAAAGGTTGACCCCATCCAGTTAATAGCCACCAATCCATGCAAAAAAGGTATTGGTACCAGTTCGCAGACGTAAGATGCCTCACATTAGAAGATGGATAATCGCACTCAAAAATATGGAAAATCCAGAAGAGTTTATTAGTAATCCTGAAGAGTTATTTGATAAAAATCCATCAATATAAATACATCACAGCTCCAACAAGTTCTTCCCTGCCTGTAGGAGCTATAAAGTATTTGTATTAATGGATTCTTACTGATAAAATCTTCAGGATTTTCCATGCATCTGAGTGCGGTCACCCATCTTCTAATATGAAACTTCTGGGAGTGTCGATTATCATGGTCATCCGCAACTCTTACGCCGCGTACACACGATCGGACCTTTTTCCGACCAAACTCCCATCGGAATTCCGACGGAATTTCATCGAAAAAAAATTGAACAGGTTCTATTTTAAAATTCCGTTGGAATTCATCGGAATTTCTCCGATGGAGCCCACACAGGGTTGGAATTTCCGATGAAAAAACTCTGTCTGACTTTTTCCATCGGAAATTCCTATCGTGTGTACACCGCATTAGGGCTCGTTCACACGTGTGTTGATTATGAAGAACGAAGCAACGTTCAGTAATGCACCTACAGCATTTATGACATGTTTTTGTTGTGTTATGAAATGTTAAAAAAGCTTCAAGAATGCTTGATAAATGCCCATGAAAGATTTGTTTTTCTACAGGTAAGTGCCTAAAGGGGAAGTGATGTAGAGGAAATGATCTGCTTTGAGGTGTGGTTAGGTTTTGGTCAGTGGCGGCCGGTGGTAATTTTTTTTGGGGGGGCAGCAAATAATACCATACCCTACTCCCCCCCCGTCGGTTGGTCAGTCGGCCGGCAGGTCAGGTGCACTTACATTATCTATGCAGCGCTTCACTGGCGACTTCCCTTGCTCCTCTGCATCAGTGAGGACGACGGCTCTCCCTTTCCCTGCTCTCCACGGCGGCTTACTTTCCTCCCTCTTCCTTGGCTGCCAATGGAGACTCTTCTCTTTTCAGCCAATCAGAAACAGGTCTCAGACCTGCTTCTGATTGGCCGGATTGAGGATCAGTGTTACAAAAGCGAATATTAATTCGCTGTTGTAACACCTGGGTGGGCTCATGGTGCAATGCTCTCCGCCCCGAGCCCACCCTATTTTGAAGCCTATTAGAGCCTATGGTTCTAATCAGGTGCTTCAAAAAATGACCCCTGCCGCTGTAATTCAGGCCATGGCCATGGATAGATTCATACTATGCATGAATCTATCTATTATTCACTTTGCTGAAACGAAAAGCTTTGACACTGGCAATAATGCTCAATGCCTGTGCTCCTGCCTGGCACTGTTGGCTGGCCTGATGTTTTTGCTTGCACACAGAAGCAAATCGTGTTACTACATGGCTGCTCTGTACAAACAGGAAGAGGCTGGAGCTGCTCTGTCCTATTATTTCCTAGTGCATTCTGGGATACAGGAAACCCCACTGCCTCTCCCCCAATATCCAGCTAACACTTTATAAATGCTTCACTAATACACCATAAATGCTCTAGGTCAGGGCTCGACAAATCCCGGGCGCCAGGTCGCAATTGCGACTAAAATTAGCGACCTGGCGCGGCGCAGCTGGGGTACCCTGTCTCCGTGCGCACCCCCCTGCGCGCGATCGCGTCGGGCCACGCCGGCCGGTAATTGAGGCCGCGGCTTTGCAGCCTTCTGCAGTCCTATGCTTCCTTCTGGAATCTGTCGCCCTCTTGTGGTGGCCGTTGGTATGACAAGACAACCAGCAATGCCAATGGAGCATCCTTGCCTGTTTTCATTGCCTGCCCATCTCCTTCCCTTTACTTAGGATAAAAAATATATATATATAATGTTTGGGGGTTCTAACACCCTAGAGAATAAAATGGTGGTTGTTGCAATACTTTCTGTCACACCGTATTTGCACAGCGGTCTTACAAGCGCACTTTTTTGGGAAAAAATACATTTTTTTTAAATTAAAAAATAAAACAGTAAAGTTAGCCCAATTTTTTTTATATTGTGAAAGATAATGTTACGCCGAGTAAATTGATACCCAACATGTCACGCTTCAAAATTGCGTCCGCTCGTGGAATGGCGACAAACTTTTACCCTTTAAAATCTCCATAGGCAACGTTTAAAAAATTCTACAGGTTGCATGTTTTGAGTTACAGAGGAGGTCTAGGGCTAGAATAATTGCTCTTTCTCTACCAATCGCGGCGATACCTCACATGTGTGGTTTGAACACCGCTTTCATATGCGGACGATACTCACGTATGCGTTCGCTTCTGCGCGCGAGCTCGGCGGGACGGGGCGCGTTCCTGGCTCCTAACTTTTTTAGTTGGCTCCTAGATTCCAAGCAAATTTGTAAAGCCCTGCTCTAGGTTCTGTTAAGGTGAAGTTACAGAGAATGACCATTGAACAGTTGTGGCCTGCCCACGGCGTCACCCCTCCTAATCCATGCGCCCGGCCCCTAACCTCCATGTAGGGCGCTAGACGCATGGATTTCTATGTGTTTTTTTTTTTTTAAGCACGTGAGTAGAGCCGGAGGGGGTTGGGAGGCTAGCGGCGGCGGTGTGAGTGAGCTGGGGAGGTTTGTTTGCCGCCCCCCAAAATATTGAGCACCAGCCGCCACTGCCATTGAAATCAATGGAGGTGACTGAAGCGTTGATGTCCCTTAAAGTGACATGCTGCTTAATTTGTAACACAACGCTACAGCTCCTTTGTGTACAGCACTGTATGGTGTCAATTGTAATATTCATGGCAGGTGTTGAAGGGCGGTTATGAGGCTTTAAAAATGCTGAATAAATGCCACTTAAACACATGGTATTGATACATGTGTGTATGGGCCCTAACTGGTTCTTTCTGCTCAACTTTCTATCACAAAACAAGCATAAAGTAATAGATACATACCTCTCTTGTTACATGCCAGGGCTCCAGTATGCAATCAGACTCCCCGCACCTCCAATTTTTTACACTAATTGCATTCGACAACAAATTTATTGAATACATTACTAATTTTCTATCTGCCTAAAGTTCAGCTTTGAGAGTAAATGTACAGACTCTTATTGTTCTACATTGCAAAAATGGAAAAAAAAATTATAAAAATGTTACAGAATTGAAAAATCCCTAAGAAAATCCAAGCAGCGTGTGCTTGCTGCAAGCTGTCTTTCAAACAGTTAATAATCTTGTATATTCATCTCTCATTTCTGAAAACCTAATAAAATATAGAATGAAATGGAAGCTGCAGTGCTAGCACACAAGTACATTGTTCAGAACACTGCATTCCACAAATTGTTTCTTCAATTAAAATCATACCATTTACTTTTAGGGGAACAGAAGAAATCTCTTTGCTATAACGGGTTCATCCTGTGGGTGGAATGCACATTTTAATGCTCTGGTTATGCAGCAACCAACAATTCTCTGCAGGCTTATGTCAGGCTGAGCTTTCCCTGCAGACTCGGAACCCAGCAGAGAGCAGGGAGATCACGTCTTCACATACAGGAGAAGAAGGGTTCTGTTATAAACAAGGACTCATTGTAAGACATACAGGATGTTCAATCGAAAGATCTTTCATTAGGTTTCCCTATGCAAGGCACAGTGTTCTCACAACCACAAATAATATATATATATGTATACATACATATAATATCTATAGCGTCATTTATACCCCTCTAGCTGCTTTCAGTTAGGGGCACAGCATACATTGCTTTCTGTTAATCTTTAACTGAATTTCTTTAGAGAGTCTTGCTGACCATATGGGTTTTTTCAGAATTATTCAGCTATGTGCTTAATCTGAGCTTCAGCCAATGAGCAAACTAGGCCTTGTTCACACAGCCAGATGCATTGACAATTTTTTTAATTTACGGATCTAAATACAGCTGCATTGTTTTCAGTGAAGATCCGTAACACAGAATCCCAAAATCTGCATCTTAGAACATGTGTACACACATAAAAAAAAACAGAATGATTTTTACGCATCAAATAGGTCTATTTACTGACAATTACGCAGGGAACTTTTGTTGCTTGCCTAAGTGTTGGTTCACACTGGGGCAGCACGACTTGCCGCGTGACTCGGCAAGGCGATCTGTACACGACTTCAGAGGCGACTTGCAAAATGACTTCTGTATTGAAGTCAATGAAAGTCGCCCTGAAGTCGTCCCAAAGTAGTAAAAGAACCTTCAGTCGCTCCTATTAGAACGGTTCCATTGTACAGAACGGAGCGCGACTTGTCAGGCGGCTAAGTCGCCTGACGAGTCGCCCCTGTGTGAACCGGCACTTAAAGTGGAGGTGCCGCGGAAAAAAAAATATTAAAAGCCAGCAGCTACAAATACTGCAGCTGCTGACTTTTAATATGTGGACACTTACCTGTCCTGGAGTCCAGCGACGTCCGCAGCAGAGGACGAGCAATCGCTCGTCACTCTGCTGCCCCCACTGCCATCCTCGGTGGGGAAACCAGGAAGTGAAGCCTTGCAGCTTCACTGCCCGGTTCCCTACGGCGCATGCGTGAGTCGCGCTGCGCCGTTCTGAATGGTCCCCTGTGTTCTGGGAGCCGAGCGTCTCCCAGAACACTACGGGTATTCTGCAGGAAGTGACGGGCTTCCCGCAGATTTCCCGCAGAGAGGACTCCCGGAAGTGGGTGCAAATACCTGTCTTAGACAGGTATCTGAACCCCCCTCCCCCCTGAAAGGTGTCAATTGTGACACCGGAGGGGGGGGGGGTTCCGATGAGCGGAAGTTCCACTTTAGGGTGGAGCTCCGCTTTAAGGATCAGTAACATTTTTACACCCGTGTTAAAGCCAGGTGAATAAGGCCTAAAAAAAAGATTTTTTTTTCTAGTAAAGCAGTTAGAATTATCTACGAGAATGTGAAAAAGTCTGGTTAGAATACAATATTATAAAATAGTAATATAGAATATGTTATAATTACCTGAAGGGATGGAAATAATTATTTTTCTTTTCAAAATAAAAAATAGTATATTTAAACTCTACATTTCCATAAAGTACACACAAAATGAATGAATTCTGGGTGCATCTTGTAGCTTGGGGGCAAATGTTTAAGAATCTGAAGTAGGATGGCACAGGAAAATGCATGTTAAGGCTGAATTCCAGGTAAACAGCAATACACCACTGAAATGCACCTGTGGGAGCAGTTTTAACTACCAACAGATTTGTAGGACTATCCAGGTTTACACAGCTGGCCTGACTTTTCTCTTTTGCAGTTAAAGTGGTTATATACTTTCACACGGGCACCTCTGCTAAGCGGAATCCGCTTGCTCAGTGGGGAAATTATCCGCTGATCCCTGATGAGCAGGGGGATGACAGGTCCATGTTCGCTCCTCTATGCAGAGCGGACATGGCCACAGTCCCGCTCTCCTCTAGGAGCAATCGGATGGAAACAGACTGTCTGTCCATTTCCATTCGATCTGATCCGTCCGTCTGTTTTTGAAGACGGGTTTAGATCGGATAGCAGCAGTCCATAGAGGACAATGCAGGGTCCGATCAGGTCCGCTTTAAGAAGCTGATAGGTCGACCTGATTAAACAGTCCGCGTAAAAGGGGCCTTATGCATTCTATGCACAAAGGTAAAAAAACTTCTGTTTGCAGCATCCCCTCCAGCCCTTTAATACTTCCCTGAGCCCCATCTCAATCCAGCGAAGTGCACGAGAGCAGTGAGTCTTTTCATCCTCATTGACTGAGACAGCCAGGGAGGGATGAGGCAGGGCTTACTATAGGAGCACTCAGCAAGGGGGAGGGGCAAGGAGCCCTGGCGGGAGGCCCGAGAAGACAAGGATTGAAGCTGCTCTGTGCAAAACTATTGCATTGAGCAGAAAAGTATAAGAAGTTTATTGTTTAAAAAAAATTGAAAAACTATACAGGCAGTCCCCGAGTTACGAACGACTCCTACTTACGAACGGAGGTGGTGTGACATCACTGCCGGCCATTTGCGATCCACGCTGGTCCTGGATACAGCTGAGCAGCCATCTAGCAGCACCAGACACATCCCACACTGCAGTATTGCATGGTCACAAGAACCCCAAATAACACAACTGCACGTCCAGATGCACCTGGAACATCCCACATCATTGCACATGCTGAAGTTACACTTAAAAATGTTACTAAAAGTGTTACTAAACCCAGCAATATAAAAATAGTTCATCGCCCCCCCCCCCCCCGTGCCCACAGCTTATAAATCATCTTCTTACATTAAAATACTACCACTATATACCTTTTTGGATGATCTCTATACCCCAGTTACCTGATAAACTGCACAGTTTCTCCAGTGCTGAGAGTTCAGGAAGGAGGAGATTTTCACTACAGCCTGTATACACGCCCACATGTGTGATGTCAATATCATGTGACCTGGCTAGCTCTGAGAACAAGTAAATGTTCTCTTCAGCATAAAAGACACAAGTGAGCATGTGCAGGTCGGCTACCCTGCCTGTGTTAGCTAGCCTTCCCCAGGTAGACAGTGGGGGGGTTTGTGCATACAGGATAAAACAGCCATTATACACAATGCAGAAGATTAAGAAGATTAAACCCTTAATTTCCACAGTGAGTAGAACAAACATGCTATGCTGCATATACAGATTTTACTGTTGTGGGTTTAGTAACACTTTAAATTCTCCTGTACAAGTAATTGCAATAGGCTTAAATGAAGTAAAGGTTGTTATTTACACCAGTTGCTTAAAAAAAAAATTAACGATCTCGTATAATTGCATGTTTTCTCTGTGCCTGTGTGGGTTTCCTCCTACACTCCAAAGACATGCTGGTGGGTTAATTGGCTCCTGTCTAAATTGGCCCTAGTATGTATGAATGTGAGTTAGGGACCTTAGATTGTAAGCTCCTCGAGGGCAGGGACTGATGTAAATGTACAATATATATGTAAATTGATGCCGCTAAATAAAGTACCTGCAATAAATAAATAAATCTTTTTTGATACATCTGCCAAGGCTTCAGTTTCACACATGTCTGATCAGATAGCATGAGCTATACCCGAGTGCACTGATCTTGGCTGGACTTAGAACAAGCAACATTTCAGCACCATTTACACTACATACTAACTCTTTAGCGCAATGCACAATGTATGACCCCATCAGTACCTATAATGTGCCTCATTTTCAGTGCACTTTACTGTGATTAAGCTCATGGAAAGCCAGACATATTTGGACATTGGGTACAAATACAATACATATCAAGAACATTTGGTTTAAACATTCAGACAGCCCAGACTAACAATAGCATGTGTAAGTTTAAATCTTTTAAAATGGAACAGTCATTTTTTATTTATTTTTTTAATAAATATTCACCAATGTCACAGTTTATTAAAAAACTGGTAAGGTATAGCTTAAATATCATATAATAAAAATACATTTTCTAGCATGCATAACTCTCTAGATATGTATGAGTCCAGGCTCTGAGCAGAGAGATTACTGTCACAGCACCTAAGGGACAATCATCAATACATATCTTTACAACAGTCAGGTCTGTGTAGTAAGAAGAGCAGGAATAGCACCTTACCTTACTGAAGAGCTCCCTCTGCTACTGCTGCAGTGTGACAAGCAAGCGTCCTCAGCATTTTCCCTCTCGTCGGCTGTCTGCTTCTTCGTGTCGACAATTGCTCCCTGCAGAAAGGATTTCAAAGCCTGCAGTCAGACACCCAGTCATCAAGTTTCAGGATAGAGAAAATCTGTTATTATGGAACCCTGTATTTGTGGGTTTGGTCTGCTTGACAGAACATGAAGCCAATAGTAGGCTCTCTTATCACCCTGGTTTGGCTGAAAAGTGCAGCACTGTACCACATGACTCTCTGTGAACTACCAGATTTGCTGTGACTTTGCTATTATTCATTGTGCGCTTATCTTCAAGGAAAATGTAAACAGCACACAATTCAGGGCCAAGAACACTTCAAACGCTTGCAGCCACTTGTAAGAATGCAACAGAATACTAGCAAATTAGATGCAAAAAATATAAAAAAAACAGCCCTTTAGCAACAACTGCTTATTGTACGTCCTGGCTGGTAGCTTTAGTTCCACCAAAACACCTAGCTTTCTATTGGAAGGAACTTGCTCTATTACTTTAATGCTGCCTTTAAACCCCTTGTTTGTGCACGCTTATTATATTAGGCCCCTTTCACACAGAGGCGCTTTGCAGGCGCTATTGCGCTAAAAATAGCGCCTGCAATGCGCCCCAAAAAAGCCGCTCAATTGCATCCAATATGAAAGCCCGAGGGCTTTCACACTGGAGCGTTGCGCTTGCAGGAGGGTCAAAAAACTCCTGCAAGCCGCATCTTTGAGGCGCGATAGGAGCAGTAAAAATACCGCTCCTATAGCGCCCCTGCCCATTGAAATCAATGGGGTAGCGCCTCCAAAACGCCACAAAGAGGCGTTATTTTGGGCGTTTTTAACCCTTTTTCGGTAGCGGGAGTTAAAATCCCCCCGCTAGCGCCCGCAAATCGCGGCAAAAAATACGGTATAGCGGCGCTAAAAATAGCGCCGCTATACCGCCAGCGCATCCAGCGCCTCAGTGTGAAAGTAGCCTTACTGTTAACGGTTTAATTGACAATAAATGGCATACTACATTGTCTTGTTGCATACCTTAAAAAAGAATAAGAAAAAAAAAAACTCCTAGCTTTCCCGGTTTTAGCAGGCCTGTGCCAATAAGTACAGTGGAACCTCGGATTACGAGCATTATCCGTTCCAGGAAAATGCTCGTAATCCAAAGAACTCGCATATCAAAATGAGTTTCCCCATTGAAGTCAATGGAAATGAAAATAATTTGTTCCACATTGACGTCAATGGCATGCAATACCGCATGTGGCCAGAGGTGGAGGAGGGGGGGTGCCGCAAAGCCTCGGAAACAGCCGGAAAGGCCCGAGGACAGGCTCAGGAACTGAGTATTTCCGAGTCTTTCTGAGCATTTCTGTAGGGCTCAGTTCGGCTCTGCCCCCCCCCACCTCAGACCAAACGCGGTGCTGCACACCGCTTTGGCCTGAATCCTGCTCGTTTTGCGAGACAACACTCGCAAACGGAGTTAGGATTTTTCAAAATACAGTGCTCGTATTGCGAAACGCTCCTTAACCGCGTTACTCGCAATCCGAGGTTCCACTGTATATGTATTATGGAATGGACTGGCCAATGTTTTTTTCCAAATATGACAGATCTGAGAGATTTTGGCTAAAGCCTGGTACACGCGATCGGATTTTCAGTGGACAAAGCGTAGGACTTTTGTCCGAATGGCGTTGGCTAGGAACTTGTCTTGCATACAAACGGCTAAGAATTATCTGCCAACAAACATGAAAAGACGTGGTTTTTCAGCTCTTTAGTGCCACCCTTTGGGCACCTTCTGCTAATGTTGTGTTTGGTGAGCATTGCTTCCGAGCATGCATGTTTGTACTTTGGACTTTTGTCCGATGGACTAGTGTACACACGATCAGAAAATCCGACAACACACAATTGTTGGGGGAAAATTTTAAGGCATGCTATCCCACATTTGTCTACGGAAAATCCGAAAACAGTTGTCCGATACAAACGGTCGGATTTTCCGACAACAGCCTGTCATCACACAATTTGCGTCGGAAAATCCGATCGTGTGTATGAGGCTTAAGGCTGGGACTAGGATTTTTGTTAGCAGATGGTATGTTTGAGCAACTGAAAAAACAAAAAAAATGTATCCTTAACCACTTGAGCCCTGAAAGATTTTACCCCCTTCATGACCAGGCCATTTTGTGCTATTCCGCACTGAGCTACTGGCGATTGCACGGTCATGCAACACTGTACACAACTGAAATTTATATAATTTTTTGTCACACAAATAGAGCTTTCTTTTGGTGGTTATTTAATCACCACTGGCTTTTTTTTTTTTTTTTTATTAAACAACAAAAAAAAAAAAAAAAAAAGATAGAAAATAAACCAAAAAAATATATATATTCTTACTTACTCTTCTCATATAAAACATATTCAATTTTTTTTTATTTTTTTTTTTATAAATCAAATTTTTCATGAGTTTAGGCCAAAATGTATTCTGCTACATGTCTATACTGGAATTTTTCTTTATTTTATACTAGTAGTGGTGGCAATCAGTGACTTATAGCGGGACTGTGAAAGTGTGGCGGCCAATCTGAAACTGACACTTTGTGGGAACTAACTGCCACGGACATTCCCAGTGACACCAAGACCCCTTTCACACTGGGGCGGTTTGCAGGCGCTATTGCGCTAAAAATAGCGCCTGCAAACCGACCCTAAACAGCGGCTGCTGTTTCTCCAGTGTGAAAGCTCCTCCACCGCTCCTGTCCATTGAAATCAATGGGACAGCGCGGCTATACCGCCGGCAATGCGCCTCTGCAGAGGCGCATTGCTGGCGGTATTAACCCTTTTTCGACCGCTAGCGGGGGTTAAAACCGCACTGCTAGCGGCCGAATACCTAAAAATGTGTAATGTGTGTTATGTGTGCTGATTTTTACTACAGATTTATTTATTTTTGCTGCCCTGCTTTGCAGGGAAAAGAAACAAAGCGATTGTTCCCTCTGTTCAGAGCTCTGTGTTGATTGTTAAGGGCTCTGAGCTTTGATTCAACACAGCTGATCAGCCGGGAGTCTGATTCATGGCTCGGATCTGCTGACAGACTCCAGCTGTGTCAAATCACAGGGGTTTAGGCCGACGAAGAAACAGGCAGCGATGTACATGTTTGTCGCGGTGCCTGTATGAGCCACCCTGTTGCAGTACATGTACTGCGACGGGCCGTCAAGTGGTTAAAGTAACCCTGCCATGAATAAAACAGAGGAGCTGACATTGCTAACCTTTTGAAAGAACAAGCTGGCCCACTAGAGCAGCCTTTCTCAACCTTTTTACCCCAGGGGAACCCTTAAAATAATTTTCAGGTGTTTTGGAACCCCTGTTAAGTTTAGACCATCAGCGGTCACAAGGTATCTATGAGAAATAAAAACACACTGGTGCACAACAAATGGATGGTAGTACCCCAATAGTGGAAAGTGGTATGTAGGCCTTGAAATAGATTTACAGTTTTTTCAGTCCAGAAAATTATTTTTCTTAACTTAATATGTAAAAAATTGGAGACAGGATTTTTTTTTTAAATCTATGTATATATAGTTTAGGTAGCAGCCATCCCCAGAGTGTTTCCCAGGACTCTGTTAGAAACAATGGAAAAAGAAGAAGGGGGAAGGGAGGCGCACCTAAGTATAGTAGTTAAAAGGCATGGTTTATTGCACAAATTGTTGTGGTGTGCATAGCACGCTGCAGCGAATTGTGGGTGTTGCCAAACTGCCGCAAAAGTGGGACCCATGGTTGGTTGGTGTGCCACTCAGGCTCGTTTGTCAATGTGGGGGGGTGATATGGATGGTTCTGTGTCCGCTGCTACGGGACAAGGAAATGGAGCTTGTCCCAACTCCTGTGGTCACTGAAAGAAAAGGAGGAGAGAAGCCCTGGTGCTGCACATCCATGCAGATGTGTGATACTAAGAGAGACAACCTCAGCCTGGGCTCCCGCCAAGCCACGTCAATGCATTTTGCTCCGCCCCTTCACATTTATTTTAAATTTGCATATTTTCACATTTATTCTTATTTTTTATTTCATATTTACTCTTATATTCATTTACATTTTATCCATATTATTTTTTACTTTCCATTCATTTCTTAGTTTTAATTCTTCATTTTTATTTAATATTTTTCTTTATTTTTTAATTTGCACTTTTATTCATGCGCGTTAGCGGCGCTTCGGCGCGCGCATGCGCGTTAGCGGTGCACGGGAGCGCGGGGTGACGGCTCTTGGCGCCAAACGGGGCTATTTAAAGGGACCGATGCCTGGGCTCCTTGCTGTCCGGTCTACAGCATTACCCGAGACCTCTGATCCCTGTTTACCTGTATCCTGCTCCAGCTGACCCTACCTGGCTTGCTTTGACCATCCCTGCTTATCTTCCTGCATCTGACCTCGGCCTGTGTTGACCACGTCCCTGCCTGCTCCTCCTGCTACCTTGCTGTCAGCCTGTTGCCAAACCTGCCTGTATCTGAGACCACGTTCCTGCCTGCCCCGTCTGCTATCCTGCTGTCAGCCAGTGCCTAAACCTGCTTGTACCTGATCCTGCTCCAGTGTTCACCTGCTTTGGACCGGTGTACCCACTCTTCCAGTCCATCTGACCGCACCTGCCGGAGCTCCCATTTCCAGTCTGACAGCTGTTCCCGGGTCCGTTCCAGTTCCTGCTCCAGTTCCGGTCCAGCTCGTCTACCAGCAACCTTGCCAGGCTCTCGTGCGACTCTGCACTCCTGCGCCTCCTGTCTTCACTACCAGGGGCCTCGAGTGAGAGGTGTAAGAGAGGCCTCCCTCTGCATATCAGACTCTTCCACCAGGTACGTGACAAGTGCACTGAGAAGAGTTTTTCTTTAGGATTTAATGTCTTGAATCTACTAGCAACAGTCACTGTATATATTGTGACAGCAGGCAGGTAAAATCACCAGGTTGCATCCAGGATGGGAGATATATATGTCCTAGATTCAGGCTTTATGCCAATTTATACCACTAGGGGGAGTGCTGGGAGTCTTGCAGGGGAAGAGTTAATGAGCCCAGCTGAAGCAAGTGGGCTCATTAGGGCCTCTACAAGAACTCCCAGCATGCTAAGCGAGATGCTCCATCCTGGAACCAGTTCTGTGTTGTGTAGACTGGGGAGTCTGCTTTCTGTCCTGTGCAGTGAGATAAAGCCTGTGTGGCTAAAACTTCTAAAACAGGGAGATAGGGGCTGGGGCAGCACAAGGCTGCACCTAGTTGTTAGATAGGGAAACTACGTGTGTAGTAAGCGGTCAAGCTGACCAGGATTTCTTTTCATGTTTCTTTTTGTTTTGCTGTTATATTTTACACTGTATATAGTTTAAATAAACCGCACCTTTTTGTTTTTCACCTACAACTCCGTCTGTTGTGCCTGTTTTTGTGTGGTGAACCCATCCAGGGGGTCACACACACCCGCTGCTGAGCTAACCCCCTCACAGTTGGTGGAGAATCAGTGGCAGTTTTTTTTAAAGGCCAGCATGATGAAGATACTGAAACAGCTGGCTCTAGCAAATGCCAATCAGCAGCAGACAAATGCAGGTTTGCAAAAGAGCCTTGCAGCTCAACAACAGACAAATGCAAATTTGCAACAGAGCCTCGCAGCCCAGCAGCAAGCTCATCAACAGAGTCTGGCAGCCCAGCAACAAGCCCAGCAGCAATCTGAGGGCCGCTTCATAGACCTGTTGCAGAAGCAAGAACAGAGACTACAGCAACAAATGGAGACATTATTGCAGCAACGTCCGCAGACCAGTGAGGCAAGTAGTTCCACTAATACTGCGTCCTTTGGGGTGAGTCGTTTAGTGACAAAAATGACTGGAGAGGATGATCCAGAGGTGTTTTTGACCACATTTGAAAGGACTGCTGAAAGGGAAAAGTGGCCTAAGGAGCAGTGGGCTGGACTGGTGGCCCCTCTGTTAACTGGTAAATCGCAGAAAGCTTACCATGACCTAGAGCCTGAAAAGACTATGTGATGCTAAAAAATGAAATATTGGCACGGCTGGGTGTCACCCTGGCCGTCCGGGCTCAGCGTGTGCATAACTGGACTTTCCGGCTTGGAAAACCCCCCAGGTCTCAAATGTATGATCTCATTCACCTGAGCAGGAAGTGGCTACAGCCAGAGACTTTGTCCGCACCAAAGATTGTGGAACGTGTTGTGATGGATCGTTTCCTGAGAGCTCTTCCTACTGCCATCCAAAAGTGGGTAAGCCATGGAGACCCAGAAACGGCCGATAATCTTGTGGATCGTGTAGAGAAGTACTTGGCTACAGAGACCCTCACTGCCTCTTCCAGAGACTCACGGACTTTCCACCCTAAGACCAGACCATTCCCAGTGGCGGGTAAGATGATTCCAAGGGGTGAGGGTGGAGAGAACGAGAGGGTGAGAGTTCTACCTAATGTCTGGTGAGAACAGCCTGGGAAGTCAGGGGCTCAAGAGGCAGCAAAAAGGATTGTTTGCTACCGCTGCCGGCAGGAGGGACATATTGCAGCAAATTGCCCGGTTGTGGATGAACCCATGCAATGTGACTTTCTAAGGGACAGACGTTAGTCGCTGTTTGCGACAGTTGCATGCACTGCCATTCGGGGAACTGAGAAACATTTAGGCAAAATGTGTATTAATGGTAAAAATGTTGTTGTGTTGCTGGATTCAGGTAGCCTGGTGACACTGATAAAAGCTGAATTAGTCACTACAGAGGTCTTAGGGAATAACAAGGTAGCTGTTATTTGTGTGCATGGGGACACCCGAGAGTATCCTGTGTCTACAGTGTGTTTTGAGACCTCTAAAAGGTAACCTCTCTCATCAGGTGGGGTTAGTGTCTCAGTTACCACATGATGCCATTGTGGGAAGGGATTTTCCAAAGTTTTGGGAACTCTGGGATCGTCCTGAGCCCCCCACTGGTGCCCCTATATACCAGGAATGTGATAGCCAGAATTCCTCTGAGAGCGGTGAGGACTCTCCAGAATTCCCCTTGTCGGTATTGGCAGGGGAGACTCGAGAAACTGGGGAGGAGCCAACATCCTCAGACGAAAACGTGCCAACTGTGGAGTTTTCTGATCTCGAGGTTCACAAGGAAAATTTTGCCACAGATCAGTTAAAAGACCCCACCCTAATAAAGGCAAGGGAAAACGTAGTGAAAATAGATGGCGAGTTAGTGAACCCAGATGAGACCTGCACTTACCCGTACTTCATCGTGGAAAAGGACCTACTGTATCGGGTGGCTAAAAGGGCAGAAGAAACCATTGAGCAGCTTGTGGTCCCCAAACCTTACAGGAAGTTGGTGTTAGAGTTGGCCCATGGGCACATTCTTGGAGGTCATCTGGGGAAAGAGAAAACCCGAGAGAGCATATTGCAAAGATTCTATTGGCCTGGGGTCATGAAGGAAACAGAAAATTATTGTTCCTCCTGCCCTGTGTGTCAGAGGTCGGCACCGATGCCACATTTCCGTAACCTGCTGGTACCTCTTCCCATCATTGAGGTCCCCTTTGAGGATCGCAATGGATTTGGTAGGTCCGATAATGAAGTCCGCTAGGGGGCATCAGTACATTTTGGTTATATTGGACTATGCCACCCGTTATCCGGAAGCGGTTCCTCTCCGAAATACCTCGGCCAAAACCATAGCCAAAGAGCTATCTCTTGTTTTTAGCCGTGTGGGTATTTGTAAGGAACTGCTTACAGACCAAGGTACACCCTTTATGTCCCGGGTTATGAAAGAGCTGTGCAAGTTGTTCAAAGTGACACAATTGCGTACATCTGTGTATCACCCCCAAACAGATGGGTTGGTTGAAAGATTCAACAAAACCCTAAAACAAATGTTAAAGAAGGTGGTGGATAGAGATGGAAAGGATTGGGACTGTCTAATTCCCTATTTAATGTTTGCCATTAGGGAGGTACCCCAATCCTCTACGGGTTTCTCACCCTTTGAGTTACTCTATGGGAGACACCCAAGAGGGCTGTTGGATATCGTCAAGGAAACTTGGGAGAGTGAGAGTTCTCCCCACAGGAGTGTGATTGAGCATGTCGCCCTGATGCAAGATAGAATTGCACAGGTAATGCCAATCGTAAAGGAACATTTGGCCCAAGCGCAATTGGCACAGCAGAGAGTGTACAACCATGGGGCCAAGACCTGTACCTTTTCCCCGGGGGATAGGGTACTTGTCCCTACGGTTGAAAGCAAATTCCTCGCCAAATGGCAAGGCCCCTACGAGATAATGGAAAAAGTGAGCGAAGTGAATTACAAGGTCAGACAACCAGGAAGGCGAAAACCCGAACAGATCTATCACATTAATCTGTTGAAAGCCTGGAGGGATAGGGAATCCCTAGTCGCAGAAACTTTGTCACCAGCTCAGTCTGATTGCGAGATTCCTGAGGTTGGAATAGCAGTCACCTTGTCAAACCCCCAAGAACAGGAGGTTAAGGAGTTTGTGCTTCGCAACAAGGAGGTTTTCTCTGAGCTGCCGGGACAAACGTCTGGGGTAGAGCATGATATTATTACCCCGCCCGGTTAAAGGGTGAAGCTAAAACCCTATCGGATCCCAGAGGCCCGACGGGAGGCAATACATGAGGAAGTACAGAAAATGCTTAAGTTGGGGGTCCCATAGTGTTAGTGCCTAAACCGGATGGGAGCTGGCGATTTTGTAACAATTTTCGACAACTGAACAAAGTTACAAAATTTGACACCTACCCCATGCCACGTATAGATGAGTTGATCGACCGGCTGGGAACAGCCCGATACATGACAACTCTTGATCTCACAAAAGGGTATTGGAAAATTCCCCCGGCCTAATCGGCCAAGGAGAAAACCGCATTTGTAACCCCAGACGGGGCGTTCCAATATAAAAGAATGCCGTTTGGATTACAGAATGCACCGGCAACATTCCAGCAGAAAATGGACCAGATACTGATGCCCCATCAGAAGTATGCCGCGACTTACGATGATGGATGATGTAATTATCTCTAGCACAGATTGGGCCTCACATCTGCCAAAAGTGCAAGCAGTCCTAGACTCTATCTGGGAAGCTGGGTTTACGGCCAACCCCAAGAAGTGTACCATTGGACAGGAGGAGGCCAAATATCTTGGGTACACCATTGGGAGGGGAGTAATAAAACCCCAGGTCAATAAAGTCGAGGCCATACAGAATTGGCCACGTCCCAACAGCAAGGAGAAGGTACGAGCCTTTCTGGGAATCGCTGGTTATTATCGGCGATTCATTCCCCACTTTGCTTCTCAGGCTGTGCCCCTAACCAACCTGACAAAAGGGAAAGAGTCTGTCATGGTTAAATGGACCCCAGAGGCTGAGGCAGCATTCCAATTCTTAAAAAAAGCCTTATGTAGCCAGCCAGAGTTGTACTAACCAGACTTCTCTAGGGACTTTGTCCTACAAACTGATGCATCAGACGTTGGGTTAGGAGCAGTATTGTCCCAGGTCTGGAACGGGGAAGAGCACCCAGTCATTTACCTCAGCAGGAAATTGAAGTCCCATGAGGTAAATTACGCCACAATTGAGAAGGAGTGTTTAGCGGTGAAGTGGGCTCTAGATTCCCTTTGGTACTATCTGCTAGGTAGGCACTTTGACCTGATTACTGATCACGCTCCTTAAAAGTGGATGGCTCAAAACAAAGAGACAAATAGAAGAGTAAATAGGTGGTTCCTGGCCCTACAGGAATTCAACTTTACAGTAAAGCATCACCCTGGCGTTCAAATGGGGAATGTGGATGCTTTGTCTCGAGTACATGCATGCCTGATTGCTTGTGTTCCAACCCCAAGGTTAAAACAAGAGGGGGGGGGGTATTTGACACCAGGCAGGTAAAATCACCAGGTTGCATCCAGGATGGGAGATATATATGTCCTAGATTCAGGCTTTATGCCAATTTATACCACTAGGGGGAGTGCTGGGAGTCTTGCAGGGGAAGAATGAGCCCAGCTGAAGCAAGTGGGCTCATTAGGGCCTCTACAAGAACTCCCAGCATGCTAAGGGAGATGCTCCATCCTGGAACCAGTTCTGTGTTGTGTAGACTGAGGAGTCTGCTTTCTGTCCTGTGCGGTGAGACAAAGCCTGTGTGGCTAAAACTTCTAAAACAGGGAGATAGGGGCTGGGGCAGCACAAGGCTGCACCTAGTTGTTAGATAGGGAAACTACGTGTGTAGTAAGCAGTCAAGCTGACCAGGATTTCTTTTCATGTTTCTTTTTGTTTTGCTGTTATATTTTACACTGTATATAGTTTAAATAAACCGCACCTTTTTGTTTTTCACCTACAACTCCGTCTGCTGTGCCTGTTTTTGTGTGGTGAACCCATCCAGGGGGTCGATTGTTTTCCCTTTTAATTATTTTCACCTAATTGACTCATTAATACGCCCTGCTGCTCAGCTGGGTGTGGTTGCACTTCACTATTTTAATTTTGCTATGTACAACTACTACTTACTACTGAGCTACGAACGCTAGGTTTGGGAAATAGAACTTTTTCCCACACCGCACAAAAATGTGCTGCCTTTTGCAGCTGCACATGGGTGCCATTAATTCTTAACCACTTAACGACCGCCCACTGTAAATATACGTCGGCAGAATGGCACCGACAGGCACAATCACGTATATATACGTGATTGCCTTTGTATAGTTGGGGGGTCCGATCGGACCCCCCTTCTTTACAGTGAGCGGTCGTTTTACCTTCGGGAGCGATCCGGCATGAGGGGACGGCCGTTCGATTCCGGCCACCCCCTCTCGATCGCTCCCGGCGAATGAGAGAGCTTCCCCTGCCTGCCAGGAAGGAGGAAGTGATGTCATCTCTCCTGGGGCGCTCACATATACCGAGCGCCGTACAGGAGAAGATGCCAGGTTAGTACACACAACACTACACTGACACCAGGACACATAATTTTTTTTAGGTTCGCCGCAGGTTTTTATAGCGTCAGGTACCCCCATATATTATCTAATAAAGGTTTAACCCCCTGATCGCCCCCCAGGTAACCCTTTCACCCCCTATCACCACTGTCGCTAAGCAATCGTTTTTATGATCGTTGTCTTAGTGTCGGTGATGCCGATAGGTAGCCAGTAATTTTTTTTAGGTTCGCCGTCAGGTTTTTATATAGCGTCAGGTACCCCCATATATTACCCTAATAAAGGTTTTAACCCCCTAATTGCCCCTAGTTAACCCTTTCACCAGTGATCATCATATAAGTGTTACGGGTGACGCTGGTTAGTTAGTTTGCTTTTTATAGTGTCAGGGCACCCGCCGTATATAACCCAATAAAGGTTTAACCCCCTGATCGCCCGGCGGGTGATATCAGTTAGGTTTTAGCGTCAGAGAGGGTCTGCGTCACACCCCAGGCAGCGTCAGGTTAGTGCCAGTAACGCTAACACCCACGCGTAAAGCATACACCCCCCTTAGTGGTATAGTATCTGATCAGATCAATATCTGATCTGATCAGATCTATACTAGCGTCCCCAGCAGTTTAGGGTTCCCAAAAACGCAGTGTTAGCGGGATCAGCCCAGATACCTGCTAGCACCTGCGTTTTGCCCCTCCGTCCAGCCCAGGCCACCCAAGTGCAGTATCGATCGATCACTGTCACTTACAAAACACAACAAACATAACTGCAGCGTTCGCAGAGACAGGCCTGATCCCTGCGACTCCAGTGCTGTAGGAGGTAATTTCACCACCACAGTTAAAAAAAAAAAAGCATATATGCCGAAGCATTGGGGCAGCAGGAGAGGAGGAGCGATTTTGCTCCTAATGCCGCGTACATACGGTCGAAATTCCGACGGAGGCTTGCCCGTGGAAAAGTCTGACCATGTGTACGCGGCATAACTTTTGCGAGAAGATGCCCCCATGCTTTGGCATATATAAATGGTGCATGTATGCCCATCATTAGAAGTGGGTGGATGAAGGGCGGTATTCTAATGGTGGGCATACCCACCGATCAATCTTTTTTTTTCGTTCAGCCAACAGGCTGCATGAAAAAAAAGATTACAATACATGTCCAACAAGGACCAGCAACGTACTGGTATGTTGCTGGACTTTGAATGTTTATACCAGAATGATGCCTGCGGGTTTAGGTATCATCTTGGTATCATTCTTTTCAGCCAGCGGCCGGCTTTCATGTAAAAGCAATCCTAGTGGATAATTAGCCTCTGGACTGCTTTTACAAGCAGTGGGAGGGAATGTCCCCCCCCCCCCCCCGGATATAAAAAGCGCCATTGGGAAATTGGGAAAGCATTTTATCACACCGATCTTGGTGTGGTCAGATGCTTTGAGGGCAGAGGAAAGATCTAGGGTCCAATAGACCCCAGTTTTTTCAAAAAAGAGTACCTGTCATTACCTATTGCTATCATAGGGGATATTTACATTCCCTGAGATAACAATAAAAGTGATAAAAATAAATAAATATGGAAGCAACAGTTTAAAAATAAAATAAAAAAGCAAAATTAATAATAATAAAAAAAAAAAAAAAGCACCCCTGTCCTGCCCTGCTCTTGCCCAATGGCGAACGCAAGCGTCGGTCTGGCGTCATATGTAAACAGCAATTGCACCATGCATGTGAGGTATCACCGCGAAGGTCAGATCGAGGGCAGTAATTTTAGCAGTAGACCTCCTCTGTAAATCTAACGGGGTAACCTGTAAATGCTTTTAAAGGCTTTTAAAAATGTATGTAGTTTGTCGCCAATGCGCGTTTGTGCGAAATTTTAAAGCATGTCGTGTTTGGTATCTATGTACTCGGCCTAAGATTATCTTTTTTATTTCATCAAACATTTGGGCAATATAGTGTGTTTTAGTGCATTAAAATTAAAAAAAGTGTATTTTTTCCCCAAAAAATGCGTTTGAAAAATCGCTGCGCAAATACTGTGTAGAAAAAAAAAATGTAACACCCACCATTTTATTCTGTAGGGCCTTTGCTTTAAAAATATATATAATGTTTGGGGGTTCAACATAATTTTCTTGCAAAAAAAAATATGTTTTCATGTAAACAAAAAGTGTCAAAAAGAGCTTTGTCTTCAAGTGGTTAGAAGAGTGGATGTAAGCTTCCTAATGTTGTGTATAAAATGCCAGAACAGTTCAAAACCCCCCCAAATGACCCCATTTTGGAAAGTAGACACCCCAAGCTATATACTGAGAGGCATGTCGAGTCCATGGAATATTTTATATGTTGACACAAGTTGCGGAAAAAATAATTTTTTTTTTTTTTTTTTTGCACAAAGTTGTCACTAAATGATATATTGCTCAAACATGCCATGGGCATATGTGGAATTACACCCCAAAATACATTCTGTTGCTTCTCCTGAGTACGGGGATACCACATGTGTGAGACTTTTTGGGAGCCTAGCCGCGTACGGGACCCCAAAAACCAAGCACTGCCTTCAGGCTTTCTAAGGGTGTAAATTTTTGATTTCACTTCTCACTGCCTATCACAGTTTCGGAGGCCATGGAATGCCCAGATGGCACAAAACCCCCCCAAATGACCCCATTTTGGAAAGTAGACACCCCAAGCTATTTGCTGAGAGGTATTGTGAGTATTTTGCAGATCTCGCTTTTTGTCACAAAGTTTTGAAAATTGAAAAAAAAAAAAAAAAAAAATAATGTTCTTTCTTCATTTTCAAAAACAAATGAGAGCTGTAAAATACTCACCATGCCTCTCAGCAAACAGCTTGGGGTATCTACTTTCCAAAATGGGGTCATTTGGGGGGGTTTTGTGCTATTTTGGCATTTTATGGCCTTCAAAACTGTGATAGGTAGTGAGGAGTGAAATCAAAAATTTGCGCCCTTAGAAATCCTGGAGGCGGTGCTTGGTTTCCGGGGTCCCGTACGTGGCTAGGCTCCTAAAAAGTCCCACACATGTGGTATCCCCGTACTCAGGAGAAGCAGCAGAATGTATTTTGGGGTGCAATTCCAGATATAACCATGGCATGTGTGAGCAATATATCATTTAGTGACAACTTTTTGTAATTTTTTTTTTATTTTTATTTTTTGTCATTATTCAATCACTTGGGACAAAAAAAAAAAATATTCAATGGGCTCAACATGCCTCTCAGCAATTTCCTTGGGGTGTCTACTTTCTAAAATGGGGTCATTTGGGGGGGTTTTGTACTGCCCTGTCATTTTAGCACCTCAAGAAATGAGATTGGCAGTCATAAATTAAAAGCTGTGTAAATTCCAGAAAATGTACCCTAGTTTGTAAACGCTATAACTTTTGCGCAAACCGATAAATATACGCTTATTGACATTTTTTTTACTAAAGACATGTGGCTGAATACATTTTGGCCTAAATGTATGACTAAAATTGAGTTTATTCGATTTTTCTTATAACAAAAAGTAGAAAATATCATTTTTTTTCAAAATTTTCGGTCTTTTTCCGTTTATATTGCAAAAAATAAAAATCGCAGAGGCAATCAAATACCATTAAAAGAAAGCTCTATTTGTGGGAAGAAAAGGACGCAAATTTCGTTTGGGTACAACATTGCATGTCCGCACAATTTACAGTTAAAGCAGCGCAGTGCAAGATTCTGAATTCACCTCTGGTCCTCTAGCTACCAAATGGTCCGGGGCTTAAGTGGTTAATGACATCTCCACGCATCCAGCAAATCCACGCATCCAGTTTGCATCTGCTAAAACGTATAGTACTGAAGTAACGTGTTTTGGTGGTGTGCAACTTTAAAAATGATGCCAACACCCTTTTGCTTGTTTCACATAAAGCAGCTCATAAAAAAATGGGATGAGTGGGAACGCGCAAAAAAGCGTGTGTTCGGATGCACCTCCTGATGTCCCTCGTGATTGTGTGCGATTCTAAAGGGTGCCTTGACTGAAAAAAAAGGTTAAAAAACACTGTCGTAGATAATGAAAAATGATCAGCTCTCAATAAAATTTTATTATTAAAAGTTTTTACCACTATTGGGGGCTCTGTTAGTGAGATTTACCCTGTTCTGCTGGTGTTTTATCAGACACCAACTGGGGCAATGACTAGTGGGAGAATACGCTCTCCCTTTCAGGCAATGCCCAGAAGCAGCGGGTCATGTCACAGCTCTAGGGGTTTCTGCCCCATTGTCCACCCTGCACATTAGACAAAGAAGCCAGGGCTACGCAAGCGTATAGAAACATTTGCAAAAAGGGTATTAAAATTGTGATTGGTGTTTAATCGTATGCAGTGGGGGGGGGGGAGAATTTAAAAACTTCCACTTTAATTATACCAGCTTGGCATGACCATATTTTCTGCTATTAATTTACTATATGTTCCTGGGCCTGGTTGATTATGATGTGTTATTTCCATTACCTAAAGGGCTGAAGCATCTTGTTGAAAAATGGTCAATATTTAGCTAGAATATATGGAAAATTCAGGTCGCTGAGATTTATTGCTGCTTAGATTCAAAATTAAGATAGGCCTCCAGCTGACACATCTCATGACTGTAGCTCCACAGACATTTTCTATATGACTTTTATAAATATATTGTATTTCATTCAGTGCTAAATTGTTCATTATTGTTTAAAGGAACAAACCACTTCCTATAAAGAATGCATGCAGGGTCCTCCCAGGAGGTGTCCCGGGTTTCTTGGTCCCCTGGTCCTTTTGGCTATGGTGTAAATATAAAAAAAAAAAAAAACTACATTTTAGCAATATAATAAATTAGCAAAACAAATGTTGATGCGGGTGATACCGAAGAGGATCCACCGCTTTTCAAACTGCATGCATATATGTGTCATAAAAGTGACATTGCATTGTTGATGTTAGAGAATAGAAAAGGGGGCACAATAGAAGCCCACTTAATTGGGATTGTGGCCACCACATGCTTCAATGGTGTTTTGAGGGTTAAAACGCAATTTGATAGAATACAGTATAAGTATAAATGTATTTGAATTGATGTACTGTGTCTTTAAATTTGGGATCAACAGCCAGCCAATGGGATGCGACAGAAGGTACTGGAAGCCAGGAAGGCTTTATAAGGATTGGCTGGGCTGGGAATCTCCCTCTTTCCTGTCAGCAAGCACCAGTGAAGAACTGACAGAGACCTCAGGTATGGAGTCCCTCTTTAAAAAACTTTTGGAGAAGGCAGGCAGTGAGGGAGGTGAAGAATGGCTGAGACGCTGCTTGTCAATAGGGGAGCTGGTGACAGACGGACAGCAGGAGCGGGACACTGAGGGCTCTGTGGCAGACAAGTCAGGGGAGCAGCTGGCCAGCCAGGAGAGAGGAGCAGAGGTCAGTGCTCAACATGTGAGAGCACGGAGGAGCCAGCCTCCGGAGCGGAGCGCCGCAGCTACGTCAGCTGTGTCAGCACAAGGGCGGAGGGAGGCGGCCGCCGAAGATGTCGGGGGAGGTGCCAGGAGCGGGCGCTGTACTCCCCAGCAGAAGAGGACATGTTCCCGGTCCCCAGGAAGAAGAGGAGGCAGGCGGACCAGGGCGGAACAGCCCGCAGCGAGTGGGGGGAGGGGGCGCCCGCCCCCCCCACGACTACCAAGACAGGAGGCTGAGAATACAAGTATGCCCGCAGCGGAGGAGCCACAAGCGCTGCATGACAGACAGGAGAATGCACAAGGTCTGCTGCTGGGAGAGGCGGTTCTGTCTGACGCTGCTCCACCTCCAGCAGTGGGTGAGTGTGCTCAAATACAGGCTTTAAATGTTCTGGTAGATTCTCTCTCTTCTTTGGTGAGAACATTGTCCCCTGTTGTTCCTCCTATTATTCCTCCTGTATCTACTTCTTCTGTTGCTGCTGCTTTGCTCAGTCCCTTACCCAGCAATGTTACTCCACCTTCTATAAGTATGTATCAGCCCACCCCTGTGGTGATGGTTCCAGGGGGTACATATGGGGATTGCAATGTGCCTTTGGCTAGGGGTAATGTGCCAGAGTCCTGCATGAAGGAAGCCATGCCTTGTGAGATGTCTCCCCTGGGGTACCATCTGAGCTTAGCAGTAAAGGAAAAAATATGGCGGGGGGATTTTATTGACATCCTATCCCTCTTGCCCTCTCAGAAAGATTTGATGGTTAAGCCAGATAAGGCTGACAAGCAGGAAGACGACAGGCGTAGGCCTGTACCTAGGTCATTCAATAACTGGCTGCAGGCGTTTTGCATCTTTGCTGGCGTCATGGCGGACAAGCATCCTGAACACAGCGGGGGTTTGTTCCAGCATGTTGATCACATTTTGGAGGCTTACAAATGTTTTGGGGGGCTCGGTTGGTTCTACTACGACGAGTCGTTTCGACAGAAGTTGGCAGTCCACCCCTCGTTACGCTGGGGTATGAAGGATGTTGGGCTATGGCTGAACTTGCTCGCCCCCCAGAGGCCGGTCGCTTCTAAACCAATGGCGGTTAACTCTTTGAGCGCGGGGTTCAGGAGAGGATGCTGCTTTGCTTATAATGACAGCCAGTGCCGCTGGAATGCGGCATGTAAATATAGGCACGAGTGTGCCTATTGTGCGGGAGCTCACCCTGCAGCCAAGTGTTTTAAAAAACCAGCTAATACTGGGGCTAGTCAGAGTCCAAAGGATATTTTTCCAAAAAGCCTGCACGCCAGTGAGGCTGGAAAGCATGCGCCCGTGGCTGGACAGCTATCCAGACCAGGCGACAGCGCAATTTCTCATTAATGGTTTTGAATTGGGCTTTCCCCTCCCTGCGTTCACAGGGGTGGGATGTACGGTGGTGGGTAATTTAAAATCAGTCAATCAGTTTCCGCACATTGTCAGGGAGAAGGTTATGAAAGAGATTGCGGAAGGACGCATGGCGGGTCCTTTTGGGCACCCCCCTTTTGTTAATTTTCGTATATCACCTTTAGGGGTGGTGCCCAAGAGAGAGCAAGGTGTGTATCGAATTATACATCATTTGTCATTCCCTAAAGGTGATTCCCTCAACGACGAGATTGACGATGCGCTGTGCTCAGTCTCATATGCGTCATTCGAAGAAGCAATTGTCAAAATTCGGCAGTGTGGGCCGGGGGCGTTGCTGGCTAAGGCCGATATTAAGTCGGCCTTTCGGCTGTTGCCAATAGCTCCTGAGGCTTTTAATTCCCTGGGGTTTTATTTTGAGGGGTCCTATTTCTTTGACAGGTGTCTCCCCATGGGGTGTTCCGTATCATGTTCCTACTTTGAAGCCTTTTCCTCTTTCTTGCAGTGGGTTATTTGTTCGCAGTCAGGTTGTGATAAAGTATTACACTACCTGGACGATTTTTTGTTCATGGGACCACAAGGTTCGTCGCTTTGTAATGAGCTCCTGCAGGCCTTTCGGATATGTCTAGTCATTTTGGTGTGCCCTTGGCGGAGGAAAAGACGTGTCTCCCCACGACGGATTTGGAATTCTTAGGCATTCACATCGATACCGGTCGGATGGAATTCCGGTTGCCCGAGGCAAAATTAGCAAAGTTAAAGTCCCTGTTGCGGGCGTTTTTGTTAAAAAAAAAAGCGTTGCTGAAGGATATGCAGTCTCTGCTGGGGGTCCTGGCGTTTGCATGCAGGATCATGCCCGTGGGTCGTATTTTTTCGCGTCGTCTTTATCTAGCAATAGCGGGTGTGAAGTCGTCGCTCGCCCACATAAGGCTGACCTGTTCACTTAAGGCGGATATGTTGGTTTGGGCACGGTTTTTGGATGTGTACAACGGACGGTCTTTTTTCCAGAGTGACTTCATCTTTGCCCCAGATTTCAAACTATTCACGGATGCCGCAGGGTCAAAAGGCTTTGCGGCGATCTTGGGGAATAGCTGGTGCTGTGCAGCTTGGCCAGAATCGTGGGTGGTGCAGGAAGTCACTAGGAATATAGTTCTACTGGAACTGTTTCCTATTTTGGTGGCCATGGAACTGTGGGGGGCTCAATTTGCAAATAGGAGGATCATGGTCGAAACAGACAACAAAGGGGTTCTCTTTGCAATCAATTGCCTCTCATCGAAGTCGCTGTTGGTGGTTAAGGTACTGCGGCAAATTGTTTTTTTGTGTTTACAATTTAATGTCTGGTTGAAAGCCAAATATACACCTGGGATCCAGAATAACCTTGCCGATGCGTTATCTCGGTTTCAGATGGACCGCTTTCGACATCTGCATCCGGAGGCGGACGTGGAAGGAATGTGTTGCCCGGAGTTTCTGTGGGATGTAATCTGGACATAGTGGCAAGAGCTATCCAGGGTTCGGTCGCACCCAAGATGTGGATGTGTTATGCAGCTTCTTGGAACAGTTGGCTATCGTTTGCAGTAGCGCTGGGAGTTAGTGATGGCCGCCCGTCTGAGGGGTCATTATTGGCCTTTGTGGCATCCCTGATGCAGCATAAGTTTTCTTACAGCCATATCTCGAAAACATTGGCAGGTGTATCATTTTTCTGCCGTTTAAAGGGGTATCCTCCGTGCACGGCATATTTTTCAGTAAAACAGGCTTTGAAGGGGTATAGAAGGGTAAATTTTATACCGGATGATAGGAGACCAATCTCGCTCGAACTTTTGGCTAGGCTTTGTAAGGTGACGTCGGCCGTGTGTTACTCCAGTTTTGAAGCATTATTGTTTAAAACGGCATTCGTTCTCGCCTTTCATGGGGCTTTGCGCATCTCGGAGCTGATTCCAGGGTCTAAATTGGGCGGTTCGGGGGTTCTTTCTGAGCATGTGACAGTGGGTCCTTCCGGGGTGCACTTGTGGATCAGGCGTTCTAAGACGGATGCCTTGGGGAAGGGTACCGGGATTCATTTAGCTGCGCAGGACGACAAGTCAATTTGTCCTGTGGAAGCAGTGAATCGTTTTCTAGGGGTCAGGCCCCCGGGCCAGGGCTTATTTTTGGTTCACCAAAACGGGGGGCCCCTTACCAAATATCAGTTTGATTTTGTTCTTCATAAATGCCTCATGAGTTTGGGTTTACATAACCTCAAAATATCCTCCCACTCGTTCAGAATAGGTGCAGCATCAGAGGCGGCCCGGAAAGGGGTGTGTGATTCAGCTATTAAGGACATGGGGAGGTGGAAATCTGATTGTTTTAAATTATATGTTCGTCCTAACCTGTTTATTTAAATCCCTCAGGTCAACCTCGTATAATTTGGATTCTGGGACATTCGTTTGTCTATTGGGCGCATAAAAGAGCGGCCCTGCGTAGGTATTCTACCAATTTGTCTCTTCATCCGGAATCCTTTCAGGTGTTTTGGAAAGGAGTGCGAGGCCTGCAGTGGCACCAACTTTATTTTCAATTATGTAGGTTGGGGCAATGTTGGCCTAGGCCAGATGTTCTTGTTTTGCATGTGGGGGGAAATGATTTGGGGAATGTGCGGACATTGGATTTGCTTTTTCTAATACAGAAGGATTTGCAAAGTTTTTCTCTCACTTTTCCGGGTACTATCTTAGTATTTTCTGAAATCATTCCCCGCCTCTCCTGGCTTTCCTCTTGTCAGAGGAAGGTAATGGAGAAGATGAGGAAGCGTATAAATAGGGCAATGGAAAAATTCATGCCTACACTTAATGGGCTATCGTATAGACATGTGGATCTAGAGGGTGGTTTTCAGGGGTTATACAGACAGGATGGAGTCCACCTTTCAGATGTGGGTCTGGATATTTTCAACCTGGGAATACAGTATGGAATTGAGCAGGCCGCGGTGTTGGGGTGGGGCCGGGCATGATACTCAAGCCCGGCTTGTGGGGCATGTTATTTCATGATATTTGAGGTAATGCTGCTTGAGTTATGAGAACTAAGCAGTTACACAGTTGGTTGGTTTTCATTAAAATATGATTTTTGATGTTGAATAATAAAAATATATATGGTTGATTTAATTCATGTTTTAAAACCAATAAAGAACGCCTCGGCCATTAACTGCCAAATTTGAGTTAGTATGTTTTTTTCTGATAGTACCTGGAGTAAAGTGTTAAGAGTTTGGGGATTATGTGTGGCCTACAGTCCCATAGAAAAGGGGGCACAATAGAAGCCCACTTAATTGGGATTGTGGCCACCACATGCTTCAATGGTGTTTTGAGGGTTAAAACGCAATTTTGATAGAATACAGTATAAGTATAAATGTATTTGAATTGATGTACTGTGTCTTTAAATTTGGGATCAACAGCCAGCCAATGGGATGCGACAGAAGGTACTGGAAGCCAGGAAGGCTTTATAAGGATTGGCTGGGCTGGGAATCTCCCTCTTTCCTGTCAGCAAGCACCAGTGAAGAACTCCCTCCCCCCCTTCCCAGTCGCGTGCGATCTTTATGTGGTCGGGTCACCCTGGATCCAGGGGGGACATGTTATTTCATGATTTTTGAGGTAATGCTGCTTGAGTTATGAGAACTAAGCAGTTACACAGTTGGTTGGTTTTCATTAAAATATGATTTTTGATGTTGAATAATAAAAATATATATGGTTGATTTAATTCATGTTTTAAAACCAATAAAGAACGCCGCGGCCATTAACTGCCAAATTTGAGTTAGTATGTTTTTTTCTGATAGTACCTGGAGTAAAGTGTTAAGAGTTTGGGGATTATGTGTGGCCTACAGTCCCATTAGGTTTGCATGTAGTGATGATTATGCCGCCCAAAAACACAATTGTTTCAGACACATTTTCATAATCCATTCAAAACCAAGAACGTAAGAAAGAAAACATCAATCTCTCATGCCCAATGTTTACTTTTAAGGATCTGTTTTTGTGGCTAGGGGAGTGTCATCTGGAGACATAGTACAACAAGGGTGTGTAGCAGTGTGCAAGGTGTTGGCCTAACATACACACACACAGTTGTGGGCTTAGTTCTAATTCAGACACCTGCATATACATGGCATAGATGGCTAACTGAAAACTAAAAATTGGAGGTCATTCCTATGTAACATACATATGTTAGCTGTTTTAACACATAATGCCTTGTACACACGATCGGAATTTCCGATGAAAAAAGTCAGACGGAATTTTTTCATCGGAATTTAGAAAAAAAACATGTTCTCTTTTTTTCCGATGGAAAAAATTCCTATCGGAAATTCCGTTCGTCTGTGTGGAACTCCGATGAAGAAAAAAAACCACGCACGCTCAGAATCAAGTCGACGCATGCTCGGAAGAATTAAACTTAATTTTTCTCGGCTTGTCGTGGCGTTGTACGTCACCGCGTTCTTGACTGTCGGAATTTGGTGTGACAGTGTGTATGCAAGACAGCTTGAACGGAATTCCGTCGGAAAAATCCGATCGTGTGTACAAGGCATAAGGGATATGTAATGCTGTTAAAGTCAGTCTGCTGCTTTGCACACCTACGCCACACTGCATATCCTGGAAGATTGCTTCACTATCTCTAAATCCAGTTAAAGTGCTTCCTACATCACCTGCCTGCCTACTGCAAAGGCAAGGATGCCCAACAAGCAGGATGGAGGGGGATGTGTAATACTGAAAGCTAAAATAAAGGAGTGGCAATGCCTGGATATGCAGAGGTAATTGATTTTTAAATCACAAGGCAGACTGAACAGAGTCCCTTTGACAAAATAACACTTTGCAAAAAAGAATTTAGCTGTCTGCCTTGAGTTCCACTTTAAAGCGTTTGTTACCCCAACACTTCATATTCCTGCTTTGTGCCTGCAGGAACATATACTTATATGACAACATATCCTGTTCTCTTTGTATTGCTTCCTTTAGTTGAGATCCCTGCTAGTTCCTATGCTTTCCTATTAAAAACCGACCACACTATGCAGGAGAACACCACGTGGTCAGATCTCTAGCTCTACTCCATGTACTCTCCTCCAATGATCAGACTTGTCCTGACACGCCCCTGCTGCACAGCCATTTACTAAGAAGCTCAGTGTGTTGCTTCTTCTCCTCCACCCAGCTCTTATGCATCTGAGAACAGAGGGAATGTGATCACTTATAAAAAAAAGGTAAGGTGCATCCAGAAAGAATTCACAGCACTTGACTTTTCCACATTTTGTTATGTTACAGCCTTATTCCAAAATGGATTAAATTCATTATTTTCCTCAAAATTCTACAAACAATATCTCAAAATTCTACAAACAATACCCTATAATGACAACATGAAAGAAATTTGTTTGAAATCTTTGCAAATTTAATAAAAATAAAAAACAAACATCCCCACAGCATGATGCGGCCATCACCACGCTTCATTGTAGGGCTGGTATTGGCCAGGTAATAAGCAGTGCATGGTTTCCTCCAGACATGATGCTTGCCATTCAGGCCATAGAGTTCAATCTTGGTTTCATCAGACCAGAGGATTTTGTTTCTCATGGTCAGAGTCCTTGAGGTGCCTTTTGGCAAACTCCAGGCGGAATGTCATGTACCTTTTACTAAGGAGTGGCTTCTGTCTGGCCACTTTACCATACAGGCCTGATTGGGGGATTGCTGCAGAGATGGTTGTACTTCTGGAAGGTTCTCCTCTCTCCACAAAGAAACGGGTTCTTGGTCACCTCCCTGACTAAGGCCCTTCTCCCCTGATCGCTCAATCTGGCCAGGCGACCCGCTCTAGGAAGAGTCCTGGTGGTTCCAAACTTCTTACATTTATGGATGATGGAGGCTACTGCGCTTATTGGGACCTTCAATGCTGCAAAAATTTTCCTTTACCCTTCCCTAGATAAAATCCTGTCTTGGAGGTCTACAGACAATTCCTTGGACTTCATGGCTTGGTTTGTGCTCTGACATGTACTGTTAACTCTGGGAGCCTATATAGCCAGGTGTGTGCCTTTTCAAATCATGTCCAATCAACTGAATCTACAACAGGTGGACTCCAATCAAGGTCGTAGAAACATCTCAGGGGTGATCAGTGGAAACAGAATGCACCTGAGCTCAATTTGGAATGTCATGGCAAAGGCTGTGAATATTTCTGTACGTGTGATTTTTTCAGATTTTATTTTAAATAAATTTGCAAAGATTTCAAACAATCTTCTTTTACCTTGTCATTATGGGGTATAGTTTGTAGAATTTTGAAGAAAGTAATGAATTTTTTTCATTTTGGAAAAAGGCTGTAAAAAAAAAATGTGGAAAAAGTGAAGTGCTGTGAATACTTTCCGGATGCACTATATTTATAATGTTTTTTTTTTTTTTTTTACAGTATATCTGGACAAAAATGTTTTGCCTTTCATTTCTTTTTTAAACTGAATGGGTTGTTTTACAAGGTGATCGTTTACAATCACTTTAAGCAGTACTGCCGCGGACCACAGGGCACACTTGCAGTAAAAAGGTGAGTTGTTATCTCATTAAACATTAAAGATTCCCCGTGTTTTAATTTCTTTTGGGTTCATCCAAGTCTGCTCCATTTTTAAGTCCTGATGTATTTGTAGCGGGTATTTAAATTTAGGGGAGGCATCTGGGTGGTAGTGTAACCCAGGTGCACTGATTGTTAGGGAATTTGGGACCATTTGTTGTTCATGGAGGACTCTGGTGGTGTGAGGTTCCATTCGGCCTGTGGGTGGCGCTGTTGCCCTGGGCCGGGGTTGAGCCCTCACTGCAGTACTGTACCCTTTTTGTCCTTTTCCGGCGGTTATACAGAGGAGCGGGGAACCTGCTGCGACGCTAGGGAGAGGAGATAAAAGGGGATGGACGCCCTGAACACGGGGTTCAGAGTCGGAGGTCAGAGTCGCGCCCAGGCACCTTTAGCCTGGGTGCCGGTGTTCCGAAGTTCCGGGCCCAGGTGCCCTTGACCTGGCCGGAGTGGGAGATGGAGTTCATCCCAGGCACCTTTAGCCTGGGGTGAGGTACTATTGAGAAGGCCTGGGGCCCAGTACCTTCGACTGGGTTCCGCAAGGGTGGAGGAATCCGAGGGGGCCCTAAAGCCTTGGGTGCCCGAGTCTGAGATGAGGAGGCCGGTGAGCAGAACTTCTCCGGATAGTCCGGTGCAGCATTCGCCGGTGACGGAGGGGCCTCTGGTAACTCTCTTGGACGGATGTCTTCCCTCTGACAGGGGCTGCGCTTAGCGAAGGTAATTCACTTTCTGTTCTACACAGTCGGTGGCAGCGGCTGTGCGCCATAACCGTTGGTGACACCACAATGGTTGGTTCTATCTAAGGATTGTGCCTCGACCTACTCCCCACCTACACTGAACTGTTCTTTGGGTCACAACCTGTCTGTGCTAAATGACGATTTATTGCTATTGGAGAATAAATACGAGTTGGACCTTTTCAGTGGTGTGGAACTCCAGTTACTGGGAGCAGAGGGAGTCATTTGCAGAAAAGACTTAGCTCTGGGTTATGCATACGACCCGATGGTAAAATTGGTTCTGGCCTTTATCTCTACACATTGGAGGACATGGGCCGTGGTGTATCACATCCCTCCCCCCATACTTCCCCCTAGACGAGACAACAAGCCGAGAAGAAGAAGGGGTGAGAGGGGTGAGGGTGCTACACGTGGGGGCATCGTTCCGGGATGTGTGTTATACATTTGGAGCTGAGAATGTCTGAATTTGAACTTTGCTGCCTGGAGGAGGCAGATGGCACTGGTTGGCACTGATTGACAGATGGCACTGGCAGGCACTGGCAGGTGGCACTAATTGGCACTGGCAGGTTTCACACTGAGCCGATAGTGTAACTGTTTGTGAAACTGACATGTAACTAAATGCAGAGAGAGAGAGAGGAGCTGTCAAATTCAGCGTTGATTTTGGGGGTGGGTGGGAACCGGTGTGGGTGGGACCCAGCAGCTTTCCAACACCAGCCAATGATTGGGCTGTTTAAGAAAGGGGTCAGGGCCACATACACGTAGTGGCCCGCCCAGATCCCATCCCATGGGCTGGTGTTGGATAGCTGCTGGGTCCCGCCCACCCCGACATCAATGCTTAATTTTGACAGCTCTTCTCTCTCTCTCTGCATTCTTTCACATGTCAGTTTCACACAGCGCCCGCGCTGCTCTGACAAACAGAGCGTGGAGAAGGGAGGAGGAACGTGGGCATGTGCGGTCAGTGTTAAATATCGGCCTAATTTGGATAATAATCAGCCGATGCCGATATCTCCAAAATGGCCGAATATCGGCCGATATATTGGTCGACTTCTAGTATAAAGTGCACCATGCAAGGCAATGAACTATAAAGCAAAATGTTCATATGTACAGTATATATATATATATATATATATATATATATATATATATAACCAGAATTCCCTTTTTAGAAAAAAGTATATTCTATTTGGTGAATATTTTGTGTTTTTCTCCGCTACTGTTCCATCAACGGCTGATGGCTCGAAGGGGATTTTTCTCACATTGGAAAGACATTCTCACTTCCTATTGAGCCTACAGGATAGGTAGTGAAGGGAAATTTCAACAAATGAAACATAGATGGCAAATAACCCTACCCCTACTCTATAATGATAATAGAATATTTTGGCTTTACATATAAAGTGGTTCTAAAGGTAGGTGGTTTTTTATTCTTAAAGTGGTTGTATACCCAAATTTTGTACAAGCACCTACAGGTAAGCCTACATTAAGGCTTACCTGTAGGTGCTTGTAATATCTCCGAGACCTACACAGTCTCGGAGATATTTGCAAAAAAAACTGTACCGCTATCTACGGCGCATGCGCGCCGTAGATAAAGGCGCAGGCGCACTGAGTGCGGCGGCTCTTGAATGGGAGCCTGCCGGACACTGCCGGAAATTTGCGCATGCGCGGGGATCGTGCCGTTCCCCGCGCATGTGCGGGAGTGACGTCATCGCCGCTCCGGCCAATCACAGCGCCGGAGCGGCGATACCCGGAAGTCACTCCGGGTATCATGGATTTGACGGAGGACGCGTCCGAGGACCGCTGCGGGGGCTTCGATCTAAGGTAAGTGATTGATAATGAGCTAGTATGCTAGTCATACTAGCTCATTATACCTTTGCCTTGCAGGTTGGCCAAAAAAAAAAAAATAGGATTTTTTGTACTCACCGTAAAATCCTTTTCTCTGACATCCATGGACTGACACGGTGTGTCTTTACACTTTACACGTGGGTTATGTCCCTGCTTGCAGGAGAAGACCTAGGCAGAATGTGAGATGTTATACATACATTCTAAAAGCCAGAGCTGAACAGCCCCACCCAGGGGGCGGTCCCTCCGGGCATAACCCTCCCACTACAGTCAGCAGACTTCAGTTCCTAACAAAGCAGTACAAACTTACAAAGGAAGGGTGGGTGCCGTGTCAGTCCATGGATGTCAGAGAAAAGGATTTTACGGTGAGTACAAAAAATCCTATTTTCTCTTATCATCCATGGACTGACACGGTGTGTCTTTACACTTTACACGTGGGATGTCCCAAAGCAGTGTCAAGAGGGATGGGAGCAGTATAAATGGAAAAACCAAAAACTTCCACTCCAAGAAGGCAGATCTCCTCAACGGAGGAGTCGCAACTTTAAACAGCGGCCTGCAGCACCCTGCGGCCGAAGGAAGCATCCGAAGATGCAGCCACATCAACCTTATAAAAAACTTAAAAGGTATGAACAGACGACCAGGTCGCCGCCTTGCACACTTGTGCAACCGACGCTTGATGTCGGAAAACCCAGGAAGCACCAATTGCCCTGGTGGAATGCGCCGTAACCGGAAAGGGAGGCGCCCGCACTTTGAGAGCATAGGCTTGAATGACGGTTTGTCTGATTCCCCTAAAAATGATTGGAGACGAAACCGCTTGGCCCTGTTATGGACCAGGGGCAGTCACAAACAGTGAGTCGGACTTCCGAATAGAAGAAGTAGCAGACAGGTACACCCGTAAGGCTCGTACCACATCCAATATGTGCAGCGCAAACTCTCTGGGATGCGATGGGTGAGGACACAAGGACGGGAGGACAATGTCTTCATGTAGGTGAAAGGTAGACACCACATTTGGCAAAAAGGAAGGTCGCGGATGCAACACCGCCTTATCCTTATGGATGACTAAATATGGCGACTTGCAGGACAAAGCCGCCAACTCAGACACTCGTCAAACAGAAGTGATTGCCACTAAAAGGCCACCTTCTGAGACAAGACAAGAGAGGAATATCCCGGATATTCCCAAAAAGGAGGTTCCTGGAGGACCTAGAGCACCAAATTCAGATCCCACGGTGGGAGAGAAGGCTTGACAGGAGGGAGCACATGGCGAACCCCCAACACAAGGTGCTAACCAAGAAATGACCCGGTAGAGGTCGCTGAAAGAAGACGGCCAAGGCCGAAATCTGATCCTTGATGGTACTCAAAGCAAGCTTTTGGGTCACTCCACACTGTAGAGGACGCAGGATTCTGGGGACGGAATACGTCCGAGGACGCCAGTCCAGCGCTTCACATATGGCGATATAAGCTTTCCAGGCACGGTGATAGATCTGCCTGGAGGAAGACTTCCGTGTCCTTAACATGGTCAAAATGACAGAGTCCGAGAGACCTCGGTCCCTCAATACCTGGCTTTTAACAGCTCTGCCGTTAAAGCCAGAGACTGTAAGCCGGATGAAACATAGGACCTTGAGACTGAAGGTCCTCCCTCATCGGCAACCGCCAGGGAACGTCCGCAACGAGACGTACCAGATCAGCGTACCAGTGACGCTGAGGCCAATCCGGAACAATTAGGATCACCGGAGTTTATATCAGGCGATAAGGACCCTATGGGGCCACCAACGCATCCGAGTCATCGCCCAAGGATCCCTGGATCTGGCCACAACCTCGACCCTTGCGACTGAGTCGAGAGGCCATCAGGTCCACATCCGACGTGCCCCCCCGTCGGCAAAGGAGTTGAAATATGCAAGGACCACTCTTCCTGGTCCCGCGTCTGGCGATTGGCGACTCAGATAGTCCGCCCCTACAGAGCCGGCACGTTTCTTCCGGCCCACTTCAGGATACGGATTACCTCGGAAGCCGCAGCTGAGCTCCGAGTCCCCCCGTGATGGTTTACATACGCCACCGCCGTGGCGTTGTCCGACTGGCTCCTGATGGAGCGACCCCGTACTCTCTCCGACCTGAGGAGAGACACAGTCTGATGGCCCGCATTTCCAGAACAGTGATTGGTAAACGGGCTCGTCCGGAGTCCAAGGTCTTGAGCCGACAGGACTCCCCAGACTCCACCCCAGCCCGTCAGGCTGGCGTCCGTCGTGAGTACCGTCCATTGGATGGGAGGGGAACGACTTTCCGGACCGAAGAGCCGAGGGTCCCAACCACCCTGTCAGGGACGCCCTGACCAGGTGAATCACCTGGATCCGAAGATCCAAGGACAACGGGGATTTGTCCCAGGTGGACAAGATCTCCTTCTGCAATGCCCTGGTGTGTGATTGGGCATACAGAACGGCCGCGAAGGAGGCCACCAGGAGTCCCGGGACTCTCATGCAAACAACGGATTGACAACCATGTTCGGGATGTCAGCACCCGCACCGCAGACTGAAGTGTCAGCAACTACTCCAGAGGTAGGATACCTTGCCTCCAAGGAGTCCAGAACTAGAGACTCCAGACACTGAGTCGGGACCAGGACTGACTCCTGAATGTTCAGGAACCACCCGAGGTCCCTGAGGGTCTAATTGACGATAGTCACCTTTCCTCTAAGTCTGAGCCACTTTCTGCTCATAGCAGAAGACCGTCCAGATAGCCCACGACAGCAATACCTCGCTGTAACAGAAGGCTAGAACCAGAGCAAGCACCTTGGTGAACACCCTTGGTGCCGAGGCAAGGCCGAAAGGAAGAGCCACAATCGAGAGTGGACTTCGCTGATCGCAAGGCGCAGAAACTTCTGGTGACTTGCGCAGATCGGAACATGCAAGTAGGCGTCCTTGAAGTCCAAGGACGCCAGAAGAAAATCCCTTTGGTGGAGTGTAGCGATCACCGTGCGAATGGATCCCATGCGGAATTTCTGCACCTTCTCAAAGGCATTCAGGGCCTTGAGGTCCAGGATAGGTCGAACCACGTCCTATTTTTGGGACGACAAACAGATTCGAGCAGAATCCCTGAAAACTCTCCTGTGACGGAACCGGCACAATCACTCCGGACCTGATCAAACCTGTACAGCCCCCAAGAGGGCTGCCCGACAGGTAGGAAGGAGAGAAAGATTCAAGGGAAAGAATCTGTGTGGGGGCCAGGATCGGAATACTATCCTATAACCTGAGGTGACCACCTCGCACACCCACCAGTCGGAGATTCGGGAGGTCCACCGATCCATGAACCTGCAAAGTCGTCCCCCCCACCCCAGAGTCGGGCGGAGGCAAGACTTCACGCGGAGGCGGGCTTGGGAGCCGCTTGTTTGGCTTACGCACCCAGGGGCACTTGTGCCCACCAGCCGCACTGCCATCAGTCTGAGAGGGCCTACCTGTGGACTCTGACTGACGAAAAAACCCCTGTTTGCTGGAAAGGAAGGCCCCTGTTTGCGGCGGGCCTCCTCACCCTTGCTAGTCTAAGGAAGAAGAGTGCGTTTACCTCCCGTGACATCCATGACGATGTCATCCAGAGCAGCACCGAAAGGTCTACCGCCTTTAAAATAGTAGATCCGTCAGGAGCTTCCTAAGGCTAGGTCAGCAGACCAGCATTTCAACCAGATAAGACGACGCAATACCACCGCCGAGACAGAGGCCCTGGATATTAAAGGGGCCGCGTTCAGCGTGGCGTCGCACACAGAAACCAGGCCCTGAACCAGTTGGGTGGGCCAGAGCAACTGTGTCTGGAGGAAGAATATGCTCCTGTACAGCTAGGTGCAACATTTTTGCCCAACCTGTAAGTGTTTTTGACACAAGGGTCGCCGCTACCACAGGTCGTAGGGCGGATCCCAACAAGGCAAACATGGTTCTGCTCACCACTTCTGACCTCCTGTCAGTGGGGTCCTCAAATGCAGGAGTCCCCTCCATCGGGAGAGTGATGGCCTTGTTCAACCGGGCGACTGGAGGGTCGACCACTGGGGGAGAAGCCCACTTTTTAAGTAGGGCATCTTCAAGGGGTACCTGATAGACAAACGCCACGGGACCATAAAAAAAATTCTTCTGCGGCTTTTCCCAGACCTTATCAATGAGCTGGTCAAAGAAAGTACAATGGAAAAAACCCCTTTAGAAGGCCTGGCCTTAAAAGAACCAAAGGAGACAGTATCCGCCTGAGGTTCTGCATCCGCAGCATTTGAGCTTGAGAGTGTCCCTCACCACAGTCATGAGCACACTAACAAGCGCCCTGTCATTTACTGACTCAGAACTGGAGTTTCCCTCATAAGGAATGTCCTGTTCAAAACCATCCATACATTCAGAACTAGGGTCCTGAGCGATAGTGGCTAGGCCCATATCTGAATCAGCGCACTGCCCTCGAGTAGATAAAGTGGGGAGAGGGCGCCTTTTTGCACCTTGCGCTTGCACACAGCTCCCATCCTGGTCAGAAATTGATTCCAGGGCTGCCCACAACAGGTCCATAGGGACCGCAGTGCTGAAGCACTGCCTGTTGCCACTGACATTTTTAGGGGAAGCTGGTGACACAGACTCCATATTGTCCCTCTCTGAGACTCTCTCAGATAAAAAGTCCACCCACAGGCTGTGCTGACTGAGGAGGGGGCGCCCAGGGGACTCACCAAACCGGACCAGGGACCGCTTAGTTCCGCTGTCTGTACCGCGCTGTGTCAGCGCTGGTAAGCTGTGAGGAGACTGTGAGGAGATTTGCGCTGCTATAGCAGCGCTAGAGGCCAAACTAGTGCTGAAAAGCGCGCGGGCTACAAGAAAATGGCCGCCGCACTTCACTGAGGCGATCCGCGGCAAGATGGCCGCCATGACGCAGTTAAAATGAAACAGCACACACGCACAGCGCCACTCGGCGCTCAGGCCCCAAAAAAAAACCACACAAAAAAGCCCCAAGGCATACATTGCAGACCAGCATGAGCCCCCCAAGAACAGTGTGACCCCCAAGCACCCCACACAGTCAGCGCCAGTAATGGTGACAGAGAGCGACAATAAAATACAGGGGGAGACAGGGAAAATCCCCCACAGAGAAACACACAGCCCTTTGTACTCACCTGCAGGCAGGAGAGACTACTTACCCGTCCCCTGAGGGACACACTGGTGTTTCTGACAGCTACTCAGTACTGCACCTTGTGTGCGTGAGACTCAGTTCACGACAGGCCCCATGACTCCAGGGGTGGCCGGGTTTGCTTTCATGCTCCCACGGTCCTCTCAAGACTGAACAGCTCCTGACTGACTGTATCTTTCGCGGTGGACCGGGCCGACAGCTACTCAGTACTGCACTGTGAGTAGCTGTCGGCCCGGTCCACCGCGAAAGATACAGTCAGTCAGGAGCTGTTCAGTCTTGAGAGGACCGTGGGAGCATGAAAGCAAACCCGGCCACCCCTGGAGTCATGGGGCCTGTCGTGAACTGAGTCTCACGCACACAAGGCGAGGATCAGCACGCTCGATGGTCGGACAGGGAAGACTACGAGGATATCTTGTACCCAACCTGTTGCCCAGCCGACAGTTGATAGAAGATTCTCAAAAATAAAATAAAAAAGAATTCTAAAAAGGAATAAAATAGGTCAGGAGACTGGCTCCTGAGGGAGCCACGTCTTCTCCTTCTGCTAGGCAGAAAAAAACTGAAGTCTGCTGACTGTAGTGGGAGGGTTATGCCCGGAGGGACCGCCCCCTGGGTGGGGCTGTTCAGCTCTGGCTTTTAGAATGTATGTATAACATCTCACATTCTGCCTAGGTCTTCTCCTGCAAGCAGGGACATAACCCACGTGTAAAGTGTAAAGACACACCGTGTCAGTCCATGGATGATAAGAGAAAAAAGTTTTGCGGTATACAACCGCTTTAACAAAAGGTAAAAAAAACGAAACCTTCTGCATGCAATTCTCTCTCGGCTCTCTTCCTCTTCACTGGCTGAGACAGCAGCGGGAGCCAATGGCTCCTGCTGCTGTCAATCACAGCCAGTGAAGAGGGAGAGTGGGCAGGATAGGGTGTGGATGCCAGGAGCACCAGCAGGGGATCCCAAAAGAGAAGGATCGGGGCTGCTCTGTGCAAAACCATTACACAGAGCAGGCAAGTATGACATTATTATAATTTTTATTAAAATATAATATTTATGACTATTAAAAGAAAAATAAATAAATACATATAACCTTAAAATTATTACATTTGTAACAGGAATAGAGGGGAAATCCTAAAATAGGAGATTTGTACCAGTGACAACTTTCTAAGAGGGAATCCCCTCACTTTGGAGAGATTTCCCCTCGTTAATGTTGCAACTAGAGCACAGACAATGAAGAGAAACTTCCAGAAAGGAAAAAAGTTAAGACTTTTTTACTCACAGCTGTGAATCTTCATGTCTCTAGGATAGAATACAAAGTAAAAAGTAGAAACTTGTTGGTTGCTTTGGACTGCAAAGACCGGTCTTTTTTTCAGTACCATTTTTTTTTCCATTTAATTTACACTGTCAATATGGGGTCCAGACTAATGTAAAGGCTGTCTGTAAAAAGAGATGCTGTATACTTATCCTGCTGCATAGTAGATTCACAGCTACTGCAAGTAACTGACATTTCTGGGTGTATTACCTGCTCGCACCTCCACCTGTCCTATAGTGGCATAGGAGGTGTTGGGAGAAATCGCAGTGTACAGTGGGGGATAAGGTATTCAATACACATGAAAGTGTTTATTGCCTTCAGTAGCCAGCGTTTTAAAGTGGTTGTACACTGCTGGAGGTTTTTTTTTCCTTCTTCTTTCTACAAGGTAAAATTATAATATGCTGCTTCCATTTTCACCCGTCTTGCTTCCGGTTTCGCGGGCTCCGGCACTATGACTGGCCGGAGCTGCGAATACGTCACTACCGATGTTTGCGGCACAGGGCTCGTTAGGAACGGCATTGGTGGCCGTTCCTTCAGAGCGCATGCGTTAGTGATGTCACTGGCTGCATGTAATGTAAATATCTCCTAAATGGTACACGTTTAGGAGAGATTTACACTACCTGTAGGTAAGTCTTATTATAGGCTTTCCTACGGGTAAATGTCAACAGAGGAAGTTTACTTCCTCTTTAAAGTGGAGCTCCACCCTAAAGTGGAACTTCCGCTCATCGGATTCCCCCCCCCCTCCGGTGCCACAATTGGCACCTTTCAGGGGGGAGGGGAGGTGAAAATACCTGAAAGATAAGTATATAGCATTATCTTTTACAGGTTGCCTTTACATTACTCCACAGTGAAAGGGACACTTTAAAACTCAGATATTCCATAATAATCTATTTGTAGAGTAATGAGAATAAAATATCTGATGAATAAGACTATGATTTACTAAATTCAAATACTGTATTTTCCGGTGTATACGGTGACCGGGCGTATAAGACGACCCCCTAATTTTATTAATTTTTTTACAGTTTTTGCCTATACTCACCATACAAGACGACCCCCCTTCCGAGGCTTCATATTTCCCTTTTCGTGCTTGAGCTGGAGCCATACCACACTGAGCCAATCACAGCGAGCGATGTATTCTATTAAACGAATACATAGCGCAGTAACATCATCAGCCCGTGCCTCTCTGAATCTCAAAGCCAATCCGAGCAGGCTACTGTATTGAGCCTGCTCAGATTGGCAGAGGTTGTTACTCCAATGCGAGCAGGCTCTGTATTCATTAATAGAATACATCGCTCGCCGGGATTGGCTCAGCGGTATATACTGTATGTAGCTGAAGCTACATACAGTATTACCACACATCCACGGGCATCCGACGGGCTGACATCTTATAGAATTTTGCATTTTATACCCGGCGTATAAGACGACCCCTGCTTTTTGTCCGTTTTTTTTAAGTGTAAAAGGTCATCTTATATGCCGGAAAATATGGTAAACAGTTCAATGGAAGTTGCATTTTGTAAGGGCGTTTTCCCCAGAGCTTAGTGAAAGTGATGAAGCTCTGCTGACTTCCATCATCCAATCATGCTCAAAAAAAAAAAAAAGGATTGGGTATCCTTTGCCAAGTGAAGTTGCACCACAACTCATTAAGCGCTGGGAAAAATTCCCTTGCAAAGTGCAACATCCTTTGTGAACTAAACAGCCGATTTGTCTTTAGTAAATCCACCCCTGTGTGTATACACACATTCCATCCATTGAGTTTTTCAGCCCATACCAGAAAGCAAGAAGACAAAATCAGGCTATGCATCAAGATGACTAACGTCTCTGGAGAATGGGGTCATGCATCCCTATAGTGGTCAGGCCGAACTGGAAATCAGGCACATAAAAAGAAGACTTACATACCTCTAACCCACAGATTCCCCAATATTGTTTTTAATAGAGGAATGGGGCAGAGATGGAAGGAATATGTCATCCGCACAAGTACAAGCCTTTAATCATTTTTATGTGCATAAACCACATTCTGGAAAGGATTATTCACAAATAAATGATTTTACCTGGTATCACCCTACTATTGTACATTTGTAAGTATAAACTGAGAAGTAGAGCTACAAAGCAATAGTTTGATGATTGGTTTAAATCTAAAAGGTGCACATATGTGTCTCTCTGTTCTTCAAAAATAAAAGCTACACTATGTGGCCAAAAGTATGTGGATAACCCTCCAAATTATTAAGTTCAGACGTTTCAAAGAAAGGAAACTGATAAATGCTACAGCAAACAAAGACATTTTAGATAATCGTGTGCTTCCAAGCCTTGGGACAACATTATGGGGAAGGTCCTTTTCTTTTCCAGCAGGACTATGCCCCAAAGATAGGTCCATAAAGATAAGGTTGTTGTGTTTGATGGTCTGCAAAGAGCTCTGACCTGAACTCTTTTAAATTCCCTTGGGATGAACTGTACCACTGTTTGCAAACTAGGTATTCTTACCAACATTAGTATCTGACTTCACAAATGCTCTTTTGGCTTCATAAGCCTCGTACGCACGACCGGTTTTCTTGGCAAGAAAACTGCTGGGAGAGCTTTTTGCAGAGAAAACAGGCCGTGTGTATGGTTTCTCGTCGGGAAAACTGTCGTCTGTATGCTTACCTGTTCCACGGTAAACCCGCGCATGCTCGAAAAGACTTTGACGCATGCGCGGCAGCATACAAGGGCAGTGTAGGGTGTAGCAAGATGGGGGCGACGGCATCGAATGTGACAAGTGCAGGTTCGCCGTAGTCGATGGCGTCATTGCGTGCTTGCCATTCAAAAGAACAGCGGTTCTTTTGAATGGCCGTGTGTACACTCGGCGTGCAAGGCAAGCTTGCCGGGAATCCCGTTGGGAAAACCAACGGTTTTTTTTCCAGACGGGATTCCCGCCCGTGTGTACGAGGCCATAGGCACAAATTCCAACAGACATTTCAATAAATTTTAAAGAACCTTTCCAAAAGAATGGATGCTGTGATAGCCCGGGGGATAGTTTTGGAATGGGATATCAAAAAACTCATATACAGTGGGGAAAATAATTATTTGATCCCCCTGCAAACTTCTAGAATTTTTATCATACGTGTATTTTTAAGGATAGAAACAGAATATCAACCAAAAATCCTAAAAAAAAAAAAAACACGATACAAATGTTATAAATCGAGTTGCAGTTCAGTGAGTAAAATAAGTATTTGATCTTATCAGTATCCTACCAACAATAATTTTGGCTCCCACAGACTGGCTACAGTGTGTGCTCATGTGGTACACAGCTTAGTCCTGTCAATTTAAGAAGGTGCTCCTAATGACAACTCGTTATCTGTATAAAAGACACCTGTCCAACGTATCCATTTCTTCCATTGAGGCCGGTTTCACACTGGGGCGACATACGCTCCGACATTGGGAGCTCATGTCGCATGACCTGTGAAAATCAATGTTTTCCTATGGGAGCCGTCTTAACTGGTCTGACGCATGTCGGTCCGACTTTGAAAAAGCTCCCTGTACTACTTCGGTCCGACTTTGATCCGACTTCAGCCCATTGACTATCATTGAAGTCGGATCAAAATCGGACCGCAGTCTTGCATGATCCGACTTTGGCATGCGACTTGTGCTCTGCTGCTCTTGAGGGGGAACTCCACGCCAAATTTTAAATAAAAAACCGGCATGGGTTCCCCTCCAGGAGCATACCAGGCCCTTGGGTCTGGTATGGATTTTAAGGGGAACCCCCTACGCCAAAAAACGGCGTGGGGGTCCCCCCAAAATCCAAACCAGACCCTTATCCGAGCACGCAACCTGGCAGGCCGCAGGGGAAGAGGGGGGGACGAGAGAGCCCCCCCTCCTGAACCGTACCAGGCTGCATGCCCTCAACATGGGGGGTTTGGTGCTTTGGGACAGGGGGGTGACCTGCGGCCCCCCACCCCAAAGCACCCTGGCCCCATGTTGATGAGGACAGGGCCTCTTCCCGACATCCCTGGCCGTTGGTTGTCGGGGTATGCGGGCGGGGGGGCTTATCGGAATCTGGGAGCCCCTCTTTAATAAGGGGGCCCCCAGATCCCGGCCCCCCACCCTATGTGAATGAGTATGGGGTACATCGTACCCCTACCCATTCACCTGGTGGAAAAAAAATTAAATAAAAAAACACTACACAGGTTTTTAAAATAATTTATTACACAGCTCCGGGGGTCTTCTTCCGACTCCGGGGGTCTCTTCCGTCTTCGGGGGGTCTCCGGTGTCGTCTCCGCGCTCTCAGGTTCTTCCTTCCTTCTGCCGGCCCCTCCACTATCTTCTTCCAGCTCTTTTGCTAGTGGAGGGGCCCGGTCTTCCCGTCGCCGTCTGCGTCTTCTTCCCTCTTCTCCTTCTCGATGTTGACACGTCGCTTCCTCCCGCTGTAATGCTGGCTCTTCGCTCCGCAGCGATTTATATAGGCTTCTCATGACGTCGGGAAGACCGGGCCCCTCCACTAGCAAAAGAGCTGGAAGAAGATAGTGGAGGGGCCGGCAGAAGGAAGAAAGAAAGAACCGGAGAGCGAGGGAAGAAGGCGACGGAGAAGACCGGGCCCCGCTAGCAAAAGAGCTGGAAGAAGATAGCGGAGGCCCGCAGAAGGAAGGAATAACCGGAGATCGCGGAGACGACACCGGAGACCCCCGAAGACGGAAGAGACCCCCGGAGTCGGAAGAAGACCCCGGAGCTGTGTATTAAATTACTTTAAAAACCGGTGTAGTGTTTTTTTATTGACATTTTTTTCCACCAAGTGAATGGGTAGGGGTACGATGTACCCCATACTCATTCACATAGAGTGGGGGGCCGGGATCTGGGGGCCCCCTTATTAAAGAGGGGCTCCCAGATTCCGATAAGCCCCCCCGCCCGCATACCCCGACAACCAACGGCCAGGGATGTCGGGAAGAGGCCCTGTCCCCATCAACATGGGGGCAGGGTGCTTTGTGGTGGGGGGGGGCGCAGGTCACCCCAAAGCACCAAACCCCCCATGTTGAGGGCATGCGGCCTAGTACAGTTCAGGAGTGAGGGGGGGCGCTCTCTCGTCCCCCCCTCTTCCCCTGCGGCCTGCCAGGTTGCGTGCTCGGATAAGGGTCTGGTTTGGATTTTGGGGGGACCCCCACGCCGTTTTTTGGGCGTAGGGGGTTCCCCTTAAAATCCATAACAGACCCAAGGGCCTGGTATGGATCTTGGGGGGACCCCCACGCCGTTTTTTCGGCTTAGGGGTCACCTTAAAATCCATACCAGACCCAAGGGCCTGGTATGCTCTTGGAGGGGGAACCAATGCTGTTTTTTTATTTAAAATTTGGTGTGGAGTTCCCCCTCAAGATTCATACCAAACACAGTGCCTGGTATTGGCGGGGATCCAAGTTGGATCCCCGTTCATTGAAAGTCGGACATATGTCGGCTTCATGTCGCAGGGCAAAGTCGAATCCAAAGAAGGACGGCTGTCGTGTCGCACAAGTGTGAACCCAGCCTCAAACCCACCATCATGACCTAAGAGCTGTTAAAGGATGTCAGGGACAAGATTGTAGACCTGCACAAGGCTGGAATGGGCTAGACGACCATCAGCAAGAAGCTTGGTGAGAATGAGACAACTGTTAGAGCGTTTATTCACAAATAAAAAGAAATACAAAATAACCATCAATCGCCCTCGGTCTGGGGCTCCATGCAAGATTTTGTCTCATGGGGTAAGGATGGTAACGAGAAAAGTGAGGGATCAGCCCAGAACTACACGGGGAAAGCTTGTGAATGATCTCAAGGCAGCTGGGACCACAGTCACCAGACCATTGGTCACACAATACGCCAACGAGGATTGAAATCCTGCAGTGAACGCAAGGTCCCCCTCCTCAAGAAGGCACATGTACAGGCCAATCTGATGTTTGCTAATGAACATCTAAATGATTTAGAGAAGGCTTGGGAGAAAGTGCTGTGGTCAGATGAGACCAAAATCAAGCTCTTTGACATTAACTTGACTCGCCGTGTTTTAAAGTAAGAAAAATGCTGACTATGACATTAGGAGCACCATCCCTACACTCAAACATGGAGGTGGAAACATTATGCTTCAGGGATGTGCCGCATTGAGGGGCCAATAGACGGGGCCATGTATTGCAAAATCTTGGATGAAGAAACTGAAGATGGGTCGTGGATGAGTCTTCCAACATTACAATGACTCAAAATATAACGCCATGGCAACAAAGGAGTGGCTCAAGTAGAAGCACATAAAGGTCATGGAGTGGCCTAGCCATTCTCCAGACCTTAATCCAATGGAAAATTTAAGGAGGGAGCTTAAACTTTGAGTTGCCAAGGGACAGCTAAGAAACCTTAAAGAGGAACTGCAGTCTGCTCACATAATTTGTAATAAAAACATCTTTGCCATTCTGAAGCTTCCCTCCAAGCACTTTGCATAATTTTTTATATATATTGTGATTCTGTACTTTGCAAATATGCTACAGAAATCTCCCTCCACTGAGTCTGGCTGCAACTATTTTAACTATGGGCAGCTGAAGCTGCTGCCTGTTCACTACCTGGATTTACACAGACACACACCTCCAGCTCTGCAGCTCTCATTGGCCCTCTTATCACTAATCCCCCCTCCCTTCCTGGCAAACTCTCATGCCATGTACACACAGTCGGAAATTCCGACAGAAAAAGTCTGATGTGAGCTTTTGGTCGGAAATTCTGACCGTGTGTATGCTCTATCGGACTTTTGCTGTCGGAATTTCCACCAGCAAAAGATTGAGAGCAGGTTCTCTATTTTTCCGACAGAAAAAGTTCCTATTGGAAATTCCGTTAGTCTGTATGCAATTACGACGCGCAAAAAAACATGCATGCTCGGAAACAATTAGATGCATGCTCGGAAGCATTGAACTTAATTTTCTCGGCTCGTCGTAGTGTTGTACGTCACTGCGTTCTTGACGGCCGAAAGTTCAGAGATCTTTTGTGTATGCAAGCCAAGCCAAGCTTGAGCGGAATTCTGTCGGAAAAAACATCCAAGGTTTTTCCGACGGAAATTCCGACCGTGTGTACACGGCATCACGATCGTGAGAGAGAGAGCTGTGCATGGTGTCATAAGCCTAGGCTTTTTACCAGACAAGAAACAGGAAGTAAGCTGTATAAGGCATTTACTGGCAGAAAAAAAATGTGTTACTATGCAAAGTTAAAACAACAAGGGCAGAGGATTTAATAGATGGAAAGATGAAAAAATTACTGAAGTTCCACTTTAAGGATTTAGAGAAGATCTGTAAAGAAGAGTGGACCAAAATCCATCCTGAGATGTGTGCAAACCTGGTATCCAACTACAAGAAACGTCCTACCTCGGTTCTTGCCAACAAGGGTTTCTCCACCAAGTACGAAGTCATATTTTGCTTGGGGATCAAATACCGATACTTATTTTACTCACTGAACTGCATCTCAATTTATAATATTTGTATCATGTGTTTTTTCTGGATTTTTGGTTGATATTCTGTCTGTATCATTTAAAATTACACCTATGATAACAATGATAGACCCTATATTTTTTTGTAAGTTGGCAAACTTACAAAATCTGCTGGAGATCAAATGATTATTTTCCCTACTGTAGGGTATGTTGGTCTGGTGTCCATAGACTTTTGCCCATGCAGCGTATCAAAATCATACCATATGTAAAAACTAACTTTTTGGGTTTGAGATAATTAACGTAGAGATGTTCATATCGTTAGTTCAACAACCAGAAGTGTTTTTGCTGATGATCAAATATTTTGTCTGAAAAATTACAAGGGCAAAAAGTTGTCAGACTCCTCCAAATAGGTTATCTTTTGAACTGGTTACTGTAAAATTATACTGAAGACCTATCTGTACACCAAGACATACCAATATTATGAAATGCAGTGTGTAAAACAGGTAAATAAAAGAGAATTCAAAGTATAAAAGCTTACCTGTGCATAGAAATCTGTTGTAGGAGATGATCTGGATCTCTCGTGGATATATTGAGATCTTTCATTTTGGTCATGACCAGCATCAAGAATATTGTCAGCAGAATGACATCGGCCTGAATTTTTTCTTTCTAAGGGCTTTTTCTGTTCTTTCCATGATGCCTGATATTCTGCAAAAGTTTCTAACCTGTGAGGCTGTTGTCCAGTATCAAGCCCTTTAGAACTAACCCCGTGATGGTGATCCTTAGGGTCCCTATCCACATCAATTATTTTTTCAGTTCCCAAAGAAGCAGCACGAGACCTCTTCTCAAGCCAAGATTCTCTTGGTACGTTCTCATAATCCTTAGCATAGTATGTTTCATGATTTTCTTCTGTGACAATAGGGGGAGTTGGTTTTGGAGTAGGTCTGGACTGTGCAGACTTGCTAGTCTCTTCAAAAAATTTCCATCTGTCTGCAAAAGAGCCAACAGCTTCTTGTGATGTACTAGAATCACTTTTTTTACTATCCTCATAAATTCCAACTTCATTCATCTTTTCAGGCTCTGAATAAGACTTAAGCTTTTGCTGTGCTGTAAACCTTTTTCTGCCACCAATACGAGTTACATTTTGAGAACTGCTCACTGGTGCATTTTGCTTAGGCTGAACTTGCTCACCAGGGCAGGGAGTGACCTCAGTATAAAAAGCATGTTTTGAAATGCTATATCCCTGGTTTCTTTGCTCTGGAGAGAGCGAAGAATCCAAAATCACAGGCTCTAGATCTCGGCGTTTGAAGGAAGTGGCTCTAAGAACTCTTGCCTGGGCCTCCTTTAAATGGTTCTTGTATGTGTTTGAAAAGGTGCCATCCGAGGAAGGTGTCACAATTTCCGGAGAATCTGGACTCCAGTCTTCTAAACTGTCCCCCTCGTTAGCTTCCGTTAAAGTTGCTGTACTTTTGCTTTTTTGAAGGCGAGCTCTTCTTTGTTGTATTTCATTTCTCAAAGTGGTTGCAAAACGGTCACTTCGTCTGGATTGTTTAGCTGGGTCGTTGACTGTGTATTTTTCATTGGTATCTGGAGAGCTAACTGATCGATTTCTTCCTTCCTGAGTTAAAGAATGCAGCATTGGTGTATTCTGAGGTGTGATCTTGCTGTCCTCCTGGTCATTCCAGCAATATTCTTCATGATGTGACCTTAATTTACTTGGTGACACTTGCTTGGTGGTAAGGTCTTGTTGTGATGTATTATGATTGCTATAGTGTCCTTCATGATAGTCACTATATTTTCTAGGCTTCATCCTTTCATTACTACTTGAGTAAATATCTTTTTTCTCTATCAATTTTGAACTATAGATATCACAGTTTTCCAATGAAAGATGATTGTTTTGCTGAGGTAGAGAGTAACCAGTCTTTAGGTCCCCAACATCTTGCTGTGTAGACCATGTATCAGAAGAGACTTCGGATTTGCCATACTCCTCTTTATACGGATGATGCGAGATGGTTACCTGAGGTGGCTGTTTTGAACTTGCATTGGTAATTCGGCTTGGTGCATTACTATCCCCTCTTACCCTTTCCCCAGTGCTGCACTCAGAAGAACTGGGAGCTCTAGTGTGATGCGCACTGTAAACATGTGGTTGGCCTGAAGCCACCTCATAACTTCCAGAAGAAAAGGCCACTTGCTGTGGTTGTGATTGTGACACTCTTGTATTTTGAAAGAAGGTGCTTTCATCGCTGTATTGACGGTGGTGATGGTAATTATAGGAGGGCTGAGCAAACCTAACATCATTTGTAGACTGAGAAGACTGTAACCGACTGGAACGTGGTACACTATTTTGTTTTTTTTCTTTAGAAGATGCTATTTGATCCAAATGGATTTCCGACTGATAAGAAGAATTACTTATTCTTCTATCGGGGGCTCTTAAGAGTCTTTGTTGATAATCTGGAATCTCTGAATTCCAGTCAGGTCTTGGATGAGACCTATTTGCAACATTAAAGTGCTGTGTGCTTGTTAACTCGGAATGCGTAGGTGCAGGTTTCTCATGGTTTTTTGTAACAGCATAACTGTCACTGCGAAGTGGAGGAGGTGGGGGAGGGGGTGAAGAAGCTGTTTTTCTTTTATCAGGAACATGCCATACAGGCCCAAAGTTTGAGCGTCCAGAATGTCTTGACTCAGCAGTGTCATCTGTTCGTTGTGGTTTGTTACTTTCATAGGATATGGATGGAGATTGGTGTCCTTGCCTATCATCTGCTTTTCTAGTATCCTGTAAAACCTGTCCAGCTTTGCTGTGTGTTGGTTTGCCATTGTCCCATTCATTAATTTGATATAAGATATTTTCACTGGAAACAGAATTGTTCTTGGATAAACTGTGTTCAGGAGTGATGAAACTTGTAGAAAAAGAACCATATGCTGAATCCCTCTTATTCTGGTTACCCAAGTAGTCTATGCTGTTATTCGATTTGGAAGAAGACAATCTTCCAGGCTGGTAGGTTTGGTCAATACTGTCCATACTTCCCACTGAGCTGAAATGCCCAGAACTCCTCTGCAAGTTGGCTTGGTCCCAAGAGCTTGACAAGTCATGCGATGAAGAACTATAAACATGAACATATTAGATTTTAGAAAAATTATATCAAATCAATTTTAATACAAACTAAACATACAGTGTATAGATTCTTATAATTTGCTGTATGGTAATATTTAAAGAAAACACAAGTTACATGAGTCAATCCACATGTGACTTTTTTACTTCACTTTAAAAAATACAGAATTTACTGTAAAACCACTCTAAGCCAATGAAAGTTAATTTCTAGACTTATCAGGGTTATAGTACAATGTTGTTGCTTAAAATGTGTTATGAAAAAAGTTCAGAGCTCTATACTATCCAGATTGTCAGACCACATAAAAGAGTTAGGCGCTACTATTCGAATAAACATATTTAAACCCCTTGAGAACCACTTTTTCATTATCAGGCAATTTTCCGTTTTCAGCAGTGTGATACATTGAATGACAATTACTCTGTCATGCAACACTGTACCTAAATGAATTTTAGATTATATATACCATATTTATCGGCGTATAACACGCACAGGCGTATAACAGACACCCTAACTTTAAGAGGGAAATTTCAGGAAAAAAACTTTCCACAGCCCCCTGCGTATAACACGCAGACACAGTTTACCCTCTATTTCTTTTTGTTGTTTTACTATTCAAAGGAAAACCAAAAGGACCAAAAACATGGGAAAAAAACAAAAAAAAAACAGTTTCTGTTACTTTATGGATGGATTACTTTGCTGCAGTTGGCCAGCGTAAACCTGTATTGCAATATGTGTGAACTAAAAATCCCTTTTTTTTTTTTTTTATTGAAAAGTTTGCAAAAAATGGTATATAGCAGTGTGCAGAATTTCTAAATGTTAACATGTGGTCACACCCCTTTAGCATCTGATAGATTATATGCATGTACAAGCGATTGGGATCTGAGCACAGGTATATCTTATTTCTGAAGTATAAAAGAGTACCAAGTTGAGATCCCAAGGTGACACAGGGGGTCGAAATGGGGGATTTCTGATAACAAATGTCCGATGTGAGCTTTTTGTCGGAAATTCCGACCGTGTGTAGGCTCCATCGGAAATTTGCTTTCGGAATTTCCGACCACAAAAAATTGAGAGCTGGTTCTCAAATTTTCCGACAAGAAAAGTTCTTGTTGGAAATTCCGATCGTCTGTATGCAATTCCGACGTACAAAAAAACATGCATGCCCAGAATCAAGTAGAAGAGCCAAACTGCCTATTGAACTTCATTGATCTCAGCTCGTCGTACGGCTTGTACGGCTTGTACGTCACCGTGTTGTTGACGTTCGGAATTTCTGACAAGATTTGTGTGACCGTGTGTATGCAAAACAAGTTTGAGGCAATATTCCGTCGGAAAAAAATCCACGGATTTGTTGTTGGAATTTCCGATCATGTGTACGCTGCATTAGTCATACAGATTGCAAAACCCACCCCTCAATTGTACAGAGGGTCATATGCTGGTCAACAAAAGATTGAAAAAAAGTAAAAATATGAACAACAAAGTACCCCCTGGGACTCAGTTGTCTGTCCTTGCACCAGAAAAGTCCGACAAGAAAAGTCCGATGTGAGCTTTTTGTCGGAAATTCCGACCGTGTGTAGGCTCCATCTGACTTTTTCTGTCAGAATTTCCGCCAACAAAAGTATGAGAGCAGGTTCTCTATTTTTCCGACGGAAAAAGTTTCTATCGGAAAATCTGCTCTTCTGTGTGCAATTCCGACACGCAAAAAAACACGCCTGCTCAGAATCAAGCAGAAGAGCCGAACTGCTGTTGAACTTCATTGATCTCGGCTCGTCGTACATCTTGTACGTCACCGCGCTCTTGACGGTCGGAATTTCCGACAAGATTTGTGTGACCGTGTGTATGCAACACAAGTTCGAGCCAACATTCCATCAGAAAAAATCCACAGTTTTCTTGTCGGAATTTCCGATCGTGTGTACGCGGCATCAGTCTTCCATATGTGGTAGTTCTTCAGGGAGGTAGATTTTCTCACTCTGAGAAATGTAAAGATAGCCAAGTCAAAGATGCCCTTATTCTTCAGGATGTGGTTTTCAAAAGCCACGCAGTGACTGAGAAGCAGGGAATAAGAAGGCCAAGATTCATCTGCCAGGAGTATGAGTATTTATGTGTACCGCATCATTCTGGGACAATTTAATGCAATGAGGAACCCCAGAACCCTTTCCACCTCTATCTTGGGCAGCAGTCGAGAGAGAATCTTTATCAGAGGGAAGGCATATATCAGCCAAAGCCCAGTTTCACATCAGTGCGATCACAGACATAGCATGTGATTCGTACCTGTGTGTCAGAAAAAAGTTCAGGGACTTGTTCTTCCCCGCACTAGAATTGGATCACATGGGTGTTCTCCCGATTCCTGTGCGAGTTCACACTTCGCACTGTGATCTGTGAACCGATCTGGGGGTGTCATTAACAATGCGGTTTGCAGAAGGCAATGTGAACTGCCTGCGGGAGAGATGCGATGTGGGAATCAGCGCTGTAATCGCCCTGGTTCCCACATTGCATCAGTGTAAACCTAGGCTGAAAGGAGTGCAGGGATTTCCTAAGCATCTACTGTAAAGGCTAGAGGATCCCTTGCCCTAGCTACATATCTGTTTAGTTTGTATCTGGAGGCCAGGATGTCCACATCTGGTTTCTTCCATGTTTGACAAAGTCTGGAAGATCTCAGGGTGCAAAAGACACTCCTCTGGTTTTAGGCATTGGCAGTTTAGAAAGTCTATGCAAAAAGAATTAATAAAAATGCGCTACCCTTAAACAAGCAATCATAGTGCTAACGATTCATATGTGTTCACACACACCAAAAAACAAAAAACAAAAACAGAAAAGAAAGGTCCTGTTGATAAAACACGGCAATATATCTGAAATATCCCCTGTGCACAGATAGATGAATAAATAAAAATTAAAAAATATATATATATATAAAAAAATGTGAAAGAGAGAAAGTCCAAATGAAGTTCATAAACAAAAAAAGCCACATCTGCTGATGTATATATGACAGACTCTTCTAAGCAGCTGTAAGCGAAATATCCACATCCAACTTGCTCAAACGAATTATAGAAGAAATAGCAGCTTACCAAATATAATAGATCTCTGTCACGGAGATCTATAGGGGCTCAGATTCATATGGTGATCCCACCGGACATTCAGCCACGAAACACTGGAATCGAACGATATCCTCCTCCTCCTGGATATTTATTCCAAGAAGAGAGCTCTCCCTCCAGGTATCCGCTGATGTAATTGGCTCATGCAGCACAATGAATGTTGATATGGAAGAAAAATAAATAAAACCTCATGGTGCAGTATTCCTAATAAAATAGGATTCCCTTTATTTATCCTGGGTAAAAAATGACATCCAGCAGGTTTTCAAAACAAGAGCGGCAAAACTCCAAAGAAACGAATGCTGGTACTCAGCTGCGGTCTGTGCCGATCAGCTGTAGCGTAGTGACGTCGCGTTCGTTAGCTCCACCCGACGCTGCGTTTCGTCGTAAGAGGCGTCCACTGGGAAAGGAGCTTTCCCAGTGGACGCCTCTTACGACGAAACGCAGCGTCGGGTGGAGCTAACGAACGCGACGTCACTACGCTACAGCTGATCGGCACAGACCGCAGCTGAGTACCAGCATTCGTTTCTTTGGAGTTTTGCCGCTCTTGTTTTGAAAACCTGCTGGATGTCATTTTTTACCATGGATAAATAAAGGGAATCCTATTTTATTAGGAATACTGCACCATGAGGTTTTATTTATTTTTCTTCCATATCAACATTCATTTTGCTGCATGAGCCAATTACATCAGCGGATACCTGGAGGGAGAGCTCTCTTCTTGGAATAAATATCCAGGAGGAGGAGGATATCGTTCGATTCCAGTGTTTCGTGGCTGAATGTCCGGTGGGATCACCATATGAATCTGAGCCCCTATAGATCTCCGTGACAGAGATCTATTATATTTGGTAAGCTGCTATTTCTTCTATAATTCGTTTGAGCAAGTTGGATGTGGATATTTCGCTTACAGCTGCTTAGAAGAGTCTGTCATATATACATCAGCAGATGTGGCTTTTTTTGTTTATGAACTTCATTTGGACTCTCTTTCACATTTTTTTATATATATATATATATATATATATATATATTTTAATTTTTATTTATTCATCTATCTGTGCACAGGGGATATTTCAGATATATTGCCGTGTTTTATCAACAGGACCTTTCTTTTCTGTTTTTGTTTTTTGTTTTTTGGTGTGTGTGAACACATATGAATCGTTAGCACTATGATTGCTTGTTTAAGGGTAGCGCATTTTTATTAATTCTTTTTGCATATATTTGTGTAGTGGTTATTCCAGCTATAATTTTTTTGCAGCACCCACCAATTCACTTTATTAATTTTACCATTATTATTTATATATATATAATGGTTCTTATATTTAATTAATTCACTAATTTTAATCACGGTTAGCGCGGATTTTTTCCATTTTTACAGTTTAGAAAGTCTGCCTGCCAATTGTCCACACCAAGAATGTGAATGTCAGCGAGAGCTGGAATGTGAGTTTCAACCAAAGAGAGACTCAAATGTATTTCTTTTGGCACAAACCAATTCTGGCGCCCCATGATGGTTTATTTAGGCCACGAATATGGCATTGTGCAACTGCATCCTGACTGGGTGACCTTGCAGAAGGGAGTTTCAGTGTTGTGAAGTTCATCAGATGGCTTTCAGTTCCAGATTGCTGATGGGGAGTCTCGACTACTCTGAGGACCAGGTCTCCTGGACAGATCCCCAGCCAATAAGGCTGGCATCTGTTGTTCCCACCTTTTAGGGCATAGGAATGAATTACTTTTTGACTCCCCATGTTGGACTTCCGCCATGCCAGGGAGAAATTTGTCTGGCTGGACAGATGCATAGGACAGTCCAGAGTGTGAATCTGTTTGTTCCACAATGTGAGGATATGGCTTGAAGTGACTGGGGGTAAAACTTGGCAAAAGAAACTGCCTCAAAGGACGCTACCATTATGCCTAGAACCCTTATGCAGAACTGAACTTAGAGGTTCCATTTGGATCTGAGGGTCCACGTGTTGGACCCTAAAGAGGCAATCTTTTCTAGAGAAAGGAAAATTCTGGCTTGGGTTGTGTCAAGACAATATGAGGGCAGACTTTGGAAAGCCGATTAACCAGTTGAAGGTTTGAAGGAATGGAATCATCCTTTGAATGTTGGCAGAAAAGTTCATGGCCTTCAGGCCTACTGAAGAGTCCTTCAGCATAAAGTCATCTAAGCACCATGCAACATTTCTGTCAACACTCAGGGTGCAGAGGAGAGCCTGAATTGTAGCCATACAAACTGGAAGTATTGGTCTCCTGCAGAAAAATAAAGAAAGTGTTGCTGTGATGGGAAGATGGTGTACTGATGCCAAAAATGTCCCTTGTTTGAGAGAAGCAATGACAGATTTTGCTGATTTTATACAGAATTTTGGTACTCAAATAAATTTGTTTAGAAATTGTAAGTCCAATATAGGGGAATGCCTTCATTGGGTTTTAGAACTGGGAATAGTTTTGAATAAAAACCTTGGAACCTACCTGTTGAAGGAACTGATACAACAAATCCTTGTGACGGAAGGTGGCACAAGGCGGCCAGTAAAATCGGTTTGCTTTTGAACCAACGCTGGCATATTGGAGGATAGGAAGCGAGGAGGGGGCAGAGATATAATTTTTTCTTTTTGTACCCCTTTCAAATGACAGAATGGACACAGAGGTTAGGAATGTCACGAATCCAGATTATCACAAGCACCAAGAGATGTCCCCCACTCTGAGTGATGGGGGTGCCTCTTTATTGTCAGTAGGGCTTCTGGGCAGGCTTGGTGGACTTCGGTATCCAAGGCTTGTGACATAGGAAAGTGCTAAGCCTTGGTTTTGAGGTTGGTGTCTGGGGGGAGTGGAAAGTCGCTTAGTAGAAGTAGAAGTGGGAGACTTGGGCTTTTTCTTGTGGGATGGGACCAGTGATTTTATTGATAAATGTATCAAGGCATTCCCTATAGAAGTGTTTACTGTTAAAAGGCATGCCTATAAAGCACCTTAGAGACTTGGTGAAAAACATTCTCTAGAACGTGCACACAAAACAATAAGGCTGATGGCTTTAAAAGGCACGTTCATGGTCTCAGTTAATTTGTCTTGTTTGGCAAATACTGTAGATATCATTTAGAAAAGATGAAGATTTCTCCTAAACCAAAAAGAATCAACACAAGGGACATTAACTTGGGTTTTGTGCTGATTGTTCTGTGTGCAGATTTAGCCAAGCTGAAGCCTCGTACACACGGCCGGTTTTCTCGGCAAGAAAACTCCTGGGAGAGCTTTTTGCGGAGAAAAACAGTCGTGTGTGTAGTTTCTCGTCGGGAAACCTGCCGGGAATCTCGACAAGAAAAATAGAGAACCTGCTCTCTATTTTCTCATTGGGATTCTCGTTGGCCTGTTTCCCGGCGAGAAAACCATGCGTGTGTATGCTTACCTGTCTCCAGGTAAACCCGCGCATGCTCGAAAAGACTTTGACGCATGCGCCGTAGCATACAAGGGTAGTGTAGGGTGTAGCAAGATGGCGGCGACAGCATTAAATGTGACGAGCGCATGCTCGTCGTAGTCAATGACGTCACCGCGTTCTTGCCATTCAAAAGAACGGCCATGTGTACACTCGGCGAGCAAGGAAAGCTTGCCAGGAATCTCGTCGGGAAAACCGAAGTTTTTTTTCCCCGACGAGATTCCCGCCCGTGTGTACAGGGTATTAGGCTTTAAAGAAAATGCTAAAACAAATCAATTAAGTTTAAAATAACAACCATTTAGACTGATAAATTGAGAGGATGTTACCTGGAGTGGTATTGGGAATTCCATGAAGGATTAAAATTTGAATTTGATAGTTGTGCAGTCAAAGTTTCCATGGGGCTTTCAATAAATTTCGCTGAATGCCAGGAATGGGGTCTATAAGCAATATCATTTTTCCTGAAAAATAAATTCAATGAGAAATTAAAGCCGATTTAGTGACTTGAATAAAGTATTGACATGTCACAAAACGCAGCAGAAGTATGTGTCAAAACCTGTCCCTTGAACTCCAGGCAAGTGGCTTGTGCAATAATTCTGACACTGGTAGGTCACAAACTTGAAGCAGGTTCCAAATGTAAAATAAATAAAAAATTATCGTTCAACAAGCGGGTTGGGCAAAAAAAAACAAAAAAAAAAAACTGACATCCCTGAATCAACACGTACAATGCTGATGCAGGGATCTCTTCTGCTGTTCTATTATATTCTGACAGTGGATTTCTATTGGATCCCCCACCCAAAGGCATGCTGACATTAGAACAATTATGGTGTTAGCAACTATTAATGGTACATTAATTACCATTTCTTTTCAGGGGACAACGCATAATAAAAAAGGGTACATAAATTTAATAAAGCAGCAAATATGCTCCATACAAGTGGCATATATGTTACGTTTTTTTGTGCTTGAAGTTAAAGCGGAGTTCCACCCAGAAATGGAACTTCCGTTGATCCGGTTCCTCCCCCCCCCTTCGGTGTCTCATTTGGCACTTCCTGATTCCCTTACTGAAGATGCCGCCACCTCCACCCGGAGCTGAGGGATGGGTCGGCTTCGGGTGAGAACATCACGGGCGCCCTAGACAGGCAAGTGTCCTTATTTTAAATGTCAGCAGTTGCAGTATTTGTAGCTGCTGACTTATTTATTTTTTTGCAGGCGGAACTCCACTTTAATGAGAGACAGAAAAAAAACCTCCTGAGCTGTACGTTTGGAAGTGCAGCCTCATCCTTCAGCCCTGCCTTATCTTGTTTGGCATGAAGGAAAATAGTGATCAACAGGTAATGTGGATACACAAACCATAGCTTAGAAGATACATCGAAGTTGACATAAAGCCCCATCAAAACTGACTGTTGGCAAATCCTTGGCAACTCTAAGCTACTTAAAGTGGTTGTAAAGACCGAATGTTTTTTAATCCAATGCATTCTATGCATTAACCAATTAATGCCTGGAAGAATTAACCCCCTTAATGACCAGGCCATTTTTTGAGATACGGCACTGCCTCGCTTTAACTGGCAATTGCTCGGTCGTGTGACGCTGTACCTGAACAAAATTGACTCCCTCTTTTTCCCACAAATAGAGCTTTCTTTTGGTGGTATTTGATCACCTCTGCGTTTTTTATTTATTTTTTACGCTAAAACCAAAAGCGGCAATTTTGAAAAAAAATAAAATGTTTTACTTTTTTCTATAATACATATCTATAAAAAATATATATATATATAAAAAAAAACGAATTTATTAATCAGTTTAGGCCGATATATATTCTTCTACATATTTTTGGTAAAAAAAAACGCAATAGGCGTATATTGATTGGTTTGCGCAAAAATTATCCCGTCAACAAACTTTGGGATAGATTTAGGCACTTTTATTAATTTTTTATTGTTTTTACTGGTAATGGCGGCGATCTGCGATTTTTCTCTGTCCTGTCATCTGTCCAAAAGGGGATCCGCCTTGTTTACAAGGGTAGATCCCCATTCTGCCTCTGTACTAGGCGATTGCGGGTCGCAGGCGGACATCGAGTCCGCCCGACCCGCGGGCACGCTCCCGCAACGCGCGGGAGCGTGTTTCGCTGGCAGCACGCGCCCGCAACTGCGCGAGCCACCGTGCAGGTATGGTGTATCGCTTGGAGAGCCAACCTGCACAAAAATTATTCTGCCTCTGTACTAGGCGATCACAGGTAGCAGGTGGACATCGAGTCCGTCCGACCCGCAGGCACGCTTACGCAGCAAGCGGGAGAGTGTTTCGCCGGCGGCACGTGCAAGCTCGCAACTGCGCGAACCGCCATACAGGTACGGTGATTTGCACAGGAGAGCCAACCTGCGCAAAAATTATCCCTTCTACAAACTATGGGATAGATTTAGGGACTTTTATAATTTTTTTACTGGTAATGGCGGCGATCTGAGATTTTTTGCGGGACTACGACAAATCTGGCCAAAAATTACACTTTTTGGGAAACAGTGACAGCAGCAAACGGTGGGCCAACTCAATAATGAACCCTATGGACGAAGACTGCAATGCCATTACAGTGTAAAGGCAGGCATCCCAATACTTTTTGACAATATGGTGTATATACATAGTACATTTGGGCCAGCTTACCCCAAACGTACATGTGAGGCTGCTGGATGTGCGGTATAAACTGTATGTAGCTGCAGCTACAGACAGCATAATGCACGGTGTTCCGGGTTTGCTGGCAATCAGATTTGTGGTGAGCATTTTCACATGGAGGTACCGGACTCATCAACGCTCGTAGTGCAGTATTCAGGGTGAAAATGCTGCTGTGTACAGGGTGCAGAAAGGCAGGATTGTCTGCCTTACACCCTTATTATATTTTTTTGGCAAACAATAGACCTGAAATTTAAAAAAAAGGAAAACAAGAATAGACTTAAAGCAGTAGTAAAGTCTATATATAGAAGAAAAAAAAGTTTCATTCTGCAAGGCAATATCATATTGTGCTAGTATGCAGTGCAGACTAGCACATGATAAAAGACCTACCTTAACCACTTGTCCCCCGCCCACTGTCGTTCTGGGAGGACGTCAGATGACGTCCTCCCTTTAAAACGAGCTAGGAGGCGCGCGCGCCCGCTGCGTTCACAAGGCCCCGATGCGCGTGCCCGGCGGCCGCGATTGCCCGGGAAACGAGCAGGAAAGTGGATCTCTGTGTGTAAACACAGAGATCCACGTCCTGTGAGGGAGAGGGGACCGATGGTGTGTCCCTTGTACATAGGGACAACCATCGGTCTCCTCCCCCAGTCAGTCCCCTCCCCCCACAGTAAGAACACATTGAGGGAACATATTTAACCCCTTCCCGCCCCCTAGTGGTTAACCCCTTCCCTGCCAATCACATTTATACAGTAATCAATGCATTTTTATAGCAGGGATCGCTGTATAAATGTGAATGGTCCCAAAAATGTGTCAAAAGTGTCCGATGTGTCCGCCGCAATATCGCAGTCACAATAAAAATCGCAGATCGCTGCCATTACTAATATAAAAAAAAAAATATGCTACAAATCTATCCCCTATTTTGTAGACGCTATAACTTTTGCGCAAACCAATCAATACGCGCTTATTGCGTTTTTTTTTTTTTTACCAAAAATATGTAGAAGAATACGTATCGGCCTAAACTGAGGAAAATTTTATTTAAAAAAAAAAAAAAATGGGTATTTATTATAGCAAAAAGTAAAAAATAGTGTTTTTTTTCCAAACTGGACGCTCTTCTTTTGTTTATAGCGCAAAAAATAAAAAACGCAGAGGTGATCAAATACCACCAAAAGAAAGCTCTATTTGTGGGAAAAAAAGGACGCAAATTTCGTTTGGGAGCCACGTCGTACGACCGCGCAATTGTCATTCAAAGTGTGACACCGCTGAAAGCTGAAAAATGGCTTGGGCAGGAAGGGGGTTTTCGTGCACAGTAGGGAAGTGGTTAAAACAAAGCCCTCCAGCTGTCACTGCTGCAGAGGCTTATATCTTCACCCAGTCTTCCTTCTGGGTTCAGGGCATCCAGACGTCTGACTGGCCGAACCATGATGACTCAGCTCTGAAGGAATGGCACGGGTATGCCGTAACTTCAGAGTGCATGCACCAGTGATGTCACCGTCTGCTGCTCACTAGACTATCTCCTAAATAGTGCACATTTAGGACATAATAATTCTACCTACAGGTAAGCTTTATTTATAAGCTTACCTGTAGGTAAAAATAAAAATAAATAGTTTACTACCACTTTAACTAAAGGTGCTTGATCACATATATTATTTCAACATAAAGGTTTGGACACACTAAGAGCCCATTCACACAGGGGCAACTTTGGATCCGACTTCAAATCGCCCCAGGTCGCCCCTAGTCGCCTCAAGTCGCGCTGGCTGAGGAAATCAATGTAAGTGAATGGAGCCGTCTTAATGCACACTACTGCAGTCGCTCCGACTTCAAAAAAGGTTCCTGTACGACTTCAATCCGACTTCTAGGCGACCTGTACCCATTTATTTCAATGGGAGTTGACTCTGAAGTCGGATCACTGTCTTAACAGAAGCAGCTCTCCAGGAAGAGAACATACATTTCTCAGGCAAACCTCTCCCTCCCACAGAGCTGATTCTTGTTTGATTGGCCACTGGAATGTCTCCTGTCCTGCAGGCAACTTGAAGTTGCCTTGTAAGTTGCCTGGAGTCGTGCTGTGATTCATTCTCAAGTCGTGCCTGAGTTGCCTCATAAATACGCGCTGGAAGTCGTGTTGCCCCTGTGTGAATGGAGTCGATCTCTACAATATAAAATAGCATTCCTAATGTGTTTTTCTACAGAAAGGGGTTTCTAAAAACGACATTACAGTTCTATTGTGTGGTCAGTTTAAAGTCAAATCGGGTTTAAAATAACTATTTTCTAAAAGCGTTGACCTAAATTCTGTTTCAGGGGGCATTTAAATAAGGCACCATCATATTTTTTAAAAGTATGCTCTAATACATATAGACACTGAAAAGGCGTCACAACATAAGCACACAATAACACAATGGGAAAACAAGGCGCTCTATGAGGTCTCTACCAAGCACACAATGGATCAACCAAACCATGTTACAAGGATACTGCACAGGGTACCAATACAGTACTGTACCTCATAGAACTTCTCAAGATGTTCATGAGAAAATTCCTGGCCAAAAGTAGATCTTTATCTGAAGGCATGGTCTTTGTTATAATATTCACCATCACTTGCCTCCTTCTGGACAGCCAAGTAAGAAAAGGGACAAACCATTTGGAGATTCAGAACCAACCAAATCAAAGAAAGAAGAAATTGTACTTTTCCATGTTGACTATGAACAGTTTAAAGCATTCCAGTGAATTCAATTATGTAAACACTTGGGCCTATTGTCACATAAGACCACTCTGCTCTCAAAGTAACATACGTGTCCTAAATGTTGTATATGCCCGGACACTGTACTCAAGTTTACGATAGTACTGCTGTATACACGAGTACAGCAGTACACAGCCATTCAGGTAAATGACAGGCTGCTCGTTACACCTGGGCTGTCTGGGAGGAGGAAATACACCAGCAATGGAGTGCCTCAGCCAGCCGATGTGCAAGAGCCCTGGATGTACTTGCTCTAACAGGTATTTGTGTGTGTGTGTACATGCTTTTAGATGCATTCAGACGAGTATCTAATCTGCCCTAGACACAGTTAAAGTAGAACTATAGGCAAAACTTTTTTTTTTTTCATTTTGGACACCTGTGTCCCATTTCAGAGATTTCTCCTCGCTTCCTGTCCCATAACCAAGCAGGAAGAGAGAGGAAATACTTGCAAATTAAGGGAACTCCTTGGGGACCCCTAGATCACCAGAACTAGTATCCTTATTGAAAGATTTCCCCTCTATTACTATTCTGGGGACAACCCAAAAATTTGGGATGTTCTTTTATTTTCACTTTCAATGATAATGGTAAATAGGACAAATAGAGAGAGTGAATCTCCTTAACGGGGGCACAGAGAGCCATAAAAACGGACGGGTGTTGTAATTCCTCTCCACTCTATCCAAAACGGAAAAAAAAAAGGTTTGCCTTTATTTATACTTTAAGCCCCTTGCACGGGTTGGCATTTTATTGTGCCTGGGAGGCACAGGGGCAGCATCCAGTTCCGCAGCCTGTCGACGTTTATTGCATCCTGGATAGGGCTGAACACTATGGTACTCTCATTTAGGGCACTATGCATTCAGGGATGAATGTCTGAAATGTAGAATAAAAAAATAAAAAAAATGACAGCATTAACTCCATTACACACATACATTAAAACAACAATAGTTTCCTTCAAAATATTCTGTCTGTATGCTAGCAATAGCAGTTCGGCAATTGGAGATCAAGCCAGGGTTTGGTAAAAGGAATAAAGTATAACAAAGTCAGTAATCTGTTGGTAAACTATGATGTTAGACTGCAGAGCAAAAAAAATAAAAAAAAACACACACTAACAAAAACTATTGTCCTAGGGGGCATTTATATGTACTGGAAATGATGGTTTAACTGGTGTGAACCACCCTTTTTGTCTGCTACCCCTAAGCAAGTTTAGTGGTAATGGGAAGCAACCAAGATCATGTTTCAATGACTATGTATTTGTTAGATGAATCCTGCCCTCTTGTGTTCACACATAGGACTAGCAGGAGGATATTTCCCAAAAAGTATTATATTTACATGTATTTTTCAGCTCACTAGAGCTGAGACAACAAAGTTTTAACGAATCTAGACTAGACTGCAGCAAAATGAAACTAAACTGAAGAAAATACAATGCATGGGTTCAACTATTAAATGATTAAAAGTGAAACAAATATTATATTTTAATAACTCCATGAATTTAAATTGTATTTGGCTTAGGACAGAGTTTGGAAGGGGGTTATGCCGCGTACATATGGCCATTTTTAATGTCATTGAAAAAAACTAAGTTTTTCTCAACGTGATTCTTCTCAAGCCTGCCTTGCCTACACACTATCGTGGAAAAAAAAATGCTCGAGCAAAGCGCGGTGACGTACAACACGTACGACGGCACTATAAAGGGGAAGTTCCGTTCGGATGGCGCCACCCTTTGGGCTGCTTTTGCTGATCTTGTGTTCGTAAAGTTTGGTGAGAGACGATTCGCGCTTTTCAGCCTCGTGCTTTTCAGTTCGTTACAGCGTGACGAATGTGCTATTTCCATTACGAACGCTAGTTTTACCAGAATGTGCGCTCCCGTCTCATAACTTGCTTCTGAGCATGTGTGTTTTTTTCACGTCGTTAAAGAGTACACACGCCCGTTTTTCATGACGAGAAAAACAACGACGAGAAAAAATAGAGCAGGTTCTAAATTTTTAGTGCCCATTTTTCGTCTAGAAAAATGCTCTGGAGCCTACACACAACCGTTTTTCACGACCAATTTAAAAAATGGCATATTTCTCGTCATGAAAAACAGTCGTGTGTACGCGGCATTAGACCTTTTGCCAAGTTTTTATAGCGGTCTGTGTCCCTGCTGGGGAGAATAAACCTCTCCATCTGTCCTGGTGACCATTGTTATAAGTGAGTGCAGATCTAAATGTTTAGAGTAGCCAGCAGAGCAAGAGGTGAGTGTAAATCCTCCAATAAGGACGCCTGTTCCTGTGACAACTCTCTTAAAGAGGAGCTCCAGTCTCCTGTGTAAAAATTAAAAGTTAGCAGCTACAAAAACTGTAGCTGCTAACTGTTAATAAACAGCCACTCACCTGTTCCACGATCCAGCGTCGTCCTCACCTGGGCTAGTTCTTCACCATCACCATCTACAGTATCTATCCATCATATCTGAACCAGGAGGTTATTAGGTTCACGCCTGGCGTTCCCTACATATAACACGGGTCATGGAACATCTCCTGGTTTAGGACCTATTCCTCCTATCCCAGGTTTCTTATGGCACCCTAGGGCGTAAACCACAGACAATGCAGAAACAGGAGATCCTGCATAAGAAGAAAACCTACCTCACTTGCTGCAGCAAAACATCTGGTCCCTCCTTATGGGATAAAATACGCTGTCTGCATAGCGCTGTCCAACAGAATCTAAATAAAGATGGCCCTCCAGCCTGTAGGTCCAGCGATGTAGAGGCAACCAAGTTTCATGGAACTCCGGAACAATGATCAGAAGACAAAGTGTCCAGGACCTCGGCCTGTCAGGCTGACTCACAGAAGGATTCTCCAAGAGATCAGGAGGAAAAATACCCCAGCTTCCCGAGCTACCAACCCAGTCCTTGATGTCCAACACAGCAATATCACAGAACCAAGTTGTCCCGTGATGACTGTAAGTTGAGAGGTAAAGGCTGTCATGGAACCAAACCAACAGAACTGTCTCTTAAGCCCCGTACACACGGTCGGACTTCTATCAGACTTTTCCGTGGTTTTTTGTCCGAACGGAGTTGGTCGGGAACACCCATAGCATACACACGCTCTGACTTTTCTGCAAACTTTCCCAAAACTTTTTGCAACATCACATGGTTTTTCTGCTCTTTACCGCCACCCTTTGGTCAACTTCTGATATTGTTGGTTGATTTTAACATTAGTTGTTTTGTCCATTGGACAAAAGTCCGATGGTTTTCTGTACACACGGTCGGACTTTGCTCCATCTGACTTTTGTTGGGCAAAAGTTTGTCCGTTTGCAGACCCAACTTTTGTCAGATGAAAACAAGAAAAAAGCAAAAAAAGTTTGTCCGATGGAGCGTACACACGGTCGGATTGTTGGTCCAACTTGCTCAAAATGAAGTTTTGTTGGCCAAAAGTCCGACCGTGTGTACGGGGCTTAAGGAGGATATTATCAGGTCCAGAATGTTCAGGTTTGCAGCTCTTGGATCACAGTGTCCGAGTCTGGGAGTGGAAGGTAAAGTTTCTACTGGGGAAAGAACACTAATGCCGCGTACACACGGTCGGAATTTCCGACAACAAATGTTCGATGTGAGCTTTTTGTCGGAAAATCCGACCGTGTGTATGCTCCATCGGACATTTGCTGTCGGAATTTCTGACAACAAATGTTTGAGAGCTGGTCCTCAAATTTTCCGACAACAAAACTTTCCGACGCACAAAATTCCACGCATGCTCAGAATCAAGCAGAAGAGACACCTGGCTATTGAACTTCATTTTTCTCGGCTCGTCGTACATGTTGCACGTCACCGAGTTCTTGACGTTCGCAATTTCCGACAACATTTGTGTGACCGTGTGTATGCAAGACAAGTTTTAGCCAACATCCGTCGGAAAAAAATCCACGGTTTTGTTGTCGGAATGTCCAATCGTATGTACGCGGCATTAGGCACAAACTATGACCAGGTACTCAAAGCAATGAATCTGATCAAGCGCGGAGTTCTTAAGATTTAGTACCCCGCCAAACCTTTTGCAAGCTGGTAGAGCCGATTCTGTGCGCGTGATTTACCTTAGTGTTGGGACTGGCACCGACAAACGTGAGTTTGACTATTTTATGTGTGGATTTTATAATAAATGGTTTTACTCCATTGGATTCTCTCGTCTTCTCCTAATTTTAGATACACAGAAAACGTATTAATGGTGGTCCCGCTCCAGCAGTGCTATAAAGCGTGAATGACCCATTTAACATGAAGTGCCTTACAATCTGATGACTTTTCTGATGACTGGGTGGAGGAGCACAGTGGGGGTTGACATCTGCACTGAGTGGCAAGTGGAACACAGAGATTGTTTGGGACTGTGATATACAGATCACCAGCAAATTGGTATGCAGAAAATTTGCCAAGGCAGGGCTACAACCTGGAAGTCCTGGCGGCCAACAACATTCAAGCAGGCATTAATGTGTTCGCAAGGTAGAGACAAGCAAGCATCCAGTAAGAGGTTCTTGAAAAAAAAGGGGGTTCTTACACCCCAAACAGTTCTTTCTCCTCCTCTCTCTTCACCAGGGTCTGGCTCAGCTATACTTTTCATTAGTCTATTCTGGGTACTGAACTCCTGTATGTATTTCTAAACATTAGCTGCTATATGTTCTGCGTGTTGCTCACTGTACCTATATACATGCATGTATTTTTGTTGGCGTGATTCAAGTGCAGCAAATACCTATACTGTACTATGCTTGATGTGCTATGACACACATGGATATTTGAACCCATTGTATATTTACATGTACACTGTATATGCCTAATAAAACTTTATTGCTAAAGCATTTCTGTTATGTGGTGTATATATATTGTGGCAGAGCGTCCCAGAGAGAGCCTGGGAAAGTCCTGTTCGGGGTTTATACATCTCCCAGGCTCCTCTCATATACATTCAGGGATCTCTGAGCCAGGATCCACTTCAGGTGTTGGTTCTCTCCCCCAGGTTAATTAAAAGCTCACCTGAGCAGACAGCCTTTGCTCTGCCTGGGAAACACAGACAACGCTGGTCTGTGAGAGCAAGAAGGTTGGTAAAACTTATCAATCATTTGATGTGGAAGCTAGCAAGCGGTAGGCTTGTTCAGCCTGGTAGGGAGGGCTTGTAAATACTGTTTAGTTAGAGCCGAGACACGGCTAGGCTTTTGTTTAGCTATTTTTTTCTTCTGTTTGTTTTTGCACACTGTACAGCACCTGTCATTGACTTTGTATATAGCACCAATAAATAACACTGTGTTTTCACTGATCCAATGGACTTGGTATCTGTGCCTGCTCATCCCAGGGAGCTTTTGTTCCTGCTACCTGTCCCCCAGGCTACATATGGTGGAGAATACGGGCAGCTGTAGTAAGTAATATTTAAAAGGCCAGTACCTAAAGTGACAACATGGAGGAAATCCTCAAACAAATGCTGTTATCCAACGCTGCACAACAGCAAACTAACGCTGCATTGCAGCAAGCAAATGCTATCGCACAGGAGCAATCGCAGAGGCTGTTTAAACAGCTTGCCACTGCTGCAATAGCGGATAGGAAAACCCTGACTGAGGTTGTGGAGACGCTAGCACAGTGGTCACCTGTGATAATGAAGGATATTGGAGACAAGCCCTCAGCCATCCATGTGGGGCGCTTTCTTTCAAAGATGACAGCAGATGATGATCCAGAGGCCTTCCTACTAACATTTGAACGGACCGCTGAGAGGGAAGGTTGGCCCCAAACCCAGTGGGCAGGATTGATCGCCCCCTTACTTTCTGGAGACGGGCAGAAGGCCTACTATGATCTGGAGTCAGCAGAAGCGGGAGATTATGAGAAGGTCAAGAGGGAAATCCTGGCACGACTCGTGTCACCTTGGCTGTTCGATCTCAGCGGGTCCACAGCTGGTTCTTCCAAGATAAGAGGCCCCCAAGATCGCAGATGTTTGATCTGATCCACCTGGTGCGGAAATGGCTACAGCCGGAGTCCCTGTCTGCGCTACAAATAGTGGAGCGTGTGGTCATGGACCAATTCCTGAGGTCACTACCAATTCCCCTGCAAAGGTGGGCGAGTCAAGGAGACCCCAAGTCGGCAAACAACCTGGTGGAGCTTGTTGAAAGGTACTTTGCTGCAGAGAACCTGGTCACCACCCCTACAGCCGCACGGACTTTCCACCCAAAGCCACGGTCTCCCCAGGCAACCGGTAAGACTGTTCCAGGGGAAGTGGGTGGTAAGCATGGCAAGGAAATAGGGGGGAGGATTTTTGGTGCCAGGACTGAAGTTTGGTGGCCCAAACAAGGGAAGCCACTGCCTGCCAGCAAACCAAATTGGGGAAACATCAGGTGTTTTCGTTGCCAAGAACTGGGACATGTTGCAGCAAACTGTCCATTGACAGATGAACCAATGCAGTGTGAACTATCTTTTAGAAGGCAGTCTATGTTTGCTGCCGTTTCATGCGCTGCAGTGCCAAATGTGGGAAAACACGTGTCAAGTGACTATTAATAATAAGCCTATTACGGCCTTGCTGGACTCTGGAAGTCTAGTTACTTTGGTTACAGCTGAGATGGTTGAAACTGTGAATTTTCATGCAAAAAATGTTGCTGTGATCTGTGTACATGGGGATACCCGCGAGTATCCAATAGCCACTGTTCAGTTTAAAACTGGCTTAGGTATGGTGACCCATTCGGTCGGACTGGTGCCCCACTTGGTGCACAAGGCTATCATTGGTAGGGACTTCCCTAAGTTTTGGGAACTGTGGGATTGTCCCGACCCAGTCGCAGTACCTGACTCAGTCGCAGAGCCAGAACTCATGGCCATTACTGACATTGTGATTTCAGGGGACTCCTCTCAGGGCCCTCTGGGTGATCCTTTCTCAGTTATGGCAGGAGAGCTGGGGGAGCCTGAAGAAGTCCCCACAACCAGTAGAGCTGGACAGCCGTCTGCTGAATCTGAGCCTACGTTAGAGTTTGTCAATCCTAATGTGCATAAGGAAAATTTTGGCACGGAGCAGAGAAAAGACTCTACCCTTGCCAGGGCCTGGGAAAATGTAATGGTGATTAATGAGGTACCTGTCGAACCAGGGGACAGGCCCTGTTTTCCATATTTCTGCAGCAATGAGAATTTACTGTATCGTGTATGTAAAACTAATGATGAAGTGGTTGAACAGTTGGTAGTCCCTAAGCTATACAGGCGGGTGGTGTTGGAACTTGCCCATGGGCACTTGCTAGGAGGCCATTTAGGGGTTGAGAAAACCACTGAAAGGGTGTTGCGCAAGTTTTACTGGCCTGGGATACGGAAAAATATCGAGAATTATTGTCAATCCTGTCCTGTGTGTCAGATGTCAGCCCCCAACCCCACTTCCGAAGTCCGTTAGTGCCCTTGCCCATTATTGAAGTGCCCTTTGAGAGGATTGCCATGGACCTTGTGGGTCTACTCCCCAAATCTGCCCGCGGTCATCAACATATCCTCGTGATCATGGATTACGCTACCCGTTACCCCGAGGCCGTTCCCTTACACACTGCGTCTGCTAAAAACATTGCCAAAGAGCTGTTTATGGTGTTCAGCCGGGTTGGCGTCCCGAAAGAAGTCCTTACAGACCAGGTTACCCCATTCATGTCACGAATAACTAGGGAGCTGTGCAAGTTATTTAAGGTGACGCAGTTGCGAACCTCAGTGTACCATCCTCAAACGGATGGCTCGGTGGAACGCTTCAATAAGAGACATTAAAGAGTATGTTAAAAAAGGTTGTTGACAAGGATGCGAAAAACTGGGACTTCCTGATACCCTACTTAATGTTCGCCATCAGGGAAGTTCCCCAGTCCTCTACGGGGTACTCTCCATTTGAGCTGCTTTATGGGAGACACCCTCGGGGACTCTTAGACATAGCCAAGGAAAAACTTGGGAGGGGGAGCAGACACCTCACAAAAGTGTCATTGAGCATATCGCTCAAATGCAGGATAGGATTGTAGCAATCATGCCGGTGGTAAAAGAACATTTACTGCAGGCCCAACAGAGGATATACAACAGGGGGGCCCAACTTCGTGTTTTCTCACCTGGTGACAGGGTCCTCGTGTTAGTTCCCACTGTTGAGAGCAAATTCCTGGCTAAGTGGCAGGGACCCTTTTGAAGTAATTGAAAGAGTTGGGGAGGTCAATTACAAGGTGTATCAACCAGGTAAAAGGAAGCCCGAACAGATTTACCACATGAAACTCTTAAAGCCCTGGAAGGATAGACTGGCATTAACTGCCAGGACTCTCCCGGTAGCCCTCAAGGGTACTGAATCCCCTCTGATCCCTGAGGTGGTCACGATTCCAGACACCCTGTCATGTTCCCAGAAACAGGAAGCTAGAGAGTTCCTGATAAGGAATAAAGAGACATTTTCAGAGTTGCCGGGCACGACTTCAGCAGTTCAGCATGATATTGTTACTGCCTGGTAGTGAGGGCTTGTAAATACCGTATAGTTAGAGCCGAGACACGGCTAGGCTTTTATTTAGATATTTTTTTCCTTCTGTTTGTTTTTGCACACTGTACAGCACCTGTCATTGACTTTGTATATAGCACCAATAAATAACACTGTGTTTTCACTGATACAATGGACTTGGTATCTGTGCCTGCTCATCCCAGGGAGCTTTTGTACCTGCTACCTGTCCCCCAGGCTACAATATATATATCCACTTGTCCCCCGCCCACTGTCAATTGACGGCGGGCGGAGGATACTCTCGTTCTGGGAGGACGTCATATGACGTCCTCCCTTTAAAACGAGCTAGGAGGCGCGCGCTCGCCGCCAGCGGCGCGCGCCCGCCGCGTTCACAAGGCCCCGTTGCGCGTGCCCGGCGGCCGCGATTGCCGCCGGGCACCCGCGATTGCCCGGGAAACGAGCAGGAAAGTGGATCTCTGTGTGTAAACACAGAGATCCACGTCCTGTGAGGGAGAGGGGACCGATGGTGTGTCCCTTGTACATAGGGACAACCATCGGTCACCTCCCCCAGTCAGTCCCCTCCCCCCCACAGTAAAAACACATTGAGGGAACATATTTAACCCCTTCCCGCCCCCTAGTGGTTAACCCCTTCCCTGCCAATCACATTTATACAGTAATCAATGCATTTTTATAGCAGGGATCGCTGTATAAACGTGAATGGTCCCAAAAATGTGTCAAAAGTGTCCGAGGTGTCCGCCGCAATATCGCAGTCACAATAAAAAAATCGCAGATCGCCGCCATTACTAATAAAAAAAATTAAAATGCTATAAATCTATCCTCTATTTTGTACACGCTATAACTTTTGCGCAAACCAATCAATACGCGCTTATTGCGATTTTTTTTTATACCAAAAATATGTAGAAGAATACGTATCGGCCTAAACTGAGGAAAACTTTATTTAAAAAAAAAAAAGGGTATTTATTATAGCAAAAAGTAAAAAAATAGTGTTTTTTTTCCAAACTGGACGCTCTTCTTTTGTTTATAGCGCAAAAAATAAAAACCGCAGAGGTGATCAAATACCACCAAAAGAAAGCTCTATTTGTGGGAAAAAAAGGACGCAAATTTCGTTTGGGAGCCACGTCGCACGACCGCGCAATTGTCATTCAAAATGTGACAGCGCTGAAAGCTGAAAAATGGCTTGGGCAGGAAGGGGGTTTTCGTGCATAGTAGAGAAGTGTGTATATATATATATATATATATATATATATATATATATATATATATATATTGTGAGGGGGTTAGCTCGGCAGCGGGTGTGTGTGACCCCCGGGATGGGCTCCCCACACAAAAACAGGCCCAGCAAACGGAGGTTGTGGTTTTCAAAATCAAAAAGGTGCGGTTTATTTTCTATTTACAGAGACAAAACACAGCAAAGCAAAAGAAACATAAATAAAATAAATCCTGGTCAACTTGACCTCTGACTAAACATACAGGTTTCCTAACTAACAACTGGGATCAGCCTAGTGCTGTCCTAGTCCCTAAGTCCCTGGTTTTAAATGTCCAAGCAAATAGCCACACAGGCTTTGTCTCACCGCACAGGGGTTCACTCTCCCTAGACAGTCCACACAGGTCTGGGTCCAGGCATGAGCAAACACCTAATGAATCTGGGAGTTCTTATAGAGGCCTAAATGAGCTGACAAGCTTCAGCTGGTCTCATCAACTCCCTGTCTGCACGACGCCCCACACTCTCCCTAGAGGTATGAGTCATCCATGAGCCCACTAGCCTCAGCTGGGCCTATACAACTCTCCACCTAGTTGTATAAGTCGGCGTAAAGCCTGAATCTGGGCGAAATATATCTACCCCCCTGGATGCAACCAGGTGACTTTACCTTCCTGCTGTCACATACCCCCCCCCCCTCTTGTTTTAACCTCGGGGTTGGAACACCAGCAATCAGGCATTCATGTACTCGAGACAAAGCATCCACATTCCCCATTTGAACGCCAGGGCGATGCTTTACTGTGAAGTTGAATTCCTGGAGGGCCAGGAACCACCTATTCACTCTTCTATTTGTTTCCTTGTTTTGAGCCATCCACTTTAACGGAGCGTGATCCGTAACCATGTCAAAGTGCCTACCTAGCAGGTAGTACCGAAGGGAATCTAGAGCCCACTTCACCGCTAAACACTCCTTTTCAACGGTGGCGTAATTTACCTCATGGGACTTCAACTTCCTGCTGAGGTAAATGACTGGGTGCTCTTCCCCGTTCCAGACCTGGGACAATACTGCTCCTAACCCCACATCTGACGCATCACTTTGTACGACAAAGTCTTTAGAGAAGTCGGGTGAGTACAACACTGGCTGGCTACATAAGGCTTGTTTCAAGAATTGGAATGCTGCCTCAGCCTCGGGGGTCCATTTAATCATGACCGACCCTTTCCCCTTCGTCAGGTTGGTTAGGGGCACAGCCTTAGAAGCAAAGTGGGGAATGAATCGCCGATAATACCCAGCGATTCCCAGAAAGGCTCGTACCTGCTTCTTGCTGTTGGGACGTGGCCAACTCTGGATGGCCTCGACTTTGTTGAGTTGGGGTTTTATTACTCCCCTCCCAATGGTGTACCCAAGATATTTGGCCTCCTCCTGCCCAATGGTACACTTCTTGGGGTTAGCCGTAAACCCCGCTTCCCGAACAGAGTCCAGGACTGCTTGCACTTTTGGCAGATGTGAGGCCCAATCTGTGCTATGGACAATTACGTCATCCAGGTAAGCCGCAGCATACTTCCGATGGGGCCTCAGCATCTGGTCCATTTTCCGCTGGAATGTGGCCGGCGCATTCTGTAACCCGAACGGCATTCTTTTATATTGGAACGCCCCGTCTGGGGTTACAAATGCGGTTTTCTCTTTGGCCGACTTGGCCAGGGGGATTTGCCAATACCCTTTTGTGAGGTCAAGAGTCGTCATGTATCGGGCTGTTCCCAGCCGGTCGATCAACTCATCTATACGTGGCATGGGGTAGGTGTCAAATTTTGTAACTTTGTTCAACTGACGAAAATCGTTACAAAATCGCCAGCTCCCATCCGGTTTAGGCACCAACACAATGGGACTAGACCAATCACTTTGGGACTCCTCTATCACCCCTAAGTTCAGCATTTTCTGTACTTCCTCCCGTATTGCCTCCCGTCGGGCCTCTGGGATCCGATAGGGTTTTAACTTCACCCTTTCACCGGGCGGGGTAATGATGTCATGCTCTACCCCAGATGTTTGTCCCGGCAGCTCAGAGAATACCTCCTTGTTGCGAAGCACAAACTCCTTAACCTCCTGTTGTTGGGGTTGTGACAAGGTGGCTGCTATTCCAACCTCAGGAATCACGCAACCAGTTTGAGCTGGTGACCAAGTGTCTGCGACTAGGGACTCTCTATCCCTCCAGGCTTTCAACAGATTAACGTGATAGATCTGTTCGGGCTTTCGCCTTCCTGGTTGTCTGACCTTGTAATTCACTTCGCTCACTTTTTCCATTATCTCATAGGGGCCTTGCCATTTGGCAAGGAATTTACTTTCAACCGTAGGGACAAGTACCAGTATCCTATCCCCCGGGGAAAAGGTACGGGTCTTGGCTCCACGGTTGTACACTCTCTGCTGTGCTAACTGCGCTTGGGCCAAATGTTCCTTCACGATGGGCATTACCTGTGCAATTCGGTCTTGCATCAGGGCGACATGCTCAATCACACTCCTGTGGGGAGAACTCTCACTTTCCCAAGTTTCCTTGGCAATATCCAACAGCCCTCTTGGGTGTCTCCCATACAGTAACTCAAAGGGGGAGAATCCCGTAGAGGATTGGGGCACCTCCCTAATAGCAAACATCAGATAAGGAAGTAGACAGTCCCAATCCTTTCCATCTCTATCCACCACTTTCTTCAACATTTGTTTTAGGGTTTTGTTGAATCTTTCAACCAGCCCATCGGTTTGGGGGTGATACACAGATGTACGTAATTGCGTCACTTTGAACAATTTACACAGCTCCTTCATAACCCGGGACATAAAGGGTGTACCTTGGTCCGTAAGCAGTTCTTTACAAATACCCACCCGGCTAAACACAAGAGATAGCTCTTTGGCTATGGTTTTGGCCGAGGTATTTCGGAGAGGGATCGCTTCTGGATAACGGGTGGCATAGTCCATTATAACTAATATGTACTGGTGCCCCCTAGCGGACTTGATTATAGGCCCTACCAAATCCATGGCGATCCTCTCAAACGGGACCTCAATGATGGGTAGAGGGACCAGCGGGCTACGGAAATGTGGCATCGGGGCCGACCTCTGACACACAGGGCAGGAGGAACAATAATTTTCTATGTCCTTCATCACCCCCGGCCAATAGAATCTCTGTAATACCCTCTCTCGGGTTTTCTCTGTCCCCAGATGACCTCCAAGAATGTGCCCATGGGCCAACTCCAACACCAACTTCCTGTAAGGTTTGGGCACCACAAGCTGCTCAACGGTTTCTTCTGCCCTTTTTGCCACCCGATACAGTAGGTCCTTCTCTACGCTGAAGTATGGGTAAGTGCAGGTATTATCTGGGTTCACTAACTCGCCATCTATTTTCACTACGTTTTCCCGTGCCTTTATTAGGGCGGGGTCTTTCAACTGTTCTGTGGCAAAGTTTTCCCTGTGAACCTCAAGATCAGAAAACTCCACAGACGGTAGGTTTTCGTCTGAGGAGGTGGGCTCCTCTCCAGTTTCTTGAGTCTCCCCTGCCAATACTGATAAGGGAAATTCCGGAGAGTCCTCACCACTCTCAGGGGAGTTCTGGCTATCACATTCCTGGTACATAGGGGCACCAGTGGGGGGCTCAGGATCATCCCACAGTTCCCAGAACTTCGGAAAATCCCTTCCCACAATGGCGTCATGCGGTAACTGAGATACTAAGCCCACTGGATGAGAGAGGGTACCTTTGGGGGTCTTGAAACACACTGTAGTCACTGGATACTCTCGGGTGTCCCCATGCACACAAATAACAGCTACCTTGCTATTCCCAAAGACCTCTGTTTTAACTAACTCAGCCTTTATCAGGGTCACAAGGCTACCTGAATCCAGCAATACCACAACATTTCTACCATTAACACACATTTTGCATAAATGTTTCTCAGTTCCTCGAATGGCAGTGCATGCGACTGTCGCACACAGCGACTGACGTCTGCCCGTCAGAAAGTCACACTGCATGGGTTCCTCCACAACCGGGCAATTGGCTGCAATATGTCCCGCTTGCCGGCAGCGGTAGCAAACGATCCTTCTTGCCGCCTCTTGAGCCGCTGATTTCCCAGGCTGTTCTCGCCAAACTTGGGGTAGAGCTCCCACCCTCTCACTCTCTCCACCCTCACCCCTTGGAATCCTCTTATCCGCCCCTGGGGATGGTCTGGTCTTAGGGTGGAAAGTCCGAGTGTCTCTGGAAGAGGCCGTCAGGTTCTCTGTAGCCAAGTATTTCTCCACACGATCCACAAGACCATCGGCCGTCTCTGGGTCTCCATGGCTTACCCACTTTTGGATGGCAGTAGGAAGAGCTCTCAAAAACCGATCCATTACAACACGTTCCACAATCTTTGGTGCGGACAAAGTCTCTGGCTGTAGCCACTTTCTGCTCAGGTGAATGAGATCATACATTTGAGACCTGGGGGGTTTTCCAAGCTGGAAAGTCCAGTTATGCACACGCTGAGCCCGGACAGCCTGGGTGACACCCAGCCTTGCCAAAATTTCAGCTTTTAGCATCACATAGTCTTTTGCTTGGTTAGGCTCTAGGTCATAGTAAGCTTTCTGCGATTCACCAGTTAACAGAGGAGCCACCAGTCCAGCCCACTGCTCCTCAGGCCACTTTTCTCTTTCAGCGGTCCTTTCAAATGTGGTCAAAAATACCTCTGGATCATCCTCTCCAGTCATTTTTGTCAATAAACGACTCACCCCAAAGGACGCGGTATTAGTGGGACGGCTTTCCTCACTGGTCTGCGGACGTTGCTGCATTACTGCTTCCATCTGTTGTTGTAGTCTCTGCTCTTGCTTCTGCAACAGGTCTATGAAGCGGGCCTCAGATTGCTGCTGGGCTTGTTGCTGAGCCTCCAGACTCTGTTGCAAAGTTGCGTTTGTCTGCTGCTGGGCTGCAAGGCTCTGTTGATGAGCTTGCTGCTGGGCTGCGAAGTTCTGTTGTTGAGCTGCAAGGCTCTGTTGATGAGCTGCAAGGCTCTTTTGCAAACCTGCATTTGTCTGCTGTTGATTGGCATTTGCTAGAGCCAGCTGCTTCAGTATCTCCTCCATGCTGGCTTAAAAAAAAACTGCCACTGGTTCTCCACCAACTGTGAGGGGGTTAGCTCGGCAGCGGGTGTGTGTGACCCCCGGGATGGGCTCCCCACACAAAAACAGGCCCAGCAAACGGAGGTTGTGGTTTTCAAAATCAAAAAGGTGCGGTTTATTTTCTATTTACAGTGACAAAACACAGCAAAGCAAAAGAAACATAAATAAAATAAATCCTGGTCAACTTGACCTCTGACTAAACATACAGGTTTCCTAACTAACAACTGGGATCAGCCTAGTGCTGTCCTAGTCCCTAAGTCCCTGGTTTTAAATGTCCAAGCAAATAGCCACACAGGCTTTGTCTCACCGCACAGGGGTTCACTCTCCCTAGACAGTCCACACAGGTCTGGGTCCAGGCATGAGCAAACACCTAATGAATCTGGGAGTTCTTATAGAGGCCTAAATGAGCTGACAAGCTTCAGCTGGTCTCATCAACTCCCTGTCTGCACGACGCCCCACACTCTCCCTAGAGGTATGAGTCATCCATGAGCCCACTAGCCTCAGCTGGGCCTATACAACTCTCCACCTAGTTGTATAAGTCGGCGTAAAGCCTGAATCTGGGCGAAATATATCTACCCCCCTGGATGCAACCAGGTGATTTTACCTTCCTGCTGTCACAATATATATATATATATATATAATATAGAGAGAGAGAGGTCAACCGATATGGGTTTTTCTCTGGCCGATGCTGATATTTAGAAATCGCTGCGGCCGATGGCCGATATGTTAGGCCGATTTTTTTAGATTTTATGAGATGAAGGGGGGAAAAAAAAACACTAACAGTTGGACCCCTTTCACACTGGGGCGTTTTTCAGGCACTTTTGGGCTAAAAATAGCACCTGTAAAAATGGCTGCAAAACAGCTCCCCTGCAGTCTCAGTGTGAAAGCCTGAGTGCTTTCACACTGAGGCGGTGCGCTGGCAGGACGTTAAAAAAAAGTCCTGCAAGCAGCATCTTTGGAGCGGTGTATACCGCTCCTCCACCACTACTGCCCATTGAAATTAATGGGCACTGCTGCCGAAGCGCCTGCAAAGCGCTTCTGCAGCGGTGTTACACGGGCGCATTTAACCTCTTCACCAGCCGCTAGCTGGGTTATAAGCTCCCAGCTAGCAGCCGAATATCGCCACTAAAATGATGGTAAAGCGCAGCTAAAACTAGCTGTGTTTTTCCGCCAACGCTTGCCCGCTCCAGTGTGAAAGCAGCGGATTTCCGCCAAAAAAAAAAAAAATATATTAAAAGTCAGCAGCTACAAATACTGCAGCAGCTGACTTTTAATATATGGACACTTACTTGTCCTGGGCGCCCGCGATGTCGGCACCCGAAGCCGATCTCTCTCTCGGGTGCTGCCGCCGCCATCTTCGGTAAGGGAATCAGGAAGCAGGCACAAAAACAGGTAATCAAAACTTTGACGAAAAAAAAAAAGTTTTTTGTTTTATTTAATATTCATTAAAGTGTATTTTTTTCCCAAAAAATTGCGTTTGAAAGACCGCTGCGCGAATACCGTGTGACATAAAATATTCCAACAACCGCCATTTTATTCCCTAGGGTCTCTGCTAAAAAAATATATAATGTTTGGGGGTTCCAAGTGATTTTCTAGCAGAAAATACAGGATTTTTACTTGTAAGCTACAAGTGTCAGAAAAGATTTAGCCTTTAAATGGTTAAACTGAGAACTTCTACACATGGAGTTCAGTTCATTGATAAGAAGAAACATTTGTAACTCTTTTATCTCACTTGGCAGGCTGCCCAGAGATGAGTCACTCCACCTCCACAGGAAACTTCAGGCAACTTGCATTGACTTCTATGAAAGATGTTATTTGCAAGCCGCGCTGACGTTTTTTTAATTTTTTATATCGGCTTTTGTTTTCAGAATAATCGGCCGATGCCGATTAATTAAAAAGTGCCAAAAATCGGCCGATATATCGGTCGACCTCTAATATATATATTTAAAATGATTGTACTAACAGATATATACACTCGAGAGGTTTAAGCCCCCTAAAAAATAATCTATTGTTGGTTGCTACATGGTGTAGATAATAGTGGTGTGTGGACCTTTATTGCTAATTATATGTAAGCATACATCCCAAATTTCCCCAGGAGCCAGATGATCTTCCTGACAGGTTTTGACAGACCTAGGGAATACTGGTGGAATAACTGGCTTTGAATTTGACACTTAGGGCCTGCAGATCCTGGAAGGAGTATAAATACCCCAAATATGGTTTGAAGACAGTGAAAAGTTGCAGTAAAAAACCCTAAACCAGTCCGTCACATGAGCAGAGGCAATAGCTTCTGGATCCAAAGACCTACAAAGTTGCACAGAGAACTGCAAGGCAATTCAGAGACACAGGCATGTGGAAGGACATGAAGCCAGAAAAGGCAGATAGCTGAATTATGGCTATAGCCCCTGGAACCTGTCCTTACCCAGGCATCCAAGATGCGTATGACCAGAGGTTTGCAAAGACTAACCAATGTTTTCCCTCTAAGTCCAAAGAGGACATGGGGGTTTTGAGGCCCAAGGTTCACAATTTAAGTAGAATCCTGGCCTGGTCTGGCCCTGGGAGTTCAGGAATGGGATAACATAATGAATCATTAATTGCCTCAGGACTGGGGTAGGTAAACATTTGCCACCAGTTTGAGATGGTACACCCTGCAATATAACTAAAACAGACTAAAACAGAAAACTAAAACAGACTCTCAAAGTCTGGTAGCCAAGGTAGCCCCCCTCAGCTTTGCACCAGCCCCAGAGATTATATAGGGTAAACAGCAGAGGGTACCAAGTATGGTGCCACAACCAGGACTGGAGGAAGGGCCCCAGAGACTCCCTGCACCATGGACTAAAGGGCAGCACTCGAGTCAAACAGCACACAGAAATCCCATCTGGTGGTAGAGACGTGAAGTCTACCACCCACGAATGCAGAGAAATTTACAGTAACAAGCACACCAGAGCAAGGCCATTCAAACACACAGCAAAGGAGAACAAAGGGGTACCTACAGACTACTCCAGACCACCCACAAGGAAGGGGATGAGGGAAAGAGGGTGTTCTTTTCTAGTTCCCAAATCTTGACAGGATGCAGGGGGTACCCTCCCTATGACAGGCAGCCTCTCCACTGGAACAGGGGCACTGACTGCCAGGGGAAACATTGTGACAGAGAGACGAGGTCCCTTGATTATATGTGTCTCCTGTGAGGAACACTCACAGGTTTCTCTTATATCCAGGATAGGGCTGATGCAGCGAAACCCACACATAACTAGGGATCTGCATGCGTTTAATGGCCAGGGAGATTATATACAGTATATTATCCTGTCCATCAGCTCAACTGTTGATTGAAGATCTCAAAAACTGAAGAAAAAATAAAAATCTCTGCAAAAAGAAAGGGAACCAAGAATCCCAGCAGGGAGCTTAGGTCTTTACTCCTTGACACTAGGCTTAAAAACTGAGCTACCTTTATCAGATGGGGTGTGCTTTTGTTCTGTTGCCCAGTGTCCTACTCCTGAGGATGGTTGCCATCTTTTTGTATAACTACTCCCGAAGAAGGCACATCATTTTTAAATCTATATAGTATAAACAACAGTTTGAATCTGTTCATTTGATTGGTTCAATTTGCACAGTTATGAAAATACTTATTTTGAAAATAGTTTTATTGGGAAGGGGGTGGATTGTAGGGTTAATGTAAATTTAAGTTAAGTTAATGTATGAACGGGCACAGTAAGGGCGTGTGTGGTGACTAGCATTTTTCTGCACGCAACAATGCAGGTCACTGCTAGGGAACATAGAAAATGATTGTTTTCTATGTGTCCTGTTTACACTACAATGCTGTGGTGATGTGCATTGCACCTTACTACAGCACATTTCACTGCACTGATGTGCACAGACTTCAATGGAGTGTACATTTGTGCAATCTCCCAAAATGTTTTTTTTTTTTCAATTTAAACAGTGCCATGTGCTAAAATAGTACGTCACCCTGCCCCTCTCATCAACTGGAAAAATCAACACCAACCCGCACCCTAAAACAGATCTTTTCATATATGGGTAGTGGGAACTAGTGTGAAGGGTCAATGTATTAGTGGCTAAAAAACTGTTAAGCAAAAAGGTACAATGAGTGCAGTGCACAGTAATGGGCTATTTTACATTAGGGAGAGTTTAATTTATTACAATAAAAAAAAAAATGGAACAAATATTAAACAACAATTGATAGAATTATCCTTTAAAGTCAAACCATTAGGCAAAACTTTTTTTAAGGGAGTTAAACCCTGTACACACGATCGGATTTCCTATGGATTCTAATCCGATGGATTTTTCCATCGGAAATTCGATGAAGCTGACTTCCATCAGTCTTGCCTACACACCATCAGTTAAAAATCCGACCGTCCAAAACGCTGTGACGTAAAACACTCCGACAAGCCGAGAAAAATTTTGTTCAATGCTTCTGAGCATGCGTCGACTTGATTCTGAGCATGCGTGGGTTTTTGGTCCGATGGAGTTCCACACAGACGATCGGAATTTGCTATCGTTTTTTTTTGCCCATCAGATAAATTTAAAACATGTTCTATTTTTTCTCACCAATGGAAAAAAGACCGATGGGGCCCATACACGATCGGTTTGTCCGATGAAAAAAGTCCATCGGACTGTTTTCAGCGGTAAAACCGATCGTGTGTACGCGGCTTAAGGGAGGGTTATAGCCCCTATAAGGTGTATTTTTGCCCCCTTTGTCCCAATGAGGAGATTTACCTTCACTTCTTGTCCCATATCCAAAACAGGAAGTGAAGAGGAAATCTTTGAAAATTAAGGGGATCTCTTGGGGACCCCTTGGTCACCAGAACCAGTGAAAAGATCCCCTCTAATACTTTTCTGGGGACAACCCAAAATTTGGGATTTTCTCTTACTTTCAATGATATGGTAAACAGGATGAATCTCCCAAACAAGGACAAAGAAAGCAATACAAATATGATAGGTGTTCTATTTTCTCTCTCCTCCATCCAAAACAAAAAAAAAAATGCCTTCAGTTATACTTCAATTCCCCCCCACACATCTCAGTGCAGCACGCCAACTCAAATACTTCACTCGTTGATTCAGTGATCCTTGTTGTAGGGCCATGATGCCCCCCACTCACAGTCTTTCCACAGTCTTCTGGGTTGATTGACCCTGGGAACCATTCAACCCAGAAGACTGAGGACATCTTGTGGTGATTAAGAGGTACTTGTTCTGTAGCTCCAGATACACCCCCTAGTTCACACTGACGCGGTGCGGGAAACAGCGCGATTCCTGTACTGCATAGCAATCGCACTGTTCTGCAATCTGCTGCGGGTGTCAATGAAAAGTTAACAGAACCCCAAAAGCAGATTGGATAAACACCCATGTGATCCGTCCCCAGCGCGAACAAAAAAAAAAAAAGAAGCTGCCTGCACCTCTTTGATGTGGATGCAGTTGCAGTGCGATTTGAGCCATCCAAAATAAATAGGCTCAAATTGCACCGCACAGAATCGCATGCGATTGCACAGAAATGCGGTGCGATTCCTGAGCGATTCACAGTGTAAATCTACTCTAAACGTGAAAATTGCAGCCAGAGCTGCTTTTTTCTTTTAACCTCTAGGGGAAATAAAATAAAGAAATAAATAGCCTGAGGTTGGGTTTTAACTTTTAGGCACTGTTATCTGACAAAATCGATTACACTAAATAAAGGTAAATACAGCGCTTTTTATACATCTTTCAGAAGTAAAGTAACACAGTTATAATTAAATATTCAACGTCTTGCATAAGACCCTTTCATGACTGGTTCTCTTTAAGTGCTGCTAATATATCTTGCCTCAAAAGCCTATTCATCTGCAGAAAGTATGTCAGAAATGTTATTGTATCTGCTCAGATCATGCGCTTTACAGGCACTTTATCTTGTGTAAATTCTTTCTAGGACAAAAGTGGTAATCCGGCTTTTCTTGCCCTGTTTACATTAATTATACTGTCGGTAACACATTGGCAGCCAACTGGAAAAAGTGAAGAATTGATAACTGTACGTCTGAGGAATGTAAAACTGTGTGTATTCCAGCTGAAAATGGGCAATATTACCAGGGTATTGTATTTTGGCTAAGCAAAACAGTATTTTGACAGTTTCTTTTTTTTAAGCATAAAAATTAACTTATCGTATATACTCGAGTATAAGCTGACCCGAATATAAGCTGAGGCACCTAATTTTACCACAAAAAACTGGGAAAACGTATTGATTCGAGTATAAGCCTAGGGTGTCCATCTGCATGCCTCATTGTGCCTCACTGTGTCCATGTGCATACCTCACTGTGCCCATGACTAGACTGACGTTTAACATGGGAGTCTATGCAAGGGGTGCCAGGTTTGAAAAATCGGTGCTCCCCGGCTGTAGGTACCCCAGACAACAAACTTAGCACACTTGTAGAGGAGAAATGGGGCTACATGTGTGCCAAGTTCCGGGTCCAGGGGACCTACAACCGGCCGGTACCGGGACCCCAAATCACCGGAGAAATTACTGTTTAACATGGGAGTCTATGGAAGGGGTGCCCAGCTTTGAAAAATCATTGCTCCCCGGCCGTAGGTCCCCCGGACAACAAACTTTGCACACTTGTAGAGGAAGAGTGTGTGCCAAGTTTGGGGTCCAGGGGACCTATGGCCGGCTGGTACCGGGTCCCCAAAGTCCGGAAGATCAGGCGCAAAAAGGTGACTCGAGTATAAGCCGAGGGGGGCATTTTCAGCACATAAAAAGTGCTGAAAAACTTGGCTTATACTCGAGTATATATGGTAATTTTTTTTTAGTACTTTGCATTCTTCTTTTTTTGGGGGGAAAAAAAACTGAATACATTTCTTAGAAAGCAAAGGAAAATAAATGGCAATTTAACAGCATAAGACCTAGCTTACACTTGCAGCTGGTCGTAGTTAAAAACAGTCAGTTGAGCAGCGGTTTTTATTTCTCCCCTCAACAAACCATGGAGGGGGGGCTGTACACAAGCAGCGGCAAGAATTATAACCCCCTGTGCATTTGGGCAGGCAGTACCACCGCCGAGTGCAACTATTCAAGCGAATGGGGCCATGCAGCAACCGCCTTGCAGCCGCACGCAATGCACGTGGTTGCGGAGTGGTGGTGCGGAATTTACAAGGTTAAACAGCCAGCGAGCAGGTGACATCGCCCGGCAGATCGGTCCAAAGAGGGCAGTGCAAACATAACTAAGCCCTTGCAAAGCTGCACTAATCAGAAACAACTTGTTCACACTGAATGTGAATGAAAATGTTTGTTAGAATCATATTGGGCTTCATGCACACAGCCACAAGAGGGCCACTACAGGTGGCTGCATCCAGAATCAGACACCCTACACATGCCCATGTTTACGCAAGTAGCCGTGTGCTGCCATGCACAGCTACGAAATGCTATGGAAGGCTGTACGCAGCACCTGCGGAGAAATGCGCTCAAGTGTATGGCCCTTTTGCAGCCATGTGCATAAAGCCTTAGGCTGGCTATACACTAGTAGACTTTTGAACAAGAATTCATATGAAAATTCTCTGTACATTCAAGGGCCTGACAAATGTCGTTCGAAAGAAGTTCAAAATGTTTAAATTTGATTTTGGAGTGAATGGACTTTAGTGAACAAAAAACACATACAATGTTAAGCCCCTTTCACAGGGTCCATTGTCAGACTTTCAGGCGGACCCAGTCGGACCATCCATTGCTCGCTATGGAGCAGCAGATGTCAACGGACATGTGTCTATTGACACCCACTGACATCCCATCCAAAACAGACGGTCATGGATCCGTTCCCCACCCATCTGGCGGATCGGATCGAATGACAGCCGAATGGAAACTGACAGCCGGTCCATTACCATCCGATAGCCCATAAAGGACAGCGAGCTGTGTCTGTGTCCGCTCTGCATAAGCGAAGCAAACACAAATCTGTCATCCGCCTGCTCAACAGGGATCAGCAGAGAGATCCCCTGCAGAGCAGGCAAATCCGCTGTCAGACTCCGCCAATGTGAAAGGGGCGTTAGAAATCAGAAAAACCTCAATCCTGTTCCTTTAAATTTTCTCATCGCTGCGGTCGAAAACAAATGTCAATTTGACCCCACTAATGATGAGAAAGTCAAATGAACATTCTTAAAACAAAATAGTTAAAACACAATTATAGTGTAAAGCCAGCTTTGGATGAACATGTTGCTGCACATTTGCATATGGATAGTGATTTTGAAGATCTCCAAAAAGGTGACATGAATGGAAATCCTCTCCAATCCCAGAGGACACCTTTTACGGAGAAACGCGTTGGGCGGAGCTAGAGCTGTGACACTATCATGCACTGCGAAGCCAGAAGGTCCCGAGGCCGTTGCGGTTTGTTATAATGGCTTTACATTTAGTTTATGTGCAAGTGTAATTTTAATTAATAAAAGGCTTTTAAAAGTACTGCACTATGAGGCTTTTCCCTTTTCAAATTTAAACATGTTATGGTGAAGTGAGCCGATTCAGGTAGAGGCTGAGACAAGCATCACAGGTGCAGGGACATTGCTGCCTGTATCTTACCGATGGGGTCACAGAGCCGTTGGAAGGTGTGAGGGTCAGAGTGTCGCCTTCCGCTGGGATATAAAGCGCTTATGATCTCTGTAATTCCAGATCATTCTGGTCTGGTAAGAGGTCTCAATATCTGAAGTTCTTTCAGCACTGAAGCACTTTCCTCATTTAATTGAGCACTGAGCACTGTAAAGGCATCTTGATTATGGACTTTATGTTTAATGTGCATTTTGCACTTACTGTATATTTAATCCGGTCATTAGGATTAGTAAATTGCAGCAGTCTGATACTTTTTAACCTAGTGCAAGGTTTCTTTGCATTAATATATGAAAAAGCTGCAAGTCAGTGCAGCTAAATCTGCAGCATACAGGATATTTTCAGAATGCTCTTGATGCATTTCACCAATGAGAACAGCCCCACCAATGTAAATAGACATTTAGACTTGTTTGACATCTATGCAAGTAATGAGCAGTAAAATATACAGTACTGAACTATATAATATGCAGTGTGAATGTATCATTAATTGAGAATGGTTGGGAACCGAGCATTCAGCGGAAACCCCATGGTATAGTGCAGAAGGCACTCTGCCCCCCCCCCCCTCCATTTAGCTTTTGCAATGGAATTGCACACAGCAGCCCTGAACCTCCTCTTCTCGGGTCCCCTGCCGGCACTCCTGGCTCCTTCTTGGTGTGCCATCAAAGAAAGCCGCTTCCCATCACTTGCGGGACCTATCCCAAGCCTTGCTGCCTGCGTCCAAAGACACAGACAGCGCAGCTCGGCCCCACCTCCCCAGGATTTAACTGACAGCAGCAGGAGCCAATGGCTCTCACTACCTCAGGAAAGTGTGTGAGATCGGGGAGAGAGTCGCTACAGATGGGCACAGCACTGGATCGAGTAAGGACTCAGGTAAGTATAAGAGGAGTGTGAGGGGGGCGATACTAATTAAAGTTGTTGTAAACCCTTCCACAAATCCAGTGAAGTGACTGGCCTCAGGTGATACACAGAGATGAAATCTTTCTACATACGTTGTACCTGTCTATCTGCTGCCATTTTTTTCTACATCCGTTCAAAGTTCAAAATTTATGAAGCTTGTCTGAGCTTTCAGAAAACGGGGGAGCTGAGAGCTGATTTTGCATTCTGGAGAGAAGGGACCCTCCTTCACACAGCTCTCAGAAACAAAGCCAAGGCCGTCGTTCAGCTGGAGGTCTCTCCCCTGTCAACTTTTTTCTCTTGATGTCAGGAAAACTTGTCAGAAGTGACTATGCTGATAGCAGAGGAACAAAGCAGCAGACAGAAATTACACTTAGTGCTCGGGATTGAGCTATAGAAGTTTATACTTTGTTCATATTTCATGTCTGAGGTATACAACCACTTTAAGTAAACAAAGAAGAAGAAGAAAAAAAAAAAAAACGGGGGAGATTTACTAAAACTGGTGCAGACCGAACCTGGTGCAGCTCTGCATAATAACCAGCAATCGGCTTCCACGTTTTTTTGTCAAAGCTTAGTTGAACAAGCTGAAGTTAGAAGTCGATTGGTTACTATGCACAGCTGCACCAGATTCTGAGTGCACCAGTTTTAGCACATCTCCCACGTGTTCATTGATTCAACAGGAGCTTCTCCAATTGTTTGTAAACTTTGTGTCAATATGAAGTGAAAAAGGTGGGCAGAGACTTTTTTTTTTTTTTTTTTGCAAAAGGTCAGGAACTGCATATCAGCTGCTCTGCCATTACTAGAAAGAAAAGGTAGAAGTGCCATTTGGTTGATATTTTATATTGGAAACTTTTATGAGGAGGAGCAGCATGTATTGACTGGTATTGTAACTGTACTACTTCCTTTATATTGTAAAGCTTTATAATATAAAAGAATAGTCCTGTGCGTTTCCTGCACCGCATTACAATCGCACTTTGTTCATGCGAACCGCTGCGATTGTCACGGTTAACCTCTTCACTCCAGCAAAATGTAAACAAAGCTGTGCCCGAGAGCGGGCGCCCTGATCCCATCACAGTTACCGGTGGTAGGGTTGCCACCTCATCCCTTTAAACCCGAACACATATGAATTACACAGGTTCTGAGGCTAATTAAATGCAGATGAGGCACCAAGTGAGTTTAATTATCACCTTAATCAACCACAAAACCTTTGTAATTCATATGTGTTGTCGGGTTTTAGTGCTGGTTCACACTGGGGCGACAAACGCTCCGACATTAGGAGCTCATGTCGCATGACGTGTGAAAATCAATGTTTCCCTATGGGAGCCGTCTTAACTGGTCCGACACATGTCGGTCCGACATTAAAAATTCTCCCTGTACTACTTCTGTCCGACTTTGATCCGACTTCAGCCCATTGACTATCATTGAAGTCGGATCAAAGTCGGATCCTTGTCCTAACCATACGACTTTGGCATCCGACATTGTGATTACAGCAGCAGTAAAAGGAATTTATCTCACCCTGGGATTGTTTTGATTGGTCAAAGGACAAATCAGACTAGCACAATGTCGGATCAAAGTAGTATCCTGTTCATGAATGTCGGATGGATGTCAGACCAATGTCGGACCAATGTCGGACCAATGTAGGACAGATGTCGCAGAGCAAAGTAGGATGAAAGTCGTGTCGTATAGTGTGAACCCAGCCTAAAGAGATGAGGTGGCAACCCTTATTAGGCTGGGTTCACACTGATACTACACGACATTCATCCGACTTTCATCCTACTTTGCTCTGCGACATCAGTCCTACATTGATCCTACATTGGTCCGACATCCATCCGACATTCATGAACAGGATACTACTTTGATCCGACTTTGTGCTAGTCTGACTTGTCCTTTGACCAATCAAAACAATCCCAGGGTGAGATAAATTCCTTTTACTGCTGCTGTAATCACATGTCGGATGTCAAATGTCGGATGGTTAGGACAAGGATCCTACTTCGACTTCAATGATATTCAATGGGCTGAAGTAGGATCAAAGTCGGACCAAAGTAGTACAGGGAGCATTTTCAAAGTCGGACCGACATGTGTCGGACCAGTTAAGACGGCTCTCATAGGGAAACATTGATTTTCACACGTCATGCGACATGAGCTCCCAATGTCGGAGCGTTTGTCGGACCAGTGTGAACCCAGCCTAAGGCTGGGTTCACACTAGTGCGACACGACATCTGTCCTACTTTGGATCCGACTTTGCCCTGCGACATGAAGCCGACATATGTCCGACTTTCAATGAACGGGGATCCGACTTGGATCCCCGCCAATATCAGGCACTGTGTTTGGTATGAATCTTGAAGGGGAACTCCAGGCCAAATTTTAAATTTAAAAAACGGCGCGGGTTCCCCTCCAGGGGCATACCAGGCCCTTGGGTCTGGTCTGGATTTGAACAGGCGCCCCTACGCCGAAAAAACGGCGTGGGGGTCCCCCCAAAATCCAAACCAGACCCTTATCCGAGCACGCAACCTGGCCGGCCGCAGGGGAAGAGGGGGGGACGAGAGAGCGGCCCCCCCTCCCTCCTGAACCGTACCAAGCCACATGCCCTCAACATGGGGGGTTTGGTGCTCTGGGGCAGGGGGGCGACCTGAGCGTTTTTTTTTCATGAACATGTGTATGCAAGGCAGGCTTGAGCGGAATCACGAGGAATCTCGTCGAGAAAAACGTTGTTTTTTTGCATGACAGGAAAAACGATGGTGTGTACACGACATTAGCCTTCGTTCACATTGGAGGGACTTGTCGTGCGATTTGATAGGTGAAATTGCATGACAAGTCGCACCCTATTGTCAACAATGGCACTGTTCAAACCGGTGCGACACCAAATTTACGGTGCCGCATCGATTTGGAAAAGTAGTTCCTGCACTACTTTTGGGGATTTCAGGTGCGCCTTGCATAGACATCAGATGTCTTCAAAATTGCACCTGAAGTCGCACTGACATGCGGATTTGAAGTTGTGCGATTTCAGATGAAGCCACACGATTTTCAAAGCCACATTCAATGTGAACGAGGGCTAAGAGGTGAAGTTAGCTTTTGAAAAGGAACTCCATGAATGATTACAAGTAAGGATGAGCTCGCAAAGCCCACGTGCAGAGCCCGCCAAGAAGTTGGCACTGCGCTAATCACAGGCAGTGAGACATTTTCCAATCTCCGCAGCCATGCATCGGGACAATGTCTCACTGCCTGTGACTAGCGCAGCGCAGTACCAACTTCCTGGCAGGCTCTGTACGTGGGGTGTGCGAACACGCCGGAGCTCATCCTCAATTACATGTCTACCCTTGCAGTGGGTTTAGTCTAGGTCAGTGATGGCGAACCTTGGCACTCCAGATGTTTTGGAACTACATTTCCCATGATGCTCACCTACACTGTAGAGTGCATGAGCATCATGGAAAATGCAGTTGCAAAACATCCGGGGTGCCAAGTTTCGCCATCACTGGTCTAGGGCATGTATGATTAACCGGTGGCCCTCCAGCTGTTGCGGAACTACAATTCTCATGAGGCACTGCAAGCCACTGACAGTTACAAGCATGACTCCCAAAAGCAGAGGCATGATGGGACTTGTAGTTCCGCAACAGCTGGAGGGCCACAGGTTGAGCACCTGTGGTCTAGGGCAGTGTTTCTCAACTCCAGTCCTCAAGGCGCCCCAACAGGTCATGTTTTCAGAATTTCCCTCAGATGAAACAGCTGTGGTTATTACTAAGGCAGTGAAACTGATCAAATCACCTGTGCAAAATAATGGAGAGCCTGAAAACATGACCTGTTGGGGCACCTTGAGGACTGGAGTTGGGAAACACTGGTCTAGGGATAGGGTGGAATACTTACCTTGGAGGTAAGTGCAGGGCTATTAATCCTACATTGTACATGAGGAAGCGAGTCTGTGACTGCGGCTTATAGAGGAAGCTGCGGAGGACCACCCTTTGGATTGATGGTCTAAGACTATGGTAGGTAATACATCTTATCTTTGCATCCCAAGAATTCCACCCATGCCTTGCAGAGGAGCCTAATGGTAGGTTTCATCTCATTCCCAGAGTTCAGGAGAAGAACCACCTGTTACGTCACACATAGTTAGGAATCGACCTTTAACAAAGAGCTCTCATACCTTCTAATGGCAGGAAAATTGCCTCGAACATCTAATGACGGAGCATGAACTCTTACACCTGCGAAGATCAAATATTCCATATAAACAGTGACAACACAAACGCTGACCACAGATTGATAGAAATAAATAGAATAAAAACGACACAAGGTACAACATGCATTACCTGCACAGCTCCTTACTGTACCGCTCACACCGCCTTATACCCCAGGCTGACGACACTCAGCGCAGGTACAGCAGCTCTCTAAACTCATGCTGCTTGTTATGAAACTAGTCGGTTCCACCGAGACCAGCTTCAGTCCTAGCTCAACAATGGAACATTCCAAGTGACTTTTATGAGGGGGGGGGGGGGAGCTCAGCATAATGACCTGTAAATTTCCCATGAAACAATGCACAAGAAGACTGAAACTACTTTACTCCAGAGCAATGTAGCACCATTTGTGGGACTGTGACAACTGTGACTCCTGAGAAGGGAAACATCATTTTTTACCCAGTAAATCCAGTAAGAGTCTAGGATGACAAAGCATGAACCCCTGCTGGCGTCTGAACTCACAGCAGCCCCGTCCCCTGTGCTAATCTGCTCCATTGTGGAAGCTTAGTGGATATAATTAGCTTCACAAAGCAGACCAACTGTACCTGAGAGGCCGTACAATACTCTACGTTACTGTTCAACAAATCATTAGGAGAGAAGGCCATCAAATTCTCAGAAATAACATGACAATTTACTGACCAATTAAAAAAAAAAAAAAACTCCATACAAATGATGACAAGGAGCAGACTAAAAGAGAAAAAGTAAAAAAAAAAAAATGTTTATAAAAATATAGAGTAAACGTTAACCAATGCATAGATTTCCTATTCTTTAGGCCTCATGCCCACGGACGTTTTTACAGCCGCGTTTTTGAGCGTTTTTTACAGCTTAAAAACGTCTGTCCATGTTATTGTATACATTTTTCGACCGTATTTTTCGAGTTTTTTTATGCCTATGCTATTTGCAGCTCAAAAACGCCTAGGTGGGCATGAAGCTATAGACTAACATGGACAGGCGTTTTTAAGCTGTAAAAAACGCTCAAAAACGCGGCTGTAAAAACGTCCGTGGGCATGAGGCCTTAGTTTTTACATCAGAACTTTGGGGAAATCAGAGCTGAACTCCATTTCACACTGCCAAGGACACTGCTGCAACATATACATGGGAGTTGTTTCCCTTTCATTATTATATAATTTTTTTGCTTTTTTTTTTTTATTATATGGTTTTGCTTATTATTATTTTTACTATTATTATATTGTATATTATTATATTATATTTTATTATTGGGCTAGACTCACATTTTGGTTCTTTAAATAGTGGAAATCAGAGCTGAACTCCATTTCACACTGCTGCAACACACAGATTGGAGTTGTTTCCCTTTCATTATTATATTCTTTTTTTTCCTTTTTTTTTTTTTTTTTATCAGAGGGTTTTGCTTATTATTATGTTTACTATTATTTTATTGTATATTATTATTATTACCATATTTATCGGCGTATAACACGCACTTTTTTGCCCTTAAAATCAGAGGGAAATCGTGGGTGCGTGTTATACACCTATCCCCCGCTGATTTTGAGGAAACGAGCGAGGGGAGCCGAGATACACAAAGCCGAAGTACACTCGGCTCCTCTCACAGTCACGCCCACCTCCACTGATTGCGAGAGGAGTGAGCACCGCTGACATACAGAAAGCCGAGTGTACTTTGGCTAGTCTCGGCTCCTCTCGCAGTCCCACCCCTGACTGTGAGCAGAGCCGAGTCTAGCCGAAGTACACTCGGCTTTCTGTATGTCAGCGGCGCTCGCTCCTCTCGCAATCAGTGGAGATGGGCGGGACTGTGAGCAGAGCCGAGTCTAGCCGAAGTACACTCGGCTTTCTGTATCTCGGCTCCGCTCGGTCCTCTCCGCTCACAGTCAGCGGAAATCGTCGCCAATTTTAAATCAGGGCAATTCTGCAAAGAGACTGGCAAGGCTGCAAAGGCACTGGGCAAGGCTGAAAAGGCACTGGGCAAGGCTGCACATGGACACTGATAAGGCTGCATTGATGGGCATTTAAATGTAATTTTTTTCCCTTAAACTTCCCTCCTAAAAGTTTTTTTCCTTAAAATTCCCTCCTAAACTTGGGGTGCGGTGCGTGTTATACGCCGATAAATACGGTATATTGTATTTTATTATTGGGCTAGACTCACATTTTTGTTCTTTACACTGCTGCAACACATACATGGGAGTTGTTTCCCATTCATTATTTTATATATATATATATATATATATATATATATATAATTTTTTTCTATTATCATATTGTATTTTATTATTGGGCTAGCTAGACTCACATCTTTCTCCTTCAATTAATGGAAATTAGAGTTGCACAATTCTTTTTTTTTTTTTTTTTTTTAAACTCTTAATTTATAATTTTCTATAACACAACACACAGAAAGAAAGAAAAGGCAGGAAAAAATAAATAAATATATATATATATATATATATATAAATATATATATATATACATATACATACATACACACATACACATACATACATACACACACACATATATATATATATATATATATATATATATATACACACACACATACACATACACACATACATACATATGAAAAATAAATAAATAAGTAAATACATAAATAAATAAATAAATAAGAGCAGCTGCTCATGTCAGTGTTCCACACATCACATATGACCTACTTAATCAACATTATAAGAATATAAATATTTTACTGTAGCTTCCGAAAATATAAAGGTAATCAATTAACCAATATTTTCATTTTCCAAGTTAGTAGGTCTCGCCCACCCCATATTGGGAACAAACTGTAGGCGAAGACCCATCTAGAGTTGCACAATTCTGGCAAAAATGAGAATCACAATTTTTTTTTGCTTAGGATAAAGATCACGATTTTCGGGGTGTAACATCATCTTTCACATTATACAAAAAAATTGGGCTAACTTTACGTTTTTATTTTTAATTCATTTGTATATTTTTTTCCCCAAAAACTGCATTTGAAAAAATGTAAAATATTGCAACAACCACCATTTTAACCCTAGGGTCTCTGCTAAAAAGAAAAAAAAAATAATAATAATAATAATAATTATAAAATATATAATATGTTTGGGGGTTCCAAGTAACTTTCTAGCAAAAAATAATGATTTTAACTTGAAACCAGCAAGTGCCAGAAAAAGGTTTAATCTTTAAGTGGTTAAACTTCCCTCATTTACAGACCGAAGTTCATTCCTTTGATCTAAAGAACAAAACGTTGCAAAGTTTATAGTTAGCTCAGCGGCTAAAGAATGTTGTGAAACTTTGCAGACTGCCTGTTTTTTTTGACAGCTGTCGGCTTGAGCAGAAAACTCTGCATAGAATTGGGAAAATGCTTTGTTAAGATCGCGAGGGGGAAAGAATCGCAATCTCGATTCTTAACAATTAATCGTGCAGCTCTAATGGAAATGTTGCAAAATGCAACCTAACACATACATAGACATGTGCATCAATGCATCATGATGCATGTAAACTCATCACGGTGTGCAAGGAAACCCAATACCAAGTGCTTTACAACCCATGTTGAAAATGAGCGACAATTCACGTTGACACACATTGGCATGTGTACACGGATTTCAATGAAAAACATATCAGGGGGGTGTAAACATCTATTTCTAGCCTTATGCCTCGTACACACGAACGTGATTTCCAACAAGAAAACAGCGGGTTTTTTTCAGCAGGAAAACAGCTGAAATTTGTCTTGCATACACACGGTCACACTAATCTTGGCTGAAATTCCGACCGTCAAGAACCCGGTGACATACAACACGTACGACGAGCCAAGATCAATAGGCAGTTCGGCTCTTCTGCTTGATTCTGAGCATGCAGGTTTTTTTTGCACGTCGTAATTGCATACAGACGAACACGATTCGCGATCGGAATTTTTCCTGTCACGAAAATTTTGGTCCTACTCACAATCTTTTCTTGCCCGGAATTCTGACAGAAGAAGTGCGATGGAGCATACACACGGTCAGAATTTGCGACAAAAAGCTCACATCGCACTTTTCCCTTCGGGAATCGCGTTCGTGTGTACAAGGCATTAGGTCTGGTTTACACCTACGTGTTTTTTGCAGAAACGCAATACAGTCCATTTAACATGGTTTTCTACGGGACCCGTTCACATATATGCTTTTTTCAGCTGCTGTGTTTTTGGAAAGGTTCGGGGACTTTTTTTAAATGCCAAGTGGTGTGTTTTTGGTTCAATAGACTTCAATGGAGACGCTGCAGAAAAGTTTTTGGACGTGTTTTGCATTTTTTAATCTGCCGAACAACGAATTGGCCAGAAAAAAAAAAAGTGTAAAAAAGCGATACGCGTCAAAAAATGCATGAATAACGTGCTAAAACCTGCATGTGTAAAACGCACCGCAAAAATCACTGCAGAAACGGATCAAAAGCAAACTGAATAGGTGTGAGCCAGGCCTTAGGGGTCATTCACACCAGCCAAGTGGACCATTTTCGGGCAGTTTGGCTTGTACAGTGTCACACAAAGTGTTTATTGGGCGTCTGGGAGGCACAGGTGCATTGTACAGCCCACTGCCAACAATCTGCTGAAATCAATGACAGGCTACAATAAGCTGTGGCTGGACGCCGTTTTGAAGAGTACTCACTTTTAGGCCATATAGGTTCAAGGAAGTATAAAAAAATTCCTGCATAAAGAAAATAAAATTCCTGCATTCAGGGCATACGTCCCTGAACACATATAGCTCTAAATGCAAGTACTGCCATCGTGTATTTCAGCCTGTCATTGATTTTGATAGGGTGTTGGCAGCAAGCTGTATACTGCACCTGTGCCTCCCGAGGACCCCCAAAAACGCATTTTTTACGCAGTATGAGCCAAAACTTTCCATGTACAAGAGCCTTCAACAGGTCAGGCCGGTGTCCGATGACAAGCTTTGCTTACATTTTTGTTTGCTTTTTTTTTTTAAATCTTCTTTGAAATACGGTAAAATGACTTTTCACTCATCTCTGATAGGAGTTGAAGTGGGGTGGGAAATTTTTTGGGCAACTTTCACGCAATGCACCACAACAGGGTACATAGAAAACAACTGCAGTAAGCCTGCACTGATCTGTGCAGATTAACACATGGCACTGCACATTGTGTGAATGAGCCCACACCTCTGTATTGTCAATCGCACTGCACCTGGATCACATGTGAATCACACAGAGCATTCTGTACAATTCATGGTATGAGCTGGATCTAAAGCTTCGTGTACATGCTTGAGGCTCGGTTCACATATGAGCCGCATGCAGCTCACAGCAGGGGTCCGATGCGTGCTGGTTCATCGTTTCAGGTCCGATTTCAGCCCGAATTTTGGGCTGAAACAGACGTAAAGACGCACAACGTTTTTCTGCAAAACGCATTGGACCTGCTGAGGAAATATGTGAACCGGCTCCATAGAGTGGGCGGCACAGTGGTGTAGTGGGTAGCACTCTCACCTAGCAGTAAAAAGGGCCGCTGGTTCGAATGCCAACCATGACACTACCTGCTTGGAGTTTGCATGTTCTCCCTGTGCCTGCGTGGGTTTCCTCCAGGTACTCCGGTTTCCTCCCACACTCCAAAGACATGCTGGTAGGTTAATTGGCTTCTGTCTAAAATTGGCCCCTAGTATATGAATGTGAGTTAGGGACCTTAGAATGTAAGCTCCTTGAGGGTAGGGACCGATGTGAATGTACAATGTATATGTAAAGCGCTGCGTAAATTGACGGCGCTATATAAGTACCTAAATAATAATAATAATAATAATAATAATAGAGAGAAGGTCAAAATCTCCTGCTATTGTAAAATGGATGCGGAAATCACACATCCAATTCGCAATGGTGTGAACCCAGACTCATACTTCCCAGAACCATTTCTGCAGAAAAAAAACTGGTTAAACAGTCCCGGGATGCACACAATTCCTGTTTGTGTAACAGCTAGATTGAAAGCACCGAGACACAGCTGAACATCTAGGTGTGAATTCAGTCACAGCAAAGCATTACATGCTTCCAGATGAGTTTAGAAATATGCTCCAAACGAATCTGGCCGCATATATTTTGATGCTGGTGTGTATGAGGCCTAAGCGTTATTTCCAGTATTGCATTTAGCTGCCAATTTTCATCAAAGCAGAGGACATTTGTGAGGTAACAGTCTTATGGCTCATTTAGGTCAAATTAGCACTTCAACACGACTCTGAATAAGCTCCGGTAAGTTTTATATTTCCTCCTGAAGTGTCAACCTAGAGGGGCAACAAATCAAACTCTTTAGCACTGTTCAGAAGAACACTGTTATAGTTTACATTCCTATGTTAAAAAGAATATGCAGCTACAGGACCTCCTGTAACCTCCAAAACAGAACAAAACCAGTGATGTCTGAGGATAATAGGCTCAAGTCACCAAGACGGATGCATTTAACTCGATTTGTTATTTCGTTCTCATAATTTTCTATTAAAAAAGATAAATTCTCAAACAAATAAATGTAATGCCTTATACACACGGTCAGAATTTCCAATGAAAAAAGTCAGACGGAATTTTTTCATAGGATATTCCGACCGTGTGTGTGCCCCCCATCGGACTTTTTCCGTCGGAAATTCCGACGGAGTCAGAAAGAAAACATGTTCTCTTTTTTTTCCATACGAAAATTTTTTTTAGATCGGAAATTTCGTTCGCCTGTATGGAACACCAACGGATAAAAAAAAAACACGCATGCTCAGGATCAAGTCGATGCATGCTCGGAAGCATTGAACTTCATTTTTCTGGGCTCGTCGTAGTGTTGTACGTCACCGCGTTCTTGACGGTCAGAATTTGATGAGACAGTGTGTATGCAAGACAGCTTGAAAGGAATTCCGTCGGAAATATCCGATCGTGTGTACAAGGCATTAGGTTGTATAGCTGGTTCATAATTGATACGCTGATTTGCGCTGATCTGCATAGATCAACACAGGTTCAACTAAAGAGCACATAGAAAACAATTACTTTCTATGGGGTTGATTTACAAAAAATGGGGAGTACAAATTATAGTGCAGCTGTGAATGGTAGCCAATCAGCTTCTAACTTCAGCTTCATCAATTAACCACTTTAGCCCCGGAAGGATTTAACCCCTTCCTGACCTGGCCCTTTTTTGCGATTCGGCACTGCGTCGCTTTAACTGACAATTGCGCAGTCGTACGACATTGTACCCAAACAAAATTTACGTCCTTTTTTTCTCCCACAAATAGAGCTTTCTTTTGGTGGTATTTGATCACCTCTACGGTTTTTATATTTTGAGCTATAAACAATATATACAAAAAAACAAATGTATTCATCAGTTTAGGCCGATATGTATTCTGCTACATTTATGGTATATAAAAGTGTCTACAAAATTTAAATTTTTATATTGTTTTACTGGTAATGGCGGCAATCTGCGATTTTTAGCGCGACTGCGACATTGCGGTGGACAAATCTGAACTCAAGTGACACTTTTTGGGGACCAGTGACACCAATACAGTGATCAGTTCTATAAAAATGCTCTGATCAATGTATAAATGGCACTGGCAGGGAAGGGGTTAACACTAGGGGGCGATCAATGGGTTAACGGTGTGGAAGGTGTTTCTAACTGTATGGGGGATGGGCTGCCTGGGAGAAGAGAGAGATCGCTGTTCCTGATCACTAGGAACAGCAGATCTTTCTCTCCTCCCCTTTTAGAACGGGGATGTTTGTTTACATTGACAGATCTCCTCTCTGGCTCTCTTTCTCGCAATTGCGGGTGGCTGGAGGACATCGAGTCTCCGGACCCAGTGCATGAACTTACGTACCAGTACGTCGTTTCGCGCAGCCGAGACAACTTGCGGAGGATGGTCGGCAACTGGTTAAAGTATAACTAAAGGCAAAACTTTTTTTTTTGGATCGATTGCAGAGGGATTGGAACACCAGTTAGTTTTTATTGCTGGCTGTGTCCCCGTTGGGGATATTTATCCTCTCTATCTGTCCTGTTACCTATTATCATTGAAAATGAAAGTAAAAGAAAATCCCAAATGTTGGGTTGTCCCCAGAAAAGTAACTGAGGGGAAATCTTCCAATGGGGACACTAGTTCTGTTGACCAAGGGATTCCCTTAAAGTGTTTGTTAACCAAAAACGTTGAAATCACTGCTAGCCGCTCCATTATAGCCAGGCATACTACACTGTATATGCGTTTTATTAAAACGAGGCTTGTAAATACCGTTTTAGAATGATCTTTAGACCGGTCACGTGACTCACGGCCGCTCTACAGCTACAATCCAGGGCTACTGAAGGAGGGGCTGAGATCTCCCTCTGACGTCAGCCGGGGAGGTCACATGGCCACTCAGCCCCTCCCGCAGTTGCCCTGGAGACTGGCCTAGAGTCACGTGACCGGCCTGAAGATAGCTGTAAAATTGTATTTACAAGCCTCATTTAAATAAAACACATATACAGTGTAGTACGCCTGACTATAATAGAGGGGCTGGCAGTGACAAAATCTAAAATTTTATTCTAATATTAGCAGCCGGGGAGGGGGGGTGGTCAGAGACAGAGACACGGAGCCGGCAAGCAGGGAGGAGGGGGAGAGAGGAGAGCTGTGGATGACAAAGGGATGTACACTGACCACAGTGGTCAGGGCTCAGCAGCCCTGATTATTGTGGTCAGCACAGAGAGGGGGACACAGGAAGTGGCGGGATCAGCCAGGTTTTTTTTACAGTTTAGAGAAGGGCAGATTACACAGCACAAGCACAAGCACAAGCACAAGGGAACAGAATCTCTCTTTTTTTTTTTTAGGTTAACACTGTGAGCCCTGGTTCACAATGGTGCGATTGGACATGTCAATCACATGTCAAATCAGCGGCAACGGCACATCCTAATCGGTACGACGTTGCATTTGCGGGACCGCACTGATTTCAAAAAGTCGTTTCTGTACTACTTTATGCAATTTCCATTGACATCTGTGCAGAAATCCGCACAGATGTCTGTGAATTTTCGGCCGAAATCAGAACTGACATGCGGGAGTGAAATCAGCTGAACTCGCACGGCTCCATTCCCCCAGCTCAGTGTGAATCTGGGCTAACTTGCAGGAATTTCCTCTCAATTCCTGTTTGGCTATGGGACAAGAAGTGAAGGGAAATCTCTATAATGGGACAGAGATGGCGAAAAAAAAATCTGACAGGGATTAGACCCCTCTCTTGCTCTATCCAAAAAAAAAAAAAAAGTTTAGCCCTTAGTTCTACTTTAACCTTTCACACAAAACCTGAAAGCTGATTGACTTCTATGTAGAGCTGCACCAGATTTTGCACTCTCCAGTTTTAGTAAATTAACACCTACGTGTCCATTTTACACCATAACGCCACACTGAGGTGCAATGTGTTGAATAAAAAGGCAGCATTGTCTGGATTTTTACATAGGGCAACTCACCGCATTGCATCTCTTATTATATTAAATTATGTTGTCGGGTTGTGGTGCACAGAATTGAATGAAGAATCATTTTGTGCCACTTCAATATTTATTAATATAAAACAAATTATAAAAAAATAAAACGCGCATTGCATTGTAACACCACATCACACTGCCCCTACACAACATACACAAACACGTGTTTTAGTATGTGTGCTCTAATGCATATTCCCAATGCACACGTTCCTATGGAAAAGGCTGTGCATCTAAGTGGGTCCTGAAGCCACCACCGGCTGGAATCGTGTCTAGTCAGAGCAAGAGAATGTCACCATGTGGGCTTGTGCGAATGAGCAGATATAATTGAAATCTTTTACATGAAATGGGCTTTTAATGCAAACTTGTACTTTGGCCATTTAGGGCAAAGTAATGGGTTTCCTTCCAATGGGACCACCACTGCATTCGCACCACAAGAAAAAATCCTGTGTACGGACTTGGTCACAGTTTAAAAAGTGATAAAGACCCTTCTCATGTCCCTCAGGTGGCGAATGATCACTCAGCTACCCAGTGCTGCATCATGGGAGGAAATCAAAGGTAATGACACCCTTAATAAGGCAATGCAGTCTCTATAGCAGGGGTCACCAACCTTTCAGACCTCACAGACCACTAAACTCACAATTTTAAAAGACCACTAACATGAATTTTTGAATTTTACATACCGTATATACTTGAGTATAAGCTGACCCGAATATAAGCCGAGGCACCTAATTTTACCACAAAAAACTGGGAAAACGTATTGACTTGAGTATAAGGGTGTCCATCTGCATGCCTCACTATGCCTGTGTCCATGTGCATGCCTCACTGTGCCCATGCCTCACTGTGCCCAATCTCCCTACCTGATCTCCGGTGCTGTGGGACTAGACTGACGTTTAACATGGGAGTCTATGAAAGGGGTGTCCGGGTTTGAAAAATCGGTACTCCTCGGCCGTAGGTCCCCCGGACAACAAACTTTGCACACTTGTAGAGGTAGAGTGGGGCTACATGTGTGCCAAGTTTGGGGTCCAGGGGACCTACGGCTGGCCAGGATCAGGCGCACAAAGATGAAGATGGACACAGACTCGAGTATAAGAAGAGGGGGGCATTTTCAGCACAAAAAAATTTGCTGAAAAACTTGGCTTATACTTGAGTATATATAGTACCTTATACACACAATGCTCCGACTCTGTCCACTGTCCATATTATCCACTGTAGGCTGCCTTGCTTGGCATCCAGGGAGCAGCAAAAATGTGCCCTAAACACCCTGTTACTCATACCTGTGTAAATGAGGCCACACAGTTCTCGTGAGCTCCAGTGCTTTCCAGTAATCAAAAAAAAAGGGGGGGCAGTTTTCAATTCTCTCCACAATAAGCAACTGCCATAGCTGTGTTTCCTCGTAGCATGGAACAATTTTATTTCAATGTAACAAACAGTTGATCTTTTCAGCAAAGAACTAGCGATACAAAGAATCAGCTTCTGTTTGAGTTGAGGACTACCCACAATGGACAACCACTGTACCACTATAACAGGTTGTACAAATGTAGCCATCCAATACTGTATTCAGCAACAAAACAGCCGTGTACAGCTTCCTGTCTTCTCTATTAATTTAGCACTTAAGTACTGTATATCAGTTTAGGCCGCAATTTCATTCACGTATAAATTCAGCACATCCATGCTCTGGTGTTGGTTACCGATAGTAAGTACTTCATAAAGATCACAGGTAGCTTGCACATCCATCCAGGGCCTAGGACAAGGGTGGAGACAGGAGGGGCAACTGCCCTGGTCATGTTTGCAATGCGAGGAAAGCACAATGTGACCATCACTCGTTCAAACTACTACCCTCTGAACTGCAATTGTGACTTGTCCTAATGCCCAAAAGGCGGCCATGCCATGTCCTGGACATTCCATGTCCTGGGATGGGTCCAGCACCTTGCAGAATGGCAGCAGGGTGCCAGGTTCTTACACCCAGCACTAGAATTATCTACTATTAGAATGAGTAATGTCCACCCAACAGTATAGTCCTGGCCTGAGATTGGACATCATCGGGCAGGGTGAAGTGGCACATTATGTCGGAACAGTGGAACAGAAATAAGCACTGTAGCGCTTCGAAAAAAATACAAAGTGGCAGTAGCTGAGAAGAGGAGTGTGCTTGACCTTAATTCATTATACATTTCCCTTCAAAAATAGGCTGTTTGTTGAATTTGCATTATCAAATGTGGAGAGGCCAGCGGGGGGTATTAACACTACCACAGTGCCATTGACTGGCCACCAGCGTGTGTGTGTGTGTTTGGAAGGAGAGTTAACAGCACTGCCACTCGACCAACACTGCAGATGGGAACAACTTAATACTGCCACTGACCAGGGGGGAAGGGGCTAATTAAAACTGTCACTGACCACCAATGTGTGTGTGTGTGGCGGGGGGGGGGGGGCAGTTTGTCATCTTCACCCTAGGCCAGTGATGGCGAACCTTGGCACCCCAGATGTTTTGGAACTACATTTCCCATGATGCTCAACTACACTGCAGAGTGCATGAGCATCATGGGAAATGTAGTTCCAAAACATCTGGGGTGCCAAGGTTCGCCATCACTGCCCTAGGCACTGGATAACCCTGTTGCACTGCAACATGAATGATCTGATTAAGAGCTGCAAAATCACAGATAACTGCCATCCAATAGCTACAAGTTGAAGTCAGACTATATTCAGCACTGTGGACACCAAATCGCAGGTATGGAAAACAATGCTAGCCAGGGACCCCAAACAGGCCAACAGGTCACCTATATATGTCCCTATCCAGTTGGCCTGTTTGGGGTCCCTGGTGAGGATCTATGTTGGCAGTTCTCCGATGGCCGTTTGTGTGACCCTACTTTGGTGGGCCGGAACTGCTGTTCTATGTAAGCATTTCCCTGTTCTGCCTTGTGACAGGACACTGATCTACTGCTCCCTGTCATCAGGAGCAGTGATCGCTGTCATGTCAGTGGTAGCCCATCCCCCCACAGTTAGAATCAATCCCTAGGACACACTTAACCCCTTGATCGCCCCCTAGTGTTTAACCCCTTCCCTGCCAGTGTCATTTACACAGTAATCAGTGCATTTTTATAGCATTGATCGCTGTATAAATGACAATGGTCCCAAAATAGTGTCAAAAGTGTCTGATGTGTCCGCCATAATGTCGCAGTCATGATAAAAATCGCAGCTCGCCGCCATTACTAATAAAAAAAAAAAAAAAAAAAAATGCTATACATCTATCCCCCATTTTGTAGACGCTATAACTTTTGCACAAACCAATATACGCTTATTGCAATTTTTTTTTTTTTTTTTACCAAAAGTATTTCGAAGAATACGCATCGGCCTAAACTGAGAAAGAAATTCGTTTTTTTTATATATTTTTTGGGGATATTTATTATAGAAAAATGTAAAAAATATTGCTTTTTTTTTAAATTGTCGCTCTTTTTTTGTTTATAGCGCAAAAAAAAAAAAAAAAACGCAGGAGGTGATCAAATACCACCAAAAGAAAGCTCTATTTGTGGGGAAAAAAAGGACGTAAATTTTGTTTGGGTGCAACGTCGCATGACAGCGCAATTGTCAGTTAAAGCGATGCAGTGCCGTATCGCAAAAAGTGCTCTGGTCAGGAAGGTGGTAAATTCTTCCGGGGCTGAATTGGTTAATTCTTAATGGTACCCCACACATTGGCAACATGAGGTGCTTTTGTTGCAGCGCAATTTAAAAAAAAAAAAAAAAAAAAGCGTTGTGGAATTCTTTCCCTGCATAAACAATGATGTGTGTCCACTTGTTTAAAGAAACAAAATCAAACAAAGTCCATGTAATAAAATCCAAGAAGACACCCGTGCAGATATCCAAAAAAGGGGCTCTCCAATCTTCATTAGAGGCTAATGACCAAACGTGAATTCCACCACCACCAGTAAATAGTCCTGCTTACCAGATGGAGTTGGTCCCCTATAATGGAGGACCACCAACAGGCATAAAATCAATCCCAGTTGGTTTAGCCAAACAGACCATGTGTCATCAGTTGGATGTCAGCACTTTCAACACTCAATATGGAGCACATCGAAAGGAAAGAAGGAAGCTGGATAGTGTAAAATCTTCGGGATATTTATTGATACATGAAACATACTCACATTGAGCAAGATAAAAGACAGCCTTGAGTACATCAGCGCCGACCGGTCGGACACTAACACACAAATCTGTCCATATAGACCGAGCAGTGGAGTGAATTTTCACGAAACGCGTAGGGCGGAACGAGTTACTGTTGTTACCCTCCATTGCTCGGTCTATACGGACGGATCTGTGTGTTAGCGTCCGACTGGTCGGCGCTGATGTACTCAAGGCTGTCTTTTATCTTGCTCAATGTGAGTATGTTTTTATGTTTCATGTATCAATAAATATCCCGAAGATTTTACACTATCCAGCTTCCTTCTTTCCTTTCAATGTGCTCCAAATTGAGTGTTGAAAGTGCTGACATCCAACTGATGACACATGGTCTGTTTGGCTAAACCAACTGGGATTGATTTTATGCCTGTTGGAGGTCCTCCATTATAGGGGACCAACTCCATCTGGTAAGCAGGACTATTTACTGGTGGTGGTGGAATTCACGTTTGGTCATTAGCCTCTAATGAAGATTGGAGAGCCCCTTTTTTGGATATCTGCACGGGTGTCTTCTTGGATTTTATTACATGGACTTTGTTTGATTTTGTTTCTTTAAACAAGTGGACTATTCACACATCATTGTTTAGTGTTCACGACACGTTATAGTTTTTTTTTGTTCTATTGCTTATAATTAATAAGCATCTACAAATTATTTATCACTGATGCACTTTTATATTGGTATTTGCCACTCAGTGTTTATTTTTTTATTTTTATATGCAAACAACATTAAAACGATACAAACAAATTATTCAAACAAGATCACATTAAACCAAACACAACCCAAAAAACAAACAATAAATAAATAAAGAACACGGCCAACCCCACCACAACAATGTTTTCAGGCTTCCAGATTATTCCTCTGCCTGCCTTTTATTGGGCAAGTCTTCCACATTACAGGTCCTCTTTAAAAGTCTGGATTAGTCTAGTCTGCTTTGCCTAAATATTCATCACATACGATACACCTTTATTATTTTTGACATGGGTGAAAAGAAAGATCTACACTATACAAAGGCTGCAGATTTTTACTTGTTTGGAGTCCTGGCTAAATACTCCAGTGCTACAAATTAGGGCTGCGATATGAACAACGCTCTCACAGTCCTGTCACTCTTCTCTTTGATCTGACAAGTCAAATTATGTGTACTCAAGGAGGTGAAATTTAACAGACATTCAGTGTAAATATACACTTTACACATTACATACATTTCAAGCAACGTTTTCTAAATGCAGCATTTATTTATTTTTTATTAAGTAGTATTAAGTATTTAATGGTCCTTCTCCTAAAAATGAAAAGCCGTATAATACAATAAAAAATTATTTTCTTATTAGATTTTGTTTTATAATATAAACTGTATAGGTTTGAAAGGTTTACTATTACTTGCTATACAAATTCCCAGAACACACACATAAAAATAAGCCAGTTTATACGACAGACTTAATTTTAATGCAACATAAAATCTAATATAACTACACAATGCTAAACTCAATTTGTGCCACAAGGGGGAGTATGAACAATGTGGAATTTTATTAGCATGTTGCTTACACCAAGTTGCTTTGTGTTTATTCAGCAGTGTTACAGGGACTCCATTCATCTGCTCTATTGTAATGTGTCTGTGAGCTGCTCATCATAAATGTCATGCTTCTTTAGTTATGGAAAATAATTATCGTAAAAGCAAGAAATAATAGACACGGTTGTACAACAACATTTACTTACTGTCATGTGTTTGGAAAAAGGTGTCTGCACATCTTTTGTGCAATTGTTGTGCATAGGGTAGTGCACGGAAATTAATACGCTTCCCAAAAGCCTACATTGTCGCACCTGCATAGGTGTAAATGGAGACTATATTTGTTTCATTAATAAATTTGAAAAAATTAGAAGCGGAACTTCATGATATTTTTATTTAATCTAGGTTAGCTGCTGTTTACTGTAAAAATCCTAGCTGCATTGATGCCGGATTCTACAGGTAGCGCTCTTCTTCTGACGCTGCACCTGACAGTTGTGGCTATTGTGTAGTGAAAGCTCCTGTCGTTCACCCTCCCCTTCCTCTCCCCTCATCCATTCACAAAACATCTGGTATTCCGTTCACAGAATACAAGGCGTTCTGTCCAGGGCTTTTTTTCCTCAGAGAATAGGTGCAGAAACTCCTCCCTGCCAAGTCACCCTCGGCTCCGCCCTCTACCCACCTCTGAGCACCGACCCTTGGATCCAACCCACCTACAAGTACCCCCCCTTTCAGATAATACAGAACCAAGTATCATTTTGTGGTGCCAAGTAATGTGTATGGAATTTGTTAATAACAAGAAAAGCAGTAAAATAGATCCCCTGTAGCTAGCAACAATAGATCCACCCCAGCAACAATAGATTGGATACAATAGATCCACCCCAGCAACAATTGAACCCCCCATCAAGAAGGGACTCCGAACAGCGAGCTTAAATAGACCCCTCCCTCAGCAATGGATCTCTCCCTGCAATAGTTGACCCTCCAGCAACATAAGACCCACCCCCCAGCAATAACAGATTCCCCTCCAGCAACTATAGATCTCCTGGCAGCTAACATCAATAGACCCTCCAGCATCCCTTGCCACATTCAGTGCTGGAGGTGCCAGAACTGTGTTCCCCCACATTCCCACTGGAAAAAAAGCCCTGGTTCTGTCAATGAACCAAAATAGAGGAGAGGTGGGTAAAGACAGCATCTTCCCTTGCCCATCCACAGAACACCTACGGGGAGATTTACTAAAACTGGTACACACACAGAACCTTATGCAGCTGTGCATAGTAACCAATCAGCTTCTAGGTATTATTGTCAAAGCCTAAGTGCCGGTTCACACAGGGGCGGCTTCAAAGTTGTCTGACTCTGAAGCCGCCCTGCACAGCACGACCTCAATGCGGCTTGTAAAGTACTTCTTTAATAGAAGTCAATGCAAGCTGCTCTGAAAACGCCCCAAAGTAGTGCAGGAACCTTTTTCTAAGTCGGAGCGACTTGAGTCGCTCCTATTAGAACGGTTCCATTGCACTGCATAGAGCACGACTTGTCAGGCGGCTAAGTCGCCTGACAGGTCGCCCCTGTGTGAACCGGGACTAAGTGAACAAGGTGAAGTTAGAAGCTGATAAGTTACTATGGACAGCTGCACCTGATGCTGTATGCACCAGTTTTAGTAAATCCCCCCTGTATTTAGTGAATAGATAAGAAAGGGAAAGTAAACAGGATTGCTTCCCTATATGAGAGCTGAAGCACTCAGCTGCAGCATCAGAAGATTGCTGTCTGTAGGATCCGCCATCTGTTAAGTTATGATTTTTAAACCAAACAACAGTGATCCAGATCCAATAAAAATCACCATTAAAAGGTAACTTAATTGACATAAGCATGGTAAAAAAAAAAAAAAATCTTTAAGTTCCGCTGTAATCTTGTAGTGTGTGTAGTACATTGAAAAACAATGAGAGCGTGTCTATGTAATTGTATATATGTACATTTTACCATTATGCACTCCACTTCCAGCTTAGTAATCATGACAAGGCCCTTTGACCCCCCCATAGGGAAAGGGAGCCTTGACTGATGGGGGGCATGGCTGGGATTTGAGTGTGGTAACACGCAACATGTAAAGTGGTTAAAGATGATTGGCTATATGATATGGTGTGGGGTCTGAGCTCCTTTAAAAGTTGTTTCCGAGGTAAAATCTGTGCCTTTGAGGAACTGCGACTGGCAGAGTTGCCCTATATGTGGTCTGACACAGCTTTATCTGCATTTTTTTTTTTACTTGCCAGCGATAAAAGTTGCCGTAATCGGCTATGCCTTTGATTGGAAGCTGGAATTAGTCTTACGTCTGTCCAGCACTTCTGGTAAGGACAGGCCCTTTAGACTTTGTTAACCTAATGTTAAAATGTGCTGACAGTAAAACTGTGACTGGCACTGGTAAAATTGTTTACGTTGGAAAATTGTCTGTTTAAAATTTTTAAATAAAGCTGTGGCCTTGTCCTTTCCAACTAAATTGTTCTACGAGTGTTTTTCTTTTATGAGGGCAAGATTACTGATTTATCAGTTGGGATTCAAGCCTATGCTCCTCAGCAGTCATGCAAAATGTGCGCTTTGCTGATACTCTTAGGCCCCTTTCACACTGAGGCATATTTCAGGGGTTTTAGCGCTAAAAATAGCGCATAAATAACGTCTGAAATACTCCTGCCCCAGCATTCTCAATGTGAAAGCCCGAGGGCTTTCACACTGAGGCGATGCGCTGGCAGGAGAAAAAAAAATCTCCTGCAAGCCGCATCTTTGGAGCGGTGAAGGAGCGGTGTGTATACCGCTCCTTCCCATTGAAATCAATGGGACACTCCGGTATTAACCCTTTTTCGGCCGCTAGCGGGGGTTAAAACCGCACCGCTAGCGGCCGAATATCGCGGCAAATAGGACCGTATAGCGGCGCTGAAAATTGCGCCACTATACCGCCACCGCACATGCCCGCCCCAGTGTGAAAGGGGCCTAAGGGCTCTTTCACATGGAAGCGTCTTTTCTCCAGCGAGAATAAATCTAGTGTTTTCAGTCTTTCTTCGTAATTTAGGTCATCCAGTCCCCTTATTCGTTTTGTTGCACTTCTTTGGACTCTCTCCAGTTCCAGCACATCCCTTCTGAGGACTGCTGACCAGAACTGGACAGAATACTCCAGATGTGGTCTAACTAATGTTTTATATTTCTTCCTGGACAGCTATGTCAATGGTCTGGGAGTACACAGTGAGCCTGCTCTCCGCACACAACCTCAGGTCATCATGGATGCATATGTGTGGAGGTTGGGCGTTAAAGCCTACTCTTTTTGCTTTTGCACATATGCGTTACACGGTCGTTACAAGGTTAACTAGAAGTGCCAGCAATAGTAACAACCTGTGTACTGTTTATTATGAGTGTTAACAGAGAAAGGAATTTCCAGGGCAGCCATTCCTATAAATGATCCCATTGTCTTTTCACATGCAGGTGTCACCACAGCTACTGAATTGAATATTATAGCTCACAAAAGTCTCCGGTCAACAGAACTCAAAATGTGTGAAACAATCTTAATATCACCTGCAGTAGAAATATCAGTGTGATCTGCAAAACCCTGAAACAGTCATGTCATTTTTAACTAACAGATGGTTAAGGGACTGCAAATCAAAAGGTGGCTGTAGAAGAACCATCACAAAGATACAATTCCTTGGCCAAAAATTATTAAAGTGATCCTTCACCCTTTTCTTTCCTTGGCCATAAAATTCTGCCTCTCCCCTATGAAACCCCCACGCTTCTTTCTAATCTAAAATGATGTCGAGCTCTGCCTGAAGCCCGAGCATGCGCTGGACTATCTTCCCTATACGAAGCATGTGCCACCCATTCGCCATCAGGGAGGCAGTTCAAAAATCCAAAAGATAACATCAGAAGAGAAGATGTGGCGGAGACTCGGAGTGCTGATTAAAGAGGTGGTTTACACCAGACAATGCTTCATTCGTTAAGCAGGTTAGTAAGGCTTTTTGTGTATACACCAGGGCTGGACCACATGCAATACTAGGCAGCTCATGAATAAGTCAGAGCCCAAGAGCAAATTGACAACCTAAGGACAAGGTTAACAGAATATTGTAATGGGGGAGTGAAGTTTCTCTTCAAGGCCACACCATAAATATCATAAAATCATCTGGTTTTATAAAAAATAAAAAAAATAGCCTTACCAACAGTCATAGGGCAAAACTCTTGTGAGGCTTTTTCTCAACACATACATGAATTCAAACAGATCGTTTGTCACTGTTTAATTTTCACCTAAACATAGTATATACTCAAAAAACACATAGTAGTCTAAAAATTGTCATTGTCATGTCTAGCTGAATTTCCTAAGACACCCACAGGCTAAACCTCATCCATTATGATAACTTAAACCAGGGGTCTCAAAACTTTCTAAACAAAGGGCCAGTTTACTGTACTTCAGACTTTAGGGGGGCTGGACTGTGCCCAATTGGAGTAAACAATGTCCGATCTTTGGCATTAGGGGGATAAATAGTTGGTGTTAGTGGGAGGAATTACTATTCCATTATTGTTGTCAGTGGAAGGAAAGGGGAAGCCGTTTTAGGCCCCCCTTTCCTCATGGGATCACGGCATCGGCATCAAGACAGAAGTTAAAGGGGTTTATAGATTGTTTGACTGGATTGCTTTATTAAGGTCATGTGACAATAAGGGCTACGGAGGTCAGGGATGGGTCAGTTAAGGTCAATAAGGTGAAGGTTCTGGAAGGTCAGTAGCTGAGTTAAGGATTGGTTACTTAGAGTCAGGTGTCTTAGAGGGTTCTGGAAGGTTATGAAGTTCAAGCTGGGATTGGTCAATAGGGTCAGGTGACTGGGTAGTATATTCTAGAAGGCTGTTTCGGGTCTAATTAAGGAGCGGTTCCGTTAGGGTCCATGCCAGTCACCAGAGAGAATACAGCGCAAAGAGCTTCCCGCCCTACCCCCCCCTCTCGTCGCGGCCAATTTATGTGGGGGCTCCCTCTGGTAAATAGCTAGAGGGGAGATTTAAGAGAAAGGTTAAATGATAAATGCTGAGTCAGCTCGAGTCTCAGTGGCTGGGCTGACTATGGTTATTGAGACGTATATGTTTGGTTGAGAATATGAATTTATGGAAATTTAATTTGGTGTTATGTTAATGAATTTATAAACCAGTAAATCAGGCCGTGGCCAATGTTATTCCAAAAAATTAAAAATTAAATATATATATATGTTTTATGTAATGTTTAAATAAAATATTTCTATGTTTATATATATTCTTGTGGTGTGTTTATTCATCTATGCATGTTTGTGGTTTGCATGATGCCTGTGATCCCATAGGGCCCCATTGTTGGTGTCAGTGGCAGGAATGATTCCTGCCACTGACACCAACAATGGGGCCCTATGGGATCACAGGCATCATGCAAACCACAAACATGACTCAAGGGCCGTAAAAAGGCATGCAAAGGGCTGCAGTTTGGAGGCCACTGGTCTAAAGCTGGCCTAACAGTTGAACATAGACTTCCTCTACATGCAAATTGGCAGCTTATGATTATATCCACCTTTAAGGAGTCACAGAATACCTCCACTATCATGTTGAACTAATGTTTTTTCTTTCTTTCTCTACCTTTACTAACATAATCTTTATATTACAGTACCATTTAACACAAGGTGCCTCCATGACACCAAGTTTACGAAGCATGACTGGCTTTTCAATAGGAAAACTTGGCATTGTCTGCATACTTGTTGGCAGCTTGTGAAAATTGACTAATTATAGTTAAACTTTAGACAAGTGTTAATAGAAAAAACACTTTAGCATGTATTTACTGAATAATAAAATGTATTTTAAATGCAACTAGTACAAATACTTGAATTTGATTGGATTTCAGAGACGTGCAATTCACTTACATCAAAACTCAGACTGTGAAGGACACAAAGAGGAGCAAAGTTTGGTTTGTCTGAGGTTCCGCAAACCCAGAAAGGGAAATCCCCAAACTTCAAACACTGCACCAAACCATGCTGAAGTCTATGGAGACAACACAAATGTCACCCAGATCATCCAATACCGTTGTTCCGACATAGGGATTGTTCTGGGGAATTTCTCAACATATAACATTTAAAAAAAAGTTTTTTTGAGGTATCTGGATCTGGTCAACTGTGCAGCAGCAGATTAGTGCTATTCCTGATCTATTGCTGGCTGCAATCAGGCCTGCAATAGGTCACTATAGCAGTGATCTACTACTGTACGGTGAGAAGGGATAGAACTGTAACAGCTCTGTCTGAGGCCTCGTACACACGGCCGGTTTTCTCGTCAAGAAACAACAAGAAAACTGCTGGTAGAGCTTTCTTGCCGAGAAAACCGGCCGTGTGTACGAGGCTTTCAGGTTTCTCGTCAAGAAAACTGCCCAGAATTTCGACGAGAAAAATAGAGAACCTGCTCTCTATTTTCTCGTCGGGATTCTTGACGGCCTGTTTCCCGACGAGAAACCAGAGTGTGTATACTTACCTGTCGCCGTGGAAACCCGCGCATGCTCGAAATGACTGACGCATGCGCGGTAGCTTCCTAGGCATAGGTAGGGTGTAGCAAGATGGCGGTGACGGCATCGAATGTGACGAGCACACGCTCGACGCAGTCGAATACGTCACCGCGTTCGTTCCATTCAAAAGAACGGCGGTTCTTTTGAATGGAGTGTGTGTACACTCGGCCAGGACAAGATTCTTGTCAAGAATCTCGTCAGAAAAAAGGGCGGGTTTTTTCCTGACGAGATTCTCGGCCGTGTGTACTAGGCTTGAGCCTCAGTATGGACAGGAAGGTCTGAGATGTTATATGACATGCAAATCCCCATCTGCTGTATGTAAACAAACCAGCCGGCGATGTTAGGTGATGTCATTCACCAAAAATGGTCAAGATCATGTTTGTTCAAAGACATCAATTGAGATTCCCAGCCAGTTTGTTTACAATCAACAGCCGGGGATTTGTGCAGGCAAACTAGGCAGGCAAAAAAGGCAGGCAAACTAGCAAAATATGGTCAGTTTATTTGGTGATTTGTTAAAGTAACTCTAAAGGAAAGTTTTATAAAAAAAAAAAAAAATAATAAACAAGTTAATCCCTTTTCACATGAGTGGACTGATCGGGGTCCACCTGCCTGTTTTTGAGGTGGACCCGATTGGACCACCCATCGTTCTCTATATGGAGATGTTTGTAAAAGGAAATGCAAGTGTTTTACACCTGTCTGCATTTGATTTAATATGGTCCGCCAAAAACAGATGGATGGGGGATCTGTTTCCCATCCATCTAGCAGATCTGATTAGAGGACAGTGGGATGGAAACGGATAGGCAGTCCCTTTCTATCCGACTGCCCCATAAAGAACAGCGGGCTGTGTCTGTTTCTGCTCTGCACAGCGGAGCGGACATGGACCTGTCATTCGCCTGCTCAACAGGAATCAGCAGAAAGATCCAATTAATGAAGTCTGCCTTGTGTGAAAAGGGCCTTATACTGACCTGCTCTGTGCAATAGTTTTGCACAGAGAAGCCCCGGTCCTCTTCTTTTTGGGTCCCCCGTTGGCAGTCCTGGCTCCTCCCCCCTGCTGAGTACCCCCAATAGAAAGCCTCTTGCTATGGGGGCATGGCACTCCTTCAAGCTTGCTCCTGAGCCACGCTGCGTGTCCATTCACAAAGAACACGGCTCGCCCAACTGCAGCAAAGAAAAGTAAGATTGCAGGGCTGGCTGTACTGTGTGGCAGGGCTATGTAAATCTCAAAGCTGAACAAACACACTTTTTTCCTTTTTCTAGACATAGAAGCTTATTGACAAAATCTTCCATGTTTTGGGTGTGTGAAGCCCTCAAATTCTGACTTGCAAGGTTCAGACAAAATGAAAACAAGCATGTGGATAAAATTGCAGACGTGCTGCCTCTGCCTTTCCAAGGTTATCAGGATCCGGATGGTGCAGGAATGCAGGCTATTTATTAGTGTTAAGCATTTAAGGAGAAGTCTGTGTTTAAACTACACACAAAGAGACTACTCAATGGGAAAATATTAAAGCTCTGACAAGAGTATTAATATTGGGCTTTTGGCATATCAGTGTGTGAATGATAGATCGCAGAGATATTGCAGCTTTCTGCATATTGGAAATTAGGAAAGTTACTGAACAAAAACAACATGGCAATGTTAGGCCAATTCTGGCATTATGCTAAAGGCAGAATGATACCGGTACCCACTCCTATATTATATATGCCAACCATTAGTGGGGTTGTGCAATACATGCTAGCGCACAATGCAATGTCAGGCAGCAAATCCTGTATAAATAGCAAATATATAGTGTTATAAAAAAGGAGGAAATTAATCGATACTAAATGACGCAACATTTCCGTAAAAGCTTAACAGTACATTTTAAACAATCTTAACTTTTTTTTTTTTTTTCAGTGATATGCAACACTCATCTCTATATAGTGGGATTAACCCCTTGGTGCCTCCCAGACCTTTAAAGGGGTAAAGCACTGCGCAAACTGTTGGCGCTATCTAAATCCTGCACGCACAGTGGTTTCCATGCATCCGAATTGGCCTAGTTCACACCAGTGCAGTAAACCACAGTAGAACATGCTGCATCTTTTCTGTATGGAATACATCTGGAACACAGCAAAACACGTGGAAAACTCAATGGGACACACACACACACACACACATATACACACACATGTTCACTCACTCAACTGTATATTTGTAGAGAGTCATGATTGCCACTCAGACTGCTCATCTGATTTGGACTACAACCACACCTCCCCCTCCCTTTATCTCCATTAGCCCTGGTTCACACTGGTGTGATTTGATATGCGATTTGACATGTCAAATCGCATGTCAAATCGGCGATATTTGCTGCAAATTGTGGGCAATGGCACCGTCCTAATCGGTGCGACGCCGCATCTGCGGCGCTGCACCGATTTCAAAAAGTAGTTTCTGTACTACTTTTTGCGAAATCGGGACTGACAGGCATGAGTGAAATCGTGCGAGTTCAGCTGAACTCGCACGGCTTCACTCCCGCAGCCCCAGTGTGAACCTGGGCTTATATGGGGAACAGGAGGACTAATATCTTATAGACGATACCTTTGAAGGAAGAAAAGGAAGTTTGTGCTTTCAGAACGATTCACAGGAAGTGACCAGGACAATGCATTTCTGGCAAAATCAACAGGTATTTCCTTAAATGCTTTCAGCCAAAAAATTGAAAATAAATAAAGCCACCACATTGAACTATTGGTGGGCTGCAATATAATAGAGGTTCGTTTCAGGTTTAGATATTGTTTAAAGTGGTAGCAAACTCTTTTGTGCCATTTTTACCTACAGGTAAGCTTATAATAAAGCTTACCTGTAGGTAGAATGAATATCTCCTAAACGTGCATCGCTTAGAAGATATTCCAGCGAGCAGCAGCTGGTGACGTCACTGGTGTATGTGCTCTGAAGGAACGGCAAACCCATGCCGTTCCTTCATAGCAGTGTGCCATAGCTCCCACGCATGCACAGGAGTGACATCATTGTGGCTCGGCCAATCAGATGGCCGGAGCCCGCGAACCTGTAAGGAAGGCCAGGTGAAGATTGAAGCCCTGTCGGCGGTGGCTCCCACTGCTGTGTTTCAACCGATGAGGAGAGAGAGACCAACAACAGCCAATGCTCCTGTGCACATACTGGATCTAGAGGGGGCTCAGGGGAGTATTAGGGGGGCTGTGTAGGATGCATGGAGGTAAAAAAAACTTCAGCCTTTACAACCATGTTAAATGTATCTTATGTCCCTGGTGATGTATTTACAACAAAATTTTAAACTAAACTTAAGCGTAGTGCCCATAGGTGTGCGTAGCCTTTGGCATTAGGGTGTGCACCCCAAAGCTCAAACACACTCTATAGATCACTCACGATGTTCATTCAGAAAGGGAAGGGGCCAGCAAATGGCATATTTACTGGCCCCTTCCCCCACTCATCCTAAAACATCCACAGCAACAACCGGTGGGAGAGGGGGCAATCCGGCAGAGCTTTAGGGGGAAGGAGGGGGAACCAGGTCAGTAGGGGGAATCTGTTCTGCACAGGGTGATTAGGGTGTGCCTGGGCACACCTGGCACACCCTGTGCGCACACCTATGGTAGTGCCCCAATGAGCAAGACTTCTGAAAACAGCCACTGGAAAAACTGAATTTTTTATGTGGTCACAAAAGCCACAATAAAAGCCACAATAAAACATGAACACGGGTGGTTAAAAAAGGCCCTGCGGCAGGATTGTTCATACAAGTCTGTAGGCATCAATGCATTTTCTTCCTCAGTCACAGCAGAGCAGATGGGTAGATTTTGGAAGACTTGAAATGTTTTCCTCCCAAACGATTTGTGAAAGGTAATACATGAAAGGCTTCTATTATAATAGTGTATAAAAAGGACCTGTACTGCCCAAATGTGTGTACTGCGATTATCCATGAACTGTAATAGTTGTTAGAAAACCTTTACTCTTCCACAATGCATGCATGTATTAATACAAGAACAAGCATTTGCATCTTTATAATCCACAACCCAGCTAAAATTTGCATATGGCTTACTAAGCAGGAGACTCTCTGGGAAGTATATCTATCCCAGGCAGGGTCCTGTATTATTAAAACTTGGGGAGAGCATTGCTGTATAATGTGACACGCCTTTAATAGTAGAAGTATATAAAGGACAAATCATTATATACTGTACAATAACAGATCTGGCGTGAGAACATACCTGGTGTAACATTTATTTTCTTTTAGGAAAACCTATAAAATTATTCTTATCACATTCTGACTTACAACAAAATAACAGACTAATTGGAGCCTCGCACGCCTGCCCTTAAAAAAACAATTCCAGACAACAAGTGTTTGCTGCAATGGCCAGTTTCATGTGGGGGTAGTGGACACAGTTTTTTGTTGTAATATTACTATTATATTGGTCAGGCAACGCACTGACACCTTTGTAGCCATTGTGCGATTTGCTGGGTGTTCAGTGTGTCCCTGTACCTTTAACCACTTAAGCCCCGGACCATTTGGTAGCTAAAGGACCAGAGGTGATTTCAGAATTTTGCACTGCGCTGCTTTAACTGTAAATTGTGCGGACATGCAATGTTGTACCCAAACGAAATTTGCGTCCTTTTCTTCCCACAAATAGAGCTTTCTTTTAATGGTATTTGATTGCCTCTGCGATTTTTATTTTTTGCGATATAAATGGAAAAAGACCGAAAATGTTGAAAAAAAAACATATTTTCTACTTTTTGTTATAAGAAAAATCGAATAAACTCAATTTTAGGCATACATTTAGGCCAAAATGTATTCAGCCACATGTCTTTAGTAAAAAAAATGTCAATAAGCGTATATTTATTGGTTTGCGCAAAAGTTATAGCGTTTACAAACTAGGGTACATTTTCTGGAATTTACACAGCTTTAAATTTATGACTGCCTATCTCATTTCTTGAGGTGCTAAAATGGCAGGGCAGTACAAAACCCCCCCAAATGACCCCATTTTGGAAAGTAGACACCCCAAGGAAATTGCTGAGACGCATGTTGAGCCCATTGAATATTTTTTTTTTGTCCCAAGTGATTGAATAATGACAAAACAAAATAAAAATTACAAAAAGTTGTCACTAAATGATACATTGCTCACACATGCCATGGTTATATGTGGAATTGCACCCCAAAATACATTCTGCTGCTTCTCCTGAGTATGGGTATACCACATGTGTGGGACTTTTTAGGAGCCTAGCCACGTACGGGACCCCGGAAACCAAGCACCGCCTTCAGGATTTCTAAGGGCGCAAATTTTTGATTTCACTCCTCACTACCTATCACAGTTTCGAAGGCCATAAAATGCCAAAATAGCACAAAACCCCCCCAAATGACCCCATTTTGGAAAGTAGACACCCCAAGCTATTTACTGAGAGGCATGTTGGGTTCATGGAATATTTTATATTTTGCCACAAGTTGCGGGAATATGACAAACTTTTTTTTTTTTTGCACAAAGTTGTCACTAAATGATATATTGCTCACACATGCCATGGGCATATGTGGAATTACACCCCAAAATACATTCTGTTGCTTCTCCTGAGTACGGGGATACCACATGTGTGGGACTTTTTGGAAGCCTAGCCGCGTACGGGACCCCAAAAACCAAGCACCGCCTTCAAGGTTTCTAAGGGCATAAATTTTTGATTTCAAATGATGGTTAACATTAAAACAAAGTAACACTACAGTACAACAGTAAGACCTTACCATACCATACCTGCAAAGCAAATACCAAAACAAAACCTAGTAAAAAATAAAACATTTTTTTAACGCAACCTGTGCCTAAAATATATATATGCCGAAGCATGGGGGCATCCTCCCGCAAAAAAGTTATGCCGCGTACACACGGTCGGACTGTAATGGTTCGGGTCTCTCAAAATGTAATGGCATCTTGGGAGACCCTGTGTAAGTGTGTCCTAGTCTGTGAAATGCTGTACCCTACGCTAAAACTTCACTTTTGAGTGGTAGCGTTCAAAACATTCACCAAGGCAAAGACCAGGCTTGTCAGGACAGAGTGGACAATAATGACGGGGGTCACGCCTAAATCCGCGCTTGCTACAGACACGACATCTTTTTTGGGGGGCTCGTTGGGTAGGGGTACTCGGGAGGACATACGGATAATGCCTCTCATGCAGCCGGCTTACTGCATTTGGTTGGGGATGGTGAGGAGCAGAACCGCCTGGATACAGGAGTTCTGTGACTATCTCATCCTGGAAATTTAGGAGAGATAACGTCCCGCCTGAAGCTCTGTATATCACATGAGCGTTCAGCAAAGCCAATTGAAATAAGGATAGAGACACTTTTTTGTACCAGCGTCTCGCCTTATGGTCAATTAGATACGGCGCCAACAACTGGTCGTTGAGGTCCACCCCTCCCATATTTTTGTTATATTCGTGGACACAGAGAGGTTTCTCCACAACACCAGTCGCCGTAGGAATTTGGACTGTCGTGTCTGCATGAAGGGAGGTAAGAAGGAAAACATTTCATAGCGAGCAAGTTATTACACTTTACGCAGGCTCTCTCCCCCAGCCTAAGACGGGCATCTACAAGCCGCTGGGGAAAGCCCCGCGATTAGGTCGCACGGTGCCACATGCTCCAATCTGATGATCAAACAAGTGACTAAACAGTGGCAAGCTCATGTAATAATTGTCCACATACAAGTGGTACCCCTTTCCAAATAAGGGTGACACCAATTTCCACACTATCTTGCCAGCGCTCTCTATGTAATCTGGGCAGTTGGCCGGCTCAACCTGACTATCTTTTCCCTCATAAACCATAAAGCTCCATACATAGCCTGTTCCCCTGTCACAGAACTTATAGAGCTTGACCCCGTATCTGGCATGCTTGCTGGGAAGGTACTGCTTGAAAGACAAGCGGCCAGAAAATTTAATCAGGGACTCATCAACGCAGACAACTTGATCGGGAGTAAACAAGGCTGCAAAACGTTCGTTGAAGTGGTTTATGAGGGGCCGAATTTTATAGAGCCAGTCGTATTCAGAGTCCCCACGTGGACGACAAAGTTCATTGTCGTTGAAGTGCATGAACCGCAAGATCTGCTCGTATTGTTTCCTGGGCATGGAGGCAGAGAACACGGGCATGTGGTCAATTGGGTGCGTGGACCAATAAGCACGCAATGACGGGAATTTATGTGTGCCCATGTTGAGGGAAAGGCCCAGAAAGGTCTTAAATTCGGAAACCGTAATTGGTTTCTAATCTTTGGCAATGGAAGGCAACTGGGGATTAGCGGCGATGAATTGACCAGCATATAAATTACTCTGGTCCACAATAGATCTATAGAGATCTTCCGTGAAAAACAGCGAATAATAATCAATTGGCATAAAATCAGCTGTTTCCACCTGAATACCGGGTTGGGCAGTGAATGGGGGAAGTACGGGTTCTGCAGAAGTGGTGGGGACCCAATCAGGATAGGCGAATTCTGCAGGAAGAGCACTATGGGTACGACGGGCCTGCCTTTGTCTTCTTATTGGTGGCAGCGGGACACTACTTGTGCTTGCCACCTCGCCAGCTTGAACTGCACTTATGGGACTCGCCACGTCACCACGTGATACTGCAGTGCTGGATGTACGCCCAGGCTGTACTAGGCCGCTGGTGCTTGCCAATTCACCAGAAGGAATAGCGGCGCTAGTACTCCTCTGCTCCATGATACGAGAGCCCTGCGGTTCTTGCTCCTCAACAACCTCAGAAGATCGGGATCGGGTACGCCTGACCTTAGCAGGGACCTCAACTTCGTCGTCAGAGCTATCCGACGTGGGGCCGCTGACGTCACTGTCTTCTACGGGAAGATATTCTGAGCCTGAATCTGACAGATACGTGACCTCCTCTTCACTATCTGTCATGCTCAGAATCTCGTAGGCCTCTTTACTAGTGTACCTTCGACTTGCCATTTTGGGCTCTAAATTTAGGGGTACACTAGTAAGATTCACAGGAAAAAAAGCACCTGACTGTCGTCAGCAAATATATCAAACGCTACAAAAAAAACTGTTAGCGATCGCAGGGATCAGGCCTGTCTCTGCGAACGCTGCAGTTATGTGTTTGGTAAGTGACAGTGATCGATCGATACTGCACTTGGGTGGGCTGGGCTGGGCTGGGCGGAGGGGCTAAACGCAGGTGCTAGCAGGTATCTGGGCTGATCCTGCTAACACTGTGTTTTTGGGAACCCTAAACCGCTGGGGACGCTAGTATAGATCTGTTCAGATACTATACCACTAAGGGAGGTGTATGCTTTGCGCGTGGGTGTTAGCGTTACTGGCACTAACCTAACGCTGCCTGGGGCGACGCAGACCCTCTCTGGCGCTAAAACCTAATTGATCTCACCCGCCGGGCGATCAGGGGGTTAAACCTTTATTGGGTTATATACGGCGGGTGCCCTGATGCTATGAAAAGCAAACTAACCAACCAGCGTAACCCGTAACCTTTATATGGTGATCACTGGTGAAAGGGTTAACTAGGGGCAATCAGGGGGTTAAAACCTTTATTAGGTTAAATATGGGGGTACCCGACGCTATATAAAAACCTGACGGGTAACCTAAATAACTAACTGGGTAACCAGTGTCACCAGTGACGCTTATACGGTGATCACTGGTGAAAGGGTTAACTCTAGGGGCAATCAGGGAGTTAAAATAATTATAGGGGTACCTGGCGCTATAAAAACCTGCGGCGAAACTAAAAATAAATAACTGGCTATCTAGGGCACCACCGGCACTAAATACAGCGATCGAAAATACGATCGCTTAGTGACGCTGGCGTTAGGGGGTGAAAGGGTTACCTGGGGGGCGATCAAGGGGTTAAACCTTTATTAGGGGGGGTTGGGGGGCTACCCTGGACCTAAAGGGGCCTAAACCTAACTGCCCTGCAACTTTTTACTGTCACAGATGACACTAAATGCAGTGATCAGTAAAATAAATGATCAGTGCAATCAGTGACACTGTGATTGGGGGCTGGGGGGTGACCTGGGGGGTGATCTGGGGGTGACTGGGGGGTGAAATGTGTGCCTATGTGTACCTGTATCAGTGGACTGTTGGTGCACTAACCTGCTTCTTCTCTCCTCGGCGCCGGGAACGAAAAGACTGACACGAGGAGAGATGACATCACTTCCTCTGCCTGTGTTTACATTACACAGGCAGAGGGAGCATTTTCATTCGCCGGGAGCGATCGCGGGGGGGTGGCCGGAATCGAATGGCCGCCCCCTCATCTCGGAACGCTCCCCAACGATAAACGGCCGCTCACTGTATAGGAGGGGGGTCCGACCGGACCCCCCAACTGTACAAAGGCGATCACGTACACTGTACGTGATTGTGCCTGTCGGTGCCATTCTGCCGACGTATATATACAGTGAGCGGTCGTTAAGTGGTTAAGAAGGGGTGGGCTCTAGGGCTGCAACCAACGATTTATTTTCATAATCGATTAGTTGGTCGATTATTATTTCGATTAATCGACTAATTGGTTAATAACCGTAAAAAAAAGAAAAAAGGAAATTTTTTGCATTTTAAAAAATTTTTGGCCCAATTTGTTGTTGGGCAGATTACAAAACCCAAATTGCCGCAAAAACACATTACATGCCTTTCTGCAGCTTCTCTATTGAAGTATATTAAACCAAAAAACTAAAATAGCACCATTTTGCGTTTAAAAAAAGTCCTTGCCCTTTCCAAATACGCAGCAGCTGAAAAAATCATGGATGTGAACGTGTCCCATAGGAAACCATGTAAATGACCTGTAGTGTGTTTCTGCAAAAAGCATCAAAAACACAGAGGTGTGACCCAGGCCTGAGATGTTTAGTAACATAAAGGGGTTAAAAAAACTAAAATTAGTACAAAAAGAGCAAATAATCGCTACTGTAAGGGATTCATTTTTTACTGTGGGACAGTGAAAGTAATATTTACAGTAGCAATTTGCTCTTTTTGTACTATAAAGGGTTAATTTTAGTTTATTTTTAACCTCATTATGTTACTAACGATTAATTGATTATGAAAATTGTAATCGATTAGTTGTTTCGGCCCTAGTGGGCTCCCTTCAGTCCACCTGACCTCCACCTATCCATCAGAATGCATGTGCTTCCATTGTGGAGTCTCTCATAAGCTAGAGATAGGAACACAGATACCAGGGTGCTGTGACGAGGCTCTGTGGCTTACGCATGCATTTGCAAATGTGTGCAGACTAAACCCATTTTAACGCATACTGTTAGATAGGTTGATTCTGTTGTCAGCGGGCTGGCCGGTGAGTAAAGCTTGGATCTTTCCTTGACTATCCTTTAGATATAAACAAGACCAAGGATAGATCCATTTCTTAAAGTGGTTGTATACCCTAAAATACTACATTAAGGCTTACCTGTAGGTGCTTGCAATATCTCCGAGACCTACATGGTCTCGGAGATATTTGCAAAAAAGACTGTACCGATATCTACGGCGCATTCGTGCCGTAGATAATGGCGCAGGCGCACTGAGCGTGGCGGCTCTTGAATGGGAGCCCGCCGGACACTGCCGAAACTCGCGCAGTGCGCGGGGATCGTGCCGTTCCTCATGCACGCGTGGGAGTGACGTCATCGCCGCTCCGGCCAGTCACAGCGCCGGAGCAGCGATACCCGGAAGTCACTCCGGGTATCATGGCGGCGACGGAGGACGTGTCCGAGGGCCTCTGCGGGGGCTTCGATCTAAGGTAAGTAATTGATAATGAGCTAGTATGCTAGTCATTCTAGCTCATTATGCCTTTGCCTTGCAGGTTTCAAAAAAATAAAAAAAAAGTTTTGCAGTATACAACGGCTTTAAGGAATGCAGACACTGCAACTTCTTATCAGGACACAAAAAGTGCACCAGCTGATTAAAATTAGTCACTTGCATTCAGAATCAGAATCCAAAAGACAAAAAGTGGAACAAACAGCTTTTTCTTCAGAGCAGAAACCAGTAGGAATCTGCAACAATGTTTGTTAAAACTCTTGCAATGTACATTGATCACCCAGAACAAAGTGTTTTTTTTTCTTAAAAGTAGAGTCTTTAATAAAGGGGTAACAGGTTCACTTTAATTGCTATACAGAGTATCTAATTTGGGTGCTCTGGATAATAATATGGCTGTACGAAGGATGGATTTTGTAGAAGACAGTGATGTGAAAAACAAAGCAAACCCTTGGAAATTCTTGACGTTTCCCAAATACTTGAACAGGCAAACATTAGCTCTTTATCCAAACAGTCCCTTCAGAGGTGATAAACGTGAACAAAAACAAAAGAAAAACTACCTTCAAAATACGTTTTGTAGATAATTTGCTTAACCGCCCACCAGTCTCTGGGAATTTTTGACCACTCCCCAATAAAAATTAGTCTCAGTTGAAAGAGGTTTGTGGGTTTCCTTGTATGAACTGCCCATTTAAAAAAAAAAAACATTTCAATGGGCTTCAGATCAAGTCTTTAAATAGGCCAGTCTGTTTCTTCTCTTTCCGCCATTCCTTAGGGGATTAACCACTTGCCTACTGAGCACTTTCACCCCCTTCTTGTCTAGGCCAATTTTTAGCTTTAAGCGCAGTCACACTTTGAATGACAATTGCGTGGTCATGTGACGCTGTACCCAAAGAAAAAATGTATTATTAATTTTTTTCCCCCACAAATAGAGCTTTCTTTTGGTGGTATTTGATCACCTATGCGGTTTTAATTTTTTGCGCTACAAATAAAAAAAGAACGAAAAATTGAGAAAAAAAATAAAATGTTTTTCTTAGTTTCTGTTACAAAACTTTGTAAATAAGTACGTTTTCTCCTTCACTGATGGGCACTGATGAGGCTACACTGATGGGGCAGTACTAATTGGCACTGATGAGGTGGCACTTATATGCAGCACTGATATGCGGCACTGATAAGCACCGATAGGTGGCACTGATAGGCAGCACTGGAGGGCAAGTATAGGCGGCACTGATGGGCACTGGTAGACAGCACTGATCAGAGGCACTGGCAGGCATCACCGATGGGCACCGAGTGCCATCCTTAATGGGCATTGATTGCCATCCCTGGTGGGCTCTAGTGGGCTTACCTGGTGGTCATTCTTGCTGGCCATGGGTGGGCATCCTCGGGGGGGGTTACACTGATAATCAATCAGTGCAGACCCCCCTGTCAGGAGAGTAGCCAACCGGCTCTCCTCTACTCGCATCTGTCAGCGCGAGTAGAAGAAAAGCAGATACACGACTTGTCCTGTTTATACTGTGATTGGACACAGCTGATCACGTGGTAAAGATCCTCTGTCAGAGGCTCTTTACCTAGATCCGAGATGCGGTGTGTCAGACTGACACACCACACACAGCTTATCCTGCTGGACGTCATATGACGCCCAGTCAGGATAACTGAACTACTTTCTGGCCATCATTCTGCTATAGGCCGGGTGGGAAGTGGTTAATAATCACTGGGATTTTTATTTTTTGCTAAACAAAAAAAGACCGAAAATGTTGAAAAAAAAAGCTTTTCTTCTTTTCTATTATAACATTTTCCAATTTAGTAATTTTTTTCCTTCACTGATGTGCAACGATGAGGTTGCACTGATAGACTGCACTAATGGGCACTGATGAGGAAGCACTGATAGGCAGCACTGATGGGCAACACTTATGGACACTATTGGGGCTGCACTGATGATCAGGATGAGAAGTGCTCCACTTATCAGTGTAGATGTCCCCTGCGAGGATTTGCCGGTTATCGGCTCTCCTCTCCTCATAACCAGCAAATCCGGTGTACACAGTGATCAGCTGTAATTGGACACAGCTGGTCACATGGTAAAGAGCTCTGTAATTGGCTCTTTCCCCCAATTTATGATCAGTTGTGTCCGAAGGACAGGGCGATCACAGATCCGTGCCGATGCACGCCACAGGTGGCATGCTGAAAGCGTGATAACGGAAGGATGTCCATAGCCACCCTCCCGGCAATGTGAGCCTGCGCAGAAGCCGTCTTTCGGCTATAGCGTTGTGAGAAGTGGTTAACTAGTATACTTTGGATCATTATCGTCTTGAAAAATAAATCTCAAATTCAACTTAACTTTTGAACAAATGGCCTCATATTCTCATCAAGCACACTTTGATGTGAAATTTATAGGTGTATATGTTTGTATAGGTTTATTTTTTTTTAAACCAATGATGATAATGAACAATGACTCACACTACATAGGTTATAAGAGTGTACTGATAATATGAAGAGGCAAAGTACAGGCTTATTCACTTGATGTGTAATGCCGCATACACACGATCGGAATTTCCGACAACAAATGTTCGATGTGAGCTTTTGGTCGGATATTCCGACCGTGTGTAGGCTCCATCGGACATTTGCTGTCGGAATTTCCGACAACAAATGTTGAGAGCAGGTTCTCAGTTTTTCTTGTCGGAAATTCCAACCGTGTGTATCCAATTCCGACGCACAAAAGTGCTGCGCATGCTCGGAACCAATTTGACGCATGCTCGGAATCACTGTACTTAATTTTTCTCGGCTCGTCATAGTGTTGTACGTCTCCCCATCCTTGACCATCGGAATTTCCGACAACATTTGTGCGACCGTGTGTATCCAAGACAAGATTTGAGCCAACATCCGTCGAAAAAAAAAACACGGTTTTGTTGTTGGAAATTCAGATCGTGTGTACGCAGCATTAACCTTCCTGTATGCGTAGTATGGTACCGGTTTAGCCAGTGAATGTCTCTGTAGAACAGACAAAACGGTTTGGTATACTAAAGATTGTCTTTTCCAGCTAAGAGAAGTTTTAAAATGTAAAGTCTTTAAGAAAGTGTGGTGCCTAGTGTAAAACATGGCAGAATAGGTTCCTGGTGGCTGTTTTAGGAAAGAAAGGTTATTATTATTATGCAGTGTTCTTGCTGTTGGTACAATTGATTGCTTCGGTGGAGCCGAGCCAGTACCCAAGATGTGATCGAAGAGTGTGGAGCCTGGAGTGGCGTGATAAATATTTCACCACGATAGGATTTATAGTTAACCTGGTTACTACAAACTGTCCAGGCTCTGAAGCAGCAAAGCAACCCCAAACCATGCTTCACAGTTGGTATGCGATTCTTCTCCTGAAATGCTGTCTTAAGTTTGTGGCAGCCATGTCTACTGTTACTCTGGCCAACTTTCAAGGAGAGGTTCCAGATATAAAAAAAAAACAAAAAAAAAAAAACATACATACAGACCTAGGTGGATGCAACAGGTCACCCGCTGCCTCCAAGACCGAGGAACTGAGCGATCAAAGACTGCTGATCACTCAGTTCTCGGTCATTAGTGAGCAGACAGCCAGTGACCAGCTCTCTGCTCTGCCCCTCCAGCGCTGGGCTGTGCAGGGGATGGGAGTGGCTTGCCCAGGCTCTAATCAGCATGCCGACAGGCTGAGCCAGCTTCCGGTCAGGGATCTGGGTGCATTAAAGTGGTTGCAAACCCTCTGGGGGAAGTTACACCTACAGGTAAGCCTAGATTAAGGCTTCCCTGTAGGTGCTTGCAATATCTCCGAGACCTACTTGGTTGCAAAAAAGACTGTACCGATGTCTACAGCGCATGCGCGCCGTAGACAACGGCGCAGGCGCACTGAGCGTGCCGTTTTATGAATGGGGTCGTGCCATAAGTAGCGGCTCCCGCGCGCATGCGCGGGAGTGACGTCCCGTGCCGACACGCGACTCCGGCTAGTCACAGAGCCGGAGTTCACGGACCCCGGAAGAGGAGGGTTGAAGATGGACGCTCGCTACTAGCGACGAAATCGGGGACATCGCGGGCTTCTACTGCAGGTAAGTGACACATAATGGGCTACTATGCGATGCATAGTAGCCCATTATGCTTTACCTTTGCAGGGAAACAAAGAGGAAGTAAACCCATCAGGGTTTACTTCTCTTTAAAGTCGGGATGACTTTTGACCTTGGACCAAATAAATGACGTCAGCGAACATCGGGCTTTAGTCTGTTGGCTGACTACGGGTTACAGGAGTGCAGAGACTAAGTGCACTCCTGTGAGAACCATAGAAGACCCAGAGAAGTAGAGCCAAAATTCTTTGATTTAAAGTGGAAGTCCGGGCTAAAAAACGAAAATCCCTGCATCTATAGCCACCAACATTCTAATACTAACCTATCTAGCCCTGAAAAAAAAAAAAAAAATCTGTATACATACCTTTTCTGCAGGCGATCTGACACGATCTCCAGCGGTGGAAGATCTGCAGAGGAGACGACCGACAACCAGGGTTGCCAACTTTCAGTAAATTTACAAACAGTTTGTAAAATCCGTAATTGTTGCATCTGTCCATGAATGTCAGTTACGGACATGCAGCCTACATGTCTGTAATAGACATTCAAGGACAGATACAAAAAGTATGGATTTTACAAACTGTTTGTAAATTTACTGAAAGTTGGCAACCCTGCCGACAACTGTGAAATGAATGGGAAGTGACGTCACCCATAGACTTACTATGGGGCTTCCGCTGTTGAACGTGTCCTTTGCTCCCGCCTACACAGTGAAGCCAAGGCTGACAGCTCAGCGTGGGATCAGAGCTTCCACCGCTGGAGATTGGGTCGGATCAGGTCAGATAGGTTAGTGTTAGAATGTTGGTGTCTATAGATGCAGGGATTTTAGCTTTAGCATGGACTTCCACTTTAATCTATCAGTCCACAGCACAGGCCTGGTGTTCGGCTATATGTTCAGCAGCAAATTGTAGTTTTGCTCTAATTTTTTTTTTGACAGCAAAGGCTTTTTCTTGCTGCCCCTCACATACAGGTTAATTGGTGCAATCCCACTTAGCACTAGGGCTCCGCACAGTCTAAATAATAGAATAGATGTAAATAATTTCATAAAATAAATATAAAAATTGCACTTATACCTTTCTTTTTGTAACCCGTATAATTTATAATGTGAGGGCATTTTTTTTATAGTATATATATATATATATATATTGGATTTTAAAATACAGTTTTGTATGCTATTAGAAAGGCTTTGTAAGCTGAAACGTGTTAGTACTTTGGATTCTGTATAAGCATTTATGTAACCAATAAAGAATTTATACTAAGAAGCTTCTGAGTTGCCCCAGTAGCCAGAGCAACCGGTCTCCTGCCCCCACACTTCAAACATAGCAGCTGAGCTTGGGTAAGATCTTTTCCCTAATTGGTGCAATCACTTTCTGATTGTAGGAACATGTATTTTGACACCAATTGTTGCTAGAGATCCCACCATTAAATTTTAAAGTTCTTGGAGACTTCTTTTAGCATCAAATGGTCTGCTTTTGGGTTGCATTGGTTGAGCTGGGCAAATAAGCAGCTGTTTGAAATCTATGCCACTTAGGTGAAAATGATGGATTTCAAATAATCTTGCAATTTGACCCATAGGCACCCACATCCTTTTTTTTAGGGTCTTGGACAGCTCTTTAATCTTGGTGTGACTACATTTTACATGCCAATATTAAAGAGAGAACCATGCCCTAGATGCCCGATAAGACCGGTTCCATCTGCATACTCCATAACCAGGTTCCAAACATTGGCAGCTAATCTGGAACAACAGATTCTATTTTCATGGATTTGAAGTGGTGGTAAATATAGTGTACTTATCGTATATACTCGAGTATAAGCCGACCCGAATATAAGCCAAGGCACCTAAAAACCACAAAAAACTGGGAAAACTTATTGACTCGAGTATAAGCCTAGGGTGTCCATCTGCATGCCTCACTGTGCCTCACTGTGTCCATGTGCATGCCTCATTGTGTCCATGACTAGACTGACGTTTAACATGGGAGTCTATGGAAGGAGTGCCCGGCTTTGAAAAATCGGTGCTCCCCGGCCGTAGGTCCCGAGACAACAAACTTTGCACACTTGTAGAGGAGAAATAGGGCTACATGTGTGCCAAGCTTTGGGTCCAGGGGACCTAAACCCGGCCGGTACCGGGTCCCCAAAATCACCAAAGAAATTACAGTTTAACATGGGAGTCTATGGAAGGGGTGCCCGGCTTTGAAAAATCAGTGCTCCCCTGCCATAGGTCCCTCGGACATCACGAACGTAGAGGAAGAGTGGGGTTACATGTGTGCCAAGTTGGGGTCCAGGGGGCCTACGGCCGGCACTGGGTCCCCAAAGTCCGGGAGATCAGGCGCAAAAAGGTGACTCGAGTATAAGCCGAGGGGGGCATTTTCAGCACAAAAAAAATGTGCTCAAAAACTCCGCTTATACTCGAGTATATACGGTACATTTTCTACGAGACAATCTAGATTTTCAATCATTTAGATTAGGAGAATGAATACACCATGGTAATGTTCTTTGTCGTTTGTAAAACATCTTCATCTGTGGGCAATTTTTGAACAGAGATCTAATGTTTTGCTTGTTCAAAAATCTCAAAAAGGCAACAATTTCCATTGGGGTGTACTTATTTTTTTCACATGGCTGTTTTCACATGGCTGTTTGTTGTTATTTTTCAACCACTGATCGTTTCTTTCACAAAATTCTAAAGTTTTTCACAATTTCGAAAGATCCAGATTGATTGCATGGCGGATCATATTAGTTATTTATCTGGCTAGTTTAGTTGTTGGTCCTATGGGCACCTTTTGTGTAACTAAAAACTAGGACAACAAAAAAAATGTACATAGGACATGCTGTTTACCTATAATTTTATATTAAATAGGTATTAGATGATATGACGAAGTACAGAGAATACATTTTTGCTTTCTTTACAATCGTGAAAATGTTTTACAGCATTTCTATTTTCTGCTTAGCACTGGCTATCTTATCAGAAGGAAGCTGTCCTCCCAAAAAGAAAAGCATTATTTAGAACAGGAAACCAGCTGGTCTGAATGTCATTTTAACAAGTTAACAATACATATTTATAAAGTACAGGTCTGAGTGTCTTCCTTTTTCCCCTCCACAAGCTTCATAGGTGGCTCAGTTGGCTTAGGGGTCAACTGATGATCTATACGCAAGTATGAAGAGCACAAAATATTATCTGTAAGCATTTGTAACAAAAATCCCCCCCCCCCCCCAAAAAGTAGGATTTAAATATAAAACACAAAGCAAACTACTGCTCAAAATAGTGAATACTATTAAATGACTAGGTCCGGATGGGACGGTCATATAAGATAATGATAATGGTAAAAATACAGAAAGCTATCGAATTTAAAACTATGTACACTGGATGGAAAATGCTAAACCATTTGTGAGCGGTCACAACTTTTAATGCATTAACCCCTTTATTAAAAGGCAACAGGAATATTTCTGGAAAAAGAAAAACACACACACACACAGGTTACAGCTACAAATTCAAGTACAGCCAACAGAATATAGACAGCTATAGCCATCCAAATATCTGCTATGGGATCAGCCCAGTTTTCTATAAACTTCGGCCATGCTACATATTCCTTTGCTTCAGAATCAACAGCAAGGTGACTGATAATGAATACAATAACTGTGTGTCACTATATAAAAGAGGAACCTATGCCACACAAGTTTTTTTAGTATCTTAAAAGTTATTAACCACCCACTGAGTGCCCCACAGCACTTTTACGTTTTTACTGTTTACGTGATCCTGTACTTCTGGATATCGGGCCACCAGTGGCACGCTCCCGCTGTGAATCTACACAGCAGGGGCCTATCAGCGGGTCTCGCGGAACCGATATCCGCCGGCGCCCGCTGATAGTTCTGTACACAGGCAGAACGATGATGTGCCTATGTAAACAAGGCAGATTGCCGTTCTGTCAGTACAGAAGGCATGGATCCTGCGTTTCTGAAAAGCGGGAACACCGATCCATGCCATCCACTAGTAAAAGCACCTCCCCCACTACACTGAAACATTAACTAGGCACACAGTTATCCCTTTGATGGCCCCTGATGTTAAGTCCTTCCCAGCCTGTGTCATTAGTATAATAACAGTGTATATTTTTAGCACTGATCACTGTAATAATGTCACTGGTCCCCAAAAAGTGTCAAAAATGTCAGTGAGTATCCAATTTATCCACTGCAATATTGCAGTCCCGCTAGAAGTTGCTGATCGCCGCCATTACTAGGAGAAAAAAAAAAATCCATAAATATATCCCATAGTTTGTAGACCAGTGGTTCTCAACTCCTGTCCTCAGGACCCACTAACAGGCCAGGTTTGCAAGATAACTGAGATACATCACAGGCGATATCATTTGCTGCTCAGTGATTGCAGTATTCTAGTCTGCATCTCCCCAAGGTAACACTTAGAGCCCTTTCAGACTGGAGCGCCCATAGCGTCGGCGCAAAACGCCGCTATTTTTACCGCCGAAGCTATGGGCAGATTTGCGGCACATTTCGGCCGCTAGCGGGGCGGTTTTATCTCTCGCTAGTGGCCGAGAAAGGGTTAAAACCGCCCGCAATGCGCTGCAGCGGTGGAGGAGCGGCAAACACACTGCTCCTTCACCATGCAGGACGTTTTCTAACGTCCTGTTAGCGCAACGCTCCAGTGTGTAAGCCCTCTTGGCTTTCACACTGGAATGAATGGGGCAGCAGTTTAGCAGCGTTTTTGCAGGCGCTATATTTAACGCTATAGCGCCTGCAAAACGCTCCAGTGTGAAAGGGGTCATTAGGACTGGAATTGAGAACCACTGCTGTAGACGCTATAGCCAATCAATAAAAGCCCTTAGGACGCCGCTGCCGAATGCAACTAAGGGCTCATTCACAAGTGCTGCAGGCTCGGCTGCTCCTCCAAAAAGCGTTCAGAGTGTGTTTGGCAGGGGGTGAGGAGGCAACATTTTGCTTCCTCACTACCTGATTGCGCAAATTACAACACGGTGGTATGGCAATTAAAAGTTTAGATATCAGGTGTGAGGAGGCAACACTGTGCCCAGTGATCTTTGACTTCGCCCGTGTTGTTCAGGTAGATCTCCACCTCTCTAAGGTTGCCTACCCCTGCCCTAAGGAGTTATTACTTCTAAAAAGAACAGTTACATAAACTGTTGCATACACTGTTGCATATACTGTTACAATAATGTCAGGATCCACCCAGATGCCTTACAGGCAGCTGGCACAGCCTCTCAGTACTGCTGAGCGGCTGTCAGCTGCTCCCGCCCCCCCTCCACAGCCCGATGCTCGTGTGAGAGAGGAAAGAGTAGAGAGCAGTGACTGATAGTTCCCGTTCTGTGCTCCGAGGAGACCCAAGAACTGAGCGATCAACTGCTCCCGCCCCCTCCATAGACTGGCACTCAAGTGAGCGCTGAAGGGGCAAAGCAAAAAACAGTGACTGAGAGTCACCATTCTCTGCTCAGAGCGGACCCCAGAACTGAGCGATCATGTGATCGCTCAGTTCTTGGGCTTAAAGAGTCAGAAGGAAACAGCTGTTGCATCGTACCGATGCTGCAGCCAGTAGGTATGTATGTTTATTTTTTTATACTCCCACACTTTTCCTTCTACTTCTAAATTCAATTCACTGTGAAAATTTTATTGTACCATATAATACATAAATCAAAACGTGAACAAAAAGATTGCTTACCTTTTAATAATCATTTTTAATGTCTTATGTGATCCTTTCACCAGACAGATTGCCTCTTGGCGATAACCTGAGAGTGGTATATCATTTATATTGACAATTTCATCCCCTGCCATTATGATCTCAGCAGCTTTACTCCCTTCTTCAACCTGAAACACAAAATAGAATAGTAATGGTTATTAAAATGATTAAGTTGTAGAATCTATTGATACAGTAGAGTGCTGTCCCCCGTTTATGTGCATTAAAACCATACGTCCAGCCAAAATGTTTTCTTTAAGTTTTTGATTAAAAAGGTAAGGGTTAGAACCTTACCCAGGTTTTCACTGCGTGCATGAATATAAAGTTATCGTAGGTCTTTACCCTCCCTCCCCCTAAATGTTATTTTTTTTTCTATTTAGTTGTATCCACATTAGTATGATATTCTATCATTTCATATGTTGGTGACCACTGTCGCTGACTGCTAAATGCAGTTTCACATTGGCATTTGGAAGCAGTTAGAGGCCCCTTTCACATGAGGTAGAATCTGATTTGCTCAGCAGGGAAGTGGTCCTCTGATCCCCTACTAAGCAGAGCAGAATGGGCAGACGACAGGTCTGTGTCCGCTCAGTTTTTGCAGTGCCGACATGGGCAGAGCCCACTCTGCTCTATGGGCGGCTGTCTGTTTACCCCCGCCTGCCTTCCTTTTTACCCCACAAGTCCATAGGGATACATGGACCATCTGATCACATCCACCTAAACAATAGACAGGCAGGCCTGATTGGATCGCCCCGTGTGAAAGGGGCCTTATGTGAATATTAAAAAACGTTTATGGGCAGATGTCAGTCTGCCCATTCCTATGGAGGCTGTATTTGCATGCAGGCTGTCCTAGGCAATATCCACAAGTGATGCTAAACCTCCATAACTGACAGTGGCGGCTGGTGCTCAAAATTTTTGGGGGGGGCGCAAACAAACTGAAAAAAAATAAAATAATCAATTGCCGCCACTGTGCCCATTAAACGCAGCCACTGTGCCCAAACGCCACCAGTTTGCCCCCTCAAATACAGCCAGTTTGTTTCCATATACAGCCAGTGTGCCCCCATATATATACAGCCAGTGTGCCCCCATATATATACAGCCAGTGTACCCCCATATACAGCCAGTGTGCCCCCATATATATATACAGCCAGTGTGCCCCCATATACAGCCAGTTTGTCCCCATATATATAGCCAGTGTGCCCCAATATACAGCCAGTGTGTCCCCATATATATAGCCAGTGTGCCCCCATATACAGCCAGTTTGTCCCCATATATATAGCCAGTGTGCCCCCATATACAGCCAGTTTGTCCCCATATACAGCCAGTTCCCCCCAAATGCCACCAGTTCCCCCCCCCATATACAGCCAGTTCCCCCCAAATGCAGCCAGTTTGTCCCCCATATACAGCCAGTTCCCCCCAAATGCAGCCAGCGTGTCCCCCATATACAGCCAGTTCCCCCCAAATGCAGCCAGTTTGTCCCCCATATACAGCCAGTTCCCCCAAATGCAGCCAGTTTGTCCCCCATATACAGCCAGTTCCCCCCAAATGCAGCCAGCGTGTCCCCCATATACAGCCAGTTCCCCCCAAATGCAGCCAGTTTGTCCCCCATATACAGCCAGTTCCCCCAAATGCAGCCAGTTTGTCCCCCATATTCAGCCAGTTTGTGCCCCATATTCAGCCAGTTTGTCCCCCAAATGCAGCCTGTCCCCCCCCCCCCCCAGCCCTGCACTTACCTTCCTCGGTCCACGCCGTCCTCGATGTGTTCTCCCGTCCTCGATGTCGCTTCAGCCAATCAGGTTACCGGTAACCAGATCCGGTGAACCTGATTGGCTGAAACCTCCACACAGTCTTCTTCCAGGAACGCACCCCCGTGCGTACCTGGGAGGAGTTTTTGGAAGCCGAATACAGCGTGAGAGCTGTATTCGGAAAGCCTATCAGAGCCGCTGGCTCTGATAGGCACTTCCAAGTTACACCCACCGCCGGCCGCCGCTCTAATTCATATGGCCGGCGCTCACCAGGAGGCCGGCCATATGTATAGTGGGCAGCGCGGCAGCGGTGACAATACACAGATGCATGCAATGCATGAATCTGTGTATTGTCTTTCAGTGGCGGTGCGGGAGCGAGAGGGGGCGGCGCTCCGGCGCCCTCTTAGGACGCACCGCCACTGATAACTGAATATATGAAAAACCAATGAATGAAAGGGGCAGACCAGGGACAGCAAGGCTGGGGAAGAAAGGAAACGGGAAATAAGGTGATCTCTATTTGACTTGCTGCAGCTTCTAATGCACACTGAAACGCTCAGTGTGCAGCAAAGTCAGAGTAAGCAATTTCAGTATGGGAGAGGTGCCTGTAGAACTAAACTCTAAAAAATGATTGAACAGACTATACCTTTCCTTTAGGCCCCTTTCACACTGAGGAGTTTTTCAGGCGTTTTATCGCTAAAAATAGCGCTTAAATACCGCCTGAAAAAATCCTGCTCTGCAGTCTTCAGTGTGAAAGCCTTCGGGCTTTCACACTGAAGTGGTGCGCTAGCAGGACCGCTCTAAAAGTCCTGCTAGCCGCGTCTTTGGAGCGGTGTGTTTACCGCTTCTTTACCGCTGCTACCCACTGAAATCAATGGGACAGCGCGGCTATACCGCCGGCAATGTGCCTCTGCAGAGGCGCATTGCTGGCGGTATTAACCCTTTTTTGGCCGCTAGCGGGGGTTAAAACCACACCGCTAGCGGACGAATATCGCAGCAAAAATGACGGTATACCGGTGCTAAAAATAGCGCCGCTAAACCGCCAGCGCACCTCCCGCGCCCAGTGTGAAAGGGACCTAAGGATCAATACAAATGAATGGGGAATTTTATATAGACATACCTCATTGCACGTACGAGGAATAGGCCACTATTGAGAATGTAATAGTGCAGTAAAAAGTAAGAACAGGAATTCATAGGGCTGTATATTAGAAATCTACACTTAAAATTTGCATACTTTAGAAAAGCATAAAAGGAAGACATTATGGGAATATTCAATTAAAATGTAAAGTAATAGCCCAGATTCAATTATGGGTAGCCTCTGGTGGGCAAAATCTCTAAATGGCTACCTAACAGTATATGCTTAGAGCTCATTTTCACCAGATTACATATCCAAGGTCCATTTTTTTCAGTGGGGCTTGTTTCTGCTGCATGCATTTATATGCCTTATCGACCAATGAAAAATAGCCACACAGAGCACTGGATTTTGCTGTATTTCTAGACAGAAAGCAGTAAATGGGTGGCCACGTGATGTCCTTTCCAGCAGCCATCTTATACCCATGTTAGATGACAGGAGTGTGTGGTGCTGGAGAGGACTACAAATACATTATTGATGTGGAATTATTTACTTTGCTCATAAACGTAGGGAGCTGATGTCACAGCAAGTGACCTAAATAGAAAATGCATGATAAAAAAGGCGAACTTCAACACACATTAAAAGGTTAACAAAAAGCAACGCAACACATGCCTCCATATTGAACCTTATATGTAATAACATCAGGGTTTATGTTCTTCGAGTCCTCATGGACATCAGTTGTGTAACTTTTATACAGCAATCATGTCCTTGAAGGAACCCCTCATATCTGACCACCACTTATAGCAGGAACATACGGTTAGAAAAATCGACCAATCGCTCGACCGCCGACCAATGAAACAGCGTTCATTGGTCGAAATCGTCACCAGCATTAACCAATCAAAAAAATCTTTAAAAGAGCAATCTATTTCATACGTAGTGTTGAGGTCTCAAGTACAAGTGGGGTCATCTACTAGTTCCGCTCATGTGTGATCATGTTCAAGAGATGTTTTACGGACGACCTTCACACCAACAAATTGAAAAAATTGTGTTGTAACGAACAATATTCTATCGGTCTTTTTCGTTCACAATATCGATATCGGGGATTACTTGCTGGGCATCAACGAGTAGAAAATCAGCCGATCGTTTGCAGAACGGAAATTTTTGCCCGATTTTCTTATCGTGTATTCCTGTCATAACTCGTGCCTTCATCTCATTAGCCATCTCTTTTAGTACACTACTTCTAAGATATTTAGAGCAGTTAGACCCTTCTACCGGGAATTCCACCTCCTGCAGTGTTTTATGATTACAACAAATAATAATGTTTATAACAACAACAAGCTTATCGTAATGTCATGACTAGTCACCACTGGCTCAGACCAGGCCCAATACAGTTTATAGTGATGATTATCTTTGTATCATATTATGATCTAGAGCTAGGTTATGGCCTATTTGTAGTTATGCTGCTGTGTGATATCATTACTTTTCAGTAACAATAAACCAATTCCACACCTCCCTCTAATGCCGCTTACACACGATCGATTTTTTCGACAGTGAAAACACCGTCGAGAAAATCGACGTGAAAAACAAGGAACAGCTTGTTCCCCCCACACACGGCTGTTTTAAATTACTTTTTTTTTTTGGTCGAAAAAAACGACCGTGTGTGGGCTCCGCGGCAGTGTTTCCCTATGGGAAAACTGCCGCGGAAAAAAACGCCGGGAATCACGACGAGAAAAATTAGAGCATGTTCTAATTTTTCTCGTCGTGATTAATGCCGTTTTTCCCGTCTAGAAAAACTACAGAAAGCCCACAGACGAACGTTTTTCTCGTCCAAAGGAAAAAATTTAATTTTTCTCGACGGGAAAAACGGTCGTGTGTACGCGGCATAAGAATGCCAGAAAACCCTCATCTACCATACCATTATTTTTATCTGTACACAAAGTAATGCACTGGGGTATAGTGTGCTGCAGTGCAATTTTTTTTCAATGGGGTCCCAAATTACCTTACAAATGCACCACAAAAGCACCACAACATACAGATGGGTAATGATGCATTGAATAAAAGCTACAATTCAGTTTTTTTATGCGTTGCGTTCTGTAGGTATCTTGAATAGAGTCCCTTAACACAGCACATGTTAGGGCCCTTTCACACTGAGGAGTTTTTTCAAGCTCGTTTGAGTAAAAAAAAAAAAAGCACCTGAAAAGCTCAAGAAAATTGCTTCCCTTTAAAATCAATGAATGCTTTCATACTGGGGCGGTACGCTTCCTACAACATCTTTGGAGCATGTTTGGGGCGCAAAAAAACAAAAGCACTAAAAATGCTTCTCCCCACTGAAATGAATGGGAACTGCCTCATGAACGTCACAAAAGTGCTCCATTAACGCATAGGTCTTTTCCTAGCCGTTTCGAACTAAACCAGTGTGAAAGGGCCCTTAATGTTGCCACTTTGCGTGACAAAGTAATTCGAAAACTTTAAAAAAATACTTAAAGCGGAGTTCCAGGCTCCGTGCGTGCCCGGCCGTGAAGCCGAAAGCTGTCACAGCCGGGTGCCCGGAGTGGCAATGGAGGTGCCGGCGGAGAGGAGCGACGCTCCGTTCGGCCGAATCGCTGGACCTTGGAACAGGTACGTGTCTGTTTATTAAGTCAGCAGCTACAAAGTGTGGACAGGCGATCTCCTGGGGGGAGGGGCCACCTAAGGCGAGAGGAGGAGTCGCTTAGGCGGCCCCTGGGTGGAAGGAGGAAGTGGGAAAAGAAGTCCCACTCCTAACAAAGTCCCCCCCCCCCAAAAAAAAAATTACATGTCAAATGTAGCATGTAACGGGCGAAGAGTTCCACTTTTGGGTGGAACTCCACTTAAACAATACAAATAAAATGTTGAACTTGTAAACAACAAGTGTCAAAAAGAGGCTCGGGGCTGAAGTGGTTAAAGTGGAACCTTACGCTCTCAGTCAACATGGTCTATTTTAAATCCTTTTTCTGTAAGCTTTCGTAAATAAATAGTAAAGTATATCATACTGTATTTACTGGTTATAAACTTTTTTTTTTTTTTTTTTTATACATTTCTTCAGTTACTTCCTGGTTTCCATGCCTAGGCAAATGTCATACATCCCAGGAATTTTCAGAAAGGGAGGAGGGAAGGAGGGGTTTTCCTAGCTAAGCACACCCTCCTGCCTGCGTTTCGTCAGATTAGGCGACCCGTCAAGATTTCGTAACGGAAGTGACGTTCCGTCACAGCCATCTTTTTTACCCCCTGCACTCACTCACACTAAAGCCTCATACACACGATTGGATTTCCATCGGACAAATCCGTGGAATTTTGTCCGAAGGGCGTTGGCCGTGAACTTGTTCTGCATAAAGACAGCAGAACTTTTTCAGCCAACATACACAAAACTATGTTGTTTTTCAGCTCTTTAGTGCCACCCTTTGGGCAACTTCTGCTAATGTTGTCTGATGGTTAGCATTGGTTCAGAGCATGCGTGTTTGTACTTTGGATTTTAGTCCAATGGACTTGTGTACACACGATTGGATAATCCGACGTTACACATTTGTTGTCGGACAATTTGAGAGAATGGCTATCCAACATTTGTTGTCGGAAATTCAGACAACAATTGTCTGATGGAGCATACAGACTGTCGGATTATCCGACAAAAGCCTTCCATCACACAATTGTTGTCGGAAAATCCGATCGTGTGTACGGGCCTTTAGCCTACAGTCTGAAGTCGCCAAGCGGACATCTTTTTACACCCACCGAAATCTTGCATTTCACGCATATTATTACCACTAAACGGAGCAAATACAGTATTTAGAACCCTGTGACACTGTTTTGATGTTGAATTTTAAAAGCAGCGGCAAGCCTGCTGATCTCACACGTTTACTAATCTGACAGAAGAACACTGCTTTTAAAATTCAACATTAAAACTGTGTCACGGACTTCTAAATACTGTATTTCATGATATAAGCTCAGCTTAGTGGTAAAAATAACTGAAATGCAAGACTTTGTGGGTGTAAAAAAGATGTCCGCTTGGCGACCTCAGACTGTAGGCTTACTGCGGCTGAGTGCTGGGGGGGGGGGGGGGGGACCAAGATGACTGTGACAGGAGCATCACTTCTGTTACAAGTTTTGACGGGTCACTTAATCTGACAGAACACCTACAAGCCTGAGCTACGGGCAGGATTCCAGGAAGTAAATGCTACATGAATCATCTGCCCTTAGTCAAGATGGCCACAGACAGAAATGCTAAGGGAGCGTTTTTTTAAATGATTTCACAGCAAAATAAAAGCATGGAGACATGGATGGGTGAGTTTGCTTTGAATATTAATTAAATAGCGTTTTTGGTTTGTGGTGCTCAGATGCAGTATAGTTCCACTTTAATAAATGAAACCATATATTTTAACTTAACTGATTTTTCAGTGGTTAAATGCTAAAATATTTTGTTTCAAGACGAAAAAAAAATGTGAAAAATAGATCAAAAAGGTAAATAAGTAAGGCTTCCCTGTTGGAATCTAGGCAGGGATTAGGATTCCTGATCAGCAGTCAAAATAAGAACTGAGGTTAGCTGGGAGTGGGATAGGTTATATGGGGAATGTCCTAGGACTTTTTAACCAGTGTCCAATCACCTGAGGTAGCTGCATAGAACCTAGTCGTATTGATTTAGACCCCTTTCACACTGGGGCCGCCCGTGCGTTAGCGCTAAAGTGCCGCTCATTTTAGTGGCACTTTAGTGCTGTTTAAGCTGCGCTTTTCAGCCGTTAGTGGGGCGCTGTTAACCCCCGTTAGCGGCCGAAGAGGTTAAAAACGCCTGTGTTGCGGCACTTCTAAAACGCTTTTCAGGTGCTTCTGAACCGCTGCCCATTCATTGCAATGGGCAGGGGCGTTTTGGGAGCATTCCCAAACCGCCACAAAGATGCTGCTTGCAGGACTTTTCTAATATCCCGCAAGCGCACCACCCCAGTGTGAAAGCACTCGGGCACTCAGGCTTTCACATTCGGGTGACATAGGAGTCAGTTTTCAGGCGTTTTTACAGGCACTATGTCTACCGCTAAAACGTCTGAAAACTGCCTCAGTGTGAGAATGCTCTTAAAGCGGAGGTCCACACAAAAATGAAACCTCCGCTGTCAGGATTCCTCCCCCCTCCGATGTCACATTTGGCACCTTTCAGGGGGGAGCAGATACCTGTCTAAGACAGGTATTTGCACCCACTTCCGGGCATAGATCCCCGCATTATTTGCGGGAATCTACACCACGTCCGGCGCCCCCCTCTGTCTTCTGGGAGACACACGGGTCCCAGAAGACAGCAGGGACCATTGGCATTGCGCAGCGCGAGTCGCGCATGGGCAGTAGGGAACCAGGAAGTGAAGCCGCAAGGCTTCACTTCCTGCTTCCCTTACTGAAGATGGCGGCGGCAGCATCCGAGAGCCAAGGCAGAGATGGGCTTCGGGTGCCGACATCGCTGGCGTGCTGGACAAGTAAGTGTCCTTATTTTAAAAGTCAGCAGCTGCAGTATTTGTAGCTGCTGACTTTAAAAAAAATAAAAATTTGGCGGACCTCCGCTTTAAAGAAGCGTGTTCTGTACTGTATGATCCAGAAATTGTTATGTATCCTGAATTGTGGCGCAGAAAGTATTTCTGTAACAAAGTCAGATAGCTCAAGGGCAATGCTGATTAATAGCTGGCATGATCTACAAAAGTCATTAAAAAACTTCCCTGTCAAGAATCTGAAACGTCTTACAAAGTAAGTAAATGTATTATACATTAACATTCAAAGCAAATTCCATTCTCAACCCATGATTATAAAGGACATGTGCAAATCTAACATGAGCAAGCTTGTAGCAGCAGCTCTGACACACATTTTTCTCAGCACTAATAACTGTTCAGAATACATATAAACAACACACGTAAAGCAGAACTGCACTGCATCTAATCATCACAAATCAAAAAAAAATCTTTTTTTTTCCATTTTTAATATTCAAAGCAAACTCCCCCACCCATCCATGTGTCCATGCTTTATTTTGCAGAGGAGAAATCACTTTGAACACCCCCCCCCCCCCCCCCAGCATTTGTGGCCATGGCCATTTGAGTAAGGGCAGATGATTCATGTGGTATTTACTTCCTGGAATCCATCTACCCTTAGCTCAAGCATGCAGACCGGAGGGTGTGCTCATCTGAGAAAACCTCTCCTCCCTGAATACGTCTGGGATGTATGACATCATTTGCCTAGGTGTGGAACGCAGGAAGTAACTGAAGGAATGTAAAAAAACTAAAAGTTGAAAACAAGTAAATATGATCTAGTTTTCCTATACCAATGCTAGCAGCATAAGGATTAAAAATAGGCAATGTTGATTGAGAAAGTGAAGTTTCGTTTTAAAGTGTTATTCATCTACAGCTTTTAGTAACATAACACCAGGTAATATCTCCACGAGGGTTCTTAATCAGGCACTCTCTGTTGCAGGGTGACAGTGCTCTGTTCCAGTCATCCATTTGTGCTCCCGCAGGGTCACCCCATCATATCACAAAAAGGATGGCAATTGTTTACGTCCAGAAGTGCTTTAGCAAACCAACGCCGGCCATACATGGATTGAAATTTAGGCAGTTCAGCAGGGGCTGGATGAATTTTGATTCATGTATATGCAGGCTGGTTGTCCAGAAGTCGATATACTGACCAACTAGCCGGCAGCACTGATTAGTGTATTCTGATGGTGGTGAAGTCTCTCGCTGTCAGAACAGAATAGCTCATTGGGGAGAATTCCCCCCATTCACATCAGGTATGTAGATAAGGGAATCAAGTAAAAAATTTTCGTTCACCATGCTGGTTCAATGAGAAAAAAGGAATCATCTATGGCCAGCTTAAAGAGGGTGTAAACCCTCGTGGTTTTTCACCTCAATGCATTGAGGTGAAAAACCTCTTGTAGTGCCCGATCGTTCCTGCGCTGGGGACAAGCACACCTGCTGCAGCCGGCGTCACGGATCCTGATTGGATAGATTGATAGCAGTGCAGCCATTGGCTCCCACTGCTGTCAATCAAATCCAATGATGCGGGAGCCGAGTCTGTGTCAATGGATGCAGCAGCAGGACACGGGAACGCGCCTGTACGGGTGCACCAAGGGAGAGCGATTTTCCTGCGGGCACACGAGAAGAGGAGGAGCAAAGCGCCGCTGAGGAACCCCAGAAGAGGACGATCAGGGCCACTCTGTGCAAAACCAACCGCACGGAGGAGGCAAGTATGACAGGTTTGTTTTTTGTTTTAAAAATGAATGTTTACATATCCTTTAAATGTCATTCATGGAGCCCATTCACACAGGGGCAACACGACTTCCAGTGCGATTTTATGAGGCAACTCAGACACGATTTTATGAGGCAACTCAGCGCGACCTGGAGCTATTTACAAGGCAACTCCAAGTTGGCTGCAGGACAGGAGACATTCCAGTGGCCAATCAAACAAGAATCAGCTCTGTGGGAGGGAGGGGGGAGGGAGAGTTTTGCAGGAGAAATGTATGTTTTCTTCCTGGAGAGTTGCTCCTATTAAGACAGTGAGAGGCGACTCCCATTGAAATGAATGGTTACAGGTCGCCTAGGAGTCGGATTGAAGTAGTACAGGGACCTTTTTTGAAGTCGGAGCGACTGCAGTAGTGTGCATAAGGACGGCTCCATTAACTTACATTGATTTCTTCAGCCAGCGCGACCTGAGGCGACTAGGGGCGACCTGGGGCGATCTGAAGTCGGATCCAAAGACGCCCCTGTGTGAATGGGCTCTAAGGTTTACATCTACAGTAAACAGATAAATAGACTGGAGGCATAAGAATAGCCCTCACTACCAGTACACAGAATAAAGAAAAAATCTGCACCCCCCATCCATCGCCTATCCTAGTTGAACCTGATTTAAAAAAGCCCCCAGTTTTGACAGGAATCGACTGACAGCCATAAGCTTCTGCTGCTCTCAGTGTGTCCTGTGAGAAGAGGAAGAGAGCACAGCGCTGGATCGAGAGAAGACTCGGGTAAATGTTTGGGGAAGACAGTGGCAGGGAAAAAAGGAGTAATGGGACATTTTGTACCTTAAAGCGGAGTTCCATCCAAAAATGGAACTTCCCCTTTTCGGAACCCTCCCCCTCTCTGGTGACACGTTTGGCACCTTTCAGGGCGGAGGGGGGTGCAGATACCTGTCTAAGACAGGTATTTGCACCCACTTCCGGGCATAGACTCCCGTGGGAGTCTACGCCACTTCCCGTCCCCCCCCCCGCTGTCTCCTGGGAAACACACTGTTCCAAGGAGAGAGCGGGGACCAGTGACGGCGCGCCACGCTACTCGCGCATTCGCAGTAGGGAACCGGGCAGTGAAGCCGCAAGGCTTCACTTCCTGATTCCCTCACCGAGCATGGTGGCGGCAGCATCCGAGGACCGAGCGAATGCTCAGCCTCGTCTGCCAACATTGCGGGTGCGCTGGACAGGCAAGTGTCCATTTTTTAAAAGTTAGCAGCTGCAGTATTTGTAGCTGCTGGCTTTTAAAAAAAAAAAAATCGGGTGGACCTCCTCTTTAATGCAGGGAATGCACAAAGGTAAAAAATGTTTTGCCTTTGGAACTACTTTTAGGATCGGTTCACATATATGCAAACTGGATGTGCTTTGAACCACATCTGAATCCCATAACTTACTTGAACCAAACGGCTTTCAATTAAACTACTTCACATATGTGCAGGGCGGCCGCGGTTTGTTTTATAAAGAGGGTTGTGCATTTTTCAGTCCAGTTCAGGTGCGTTTGCAAGTAAAAATTAGCACCTGAACAATGAACAGCACCGCACCAGACTCCTTTTAAAAACCACACTAATATCACGGCTGGACATACACTATATTGCCAAAAGTATTGGGACACCTGCCTTTACACGCACATGAACTTTAATGGCATCCCAGTCTTAGTCTGTAGGGTTCAATATTGAGTTAGGCCTCCCTTTACAACTATAACAGATTCTGGGAAGGCTGTTTACAAGGTTTAGGAGTGTGTCTATGGGAATGTTGACCATTCTTCCAGAAGCACATTTGTGAGCTCAGGCACTGATGTTGGACGAGAAGGCCTGGTCTTCGCTCCAATTCATCCCTAAGTAGTTCTATTGGGTTGAGGTCAGAACTCTGTGCAGGCCAGTCAAGTTCCTCCATCCCAAACTCGCTCACCCAAGTCTTTATGGACTTTACTTTGTGCACTGGTCCAAATCATTTGGTGAATGCGATGCATACTAGCACATTATGACTTTACCTTGCAGTAAAAAAAAAACAACCTCCAGAGACTCACAGTCACTTTAAACAAAGGTCCTTGATGCTGGAGCCTCCTAGGCAAGTATTCCTACATTTATTTTCTATAGGATGGTGTGACAGCAGGAAGGTAAAGTCACCTGGTTGCATCCAGGGGGGTAGATATATTTCGCCCAGATTCAGGCTTTACGCCGACTTATACAACTAGGCGGAGAGTTGTATAAGCCCAGCTAAGGCTAGTGGGCTCATGGATGACTCATACCTCTAGGGAGAGTGCTGGGCGTCATGCAGACAGGGAGTTGAGTAGACCAGCTGAAGCCTGTCAGTTCGTTTAAGGCCTCTATAAAAACTCCCAGATTCATTAGGTGTTAGCTCATGCCTGGAACCAGACCTGTGTGGACTGTCTAGGGAGAGTGAACCCCTGTGCGGTGAGACAAAGCCTGTGTGGCTATTTGCTTGGACATTTAAAACCAGGGACTTAGGGACTAGGACAGCACTAGGCTGATCCCAGTTGTTAGTTAGGAAACCTGTATGTTTAGTTAGAGGTCAAGTTGACCAGGATTTATTTTGTTTATGTTTCTTTTGCTTTGCTGTGTTTTGTCACTGTAAATAGAAAATAAACCGCACCTTTTTGATTTTGAAAACCACAACCTCCGTTTGCTGGGCCTGTTTTTGTGTGGGGAGCCCATCCCGGGGGGTCACCCACACCCGCTGCCGAGCTAACCCCCTCACAGTTGGTGGAGAACCAGTGGCAGTTTTTTTTTAAGCCAGCATGGAGGAGATACTGAAACAGCTGGCTCTAGCAAATGCCAATCAACAGCAGACAAATGCAGGTTTGCAAAAGAGCCTTGCAGCCCAGCAGCAAGCTCATCAACAGAGCCTTGCAGCCCAGCAGCAAGCTCATCAACAGAGCCTTGCAGCCCAGCAGCAGACAAACGCAACTTTGCAACAGAGTCTGGAGGCTCAGCAACAAGCCCAGTAGCAATCTGAGGCCCGCTTCATAGACCTGTTGCAGAAGCAAGAGCAGAGACTACAACAACAGATGGAAGCAGTAATGCAGCAACGTCCGCAGACCAGTGAGGAAAGCCGTCCCACTAATACCGCGTCCTTTGGGGTCAGTCGTTTATTGACAAAAATGACTGGAGAGGATGATCCAGAGGTATTTTTGACCACATTTGAAAGGACCGCTGAAAGAGAAAAGTGGCCTGAGGAGCAGTGGGCTGGACTGGTGGCTCCTCTGTTAACTGGTGAATCGCAGAAAGCTTACTATGACCTAGAGCCTAACCAAGCAAAAGACTATGTGATGCTAAAAGCTGAAATATTGGCAAGGCTGGGTGTCACCCTGGCTGTCCGGGCTCAGCGTGTGCATAACTGGACTTTCCAGCTTGGAAAACCCCCCAGGTCTCAAATGTATGATCTCATTCACCTGAGCAGAAAGTGGCTACAGCCAGAGACTTTGTCCACACCAAAGATTGTGGAACGTGTTGTAATGGATCGGTTTTTGAGAGCTCTTCCTACTGCCATCCAAAAGTGGGTAAGCCATGGAGACCCAGAGACGGCCGATGGTCTTGTGGATCGTGTGGAGAAATACTTGGCTACAGAGAACCTGACGGCCTCTTCCAGAGACACTCGGACTTTCCACCCTAAGACCAGACCATCCCCAGGGGCGGATAAGAGGATTCCAAGGGGTGAGGGTGGAGAGAGTGAGAGGGTGGGAGCTCTACCCCAAGTTTGGCGAGAACAGCCTGGGAAATCAGAGGCTCAAGAGGCGGCAAGAAGGATCGTTTGCTACCGCTGCCGGCAAGCGGGACATATTGCAGCCAATTGCCCGGTTGTGGAGGAACCCATGCAGTGTGACTTTCTGACGGGCAGACGTCAGTCGCTGTGTGCGACAGTCGCATGCACTGCCATTCGAGGAACTGAGAAACATTTATGCAAAATGTGTGTTAATGGTAGAAATGTTGTGGTATTGCTGGATTCAGGTAGCCTTGTGACCCTGATAAAGGCTGAGTTAGTTAAAACAGAGGTCTCTGGGAATAGCAAGGTAGCTGTTATTTGTGTGCATGGGGACACCCGAGAGTATCCAGTGACTACAGTGTGTTTCGAGACCCCCAAAGGTACCCTCTTTCATCCAGTGGGCTTAGTATCTCAGTTACCGCATGACGCCATTGTGGGAAGGGATTTTCCGAAGTTCTGGGAACTGTGGGATGATCCTGAGCCCCCCACTGGTGCCCCTATGTACCAGGAATGTGATAGCCAGAACTCCCCTGAGAGTGGTGAGGACTCTCCGGAATTTCCCTTATCAGTATTGGCAGGGGAGACTCAAGAAACTGGAGAGGAGCCCACCTCCTCAGACGAAAACCTACCGTCTGTGGAGTTTTCTGATCTTGAGGTTCACAGGGAAAACTTTGCCACAGAACAGTTGAAAGACCCCGCCCTAATAAAGGCACGGGAAAACGTAGTGAAAATAGATGGCGAGTTAGTGAACCCAGATAATACCTGCACTTACCCATACTTCAGCGTAGAGAAGGACCTACTGTATCGGGTGGCAAAAAGGGCAGAAGAAACCGTTGAGCAGCTTGTGGTGCCCAAACCTTACAGGAAGTTGGTGTTGGAGTTGGCTCATGGGCACATTCTTGGAGGTCATCTGGGGACAGAGAAAACCCGAGAGAGGGTATTACAGAGATTCTATTGGCCGGGGGTGATGAAGGACATAGAAAATTATTGTTCCTCCTGCCCTGTGTGTCAGAGGTCGGCCCCGATGCCACATTTCCGTAGCCCGCTGGTCCCTCTACCCATCATTGAGGTCCCGTTTGAGAGGATCGCCATGGATTTGGTAGGTCCTATAATCAAGTCCGCTAGGGGGCACCAGTACATATTAGTTATAATGGACTATGCCACCCGTTATCCAGAAGCGATCCCTCTCCGAAATACCTCGGCCAAAACCATAGCCAAAGAGCTATCTCTTGTGTTTAGCCGGGTGGGTATTTGTAAAGAACTGCTTACGGACCAAGGTACACCCTTTATGTCCCGGGTTATGAAGGAGCTGTGTAAATTGTTCAAAGTGACGCAATTACGTACATCTGTGTATCACCCCCAAACCGATGGGCTGGTTGAAAGATTCAACAAAACCCTAAAACAAATGTTGAAGAAAGTGGTGGATAGAGATGGAAAGGATTGGGACTGTCTACTTCCTTATCTGATGTTTGCTATTAGGGAGGTGCCCCAATCCTCTACGGGATTCTCCCCCTTTGAGTTACTGTATGGGAGACACCCAAGAGGGCTGTTGGATATTGCCAAGGAAACTTGGGAAAGTGAGAGTTCTCCCCACAGGAGTGTGATTGAGCATGTCGCCCTGATGCAAGACCGAATTGCACAGGTAATGCCCATCGTGAAGGAACATTTGGCCCAAGCGCAGTTAGCACAGCAGAGAGTGTACAACCGTGGAGCCAAGACCCGTACCTTTTCCCCGGGGGATAGGATACTGGTACTTGTCCCTACGGTTGAAAGTAAATTCCTTGCCAAATGGCAAGGCCCCTACGAGATAATGGAAAAAGTGAGCGAAGTGAATTACAAGGTCAGACAACCAGGAAGGCGAAAGCCCGAACAGATCTATCACGTTAATCTGTTGAAAGCCTGGAGGGATAGAGAGTCCCTAGTCGCAGACACTTGGTCACCAGCTCAAACTGGTTGCGTGATTCCTGAGGTTGGAATAGCAGCCACCTTGTCACAACCCCAACAACAGGAGGTTAAGGAGTTTGTGCTTCGCAACAAGGAGGTATTCTCTGAGCTGCCGGGACAAACATCTGGGGTAGAGCATGACATCATTACCCCGCCCGGTGAAAGGGTGAAGTTAAAACCCTATCGGATCCCAGAGGCCCGACGGGAGGCAATACGGGAGGAAGTACAGAAAATGCTGAACTTAGGGGTGATAGAGGAGTCCCAAAGTGATTGGTCTAGTCCCATTGTGTTGGTGCCTAAACCGGATGGGAGCTGGCGATTTTGTAACGATTTTCGTCAGTTGAACAAAGTTACAAAATTTGACACCTACCCCATGCCACGTATAGATGAGTTGATCGACCGGCTGGGAACAGCCCGATACATGACGACTCTTGACCTCACAAAAGGGTATTGGCAAATCCCCCTGGCCAAGTCGGCCAAAGAGAAAACCGTATTTGTAACCCCAGACGGGGCGTTCCAATATAAAAGAATGCCGTTCGGGTTACAGAATGCGCCGGCCACATTCCAGCGGAAAATGGACCAGATGCTGAGGCCCCATCGGAAGTATGCTGCGGCTTACCTGGATGACGTAATTGTCCATAGCACAGATTGGGCCTCACATCTGCCAAAAGTGCAAGCAGTCCTGGACTCTGTTCGGGAAGCGGGGTTTACGGCTAACCCCAAGAAGTGTACCATTGGGCAGGAAGAGGCCAAATATCTTGGGTACACCATTGGGAGGGGAGTAATAAAACCCCAACTCAACAAAGTCGAGGCCATCCAGAGTTGGCCACGTCCCAACAGCAAGAAGCAGGTACGAGCCTTTCTGGGAATCGCTGGGTATTATCGGCGATTCATTCCCCACTTTGCTTCTAAGGCTGTGCCCCTAACCAACCTGACGAAGGGGAAAGGGTCGGTCATGATTAAATGGACCCCCGAGGCTGAGGCAGCATTCCAATTCTTGAAACAAGCCTTATGTAGCCAGCCAGTGTTGTACTCACCCGACTTCTCTAAAGACTTTGTCGTACAAAGTGATGCGTCAGATGTGGGGTTAGGAGCAGTATTGTCCCAGGTCTGGAACGGGGAAGAGCACCCAGTCATTTACCTCAGCAGGAAGTTGAAGTCCCATGAGGTAAATTACGCCACCGTTGAAAAGGAGTGTTTAGCGGTGAAGTGGGCTCTAGATTCCCTTCGGTACTACCTGCTAGGTAGGCACTTTGACTTGGTTACGGATCACGCTCCGTTAAAGTGGATGGCTCAAAACAAGGAAACAAATAGAAGAGTGAATAGGTGGTTCCTGGCCCTCCAGGAATTCAACTTCACAGTAAAGCATCGCCCTGGCGTTCAAATGGGGAATGTGGATGCTTTGTCTCGAGTACATGAATGCCTGATTGCTGGTGTTCCAACCCCGAGGTTAAAACAAGAGGGGGGGTATGTGACAGCAGGAAGGTAAAGTCACCTGGTTGCATCCAGGGGGGTAGATATATTTCGCCCAGATTCAGGCTTTACGCCGACTTATACAACTAGGCGGAGAGTTGTATAAGCCCAGCTAAGGCTAGTGGGCTCATGGATGACTCATACCTCTAGGGAGAGTGCTGGGCGTCATGCAGACAGGGAGTTGAGTAGACCAGCTGAAGCCTGTCAGTTCGTTTAAGGCCTCTATAAAAACTCCCAGATTCATTAGGTGTTAGCTCATGCCTGGAACCAGACCTGTGTGGACTGTCTAGGGAGAGTGAACCCCTGTGCGGTGAGACAAAGCCTGTGTGGCTATTTGCTTGGACATTTAAAACCAGGGACTTAGGGACTAGGACAGCACTAGGCTGATCCCAGTTGTTAGTTAGGAAACCTGTATGTTTAGTTAGAGGTCAAGTTGACCAGGATTTATTTTGTTTATGTTTCTTTTGCTTTGCTGTGTTTTGTCACTGTAAATAGAAAATAAACCGCACCTTTTTGATTTTGAAAACCACAACCTCCGTTTGCTGGGCCTGTTTTTGTGTGGGGAGCCCATCCCGGGGGTCACCCACACCCGCTGCCGAGCTAACCCCCTCACAATGGGTACAGATTAATATGATTCTTTAGACTTGATTTGGTAATTCCGTGAATTGCATGTAGTATAGTGTTAAAAGTACAACTTACAAAAAAAATAAAATAATATTTTGTTAGCTGCATGGGTTGGATTGCTAGATAGGATTCAATCTCCTCTAGATTGTTCTGTTCTTAGAAAGGATTCCAGCTATCATAAAAAAGTTATTTATACAAAACACAACACAACCGCTTATCATGAATTCTGAAAAGATAAAGGGCACTTTCCCTGACACCTGCATAAACACACAGCAGCTAAAATACAGATAAGTATGTAAAAGGGAATTACTGGTCTTTGGAAGAAGACTAGAGAGACTAAACAAGTCACCAACTTAATTGCCTTAAATTATTTATTCTTTAGTGTTCATGTATATATTTTTTCTTTATTATCCAGTTGTGGACACTAGAAAGCCCTACAAATGCCCCAAAAAAGTTATCAAAAATACACAGGGTGTTTACCTGTCCTCCTGCTGCCCTTGCTGGCAATTCCCTACTGTCAAAATGACAGCCAGGAGTTACAGTGTAAACATAGCAACTGTAAAAACAGACCTTTTTTTTTGTTATTTATTGTTCCTGATTACGCGCAGTCTTTCGTATCTGATTTTACTCATACGAAAACAGTACACATTAAACAAAATTCGTTAGTTCTGTTCACGTATAAGAAAAAAATTAGGGTTGTCCCTTCGGAAATTTTAATGTCGTGCCTCATATGAAATTTTTCTCACAATTTTCTCATAGTGAATACCCCACTTTAGGGACAAGCTTGTTTCTGCATATGATTTTAGTTAAAGCAACCTGACAAGTTTTTTGTTTTGTTTTTTACCAACTTGCCGACCGCCCCACATTTACTGCTACAGGACAGCCGCACTGCACGGATTCACGTAAATATACGCAATTTGGCGGTTTTGGACGTGAGTATGTGCCGCCGGCGGCTCGCTCCTGCTACTCGTTCAGTACACAGACAGAATGGTGTTCTTCCTATGTAAACAAAGCGGATTGTCGTTCTGTCAGTACAGAAGGCGAGGATACTGCGTTTCTGTAAAGCAGAAACACCGATCCATGCCTTCCACTAGTATAAGCACCTCCCCCACTACACTGAAACTTTAGCTGGGCACATAGTTAACCCTTTGATCGCCCCTGATGTTAACCATTTCCCAGCAAGTGTCATAAGTACAGGAACAGTGCATATTTTTCAGCACTAAATCACTGTAATAATGTCAGCGGTCCCCAAAAAAGTTTAAAAAGTGTCAGTTAGGTGTCTGATTTTTCCAGTTGCAATATTGCAGTCCCACTATAAGTCGATGAGCGCCATTACTAGAAAAAAAAAATGGTTTTAAATATCCCATAGTTTGTAGATGCTCCAACTTTTGTGCAAATTAATCAATATACACTTATTGGGATTTGTTTTACCTAAAATATGTAGCAGAATACATATTGGCCTAAATGAATGAAGAAATTTGATTTTTTACATTTTTTATTGGATGTTTTTTTTAGAGCAGAAAGTAAAAAATATTGTTGTTTTTTTTTTTTTGTTTTTTTTCAAAATTGTCTGGCCTGGTCAGGATGGGGGATAAACCCCCCGGAGGTGAAGTGGGTCAATAAAATTTGGCCCTATTTAACCCCTTTTTGACACGTCATTTACCCTAATAATCCCTAATTAACTCTTGCTTTCTATAACTATTTTTGTTAAAGCAGAGCTCTACCATTAAAAAAAATATTAAAAGCCAGCAGCTACAAATACTGCAGCTGCTGACTTTTAATATTAGAACACTTACCTGTCCTGGAGTCCAGCGACATCTGCAGCAGAAGACGAGCAATGGCTCGTCTCTCGGCTGCCCCCACCACCATCCTCGGTGAGGGAATCAGGAAGTGAAGCGTTCCGGCTTCACTGTCCGTTTCCCTACGGCGCATGCGCGAGTCACGCAGCGTCGTCCTCACTGGTCCCTGCTGTGTCCTGGGAGCCGTGTGTTTCCCAGAACACAACGGGCGGGAAGTGACGCACTACCCGCAGAATACCCGCAGAGAGGACTCCTGGAAGTGGGTGTAAATACCTGTCTTAGACAGGTATCTGCACCCCCCTCCCCGCTGAAAGGTGCCAAATGTGACACCGGAGGGGGGGGGGGGGGGGTTCCGATGAGCGGAAGTTACACTTTAGGGTGGAGCTCCGCTATTTGTAAACATCTTTGCAATGTTTCATACCAGAAAAAAAAATGGCAAGTCGTTTCAAATTAGACAAATGATAGAATAATGAATTTTTATATATATATATATATATATATATATATATATATATATATATATATATATATATATATGTATTAGGGGTGCAACGGATAAAAAAACTCATGGATCGGATCGATCCTCGGATCAGAGCCACGGATCGGATCAAAATAGTTACACCCACCGGAATTTTCGATTTCACAGTTATTTTCAACACAAAACGGAGCTTATAAGCTTAAATACATTATTTGTAAATCCAACGGACTCTTTACATGTTCAATTTTAAAAGCAGCAGCAAACCTGCTGACCTTACATGGTTGCTAATGTGACAGAACACCTCTGATTTTCACATTTAACTAAATGATAAATGTGAAAATCAGAGGTCTTCCGTCACATTAGCAATCATGTAAGGTTTGCTGCTGCTTTTAAAATTTAAAATGTAAACAGTCCGATGGATTTCCAAATAATGTATTAAAGCTGATAAACTCAGTTTTGTGTTGAATCGTTGGGTGTATGTAACAAGATGTCCGCTTGGCCCCTTCTCTCATTACTGTGCAGGAGTGTGGGGTGGAGCAAGATGGCAGCGAAACGTCATTACAGCGGCCACCGCCGGGTGTACCAAGATGGCCGCCGCTCCGGAGCTAGGCCGAAGCCGCGGCCTTTCCTACGGCCTAAGCTCCGGAGCGCTCCGCAGGGTGACCCGTTTGGATCACGGATCACCACCGATCCGTTGCACCCCTAATACACACACACACACGTGACAAATGTCACGTGACAACACTGAAGAAATTACACTTTGCTAAAGTAGTGAGTGTACAGCTTGTATAACAGTGTAAGTTTGGTGAGCCCTCGAAAAAACTCAACAGCCATTAATATCTAAACCGCTGGCAACAAAAGTGAGTACACCCCTAAGTGAAAATTTCCAAATTCGGCCCAATTAGCCATTTACCCTCCCTGGTGTCATGTGACTCATTAGTCTTACAAGGTCTCCGGTGTTAATGGGGAGAAGGTGTGTTAAATTTGGTGTTATCGCTCTCACTCTTTCATACTGGTCACTGGAAATTCACCATGGCACCTCATGGCAAAGAACTCCTTGAGGATCTGAAAAAAAGAATTGTTGCTCTACATGAAGATGGCCTAGGCTATAGGAAGATTGCCAAGATCCTGAAACTGAGCTGCAGCACGGTGGCCAACACCATACAGCGGTTTAACAGGACAGATTCCACTCAGAACAGGCCTCGCCGTGGTCAACCAAAGAAGTTGAGTGCACATGCTCAGCGACATATAGAGGTTGTCTCTGATAAATAGACGTATGAATGCTGCCAGCATTGCTGCAGAGGTTGAAGGGGTGGGGGGGTCAGTATGTCAGTGCTTAGACCATACGCCGCACACTGCATCAAATTGGTCTGCATGGCTGTCGTCCCAGAAAGAAGCCTTTTCAAAAGATGATGCACAAAAAAGCCTGCAAACTGTTTGCTGAAGACAAGCAGACTAAGGACATGGATTACTGGAACCATGTCCTGTGGTCTGATGAGACCAAGATAAACTTATTTGGTTCAGATGGTGTCAATCGTGTGTGGCGGCAACCAGGTGAGGAGTACAAAGACAAGTGTGTCTTGCCTACAGTCTGGTGGTGGGAGTGTCATGGTTTGGGCTGCATGAAATCTGCCGGGGCACTGGGGAGCTACAGTTCATTGAGGGAACCATGAATGCCAACATGTACTGTGACATAATGAAGCCGAGCATGATCCCCTCCCTTTCAGAGACTGGGCTGCAGGGCAGTATTCCCACATGATAATGACCCCAAACACACCTCCAAGACGACCACTGCCTTGCTAAAGAAGCTGAGGGTAAAGGTGATGGACTGGCCAAGCATGTCTCCAGACCTAAACCCTATTGAGCATCTGTGGGGCCTCCTCAAACCGAAGGTGGAGGAGCGCAAGGTCTCTAACATCCACCAGCTCCGTGATGTCATCATGGAGGAGTTGAAGATGACTCCAGTGGCAACCTGTGAAGCTCTGGTAGCATTCCCCCCTTTCTAGTTTATGTGGACCAATATGAATTATTAGAATCAGCCAATTACCAAACAAAAGTTTGTTATCTGAGGCTGGGTTCACACTATACGACACGACTTTCATCCTACTTTGCTCTGCGACATCTGTCCTACATTGGTCCGACATTGGTCCGACATTGGTCCGACATCCATCCGACATTCATGAACAGGATACTACTTTGATCCGACATTGTGCTAGTCTGACTTGTCCTTTGACCAATCAAAACAATCCCAGGGTGAGATAAATTCCTTTTACTGCTGCTGTAATCACATGTCGGATGTCAAATGTCGGATGGTTAGGACAAGGATCCTACTTTGATCCGACATTAATGATAGTCAATGGGCTGAAGTAGGATCAAAGTCGGACAGAAGTAGTACAGGGAGCATTTTTAATGTCGGACCGACTTGTGTCGGACCAGTTAAGACGGCTCTCATAGGGATTCATTGATTTTCACACGTCATGCGACATGAGCTCCTAATGTCGGAGCGTTTGTCGGACAAGTGTGAACCAGGCCTAAGGCCTGGTTCACACTGGGGCGACAAACGCTCCGACATTGGGAGCTCATGTCGCATGACGTGTGAAAATCAATGTTTCCCTATGGGAGCCATCCTAACTGGTCCGACACATGTCGGTCCGACTTTGAAAATGCTCCCTGTACTACTTTGGTCCGACTTTGATCCGACTTCAGCCCATTGACTATCATTGAAGTCGGATCAAAGTCGGACCGCAGTCTTGCATGGTCCGACTTTGGCATGCGACTTGTGCTCTGCTGATCTTGAGGGGGAACTCCAGGCCAAATTTTAAATAAAAAACCGGCATGGGTTCCCCCTCCAGGAGCATACCAGGCCCTTGGGTCTGGTCTGGATTTGAACGGGCGCCCCTACGCCGAAAAAACGGCGTGGGGGTCCCCCCAAAGTCCAAACCAGACCCTTATCCGAGCACACAACCTGGCAGGCCGCAGGGGAAGAGGGGGGGGACGGGAGAGCGACCCCCCTCCCTCCTGAACCGTACCAGGCCGCATGCCCTCAACATGGGGGGTTTGGTGCTCTGGGGCAGGGGAGCGACCTGTGGCCCCCCCACCCCAGAGCACCCTGCCCCCATGTTGATGAGGACAGGGCCTCTTCCCGACAACCCTGGCCGTTGGTTGTCGGGGTCTGCGGGCGGGGGGCTTATCGGAATCCGGGAGCCCCCTTCAATAAGGGGGCCCCCGGATCCCGGCCCCCCACCCGAAGTGAATGAGTATGGGGTATATCGTACCCCTACCCATTCACCTGGTGGACAAAAAATTGCAATAAAAAAACACTACACAGGTTTTCAAAGTACTTTATTGCACAGCTCCGGGGGTCTTCTTCTGACTTCCGGGGGTCTTCTTCCGACTTCCGGGGGTCTTCTTCCGACTTCTGGGGGTCTCCCGCTCTCCGGTTCTTTCTTCCGCCGGGCCTCCGCTAACTTCTTTTTAGCTCTCTTGCTAACAGAGGCCCGGTCTTCCCCGTTGTCTCGTCCGGCTCTCCGTTGTCCTTCTGCCGGCCCCTCCACCAACTTCTTTTTAGCTCTTTCGCTAGTGGAGGGGCCGGTCTTCCCGTCGCTGTCGCCGTCGGCTTCTTCTTCCCTCTTCTCCTCCTCGATGTTGACGCGTCGCTTCCTCCCGCTGTAATACTGGCTCTCCGCTCCGCTCCGCATTAATATAGGCTTCTCATGACGTCACAGTCACATGTTCCAGGGCACATGGCCCCGGAGCATGTGACTGTGACGTCATGGGAACATGTGACTGTGACGTCATGAGAAGCCTATATTAATGCGGAGCGGAGCGGAGAGCCAGTATTACAGCGGGAAGAAGCGACGCGTCAACATCGAGGAGGAGAAGAGGGAAGAAGAAGCCGATGGCGACAGCGACGGGAAGACCGCGCCCCTCCACTAGCGAAAGAGCTAAAAAGAAGTTAGTGGAGGGGCCGGCAGAAGGACAACGGAGAGCCGGACGAGAAGACGGAGAAGACCGGGCCTCTGTTAGCAAGAGAGCTAAAAAGAAGTTAGCGGAGGCCCGGCGGAAGAAAGAACCGGAGAGCGGGAGAAGAACCGGAGACCCTCGAAGTCGGAAAAGACCCCCGGAAGTCGGAAGAAGACCCCCGGAGCTGTGCAATAAAGTACTTTGAAAACCTGTGTAGTGTTTTTTTATTGCAATTTTTGTCCACCAGGTGAATGGGTAGGGGTACGATATACCCCATACTCATTCACTTCGGGTGGGGGGCCGGGATCCGGGGGCCCCCTTATTGAAGGGGGCTCCCGGATTCCGATAAGCCCCCCGCCCGCAGACCCCGACAACCAACGGCCAGGGTTGTCGGGAAGAGGCCCTGTCCTCATCAACATGGGGGCAGGGTGCTCTGGGGTGGGGGGGCCGCAGGTCGCCCCCCTGCCCCAGAGCACCAAACCCCCCATGTTGAGGGTATGCGGCCTGGTACGGTTCAGGAGGGAGGGGGGGCCGCTCTCTCGTCCCCCCCTCTTCCCCTGCGGCCGGCCAGGTTGTGTGCTCGGATAAGGGTCTGGTTTGGATTTTGGGGGGACCCCCACGCCGTTTTTTCGGCGTAGGGGCGCCCGTTCAAATCCAGACCAGACCCAAGGGCCTGGTATGCTCCTGGAGGGGGAACCCATGCCGTTTTTTTAATTTAAAATTTGGCCTGGAGTTCCCCTTCAAGATTCATACCAAACACAGTGCCTGATATTGGCGGGGATCCAAGTCGGATCCCCGTTCATTGAAAGTCGGACATATGTCGGCTTCATGTCGCAGGGCAAAGTCGGATCCAAAGTAGGACGGATGTCGTGTCGCACAAGTGTGAACCCGGCCTAAGGGTCCCTTTACAGGAGCATTCTGTCTGGACCCGTCTGTTTCTCAGACAAAACCACAATGTACTGTACGTCTATGGGCGTGTGGATGTAAATAGATATACGTCCATTTAAATCCGCTTACATGCGTGTCCATTTATGTCCACAGAAAAAAGAAAAAAAGACGAAAAAAGTTTTTCATCCGTTTTCATGAAAGAATGTGATATAAATTGTAAATCGGACAACACAAATTTAAATATAATTGACCAGAAATTTGAATTTTACTTTTGCGCTTTTAATTTTGCACTGAAGCCAGCAGTTTATACGTATTTTAGTACAGTTTATACGAGGACTTCTGTTTAATCTCACTAGATTTCACAGCTATTTAGTAAACCCTCGTTATCCATACACTAGACGGCCCAATCAGATACTATCATGTGAATAGTAGCACATCAACCACCAGGAGCCTTTTAGGTTTGATTTGCATCGTGCATTATTTGTACATATTGTCCAGTATCAGTGTGCCAAAAGGATAAAAATCACAAAAATAATCTTCTGCATCCTTTATTTACAAAAGACCACAGCAGGCGTTCTTGGGAAAATTGCAATTCTTCGTCATTCTGTGGAAAATTCTGACATGTCAGTACACCTCAGACACACCTATACAGGTCATAGGTGTGACACTTCCTCCCAGGTTGAGTAACGTTTAAATAACAATATTTGAAAAAAATAAAAAAATACAAAGGATTGCAACAGTAATACAACATAATGATTGTTCTTTAAATCTTAGTGCTATTAACACTTGATGTAGATCGGGGAATCATTCCCGCTGTGCTGTTGTGTCCTGACAGCAGGGAGCGTTCCCCGCTGCCAGAACACACTGATCAGTGTTGCCGGTTATAGCCAGCAGCACTGATCTTTTGGGAAAAACCAAACAGGATGCTGGTTGTATAGAAGTCTGTCTACTTCTCTGCAAGCAGCCTGCCCACCCATGGATCGAAATATGGCCTGTCCCTGCTGAATTTCGATCTATGTATGGCCAACCTTAAAGCAGGTTTTTTTTATTGTGACAGTGCTCCTATCAAGACGCAAGTTTAACATCCACAAACTGAAGCAATGCATTTTGTAGCTTCTGAAAGCTTTGCCATTGCTTTCTACAATTTCATCTAGGGTGGCACCGATACCAATTTTTTAACACCGAGTACAAGTACCGATACTTTTTTTCAAGTACTCGCCGATACCGATAATTTTTTTTAATGATATGTGATAGTGGCACTAATATGCAGTACTGATGACGTGTGGACTGTCAGTTTTTTTTTTTTATTAGATTTTTCATTTTACAATTTAATTTTTTATTCATTTTCTGTTATTTTTTTTACAACGCTTTTTTTTTGGGGGGGGGGGGGGTGGATGGTATCAGTGTGTTTATTTTATTTTTTATTATTTTTACAATTTAACCTTTTAAATATTTATTACAATTCTTTATTTTATTTTATTTTTTTGAGACACAGAAAGGGACTGAGGACACAGATTCCCCAGTCCCTTTCTCTGTAGCTTCAGCTGAACTGAAGATAAACACAGTTTACGATGCTCAGTTATGAATGGTCACAGTCGGTGATCACTGACTCACCGGCTCCTTCCTCCACTCTCCATCCTGAAAGATTGTCAGCACAGAGCAAGGAGGGGGGCAGGAGCGGAGTACACAGAGGGGGGCAGGAGCGGAGTACACAGAGGGGGACAGGAGCGGAGTACACAGAGGGGGACAGGAGCGGAGTACACAGAGGGGGACAGGAGCGGAGTACACAGAGGGGGACAGGAGCGGAGTACACAGAGGGGGGCAGGAGCGGAGTACACAGAGGGGGGCAGGAGCGGAGTACACAGAGGGGGGCAGGAGCGGAGTACACAGAGGGGGGAAGGAGCGGAGTACACAGAGGGAGGGAGGAGCGGAGTACACAGAGGGAGACAGGAGGAGGATACAGGGACACAAAATATACAAATAAAAGTGTAGCGCTGGATAAATAAGCTATATGTGACCATATAGGCTTCGGGGGCAGTCAGGGGTGATCGGTGCGGCGGTGAGGGGAGTTACAAACACCGATCCCCTCTATAGATTTCAATAAAGCAGCTGAAAGCAGCTGAAAGCAGCGGAGGGGAGAGGAGGAGAAGCGGCTGTCAGCTGCTTTATTAAAATCTATAGAGGAGGATCAGTGCTTGTAACTCACCCCACCGCCGCACCGATCACCCATGACCCGTTCAGGTACTCAGGCAAATACTCGGTATCAGCACCGGCACCGATACCAATATCGGTACAACCCTAATTTTATCATAGTCTTGACTAAAATGCCATTTTAGTTTTAGACGTATTTTAGTCATCTGAATTGTTTTAGCTTAAATCGTATTTTAGTCGACTAAAATCTCCAGTACGTTTTAGTCAACTAAAATCTAATGGTTTAGTTAAATTGTAATGCATTATTTAAGCATTTCTCTAGAATTTCCATATACTCCTGGAGTAAAAATCAAATAACCTGTTAATGTTTATGGTATTAAGGTTTGAACATGCACTACAGACACTGATTTAGCCGCTGTGATCAATAACCAGTGTTTAAAACTAAATCGAAATTTGACATACCGTATATACTCGAGTATAAGCCGACCCGAATATAAGCCGAGGCACCTAATTTTACCACAAAAAAATGGGAAAACATATTGACTCGAGTATAAGCCTAGGGTGTCCATCTGCATGCCTCACTGTGTCCATGTGCATGCCTCACTGTGCCCAATCTCCCTACCTGATCTCCGGCGCTGTGTGACTAGACTGACGTTTAACATGGGAGTCTATGGAAGAGGTGCCCGGATTTGAAAAATCGGTGCTCCCGGACCGCAGGTCCCCTGGACAACAATCTTTGCATACTTGTAGATGACGACTGGAGCTACATGTGTACCAAGTTTGGGATCCAGGGGAGCTAGGGCCGGCCGGTAGCGGGTCCCCAAAATCACCAGAGAAATTACCATTTAACATGGGAGTCTATGGAAGGGGTGCCCGGTTTTGAAAAATTGGTGCTCCCCGGCTGTAGGTCCCCCGGACAACAAGCTTTGCACACTTATAGAGGAAGAGTGGGGCTACATGTGTGCCAAGTTTAGGGTCCAGAGGACCCTAAGGCTGGCCAGGAACAGTCGCACAAAGTTGAAGATAGACACAGACTTGAGTATAAGCCGAGGGGGGCATTTTCAGCACAAAAAAATGTGCTGAAAAAATCGGCTTATACTCGAGTATATACGGTAATTATTATTCATAGTCTTGACTAAAATGCCATTTTAGTTTTAGTCGTGTTTTAGTCATCTGAATTGTTTTAGTTGTAATCATATTTAGTCAACGAAAATATTTTCGTGGACAAAATTAACACAGTTTCTAAAAGTTTTACTCTTGTGTAAGATAAAGCCCATGTGTACCTTTGAAAAAAATCTAGATGCTACCATTTCATGGAGAAAAAAAGTAGGTGAATGACACACAACTTCTGTCCTCCACAGCAATAGTCTTGGAAACCAATAATACTTTGCTTATACTGTATCTGCAGTATCCTTTATGCTAAAACCCGTATTATAAAAATATTTCAATAAAAATGTATTGAAAGTGAAAAGAAGGAGGTGTGTGTGTGTGTGTTTGATGCAACTGTCTCCTACTATTCAATCGTTGCAATAAAATCAGGATCCAGAGAACCTTGGGTTGGAGCCACTTATTAGCCAGTCACTGTCTGCAAGTAATAACTATGGAATATTAAAATTCAAGGATTTTTTTTTTTAACCTATATTAAAAAATAAAATACTATATAGATTATGTTTGTTCCTAAAAAAATAAATACAAAAATAATATGCAAAACCACTATTCATTTCTTTTACAGAGTAAAAGCCTATTATTATATCACCGATACCAATGATTTGATAAATTTTTCCTTCCACTGATACCAATGATGGGACACTAAACCTTCTGCTGATACTAATAATGGGTCACTATTCCTATCACCGATATCAATGATAGGATATTATTCCTTCCACTGATACCAATGATGGGTCACTATTCCTTCAACTGATACCAATGATGGGACACTAAACCTTGGGCTGATACTAATAATGGGTCACTATTCCTCTCACTGATACCAATGATAGGATATTATTCCTTCCACTGATAATAATGATGGGACACTAAACCTTCTGCTGATACTAATGATGGGTCACTATTCCTCTCACTGATACCAATGATGGGATATTATTCCTTCCACTGATACCAATGATGGGACATTGTTCTTCCGACTGACACCAATGATGGGGCACTATTCCTCCAAATGATACCAATAATGGGACACTATTCCTTCCACTAATACTAAGGATGAGGCACTAATTCTGCCACTGACACAAACAACTGGGTGCTTTATTCTTCCTTCTAACAATAAAGTTGCATTGTTTACTCCCACTGACACAAGGCACAATTTCTACTCTCATTGGCCACAGTCCGGCCCCCCTAAAGTCTGAAGAACAGTAAACTGACCCTTTGTTTAGAAAGTTTGGAGACCCCTGCTGTAAAGGATAAAAGGGTTTAATTCTGCTTTATATTAGTCAACGCTGCTACCAAATGTCATCTAATGTCCAAGGGTGTCTTCACAGCATGCTTCAGAGAACCTTTAAGAGCCCATAAAATTGCGCTTTACACTACAATAGCCAAGCTATGTATCAGTAAGGGTTTTGAACAGAGAGGTGTAATTACCATAGTAGAATTTAGTATCCCTGCATCTTAGTGATCATACAGAAAGACAACAGGGTAGCCTTGACTGACACAAAGGAACATGTGCAGAGGTCCTGAAAGGCCAACGGAATTATATGACCCAGTATAATGATTTTTCCATTCAACACCGGCAGTTACAAAATTTTGCACCTGGGCCTTTTAAGACACATTTCTGCATGTATAGCTTATGCATCTCAGATGCCGCAAATAAGTTTTTTTTTTCAGAAATACCCTGCAAAAGATTGCCATAGACCAGAAATGATGGATTCGATGACCATTCATACCATTTCAGCTGAGCAATTCTAGTACCCGAAACCCTACAATTGCAGTCAAGCAAGGACATAAAGAAGGAGATTTACAAAAACAGAAGCACTAGAAATCTGGTGCAGCTGTGCATGGTAGCCAATCAGCTTCTAACTTCAGCTTGTTCAAGTAAGCTTTGATAATAAAACCTGGAAGCTGATTGGTTTCCCTGCTGCACCAGATTTTGCACTCTCCAGTTTTAGTAAGTTTCCCCCATAGTCTTTTTCCAAAAAGAACATTATCCACCAAGCTGTGCCGCAATCCCCTCAGGTCTATGAGTAACCTAACAAAAGCTCATAAAAACGCTCTCTGGAGACTAGAACTAGAGATTGGATACAGTTATTTGCAGGACACTGAAGTATGGAGAAAACACTGCGGTGTCTGATCTCTGTCTCTGCATTTTATTTCTATATTACAGGTACCTATTTAGCGCTGTCAATTTACGCAATGCTTTACATATATATTATAGATTCACATCAGTCCCTGTCCCCAAGGAGCTTACAATCAAAGGTCCCTAACTCACATCCATACAAACATACACATACTAGGGTTAATTTAGAGAGGAGCCAGTTAAAAGAGAAGTATGTGTTATATATTTTTTTTTTCATTCATACTTACCTCGGTGGATGGACCATCAGACCGATGCTCCATCAGTCCCCCACCGTCTCTGCACTGTGAACCGAGCCACCGAACCCTGCAATGGCTCAGTTCTCACAGATCCCGAAGAGGAAAGCTGCTGACTGTCAGTCAGCGTCTTTCCTCTCTGCTTCTCCGCGCTCATTGGAGCGCTGAGCCGTGGAGGGGCGGGGAGCGGCTGTCTCAGCGGCTCGCTGAGACACTGAGACTGCCATCAATCTGGGTTTCCTCCGGTTGCTCTGGTTTCCTCCCACACTCCAAAGACATGCTGGTAGGTTAAATGAGAAGTCCAGCCTGAGCTTTTTAGGCTGGGCTCCTCCTCTGAGTCACAGGAGTGCAATTCGTTTTGCACTCCTGTGACCCGTTTTTCAGTGGAGATCGGTCTGAAGTCCGCTCTCCGCTGACGTCGCTGCCATCAGTCGGGGCAGCATGTCATCACGACTTCCAAGTCAGGATCCGCCAGCTGCCCCGACTGATGGCAGCGACGTCAGCGGAGAGCGGACTTCAGACCGATCTCCACTGAAAAACGGGTCACAGGAGTGCAAAACGAATTGCACTCCTGTGACTCAGAGGAGGAGCCCAGCCTAAAAAGCTCAGGCTGGACTTCTCATTTAACCTACCAGCATGTCTTTGGAGTGTGGGAGGAAACCAGAGCAACCGGAGGAAACCCATGCAGGCACAGGGAGAACATGCAAACTCAGTATAGCTTGGGATTGAAACCAACAATGCATTTTACCGCTTATTATTAAAGTGCAAGCCTCCTTGTGCAGTCTGTGGTGGCCCTTGAGTTGTTCTCCACAAGGAACGATATATCATATGACTTTCATGAGTGGTCACATTTCTAAAGTGTGCTTTTGCAATACTGCTACTTAAAGTGTATGTAAGCTCTAATAATAAAAAATTGTTCTGATCTTTTCACTTTTGGTCCATTAAATATACCATTTTATTATATCTGTTCGAAAAGTGAAAAAAAAAAAAAAAAAGAAAAGCCTTGTACATTAATGGCTAAACTAACAGATTGAAATAAAGAACAAATTGTGAAAAAAGAAAACGAATGCAGCCACCACATCTAAAAAGGACCGGTAAGCTGCAATGCCATCAATATTTGTTTTTGAGTCTAACTGCGTTAATCAACTGGTTCCTATGTTTCATATTTGTCATGATTTAAATTGGTCTATTTTCAGATACCGTATTTATCGGCGTATAACACGCACCTTAACTTTAAGAGGGAAGTTTCAGGAAAAAAACTTTCCACAGCCCCCTGTGTATAACACGCAGGCACAGTTTACCCTCTATTTTCAGGGTAAAAAAGTGAGTGTTATACGCCAATAAATACAGTATTTAATGTTAACAGAAGTTAAACGTCTTCTAGGCATTATGGTACATGAGAAATGAAAATCCATTCTCAAATGATACCCGTAGTATTTAAATTAAGACTTGTGGTCCATGGCTAAAATACATTGGCCACTTAAACATTAATCTTTCCCTTCCCTCCCTTTAAAGAGGAAGTAAACCCTCCTCAAGAAAAAAGAAAAAAAAAAAGACCCTGCAAGACAAAGGCATAATGAGCTAGTATGTATAGCATACTAGCTCATTATGTAGTACTTACCTCCAATCGAAGCCCCCGCAGCCGTCCACGTCTCCCCCTCGGGCCACCGACATGTTGTCCCGCAGGGACTTCGTGTATCGTGGCTCCGGCGCTGTGATTGGCCGGAGCCGCGATGACGTCACTCCTGCGCATGCTCGCGGGAACGGCACAGTACAACTGAAGCAGCGGCACATAGTGCCATTGCTTCAGTTGGCTTAAGTGCGCATGTGCCACATGACGACGGCACATACAAATACAGGGATATCTCCTAAACAGTGCAGGTTTGGGAGATATCCTTGTTAGCTTAATATAGGCTTATCTGTAGCATAAAGTTGTAAACGAGGGTTTACAACCACTTTAATAAGATAGAACATCAAAACAGTGCCTCACATCTGACATATACCCATGAACCTAACCTTTTCCCATTTCCTCCAATCTACACCTTCATTCCTTTCCTCTCTCTATACACCCCCCCCGTTTAACATGGGAGTCTATAGAAGGGGTACCCGGCTTTGAAAAATCGGTGCTCCCCGGCCGTAGGTCCCCCGGACAACAAACTTTGCACACTTGTAGAGGAAGAGTGTGGCTATATGTGTGCCAAGCTTGGTACCGAGTCCCCAAAGTCTGGGAGATCTGGCGCAAAAAGGTGACTCGAGTATAAGCCGAGGGGGGCCTTTTTAGCACAAAAAAATGTGCTGAAAAACTCGGCTTATACTTGAGTATATACGATATATAATAATTACAGAAATCATATCAAGCCGTTTTATAAAAAGAATGCACAATAACTAAACATTACAACCAACTCTACATTCACTAGACATCCATTACCTAGAACATGAAGAATGCATTCAAAAAGTCAAGTAAAAAAAGAACAGGTTATGATATCATGCTCATGGAATTAAAGTGAACTTAAACTTTGCATGCATTCAGGTTACAGAGGCAGGCAACCTTTAAGGTGGCACAAAGCCAGTGCAACTGGAATTGATTAAAAAATGTTCTCCCTACAAAGAAGCAAAATTCATAACATGTCAAAATCATTTCTCCATGGCTGAAACACTAACACCTGGAGCTACGGTATTCATTTACAGTATACATTCCACAGATACCCCACAAAATGACAAGCTCCTGTCTATATGGAATCTGCTGCTGGTTTAAAATGTAAAATTTACATCAAAAACACCACTTTTATTAAAAATTATGTAGCATGAAATTGCTGTAGAAGTGACTTTATATTTTAATGTTCTTAAAAACTGCTTTTCTATTTTGACCTGCAGCCGGCTCCCATTTTCTTAATTTACTTCAAGAAAAAAAATAAAAATGTTGAATGTCTCTGCCTTGTAACCATGGCACCTGGCGGCGTTTTACATACGAAGAGGCTAATTTATAGTAGTGAATATTGCTTTCCACTCTACTGTTATTACTGGAGTACTACTGTGGTATGCAGCGTGTGCGGAATCCTATCTTTGCTTTCTTGAATCTTTGTGTGCTTTGTGTATTTTTTCCAGGTCTATGCAGTAATCCAATGTGAAACGGCCTCTGTGCAGGAGCTTCCCGTAATAAAGACCGGTCACTGGTGCTCTCTCCTTTTGCAGGGTGACTGGTCTGGTCTCCGCCCCCTTCTGTAGATTTCCGCAGGCAGCCTGTAGTAGATGGGCCTCCTGGGTCCCTTCCACAGCTCTGCTTCCTCCACAGGCTGTATATAGCATAATGGTAATATCACAATAAAAAAAAAAATTATATTTATATATATATATATATATATATATATATATATACACACACACACACACACACACATATACATACACACACACATATATATATATATATATATATATTACATACATACATATATATTTATTACACGCACGCAGTATCTCACAAAAGTGAGTACACCGCTCACATTTTTGTAAATAGTTTATTATATCTTTTCATGTGACAACACTGAAGAAATTACACTTTGCTACAATGTAAAGTAGTGACTGTACAGCTTGTATAACAGTGTACATTTTCTGTCCCCTCAAAATAACTCAACACACAGCCATTAATGTCTAAACCGCTGGCAACAAACGTGAGTACACCCCTAAGTGAAAATGTCCAAACTGGGCCCAAAGTTTCTATATTTGTGTGGCCACCATAATTTTCCAGCACTGCCTTAACCCTCTTGGGCATGGAGTTCACCAGAGCTTCACAGGTGGTCACTTGAGTCCTCTTCCACTCCTCCGTGATGACATCACAAAGCTGGTGGATATTAGAGACCTTGCACTCCTCCACCTTCCATTTGAGGATGCCCCACAGATGCTCAATAGGGTTTAGGTCTGGAGACATGCTTGGACAAGTCCATCACCTTTACCCTCATCTTCTTTAGCAAGGCAGTGGTCATCTTGGAGGTGTGTTTGGGGCTGTTATGTTGGAATACTCCCCTGTTGCCCAGTCTCCGAAGGGAGGGGATCATGCTCGGCTTCAGTATGTCACAGTACATGTTGACATTCATGGTTCCCTCAATGAACTGTGTCACTGGTCCCCAAAAAGTGGCGCTTAGTGTCAGATTTGTCCGCCGCAATGTCGCAGTCCTCGCTGATTGCCACCATTACTAGTAGAAGCAAAAAAAATACAAAAAAATGTCCATAAACCTATCCCATAGTTTGTAGACGCTATAACTTTTGGACAAACCAGTCAATATACGCTTATTGGGATTTTTTTTTACCAACTGCTCCCCAGTCCCGACAGCACTCATGCAGCCCCAGACCACGACACTTCCACCACCATGCTTGACTGTAGGCAAGACACACTTGTCTTTGTACTCCTTGCCTGGTTGCTGCCACACACACTTGACACCATCTGAACCAAATAAGTTTATCTTGGTCTCATCAGACCACAGGACATGGTTCCAGTAATCCATGTCCTTAGTCTGCTTGTCTCCAGCAAACTGCGGGCTTTCTTGTGCATTATGGCTGTGTGTTGAGTTATTTTGAGGGGACAGCAAATTTACACTGTTATAACAACCTTTACACTCACTGCTTTATATGTAGCAAAGTGTAATTTCTTCAGTGTTGTCACATGAAAGATTTAATAAAATATTTACACAGTGGTGTAGTGGTTAGCACTTTCACCTAGCAGCAAAAAGGGTCGCTGGTTCAAATCCCAACCCATCTGCCTGGAGTTTGCATGTTCTCCCTGTGCCTGCGTGGGTTTCCTCTGGGATTTCCGGTTTCCTCCTACCCTCTAAAGACATGCTGGTAGGTTAAAGCGGAGGTGCAGCCAGTTTTTTTTTTTTTTTTTAAAGTCAGCAGCTACTAACAGTGTAGCTGCTGACTTTTAATAAGGACACTTACCTGTCCTACTCGCCCGCGATGTCGGTCCCGCCACGGCGATCGATCGCTGCTGTCAGGTCCCGGCTCCTCCATCCTGACTAAGGGAAACAGGCAGTGAAGCCTTACGGCTTCACTGCCCGTTTACTACTGCGCATGCGCCACTCGCACGGCGCTTTGTGAATGGGCGGCTTGCCTCCTGGGATACACATAGTTCCCAGAAGACAGCGTGCCCCATTCACAAGAAGAGGAAGCGGAAGGAGACCCACCGCGGACGAGAGGAGGCACATTAAAGGCAGATTAGGGGACTTCTGCATAGCAACAGGCATTTAGGGTGAGTATATAAAAAAAAAAAAAAATTCTATTAATTTTTTTCTTTTTTTGGGGGGATTTTTAATGTAAATTTTTTTTCAGGGTGGACCTCTGCTTTAATCAGATCCTATCTAAATTGTCCTCAGTATATGCATTAGAGCTGGGCGATTTTTTTATTAAAAAAAACTTGATTTACGATTCGAATCAACCCCCCCCCCTATTTAAAACACCGGGCACCGAAGGGTGTGTTGAAATGTCTGCACCTGGAAAATGCTGGTCCTGAGGAGCTGCGGGCAGGAGTTTTTAGGAGAGTCCGCAGCGTCCGGCCTCGCGGCCTTTTCCCAGGATCGCGGCGGATTGACTTCTCCCCTGCACACCCCGGAGAGGGCCGGCCACCAAGGCAGGAGGGACACAGGAGGGTCAGTTGTGAGGGTCCGCACCCGGTAGCAGAAGGACTCTAGCGCCAGTCTTGAGGAGCTGCGGGCAGGATTTTTTAGGCGAGGCCGCGGCTTCGGCCTAGTCTGCGACGGCCGGCCTCGCGGCCCTTTCCCGGGGTCGCGGCTGACTGACTTCTCCCCTGCACACCCCGGAGAGGCTATCAAGACAGGAGGGACACAGGAGGGTCTGCACCCGGTAATGAAAAAAAATCAATACAAAAAAAAAATAGATTTTTTGAAAATATGAATCGATTTGACCTACCAACTCGATTTTCAAATCAAATCGATTTTTTTCCCCATCCCTAATATGTATGGGCTTTCACATTGAAGGCTACAGGGCAGGAATTTTTCATGCGGTATAATAGCGCTATTATTAGCGCTAAACCGCATGAAAAACACCCCAGTGTGAAAGGGGCCTTAATGTGACCTATAAACTGTACAACTCAATTGAAAAACAAACTGAAATCTTTGAGGGGGGTGAGTAAAATTGTAAAAAATTAAATTATGGGGTTGCAGAAGTGTGCACACCCTCTTATAACTGGGGATGTAGCGGTGTTCAGAATTAAGCAAGCGCATTAAAACTCATGTTAAATAGGAGTCAATACACACCTGACATCATTTAAAGTACCTCTGATTAACCCCAAATAAAGTTCAGCTGTTTTAGTAGGTCTTTCCTGACATTTTCTAAAGGCCCGTACACACGATATGAAAATCAGAAGTAAAATTTTGTCCGAACAAACGATTTGCCGTTAGTACGGTGTTTGACAGCCGATTCCGTTTTTTCGTCCGACAAAAGCTGGATGTGCAGGCTATAAAATTTTTGTTGCACGTGAACTCAACGTCTAATTTTTGTTTAATTAGTACGGTTTTCGGACGAAAACAGTTGTAAGAGCAAGACTACGCATGCTCCGAAACTAAAGAACATGTACAAGACTTGTCAACACATTACGTCACTTCTGAAGATGTATTCTGTCGTACGAGAATTTTCGTATGGCTTACCTGTAGGTACTATGAACATCTAGTAAACCTTCATAGTTTAGGAGATATTCACACTCCATGTAGCCGGTGATGTCACCAGTGCATGCGCTCTGAAGGGACGGTATACTCATGCCGTCCCTACAGAGCTCCGTGCCACGGCCCATGACTCCCATGCACGGCAGTGACGCCATCGTGGCACAACCAATCAGACTGCTGGAGGACGCAAACCCGGAAGGAAGACCGGATGAAGATGGAAGCGTCTGTCAGAGCTCACGGCGTGGCAGTGCAGGGCTTCGTTCTAAGGCAAGCATTTCATAACGTGCTAGTATGCTATGCATACTAGCACATGATGCCTTTACTTTGCAGGGTTTTTTTTTTTTTTTACTTGTCGCGGTTTACTCCCACTTTGAAATTAAAGTTTTTTCAGCTGGGGTTCAGCTTTAAATGCATCAGCCAGTCAGATGACAGACACATTATTAATATATTTTTTATATACCATTATTATTGTGTTTCATCAGCTTTGCACATAGGCTATTACTGCATATATATCTTTTTTTCATTCTGATAAAAGAGCTGGAATTAAATTAGGCAGTATTTTATACAACTTTCCGAGTGCAGGGGTCTAGCCTTTCTATAAAATGCCAGCATTAAATTACCCAGCCTGGCACACCTAAAACAATTGCCCTTTTTCAAATAAAGTCTTTCCTTGCCGACACCGTCTCCTTTTTCAGCTTCTTCAGTGTAACAGCGATACAATCGGACAAGTGATACTCTAGCACTCCGAAGTCCCCTTTTAACACAATAGCTCTGCTTGAAACTTCTGAACTTCAGTGTGTCTCAACCCCGCTAGTTTCCTGTAAAAAGGAGCTCTGACGTTAACAGAGCACTAGCAACGCTACGTCATGCTGAGCTATAGAAACCTGAATCTGACTTCTGTACTATAGTGCGGCTCTGATTACAGTAGTATCGCTTGCTGTAAAACCTTGGAAAGTTGCAGAGAGAGTTATATGAAACTGTGGGTGGAAGACTTCAAGTGACACTTAATTTCTATTCCAGTATGTATGCTTAAAGTGAAGACCATATATACTGTAAATCTACTTAAAACCACTGCTTCCGCCCTCCTCACACCTATGCTGTATAGTGCTGGTAAAAAGGAGCCGTGTCATTTATATTTGCTTCACTCTGATCACATGATCCAGAAACGTCAGCTTCACTCTGTCATGGAGAGGCTGCTGCAGGGGAGAGGAAGGAGCACCGACAACAGATGGGCAAAGGAAGCCGATAGATAACATCACAGCTCCTGGAATTCAGACCTATTGGCAAGCGCTCTAGGACACAAGGGAATTAGTGATTCTGCATTACTTGACCTGATCGCCGTGGAGTGGATTGAAATAAAACCATTTACACAGATATTTTCCTTTTTGATATATGAGATGAGTCCTATAGGCTGGGTTCACATACTGTATATGCGGGGCCAGTTTCTGTGCAGAGTCTGGTGCGGTTTCCATTTAGCGGTTCAGGTGCGAATTTGACACTTAAATCGCAACTGAAACAGACTGAAAAATGCACAGAATAATTTTATTAATTTGCACCGCAACTGGCATATATATATATATTTATATATATATTTATGTATGTATGTATGTATGTATGTATGTATATGTGAACCGGCTCCATTGAAAGCCAGTCTGCTGCAAATCGGATGCTGTTGAAAACGTATCAGATTCTTATATATGTGAACCGAGCCTTGTTTCGGCGTATACCTTACTATTTTTATCCTTCAAATAAATGTTTTTTGGATTAACTAGTGCACCCTCTTTATGTAGTTTTATAATTTTTATGGTATATTTAAAAGATTCTACCTCTCCATTCACTAATTTCACCATGGCAGAAATACATCAGCATCAAGAACTGACAAGGTAATGGAAAATCTTTTCTTTTTTTTTCCATATTTTACTTTCTTTATTTTATCCAAGTTTGTCATTAACAAAAAAATTAATAAATTACAACAATTTTTCCTATCCAATATGAATATATATTGACAAAGATGTTTATTTCCAGGCCTTCATCTACCCTTACCCTCCCCCTTTTCAAATATTTTCAAATAGGAAATACACTTCCCATCCTTATCAATATACCGGTAGCTAAAAGCTTTGATAAATGAACTGCTATAGATGAAATGCACATTTTACAGACATAAGCCTCTGTTAGTGACTGATCATATAGACCAAGGGTCTCCAAACTTCTTAAACCAAAGGCCAGTTTAATGTCTTTTAGACTTTAGGAGGGCCAGACTGTGGCCAGTGGGAGTAGAAAATGCTTCAGGCTTGGTGGTCATGGGGAGTAAAAAAATAAAATAAAAATAGCGTCTGTGGTCAGTGGGAGGAGGAATAGTGCCCCATCGTTGGTATCAGTGGAAGGAATAGTATCCCATCGTTGGTATCAGTGGAAGGAATAGTGTCCCATCGTTGGTATCAGTGGAAGGAATAGTGTCCCATCGTTGGTATCAGTGGAAGGAATAGTGTCCCATCGTTGGTATCAGTGGAAGGAATAGTGTCCCATCGTTGGTATCAGTGGAAGGAATAGTGCCCCATCGTTGGTATCAGTGGAAGGAATAGTGTCCCATCGTTGGTATCAGTGGAAGGAATAGTGTCCCATCGTTGGTTTCAGTGGAAGGAACAGCGCCCTATTGTTGGTATCAGTGGGAGGAGTAGTGCTCCATACTTGTTGTTATTAGTAGGATGAATAGTGCCCCAACGTTGGTGTCAGTGGAAGAAAGTGTCCCATCGGTGTCAGTGGAAGGAATAGTGTCCCATCCTTGGTGTCGGTGGAAGGAATAGTGTGTCATCATTGGTATTAGAAGGAGGAATAGTGCTTCATCTTTGATTTCAGTGGGAGGAATAGAGTTCCAATGTTTAGAACAGCGGAAGGAAGTATGACCCATCACTGGATCCAGTGGAAGGAATAGGGCCCCACTGTTGTCAATTAGAGGAATTATTCCCCACTGTTGGTGTCGGTGAACAAAATGGTGTCTCATCATTGGTGTCGGTAGGAGGAAATAATGCTTTGTATCAGTGAGAAATAATGCCCCAAAGGCCACATAAGGACAAGCAAAGGGCCACATCTGCCCCTCGGGCCACAGTTTGGAGACCACGGATATAGACCATTCCTGTTCTTGTTTATTACTCATCATTTACCAGAATATTTTCCAACTTATGCTCCCTCCATTGTATGTAGCATTCCCAAAAACGGTTTCTTATTGTCAGATTCTTCAAAGGTCTGACAGTCAGGCAGCAGTGCAGTACAAATTGAAATGTATGGCGCTATCTGTGGGCAGAAGGATTGTAATCATATCCAGTTTATTTCTTTTGGGATGGACACAAAACGCGTTCTAGCTATGGAATTGTTTATTTTAGTTCTGTTCTTACTGCAGACTATGCAGTTTTGCTGCTTTAATTACCATCTGATACTCCCTGTAGAAGGAGATTTGGAATACAGCATAGCGGGCATTCTATGTGGGATGTAATCATCCACAATCTTTATTAAATTATAAAACAGTCCTGTCATGACATACATAACAGATCACGTTTCATGCTTACATAAGGTTACATACACACACAATGAAAATGGAAAGTATACAAACTTGACATGAGTACTGTGAGGAACGATCGTCCAATTATGAGAATGTCTACTATGCATAGACACAGGAAACGGATTTATTTGGTGCAGACGTCTAATCAATAAGATCGTTGGTTTATTACTCACTGGGGGCTCATTCACACCATCTCTGTTGAGCTGCGCTGATCTGGCACAATGCAAGGGCACAAAGAAAATAATTTTTTCTATGTGCCCTCTTCACATCATACAGGTGTGTTGGGGGTGCTGCATACCTGGCCCTGCAGTTTTACACCACTCACTGCATGGCAGTGCGTCTCACTGTAACGTAATGCATTGAGTTTAATGAAATGTCATTTTGTGACCCTTCATTAAAGATTTAAAAAAAGGACACAAATAATATAGCAAAAATATTGCAAAAAAATATACAATATAGCATATACAAGTGGTCTCCAAACTGTGCCCCGGGGGACAAATGCGGCTCTTTGCTTGCTTTTATCTGGCCCTTAGGGCATTATACCCCCCACTGTCAGCAACAGTGGGGTATAGTTCCTGCCACGGACATCGATAATGAGGCACTAGTCCTCTCACTGACACCAACTATGGCACACTATTCCTCCCATTGATACCAATGATGGGGCACTATTTCTCCCATTGATAACAACAAGGGGGCACTATTCCTCTCACTGACACCAAAGATGGGGTGTCATTGGATGGCCATGCCCCATGGCTTTATAAGAAATGGCAGACAGTGGGAGCCAGCACAATGGAGGAAGACAGCGTTGGAAGATCGGCTTTTTTTGTTTTTAGTAGGTAAGCGCGGCGAGGAGGAAGACATCACAAGGAGAAGACAGCGCCAGGGGGAGAAGACAGCGCCAGGGGGAGAAGACAGCGCCAGGGGGAGAAGACAGCGCCAGGGGGAGAAGACATAGGTACCAGAGAAAGAAGACATGGCGCTATGACGGGGGACATTTTTAACATAGGACCTGTCAAAAAACATCTCTTGTTTTTTTTTAACACTTCACTGCTTTTTGGGGTGAATGGGTACCCCATACTCATTCCCATTTTTTTACTTTCAGCTGTCAGCGGGGAATCCTGCTGAGAGCTGATGACTCATTGGTTGTTATGGACGCGATGGCCGGCTTCCCTGCCCACTCCTTAGCAACCAGCAATGTACAGTGTGTTTACAGTGCGTTTAAAGAGTGAAAAAAAAAAAAAACGTAAAAAAAAAACGCAAAAAAGGCATGAAAACTGCAGGCAAAAACGCATTTAAAAAAACGAGGGTTCGTGCCTGAAAAACACATTAAGTGCAGCCGCATAGATGTGAATCTAGACTACGGGTTTGCTCTAAAGCTTTCAAAATTCAAATTGTTTATTGCCACACACACACACACACAACAAAGATGCACACCTAAACACAGTAGATGCACGGTACAAAACAGCCAATTGAGTAAGAATACAAGTGTTAATGAGTTCAAGCAACAATTTGCCATGCACTAGTCCTTTGTACAGACACCAATGGTCCTTACACTATGGAGTGGGTTTACTAAAAGGAAAAGACTGTGAACTTTGCAAATGAAGTTGCACTCAAGGAAATTTTCTCCAGAGCTTAGTAAATAAGGGGAAGCTCTGCTGACTTCCATCATCCAATTATGTACAAGCATAATTGTTTTTGTGCACGTTTTTTTTCCCCTCCTTGCATGTGATTGGGTGTTCTTTGCAAAGTTAAGCTTTGCCTCATTTACTAAGCTCTGGAGCAACTGTACAGTCTATAAGCCTATAGTAAATCAACCCCTGAATGCTTAAAATACTATTACTCACAGTATAGATTATGGAATGTTTGCCAAAAGCAATGTACATTATTTTAACAGAAAAGCTTCAGATAACATGTATGGGCTGAGATAACTGTCACAGCAAGCAAGTTTTACTAAGAAATATATCAGACATACTTTAAAGGAGATTGTGTTTTTAAAAGTATTAAAAAGTATTAAAAAGACTATGTTTCTATGTTCTTTGTTGGCCACGCCTGTTAATATGCAATCTATTTATTTTGCTCTCCGGTGTTACCCATTGGTTGTGCCTTACAGGCCATATGAATCAACTCATTTTTATAAGCACTGAAGCTGCACGATTCTGGCCAAAATGAGAATCACAATTTTTTTGCTTAGAATAAAGGAATTAGAAAGGGAAGGTTAGAATGAGGAGGTATAGAGGTAGGGGGTTACTCCTATTTTTGATAAATATATTTCAATATTTTCAGTTTTTATGGTATTTTTGCATTGATGTATTCCAACATGGTAATATTGTATTTTGAGATCTACTGATATTTAACTTGTTCGCTTACATATTATATTGTGATACTACATTGTACTTTTTTTTGTACTGACTCTATTCACATAATAAACTAAAACTTGAATGAAAAAAAAAAAAGAATAAAGGAATTAAACGATTCTCGCGGCGTAAAATCTTTCACATTATACAAAAAAAAATTTGGCTAACAATACTGGTTAGTTTTTTTTTTTTTTTTCATTAAAGTAATTTTTTCCAAATAAATTGCATTTGAAAGACCGCTGCGCAAATACAGTGTGACATAAAATATTGCCACAACCACCATTTTATCCTCTAAGGTCTCTACTAAAATATATATATATATATATATATATATATATATACTGTATATATATATAACCAAGTGTATAACAGAGGCCTTCAATACACTGCTCAGCGCCTCGGACTCGCACAATTGCAAAAAAATTCGTAATGAGTACACCGACACCGGAAATGTATGACACACAGAGAATATCTGAGTGATACTAAAAAAGAAATTTTCTGATAAACCTCATAAAATTCTGAAAAGAGCAGCTGTTTAAAAATATAAGATAATATAAAAGGATAGTATAAGCAAACATAAAACAGTAAACCTGTATCAGAGATATACTAGAAACAGTGCTAATGTTGGTAAGATTCAGGTGGCCAACTCCACCTCCAAAGTGATAAACAATTATTGCAGAAAGAGGAACGTATGCAAAGTGTCCAAAAGTGTTCATTGGTGGTCCTAGATACAAAACAGCGTGCACCTTCACCGTGAAATCTTGATCCACTCAGTGGGAAAACACTCCCCCTCAGGGGTTTACACTCACCAGAGCAAAGCTCAAAAAACGCCTTGAACAGGGGGGTAAATCGAAACCTTATTCGTCTCTCTGCACTCAGCATCGACCTACACGACGCTACCGGAAGTGATGTATGCGCTCCACGCCAGCCAAACCCGGAAGTAAGGACAGTTCCTGGATATTCGTTCGGGAATCGAGCTACTACGGACGGCGGTGTGGTGATATATGTTTTGCTCTTGATGATACTACCTATGTACGTTTAATGTAATAAGGGGCTGTTTGATGTGTGGGGAACGTGATTAATAAAACGGAGTTACGCTATATTTGTCTTCCTCTGTTTGTACTTTCTCCTTGGGAGTCCCCATTGATCATACTCCTCCTTGGTTGATGCTGAGTGCGGAGACGAATAAGGTTTCGATTTACCCCCCTGTTCATGGCGTTTTTTGAGCTTTGCTCTGGTGAGTGTAAACCCCTGAGGGGGAGTTTTTTCCCACTGGGTGGATCAAGATTTCACGGTGAAGGTGCACGCTGTTTTGTATCTAGGACCACCAATGAACACTTTTGGACACTTTGCATACTTTCCTCTTTCTGCAATAAATTGTTTATCACTTTGGAGGTGGAGTTGGCCACCTGAATCTTACCAACATTAGCGCTGTTTCTAGTATATCTCTGATACAGGTTTACTGTTTTATGTTTGCTTATACTATCCTTATATATATATATATATATATATATATATATATATATATATATATATATATATATATATATATATTTATTATGTTTGGGGGTTCTAAATAATTTTCTAGCAAAAAAAAAAAAAACGTAAAGACAACAAATGTCAGAAAAAGGTTGGCACGACTTGCCGCGCAACTCGGCAAGGCGATCTGCAGACGACTTCAGAGGCGACTTGCAAAATGACTTCTGTATTGAAGTCAATGGAAGTCGCCCCCAAAGTAGTACAAGAACCTTTTTCTAAGTCGGAGCGACTTGAGTCACTATTAGAACGGTTCCATTGTAGAGAACGGGACGCGACATGTCAGGCGCCTGACGAATCGCCCGTGTGAACTGGCTCTTATGCCCTGTACACACGATCAGATTCCTGATGGAATAAAATCCGATGGAATTTTCCGTCGGAATTTCGATGAAGATGACTTCCATCAGTCTTGCATACACACCATCAGACAAAATTCCGACCGTCCAAAACGCGGTGACGTAAAACACTCAGACGAGCTGAGAAAAATGAAGTTCAATTCTTCTGAGCATGCATCGACTTGATTCCGAGCATGCGTGGGTTTTTTCTCCGTTGGAGTTCCACACAGACGATTGGAATTTCCTATCATTTTTTTTTCCATTGGAAAAATTTAACACATGTTCTATTTTTTTTACACCGATGGAAAAAAGTCAGATGGGGCCCACACACGATCGTTTTTTCCGATGAAAAAAGTCCATCAGACTCATCGGAAAAAACGATCGTGTGTACAGGGCATAAGTGTTTAAGTGGTTAAACCTTCCTAATTTACATACAGAAGTATTTTCCTTTGATGTAAAAGACAAATTGTTACAAATGTTTAGACTTAAAGTGGAGGTCCACCCTAAAAAAAAAAAAAATGACACCAAAATGCTCCAAAAAAAAATAGAAAAAAATAATTTTAATTTTTTTTTTTTTTACTTACCAGAAATTGGTCTTCTTCCTCGTCCTCCTCGCATTGTCTGCTGGGGAATGGGGCGTGCTGCCTTCTGGAAACTGTGTGTATCCCAGAAAGCAGCCGCCCATTCATACAGCACCGCGAGACTCGCACATGCACAGTTGGAAACGGGCAGTGAAGCTGCAAGGCTCCACTGCCTGTTTCCCTTAGTGAGGATGGCGGCGCCGGGACCTGGCACGATCGAGGGATCGGCCTCGGGGGGCTGACATCGCGGGCGCCTAGGACAGGTATGTGTCCTTAATAAAAGTCAACAGCTACAGTGTTTTTTTTGTTTTTTTTTAAATAAAAAATCGCGGGTGGAGCCCCGCTTTAACATTCCACTGATAAAGAATGTTGTGATACTTGGCAGACTGCCCGGATTTTTTCTTCTTTTCTTTTAATGGCTGAGAGCAGAGAGAATTCTCTGCATACAGAAGATCGGGAAATACTTTGTCAAGATCGCAACGAGAGACAAATCGTGATGACGATTCTTGACGATTAATCGTGCAGCTCTAATAAGCACCAAACAAAAAAGACGCATATAAGCGAAACCATCACTTTGACACCATAGCAAGTTTTTAGCTAACCATACCATACACTAGTAGAATTTCATGGAAATTTTTCATTTTGAGAATGTTAATTCGATTTATTCATCGTTAGTGGGTCAAATTAATGTTCGTTTTCGACTGCAGGGACCAGAAAATAAGCCGGTGAGAACAGGTAGAGGTCTCCTTGCTGGTCAGGTAGAGGTCTCCTTGCTATTCATCTCAATTATTCTTCTGCAAACAGCTAGACTAGAGAAGATTTACCACAGGGGTCTTCAACCTTTTGACCTTCCTGGGCCACATTGGAAGAAGAGGAATTGTCTTGGGCAGCACATAAAATACACTTACAATAATAATATCTGATGAGCAGAAAAAGTCAGGCAGATCACAAGTTATAGATAAAGATATAGATCAGTGGTCTCTAAACTGCGGCCCTTTGCTTGCATTTATCAGGCCCTTGTGGTACTACTCCTCCCGCTGACATTAACAATGGGGCATAATTCCTCCCACTGACGAGTGCCATTTCTCCCACTGACACCAATGATGGGACACTATTCCTCCCTTTGACACCAATGATGGGACACTATTCTTCCCAATGACATCAATGATGGTGTGCTTTTCCTCCCACTGATACCAATGATGAGGCACTATTCCTCCCACTGACACCAATGATGGGGGGCTATTGATCTTTTATTGAAAAGAATCAAGCAACCAGTTTTATACAAAAGTAAAAAACAAAACCATGGTACAAAACTTCAACAGAAAACAAAGGAATACACATCCATGTTCAGTATACAATATATACATAATCCACTACCAAAAACATCCCTAGAAAACTATCTATATAAAGCAGCAGAGAGGGCCTAAGAGGCACAACCCATCACATATGTACGCAGCCATTTATCAAAAAATAATCAAAAATAATAATAATAATAATCTATGGTGATAAGAGACAGACAGCCACACCCGGGAAAGAGACTCCTGGCAGTCAGGGAGGCTTGAAACCCCTCCACGCCTTCAACCAAGCCCCCTGACCCCGCTTGTCTCTCTCAAACTCCCGAATCTTCCCCACCTCATGCAAAATGTCATACACCACCACCTCAACAGGAAGGATTTTTTGCCGAATGCTGACCTGACACCGTACGTTCCAGGTGAAATAACGGACTACTAGGCTAACTAAAAAAAGTGTATCCAAACAAAAAACTCCACCGGTATTGAATGCTCCGTACACCCACTCAGCATAACCCAGCCTGGAGAGGAAAGGAACACCGAGGGCCCGCCCCACCTGTTTGTACACCTCTATGTTAAAAGGGCAATGAAGCAGAAAATGGTCCATAGTCTCCTCCTCATCTGCACACTCCTCCCGAGGACAGCTACGATCCATCCCACTGCGGAATTTCAAATTGCCCCGAACATAGAGCTTCCCATGGAAGCACAACCAGGCCAGATCCCTAAATTTAGGGGGTACTCTATCCAAATTAATCAGTCTTAACCCCGCCCTCAAAACTGGGCCCGGGCAATCCTTTAAGGCCAGTGGGTCATGAAAGACTTCGCTCAAGACTCGACTCATAAGGACTTTCCTTGGAACCGATCTGAGATCTTCAGCCGACAATCGCCACTGCCGCAGTAACTTCAGGCACGGAGCGACATAGGCTGGTAGCTGACCACGATGACCCCTGCGATTCTTCACTTGGCCACCTTCTTCCCAAAGTCGTAGAAAAGGCCTAAACCAAGATCTAAATATGCCTACCCATCCAGGAGGTTCCACTGCAAGCATATTACCAATGTTAAACTTGAGAAACAGCAGTGAAAAGAAAAGAACTGGGTTGACCATACCTAAGCCACCCTCCCTCCTGGATAGGTAGGTGACATTCCTCTTGATGGGGTTCAGTCTGTTCCCCCACAGCATCTGGAAGAACACACTACTGACCCTAGCATAGAGAGACACTGGCAAGATGCAGACAAAGCTGACATACAAGAAGATCGGAATCAGGTAAGTCTTAATCAGATCAACCCTTTCCCTCAAGGATAACTTCCATCTCTTCCAGCTGACCACCTTAGTATTGGCAATTTCCAGTCTGCCTTCCCAGTTTTTGAGGCCATAATCGCCGGGTCCAAATTCAATGCCTAGTATCTTAATTCTTTCCTGGGGCACTGGAAAGGTGTCCGGGAGATCAAACCCCTCACCTTCCTTTCCCATCCAGAAAACGTCAGTCTTTTCCTGATTGATCTTGGAGCCTGATGCTTCCGAATACCGTGATGTCAGAGAGACCACCTCCTCCGCTTCATCCGTCCCAGTGACAATCACCAATACATCATCCGCATAGGCAACAACCCTCAATGGCGGCTCACCCGGGAGCCCCCCTGGTACCCCACACAACATGCCGCTCTCTAGCCTCCTGATGAAGGGGTCGATTGCAAACACATAGAGCAGGGGACTCAGGGGACAACTATGGCGGACCCCGGAACCAACCTCAAAGGACTGTCCAACCCAACCATTAACAAGAGGGAAGCTTTCTGCCCCCTTATACAAGACTTTCAGCCAATCGACAAAACCACCCGGCAGACCGTACTTACTAAGGAGCAACCACAGGTACTCATGGTTAACACGATCAAAAGCCTTTGCCTGATCCAATGTCAGCAAATACTTTCCCCAGCCTGCAGCCCTGCACCGCTCCAAGGCCTCCCGGACAGCTAAAACCGCTGTGAAGGTGCTCCTACCCTGGACCGAACAGTGCTGATGGCGAGAAAGCAAAGACTCTGCCACTGACAATAGGCGCCAGAAAAATATCTTTGCCAGTATCTTTCTATCGACATTAAGAAGGCTGATGGGGCGCCAATTCTCAATCATCGAAGGATCTTTACCCTTTGAAAGAAGAATCACAGCCGAGTGCCTCATGGAAGGGGAAAGCACCCCCTCAGCAAGGCAACTGTTAAAAACCTCTACCAAATGCGGGGCCAGAATAGACTTAAAGGCTTTGTAAAACTCAGCCGTCAAGCCATCCGGTCCAGGCGACTTTTTGATGGCAAGCTGTTCAATTGCCCTCATCACCTCTTCGACTGTGATCTCCTCTGTCAAATTCATCAATGGAACATCTCCACCATTTAGACCTGGAGTAGAGTCCAAAAAGCTTTCCATCTTGTCACGGTCAAGCTCTTTCCTCCCAAGAAGGTCGGCATAAAAGGACCTCACAACCTCCAGAATCCCTGACCTGGACTTTGTCAAGGAACCTGTACTGTCCTTAAGGCCAACGACCGTTTTAACAGCTACACCTTGTTTGCAGTTCTGGTAAGGGTCAGGCGAGTGGTACTTCCCATAGTCCCTCTCCAGAACCAAAGAGGCATGCCGGTCATATTGACACTTCCTGAGAAGGAGTTTCACTTCGGAGATTGCCCCAGGATTTCCTCCTCTCGAGACAAGAATATCCAGCTTCCTCCGTAAACGTTGGTAGGTCATGTATTTATTAAACTGATTTCTATTGACTAGGCCCCTGAAGAATCCAGCGATCCTCTTTTTGGTCAGCTCCCACCACTCAGCCTTGCTGCTACAAAAGTCCAGGATGGTCACCTGTGCCTGAAAGAATTCCTCAAAGGATTGTCTAACATGTTCTTCCTTGAGTAGAGTCGAATTTAATCTCCAGATGCCCTTGCCCCTCTGAGGGGCATCTGAAGCATTCAGGACCACAGATAGAATACAGTGATCAGAGAACTCTACTGCCTGCACCACTGGGGGCGAGAAAGCAGAGGCCTCCTTCAAAAAAAACCTATCTATCCTACTCTGACTATTACCACGATGAAAGGTGAACCCGGTGTCATCCGGAAGGTGCTTAATGTGCACATCCACAAGACCAGCATCCCTAACCATAGTATTTAAAAAAACGCTATCATATCCCAGCCTGTCCTTGAAGTCCTTCCTGTCCTTGGGCCTAGTTACTGTATTAAAGTCACCTCCAAAGACCACTTGCCGGGATGTAAAAAGAAATGGCTTGATCCTTGTAAAAAAGGCATTTCCTGTCCCACTTTGTGTGCGGCCCATAAACATTGATTAGGCGCAGGTCCTGCCCTCCCACAAGGACGTCTAAGACCATACATCTCCCAATCTCCACCTCAATAACCCGCCGGACAGTTACCATGCCGGTTTTAAACAGCACCGCCGTAAGGCTCGGCCGCAAGAGACCAGTAAGATGGACCATACCTCCACTCTCTCTTGGCCATATGAATATCTGCCAAGGAGGTGAGCCTAGTCTCTTGCAAAAATAACATTTCAGCATCTAATTGGCTGAACAAAAAGAAGGCCATAGAACGAGCTCTTACTGACTTAATGCTGGCGACATTAATTGTCACCACTTTTAACGGAGGGGGAACCGCCATTTGGGTTATTGGGTGGATTGCTTCTTAGCTCCCCTCTGCTGCTCATCACCAGAAGCCTCTCTCTTTCTAGAGGCCGCCTCAAAGTCCATTTCGGAATCAGAACTTCTCTCCGAAGAAGCTCCGGATGAAGAAATATCCCACTTGGAGGACCTATGATGGCTGGAGACAGGAACCGGAGCTTCCCGTCCCCATTCCGTCCTCACCGCCTGCCTCTTCCGCCTCCCAACCTTCCTTCTCTCTTCCAAGTACTGCAGGTCAGCCTCAGAGATGCCCTCATCTCTTACTTTTTTCTTTAAAGTCTTTCCACAAGACTTCTTTACAGAGGAAGAAGCGACCTTTTTAGTACACGCTGGTGGAGGGGGGGGGGTGATCCCTTTAAGTCAGACTCAGGAGGGGTAGACTCCTGGGGGATAACTGACTCAGGGGGCACAGACTTGGAAGGTTCTGACACAAGAGGAGAGGGTACAGTAGGCTGGGGGGACACAGAGACAGAAACAGAAGGAGTACTTACAGACACAGGAGGGGTGGCCACAGGAACTGGAGAGGGATCCTGAGCAGGACCAGGGGAGGGGGTCACCGCAGAGGAGGATGGTACACCAGGGGTCTCACCCTCCATCCTGTCCAGCCTCGACATGTCCTCTACTACCTCCTTCTCCATATTGTGCCAGGCTTCAGGACATCTGCTGTAGGGGTGGCCAAGGCGCAGGCACAGGTTGCACCTGATCATCTTAGTGCAGTCCTTAGCCATATGACCCTGACCCCGACACACTGAACACATCAAGGCTGAACAGGAGGAGCTCAAGTGCCCCTTTTCTCCACAGCGGTGACACAGCTTCGGCTGACCAGGGTAGAAAACAGTCATCCTATCCCTCCCATGAAAGCTGAGGAGGGCAGGTGACGGACAACATTCCCATCCCTGGCCAACCTGACTGTTACCGACCAACCCCCAGTCCAGATGTTACGCTCATCATGGATTTTATTAGGTTTGGTCAAAACCTCCCCATAGTTCCTTAACCAGACCTCTAGATCCCGAGCAGGAACACTCTCATTGGTCAGGATAATGGTTATTTTTTTTACTGTTGACCTCTGAGAAACCGCAACTGGGACCAGACCTTCCCATTCAGGTCTTGACCTGCACTGAGCCTCATATCGCTCCCAGAACAGGTCAAGACCCTCTGGCCTGGTGAAGCTAACCGTATAGTCCCTTGTCCCAGCTACGTGTATAAAGGCATACAGGTCATTTGCACCAAAACCCATCTCCAATATCAAGTCCACCACTGCACGCCGTGCTGGAGGGATGGCACCACCTTCCCATTTCAGGATAACTACATTACGTCTTGGACCCCCAGCAGAAGCCAGAGACCCAAGACCAGATCTTGGGGTGCTCAAGGTGGCAGCTTGCAGTGGAAAACCCTGCTTGGGAGCGGGACTACCAGGAGCAGAGTGTGCCACCTGTGCAAAAGTAGGTTTATCAGGGCCAAGGGCCGACACTGAAGCCACATCACTCTGTATATTATTATTATTATCAACCGTATGAACTGAAATGGCAGGATCTGTAGCAGGATTGTTCATCACACTGGTACTGGGGTGATTGTTATCAGTCACAGAACTATTCAAATTCCCATCAGGAATGGTCACAGTTGCTGCAATACCAGCTGTCTCCTGATGCTGCACTGTAGAGTCCTCAGCAGCAGTGGGGCAAACAGCTTTGGACTCAGCCAAAGAAGGGTTAATGGGCTGTGCTGACACTTGCAGTCCATCCACAGAAATGACATTTTTTAAATGTAAGTCTTGCTGCATTGCAGCCTCAGCAGGCACAACATTGCTGCACACAGGACTAGCAGCCTGATTGTCATTAGGCACATTGTCAGTCACAGTGCTGAAAGGAACAAAAACAGTCTTATCCACAACATGGGATTTAGCAGGCTTAACCTTATCAGGTACATCATCAGAAATGTCTTCCTCGTTAAACACCATCTGATCCCCCCGCATAGGAGACTCCATTACCTGGATGGCCCTCAGCATGCCTCCAGATTCCTGGGAAGGCCTGGGGCTGCTTACCTCTCCCTGGGGGGGCGGGGGGCAGAACTGGGGGTCTCCTCCTCCTCCACCTCCATCTTTGTCACCCTTCCAAACCTCTTGTCGTTGCAAAATTTTTCTTTAAAGGGCCCATCTCTGCCTTCCATCATGGCCACGATGGTCTCCTGATGATCCACACGGACCTTGGCCAGCTGGATTGCCGGATCCATGGATCCCCGTTTCTGGCTATGTAAGCCCTCACGTTGCCTTCGCAGGCGCTTCAACTCCGCTCTCAACTTGTAGAGCTTGTCTCTCTCCCTGTTCAGGACCTTAATCCCGGCCACCACTCGCTCCCAAATGGCCTCCGAGCCTTCATCCTCACCAGGGGTAGAGAGATCAGCTTGTGCAGAGGCAGGCAGTTCACCTGATGGCCCAGGAGATGGCTGGGAGCCTCCAGCAGGAGAGGCCCTGCTGGCCTCCATGGCCTCCCCAGAAAGGGGGCCAGGGAGCTGGGATAGATTTCACCACCACTCCCCTCTCACAGAGCAGCTTCAGAGGCACCTTCCTCCTGACACACCTGTGCTCCAATGATGGGTGGGGCACTATTCCTCCCACTGACACCAATGATGGGGCACTTTTCCTCCCACTGACACCAATGATGGGATGCTTTTCCTCCCACTGATACTAATGATGAGGCACTATTCCTCCCACTGACACTAATGATGGGGGACTGTTCCTCCCACTGACACCAATGATGGGGACTATTCCTCCCACGGACACCAATGATGGGGACTATTCCTCCCATGGACACCAATGATGGTGACTATTCCTCCCACGGACACCAATGGTGGGGACTATTCCTCCGACTGACAAAAATGATGGAGGACAATTCCTTCTACTGACACCAATGATTGGGCATTACGGTGTTCCTCTTACATCAATGATGAGGCACTACTTTTCCCCCTGACACCAATGATGGGACACTATTCCTCCCTTTGACATCAATGATGGGACACTATTCCTCCCACTGACACCAATGATGGGGAACTATTCCTCCCACTCACACCAACGATGGGGGACTATTTCTCCCACTGACACCAATGATGGGGGACTATTTCTCCTACTTACATCAATGATGGGGCACTATTCTTCCCAATAACACAAATGATGGAGCATTATTCCTCCCTCTGACACCGATGATGGGGTACTTTTCCTCCCACTGACACCAATGATGAGGCACTATTCCTCCCACTGACACCAATGATGGGGACTATTTCTTCCACTGACACCAATGATGGGGACTATTCCTTCTACTGACACCAATGATGGGACATTTTTCCTCTTTCATCAATGAGGAGGCACTACTTTTCCCCCTAACACCAATGATGGGGCACTATTTTTCCCCCCGACACCAATGATGGGGCACTATTCCTCCCACTGACATCAATGATGGGGCATTGTTACTAGCGCCAGGACATTTTCTACTACCACTGGCCACTCGAAAATCTGATGGATAATATACTGGCCCTTTGTTTAGAAATTTTGGAGACCCCCGAGATAGATAATGTACCTACTTCAGTAATTAAACTACATTTTCCTATAATAAGTTTCATTATAAAAGTAAAAGAAAAAGAGGGCAACATAAAACTAGTGTGATATTTGGTATCTTGGTAAACTAACACATCACTATCTGGTTGAATGGATGTAGTAGCAATTCTTAATGAAGTCTCAAGGTGCTCATCAGATATTTTGGTTCAAATTTTGTCCTTCGTGTGCTTCATCCTTGAAAACCGTTGCTCAGAAATATAGGTGCTGCCGAAAACCGATGACATGAATAAAGTGTGATTGTGAAAAGTGGGATATTTTTTTTTTTGGAAAGATACTCATAAAAGTCCATAAAGAAACAAATTACATATTTTTTTCAGCTGCACATTTTCACAAGTTTAAAGTGTAAACGTATTTAAAAATAAATAAAAATAAAATAAAAATCAACATTTTTAAGCAAGTTTCGTTTTTCTCGGAACGAATGCGGCCCATGGGTGCTAGTTGGACACCCCTGATCTCCAATATACACTGCTCATCTGCATGACCTTGCTTGCTGTCGATATGTACAATATATTGGATCAAAATGTGATGAAGTTGCCAAGATCTTCTCAAGTCCTCAATATACAAATGAGTTGCCGTGCAAACCTATCAATCAGAATAATTGATTTATGCATACAAGACTATGTGAATTACAGCATCCCAGCATCTTTAACAAGTTTGCATACCAATTGGAGCTGCAGATATTCTTATTATACATACGGCACAAGTTAGTAACTCAAATGGAGAAAGAAACCCAGTTTTCAAATTTTTCAACAAGTCACTGACTAGAGCCATGAGGACCTCAATACAGCATTTTTACATCATGATAGAGCTGCACGATTCTGGCTAAAATGAGAATCACAATTTTTTTGCTTAGAAGATAGATCACGATTCTCTCACGATTCTCGCGGTGTAACATCATCTTTTACATTAAAACAATTTTTGTTTTAAATTGGGATAACTTTACTGTTTTTTTTTTGTTTTTTTTATTCATTGAAGTGTATTCTTTCCCAAAAAATTGCATTTGAAAGACCGCTGGGCAAATACAGTGTGACATAAAATATTGTAGCAATTGCCATTTTATTCCCTTGGGTCTCTGCTAAAATATATATAATGTTTGGGGGTTCCATGTAATTTTCTAGCAAAAAGATTATGATGATTTTAACTTAAACAGGGATTCCACCCGCAATTTTTTTTTAAAGTCAGCAGCTACAAACACTGTAGCTTCTGACTTTTAATAAAGACACTTACCTGTGCTACTTACCCGCGATGTCAGCCCCCCCCCCCCCCAGGCCGATTCCTTGGCACTAGCAGCTCCCGGAGCCGCCATCCTCAGTAAGGGAAACAGGCAGTCAAGCCATGCGGCTTCACTGCATGTTTTCTACTGCTCATGCGCGAGCAGCGCGGCGCTTTGTGAATGGGCTGGCAGCTCTCTGGGATACACACAGTTCCCAGAAGGCAGCACGCCCCATTCACAAGAAGACACAGAGTGTAGGACGAGGAAGAAGATCCACCGCGGAGGATGAAGAGGCAGATTAGGGACTTCCGCATAGCCACCGCTATTTTTGGCAAGTAAAAAAGTTTTTTTTTTTCCATTTTTTTTTTCTTTATTTGTAGATTTTTGGTGAATTTTTTTTTTTTCAGGGTGGAACTCCACTTTAAGAAACAAGTGTCATGCCTCGTACACACGACCGGTTTTTCTGTCGGGAAAACTGCCATGAGAGCTTTTGGCCGGGAATCCCGGACGTGTGTATGCTCCCTCGCAGTTTTCCCGACAGGAAAACTGCCAGAAAAAAAAAAAAAAAAGAGAGAACAAGTTCTCTTTTTTCCCGCCGGCGATCTTTTTCCCGGCAGTTTTCCTTTGTGAAAAACTGCGATGGAGCATACACACAGCCGGGATTCCCGGCCAAAAGCTCCATCGCAGTTTTCCTGTCGGGAAAACCTCTCGTGTGTAGGGGGAAAAAAAACTTACTGAGCAGGTTCTCGGTTTTCCCGGCGGACTTTCTACCGCCGGGAATCCCGTACGTGTGTACTAGGCATTAGAAAAAGATTTAGACTTTAAGTCGTTAAACTTCCTGCATTTACACACAGAAGTTTGATCTAAGAAGGAAGTTAGTTAGTTACAATGTTTCATGTTGTTACAAACTTGGCAGACTGCCGATTTTTTCTTTACACACAGAAGTTTATCCCTTTAATCTAAGAAGGAAGTGTTAGTTACAATGTTTCCTGTTAAAAACTTGGCAGACTGCCCGGATATTTTCTTTTGACAGATAAAGTCTCTCCACTTGTTATATGAAAGAATCAGCAAACTCTGCATTAGAGATCGTCAAGGGGCTTGAATCGAGATCACGTTTTTTTTAACGATTAATTGTGCAGCTCTACATCATGGTTGTGATATAATGAATAACTTGAATTAGAGACCGCTAAGATAAGCGCTACTTCCAAGACTACTCCTTTAGAAAAAGATGAACATCTAACAATGACTAAAGCCCTGTACACACGATCGGTTTAACTGATGAAAACCGTCCGATGGATTGTTTTCATCAGACAAACCGATCGTGTATGGGCCCCATCGGTCTTTTTTCCATCGGTTTTAAAAAATAGAACATGTTTTAAATTTTTCCGATGGATCAAAAAACGATCGAAAACTCCGATCGTCTATGGGCCATCGGATAAAAAACCCACGCATGCTCAGAATCAAGTCGACGCATGCTCAGAAGCATTGAACTTAATTTTTCTTGGCTCGTCTGAGTGTTTTACGTCACGGCGTTTGGGACGGTCGTTTTTTTGACTGATGGTGTGCGGGCAAGACTGATGGAAGTCAGCTTCCTTGGATTTCCGATGGACAAAACCATCGGATTAGAATCCATATGATCGTGTGTACAGGGCTTTGCAGATATTTGAGAAAACATACCATAATAAGTCATTACAAAGTGATTAAACGGTAGCTTGCTCCCTGAGGCTAAGCAATTACCATATGGCAATCCACAAAAAGAAGAAGGAATTTCATGAGCCACAGACAAAAAGATTCTTCATAGTTCAGCCTATGCACTAAGTGCAGTGAAACTGCAGAATTTACTATGTTTAGACAGCGATGACAGATTAAGTGGACACAGGAATTTTCAGTAAGGAAAGGTATGTCGTTTGCATATACTAGGGGGATAATGGAATGGAGTAATTCTTTTCCATTGAATATAAGTTAAGATTTATTAAATATTGTGTATAAAAGCATAACATGGACAATTCATTGTACTGCTAACATCCGGATATACTTTACATACTTAAAGAGGAACTGAAGTCTGCTCAGATAATTTGTAACAAAAACATATTTGCCATTCTGAAGCTTCCCCCCAACCACTTTGCATATTACGGTATTTTATAAATACTGTGATTCTGTACTTGCCAATAATGTTGCAGAAATCTCCCGCCACCAAGTCTGGCTGCATCCATTTTAACTGTGGGCAGCTGAAGCTGCTGCCTGTTCACTTCCTGGATTTACACAGAGGCACACCTCCAGCTCTGCAGCTCTCATTGGCCCTCTTATGACTCGCCCCCTCCCTTCCTGGCAAACTCACAAGAGTGAGAGAGAAGGCTGTGCATGATGTCATAAGCCTAGGCTTTTTACCAGACATGAAACAGGAAGTGGGCTGTATAAGGTTAGTGCTGGCAGAAAAAAAAATCTGTTTTACTATCCAAAGTTAAAACAGCAAGGGCAGAGGATTTAATAAATTGGAAGATGAAAAAAATGACTATGGCCCCTTTCACACGGAGGTCCGTTCAGGTCCGCCTGTCAGTTTTTTAGGCGTACCTAAAACGGATCCTCCATGTACCCCTATGGAGGCACGGATGTCAGCGGAGACATGTCCGCTGACATCCGCTCCGCTCCGCTCCGCCAAAGCGTGACGGAGGAAAACCCTATTTTTCCTTCCGTCGGCGGAGCGGATCGGATGACAACGGACTCTACGGTCCGTCATCATCCGATTCCCCATAGGGGAGAGCGGCGCTCTGACAGGGCGGTCCCTGCACAGTGTGCGGGGACCGCCCAGTCATCCGTCGGCTCAGCGGGGATCAACGGAGCGATCCCCGCTGAGCAAGCGGAGCTTCACGGGGCGGATCTGCACGGATCCGCCCCGTGTGAAAGAGCCCTAAAGTTCCGCTGAGGTGTGCCTCTGTGTGTCTGTGTAAATCCAGGAAGTGAACAGGCAGCAGCTTCAGCTGCCCACAGTTAAAATGGCTGCACCCAGACTCGGTGGAGGGAGATTTCTGCAGCATATTTGGCAAGTACAGAATCACAGTATATATAAAATAATATGCAAAGTGGTTGGAGGGAAGCTTCAGAATGGCAAAGATGTTTTTATTATAAAATATGTGAGCAGACTGCAGTTCCTCTTTAAAGTAACATTAAAAGGTTTAGTTGTTAGTTTTTTTTTCTTTAAACAACAAACATGTTATTCTTGCCTGCTCTATGCAGTGGTTTTACACAGAGCAGCCCAGATCCTCCTCTTCTCAGGACCCCCGACGGCCCTCCAAGCCCCTCCCTCCTGCCAGTGCCCCCATAGCAAGCAGCACCAAGCCAATGCTCTGTGTGTTCATTCACACACAGAGAGTTGCTTGGCCCTGCCCCTGCTCTCTATTCATTGGCTAACTGGCTTTGACTGATAATAGCGGGAGCCAATGGCTTCCACTGCTGTCTTAGCCAATGAGTAGAAAGAGACCAGCCGAGGCTCTCGTGCACATCGCTGGATTGGAATGTGGCTCAGGTAAGTTTTAAAAGGGGGGCTGCTGCACACAGAAGGTTGTTCACCTGCATGCATAGAATGCATGAAGGTAAAAGATATACATACATTATATATATATATATATATATATATATATATATATATACATACATATACACACACACACACACACATATACACATATACACAGTCCCTGACAAAAGTCTTGTCGCTTCTCTATTTTGTAGAAACTCCTGCTATTAACCTGACTTTTAATTAATCAATTGGTGTTAGAAATAGCTCCTATGAAAAGCTAAAGCCCTCCCAAATGATGTTTAATGCACTGAAATAAATTAGTTTCACTGATAAAAGATTTATCATTTAATCAAGACAGACAGGTCAAATTTTGGCAAGACAAAAGTTTTGTCGCCTATACAGAAATTGAACTTTACTGAAAATCCAAAAATATGTCAGCAAAATTAAGTAGTGGTGCTGTGAGATCCAAATGTAATATCTTGTATGACTTCCATGAGCTTGAAGGACAGCATCCATGCGGTTTGGCAAGGATTCATACAATTTATTGATGAAGTCATCAGGAATAGCAAAGAAAACAGTCTTGCATGCCTCCCAGAGTTCATCAATATTCTTTGGTTTCGTCTTCCATGCTTCATCTTTCATCCTACACCACATATGCTCAATGATGTTCATGTCTGGTGACTGGGCTGGCCAATCCTGGAGCATCTTGATCTTCTTTGCCTTAAGGAACTTTGATGTGGAGATGGAAGTATGCGATGGAGCACCATCCTGCTGCAAAATTTGGCCTTTTTTATGGTTGGGAATATAGGAGGTAGCTAAGATTTCTTGGTATTTTAGACTATTGATGTTGCTTCCACCCTGCAGATCCCTCGCATACCCCCATACTGGATGTAACCCCAGACCATGATTTTGCCTCCACCAAACTTCACTGTTTTCTGGGTAAATCTCGGCTCCATGCGGGTTCCAGTTGGTCTCCTGCAATATTTGCGGCGACTGTGGTGTAATTCAACAGAAGATTCATCTGAAAAATCCACCTTCTGCCACTTTTCCAGAGTCCATCCTTTTAGCAGGCTGTGGCCCTTGGCAAATGCCACACGGTTTTTCAATTGTCTTTTGTTTAGTGCTGGCTTATGGGCACTGATTCGACCATGGAGGCCATTTCGAGACAGAATACGACAAACTGTTCTGGTTGACACAGGGACTTCAGGTGACCAGGTCTCGTGGAGCTCTGCTGCAGTGGAAAATGGGCTGGCCTTGGATTTTCGAGCCAACAAACGGTCCTCTCGAGCAGTTGTCTTGCGGGGTCGGCCTGACCTTGACGCTGAGACACACTGAAGGTGTCTGCCACATCAGCAGTGGATCTGGTCTTCAGCCTCTTGATAATCAACACTTTAGTCTCCGGGTGAGTCTTAGGCATGTTTGCAGAGGTCTAGTTGCAGTTGAGAAGGTCTATTGTACTGGTGTTCTTTTTATACACACCTGAGACCTAATTGATCCATTATTAGTCACAGGTGAAGCTCATATAACAAGGGGACAACACTTATGTCTTGGCAAAAATTTACTCAATGGGCTTTACCAAGCTGTGAATATTAGAATACTTTTTGTCAGTTTCGTTTTGCACTGAAACATTATTACAAAAGCTGTTGGGATTAAAATGACCCATTTCTTGTAACAAAATCTTGATTAGAAATATATTTTAGCAGCACTTCAGATCAATTTGTACACAAGCGACAAAACTTTTGTCAGGGACTTATATATATATATATATATATATACACACAATACACACACACACACACACATACATACATATATACACACACACATAAATTATAGAAACTGAGACTGCCATCGATTTTGTAATTATGTCAGCAGCATAAAAAGAGACCCTGTCACAAGCTTCAAAAACTACTGGTAAAAGCACAGAAAAATTTGGTATTTTAAATGCTTACTTGCTGTGTTTCTTTTCCATCAATTTTGCTCACTTGTAATATGCCTTTAAGCTCATTGGAAAGTATGTAAGCTACTCAATTCCCAATCTCCTGCTCTCTAGCTACCTCCTCCCATACTCGCCTCCAGGACTTCTCCTGAGCATCTCCTATCCTTTGGAATTCCCTACCCAATCTGTCCAACTATCTCCAACACGATTTATTTTTAGGCGATCCCTAACAACTTTTATCTTCAGAGAATCCTATCCTCCCCCAACAACTGTACTTTTATTTCCTTCATCATCTTATCCCCCGCATTACTTGACATTCCCTCTTAGATTGTAAGCTTTAATGAGCAGGGCTTTCTGATTCCTCCTGTATTGAATTGTATTGTAACTGTACTGTCTGCCCTAATGTTGCAAAGTGCTGCGCAAACTGTTGGTGCTATATAAATCCTGTATAATAATAATAATAATAATAAGATACTTGTGAATAGTGTGGCAATAGGATCTCTAAGGCTGGTTTCACACTGGGGCGGTGGGGGCGGTGGCGGTATAGCGCCGCTATTTTTAGCGGCGCTATAACGTCGGTATTGTTGAGCTATTCGGCCGCTAGCGGTGCGGTTTTAACCCCCGCTAGCGGCCAATAAAGGGTTAATACTACCCGCAAACCGCGGCTACAGCCGCGGTTTGCGGGCGGTATTACCGCGGTATCCCATGCATTTCAATGGGAAGGAGCGGTGTAGGAGCGGTAAACACACCGCTCCTCTCACCGCTCCAAAGATGCGGCTAGCAGGACTTTTTTTACCGTCCTGCTAGCGCACCGCTTCAGTGTGAAAGCCCTCAGGGCTTTCACATTGGAGAGAAAGGAGCCGCTGTTTAGGCTCGGTTTGCAGGCGCTATTTTTAGCTAAATAGCGCCTGCAAACCGCCCCAGTGTGAAAGGGGCCTAACAGTAGTGTTTGTTTTTCCTGGGTCACATAGTTTTATTACCGGTTTATCCTGCTAATAGATCCGTTATATTGTTACTTCCTTTAAACATCCGTTATATTGTTACTTCCTTTAAACATCTGTTATATTGTTACTTCCTTTAACATCCGTTATATTGTTACTTCCTTTAACATCCGTTATATTGTTACTTCCTTTAACGTCCGTTATATTTTTACTTCCTTTAACATCCGTTATATTGTTACTTCCTTTAACATCCGTTATATTGTTACTTCCTTTAACGTCCGTTATATTGTTACTTCCTTTAACATCCGTTATATTGTTACTTCCTTTAAACATCTGTTATATTGTTACTTCCTTTAACATCCGTTATATTGTTACTTCCTTTAACATCCGTTATATTGTTACTTCCTTTAACATCCGTTATATTGTTACTTCCTTTAACATCCGTTATATTGTTACTTCCTTTAAACATCTGTTATATTGTTACTTCCTTTAACATCCGTTATATTGTTACTTCCTTTAACATCCGTTATATTGTTACTTCCTTTAACATTCGTTATATTGTTATTTCCTTTAACATCCATTATATTGTTACTTCCTTTAACATCCGTTATATTGTTACTTTAACATTCGTTATATTGTTATTTCCTTTAACATCCATTATATTGTTACTTCCTTTAACATCCATTATATTGTTACTTCCTTTAACATCCATTATATTGTTACTTCCTTTAATATCCGTTATATTGTTACTTCCTTTAACATCCGTTATATTGTTATTTCCTTTAACATCCGTTATATTGTTATTTCCTTTAACATCCGTTATATTGTTACTTCCTTTAACATCCATTATATTGTTACTTCCTTTAACATCCATTATATTGTTACTTCCTTTAACATCCATTATATTGTTACTTCCGTTAAAGTGATAACTCTGTTTTGTTTTAAAATCATTTTGTTACAATATACCTAAAATAACTTAAAAATGCTAAAAACATACAAATGAAAAATCGAAAAGTTTTAAATGGAACTTTACAAGAAACGCTGCACAACCATGTTTAGAAAACTGTATCTAATGTGTTCTTAACATGCTACAAAGACATTTGTCCACTATATGTTAATGAAGGAAAGTCTGCAGTGACTAAAATATCTTATTAGCTTTGTTCTGCTCCGGTGAACAAACTGCAAAGCACACCAGCATTCCAATCCTCAGCATTCCACCTCTTAAAAATCCCCCATGACACACAAGGTTACCGGATCAATAGCCCCATACTGAGCTATTTATTATGTACTGAATCCCTGAAAAGTGACAACAACTTTAACGTGTTTCTAGAAAACAGACTCTTGGATCAAGTTAGAGAAATACTCCCTAAAATACTTAACATATCAAAGATAGTTTTCAACTAAATAAGTAATGTTTATTTAACTGGCTTCTTGATGCTATATCTAGAAACACTTTGTATTCATTTGGATAGTCAAAGTATTTGTTCTACCTTCGGCAAAGGAAAAAAAAAAACCTTATTTATCAGCTAGGGGTATGAAGAATTACATGTGAGCATTTTAATCCTCACAGGATCACATGATTTATCTAGCAACCAAAAATATCAGACTTTCACAGAAAATGTCATCTCCAATAGAACAGCCCCAGTCAGGCAGTCTACAAGCCCCAGCAGCGAGATACAGCGGTTGGGACCAGGTTAGGCACCAGAGTCTCTCCTGCCCCAGATCCATTCCCCATCTCTCTGGCGGATTAGATGAAAGTTGGGTGTAAACGGACAGGCAGTCAGTTTACATCTGACCGCCCATAGAGGAGGAGAGTGGGCTGTGTCTGTGTCTGCTCTTTATAAGCGGTGAGGACACAGACCAGGCAAGTGCCTGCTTAGTAGGGATCAGCAGACAGATTCCCCGCTAAGCCGGGGGACTCTGACTGAGCCCGTTCCGTGTGGAAGAGGCCCCCCGGAATGCACTATACTATCTATGTATACACCTTTGCCATAGTGACAACGGGCAGTTGAAATCCTAAACCTAAAGGGTACCAACAATGTGCCTTTTCCTATAAACCACTAGTAATTTTATTTCTATTCTCTGGCATAGCTCACCATTCACTTCAACTACACCCTGGCATCACCAACATGACCTCTATTGACATTGCCAGCACAAGTGGATTTCATAGAGTTGGTAAAGTGGTTTTAACAGCTCAAAGTTTTTTACCCTAATGCATTCTATACAGCAAGGTAAAAAAAACTTCTGGGTTCAGCTCTCCCCTCCTCAGCCCTCTTATACTTACACGAGCCCCATCTCGATTCAGCGATGTGCATGAGAGCATCAGTTCTCCGGGGACTCTTTCTCCTCATTGGCTCACATACCAGTAGAGCAGTGGGAGCCATTGGCTCCTACTGCTGTCAATCAAAGCCAATGAGGCGAGAGTGGAAAGGCGGAGCTGAGCCTCACTACATGTGTGAATGGACACACAGAATGTGGCTCAGGTGGTAGCCTTCTCGAGTGCCCCCATAGCAAGATGCTCGCCAGGGGGCAGGACTGCCGGGGGGGCGGACCCAAAAAAAGATGATCGGGGCTGCTCATCATTGCACAGAGCAGGTAAGCATAAAGTTTTTTTTTTTGTTTTTTTTTTTCCAATCTGTTCTTAGAAACACTTTAAAGCGGACTTTCACCCATTAAACTCTTTCTTTCCTGGTTCTTCCTCCTTCAGAACTGAAAACATGTCCTAATTTTTGGAAACGAATCATATCTTTTGTTTTGTTATCCACAGGACCTGCTCCCATGCCTAGGTTAGAGTTACTTGCCTGCTGCCTCCTGGGATGCCCACGTCATATGTCCCAGGAGGTAGCGTCTTGATATTGGGTGCATGCATGCAATGACATTGTGTACATGTGCAAACACAACGCTGCTCTCTGCCAAGTATTTGGGAAGTGGCAGAGACCCACCAGTATGTCTGCATGTGCCCGATTGTCGGGCATGCGTAGACGTTCCGTGGGGCTCTACAATGTTCCAGATGATAGAAACCAGCAGCATTTTTGCACATGCAAAAAATTTCCCATGTTTGCTGTCGTTCCTCTGCCAGTTCCCAAATACCCAGCAGAGACTCGTGATATTTTTAAGATGGTGCCGCAGAGGGTGAAGTGTACCTATAAAAAGAGTCTGGATTGGTACTCGATAGAAAGATGCTCCTCAATCCCATTCACTGAAGCCCCTCAATCATTGAAGCTCTGTCTAAAACAGACCCCTAATCCTTGGGCTTTGTGGTTTGTCTAGCAGAAAAGGCTGTACATGTATCATTCCAAAACTCTGTTCTTTTTAGCCAAAGGCACAGATTTCTTCTCCTTTTTTTTCTGCCCACTATCGATCCCCTAATAGCAGGAGAGTACATGGCTAAGGGGGCAACTTATAACAGACAGTGTATACTCCTAAAGAAAAGCTCCTTCAAATGAACATTTCTAGTGTACGTTTTAAAAAAATATTCAGTTCTGCTTGGCTTTAACCTGTTAAAGGTCTTGGGCATATGAGGGTCAAAGAAAAAAAGAAAAAATATCAAACCACTTTAGGAGTACCCTGGTATGGCAAGTGTTTCCTTCCTCACTCCCACTAAAACTGCTCAATCTATGTATGAATAAAGCCTGCAAACAGTCAAAAAACACATTGTAACAATAATGTTACAATATTTTGTTTAATGTTAGTCTCTATAAAATCTTAATTACCTCCAATTAATTACCCTCTGCTTATTCTCTTAATATTACTTAGTAACACTTAACGCTTAGAGCCGGTTCACAAAGGGGCAACACGACTTTGAGCATGACTTTGCGAGGCAACTTGGACACGACTTGAGAGTGAACCACAGCGCGACTTGAAGTCGCCTCCAGGACAGGCTGTCCCCTGTGTTTGGTATGAGGACCTAAGGGCCTGGTATGCCCTTGGAGGGGAACCCATGCCGGTTTTTTATTTAAAATTTGGCGTGGAGTTCCCCCTCATGATTCATACCAAATACCAGCTCTGTGGGAGGGAGGGGTTTGCCTTAGAGCCGGTTCACAGAGGGGCGACTTCCTGTAAAGTTGCCTCTCTATGAATGGGGATCCGACTTGGAGACGACTTCCATTGAAATCAATGGGTACAAGTCGCCTAGAAGTCAGATTGAAGTCGTACAGGAACCTTTTCTGAAGTCAGAGCGACTACAGCAGTGTACATTAAGACGGCTCCATTCACTTCCATTACTTTTCTAAACCGCGCAACTTGGGGCGACTTGAAGAAGTCGGACCCAGGAAGCCCCTGTGTGAACCGTCTCTTAGCTGTTTTTATTGTTCACTTCTTCCCATCGTTTATATATAAATATTCTAGTATTTTTTTTTTTTTATGGTTGTATAAAAGCTACATAAAATTATTTTAAAAGGCCGAAATTTCATCCGTAAATAGCAATCTTTAAAATCGAATATACTACCGCATCCCCAACACTAAATTTGTTTTTCACTTTTTTGAAAATAAAAATAAAAATAGATATAGAATTGGTAAATTAATTAGAAATTTAACATTTCCAAACTTTGCATCACAGAATTAAATTTAAGTATTTAAAGGGGATCAATGACAGACTAATCTTTGCGATTTTCATCAACAAGAACCAACGCTGGTAAAACTAGAAAATACGTTTTTGATATATGCTATATGTAACACTTTGGTATCATAAGTGATAGAGTTTTTGCTGAATCCATAGCTAAAAATAATAATGGTTTTGTGAAAAATAACTTGAATCCATAAGGGGTATAAAGGTGTGGGAACTCAAGTGGTTAAAATATTACCATGCTTTCACAACTTTACAGAGTAAAAAATGTCCCCATGCTGAATCTGGTCTATATTAGTTCAAGGAATGTTGGCATATGATCATGGATATGAAAAATTGTTGAGAAACCCTTGTCTAGAGCAATAATCCTTCATATGGAGGCAATTCATTTATTAAGTACTAATGCATCCCTGAGGGCGACTTTTTCCTCATGAATACATAGAGGTCTGCACAAATTTAAAAGTAAAATACACCTTGTATGTCAGATGGTGCTTTTTTTATGACCCCTGCCTGATCTACACTAAACAGCACACAGGTATGGAAACCAGAAGAAAATAACCAAACAAGGCAAAACCAACAGAGGGCTGGCCATATCTTCCCTGACCTACAGAGGGAAAATGTCACCTTCACATTAAAAAAATCACAAGGAATCATGGGTCAAAATGCGAGTCTAGCAACTATGATGTCGTGTACACACGGTCGGAATTTCCGTCGGAAAAACCTAGGATGGTTTTTTCAACGGAATTCCCCTCAAGCTTGGCTTGCATACAAACAGTCACACAAAAGTTTCTATGAACTTTCAAGCGTCAAGAATGCTGTGACGTACAACACTATGACGAGCCGAGAAAATGAAGTTCAATGTTTCCGATGCGTCGAATTGTTTCAGAGCATGCGTGTTTTTTTGCGTGTCGGAATTGCATACAGACGAACGGAATTTCTGTCTGAAAAATAGAGAACCTGCTCTCAATCTTTTGCTAGCGGAAATTCCGACAGCAAAACTCAGATGGAGCATACACACGGTCTAAATTTCCGACCAAAAACTCACATCGGACTTTTGCTGGCGGAATTTGGCTGATCAGAACTCCCTCCAGCACTGCCACTGATCCCATCCTCCACCAGCACTGCCACTCATCCCAACTCACCGCCAGCACTGCCACTCATCCCATTCCCCCCACCAAGGAGTTAGAGATGGAATAAAAATAGAGAATACATGGAAAGTAGAGAAAAAGAGGGGGATGAACAAAGAAAAAATAAATTAGGATAGAGAGAGATAAAAGGGAAATTAAGGAGAACAGAGAGAAAGAGTGGTACATCCAAAAATGTTCCATAAGGGGTTTAAATACTGTACGAGTGGCAGGGACTCAGGGAGCGCTAAATATCTGTGGGTTAGGGGCGCAAATTACTTGTCTTGCTGTGAGAAAAGGGTACTCACTGAGGCCGATGTGCAGAGAGCGGCTCACTCTTGCGACTAAGCGCACTCCACCCCCTGGAGACGGGACAGAGGGTGGATGGCACAAACAAAGAGGCACAAGCTACCAGTAGGCTGAGCAGGACTTGCGTGAAGGTCACAGAAGACAGGTTCAGGAACTGATGGTGATCAAAACTCAGCTGGTGTAGTTGTGCAGAAAGTCCAGAGCAGGCCGGGGGTCAAACACCCGAACGGAGGGAAGTCCAAAGACAAGCAGAGGGTCAAGTACTGGAGACTGGAGGTAATCCGGGTCACAGGCAAGATGGTCAGGTGCAGGAAGCCGGCAGCAAAGTCCGGGTCACAAGCAGAGGGTCAAACACAGGAGACAGCAGCGAACTCCAATAAGCAAGCCAAGGGTCAGGTCAGGAGAGATCAGGGTAGTCAAAGGCAATCCGGGTCACAGCAGTAGATCAGGCAGGCAGGAAACAGGAACTTAAAGTGGTTGTAAACCCACATTTAGTTTTTTTTTTTTTTCCCCCCACCTGTAAGAGAAAGGCATAATGAGCTAGTATGACTAGCATATTAGCTCATTATGTACCACTTACCTTAGATCGGGGCCCCCGAAGCCGTCCGCGTCCCTCCATCTAGCCGCATCCATCGCTGCGGCGATAGCCGGAAGGTTACTTCCGGGTATCGCCGCTGCAGCCAATCACAGCGCCGCTCCGGCGCTGTGATTGGCCGGAGCGGCGGTGACGTCACTCTGCGCATGCGCGCAAGAGCCGTCACAATCGGCTACGCCCAGCTATTGCTGGGAAGTAGCCGATTTTGTGAATGGGATTAACCTCATGAATGCGCCGTTCTCTACGGCGCGCATGCGCCGTAGACACGGAGCAATGTCATTTTTACTAAATATCTCCTAAACCGTGTAGGTTTGGGAGATATTTCTTGCACCTACAGGTAAGCCTTAATCTAGGCTTACCTGTAGGTGCAAGTTGAAAAAGTGGGTTTACAACCACTTTAAGAACACAGGAAGCTGAAGACAAAACAGCAATTTGTTTGGGGATTTGCTCAGCTTTTATAGGCAGTCAGGATGTCATGTGACACGCTGAACAGAATGAGCTGTTTATTTCCCTGACACACGCTGAACGGATTGAAGCTGTTTATTTCCCTGACACTTGCCTTGGGTGCTTACAACCCACGCTACGAAAATAATTTTACTGTTAGGGGTCCCCACAACTTGGGAAATTTTATCAAGGGGTCACGGCACTAGTAGGTTGAGAACCACTGACATAGTCCATCTTTTCCAAAAATGTAATAAATACGCCCATTATAATAAAATAAATATTGCAAAAAAATTAATAAAAGAATTTCAATAAATGCACATACAAGCCTTCAGACTATTGCAGCTACCATCAGTGCATTGTGGGTGCAATGTACAGGCTACTCCCCCAGCCCCAGGTCTGTTATGGAGGTTCAGACCTTCTGTTATGGGGCAGGAGAAAGCAAACAATGGACTGACTACAAGTGCAGGGGATTTCACCACAATTGTGCTCTTTTGTGTCCCTCTTGACCTGGTGGAAGATGGGACTAGTCTTTCTATTCACAGATCCACGTCTATCCATCAACAGAAAACAGAATGCTACAGGGGGAAGAACCCTGTGATTCAGGTAGATGGAGGACAATTTTATAGTAAGGGGTTGGGATGCACGTTGGGATGGACGTTTGAGGGTAAGGGGTTGGGATGCATGCTGGGATGGACGTTTTGATAGTAAGGGGTTGGGATGCACGTTGGGATGGACGTTTGAGGGTAAGGGGTTGGGATGCATGCTGGGATGGACGTTTGAGGGTAAGGGGTTGGGATGCATGCTGGGATGAACGTTTGAGGGTAAGGGGTTGGGATGGACGTTTGAGCGTAAGGGGTTGGGATGCATGTTGGGATGGACGTTTGAGGGTAAGGGGTTGGGATGCATGTTGGGATGGACGTTTGAGGGTAAGGGGTTGGGATGCATGTTGGGATGGACGTTTGAGTGTAAGGGGTTGGGATGCATGTTGGGATGGACGTTTGAGGGTAAGGGGTTGGGATGCATGTTGGGATGGATGTTTGAGGGTAAGGGGTTGGGATGCATGTTGGGATGGACGTTTGAGGGTAAGGGGTTGGGATGCATATTGGGATGGACGTTTGAGGGTAAGGGGTTGGGATGCATGTTGGGATGGACGTTTGATGGTAAGGGGTTGCGATGGACATTTTAAGGGTAAGGGTTTGCAACAGCATTTTACATTAAACTATAAATATAGTTATAACATGAAATGTGGTCTTAAAAGATGGAGTATGCTTTCAATTTGGTTTGTACGGACGTGGTTCATTTCAGTTGACTCGAATGGCAAGAAGAAAATGTAGCAAGCAGGACATCTTCCAACACAGTGCAGCATATTTCCTCTTTGCCATGCATTTTGGACGATTCTGCAAACTCAAAAATCTCGATGCAGTGGCTGTATTGAATGACGAGTGGGTTATTCATGTAAAATTTTTGTATAAAGAAATGGATTAACAGGGAACAGTTATATACACCTATGCGGATAAGCTTATTGCTTCAACTTTTTTGTAATTTTGGCAAACCATTCTTATGATACACACCCCTGCTAATCAGTAAGATCACTCTGCTGTTCCTGGTTTACCATTGCTATTTTCCTGGGTCAGCTCCCAGCATTTTACATTGTCCACAGGTCAGGCTGGAGATGTACAGATAAAGGAGCCAAGAAGCTTACCCAGGCTATATGCGAGTCACATTGCTGGCTGTGCAATGTATATGTAAAAGATGTGTAAATCATGAGACCGCCTGATCACAAATTACAAATCGTTTGGCACGTAAAACAGAAAACAAATAGGTATTTCAATAGTGTATTTCATTTTTGCCCAGAGTTTTACCTCAATTATTTTGGATTTTTTGCCCCCCCTACACATCACCACCACCACCAACCCCAGGGTGTCCTCTGCCCCCTTTCACATCACAGCACCCAAAGTGTCTTCTGCACCCCCTTCACCTAACCCCCCCCCCCTCCAAGGGTGTTCTCTGCCCCATCTTTTACATCACAGCCCCCACATCAGTGTCCTGTGCCCCCCTTCACATCACCCCCCCCCCCGAGTGTCCTCTGCTCCCCCTCGCATTACTGCCTCCACAGTGACGTCCTCCCTCACATCTCAGCCCCAGTAGTGTGGGGTTCACTGCCTCCCCTTCAAATCAATGCCATTACGTCGGTATTTTCTGGTCTACTCTCCGCCCCTTCACTGCCATCACTGCCTTGTCCTCTGGTCCTCTGCACCCCCCCCCCCTTACATCACTGCCATCTCCTCTGCCCCTTTACTCTTTTACTTACATGGGCACACAAAGGAGAGCGGGAGGCTGTACAGTTCTGAGTGGAGAGCAGGAGCTGGCATTTCCCTCAAGCCTCGTCCACTGTCATTGTAGGCAAAGTGAGGAGCAGAAGGCTGTTCAGTTCTGAGTGGTGGGCAGAAGCAGCCAAAGTTAACTTTTCTTATTAACAAGATGATGATTGGTTGCTAGAATCACCCTGTGTTCTAGCAACCAATCACCTGCTGGTTTACTTGAGAAGGCAAATCCTGCAACTCCCGCCCCTGCCCAATACTCAGAACTGAACAGCCTCCCGCTCCTCGCTCTGCTGACAATGACAGTGGCCGAGGCTTGGGGGAAAAGCCGGCTCCTGCTATCCGCTCAGAACTGTAAAGCCTCCCGCTCTCTTTTGTGTGCCCATGTAAGTAAAAGAATAAAGGGGCAGAGGTGCTCCTAAATAAATAGTGGCACCGCTGTGGTCCAGATCCATTTAGTGATGCCTGCTCTATAGCATGTACTTGTCTCAATTAAGAGTACTAATTGTCACTATTGTCTGCTGCTTTGTTGCTCTGCTATCAGCATGAATCACTTCTGACAAGTTTTCCTGACACCAAGAGAAAAAAAGGTGACAGGGAGGGAGCTCCAGCAGATTGGCAGCCTCAGTTCAGTTCCTGTGTGCTGTATGAGGGGGGTGTGTGTCTTTTTTTTACCTGAATGCATTCTAATGGAGACACAGAGCAAGCACTAGTGCCTCCAAAGCAAGTGGCTTGCTATGGGGGCACTCAGTAGGGGAGAGGAGCCAAAAGCACAGGTGGGGTGACCCAAGAAGAACAGGATCAGGGCTGCTCTGTGCAAAACCATTACGCAGAGGAGTAACATGTTTGTCATTTAAAAAAAAAAAAAATTGAGCCTTTAGAATCACTTTAGAGCGAAGGTCCGCCCCAAAAAAATAAAAAAATAAATAAAAGCCAGCAGCTACACATACTGCTGCTGCTGGCTTTTAATAAATGGACACTTACTTGTCCTGGAGTCCAGCGATGTCGGCACCGCAGCTGATGCTTCCATCAGCTGTTGGGTGCTTCGCCGCCATTGCGGGTAAGGGAACCCGGCAGTGTAGCCTTACAGCTTCACGCCGGAAACCCTAATGCGCATGCGCGAGGTCCCAATCCTCTCTCCTACTGGCCTGGCGACAGGGGGAGAAGGAGGGAGCCCCGCGGTGATGTCACGGGCCGCACTCAAAGACAGGTATCCTTCCCCCCCCCCACTCCCCCCCGAAAGGTGCCAAATGTGGCACCAGAGGGGGAGAGGGGACAAATGAGCGAAAGTTCCACTTTTGGGTGGAACTCCGCTTTAAGTGCCGTTTCACACTAGTGCGATGCCAGACATTGCATGTTATTTTCACGGCATTGCTGTGATGCCTGTATGACTGAAATCGCATCGCATTCGCACCAAAATGGTGTAGGACCCTTTTTTGGGCCACACTGGAATCAGATCGCATGGGTGTTCACACCCATGCAATCCGATTCCTGCACCATTTCACAGTTCGCACTGCGAACCGATCTGGGGGTGTCATTAACTTTAAATTGACACACCCCAGCGGTTCGCAGATCTCAGTGTGAACCACTGTGCGATTCAGGCGTTTCCTGCATTGCACCAGTGTGAATCGAGCCCAAAACAGTCTGGGCATGGCATAAGGGGAAAAAAGTACCCTAATGTCTCACTAAAATTATATATGGGTTTTCAAAGGGTCATCAGTAATTAAACACATAATACCCATACTTAAAAAAGAGATTGTTTAGCAATATTATAAGCGATTGTCTTCGTTCTCTTATCAGCTATCAAATTGCATCACTTGTTTATTATTCACCAGAAAGCACTCCCAGGGCTTATAATGAGAATTCGCTAGCTCTTGTATATTCAACACACCAAATTAATTGCCTGTTCCCTAGCAACCTAGAAACCTGAAACCTAAATAAATTGTACTAGTTATATCCCCTGCACTACTATAATGAAACGCAACAGTCGTCATGCACAATAGTACAACGAATTCAAACCAATTCTGTAGAAAATCTCCTCCATGTACTATTTGTGTCAAAAAATTCTGAAAAAAAAAATAAAAAAATTCTAAAAACGTAGCTAGGGAATATAAATATAAAACTTTGAACATGTATTGCCACTTGTAGTCACCTCTGTTCTGCAGCGCGTCACAGCTGAGGACTACACCAGAAAAAGGTTTGCACCGGGCCATCACCCAGTATAATATGGGTGTGGAGGCACATACAAAAATATGGGCGTTAGCTCCTGGGTGGCAAAATAAATCAGCTTCCATTGCAATCCAAGGAGCGTTGAATGGCTGTATTTCCTAATTTAATTTTAAAACAAAATATCCTGTGGTAATTAGACCAGCTCATTGGTAGGAAAAACTGCATTAGCCACCACGCTGTTTCAGATGCCCGAAAAAAAGGGCACAAATATTACAAATCAGCCTTTCCTCACTCTTGTTATCCCAGAGGAACCCTTGAAAAAATTCTCAGGTCTCAGGAGGAACCACTACTAAAATAAACAAACAAATAAATAAACTGGGGGTCATTGAGAAAATGCCCTTACATTAATGGTCATTGGGGGCAGATGCCCCCCCGACCCCCCCCCCCCCATCCTTTCCATTCTGTTGCTGGCTCTGCCAAGTGATCATGGCCCTGGAACTATGCAGGCACCGTCAAATAGGAGGTCAAATTGGCCACAGCTCCAATTTCTGGAGAAACCCGCAAGAATATTGTGCGGGGTGCGGGGAGCATTTGGGCGGCAGCCCAGGCACCAGCACGAAACGTCTTGTCACCATGGCAAAACCTGGGGTTTGTCGAACCTGCTCTAAATAATAGTGAAATGATCTTCTTTTAATCCAAACACTGTGCACCACCATGTGCGGTAAAAATGCTAACCTTTATGGCCTGTGAAGGCCTGCCAAGCCTTTAGAATGAAACCACCAAAGTAGATGAGAAATGACTTTCTAAATGGTGGCTTGTTCAGTCTGTTAGCCAGCTATGGCTAAGGCCTGGTTCACACCTATGCCTTGTTTGGTGCTTTTTGCAGAAACGCACTACAGTCCATTTAACATGGTTTCCTATGGGACACGTTCACATCTATGCTTTTTTCAGCCGCTGCTTTTTTAAATGCAAAACCATGCATTTTTGGTTCAATAGACTCCAACGAAGAAGCTGCAGAAAAGCATGTAGTGTGTTTTTGATGCGTTTGACACTTTTTTTAATCTGCCCAACAACAAATTGGCCAAAAACGCATTAAAAACATGTGAAAAACACATCAAAAAGGCTTTTGACGGGGTGGACTGGTCTTTCCTCCGGGAGACACTTAAATTTGTGGGTATGCCAGATCCCACCCCGTCATGGATATCGGCCATCTATGATAATCCCACAGCGACTGTTCGGGTGAATGGCTACGACTCCAGCCCTCAGTGGCATTGCTAGGGGGGGAACGGGCCACACCCGGGTGACAGCCGTCACGGCGCTGGATCGAGAGAGGCGCCACAACTCTCTCCTCTTCCTCCTTCCCCTGCGCAACCCGGTATCTCCTTCGCTCCCTCTCGAGAGGGAGAAGGAGTAAGAATTTGGGTTTTGAGGCAGACAGTTCTGGAGTGCCATAGTGCACGGCGCCCGCATGTCCTCCGGGATACGGCACTGCAATCTCTGGTGCCGGCTGCCTACCACAGCAATTACACTCCTCAGACCGATGGAGCCTAGGCTCCTCCTCCACACTGACAGTACATATACAACAGGAGGAGGAGCCTAGGAGGAGGAGGAACATCCATGTGGACAGAGCGTGCTGAGCTGAGGTCTGTGACTGTAGGGACGGGAGCGTTACATTAGGGGATTGCACAGAGGGGGGGGGGGTTACATTAGGGGGATTGTTACACAGAGGGAGATTGCACAGGGGGGGTTACATTAGGGGATTTGCACAGATGGGGGGGTTACATTAGGGGGATTGTTACACAGAGGGAGATTGCACAGGGGGGTTACATTAGGGGGATTGCACATGGGGGGGGTTACATTAGGGGGATTGCACAGAGAGGGGGTTACCTTAGGGTGATTGTTGCACAGAGGGGGGGTTACATTAGGGGGATTGTTGCACAGAGGGGGGTTACATTAGGGGGATTGTTGCACAGAGCAGGGTTACATTAGGGAGATTGCACAGGGGGGGGTTACATTAGGGGATTTGCACAGATGGGGGGGTTACATTAGGGGGATTGTTACACAGAGGGAGATTGCACAGGGGGGGTTACATTAGGGGGATTGCACATGGGGGGTTACATTAGGGGGATTGCACAGAGAGGGGGTTACATTAGGGTGATTGTTGCACAGAGGGGGGGTTACATTAGGGGGATTGTTGCACAGAGGGGGGTTACATTAGGGGGATTGTTGCACAGAGCAGGGTTACATTAGGGGGATTGCACAGGGGGGGTTAAATTAGGGAGATTGCACAGGGGGGTTACATTATGGGGATGGTTGCACAGAGGGGGGGGGTTACATTAGGGGGATTGTTGCACAGAGGGGGGTTACATTAGGGGGATTGTTGCACAGAGAGGAATTGCACAGGGGGGTTACATTAGGGGATTGCACAGGGGGGGTTACATTAGGGGGATTGCACAGGGGGGGTTACATTAGGGGGATTGTTGCACAGAGGTTGGGTTACATTAGGGGGATTTTTGCACAGAAGGGGGTTACATTAGGGGGATTGTTGCACAGAAGGGGTATTGCATTAGGGGGATTGCACAGAGGGGGGTAACATTAGGGGGATTGCATTAGGGGAATTGCAGGGGGGCTCCATTAGGGGGATTACACAGGGGGAGAGCTATGCTTATGCGCTAGCCTGCTCAGTGCCCCGCAACAGGTGACACAAACCCAAGTGACGCCACTGCCAGCCCTTTCTCTATCTCGAAAGGCACCAGACAGGGCTGCACCCTATCTCCACTGCTGTTCGTCCTTTCCCTGGAACCTTTCCTACACCATATCAGAGATAATCAGTCCATTAGAGGCATCCAGCCAATGTCAACACAAAGTTGCGGCTTATGCTGACGATCTTTTATTCTACATTACCGAGCCCCTCACCTCTTTACCCTCCCTGTTACAGGAGCTGAAGCGCTATGGCACCCTGTCTAATTTTAAGGTCAACTTACAAAAATCAGAGGCCTTAAAGGGGGGTTCCACCCGCGATTTTTTTTGTTTTAAAAGTCAGCAGCTACAAACACTGTAGCTGCTGACTTTTAATAAGGACACTTACCTGTCCTACTCGTAGAATTTTTTTTTTTCCTTTTTTTTTTTTTTTATTTATTTGTAGATTTTTGGTGAATTTTTTTTTCAGGGTGGAACTCCACTTTAAGTGTTTCCTTGTCGGATTCTACCATTTCTAACCTACGCCCCTTTTTCCCATTCAAATCAATACCTAGGAACAAAAATCTCTGCAAACTTACAAGACATTGTTGCCCTCAACTTCCAGACCCTTTTATCTACGCTCGCGGCTGATCTTGGGAAATGGGACTCTTTGGCCCTTTCCTGTTTTGGCCGTTGCAATATACTTAAAATGAATGCAATGCCCAGAGTTCTGTATTTATTGCAGGCACTGTCCGTCAAGATACCTCAGACATTCTTTCACGCCGTACGTTCCACATTCATCAGATTCATATGGCGTGGTAAACATCCACGTCTTGGCAGAGCACTCCTACTACGACCAAAGATTAAAGGCGGTCTTGGATTTCCAGACCCAGCCCTGTACTATACTGCGGCACATATGACCAGGGTCGTGGACTGGTGCAGTCACAGTGATTTGAAGCTCTGGGTGTCGCTGGAACAGGAAGCAGCCGGGGCCCCCTAGCGGATCTTCCTTGGGCGGGGAATACTCCTGCCACACACCTGACTACTCACCCACTGATTGGGCCAACTCTTATGGAACTGAGAAGGTTTTTCCGTTTAGCCTCACTACAAATTTTTCCATCCCCACTGGCGCCACTTATTGGTCATCCAGATTTTACATGGTATGGGCAGCTGGAGCTGGCATGTAGACCCGACCGGTTTCGTCTGATATAGACTTCAACTGGGGTATGGGCTCCAGCTGCCCATACCACGCTTTTTACTATAAATTCTTTGTATTTTGGATTTTAATCGATGTTCATTCATTTTGAAATTTTTATGGATTTTCAATAAATCTGTTGGATTTACACTATGTGGAGGACTTCTCTTCTTATATTTTTTCATGATCGCTGTACATTGAGGTGAATATTTCGGGTGCATCTGGATGTACCTTCTGGTTTGAAGACACCGACCAGTGGTGCTGCCAGTATCAGAGAGGAGGTGTTCTGCAGATCCCCGCGGCTTCTTGGGTTCATACAGTGGATAAAGCGTTGTTGATCCACTGCCGTACGGTGAGTTGGGTCCACTCTGACTGGTAAGAGTACTTATTTCTTCCCCACTGTCCCAAGGTGAAGGGTGACATCATATATTCTGTATGTTCATACAGACAACCTGATATACCTTTCTAAATACACCTACAGTTGATGCAAGTTTCCTGTTGGACTCTGACTCATGAACTTTCACACAAGATACTGCTAATATAGCATTCAATCACATCTATTGTTTTTCATATAGGCAATTTTTTGATTTTGTATTTCATGTGTCTATGTATGGGTTATGACTTGAACATCAATTCCACATACACTCCTCACTATATAGAATAGATCACTTTTTTGATCTTTCTTGACATCACTCAAAACATTTTTTTATTTCATCACATTTATTTTGTGTACAAATATTATATATCACCTTGGTGATTTGAATTCCTGTTACCGTTCACGTTCTGTTGGTCACTCCTATTATATCACATTGTGTATGTACACATTCCCTGTGCATACAGGTTACACATAAAAGTAGGGTCTTCACTACTTTTTTTCACAACGCCACACTTTATTACATATATATTAAATAAGAAGCCCGGAGTCGTCATCTCCCGCGGAGCTGTCTTCTTCCTCGCCGCCGGTTACCCGCCAGAACACAAAAAAAAATGGTCTTGTCCTGAAGCTGTCTGACTTTTTCCGTTGTGATGTCCAGTACCTCTTATATAGGCATGGCCATTCAATGACGTTGTCCGGAGAGCCCGCCCCTTGTGACGTATGGTATGGACCTGGGGAACCTCACGCCGTTATTTTTTTGGGGCGATTTTTTTGACGGTAGTTTTTCTTTTTTACATTTAGCTTTCAGCGTTGAAGCCCGCTGACAGCTAATGACTCATCGGTTGTTAAGGACACAGCATCTGGCTTCTCGGCCCCCCTCCTTAGCAACCAGCTATACACTGTGTTTACAGTGCGTTTAAAGAGGAAGAAAAAAAATGCAAAATACATGCAAAAACAAGGGTTTCAAAACGCACTGCAAAACCTGCCTGAAAAACGAATCAAGCGAAGCCGCATAGATGTGAACTTAGACTTACAGATTAAAATCCTGCTGCTTTGCGGACTATTTTATATTGTGTGCATTCTATTTGGCTGCTAGGAGCCCAAGTCTGATCATCAGCATTCTCATTACCCGATTGGAACTTGGGTTTAACCACTTCAGCCCCGGAAGGATTTACCCCCTTCCTGACCAAGCCCTTATTTGCGATTCGGCACTGCATCGCTTTAACTGACAATTGCGCAGTCCTGCGACGTTGTACCCAAACAAAATGTACGACCTTTTTTCCCCACAAATAGAGCTTTCTTTTGGTGGTATTTGATCACCTCTGCGGTTTTTATTTTTTGAGCTATAAAACAAAAAAAGAGCGACAATTAAAAAAAAAAGCAATATTTTTTACTTTGTTACAGTAAATATCCACAAAAAATATCTAAACAAAATTTCTTCCTCAGTTTAGGCCAATATTTTTGGTAAGAAAAATAAATTACAATAAGCGTATATTGATTGGTTTGCGCAAAAGTTATCGTGTCTACAAAATAGGGGATAGATTTATGGCATTTTTATTATATATTTTTTTTTGTAGTAATGGAGGCAATCTGCGATTTTTATCGTGACTGAGACATTGCGGCGGACACATCGGACACTTTTGACACATTTTTGGGACCATTGACATTTACAGAGCGATCAGTGCTATAAATATGCACCGAATTCTATGTAAATGTCACTGGCAGGGAAGGCGTTAACACTAGGGGGCGATCAAGGGGTTAAGTGTGTGTTAGCTCACTGTGTTCTAACTGTATGGGGATTGGACTAACTTTGAGAGATGACAGTTTGCTGTTTCTACTTAGTAGAAAACACACAATCTGTCTTCTCTCCTCTGACAGCACAGGGATTTGTGTGTTTACACACACACAAATTCCCGTGCTGGCTCTTGTGCACGCGATCGCGTGTGGCCGGCATCGATTGCACCCGCCGGTCACGCGCATCGGGTCCCCCACCGTGCAGCGGGCGCGTGTCTCCTGCGCCGCGCACGTGCCCTCTGGCAGCTCTTAAAGGGGCGACGTATGGGTACGTGATTTTGCACAGCCGCGCCACTTTGCCGACGTATATCGGCATGAGCCGGTCGGCAAGTGGTTGTGAAGGTTCGGTTTAAAAAAAAAAAAACAACATGTCATACTTGCCTCCTCTGTGCAGTTGGTTTTGCACAGAGTGGCCCTGATCCTCCTCTTCTGGGGTCCCTCCGCAGCGCTCCTGGCTCCTCCTTTTCTCGAGCGCCCCATCAGAGAAGTGCTCTCCTTTGTAAACGCCCGTGTGGGTGCACTCCCGTGTCCTGCTGCTGCGTCCATAGACATAGACAGCGGGACTCGGCTCCGCCCCCGCGGCGCACACGTCATTGGATTTGAGTGACAGCAGTGGGAGCCAATGGCTGTGCTGCTATCAATCTATCCAATCGGGCATTTGATAAACAGTTGTGCAAATATCGTGTGGAAAAAAAAAATGGCTACCATCCCCATTTTATTTTTCAAGGTCTTTGCTTTCAAAAAAAATATTATTGTTTGGGGGTTTAATGTAATTTTCTAGCAAAAAAAAATGCAGGCTTTAAATGTGTGCAAAAATTTTTGTTTTAAATGCCATGGTAAAAAATAGTTAAGGCAAACCAGTACTTTGCCTGATAGCAGTTTCCACAATCAGGGCTCCTGAAGCTGAGCTTGTGCAATGTAAATAGCAGAATCCCCCCACCAATAGGAAACCTAACTGCTGCATCCAGACTCTCAGACTCCCATAGACATGAATGCTACCAATGCCATCATAAACAATATTATAGTGAAAAGTCACATTATCCATACTGAAAAGTATTTGATGAGCTTCAAAGGCAGATTAGTTAGGTGAATGATAAATATAAAACGCCTTGTGGTACCTTTCATCCACCAAATTGTGAATAGACCAGGTAATTAAAAAATAAAATATATAAATAGGATTTAAAAATGTAATTTCTTCCTGTTGAGAAACCTACAGAAAGGAACGCGTTTTTATGATAATGTAGTAGGTGAGATTGCTGTGTGCGGAGCAAGAACGCTGATGTAGGTTCTCACAAGGGAAAATCCCCATTTACTTCACTTCCAGGAATCCAGAATCTTAATACATCAGGATTATGGAGATTATAGGCAATGGACACCTGTAATTATTGTACTGCACCTAGCACTCTCAAAAGAAACAATTATCATCAACTGGGAAAACGGAAACCTTAACATGCATTGTGATTTTATTATATTTATATTGCAACCTTTAGAGCCGGGTTCACACAGGGGCGACTCGTCAGGCGACTCAGCCACCTGACAAGTCGCGCTCCACTCTGTTCAATGAAACCGTACAACTGTTCAATACAGAAGTCATTTTGCAAGTCGCCTCTGAAGTCGTCTTGAGATCGCCTTGCCGAGTCGCCCCCAAAGTCGTGCCGCCCCTGTGTGAACCGGGTCTTAGGCCTCATGCGCACTGGATGTTTTGGGCTTTAGATGTTTTTTTCTACAGTCAATAAACTTTCCAGCATGTTATCCTATGTGTCCATGCACACATAGGCTGTTATCAACTGTTTTTGGCAGGAGCGTTTTTTGGCTGTAAATAAAAACCCAAAAACGAGTGGGTTCTGAGAGGATTTTTTTTTTTAGGTATAAAAACGCTCCAACCTCAAAAAACGCTGATAAACGCTCAAAAACGCGGCTCACCAGCATTTTTTTATGTTTTGGATCCCATTGATTTAAAATAAAAAAAGTTAAAAAAACGCTATTGCAAAAGCACTGGAAAACTTTGGAAAACTCACTGCAACAAAGCTACTGCCGTTTTTATAACATTATTATAAACGTCCAGTGTGCAGGAGGCCTTATTACCCAATATTCAGCACCATTGACGCAGGCAAAAGCAAAATAATTAAAGTGTCACTAAACCCACATCATAAAAAACTATCAATAAATGGTGTATTACATGCTGTTCATACTCACTCCGTCACTATGAGATTTGTTTTCTGTATTCTTCAAAAAACCTGCTTGATCCTGCTGCTTTCTAGCTCCACCTTCTGTTCATGTCCCCAATTCAGCTGGGGATTTTGCAGTTCAGTGTTGGTAGCTCTGCACATGCTCAGTTTTCAGCGAGTTTCAATGCTAAGCATTTCCGCTCTATCACATCTGAGCAGCCCATGTGACTTTAGAGTGGTAAATAACAGCCCACTCCCTCCCTTCCTCCTCCATGCCCACTAACCAGCTAAACACAATGGGGGTGGGACATTACATGTAGAATAATGGACGCTTCAACTCCCTCTTATTTGAAGATACAGGCTGGAGGGGAGTGACACAGCCTGTGACTGTCAGAAATCTGCCCACACCATGTTATTCCCACAAAATAATAAAGATTTAATTTCAAATATACACTCACCGGCCATGTTATTAGGTACACCTGTTCAATTGCTTGGCAAGACATTAATCAGCCAATCACAGAGAAAGACATTCGGCCTGTGTATATGCCACCCTGTCCGACAGAAGCCGGCCCTTTGGCTGGCTTCTGTTTGACAAGCATGCTGGAAAACCAGAAGCCGACTGACTCCCGATGGCTGAGAGCGCTGGGCCATCCCCGTTAGAACACAACAGCTCAGCAGGGAAGATTTCTATACTAATTTTGCATAGTTAGTACAGCGGCTCCGACCGGAGCTGACTGTTTTTTTTTATTTTTATTTAACCCAGTGGGTTGAAAAACTCAAAACTCATCGTGTGTACCAGGCTTTAAAGTGGTTGTAAAACCACTTTGTTATCTTTACACAATCCCCTGTGTTAGATAAAAGTTATGTGCCCCAGTGTATGTTCTTTAAAAAAAAAAGAAAAGCTGCTTTATACCTTATTTCAGAGCGCTGCTTGGTGCTCACGTGACCGCCCGCCACTCTCCTCTCCCAATCTGACAACTACAGTGGGAGGGGCTGAGAAAACGTCAGACAGGAGAAGGGGAGGAGAGCGGCGGGCAGTCACGTGAACACCGGCTGGTGCTCTGAAGGTATAAGGTATAAAGCGGCATTTTTTTTTATAAAGAACATAAACTGGGGCAGATAACTTAATGGAACACAGGGAATTATAGGAAGATAAAAGTTGTTTTAGCAGCAGGAGGGGAGGGGCGGGAAACAGATCGGCAGAGACTAGCTGACAGGCAGTGAAGGAGGGGAAGAGAGGAGAGACAGCGGGATGACGGAGGCATGTAAACTGACCACAGTATCAAGGATCAGCAGCCAGTATAAACGTGGTCGGATTACAGAGGGGAGGGCAGCTCCTGGTGGGATCAGCCAGGTATTTTTGATGATAGAAAGGGACAAAATTACACAGCACAAGCACTATGCTGTATAACATGCTTTGAGGCTGGGTTCTCACTGGTGCGCTGTGCGAGATTGCATGTGATTCGCACCGTACTGCAGTGCAAATCACATGCGATGCCCGTGCAATGCGATTTCAGCCATACAGATAGTATGGCTGATATCGCATCGCATTCGGACCAAACACGCACAGGACCCTTTTTTTGGTCCGCACCAGAATTGGATCGCATGGGTGTTCACACGCATGCGATCCGATTCATGTCCGAACTGTCAGTTCGCAGTGCGATATGCAAGCTGAAATGGTGGTGTCGTTAATGTTGTATGACACTACCCAGCAGTTTGCATATGGCAGTGTGAACTGCCGTGCGAGTTGGGTGCGATGCGGGAACCCGCAGTGGATTTGCAGGGTTCCTGTATCGCACTAGTGTGAACTCAACCTAAAAGGATAAACGATAAGGATAATGCTAGAACAGGATATTTTTTATTTTTTTATTTTGAGGGTAACAACCGCTTTAAAGAAGACCTAGTCTTAAAGTGATTGTAAAGTCAGAAGCTTTTTTTATCTTAATGCATTCTATGCATTAAGATAAAAAGCCTTCTGTGTGCAGCAGCCCCTCTCGGCCCCCCGAATACTTACCTGAGCCCCCTCTAGTTCCAGTGATGTTGCACGAGACACTTGGCTGGATGGGACTGCCCTCCTCAATGGCTGAGACAGCAGAGCGGCGCCATTGGATTCTGCTGCTGTCAAAGTCAGTCAGTCAGTCAGTCAGTCAGTCAGTCAATCAGGAGAGAAAGGGGACGGGCCCGGGTCGCAGCTCCGTGTCTAAATGGACACACAGAGCCGTGACTCTGCTTTTCCGTGCCCCCATAGCAAGCTGCTTGCTGTGGGGGCACTCAACAGGAGTGAAGGGCTAGGAGAGCCGAAGAGGGACCCGAACAGAGGAGGATCTGGGCTGCTCTTTGCAAATCCACTGCACAGGGCAGATAAGTATGTTTGTTATTTTTAGGGGGGGGGGGGGGAATTTGACTTTACAATCACTTTAAAGTAGACCTTCACTCATAAAAGGGGGTTACAATCTCCCCATCCTCAGCAATATGAAAAGGCTGTTTTTAAAAACGCAGCGTATTATTGAGGGCTTGCTGCAACAACCTGGAAGAGACAGCTTAGGCTCCCAATGACATCAGAGGGGAAGATGGAGGCACGGGAGCCAGTCTGCAGCATCACGACAATGCTGGATTAGCTGGGGAGTATATTATTTGAGGGCAATCCTGCACAACAGGTAAGAGAGGAAAAAATAAAAGCGGAGGGAAGGGAGGGAGTGATGTTACTCATTACAATCAAAATTCTGGCCAACACAATTTCATTTGCATGATATATATGTATAATCTGTGAATTTACATTCCATCACATTCTGCAAGCCTGTTTCGCCCAGTCCCCCACAAGGTCACACATCATTTGACATTAGGATAAGACCTAAGCCATGGCAATGTGAATGGATGATCACAACTCAAGGAGTCTGACAGCAGAATTCTGGGGGAAGATAAAGACATGATCTGGGAGGAGGAGATTGACCTTGAGTATTTGAGTACTCAAAGGTCCGTTTCACAAGCACCAATGGGCCTTTCTCACATTAATCAGTTTAATCTGTCAGTCTTGTTCTTCCACTTGTGCAAATATTTTACCAAATAATTAGCCCTTTCATGAGAAAATAACCAAGTGCCTATTCAATGTCCAAAGGACAATGGTGAAGTATAACCCAGAGCAGGCAGATTGCCTTGTGCTTGCAAAGCTTACCAGTCCTGTTGCTGCCTCTGTGTCCTGTGAGAAGGGGAGAGAGCTGCTACAGAGCGGCACAGTGCTTGACCAAGAAAGGATTCAGGTAAGTATGTATGGCATGGGGGGAGGGGGGCACTTTAACCTCTTCCGCCTTATTTTTTCTTTATACCCGTGCAGATACAGACTTTTCAAAAGTCATTAATTAAACAGAACTTGGCACGTCTCTCGAGTGAAAGTGTTTGAACTTGGCAATTGGTCACCTAAGCATTAAGCAGTGCAGTGACAAGCATTAGGCCCCTTTCACACTTGTGCTACTTCAAAGTCGTGCGATTTTGCCGAGATTTCGCGGCCGCTATTTTGACAAGACAGTCATACGACTGTGGATCTGTCTTTGCCCCACGACTTGAAGTACGACTTCAAATGGAGCGGGGACGTGACTTTGATCCCCCAATAATTAGGGGGAACTCCACGTCAATTTAAAAAAAAAACGGCATGGGTTCCCCCTTCATGAGCATACCGGGCCCGTTAGTCTGGTATGGATTTTAAGGGGAACCCCCACGCCGAAAAAACGGGGTTGGGTTCCCCCCAAAATCCATACCAGACCCTTATCCGAGCACCAGCCCGGCCGGTCAGGAAAGAGGGAGGGGACAAGCAACCGCCCCCTCCTGACCCATACCAGGCCGCATGCCCTCAACATGGGGGGTGCTTTGGGGCAGCGGGGCCCTGCGCCCCCCCACCCCAAAGCATCTTGTCCCCATGTTGATGAGGACAAGGGCCCCTTCCCGACAACCCTGGCCGTTGGTTGTCGGGGTCTGCGGGCGGGGGGGCTTATCGGAATCTGGGAGCCCCCTTTAATAAGGAGGCCCCCAGATCCCAGCCCCCCACCCTCTGTGAATGAGTATAGGGTACATCGTACCCCTACCCATTCACCTGGGGGGAAAAAAGTGTCAATAAAAAAACCACTAGACAGGTTTTCAAAGTAATTTATTAGGCAGCTCCCGACTTCGGGGGTCTTTTCCGACTTCTCCGCTCTCTTCTGCCTCTTCTCCCGCTCTCCTTAGGGGAAGGGAAGAAGACGACGGAGAAGACCGGGCCAACGCTAGCAAAAGAGCGGCAAAAGAGCAGAAGATACCGGATGAGCCCGGAAGAAGAGACACAAGAGAGCGGGAGTAGAACCGGAGAGCGGGAGAAGTCGGAAGAGACCCCCGAAGTTGGAAGAGACCCCTGGAGCTGCCTAATAAATTACTTTGAAACCTGTCTAGTGTGTTTTTTTTATTTACACTTTTTCCCCCCAGGTGAATGGGTAGGGGTTCGATGTACCCCATACTCATTCACATAGGGTGCGGGCCGGGATCTGGGGGCTACCTTATTAAAGGGGGCTCTAGATTCCGATAAGCCCCCCGCCCGCAGACTCCGACAACCAACAGCCAGGGTTGTCGGGAAGGGGCCCTTGTCCTCATCAACATGGGGGCAAGGTGCTTTGGGGTGGGGGGGCACAGGGCCCCCCTGCCCCAAAGCACCCACCCCCACATGTTGAGGGCATGCGGCCTGGTACGGCTCAGGAAGGGGTGCGGCGCTCGCTCGTCCCCACCCCCTTTCCTGACCGGCCGGGCTGGTGCTCGGATAAGGATCTGGTATGGATTTTGGGGGGACCCCACGCCGTTTTTTCGGCGTGGGGGTTCCCATTAAAATCCATACCAGACCGACGGGCCCGGTATGCTCATGAAGGGGGAACCCATGTCGTTTTTTGTTTTTTTTAAATTGGCGTGGAGTTCCCCTTCATGCACAAGTCGCATGCCAAAGTCGGATCTGTTAATACGGAATCCGACTTTGATCCGACTTCAGAAAAAAAAGTAGTGCAAGAACTACTTTGAAGTCGGCACGACTTAAAGTCGTTCCAATATAAATGGTAGTCATTCAAAATCATGGAGAATGACTTGTCATGCGATCTTGCAGTCCAAAATCGTGGCACAAGTCGTATAAGTGTGAAAGGGGGCTTAGGGAGTGCATCTACATGTCCCATACCTCTTTACCGGGATGGAGGTGAACTTTGCTATTGCTTTGATTTCCTTATGCTCATTACAGGGTTGCTTTAAATGACTGGCTATATGAGCCACGTGTACTGGGCTTCTGCCACAAGCTACTCTTTATTAATTTCATCCTATTCCATGACTAAGCTACCTTCCAGGAATGCAGCCATTTAATCAGCCCCCAACATGAAAAACTTGTTAGAGCATTTTTTTTTTTCTTAGCAGAACACAGAGGACTCATTTCACTTAAATTAAAATCCTTCATGAAAAGACAAGGACCACACAGATGTGATTGTTTTATGAGGACAACTTTCTGTGTGGTCTACCAAATCAAAAACCAGCAGCCGTTATAACAATCACTGTATCATGACAGCAGAGAAGTCAATTAAGAATCAAAGGGTAAGAAAAGGAACACTATGACATCACTGGAATCCTTACCAAATAAAAAACCAGCAGTCCTGATAGCAATTACTGCCTTGTGTAAGCACAGAAGTCCCTTGATATTCTAAGGCCATGCTGATGTAAGGGGGCACTATGACATCACAGGAATCAGGAATGAACAGAATGATGAAATATTTAGAAATATGCATCCCATTATTGAGCTTTAGTTACTGAGCGCTTTCAAGTTGTAGTAAAATTACAGTCAAAACCTAACCAAACCATTCCTAAAAATGCTCCCTCCCGCCTCATAACACCTATTCTGACTAACCTGTGTAAGAAAGATCTGTATACATACCTATTTTCAGGCCATTCTGGCCTGGTCATGTGATCCGGCTCCCCACTGTCAGTCAACGGCAGCTGCAGGGGAGAGGAAGGAACATGAACAATGGAGAGGCCACAGTAAGCCTAGGAGCGATGTCACCACTGAGCCAATCCTTTAAACAGCTTAGGAATTTATTCAGTATATAAGTATAAAACAACACTAAAAACTTGCGTGAAAAATGTTAGAGCACTTGCAGAGTGCTAGAGCGGGTGGGGACTTCCACATGCAGTGTCACAGGAGCACAGGAGGGCCGCCAGAAAGTCTCTATTGAGGGATCCACGAGCACCGTGTGTTAGCCGCAGCTGGAGCCCCGATAAGCCTCATGGAGATGTCGGCTGTGTGTCTCTGGGTGGGAGTGGTCCAGGGCTGCAAACTGGGGAGCCGCCCACACGCTGTCTGGCCAATCAGAACTCGCACTGCTTCATTCCCCCAGCCCAGTGTGAACCTGGGCTTAATCCCGAAATGTTTGCAACTGATTTTGCTGCATATATTTTGCGCCAACAATGTTTAAAGAGGAAGTAAACCCTGATGGGTTTTTCTTTCTTCCCTGCAAAGTAAAGGCATAATGTGCTAGTATGCATCGCATACTAGCACATTATGTGACACTTACCTGCAAAGGAAGCCTGCGCTGTCCCCGCATCCATCTTCGCCCGTCTTCCTTCGGGGGCCGTGAACTCCGGCTGTGTGACTGGCCTGAGCTGCGTGACGTCACTTCCACGCATGCATTTGGGAGCGTCAGGGCAGACGCTCCAGAAGGAACGGCACGTGTGGCCGTTCCTTCAGGGCATGCGCAATGACATAAATCGGCGCAGTATACAGTAAATATCTTCTAATAGGCGCACGTTTAGGAGATATTGACAGTACCTTTAGGCAAGTCCTATTCTAAGCTTACCTATAAGTACAACTTACGCGGGAAGGTTTACTGCCTCTTTAAAGAGTAACTCCATTTTGTTGAGAAAAAAAATCTTCCCCTCTGGGTGATCTATGTATATTGCAAGGATTTTAACAAACTGTAAAAGATTCCTATATTTTGTTATTCTAAAGAAAGAGCTGTGTGTTTGTTTATGTCCATGTGCCAAGTGAATCTAACAGGAGTGGTTTCACAATCATCAATTAGCTGCTGCACCTGCAGGGCTCTATTTGCAGGGTCTGCATTCCTTTAGATGTGATTTCCTATTGAGAGTATCCCACCAAAAATAAAAATTTTGTTGCAGGGGATGCCAAAAATCGAACTTGTATCTTGTAAGTGCAGACTTGTGGGAAATTCAGTGAGCCAAGCAGGAAATTATGTTTCTGGGGGGCGTTCTGTACACATTCTGTGTACAGAACACTTCCAGGGTGCCATATTGCATTTAAAAATTACAACACTGCATATTATAAAGGAAAGGTAATTTTTAATAACATCCAATTACAATATGGCTTTTTTTTTTTATTATGCTACTTTTTTTCCCCACGAACGTAGAGTTACCCTTTAACATACTTTAAAATTCACATCAGTCCCTGCCCTCAAGGAGCTTGCAATCTAAAACTCTCTACCTTCCATGCATACATACTAGGGCCAACTTAGACTGGAGCTAATTAAAGCGGAGTTCCACCCAAAAATGGAACTTCCGCTTTAAGTACTGGTGACCCCTGACATGCCACATTTGGCATGTTATTTTGTTTGGGGGGGGGGCAGGTACCCAGTTTTGACAGGCACCCAGCTCCCACTTCCTCCCCTGGCACTGCAGCGCCAGAAGGAAGTTCACCTCTTGCCCCCTCCCTCCCTGCAATCTTCTGGGACACGTCACAGGTCCCAGAAGATTGCCCAGTCATTCACAACGCACAGTGCGGCTCGTGCGTGCGCAGTGCGCGCCAGCTGTGAAGCCACATCCAGACGCCCATAGTTACAATGCCTGCGCTGCGGAGAGGAACGAGGCATCGTGCGCCCGCATCGCTGGACCATGGGACAGGTGAGTGTATGTTCATTAAAAGTCAACAGCTACACTTTTTGTAGCTCCTGACGTTTGAATGGGTGGAACTCCGCTTTAACCTACCAGCATGTCTTTGGAGTGTGGGAGGAAACCGGAGTACCCAGAGGAAACCCACACAGGCACAGGGAGAACATGCAAACTCCATGTAAGTAGTGCATGGTTGGGATTCAAACCAAAGACCCCACTGCTGCAAGGCATACAACCCTTTCCTGTAACTATAGGACAGGATTTGTTTTACTGGCAGAACTAGTACTAGATGAACATCAAAAGGTAAAAAGCTTGGAAAAAAAAAAATGAATGCAGCTACCACAAGTACTGGCAAGTTTTTGTTCTTGGGTTTTGAAAAGCTTTTATTTCAAAGGGAAAGTGGACAAAGAATTCCAAGCAGATTCCAAATGTCATTTTTTTCTATTAAAGGCTAAAAAGTGAAAGCTGGACTCTAACATGTTAGTAGCCAAGACCAGATAGATATCTACCCCTCTAAGCCTAGTTCAAAGGGCTGATCTCAGCTGTTCTATGGCCACCTCAACAGACAAGATGGTTGGATAAGAGTTCAGATATATAGCAAGGAAATGTAACAGGAAGAAAGCGAAGGCAAATACCACCAAAGGCCTAGCGTAGGGCTTAAAACAACACTCAATGAATGTAACCATCAACTAAAATGTCTACAAGTTATCAAAAGCAAGGGTAGTGGATGGCTTAGGGGGTTAAAAGTAGCGGTTACGTTCACATTTTTGTGAACAGGAATAAGCTTAAAATGAAAGCTTGACAGAAGGTCAACATGCAGTTTTTCCCCAAATTCAATAAGCCCAAGTACTGTAAATAAATACATATTCTTGGAAATAATTTCATACTTAGAAAAAACAAACATACTGTACGTCACTGGCTGACAGCCATGTTTACAACCAAGATGATGCAAGTTCCGCTATGAAACGTATGAACAGTATTTCAGATGATTAAAATGCTTGCTTTAAAGCGATGGTCAACCCAAAAACAAGAATTTGTTACATTGCTGCTTACCAACTCCTAGTTGCATTTGTTTTCTTTTATTCTAGTGGTGCAACGAAATTTTAATTTTGGTACTGAAAATTCAGGATGCACTTGGCTGAAACCGAAATTGACAAAAAAATATATATATCATTTTTTAAATAAACGTCAAATGTGCTGCGCTATATACCTAAATCAATGTTATTTTTATGCCAAGTATAAATTAAAATCAATTTTATCATTAATAAAAAGTGTTCCAACTCATACGAAATATGAATTATAAATTCCCCTGAGAAATCCCCTTGAGGAAGCCATCTGTCCCTGTGGCGTAATGCGTAGGGGAGAGGAAACAGGACGGCAGAATGCTTAAATGTGTGACACACCGGTCACAGGCTGATGCAGTGTCACGGATTTGGAGAGTTCTTATGCTGAGTTTTTATGCTGTAAAAAGGAGGTGCACCCAACTTATGTGAGTAGTACTTTTAGAGAAATAAAAGCATTTGTATTTTACGATATAAGCACCATTGGCGTTCTCTTCCTTATATGCATGACTCGAAATATGCTATATGTATTGAGGAGACCTAGCGGCGCCAGTAAGGAGGGGAAGCGAACAGCAGCTGCTCTAGTCCTGGAAGGACTAAAATGCAATATATGACTGATCTTAAAATGTAAGGTCACATTTAATCAGGTGAGCACACATATGATGGGGGAGCACGAGTATATTTTGTAAGCACATGTGTGAAACACCTAAACGCCATTTCAGAAAAGCATTTGGTTATATAGAAGCATGTAAGTACGGCACTTCTGATACACCAGCACAGCTGGGACTGCACTTTCATGAACTGTCATAATTGTACATATTGTGAGGGGGTTAGCTCGGCAGCGGGTGTGTGTGACCCCCGGGATGGGCTCCCCACACAAAACAGGCCCAGCAAACGGAGGTTGTGGTTTTCAAAATCAAAAAAGGTGCGGTTTATTTTCTATTTACAGTGACAAAACACAGCAAAGCAAAAGAAACATAACCAAAATAAATCCTGGTCAAGTTGACCTCTGACTAAACATACAGGTTTCCTAACTAACAACTGGGATCAGCCTAGTGCTGTCCTAGTCCCTAAGTCCCTGGTTTTAAATGTCCAAGCAAATAGCCACACAGGCTTGTCTCACCGCACAGGGGTTCACTCTCCCTAGACAGTCCACACAGGTCTGGTTCCAGGCATGAGCTAACATCTAATGAAGCTGGGAGTTCTTATAGAGGCCTAAATGAGCTGACAAGCTTCAGCTGGTCTCATCAACTCCCTGTCTGCACGACGCCCAGCCCTCTCCCTAGAGGTATGAGTCATCCATGAGCCCACTAGCCTTATACAACTCTCCACCTAGTTGTATAAGTCGGCGTAAAGCCTGAATCTGGGCGAAATATATCTACCCCCCTGGATGCAACCAGGTGACTTTACCTTCCTGCTGTCACATACCCCCCCCTCTTGTTTTAACCTCGGGGTTGGAACACCAGCAATCAGGCATTCATGTACTCGAGACAAAGCATCCACATTCCCCATTTGAACGCCAGGGCGATGCTTTACTGTGAAGTTGAATTCCTGGAGGGCCAGGAACCACCTATTCACTCTTCTATTTGTTTCCTTGTTTTGAGCCATCCACTTTAACGGAGCGTGATCCGTAACCATGTCAAAGTGTCTACCTAGCAGGTAGTACCGAAGGGAATCTAGAGCCCACTTCACCGCTAAACACTCCTTTTCAACAGTGGCGTAATTTACCTCATGGGACTTCAACTTCCTGCTGAGGTAAATGACTGGGTGCTCTTCCCCGTTCCAGACCTGGGACAATACTGCTCCTAACCCCACATCTGACGCATCACTTTGTACGACAAAGTCTTTAGAGAAGTCGGGTGAGTACAACACTGGCTGGCTACATAAGGCTTGTTTCAAGAATTGGAATGCTGCCTCAGCCTCGGGGGTCCATTTAATCATGACCGACCCTTTCCCCTTCGTCAGGTTGGTTAGGGGCACAGCCTTAGAAGCAAAGTGGGGAATGAATCGCCGATAATACCCAGCGATTCCCAGAAAGGCTCGTACCTGCTTCTTGCTGTTGGGACGTGGCCAACTCTGGATGGCCTCGACTTTGTTGAGTTGGGGTTTTATTACTCCCCTCCCAATGGTGTACCCAAGATATTTGGCCTCCTCCTGCCCAATGGTACACTTCTTGGGGTTAGCCGTAAACCCCGCTTCCCGAACAGAGTCCAGGACTGCTTGCACTTTTGGCAGATGTGAGGCCCAATCTGTGCTATGGACAATTACGTCATCCAGGTAAGCCGCAGCATACTTCCGATGGGGCCTCAGCATCTGGTCCATTTTCCGCTGGAATGTGGCCGGCGCATTCTGTAACCCGAACGGCATTCTTTTATATTGGAACGCCCCGTCTGGGGTTACAAATGCGGTTTTCTCTTTGGCCGACTTGGCCAGGGGGATTTGCCAATACCCTTTTGTGAGGTCAAGAGTCGTCATGTATCGGGCTGTTCCCAGCCGGTCGATCAACTCATCTATACGTGGCATGGGGTAGGTGTCAAATTTTGTAACTTTGTTCAACTGACGAAAATCGTTACAAAATCGCCAGCTCCCATCCGGTTTAGGCACCAACACGATGGGACTAGACCAATCACTTTGGGACTCCTCTATCACCCCTAAGTTCAGCATTTTCTGTACTTCCTCCCGTATTGCCTCCCGTCGAGCCTCTGGGATCCGATAGGGTTTTAACTTCACCCTTTCACCGGGTGGGGTAATGATGTCATGCTCTACCCCAGATGTTTGTCCCGGCAGCTCAGAGAATACCTCCTTGTTGCGAAGCACAAACTCCTTAACCTCCTGTTGTTGGGGTTGTGACAAGGTGGCTGCTATTCCAACCTCAGGAATCACGCAACCAGTTTGAGCTGGTGACCAAGTGTCTGCGACTAGGGACTCTCTATCCCTCCAGGCTTTCAACAGATTAACGTGATAGATCTGTTCGGGCTTTCGCCTTCCTGGTTGTCTGACCTTGTAATTCACTTCGCTCACTTTTTCCATTATCTCGTAGGGGCCTTGCCATTTGGCAAGGAATTTACTTTCAACCGTAGGGACAAGTACCAATATCCTATCCCCCGGGGAAAAGGTACGGGTCTTGGCTCCACGGTTGTACACTCTCTGCTGTGCCAACTGCGCTTGGGCCAAATGTTCCTTCACGATGGGCATTACCTGTGCAATTCGATCTTGCATCAGGGCGACATGCTCAATCACACTCCTGTGGGGAGAACTCTCACTTTCCCAAGTTTCCTTGGCAATATCCAACAGCCCTCTTGGGTGTCTCCCATACAGTAACTCAAAGGGGGAGAATCCCGTAGAGGATTGGGGCACCTCCCTAATAGCAAACATCAAATAAGGAAGTAAACAGTCCCAATCCTTTCCATCTCTATCCACCACTTTCTTCAACATTTGTTTTAGGGTTTTGTTGAATCTTTCAACCAGCCCATCGGTTTGGGGGTGATACACCGACGTACGCAATTGCGTCACTTTGAACAATTTACACAGCTCTTTCATAACCCGGGACATAAAGGGTGTACCTTGGTCCGTAAGCAGTTCTTTACAAATACCCACCCGGCTAAAAACAAGAGATAGCTCTTTGGCTATGGTTTTGGCCGAGGTATTTCGGAGAGGGATCGCTTCTGGATAACGGGTGGCATAGTCCATTATAACTAATATGTACTGGTGCCCCCTAGCGGACTTGATTATAGGACCTACCAAATCCATGGCGATCCTCTCAAACGGGACCTCAATGATGGGTAGAGGGACCAGCGGGCTACGGAAATGTGGCATCGGGGCCAACCTCTGACACACAGGGCAGGAGGAACAATAATTTTCTACGTCCTTCATCACCCCCGGCCAATAGAATCTCTGTAATACCCTCTCTCGGGTTTTCTCTGTCCCCAGATGACCTCCAAGAATGTGCCCATGGGCCAACTCCAACACCAACTTCCTGTAAGGTTTGGGCACCACAAGCTGCTCAACGGTTTCTTCTGCCCTTTTTGCCACCCGATACAGTAGGTCCTTCTCTACGCTGAAGTATGGGTAAGTGCAGGTATTATCTGGGTTCACTAACTCGCCATCTATTTTCACTACGTTTTCCCGTGCCTTTATTAGGGCGGGGTCTTTCAACTGTTCTGTGGCAAAGTTTTCCCTGTGAACCTCAAGATCAGAAAACTCCACAGACGGTAGGTTTTCGTCTGAGGAGGTGGGCTCCTCTCCAGTTTCTTGAGTCTCCCCTGCCAATACTGATAAGGGAAATTCCGGAGAGTCCTCACCACTCTCAGGGGAGTTCTGGCTATCACATTCCTGGTACATAGGGGCACCAGTGAGGGGCTCAGGATCATCCCACAGTTCCCAGAACTTCGGAAAATCCCTTCCCACAATGGCGTCATGCGGTAACTGAGATACTAAGCCCACTGGATGAGAGAGGGTACCTTTGGGGGTCTCGAAACACACTGTAGTCACTGGATACTCTCGGGTGTCCCCATGCACACAAATAACAGCTACCTTGCTATTCCCAGAGACCTCTGTTTTAACTAACTCAGCCTTTATCAGGGTCACAAGGCTACCTGAATCCAGCAATACCACAACATTTCTACCATTAACACACATTTTGCATAAATGTTTCTCAGTTCCTCGAATGGCAGTGCATGCGACTGTCGCACACAGCGACTGACGTCTGCCCGTCAGAAAGTCACACTGCATGGGTTCCTCCACAACCGGGCAATTGGCTGCAATATGTCCCGCTTGCCGGCAGCGGTAGCAAACGATCCTTCTTGCCGCCTCTTGAGCCGCTGATTTCCCAGGCTGTTCTCGCCAAACTTGGGGTAGAGCTCCCACCCTCTCACTCTCTCCACCCTCACCCCTTGGAATCCTCTTATCCGCCCCTGGGGATGGTCTGGTCTTAGGGTGGAAAGTCCGAGTGTCTCTGGAAGAGGCCGTCAGGTTCTCTGTAGCCAAGTATTTCTCCACACGATCCACAAGACCATCGGCCGTCTCTGGGTCTCCATGGCTTACCCACTTTTGGATGGCAGTAGGAAGAGCTCTCAAAAACCGATCCATTACAACACGTTCCACAATCTTTGGTGCGGACAAAGTCTCTGGCTGTAGCCACTTTCTGCTCAGGTGAATGAGATCATACATTTGAGACCTGGGGGGTTTTCCAAGCTGGAAAGTCCAGTTATGCACACGCTGAGCCCGGACAGCCTGGGTGACACCCAGCCTTGCCAATATTTCAGCTTTTAGCATCACATAGTCTTTTGCTTGGTTAGGCTCTAGGTCATAGTAAGCTTTCTGCGATTCACCAGTTAACAGAGGAGCCACCAGTCCAGCCCACTGCTCCTCAGGCCACTTTTCTCTTTCAGCGGTCCTTTCAAATGTGGTCAAAAATACCTCTGGATCATCCTCTCCAGTCATTTTTGTCAATAAACGACTCACCCCAAAGGACGCGGTATTAGTGGGACGGCTTTCCTCACTGGTCTGCGGACGTTGCTGCATTACTGCTTCCATCTGTTGTTGTAGTCTCTGCTCTTGCTTCTGCAACAGGTCTATGAAGCGGGCCTCAGATTGCTGCTGGGCTCGTTGCTGAGCCTCCAGACTCTGTTGCAAAGTTGCGTTTGTCTGCTGCTGGGCTGCAAGGCTCCTTTGCAAACCTGCATTTGTCTGCTGTTGATTGGCATTTGCTAGAGCCAGCTGCTTCAGTATCTCCTCCATGCTGGCTTAAAAAAAAACTGCCACTGGTTCTCCACCAACTGTGAGGGGGTTAGCTCGGCAGCGGGTGTGTGTGACCCCCGGGATGGGCTCCCCACACAAAACAGGCCCAGCAAACGGAGGTTGTGGTTTTCAAAATCAAAAAAGGTGCGGTTTATTTTCTATTTACAGTGACAAAACACAGCAAAGCAAAAGAAACATAACCAAAATAAATCCTGGTCAAGTTGACCTCTGACTAAACATACAGGTTTCCTAACTAACAACTGGGATCAGCCTAGTGCTGTCCTAGTCCCTAAGTCCCTGGTTTTAAATGTCCAAGCAAATAGCCACACAGGCTTGTCTCACCGCACAGGGGTTCACTCTCCCTAGACAGTCCACACAGGTCTGGTTCCAGGCATGAGCTAACATCTAATGAAGCTGGGAGTTCTTATAGAGGCCTAAATGAGCTGACAAGCTTCAGCTGGTCTCATCAACTCCCTGTCTGCACGACGCCCAGCCCTCTCCCTAGAGGTATGAGTCATCCATGAGCCCACTAGCCTTATACAACTCTCCACCTAGTTGTATAAGTCGGCGTAAAGCCTGAATCTGGGCGAAATATATCTACCCCCCTGGATGCAACCAGGTGACTTTACCTTCCTGCTGTCACAATATATATTCATTTACGTTGTGTGGTTTCTATTTTTATTTATTTTTTATATCTACCACAAGGATTTATTTCCTGCACATTTTCTGAACTGTTTATTTCATCACTTAAAAGGTATTTTAATACCCTGCAGAGGTTGTTCTGCTTACCCGTTTGGCCATTCTAGCAATAGGTGGTCCCTATTATCTGGTAAGAGTCCCTGATCACAGGGTGTAGGGTGCCACAGAAGGCTCTGCATGACTGGTGGAATCCCTGTCTAATCGGCTTTACATATCTACTAAAAGGATTTTTTTTCCTGCACATTTTCTCAACTGTTTATTTCATCACTTAAAGTGGAAGTAAACCCCCCTATCGTTTTCAGCCAAGGAAGCTGCCATCTTTGCCTCCGTTTACTCTACAACTACCATGATGCTGCACATGTGATCAGTGTTGACACCAGCCATTGGATGGTTCGACAGTTTGGTTGAGAACACAACCAGTGGGAGGGTTACATTTCCGGCACGTGCGGCAAATGAAACTGTTTTATGGATGGGTTTACTTCCGCTTTAAAAGTATTAGGACATTATTTATGCACAAAGTGTATCATGTCACATTAAGGATAGAGTTTACAATCATTTTTTGAGACTAGCGAGATTTTTTTGGTTTAATGTATGTTTTACCTTGTTTATATCACATTGTTAGTTGCTGCAGTCCCTCAATTTATGTACACATTATTTACTTTAGCGTGGTATATCTCCTTTTTATTATTAGGTCGATTTATCTGCCTGGCTTCCAAAACCTACATGAATCTGATCAACCCTTGATGTATAATCATATTGGGCGGCACACAGTGGTGTAGTGGGTAGCACTCTCACCTAGCAGTAAAAAAAAAAAAAAAAAAAAAAAGGGTCGCTGGTTCGAATCCCAACCACGACACTTCCTGCCTGGAGTTTGCATGTTCTCCCTGTGCGGGTTTCCTTCGGCTGCTCCAGTTTCCTCCCACACTCCAAAGACATGCTTGTAGGTTAATTGGCTTCTGTCTAAATTGGCCCTAGTATATGAATGTGAGTTAGGGACCTTAGATTGTAAGCTCCTTGAGGGTAGGGACCGATGTGAATGTATATATAAAGTGCTGCGTAAATTGACGGCGCTATATAAGTACCTAAATAATAACATTGACTGTCACTGTGAAAATCAAACCCACAAAAAGGGTCAAATGTGGAATTCCTTTATAAAACTGGGAAATCTGACAACTTTTTTTTTTATGGAAATTGATCCCTAACCAGTAATGAAAACCATCTCTAAGAAATTTTAATCTATCACAGACAATGAAACATTCAATACAACGCCACCCAACTCTCTACATAGGACTGCAAAGCCATAAAAAACAGGCCCCAGTGAAGTGACATTACTTTAAATAGGTACGATGCCCGGTAGTATCCGTCTTTAGCTAATACTATGCCAACATTAACACCAAGCACTTTATCTGCCATCCTGAATTTTTCATGTTTGTCCGGCTTGAATAGCCAACAATGGAATACGAGCTAACGTTACAGTTACTGAAACATTAAATTGAGAAACATCAACTTCCAATTTAATTGATTCCAATGAAAACAATGGAAATATAGAACCCTGACAAAACAAACCCTCTACACGGACAGCAGATAACCGTAATACTGCTGCATAATATGAAACATCTAAGTGAACCTCTTTGACAACTGTGATAGCAGCTGAGCTGTTAAACCGGACTTTGTATACTTAATCAAGCCGGTATCCAAGCCAGATGGCCCCTGCTGTGTTTCCAAGAGCCTGCTGCAAGTAGAGAATGCCTGTCTATGCACAAAGGTTTGGATTACCTTCCCGTTCCCCTTTTCTGTAATCAGTTGCATATATTGTCAGTTTACCTTCCCGTAAAACCAGTTAGATGGCCAACAGAGTTGCATACATAACAGTTTGATTTGAGTAGTACTTCTAAAAAATTAAAGGAAAAAAAAAAAGATGGCATCTTCCAGTTTACATTTTTAGGGAAAAAAAAACTGGACTTGTACAAATGTGAAAAAAAAATAGCAAATCACCCAGGTCAACTCATACCTAGCATAAGTAAAATGCTTTGGCACAGAGTGGCCAAGAACCTCCTCCTGCCGGTGATATTGGCTCCTCCTCATAGCTGCTTGCTATATGGGCAATCGTGCGGGCTCGATCCCAGGCTGGGCTACATGCATCCACAGATGCACACCGCGCAGCTGGACACCACCCCCACGCTCCCTTATCACAGGATTGAACTGACAGCAGCAAGAGCCAATGAGAGAGAGAGGGGGAGAAGAGCTGCTGCAAAATGGCACAGATCGAAATCGGGCTCAGTTTGGGGGGGGGGGGGGTCTAGGTTTAGCAACTTTTGAAAAGGTATTTTACCTTAATGCGGAGAATGCATTAATGTATAAAGAAACCTTTGACTTTCTAATGTCATCTGTCACAAGAACATGTACCCATACTGAATATCACCCTGCCTCTTGCTCTGGAAACAGCTCAGAAATTGTTGAGAGACAATGGTCACCGGGACAAATAAATAGGAGAGTCTCCAAGTAGGGACACAAATAGAAATAAAAACTTGATTAAAAAAAAGGGTCTAAAAGGTGGCCATAGATGGATCAAAATTACTGTATATACTCGAGTATAAGCCAAGTTTTTCAGCACATTTTTTGTGCTGAAAATGCCCCCCTCGGTTTATACTCGAGTCACCTTTTTGCGCCTGATCTCCCGGAGTTTGAGAACCCGGTACCGGCCGGCCGTAGGTCCCTTGGACCCCAATCTTGGCACACATATAGCCTCACTCTTCTTCTATAAGTGTGCAAAGTTTGTTGTCCGGGGGACCTACGACCGGGGAGCACTGATTTTTTAAATCCCCTTCCATAGACTCCCATGTTAAATAGTCATTTCTATGGTGACTTTGGGGACCCGGTACCGGCCAGTCGTAGGTTCTATGGACCCGAAACTTAGCACACATGTAGCCCCATTTCTCCTTTACAAGTGTTCAAAGTTTGTTGTTTGGAGGACCTACAGCCGGGCACCCCTTCCATAGAATCCCATGTTAAACGTCAGTCTAGTCATTGACACAGTGAGGCATGGGCACAGTGAGGCATGCACATGGACACAGTGAGGCATGCAGATGGACACCCTAGGCTTATACTCTAGTCAATAAGTTTTCCCATTTTTTTGTGGTAAAATTAGGTGCCTCGGCTTATACTCGGGTCGGCTTATACTCGAGTATATACAGTAGATCTCATTAACCTTGAATGTGTGGATGGGGAAATGGGTTCAGTTTTTTCGTTCAGCCTGCTGGCTGAACGAAAAAAGAGAACCAGGTAAGGCAAGCTTACTGCTGCCCTACTCTATTCAAAACTATAACTTTTGCCTGTACATACACAGTCTGGTCCATATAGCTAATGGTAACAGTAGCCAACTTGGTAAATATAGAGGAACTAAAATTGTGGCCCCTGGCATGTCGCACAGCTGTATAATTGTGTCAATTTTCTTTATTTATTATTATTTATTAGACCTTTAACCACTTGGCGTCCGCGCTATAGCCGAATGACGTCAATAGACGTCCTCCGCTTTGCACGCTCCCCACGCACCCCCTGCAGGGCGCACGCGGCGCGCGCTGTGATCACAGAGTCACTGAGACTCAGGTGATCACAGATCCGAGTCCCGGCCCCTTACCACGTGATCAGCTGTCAGCCAATGACAGCTGATCACGCAATGTAAACAAAAGCTCGGTAATCATTTTTTTTTTCTCGTGACAGCGTGAGGAGAAAAAAAAACGATCACTGGCTGTTGTGTAAGGGACATCGGTCCCGAGTGGAAGAGGCACATCCGCCTCATCAGTGACCACCAGTACCATCTGCCAGTGCCCACAGTGACCACCGGTGCCACCTATCAATGCCTACGAGTGCTACCTATCAATGCCCACCAGTGGTGCCAATCAGTGCCACCTAGCAGTGCTGCCTATCAGTCTCACCTACCAGTGCTGATCAGTGCCCATCACTGCCGCCTATCCGTGCCCATCACTGCCACCTATCAGTGCCCATCACTGCCAGCTATTAGTGAAAATTCTCAGTGCCCACCAGTTCCACCTATCAATGTCCTTTAGTGCCACCTCTCAGTGCCCACCAATGCCGCCTATCAATGCCCACCAGTGCCACCTTATCAGTGCCCATCAGTGCAGCCTCATTAGCGTACATTAATGAAGGAGAAAAATTACCAGTTTGCAAAATTTTATAACAAAATATAAAACGGTGTTGTATTTTTTTCTAAAAAATTTGGTCTTTTTTATTTTTTTTAACCAAAAATAAAAACCACAGGAGGTGATCAAATACCACAAAAAGAAAGCTCAATATGTGCGAAAAAAATTATAACAATTTAATTTGGGTTGAGTGTTGTATGACCGCACAATTGTCATTCAAAGAGTGAGAGAGCTGAAAGCTGAATTTTTTTTTTTTTTTTTTATTATAAGTGATCACATACCCTCAAGCTGCATAAGGAGCTCAGAGAGCTGGGGGATGAGAAACAACAGTCCACTGGCCTTCCCAGTGAATGGCTGTGCAGTAAGGGGGGGGGGGGGTCAGCTAGAAAACCAACCATGCCTATTGTGGTCAGTTTTTAATAGGAAAGCAGAGGGACTGGCAGGATCACTTGGGATTTTACACAAAAGGAAGTAATATAAATAGAACAAGATACTTTTTCATTCAAGTGCATGGTACAGCAGGAATATGAAATGTTGGACAACATATTTTTTAAATGTTGCACAAACCAGTGCTCTTCTGGAATGTTTTTCTTTTTTAAAGGATTTCTCTACCCTAGCTTACTTTCTGACTGACTGTGGGTGAAAACTGTGCACATTACATGCGATGTTTGCATGGCTGAAATCGCATCGCATTTGCACCAAAATGGTGCAGGACCCTTTTTTTGGTCCGCACTGGAATCGGATCGCATGGGTGTTCACACCCATGTGATCCGATTCCACCATTTGCACTGCGTTCTGTGAACCAATTTAGGGGTGTCATTAACTTTCTATTGACACCCGCAGTGGTTGGCAGAGAGCAGTGTGAACTGCCTGCGAGTTAGATGCGATGAGGGAACCCGCACAAGAATCGCGCTGGTTCCTGCATCTCATATGTGTGAACCGAGAAGGGGAGAGAACTTCAGAGGAACATCACTGAATAGGACCTAAATCTGGGGGTCCCAAACGAAAGCCCCTGGGCCAAATCCAACCCGCTATAGGATTGTATCCTGGCTTACAGTTAGGGTCAGGTTCAGTCTGTCTGTCTGTCTGTCTGTCCCAAAGACAGTTGTCTGTCTGTCTGTCCCAAAGACAGTTGGCTAGAACTGATGAAGAATCAGCAGGATGATGGAACTTCCTATATCCATACCTGCTCCACCTTCCGACTCCAGCCCTACTACTACATTGACTCCAGCCAGGCTGTAAACAAGGTAAGAGCAGACCACTGATAGGGAATCTGATGTGTGTGTGGGGGGGGGGGGATTTGATGGGGACCCTGATACATGGGGAGCTTTGATAGGGACCCTGATGTAAAGTGGAGTCTGACGGGGACCATGATGCAATGCAGGATTCTCGTGGGGACCTTTATGTAAGGGGCTATGATGGAGACACTGATCTAAGGGGGGCAGGTCTTTGATAGGAACCCTGTTGAAAGGGGGCTCTGATGGTGACCCTGATGTAACAACATGAATAGTCAACTGAAAATGCAAGCTATCTGGCTCCTTTGCCAGCAGCACTGCTGCTCTTCTTACTAGTCCCTCTGACTGTATTGTTCTCTTGGCTAGCTTAGCCTTTAGAGTCGCAGCTCCCTGCTGCATGGCCCACTCCGAGCCTCCTAATAGGGCTTCTCCTAACGCCCCGATAGGAGCCCAGATGACTCCTGGGACAAGACTTTCTGTCTCCTGGCTGGGGCACCTCTGAACCCTGGTTGAAGCCACTTGTCTCTTGACATGTAGCTGGAGCTTCTTTGAGCCCTGGATGAGACCTCCTTGTCTCCAATATGGGAGCTGTCTCCAAACTGGGAGCGCTAAGTTATACTCAGACTTGAGTATAGAACGACCCTACACATCCAGCGACTTTGAAACCTTCAAGCTCCGGGCCCCGTTCCAGGTATACAGAAGGCAGAGAGCCAAAAACACAGCTTTCTCTGCTCAGGAATGATAGTCTGGAACTTTGCATTAAAGGAGAAGTATGGGATGGGTTAAATAACTAGTACATATAACATTAGTCACATATCAGCTAATCTTTTTTTTCCTACCTCTTTTCGTTTTTACAGCATGTGCACATGATCTTTCCTTCTGCTGGCAAAAATGGTCCATTTTCAGTTTGAAAAGTTCTCAGGGGGTGTGAACATCTCCACCAACATACCAACACAACCCCTGCCACTGTCCCCACTCCCCTAAGAGACGTGTCTGTGCTGATAGATAGGGAGGGGGGAGGAGAGAGAAGGGAAAGGGAGGGGGGGGAGCAGCTATCTCTGTGAAGTCTCAGAAATAAGCAGAGGGAGGAGAGCCAACATCAATCAAGCAAAATTACAGGAAAGCGGGTGTATACAGACTCTATATTCACAACATTGTCTGGATGATGCTGTATGAAAGACTGTAGAACCTCCCACAGGTATTTATCTCGATTTTAACAGAATGGGGGCACTTCTGAGAGGGCTGGGAGGGTTTATAGATATCAGCAGCTCACATAGAATAGATGTAAGCAAAAAAAAAGGAACCCATACTTCTCTTTTAAGCCTGAAGCCTCGTACACACGGCCGAAAATCTCGTCAAGAAAAAACACGTCGTTTTTCTTGACGAGATTCTTGGACAATAAACTTGTCCCAGCCGAGTGTACACACACTCGATTCAAAGAACCCGCGGTTCTTTGAATGGAGCGAACGCGGTGACGTCATCGACACATTCGATGCCGTCGCCGCCATCTTGATGCACCCTATCTATGCCTAGGAAGCTACCGCGCATGCGTCAAAGTCATTTCGAACATGCGCGGGCTTCCCGGCGGACAGGTAAGTGTACACACACACACAATTTTCTCGTTGAGAAATAGGCTGACGAGAATCTCGACGAGAAAATAGAGAGCTGGTTCTCTATATTTCTCGTCGAGATTCTTGGCGGTTTTCTCGACGAGAAACCATACACACGAACGAATTTCTCGGCAAGAAAGCTCTCTCGGCAGTTTTCTTGTCGTTTCTTGCCGAGAAACTCGTTCGTGTGTACGAGGCTTTAATGTGAATCCTATGTCATTTTCTCCTACATTTCCACAGTGGCAGGGCCTTGCACAGTCACAATTGAAAGAGTTATTGTACAGACATGGAGAGAGAAGAAGGGGATAGGATTCTGTAGGGCACAGGAAGATTGCAACATTCACATTAAAAACGTAAAATTAATGAAACAGGATAGAAAAAAAAAAAAAAAAACCACATTCCATTAATTGTGTAAGAGAACAGAAAACAGAAAAACTTATGCCAACAAAATATATCTTTCATTGCCTTAATGGTCCAGATCATACACGCAGCTACGATTTCAGGCTTCAAGATTTTTATCTTTTTCACTTATAAAAAAGGAAGCAATTGCAGCCAGTAAAAAGCAAGTCACTTTAATGCAAAAACAAAAAAAATGACACTATCATTTCCACTGTCCAAAAGGTTTATTTTTAGATGGCTAATCATCACAAAATAAAACTGCATTCTTCTTTGTCAGGCATCTTAAAAAGGAGCTCCAGGCAATTAATGAATGGCTAATGATATCCAGGAAACACTGCAAAAGTGCTATGATCACAACATAGAGGGTCCATTTAGTTTACCTTAAAGTAGTATTAAAAAAAAATTGGGATTTAATAAAAATCAAAAAAATCTGATTTATATCAAATTTATTTTAATAAAATAAAATGCTTTTGAAGTAAAAATCTATCTAAAAGATAGTTTTCTATTTAAGAACATTAATAATTTTGTTTATTCAGCATGAAATGGAGCTTAGTTATGTAGCATGAGGCTGTATAATCTGCAATATTTACATGTTTTGGTAAACTCATTTAATGAATCCAAGCTCTGCAAGCTGAGATAACCTGCACTGCATTGATGCATTCACACAATTTCACAGTAACCATGAGATAGAACAAAGTTTAGGAATATTCTTTATCCCATTGTTTTGCAAATCTATGTACACAAAAAAAACTGTATGATTGTTTAAAGAGAAATGCATCTGTACCAGGCTCTAAGTGTGAGGAGGAAGGGCAAGCAGTAAAAATGAAAGTGAAACCTTCTAATCAGCTTATAAACCGTGTGATCTTACTGCACATAGCTGGAAGTGCTTTATTCCTCCCTTGAGGAACAAAATAGCAGCAGGCCGTAAAAGAGACCCAGTTTGGGAATATTTACTAACCTTACAGCTTATTATTCTAAATAGGAAACCTGCAAATTTTAAAGACTCTAACTACCAGCAAGAATGAGTCCTTACATCTAAAGAGCACCTGTCATTTCAGATCCATTATGGCAGCGCCTGGTAGCGGGCATCCACTCACCTCCTGCTGCCACGTTCCTCACCTTGTTCTGTCACTGCCACATCACCAGCCATCCCATTAAAGTGAATGGGACTGTCGGTGAGTCAACAGCAGGTCAGAGGAGGAGCCTCTGCGGGACAGAGATCACAGTTGCTCGAGATTTAAATCAAGCCTTTTCACTAGTGATTTAAATCAAATCCACCCTGACACTCAATAACTGCACTGCATCTATAGAGGGGCCACGTTTTCTCCCTAGCATACACCCCTCTTCTCTATAACATAAATGGGATGTGCTTGGTAGTCTGTGGAGGTATCTGTGATGTAATGTATAAGAGTGCAGCACAGGAAGTTGAATACCACCAAGATTGCGTCAGGATCGACAGTTATTTTTGCACTCATAAAAAGAGACAACAAAATGCTTTCTATGGTGCATTTAAAGCGGTGTTCAGCCTGGGGGAAAAATAAATAAAAAAGTCAGCAGCTACAAATACTGTATCTGCATTTTATATAAGCTATTATAGTAGGATTCACAATGTGTGTGCGTTTAAAACGTATAGGCAGAATAGTATAGGCAGAATGGTATAAGTAGAATATAGGCAGAATGGTATAGGCAGGGTATAGGCAGAATGGTATAGGCAGAATATACCGGTAGGCAGAATGGTATAGGCAGAATATAGGCAGAATGGTATAGGCAGAATATAGACAGAATGGTATAGGCAGAATATAGGCAGAATAGTATAGGCAGAATGGTATAAGTAGAATATAGGCAGAATGGTATAGGCAGGGTATAGGCAGAATGGTATAGGCAGAATGGTATAGGCAGAATATAGACAGAATGGTATAGGCAGAATATAGGCAGAATAGTATAGGCAGAATGGTATAAGTAGAATATAGGCAGGGTATAGGCAGAATGGTATAGGCAGAATATACCGGTAGGCAGAATATAGGCAGAATGGTATAGGCAGAATGGTATAGGCAGAATATACCGGTAGGCAGAATGGTATAGGCAGAATATAGGCAGAATGGTATAAGTAGAATATAGGCAGAATGGTATAGGCAGAATGGTATAGGTAGAATATAGGCAGAATAGTAGAGGCAGAATGGTATAGGCAGAATAGTATAGGCAGAGTAGAGGCAGAATGGTATAGGCAGAGTAGAGGCAGAATGGTATAAGTAGAATATAGGCAGAATGGTATAGGCAGAATGGTATAGGTAGAATATAGGCAGAATAGTAGAGGCAGAATGGTATAGGCAGAATAGTATAGGCAGAGTAGAGGCAGAATGGTATAGGCAGAGTAGAGGCAGAATGGTATAGGCAGAGTAGAGGCAGAATGGTATAGGCAGAATGGTATAGGCAGAATGGTATAGGCAGAATGGTATAGGCAGAATGGTATAGGCAGAATATAGAGTATATGAACCAATAAATGTATTTGCGTGGATTTCTAAAAGCTCACATTTAGGACAACCCTGATGATGAAACCTGCAAATATTTTAGAGGTGACACCAGGCGTACTGTATAAATGTCATGATAAAATTTACTGAGGTTTAACAGCTAGGCGGTGTCTCCAGATTTTGACGTTTTATGTCTGTGCTGGGTCTTCTCGCATGCCCTTCACTTTTTATTGTTCATGCTCAGAGAAATACTCCTGAATAATGAGTGTCTATGTATTAAGCCACAGGGCAGACGGCTGCATACACATTGCCTTGTCATCTCAGGATTATGACAGCGACTAAATAAACAAGGAACTGAGAGCTGTTGTCATAAGGCCTTTTTCACCTTTTAGACAAACAGTGTCAACCTCTTCGTTATTGGAAGGCAGTACATTCGTGATTCCCATGTCACAAAAAAATTAAAAAAGTGTACTATGAAGTTGTATTAACCACAGGCTCTGAAGGATTTACCCCCTTAATGACCAGGCCATTTTTGCAATACGGCACGGTGTCGATTTAACTGACAATTGCGCAGTCTTACGACATTGTACACAAACAAAATGTATGTCCTTTTTTTCCCACAAATAGAGCTTTCTTTTGGTGGTGTTTGATCACCTCTGCGGTTTTTATTTTTTGCACTATAAAACAAAAAATAACGACAAATTAAAAAAACAAAAACAAAAACAACTATATTTTTACTTTTTGCTATAATAAATATCCCCCAAATAAAAAAATAAAATAAAAATAAAAATGTCTTCATCAGTTTAGGCCAATTTGTATTCTACATATTTTTGGTAAAAGTAAATAAATAAATCGCAATAAGCATATATTGATTGGTTTGCACAAAAGTTATAGTATTTGCAAAATATGCTATATTTATGGCATTTTTATTATTATTATTATCTACTAGTAATGGCGGTGATCAGCGATTTTTAGCGGAACTGCGACATTGCAGCGGACAAATCGGACACTTTTGACACTTTTTTGGGACCATTGACATTTATAATGTGATCAGAGCTAAATATAGCCACTGATTACTGTGTAAATGTCACTGGCAGGGAAGGTGTTTCTAACTGAGGGGGAGTGGACTGACTGGGAGAAGAGAGAGATTGCTGTTCCTAAACACCAAGAACAGACGATCTCTCTCTACTCCCCTGTCAGAACGGGGATCTGTTTGTTTACATTGACAGATCCCCATTCTGGCTCTCTGTGGAGCGATCGCAATCGCGTGCATCGGCTCTGGCATCATGCCTGCTATTGCTCTTAAAAAGACCGGGGTACAGCTATGGCGATTTGCGCAGCCGTGCCAACCTTTCACAGTATAAAAACGGCGGCTGGTCAGCAAGCGGTTAATCATTGCCTACCCATAAACTCTTTTTTTTTTTTTATATGGAGAATGTCGCCTATGCCCATTCACTATCAGCCCACGAATGACAGGAAATATTCTGTGCACAAGGAAATCCGGGGTGGCCATGCCAACTTTAAAATGAGAGGACAGGAAGGGAAGGGCAAACAGCAAATAAAACGGAGGCAGTTAAAATTAAACGTTAAAATTAATAATAAAATTATAATATTATTAAATTTAAATTAATAATCAATTATAATTAAAATGGTTGGAAACCTTTACTTATACCCAGTGAAGTGAATGGCCCGAGGTGAAACACAGAGATTAAACAAATCCTACTACATAAGTTGTACCTGTGTAACTACAGCCATTTTCCCCCTACATTCATTTAAAGTGCAGAATTTACACAGGATCTCTCAGCTCTGAAAAGCAGGGGGCGGAGAGCTGAAGGTACATCAGTGAGGAGAGCCCTGAGTGCTGATTGGAGGGAAAGGACACATTCCCCTTCACACACCACACAGGAACAGAGCTGAGGCTGTCAATCACAGGCTGTGCACTTCCCGTCACCATTTTTATCTTGGTGTCAGGAAAACTCCTCAGAAGTGACTCATACAGATACCAGAGGAACGAAGCGGCAGACAGAAAAAATGAAGTATAATCACTCTGCTGGAAATCTTCCCAATGAGACACAGATGGTGAAACATCCAAACGAGTTAAAAAATTAAAAGTACTGCACAGAGATGCTAAAGCTTTCTCTTCCATACTGAAGAACATGAGGCTTACCAGCACCTTGAGTGTATAATCTTTTTTTTTTTTATAATTTTGAGGATTGGGGGAGGCGATATTAATTTGATTAGCTGAATTTCTTTCTGGACCTGTAACGCTGGCGGCATATTCTGCTGACACACTCCAAGTAATAAGATTAAATGGACACAGAACCTTCCGAACTCCCACACAAATATCTCCCGTCTCCACCACTCCCTTTCACTCCTATGAAGTGTACAGTTCATCCTTCACAAAGAATGCAATCAGCCCTGGAAACTGTTCTCATAATTAAACTATACGCTGTGGAGGCAAACACTGTCAGATGGGTATAGGACAACTCTACAAAATGTACGGCCTACGCAAACCAAGCCCACATCAAAAATGTGTTTTGCACCTATGAAACTTATGGTAAAAGGTTCATTCCACTTTATTAGTTGGCTCAGATGCTGCTGCTACAGGTACTGGGAGAGCACATCCTACAATGCTGGGGGGAAACACCCAATGTATGGCATGCCCTAGATCCAAGCCGTGATAGGACAGATCTTTACAGTGGGAATTTTTCAGGCAGGCTCCGGGAGTGCCGCTAATAAGTACATATCAAACAATCACAGTGTTTTTGAAAACAATGGTGCCTCTTAACTGCCTACTGTATTTACCATATATACTCGAGTATAAGCCGAGTTTTTCAGCACTTTTTTTTGTGCTGAAAATAAAATGCCCCCCTCGGCTTATACTCGAGTCACCTTTTTGCGCCTGATCTTCCGGACTTTGGGGACCCGGTACCAGCCGGCCGTAGGTCCCCTGGAGCCCAAACTTGGCACACACTCTTCCTCTACTAGTGTGCAAAGTTTGTTGTCCGGGGGACCTACGGCCGGGGAGCACTGATTTTTCAAACCCGGGCACCCCTTCCATAGACTCCCATGTTAAACAGTAATTTCTCCAGTGACTTTGCGGACCCTGGACCGGCCGGTCGTAAGTCCCCTGGACACAAAAAACTTAGCACACATGTAGCCCCATTTCTCCGCTATACGTATGCATAGTTTTTTGTCTGGGGGACCTACGGCCAGGGAGCACCGATTTTTCAAAGCCGGGCACCCCTACCATAGACTCCCATGTTAAACGTCAGTCTAGTCATGGACACAGTGAGGCATGGGCACAGTGAGGCATGCACATGGACACAGTGAGGCAAAGTGAGGCATGCAGATGGACACCCTAGGCTTATACTCGAGTCAATAAGTTTTCCCAGTTTTTTGTGGTAAAATTAGGTGCCTCGGCTTATATTCGGGTCGGCTTATACTCGAGTATATACAGTATTTTAAAAGATGAACTTAGCCTTTATGCCCCCACATTGATGTCATACAGTAGCTGTTCAGAATAGGAGGGTTTAGTTCGATTTTAAATGTCCAACGCTATGGTTTTTTTTTTTTTTTTTTTATCTTATTACAAGCCCCAGGCAGTTTGAATAAAAATACAGCTCTGACTGAAATATTCACCTTCTATTACTGTCCACCGCGGTAAACCCATTTCTGCAAGTACATTCTGTAAAGATGCACAGAGTGACGCCGATGTTATCGCATCATCATTCTGCACCCAACACTGGTAGAAGATCTGGAGAGGATAATGTGCATCATGTGATTGGCCCAAAGTCTTCAGAAAAATATTTTTTCACGGTTTATAAACAGGTATAAACAAAAGGCTCCATTTACAGTTGCGCGAGTGCGACTTTGGTGCCATTTTGGTTGGCGAGACTTCGGCTTTGACCAGTAATAATGGACAACTGTCGCATGTAAAACATGCAGGTGCCACGTTCACGTGACTTTTTGAGGGTTAACATTGAATTCTATGGCCCTCACGTTGGAGGAAAGTCGGACCAAAGTAGTGCATAAATGACTAAGTCGCATAGATATGAACCGTCATTATTGGAAAACATGGGGTGCGTCTTGTCATGCGACGTTGATGTCCAAGTCACACAAGTGTGAAAAGAGCCACAACATTTTAACCACATTGCTCACATTATTGATATGAAGCCAATTTAATTTCATGTCCTTTTAACTGAATGAGACCCCAGACTGTTCTGTAACTTTATTTACATTGATTTGTATTTCAAAACGTTTCTGGTGTCTACCATGGAAACACGTTCTAGCAAAAAATAGGCCTCATGCACCCTGGGCTTAAAAAACAAAAAGCTGCTTTTACAGGCGTTGGCCTCGTTCAAACTAGAAATGGTTATACATTCATTGAGAAAAATGCAAGACATTCCGTGAATGGCATCTGGCAGGTGGGCAACTCTACGTTATTTTTGTGCAGCAGGGTGACTACTAAAGTGATTTTCCACTGCGGTCACAAAAATATGGCACATGCATCATACTTCTATTGGTCCATGCTGGATCAATGTAACTATGCAAAAAAGGGATTTTTATAACAGCTTACCTGTAAAATCCTTTTCTTGGAGTACATCACGGGACACAGAGCGACTTAGTCATTACTAATGGGTTATATAGATTACCTTCAGGTGTTGGCACTGGCCAATTCCAAACCGGAAGTACCCTCCCCTATATAAGCCCCTCCCATCCGGGAGCACCTCAGTTTTGTAGCCAAGCAATAAGTGTCCCAAAAAGAGGGGTGGGAGCTCTGTGTCCCGTGATGTACTCCAAGAAAAGGATTTTACAGGTAAGCTGTTATAAAAATCCCTTTTTCTTTTTCGTACATCACGGGACACAGAGCGACTTAGTCATTACTAATGGGACGTCCCAAAGCAATGCCAAATGAGGGGAGGGATACATAAGCTGGGCGCCATCAGGCATGAGGATCTTTTGCGGCCTGCAACACACTACGCCCAAAGGCGACATCCTCCTGACTTCTAACGTCTACCTGGTAGAATCTAGTAAACGTGTGTACCGAAGACCATGTTGCGGCCTTACATACTTGAGCCAGGGAGGCCTGGTGATGCACTGCCCATGAAGTTCCAACTGCTCTTGTGGAGTGCGCCCTAACTTTGAACGGAGGCGGTCTCTTTCTCAAGCCATAGGCTTGCATTATGACCTGTCGAATCCACTTGGCTAAAGTGGATTTTGATGCTGCCCGACCCTTTTTAGGGCCTTCCGGCAGAATAAACAAAGTATCCGTTCTGCAAATCTGAGCAGTGGCTTTTAGATAAGCTTTAACTGCTCTTACTACATCCAAAGAATGTAATAACTTTTCCTCTACCGAGCTAGGTTTGGGGAAAAAAGAAGGAAGAACCACATCTTGGTTCAAATGAAACCTCGATACCACCTTGGGAAGAAAGGCTGGATGAGGACGTAATACTACTCTGTCCTTATGGACAACCAGATATGGCTCCTTACAGGACAAGGCGGCTAATTCCGATACTCTTTTAGCCGAACAAACGGCTACTAAGAAAATCAATTTCCTGGTGAGAAGAACCAAGGAAATGTGTTGCAATGGTTCAAACGGTTGTTTCTGTAGAACTGACAGAACCAGGTTTAAGTCCCAAGGACATATGGGAATACTAACCGGAGGGCTAATACGCATCACTCCTTGTATGAAAGCTTTGACTAGTGAATGCGAAGCCAAGGGCCTTTGAAAAAATATTGACAAGGCCGAAATCTGACCCTTGATAGTACTCAAGGCCAGCTTCCTATCTACAGCCCACTGTAGGAAGTCCAAAATCCTCCCTATCACGTACTTACGTGGATGCCATTTCTTGGCCTCACACCACGTAATGTACGCTTTCCAGATCCTATAATAGATCTGCCTGGATACCGGCTTCCTGGCATTGATCATGGTAGATACCACAGAATTAGAGAGCCCTCTCTTTTTCAGAATGTGGGCTTCAATAGCCAGGCCGTCAAACCTAGGGCTGGTAAGGAAGGGTGGTATATCGGTCCCTGCGACAGCAGGTCCGGACGATGTGGGAGGGTCCAAGGACTCCTCACTGACATTTTTACAATCTCCGCGTACCATGCCCTTCGGGGCCACGCTGGAGCCACCAGAATCACTGGTTTCTTTTCTACCCTGATTCTGCGGAGTAATCGCGGTAACAATTGTGGCGGTGGGAATGCATATATCAGCTTGAACTGATCCCAAGGGAACACTAGGGCATCCGAGCCGCAAGCTAGAGGATCCCTTGTGCGAGACACAAATCTGTCCACCTTTGCGTTGAATCTGGATGCTAGCAGATCTACATCCGGTGTTCCCCACCGCTGGCATATTGCCTGGAAAACCTCGGGGTGAAGAGACCATTCCCCCGGGCATAATTGTTGGCGACTTAAAAAGTCCGCTCTCCAATTTTCCACTCCTGGGATGAAAACCGCGGATATGGCTAGGACATATTTTTCTGCCCACTCCAGGATGCAATTTGCTTCCCTCTGGGCTGCACGACTCCTGGTGCCACCCTGGTGATTGATATATGCCACTGCTGTGGCATTGTCTGATTGAATTCTGACAGGGGACCCTTGGAGTTTGGATGTCCATGCTACTAGGGCATACCGGGCTGCTCGTATCTCTAAGAGATTGATGGGCAGGGCCTTTTCTGCTTCTGACCACTTGCCCTGGAGAGACCATTGCTCCAGTATTGCCCCCCAGCCTATGAGGCTGGCATCTGTAGTGACTACCTTCCAAGAAACCGGACTGAAGGGTTTCCCTTTTTCCAGATTCTGGGGCACCAACCACCAATGGAGGCTCTTGCGAACGGAAGGGGACAGGGACATTGGTAAGTCTAAAGCCTGAACTTTTTTGTTCCAGGCTGACAGTATGGCCCTTTGCAAATTCCTTGAATGGAATTGACCGTAGGGTACCGCTTCGAATGAAGCCACCATTTTTCCCAGCAGCCTCATGCAGAGGCGTATGGATGGTTTTCTTTTTGTACCCACTAAGTGGGTCAAATCTTTTAAAGACGACACCTTCTCTGGAGGAAAGAAAATCTTTCTCTGATTTGAATCCAGCCTTAGCCCCAAGTATTCCAGACTTTTGACTGGTCTTAGAGCTGACTTGTCCCGGTTGATAATCCAACCGTGATATTCCAGATACTTGATTGTCTTGTGAATAGCTACTTCCAGCTTTTCCACTGAGTGGTCTATTAGTAGCAGGTCGTCTAGATATGCCATTATCGTTACACCCTGTGTTCTTAGATTGGCCAATAATGGGGCCAGAATTTTTGTGAACACTCGTGGTGCTGTGGCCAGACCGAAAGGTAAGGCTCTGAACTGAAAATGGCGCCCTTCTACTGCAAAGCGTAGAAATTTCTGGTGGGCCGGAAAGATGGGAATATGCAGATAAGCATCCCTTATGTCGATCGAGGCTAACCATTCCTGCCCTTGTAGGGCGGTGGCCACCGATCGGATCGACTCCATCCGAAAAGTCCTGATATTTAGGAACTTGTTTAGCCCTTTTAGATTTAATATGGGCCTCACGTCCCCATTTGGTTTGGGGACTGTGAAAAGGTTCGAGTAAAACCCGAATCCGCTTTCTTCCAGGGGAACCTTCATGATTACACCTTGGAGCAATAGTTGTTCTAGTGCCAGAAGGAGAGATCCTCTCTTCTGGGGATCTCTTGGCACGTTTGACCTCATAAATTGGGCAGGAGGAGTGCCTTTTAACTCCAGCTTGTATCCCAGACTTACTGCGGAGAGCACCCATCTGTCTCTGATGGTGTCCCGCCAGGTCTCTGTGAACAACTGAAGTCTTCCCCCCACCCGATTGAGTGGGGGCAACGCTTCATGCCTTGGGGGGAGGTTTTGTACCTCTCTTGATCCAGGGCTTCTTGTTACCCTGTGATTGTCCCTGATTTCTGCCCCCTGAATTTGACCGCGGAGGCCGTCGGAACTGCTTCACAGCCGATGTGCCCGGGACTGGAGAAGTAGGCCTCTTAAAAGAAGGACTTCTACCCTTGTTCTTAACCGGTAAGAGTGAACTTTTACCGGCAGAAATTTTCTGGATATATTTGTCCAGATCTTCTCCAAATAAGCGTTCTCCATGAAATGGGAAGCTAACCAGCAGTTTTTTACAGGGAGCTTCAGCAGACCAGTTTTTGAGCCACAGAAGCCTACGCATATGTACTATAGACAGCGTAAAGTGGGAGGCCTGTTGGATTGTATCCTTTATGGCGTCCACCGCAAAACACAAGGCTCTAGGCAGGTCAGCTAGGGCAAGAGCCTGCTGATCTGGTAAGTCCCTTAAGACTTGTTTCAACTGATCTTTCACTGCTTGGCAGACTCCAATCGCTGCTACCGCAGGTTGTGTCACCATGCTTGCTGTAGAGAAAGCAGATTTTAGTAAAGACTCCAATTTTTTATCTATTGGGTCTTTGAACATTGGAACATTATCTACTGGACATGTCAGTGATTTGTTAACAGAAGAGATGGCTGCGTCCACTGTAGGGACCCTCCATTTTTTTATGAACTTATCCTCCATGGGATAGATCACCGGAAATCTCTTGGGGGGAGCAAATATTTTATCAGGATGCTCCCAATCCTGGTAAATAAGCCCTTCTAATAAAGGGTGGATTGGGAAGGAAGACAGCCTGGGGAGCTTTTAGCGACCCCAGCGAGGAAACCGTAGTGGATGGTGGTTCCGCCAGAGGCATTTTAAATGCTGATCGGACCATGTTAGTCAGAGACTGAACCCATAATCTTTCAGCCTGAGATGCTGAGAAAGGTTCTTCCACTGTTGATTCCTCCATAACTGAATCAACCTCATCCTGATCCCCTTCAGGTAGGTCGATCTCTGTGTGGGGCTGTTCCTCCACTAACAGGCACTCTGAAGGAGGAGACGGAGATCGGACGCGCTTTTCCTGTGACAGGGAAGCAGCGATCAATGCTGTTAATCTCTCTTCTAATCCTCCCAGAGTTGAGGATAAAACCTCCTCTGTTATATATACAGGAGCAGGTGGACTGGGGACAGCCGCAGCACCAGGCATTCCTGCGGGGTTTCTACGGCTACTGACCTCTGAATTCTCAGGGGAGATTGGTGCAGTACAAGCATGCCCAATATCCTCAGAGCCCGATGGAGACCCCTTTGGCTTCCTGGAAGACCTATTTCCAGAGCGTCTGGACGACATATCCTTTAAGCACAAAGCTGAGGTATTCCCGTCGTCATACACCAATTTTGCTGGTAATAGTCTAACACAGTTGCTGCTATATACCAGCTGGTGTCCACTAAAGTGCCTTTCTATGGGGATGCCTGCATCAACCGCCTCTGTGTGCCACTGTTTGTTGCTAGCTCTGTTTGCATCCAGCTGACACTTGTACTGTGTCTTTTAACCATGCTGGGACGCCTGCACATGCGCAGAAGCGCCGCGGCGCGCATCGAGCGTCATCCACCCGCCCCGCCCCTTTTTTTTCATAGGAGGCGCGTGCACGCGCCCGTGCGCCATTGGCGCCCTTTTCGAAATCAAACAGGGACTAGGAGCCAGGGCCCTTTTTGCCGGAGGGCCTGTGTGGTGGATGAGCGCAGCAACAGGGCAGAGGAAGTGGATTCCCACAGAGAAACTTACCAACTGCCTGGATCTTTTGACTTGAGAAAACCAAAGATCCACATGACAAGAAAAATGGACTACAGCGGCCTCTAGTGGTTTAACACAGGTACCGCGGTCCTTTTTTTTTTTTTTTTTCTTGACTACTATTAAAATTTTACATTTTCAGTAGTTACAGGCAAACACAGATATTTAGCGGGAATACTGTTAGGTAACAGACAGAAAGACAAATTAGGCTTGGGGGTCCCCCAATAGAACCACGTTCCTGGGGGCCCCCACTTACCTGATCCCCGCCGCAGGACTTTGTTTGGTCCACAGAAGTCCAAACTTCACCTATCACGGCAGGCATTGTAATTAAACCTTCAGGGACCGGGTTCCCAAGGATTCCACTCCCCTGGACCTGTATAGCACCCTGCACAGACAACATCTTGGTCGTGGGTATGACCAGAGCTCTGGATCCCAGGGTCCAGCCCTCCTAAGAGAGGCATTACAGGCAAAACCTTGCTCTTCTGCTGCAAGGCCCGGGTACCGACCGTTTAGCTATGAAGCTTTTTTGGTGGGATCCGGAACAGCTTACTAAGGCCCAAAAGAACCTGTACGCAAGCCCAGTGAAAACACATGTTACTCTTTGGCCAACACCTTAGACACTGGCAAAAAACTGAGGTGCTCCCGGATGGGAGGGGCTTATATAGGGGAGGGTACTTCCGGTTTGGAATTGGCCAGTGCCAACACCTGAAGGTAATCTATATAACCCATTAGTAATGACTAAGTCGCTCTGTGTCCCGTGATGTACGAAAAAGAAACATAGCTAGGTACCATAACCCCGGTATCCTCTTCAAGTGCGGGCGGTCTGCTTCAAGATAAAAGTGGTCTCTGCGGCGGATTCGCATCACTTTTATCAGCGGCGGGAGAGGGCACCGCCGCTCTCCGATGCCCTCCGCTGCGGGGGAGGCGATCGGATGCCGTCCCTAGGCTGACAGAGACAAGTGAGGGGAAGATGGCCCCCAACCGTCTCGATATCATTACAGGGCTGATTTTTTTTTATTTTTTTTTAAATGTTAGTGTAAATATGAATCGGAGGTCTTTTTGACCTCAGATCTCATATTTAAGAGGTCCTGTCATGCTTTTTTTCTATTACAAGGGATGTTTACATTCCTTGTAATTGGGAATAAAAGTGACCCAAAAATTGTTTTGCAAGAAAAAAAAGAGTGTCAAAATAATTTTTAGGTAAAATAAATAAGAATTTTTTTCTTATTAAAGCGCCCTGTCCCGACGAGCTCGCGCGCAGAATCAAACGCATACGTAAGCAGCGCCCGCATATGAAAACGGTGTTCAAACCACACACGTGAGGCATCGCCGAGATCGTTAGAGCGAGAGCAATTATTCTACCACTAGACCTCCTCTGTAACTCAAAACATGCAACCTGTAGAATTTTTTAAACGTCGCCTATGGAGATTTTTAAGGTTTTGCCAAAGTTTGTTGCCATTCCACAAGCGGGCACAACTCGTGACATGTTGGGTATCAATTTACTCGGCGTAACATTATCTTTCACAATATACAAAAAAAAATTAGGCTAACTTTACTGTTGTCTTATTTTTTAATTAAAAAAATAGGATTTTTGTACTCACCGTAAAATCGGATTCTCTGACGTCCGTGAACTGACACAGCTGTCATACTGATTACGTGTGGGTATATGTCCCTGCCTGCAGGAAAAGACCTAGGCAGAATGTTAGATGTTAAAACATTCTAGAACAAACCAGAGCTGAACAGCCCCGCCCAGGGGGGCGGGCCGTCCGGACATTACCCTCTCACCTGCAGCTAGCAGCCTCAGTTTGTAACAAAGCAGTACAAACCTTAAAAGGAAGGGTGGGTGCTGTGTCAGTCCATGGACGTCAGAGAAACTGATTTTACGGAGAGTACAAAAATCCTATTTTCTCTTATCATCCATGGACTGACACAGCTCTCATACTGATTACATGTGGGACGTCCCAAAGCAATATAAGAAAAGGGTGGGAGCAAATAGTAAAGGAACAACCAAAACTTCACTCCAAACCAGCAGAGCTCATCAACGGAGGAGTTGCAACATTAGACAGCGGCCTGCAACACTTTGCGGCCGAAGGAAGCATCCGAAGATGCAGCCACATCAACCTTATAGAATTTTGAAAAGGCATGAACGGACGACCAGGTCGCCGCCTACCTGTTGCCCAGCCGACAGTTGATTGAAGGTCTCAAAAATAAAATAACAAAATTCCCAAAGGAATAAAATTTAAAAGTAAAATCTTCCAGGAGGTCTGCTAGCTGCAGGTGGGAGGATAATGTCCGGAGGGACCGCCCCCCTGGGCGGGGCTGTTCAGCTCTGGTTTGTTCTAGAATGTTTTAACATCTAACATTCTGCCTAGGTCTTATACATATACCCACACGTAATCAGCATGACAGCTGTGTCAGTCCATGGACGATAAGAGAAAAGTGATTTTATTTCCCCCCAAAAAAAAAAAGTGCACTTCTAAGAGCGCTGTGCAAATATGGTGTGACAAAAAGTATTGCAACGACCGCCATTTTATTCTTTAGGGTGTTAGAAAAAAAATACTCTAAGTGATTTTCTGGCAAAAAAAGTTTTTAACTTCTAAGCACGCCCCGTGCCTATTTAAGTCATTGCGCTCCGCGCACACGGCATTATAGCGGCAGAGAGTGTCGAGTCAACATCAGGAGGAGAGAAGAGGGAAGAAGACGACGATGAAGACCGGGCCGCCGCTAGCAAAAGAGCTGGCAGAAAATAGCGGAGGAGCCCGGCAGAAGGCAGAAAGCACCGGAGAGTGGGAGAAGAGGCAGGAGAGAGCGGAGAAGAAGTCGGAAGAAGACCCCCGAAGTCGGAAGAAGACCTCCGAAGTCAGAAGAAGACCCCCGGAGCTGCCTAATAAATTACTTTAAAAAGCTGTCTAGTGTGTTTTTTTTATTGACACCTTTCCCCCAGGTGAATGGGTAGGGATACGATGTAACCCATGCTCATTCACATAGGGTGGGGGGCCAGGATCTGGTGGCCCCCTTATTAAAAGGGGCTTGCAGATTCCGATAAGCCCCCCGCCCGCAAACCCCGACAACCAACGGCCAGGGTTGTCGGGGAGAGGCCCTCGTACGCATCAACATGGGGACAAGGTGCTTTGGGGTGGGTGGCCGCAGGGCGTCCCCCTGCCCCAAAGCATCAACCCCCCATGTTGAGGGCATGCGGCATGGTATGGTTCAGGAGGGGGGGTGCTCGCTCGTCCCCACCCCCCTTCCTGACCGGCCGGGCTGCGTGCTCGGATAAGGGTCTGGTATGGATTTTGGGGGGACCCCCACGCCGTTTTTTCGGCGTAGGTGGTTCCCCTTGCAATCCATACCAGACCGAAGGGCCTGGTATGCTCTTGGAGGGGAACCCATGCCGATTTTATTTAAAATTTGGCGTGGAGTTCCCCCTCATGATTCATACCAAATACCAGCTCTGTGGGAGGGAGGGGTTTGCCTTAGAGGCGGTTCACACAGGGGCGACTTCCTGTAAAGTTGCCTCACTATGAGCGGGGATCTGACTTGGAGGCGGCTTCCATTGAAATCAATGGGTACAAGTCGCCTAGAAGTCAGATTGAAGTCGTACAGGAACCTTTTCTGAAGTCAGAGCGACTGCAGTAGTGTGCATTAAGATGGCTCTCATTCACTTACATTGATTTTATCATGTCGCGCGACTTGGGGCGACTTCAAGTCGGATCCAAAGTTGCCCGTGTGTGAATGGGCTCTTAGGATTCAGATAATGGAAAATTGTATCAAATACTTACCATAATTTCCCTTTCCTGGAGCCAATCCATGGCAGCACACTACCACACGTTTGCCGCCATGTTGGCACCAGGAAAGATGGTTAAAGCAAACAATAGGAGGTAACAGTCAGCAGACCGATTGCCAAGTCTGGTACAGAAAAACAAACCTTGAACAGAATCAAGGTTCCAGACTAGTAAATAGAGCTATGGCGGACAATAGTAGAAGCAATAGACTGATGATCAGGATCAAGATAAGATCAAACAAGCAGAGTACAAACAGTCCAAGCATTACACAGGAGATAATCCACAGCATGACCAGACCGAAACCTTTATCCAGGCAAAAGGCAAGGCATTCTAAACTAGCTTAACCACTTCAGCCCCAGAAGGATTTACCCACTTCCTGACCAGGCCATTTTTTGCGATACGGCCTTGTGTCGCTTTAACTGACAATTGCGCAATCGTGCTACACTGTATCCAATCAAAATTGAAGTCCTTTTTTTTTACCACAAATAGAGCTTTCATTTGGTGGTATTTGATCACCTCTGCGGTTTTTATTTTTTGCTTTAAAAAAGAAGAAGTAGAGCGACAATTTTGAAAAAAAACAAAACAATATATTTTACTTTTTGCTATAATAAATATGCCAAAAAACAAACAAACAAAAAAAAACAATTCTTCATCAGTTTAGGCCAATATGTATTATTCTACATATTTTTGGTAAAAAATAAAATAAAATAAAAATCGCAATAAGTGTATATTTTTGGCTTTCTTATTATATATATATATATATTTTTTTTACTAGTAATGGTGGCGATGACATTTATACAGCAATCAGAGCTAAAAAAATAGCCACTGATTACTATATAAATGTCACGGGCAGAGAAGGGGTTAACACTAGGGGCGATTAAGGGGTTCCCTAGGGAGGTGTTTATAACTGTGGGGGGGACTAGACTGACAGGGAGTAGAGAGCGATCGCTGTTCCTGATCACTAAGAACAACAGATCTCTCTCTACTTCCCTGACAGAACGGGGATATGTCTGTTTACATTGACAGATCCCCATTCTGGCTCTCTGAGGAGCGATCGTGGTTAGACATTGCGGCCGCCGGCCACACGCATTTCTCCGGCTTCGCGAACCCTATAGCCCTTAAAAACTGGCCGCCGTACAGCTACGGCGATTCGTGCAGTGGAGCCAACCTGTCACCATATAACAACGGCGGCTGGTCGGCAAGGTGTTAAAGTCCACTAATGAGCTCAAGTGTGTACAGCTGAGACCCAAGCAACAGTTTGGTTCAAGGCTAATGCCCCGTACACATGATCCGAATATTGTACGACAGATCGTACAACTTTTTTCGCTTAATAGTTGCAAGTAGAAATTAAATAGGTTATTAAATTCACGAAAATTCTCGTACGACGGAAAAAAAAAAAAACGGAAGTGACGTCATGTGGTGTAATGTATTTGTATTGTATTATCGGACGACAACTGTACTGACTAAACGAAAATCGTACGATCTGGTATCGTACGAGAAAAATTTTCGTGCATGTCTGATAAAATTATAATCGGCTCTCGGAAGCTCTGTACTAACGATCCGATTATCATATGATTCTTCCCCGGATGACATTTTTCGTACAATATTCGGATCGTGTGTACGGGCCATAAGGCTGGGTTCACACTTATGCGAATTGGATGCGGGTTTTCCCGCATACAATTCTCATGACAGGAGACTGCAATAAGCTCTCAATGGAAACAGTTCAAACAGCTCCGGGGCGGCTATGGTCCACACTGGAAAAGGGTCCTGTGCGTCTTTTGCTTTGTTTCAGGTCTGAATTCAAGAAAAAAAACTCCCTGTTGTGAGCCGCACCTAGTGTGAACCCAGCCTTAAACAGTAGTTACACTGCCAATGCCTATTCACAGGATACCAGCACAGGCCTTAAGGCGGAACTAAAACCTCCTCATTTTCCTATCATTTTCAGCCAAGGAAGCTGCCATCTTGGCCTCTGTTTGATCTTCAACTGCCATGATGCTGCACATGTGATCAGTTATGACACCAGATATTTAATTGTTTGAGAGTTTGGTTAGGAGCACAACCAATGTGACAGTTACATTGCTGGCACGTGTCGGGTATGCAACGGTTTTCTGAAACTGTTAAAATGGAAGTAAACCCTCCTAAACAACTTTCACCTACAGGTAAGCCTAGATTAGGGCTTACCTGTAGGTATTTGCAATATCTCCTAAACCTACACGGTTTAGGAGATATTTGCCAAAAAGAATGCACCGATGTCTACGGCGTAGACATTGGCGCAGGCGCACTGAGAATGCCGGTTTTCTGAATAGATAATGCCGGCTTTGACGGCTCCCGCGCGGAGTGAGGTATCTGCACCCCCTTCCCCCCTGAAAGATGCCAATTGTGGCACCGGAGGGGGGGGAGGAATCCGATGAGCGGAAGTTCCACTTTAGGGTGGAGCTCCGCTTTAAATCAACTCGATTTAAAATCATAATTTCTCTTATCATCCATGGACTGACACGGTGTCTCTTTACACTTTACACGTGGGTTTATGTCCCTGCTTGCAGGAGAAGACCTATGCAGAATGTGAGATGTTATACATACATTCTAAAAGCCAGAGCTGAACAGCCCCACCCAGGGGGCGGTCCCTCCGGACATAACCCTCCCACTACAGTCAGCAGACTCCAGTTTTTTTCTGCCTAGCAGAAGGAGAAGACGTGGCTCTCTCAGGAGCCAGTCTCCTGACCTATTTTTATTCCTTTTCTGGAATTCTTTTTTATTTTATTTTTGAGAGTTTTCTATCAACTGTCAGCTGGGCAACAGGTTGGGTACTAGATATCCTCGTAGTCTTCCCTGTCCGACCATCGAGCGTGCTGATCCTCGCCTTGTGTGTGCGTGAGACTCAGTTCACGACAGGCCCCATGACTCCAGGGGTGGCCGGGTTTGCTTTCATGCTCCCACGGTCCTCTTAAGATTGAACAGTTCCTGACTGACTGTATCTTTCGCGGTGGACCGGGCCGACAGCTACTCAGTACTGCACTGTGATAGTCCTGTCAGAAACACACCAGTGGGTCCCTCAGGGGACGGGTAAGTAGTCTCTCCTGCCTGCAGGTGAGTACAAAATGCTGTGTGTTTCTCTGTGGGGGATTTTCCCTGTCTCCCCCTGTATTTCATTGTCACTCTCTGTCGGTCCCTGGTCCGGTTTGGTGAGTCCCCTGGGCGCCCCCTCCTCAGTCAGCACAGCCTGTGGGTGGACTTTTTATCTGAGGAGTCTCAGAGGGGGGCAATATGGAGTCTCTGTCAGCAGCTTCCCCTAAATGTCAGTGGACAACAGGCAGTGCTTCAGCACCTGCGGTCCCTAGGGACCAGTTGTGGGCAGTCCTGGAATCATTTCTGACCAGGATGGGAGCTGTGTGCAAGCGCAAGAGAGCAAAAAAGCGCCCTCTCCCCACCTTACTTCATGAGGGCAGTGCGCTGATTCAGATATGGGCCTAGCCACTACCGCTCAGGACCCTAGTTCTGAATGTATTGGATGGTTTTGAACAGGACATTCCTTATGAGGAAAACTCCAGTTCTGAGTCAGTAAATGACAGGGCGCTTGTTAGTGTACTCATGACTGGAGGGAGTCAAGCTAAAATGCTGCGGATGCAGAACCTCAGGCGGAGTCTCCTTTGGTTCTTTTAAGGCCAGGCCTTCTAAAGAGGTTTTTCCGTATGTACTTTCTTTGACCAGCTCATTGATAAGGTCTGGGAAAAGCCGCAGAAGAATTTTTTTATGGTCCCGCGGCGTTTGTCTATCAGATACCCCTTGAAGATGCCCTACTTAAAAAGTGGGCTTCTCCCCCAGGGTCGACCCTCCAGTCGCCCGGTTGAACAAGGCCATCACTCTCCCGATGGAGGGGACTCCTGCATTTGAGGACCCCACTGACAGGAGGTCAGAAGTGGTGAGCAGAGCCATGTTTGCCTTGTTGGGATCCGCCCTACGGCCTGTGGTAGCGGCGACCCTTGTGTCTTAAACACTTACAGGTTGGGCAAAAATGTTGCACCTAGCTGTACAGGAGCATAATCTTCCTCCAGACACAGTTGCTCTGGCCCACCAACTGGTTCAGGGCCTGGTTTATGTTTGCGACGCCACGTTGGACGCGGCCCCTTTAATATCCAGGGCCTCTGTCTCGGCGGTGGTATTGCATCGTCTTATCTGGTTGAAGTGCTGGTCTGCTGACCTAGCCTTAGGAAGCTCCTGACGGATCTACCATTTAAAGGTGGTAGACCTTTCGGTGCTGCTCTGGATGACATCGTCAGGGATGTCATGGGAGGTAAAAGCACTCTTCTTCCTTAGACTAGCAAGGGTGAGGAGGCCCGCCGCAAACAGGGGCCTTCCTTTCCAGCAAAACGGGGTTTTTTCGTCAGTCAGAGTCCACGGGTAGGTCCTCTTAGACTGACGGCAGTGCGGCTGGTGGGCACAAGTGCCCCTGGGTGCGTAAGCCGAACAAGCGGCTCCCAAGCCCGCCTCCGCGTGAAGTCTTGCCTCCGCCCCACTCTGGGGTGGGGGGACGACTTCGCAGGTCACGAATCGGTGGTCCTCCCGAATCTCCGACTGGTGGGTGTGCGAGGTGGTCACCTCAGGATACAGGATAGTATTCCGATCCTGGCCCCCAGACAGATTCTTTCCCTCAAATCTTCCTCTCCTTCCTACCTGTCGGGCAGCCCTCTTGGGGGCTGTACAGGATTTGATCAGGTCCGGAGTGATTGTGCCGGTTCCGTCACAGGAGAGTTTTCAGGGATTCTACTTGAATCTGTTTGTCGTCCCAAAAATAGGACGTGGTTCGACCTATCCTGGACCTCAAGGCCCTGAATGCCTTCGAGAAGGTGCAGAAATTCCACATGGACTCCATTCGCACGGTGATCGCTACACTCCAAAGGGATTTTCTTCTGGCGTCCTTGGACTTCAAGGACGCCTACTTGCATGTTCCGATCTGCGCAAGTCACCAGAAGTTTCTGCGCTTTGCGATCAGCGAAGTCCACCATCAATTGTGGCTCTTCCTTTCGGCCTAGCCTCGGCACCAAGGGTGTTCACCAAGGTGCTTGCTCCGGTTCTAGCCTTCTGTTACAGCGAGGTATTGCTGTCATGGGCTATCTGGACGATCTTCTGCTAAGAGCAGAAAGTGGATCAGACTTAGAGGAAAGGTGACTATCGTCAATTAGACCCTCAGGGACTCGGGTGGTTCCTGAAAATTCAGGAGTCAGTCCTGGTCCCGACTCAGTGTCTGGAGTATCTAGTTCTGATTCTGGACTCCTTGGACGCAAAGGTATCCTACCTCTGGAGAAGTTGCTGACACTTCAGTCTGCGGTGCGGGTGCTGACATCCCAAAAATGGTTGTCAATCCGTTTTTTGCATGAGAGTCCCGGGACTCGTGGTGGCCTCCTTCGCGGCCGTTCCGTATGCCCAATCACACACCAGGGCATTGCAGAAGGAGATCTTGTCCACCTGGGACAAATCCCCGTTGTCCTTGGATCTTCAGATCCAGGTGATTCACCTGGTCAGGGTGCCCCTGACATGGTGGTTGAGATCCTCGGCTCTTCGGTCCGGAAAGTCGTTCCCCTCCCATCCAATGGACGGTACTCACGACGGACACCAGCCTGACGGGCTGGGGTGGAGTCTGGGGAGTCCTGTCGGCTCAGGCCTTGGACTCCGGACGAGCCCGTTTACCAATCACTGTTCTGGAAATACGGGCCATCGGACTGTGTCTCTCCTCAGGTCGGAGAGAGTACGGGGTCGCTCCATCAGGAGCCAGTCGGACACCGCCACGGCGGTGGCATATGTAAACCATCAAGGGGGAACTCGGAGCTCAGCTGCGGCTTCCGAGGTAGTCCGTATCCTGAAGTGGGCCGGAAGAAACGTGCCGGCTCTGTAGGCCATTTTACATTCTGGGCATAGACAATGGGCAGGCGAACTATCTGAGTCGCCAATCGCCAGACGCCGGACCAAGAAGAGTGGTCCTTGCATATTTCAACTCCTTTACCGACGGTGGGGCACGCCGGATGTGGACCTGATGGCCTCTCGACTCAATCGCAAGGGTCGAGGTTGTGGCCAGATCCAGGGATCCTTGGGCGATGCCTCGGATGCGTTGGTGGCCCCATAGGGTCCTTATCACCTGATATAAACTCTGGCGATCCTAATTGTTCCGGATTGGCCTCAGCATCACTGGTACGCTGATCTGGTACGTCTCGTCGCGGACGTTCCCTGGCGTCTGCCGATGAGGGAGGACCTTTAGTCTCAAGGTCCTATGTTTCATCCGGCTTACAGTCTCTGGCTTTAACGGCAGGGCTGTTAAAAGCCAGGTGTTGAGGGACCGAGGTCTCTCGGACTCGGTCATTTTGACCATGTTAAGGACACGGAAGTCTTCCTCCAGGCAGATCTATCACTGTGCCTGGAAAGCTTATATCGCCATATGCGAAGCGCTGGACTGGCGTCCTCGGACGTATTCCGTCCCCAGAATCCTGCGTCCTCTGCAGTGTGGAGTGACCCAAAAGCTTGCTTTGAGTACCATCAAGGATCAGATTTCGGCCTTGGCCGTCTTCTTTCAGCGACCTCTAGCGGGTCATTTCTTGGTTAGCACCTTGTGTTGGGGGTTCGCCATGTGCTCCCTCCTGTCAAGCCTCCTTTCCCACCGTGGGATCTGAATTTGGTGCTCTCGGTCCTCCAGGAACCTCCTTTTGGGAATATCCGGGATATTCCCCTCTTGTCTTGTCTCAGAAGGTGGCCTTTTAGTGGCAATCACTTCTGTTTGACGGGTGTCTGAGTTGGCGGCTTTGTCCTGCAAGTCGCCATATTTAGTCATCCATAAGGATAAGGCGGGGTTGCATCCGCGACCTTCCTTTTTGCCAAAGGTGGTGTCGACCTTTCACCTACATGAGGGCATTGTCCTCCCGTCTTTGTGTCCTCACCCATCGCATCCCAGAGAGTTTGCGCTGCACATATTGGATGTGGTACGAGCCTTACGGGTGTACCTGTCTGCTACTGCTTCTATTCGGAAGTCCGACTCACTGTTTGTGACTGTCTCTGGTCCATAACAGGGCCAAGCGGTTTCGTCTGCCATCATTTCTAGGGGAATCAGACAAACCGTCATTCAAGCCTATGCTCTCAAAGGGCGGGCGCCTCCCTTTCCGGTTACGGCGCATTCCACCAGGGCAATTGGTGCTTCCTGGGTTTTCCGACATCAAGTGTCGGTTGCACGAGTGTGCAAGGCGGCGACCTGGTCGTCTGTTCATGCCTTTTAAGTTTTATAAGGTTAATGTGGCTGCATCTTCGGATGCTTCCTTCGGCCGCAGGGTGCTGCAGGCCGCTGTTTAAAGTTGCGACTCCTCCGTTGAGGAGCTCTGCCTTCTTGGAGTGAAGTTTTTGGTTTTTCCATTCATACTGCTCCCATCCCTCTTGACACTGCTTTGGGACATCCCACGTGTAAAGTGTAAAGAGACACCGTGTCAGTCCATGGATGATAAGAGAAAATAGGATTTTTTGTACTCACCGTAAAATCCTTTTCTCTGACATCCATGGACTGACACGGCACCCACCCTTCCTTTTTAAGTTTGTACTGCTTTGTTACGAACTGAAGTCTGCTGACTGTAGTGGGAGGGTTATGTCCGGAGGGACCGCCCCCTGGGTGGGGCTGTTCAGCTCTGGCTTTTAGAATGTATGTATAACATCTCACATTCTGCCTAGGTCTTCTCCTGCAAGCAGGGACATAAACCCACGTGTAAAGTGTAAAGAGACACCGTGTCAGTCCATGGATGTCAGAGAAAAGGATTTTACGGTGAGTACAAAAAATCCTATTTTTTAAAAAGCAACTGTCATCTCCGTCACGCAGCTGCTCCTCCTCTGACCCGCTGTTGACTCACCGAAAGTCCCATTCACTTTAATGAGACGGCTGGTGATGCGGCAGTGACAACAAGGTGAGGGACGTGGCAGCAGGTGAGGGGATGTCCGCTACCAGGCGCTGCCATGATGGATCTGAAATGACAGGTGCTCTTTAAATGTAGACTTATTCTTCTAAACAAAATGAAGGTTTCCTATTTAGAATAGTAAGCTGTCAGGTTAGTAAAACAGGGATATCAGAACAGGGAAAGTGGTTGTATACCCCCAATGCGGAGGTTGTACCTACAGGCAAGCCTAGAATAAGGCTTGCCAATAGGTACTTTAAATATCTCCTAAACGTGCACTGTATAGGAGATATTTACCTTGTAGTGAGCCGATGATGTCATTGGCGCATGCGATGTAAAGAAACAGCCATTCATGCCGCTTCTTCACTAGCAAGTGCCGCAACCGGCGACTCCAGCGCGCATGCACGGGAGCGACGTCACGCAACTCCGGCCAGTCACAGAGCCAGAGTCCGCGGCCCCAGAAGGAAGAGGGGCGACGATGGATGCGGCCACCCACTGGGACTGCGCAGGCTTCTATTGCAGGTAAGTGGCACATAATGGGCTAGTATGCAATGCATGCTAGCCCATTATGCTTTTACTTTGCAGCGGTAAAAAGAGGAAGTAAAACTCATTAGGGTTTACTTCCACTTTAAGTGCAATAACCTTTGGTCAGCATTCAGATGAATGAGAGGCCAACTTATACATGCCGATGTCAAGTTGCATTTTTACAGATGGACGGTGGTGAAATTCATTTCACTTGTGTACATGAATTCCTAAATGAGTCAAGCTAAATCAAACATTTTGAAGGTTTTAGGCTGCTGAAAGGATTAACCGATCTTCCTAAGGCCTCATGTACATAACACTCCTCATCAAAAATCCACACGAATGCAGGATTACTGTGGTCTGCCCAGACCCACAGCTATGTCTTTGTCCCCCACTCTGCTTTTTTCCTGTTATCGAAAGCTGTCCCAACATTCACTGTTTGGGTATTCTGACAGCTACAGGTGTTGGCTGTCACAATACAATTAGATAGGGGATATTCATTTATCCATGCTGTTTAAGCCTAGTACACAGGGGCCAAATGTCGGGCGACCTTCGGGCCTGTGTGTACTGCAGCCATGTTGTCCCCCTGTCAGAACACAATTGAACAGCAGTGGAGATCGCTGTACTAACATTACATGGTTAGTATGGCAGCTGCCTCAGGGCTGTCAGTTTTTTTTCGTTCAGCCCTGCAGGCTTTAGATTTCTATCTAAACATGTATGGGTAGGACATTCACTCTGTGACCACTATTCATGTGCCCCGGACGGTGGAGGTTTGTTTGCTGGGTTTGGTGGACACTCTGGCTGATCTTCGGGCCTCCAGGACGCTGATAGGATTACTATTTATTTATGCAAGCAAAATTATACTTCTCCATTGGAAATTCCCATCAGCTCCAACCCTAACCTCGTGGAAAAAAAATATTAATGTCAACTTACCACTATACAAGGCCACCTATCTAGCGAGAGGTTGCTCGAAAAATTCCAAAAAGGTCTGGGACATTTGGTTAGAGGACCCATCTACCAATATTGACCCTGAATCTCCTGATTAGTAGATTACCTTACAAAAGACCAGGTGGACACGTATATTGTATGTAATTGAACCCACATCCAATCCACATGCCTAATTGTGACTTCCTTCTTTTATAATATGGCTTACTACTACTACCCCTGTGCAGCTGATGCCTACAATACTCTAACAATCTCAGTAGCTACTGGAGCATGGAGCTTTGTTCTAGTGCCCACAATGGGACTACTGTTAACCACTTAAGCCCCAGACCATGTTGCGTCGCTTTAACTGACAATTGCGCGGTCGTGCGACGTGGCTCCCAAACAAAAAATTGACGTCCTTTTTTTACCACAAATGGAGCTTTCTTTTTGTGGTATTTGATCACATCTGCGGTTTTTATTTTTGTGCTATAAACAAAAATAGAGTGACAATTTTGAAAAAAAATCAAAATTTTTTACTTTTTGCTATAATAAATATCCCCCAAAAATATATAAAAATATTTTTTTTCCTCAGTTTAGGCCGATACGTAATCTTCTACAAATTTTTGGTAAAAAATAAAAAAAATTAACAAAAATCGCAATAAGCGTTTGATTGGTTTGCGCAAAAGTTATAGCTAAATAGGGGACGGTTTTGGGGCATTTTTATTAATAATACATTTTTTACTAGTTATGGCGGCGATCAGCGATTTTTTATTTTGACTGCGACATTATGGCAGACACATCGGACACTTTTGACACCATTTTGGGACCATTGTCATTTTTACAGCGATCAGTGCTATAAAAATGCACCTATTACTGTAAAAATTACACTGGCAGTGAAGGGGTTAACCACTAGGGGCCGCTGCAGGGGTTAAATGTGCCCTAGTGAGTGATTCTTACTGTGAGGGGGCGTGGCTACATGTGACACGTCACTGATGATCGTTTCCCGGTCACGAGGAACGGTCATCAGTGACAGTGTCACTAGGCAGAATGGGGGAATGTCTTGTTTACAAAAGGCATTCCCCTGTTCTGCTCTTGCTGACCGCAATCGCGGGACTCCCGGGAACACAGAGTTCCCGGGACCCGCACTCACGAGGCGCGCGCGCGCCCACTGGGCGGCAGATTTAAAGGGATGTACCTGTACGCCAATGTGCCTGCCCGTGCCATTCTGCCGACGTACATCGGCATGCGCCGGTCGGCAAGTGGTTAAAGAGTTTTTTTTGTTTTTGTTATTGTAGTGTTTTTTTGTGATGTATGTGGACCGAGTCTGGGTATGCCCAATAGGCTTTGTTTTGTATCTAAGGCGCTTTGCAGGCGCTATTGCTCTAAAAATAGCGCCTGCAATGTGCCCTGAAAAAGCCGCTCCTTTGTATCCAGTGTGAAAGCCCGGGGGCTTTCACACTAGAGCGGTGCGCTGGCAGGAGGGAAAAAAACTCCTGCAAGCTGCATCTTTAAGGAGCGATAGGAGCGGTAAAAATACCGCTCCTCTAGCGCCCCTGCCCATTGAAAGCAATGGGGTAGCGCCTCCAAAACGCTGCAAAGAAGCGTTTTAGTGGGCATTTTTAACCTTTATTCAGCTGCTAGCGGGGGTCAAAATCACCCCGCTAGCGCCCGCAAATCACGGCAAAAACGATGGTATAGCGGCGCTAAAAGTAGCACCGCTATACCACCAGCGCATCAGTAGCCTAACTTGAAACTCAATAAAAAATAAATAAAAAACACGACATGTATGGCTAGCCTTGAGATGTTTACATTAGTCATTTAGCAGTAAAACTTTGCGCAAAGCACATCACAAAAGGATGCAATGTGAGACAGCGAATTTGTGTTGCTTAGGGCAAAAAAGCACATGCTGCCAAAGGTCACTCCTTGTACAAATAACAGGTTATCTCTATTGGAGACATCAGGCCAACAAGTGCATTCATTTGTTACCGGGACATTTTACTACACTGAATAATCAACGTAATAGAACAATGGCCCTATGCAAGAATACAACAGGGAAGAACAGAAAATAGATGTGAAAAGCTTCCCTAAAATATAATAGGAGTCATTGTTATCATTTTATAGCATTTCCCAGAATGCAAAACACACCTAAAAGCTGCTTCCCCAATGCTGTGAACCACATTCCGACAGTACAATACGTATACACTGCATAAAATGAGAATCACGATTTTTTTGCTTAGAATAAAGATCACGATTCTCGGCATAATATTATCTTTCACATTATAAAAAAAAAAACTTGGCTAACTTTACCGTTTCCTTTTTTTTTTTTATTAATTTTCCCCCCAAAAAATTGCGTTTGAAAGACCGCTGCGCAAATACAGTGTGACATAAAATATTGCAATGACCGCCAGTTTATTCTCTAGGGTCTCTGCTAAAAAAAATATATAGAATGTTTGGGGGTTTTAAGTAATTTTCTAGCGAAAGATACTGCATTTGAACTTGTAAGCAACAAGTGTCAGTAAAAGCTTGAAGCCTCGTACACACGGCCGGTTTTCTCGTCAAGAAACGACAAGAAAACTGCTGGGAGAGCTTTCTTGCCGAGAAAATTGTCCGTGTGTACGAGGCTTTCAGGTTTCTCGTCAAGAAAACTGTCCAGAATCTCGACGAGAAAAATAGAGAACCTTCTCTCTATTTTCTTGTCGGCCTGTTTCCCAAAGAGAAACCCGAGTGTGTACACTTACCTGTCGCCGTGGAAACCCGCGCATCCTCGAAATGAATTTGACGCATGCGCGGTAGCTTCCTAGGCATAGGTAGGGTGTAGCAAGATGGAGGCATCGAATGTGACGAGCGCACGCTCATCGTAGTCGATGACGTCACTGCGTTCGTTCCATTCGGCCGGGACAAGATTCTTGTCAAGAATCTCGTCAGGAAAAACAACGTGTTTTTTCCTGATGAGATTCTCGGCCGTGTGTACGAGGCTTTAGTCTTTGCCAGCTTTTTCTTTTTTCTTTGACAGCTCGGAGCAAAAAATAAAATAAATTTTTTGGAAATGTCGGTTTAAGATCGTAAAGGGGGGGTTGAATCGAGATTGCAATTTTTTTTAACGATTAATCGTCCAGCTCTAATAGACACCAGTTTGTTTACACCAGCCTATGTCCAGGTCCGATCTGGTCTGCTAAAATAAAACTCAAAAAATGAAGGGGATCGGTCTTCCGTTTAGGCGGATCGGATTAGAGGGTAAATCAGGTGTAAAACGGACAGTGGAGCCCATTTACTCCTGGCCGCCCATTGAGCAAAACAGACTCTGTCCGTGTCCGCTCTGCAGAAACTGAGCGGACATGGATGGGTCATCCGCCCGCTCCGTTCTGATCAGTAGGGAATCTGTGAGCTGACACCTTGCTGATCAGAGACAGAAGTCGCCCTACGTGAAAAGGCTCTTAAAAATTTACTTTTACTTGAGAAATTCACTTTCCACCATACCAATGCCCCATCCCCCACAACATCAAAAAGTACAAATAAAAAATATTTTTTTTACCTTTATTATATTAAATCATGGTCAACCCACCCCCTCCTCCATTCTTTTCTAGGTGAGAATCATTGCGAATTAAGTTGCATCGACTTTAAAAAAGGTTCCCGCACTACTGCTATGCGATTTCATTGCAACTTGAATTGACTTCTGTTAACTGCTTGCCAACCAGCCGCCGCAGTTATACTGCGACAGGTTGGCTCGGCTGCGCAAATCACTGTACCTGTACGGCGGTCCAATTAATGGCTAGAGCAGGCCAATGCGCCTGGCCGGCGGCTGGACACCTGCGATCGCTCTACAGAGAGCCAGCATGGGGATCCGTCAATGTAAACAAACAGATCCCCGTTCTGTCAGGGGAGTAGAGAGAGATTGTCTGTTCCTAGTGATCAGGAACAGCGATCTCTCTCTACTCGCAGTCAGCCTACCCCCTCCCCCACAGTTAGAAATACCTCCCTAGGGAACACTTAACCCCTTCCCTGCCAATGTCATTTATACACTAATCAGTGGCAATTTTTAGCTCGGATCACTGTAATAATGTCACTGGTCCCAAAAAAGTGTCACAAGTCTCCGATCTGTCCGCCGCAATGTCGCAGTCCTGCTAAAAAAAAAATTATAAAAAAAAAAAAAAAAAATATATAAATCGCTGATCTCCGCCATTACTAGTAAAAAAAAAAAAAATGCCATAAATATATATATTTTGTAGACGCTATAACTTATGCGCAAACCAATCAATATACGCTTATTGAGAATTTTTTAACAAAAATATGTAGAATACATATTGGCCTCAACTGATGAAGAAATGTTTGTTTTGTTTTTTGGGATATTTATTATAGCAAAAAGTAAAAAATATAAAATGTTTTCAAAATTGCCGCTTTTTTTATAGCACAAAAAAAAAAAAAAAAAAAAAAAAAAAATCGCATTGTGATCAAATACCACCAAAAGAAAGCTCTATTTGTAGGAAAAAAGGACGTCAATTTTGTTTGGGTACAGCGTTGCACGACTGCACAATTGTCAGTTGAAGTCAGGGGCGCCATCAGGAATTTTGGGGCCCCTTACACAGCTTCAGGTATGGGCTATGGGCCCCCTGGAGCAGAGGAGAACCGGGGGGGGGGGGCTGCCGCTGCAAATTGAGAAGTGGGGGGCAGCCGCGAATTGAGAGGCGGGGGGGTGCTGCCGCCGCAAATTGTTGAGGTCGGGGGGCTTTGGGTACTGCCTGTACCCCCCTGATGGCGGCCCTGGTTGAAGTGACACAGTGCCGTATCGGAAAAAATGGCCTGGTCATAAAAGGGGTAAATGCTTCCGGGGCTGAAGTGGTTAAATGAAGTCGCAAGCTGCAATGAAATTGCACATCAAAATTGCACTGATCTGCAGCTTTGAAATCACACTGAAGTAGCACGATTTCAAAGCCCCACTGGTGTGAACCAGGGCTTATATATAAAATAATTTATGTGCAAACAAATCATAACATGACTGCTCTGTCACTTACGTGTACTAAACCTTTCAGCATTAGCGTGCATATTTCAGCAGTATGGGGTCAGTACACCATGGATCTTCAAGTAACGTCCAATCACTTAATTCAAAAAGATGACATCACAGCAGAAAAGTGCAACATTTCATGACTATGCAGGGATTCGTTCTGGGGGTGAGGAGAAACAGCAGCACACTGCCCTTCCTTGTGAATTGCTGTGCAGGGGGAGGGCGTGTGTCAGGGCAAGTCTGATCATTGGAGGAGAGCACACCGAGTTCCCAGCACAGCTAGAGAACTGATCACGGTGTGTTCTCCTGCTTAGTGTGGTCAGTTTTTTTTAGGAAAGCAGAGGGACTGGCAGGAACGCCAGGGATTTCACACAAAGGAGACTTTTTTGTACATAGTACAGCAGGCACATATCAGGATGGAATATGAAATGTTGGGTTTACATACTATACAGTAAACTTTTACTGTATACATTATAAATTCTAGCCTAGGCGTGGGAAAGTAATAAAAGCCTCAATAAACACATCTTCACTTTAGCTTGTTAAAGCTTTTTATAAAGCTGGATACAGACTATAACAATTTTCTGTAGATTTTTTCCTTTAGAGATTTACCAACACCATATAATATATGAGGTCAAACCTTAAAGGGGTTGTAAAGGTTCGTTTTTTATTTTCTAAATAGGTTCCTTTAAGCTAGTGCATTGTTGGTTCACTTACCTTTTCCTTAGATTTCCCTTCTAAACTTTTTTTTTCTTTGTTTTCTTTGTCTGAATTTCTCACTTCCTGTTCCTCCTCAGTAAGCTGTTCAGTAAGCTGTTCTGGCTGACTCCACACCACTCGGATGATGGTGTGAAGTTTACTGAGGAGAAACGGGAAGTGAGAAATTCAGACAAAGAAAAAAAACATTTAGAAGGTAAATCAAAGGAAAAGGTAAGTGAACCAACAATGCACTAGCTTAAAATGAACCTATTTAGAAAATAAAAAACAAACCTTTACAACCCCTTTAAGGCCTCGTACACACGACCGGTTTTCCCGGCAGGAAAACTGCCACGAGAGCGTTTTGCCAGGAAAACCGGCCGTGTGTATGCTCCATCGCAGTTTTCCCAACAGGAAAACTGCAGAGAATCGCGGCGGGGAAAAAGAAAGCTGGTTCTCTATTTTCCCGCTGGGATTCCCGGCGGACTTTTTCCCGTCGTGAAAACTGGTCGTATGTATGCTTTTCCAAGGCCAAAAAAAACACGCATGCTCAGAATCAAGTATGAGACGGGAGCGCTCCTTCTGGTAAAGCTAGCGTTCGTAATGGAGATAGCACATTCGTCATGCTGTAACGGACTGAAAAGCACAAGGCTGAAAAGCGCGAATCGTCTCTCACCAAACTTTTACTAACATGCGATAACACAAGATCAGCAAAAGCAGCCCAAAGGGTGGCGCCGTTGGAATGGAACTTCCCGTTTATAATGCCGTCGTACGTGTTGTACGTCACCGCGCTTTGGACCGGCGGGATTTTGTATGACAGTCTGTACGCAAGAGAAGCTTGGCAGAAAAACCGTCAGGGAAAAACAGCGGTTTTTTTTCCTGCCAGGAAAACCGGTCGTGTGTACAGGGCTTCAGAGTCTCAATTGGTATGCAATCAGGCAGGCCCTTGCACTACATAGTTTTGGTAAATCTAAAGGAAAGCAGACAACAAAAGTTGTATAGTGTGTGTAGCGGGTACTTACTTTTCCCGGGGTAAATTTTGAATTTTTCAAGTGACACCAGTGGTGTGTTCTTGGCGGTCCACCAGGTGGCACTGTCACCATGGGCTGACGGACGGACATCGCTGTGTGCTGAGCCTCCTTTTTGTCCGCTCTCGGCAGCGGTATGGTGGGGCGGGGAGCCCGCCGTGCTTGCTGGGAGGGGGTATAAAGGGGCCGGCCATCTTGGTCACGGGGTCTTAGTCCCAGGCACCTTCAGCCTGCGGACGGTGGTTCGTGTTTGTCCTCTAGGCGGCCTAGGCCTAGAGGACCACCGGAGATCGTGTTCCACCTCAGGCACCTTTAGTCCTGGGGTGAGGTACTCGGATGGAGGTCCGGAGCTCAGTGCCCAACACTGAGTTCCGCGAGGGAAGGATCCTAAGGCACTCCGGGGATGGATGCCTGAATCCGAGGTGGGCGTAATGGACTGGGAAGAGCTCCTCATCTGAAGACCCGGTGCAGCATACTGCCGGTGACGGGTGAGTCTCTTGTCGGAGACCGTCCGGAAGGAGAATTTCCCTCGTGCGGAGACCATAACCCACTCTCAGGGAGGAGAGTGGAGGATCGAATTTGTGTCTGGGCCTATTCGCACCCACACCTCCTTTTTTATGTTCTATAGCCAAGGGAGTCCATGTTATGTTCTACAATAAAAGTGTGTTGGACGTTAATGGTGTGGGGCTCAAATTCTGGCATACGAGGTTCACGGAGACTCTCGGAGGGAGGATCCAGATGCACAGCACAGACCCGAAGGTAAAAACAACAGAGACATTGCTGATACCACATCACACCTGTGATAGAAGCCTGGCGTAGCTCACCCTCTCCCTCCCCTATCATACCCCTAGACCAGAGACAGTGTGAGTTGAACTTTAATAGAGGGGACTGGGGAGAGGGTGTCTGCTACATGTGTATTGGGGTCTAAAAGTAAATTTGCACAACTCCTTACTTTTATTTGCATATCTTTTTTTATTCGTAAAGCAGTTTAAATAGAAGAATGATGCAGCTGTTTCATGACATTACGGTATGTTAAATTATTCAATATCTAAGTTAGAATGATTTCCAAGCAAATCTAGAGTAATGCTTTGATGATCCCCTGGTAGAAAAAGGATCAAGTGTCTGACATTATTCAGAGACAAGAGCGTGCTTTATCTCCGAACTGACACACAAAACCTCTGCAAAGGGCAGGCATAAAATATACACACACGGGCCTACTCATCTATGAGCTCATGTGATCTGGAGGTGAAAGGGAATGTTTGAGACGCTTTCCTGCTCTCTCATACCTCACGTTCACAGTTTCATGCTACGTGACTAAAGGGCATTTTAAGCAGTTAAACAAATTTTCCATAACATTTTATGGGGGATATAAAATACAAATCAAAAACGTTGAAGCTGTTTTACCTTTCCCAGCCCTAAACACTTCATTGTTCTGAGGGAGGTATAATGCAGCACAATATTGATTAATCTGGTACAAATAAATAATCTTATGGTCCCTCATACACTAGAGCAGACAATGAATTGTTTGAAAATCTGTCATTTGGACCGTTTGTTCGTTTTTCATCAATTGGCACAAATAGAAAATGTTTTTTGACTTTTCAGAGCCAAAACCGTTGAAGAAACAGGTTGGAAAATTGAACTCTTTGTACTGCGCATGTGAGACAAAATGGCCGAAAAAAACAATTCATTAATGTCCATGGAACAATTTATCGTTCGAAATTCAGTCATTACATGATTGACGTTGACAAAAGTGTGGTCGCCTGAGACGCCTACCCACTGTTATCCCCCACACAGGGTCCATACAGCAGGTTAAACACACACTGCAGCCGCGGTCCGGGGTATAACCCCCCTCAGCGATTCAAGCATCGTGCTCCGGGCCCTCCTACCCCGGTTGTTGTGGCCGGCGGGACGTTCGCTGCCCCTGTGGCTCCAGATACTTTGGGGCTTGTCTGCTGGCACATGTCATATACCATTCCGCCGACTGTGATCCCTCGGAGTAGGGCGGATCATGTTTTTCTTATCAGCTGACAGGTGACTTGCACCTTTACTCTCAAGTCTGGCTTCATCCAGCTCCTTGCAATCTCCGGCCAGGGTTGTTTCTGCCTGTGACTGTTTCCTCACAACACCAGCTGTATACAAAGACCTCCGTGTAAGTGCAGCATTTGCTATTTTCAATAAACTTTGCAAATTTAGTTTCAGCGCCTCGTTTACTGTTTGTACTTGCTCTCACGACCACGATTAAAAAACGAGTTTGAACGCTTTTTCGGCTGGTGTATGGTTAGCATGAGTGTGTATTTGGTATAATCGGTTAACTACAAAGACGCACCAAGAAATGGATGAACAATTCCTCGATGTGGTCTTTTGAAGTCTCATCTGAAGACCTTATGCCAGGAAAGTCAGAAAGAAACATGTACCAATGCAAATTTGGGGGCTGCTATTGCTTACATCTCCTTCTAAAGCTGACCTACAACCACAGACTGAAGCAAAAAAATATCTATCGGGTTCCTCCCTCCATGCTATACAGCACAGATGGACAAATTCCTGCTGAACATTCTGACAGCCGCCACCAATGTTCTGATTAGATGATGCAGCCATTGCTCAGCCAACAAGTTTCCATCCAGCACTATATTTTTAATCGAAGGATGTCCACTGGAAGGAGGCCAACAAGGCCACCGACTATATGAACTTCGGCCGGTTCTTATGCAACCAGCAGAAATTCGAACATTTCATGGCCAGCTTAAACATTTTACCACTTTAAATGTCATGTTCACTCATTTCTGAACAACTGACACAGAAGATGTGTGCAGATCTGGGGTCTGATTTGCTGCATGCAGGTTCCAGATCAAGTATAGAGAACATAAGAGGCAACTAGAATTTTCAGAAGCAGGTCAGTGATGACAGCTCTAGTATTTCTCTCAGCCCACACAAGGGTCATCAATGGCTCATGTCATAGCTATGACTTAGGTCATTCCTGGCAATTCTGCCACCAGTAGGATTTCACCAAGGTGCAACAGACATGTGATAGAGGAGGTAAGAGCATGTTGTCCTCTGTGTCAATTGGTAGGGTGACATGGCCTAGGGCTGCTAATAAACAGCCCAAACCTTTCTGTACTTTTGTAATTCAGTCCCAATTATTATTGTGTGGGGTTCAGTTACTTAACCCCCAGGCCAATTCTGGCATTTCCTCTCTCTTTGTGCAGTGCACAGAATGTCACTGGTCAGAACGATCCTGAGCTCCCCGGTCACACAGGAGAGCCAGAGAAAGTGGTTCTCTCTTGCCTGTAAAAGTGATCCAATGGCTATATAGCCAATCAGATTACTTTTACTAAAAAAGGAAAAAAATGGTCTGATGTAAAAATCGATACCAAGATCATGGTTGTAGCCATAATCCCAGTATAACCACTTCAGTACGAGGTCATATATACGTACGGTGGTATTGAGGTGGCCAATATGCAAGACGCCCACTCTATTCAACTCCACAGCAAACCTAAAACTCAGTTTCAGGGTCGGATGGCATGGTTTTTAAAGCTGAATTTATTTTTATTTTTCTCTACAGTTTGGTTGCATTACTTACCCATAATGAAGTTATGTCCCATATGGTTCAGGCTGATGGGTTCTGTAGAAATCTTCACTATAGGACTGCCCGCTCTCTTCCTGCTGCTAAACCTCCGGTGCTGTGGGTCAGCTTTGGGTCTGGAGCAACACTAAAAGATGATCTGATGGGGACACGCCCCCGCCCGCCTTCTCCTCGATTAAGGAAATTTTCACTGCCTGTAACATAATCTGCGAATGGTAGTGGTGCAACGGATTGTCACCGATCCGTGATCCGAATGGGTCACCCTGTTCGGATCGGCACACCACGCGATCCGCGGAGCGCTCCGGAGCCTCGGCCATAGGAAAGGCTGCGGCTTCGGCCTAGCTTTGGTTCACCCGGTGGCGGCCGCTGTAGTGACGTTTCGTCGCCATCTTGCTCCACCCCACACTCCTGCACAGTAATGATAGTGAGAAGGGGCCAAGCGGACATCTTGTTACACACAACGGAGTTTTAGATTTCAGTTATTTTCAACACAAAACGGAGCTTATAAGCTTGACCACTTAACGACCGCCCACCGCCGATTTACGTCGGCAGAATGGCACCGACAGGCAGAATCACGTAGATCTACGTGATCTACGTGATCGCCTTCACTGCAGTGAGCGGCCGTTAAGTGTTCGGGAGCGATCAGGCATGAGGGGGCGGCCGCTCGATTCCGCCCCCCCCTCGCGATCGCTCCCGGCGAATGAAATTGCTTCCTCCTGCCTGAAATGTAAACACAGGCTGGAGGAAGTGATGTCATCTCCCTCGCCGCGGTCTTTTTGTTCCCGGCGCCGAGGAGAGAAGAAGCAGGTTAGTGCACCAACAGTCCACTGACACGTAGGTACACATAGGCACACAAATCACCCCCCAGTCACCCCCAGATCACCCCCCAGGTCACCCCAAAGCCCCCAATCACAGTGTCACTGATTGCAGTGATCATTTATTTTACTGATCACTGCATTTAGTGTCATCTGTGATTGTAAAAAGTTGCAGGGCAGTTAGGATTAGGCCCCTTTAGGTCCAGGGTAGCCCCCTAACCCCCCCTAATAAAGGTTTAACCCCTTGATCACCCCCCAGGTAACCCTTTCACCCCCTAACTTCAGCGTCACTAAGCGATTGTTTTTCCGATCGCTGTATTCGTGTCGCTGGTGTTTTAGATAGGCAGTTATTTTTTTTTAGGTTCGCCGCAGGTTTTTATTAGTGTCAGGTACCCCCATATATTATTTTAACCCCCTGATTGCCCCTAGAGTTAACCCTTTCACCAGTGATCGCCATATAAGCGTCACTGGTGTCACTGGTTAGCCAGTAAGTTATTTAGTTATTTAGGTTACCCGTCAGGTTTTTATATAGTGTCAGGTACCCCCATATTTAACCTAATAAAGGTTTTAACCCCCTGATTGCCCCTAGTTAACCCTTTCACCAGTGATCACCATATAAAGGTTACAGGTGACGCTGGTTGATTAGTTTGCTTTTTATAGCATCAGGGCACCCGCCGTATATAACCCAATAAAGGTTTAACCCCCCTGATCGCCCGGCGGGTGAGATCAATTAGGTTTTAGCGCCAGAGAGGGTCTGCGTCGCCCCAGGCAGTGTTAGGTTAGTGCCAGTAACGCTAACACCCACGCGCAAAGCATACACCCCCCTTAGTGGTATAGTATCTGATCAGATCTATACTAGCATCCCCAGCGGTTTAGGGTTCCCAAAAACGCAGTGTTAGCGGGATCAGCCCAGATACCTGCTAGCGCCTGCGTTTAGCCCCTCCGCCCAGCCCAGCCCACCCAAGTGCAGTATCGATCGATCACTGTCACTTACCAAACACAACACACATAACTGCAGCGTTCGCAGAGACAGGCCTGATCCCTGCGATCGCTAACAGTTTTTTTGTAGCGTTTGATATATTTGCTGACGACAGTCAGGTGCTTTTTTTCCTGTGAATCTTACTAGTGTACCCCTAAATTTAGAGCCCAAAATGGCAAGACGAAGGTACACTAGTAAAGAGTGGATGGTTATATGTGCAAATTAACAAATATATTGGGGGCGCTGAGAAACTAATGAATAACTAACAATAAAATATATTAGTAAACATATTAATGGATTGATAATGGTTTAAATATACACACCAGCAAAAGTGAAAAAAATGGGTCACAATGATCATTCTATGGCTATCCAACCAATAAACACAATAACATGTGCAATCTCCTTAATGGATTAGCAATAATGACCCATCAAATAAAAATCAAATCAATGAATTAATGTGACACTGAGTGCAAAAAAACTTTAAAAATTGTGATGCCAATATTGATAATTAGATGTCCCAAATTGATTGAAACAAATATCAGCAATATAGTATATAATACACTGTGCAATATCAATAATGACAACTGAATGTCCCAAAATTGTGCAAATGTTGAAATAAATAAGAGTCCATAAGTAAAACGATAAATATGAATCCTTGTGCAAAAAGCTTATTCCATCAAAGATATTGCTTGAAGTGATAACCTTCACCAATTTAGTGTGAAACACCCGATAGTGCTCGTGGTAAATAAAGCAGCTTACCAGATGTTGTTGACTCTTTTAATTAAAAAGGAGTCATATACGCTTTTAGCAAGTTCCACTTGCTAACATGGATATTGATGTCAGATATAGGCATAGAAAATCCCTGCCTCCCGGAGGCTCGGATGAAGATGTATAAACCACAAGAAAGAGAAATGGAGCGGAAATAGTGTAATTCCGTTTAATAAAAAAATTATAGTAACAACATGGCAGCCAAATGCCCCCTTACTTGAATAGTGCCTTGAGCCCGGCACTGAGGCTGGTGAGCGTGGACTAGTAGGGCTAGTGACCCGAATAGAGATGAGCCGGCGTGCGTTCCACCTTGTTTGGAGGAAGAACCAGCAGGACCGGTGCAATACGAAACAGCTGTCGAGGCGACGCTAGACTACGCTCTGACGACACTTCCGGTCCTGCTGTTTCTTCCTCCAAACAAGGTGGAACGCACGCCGGCTCATCTCTATTCGGGTCACTAGCCCTACCAGTCCACGCTCACCAGCCTCAGTGCCGGGCTCAAGGCACTATTCAAGTAAGGGGGCATTTGGCTGCCATGTTGTTACTATAATTTTTTTATTAAACGGAATTACACTATTTCCGCTCCATTTCTCTTTCTTGTGGTTTATACATCTTCATCCGAGCCTCCGGGAGGCAGGGATTTTCTATGCCTATATCTGACATCAATATCCATGTTAGCAAGTGGAACTTGCTAAAAGCGTATATGACTCCTTTTTAATTAAAAGAGTCAACAACATCTGGTAAGCTGCTTTATTTACCACGAGCACTATCGGGTGTTTCACACTAAATTGGTGAAGGTTATCACTTCAAGCAATATCTTTGATGGAATAAGCTTTTTGCACAAGGATTCATATTTATCGTTTTACTTATGGACTCTTATTTATTTCAACATTTGCACAATTTTGGGACATTCAGTTGTCATTATTGATATTGCACAGTGTATTATATACTATATTGCTGATATTTGTTTCAATCAATTTGGGACATCTAATTATCAATATTGGCATCACAATTTTTAAAGTTTTTTTGCACTCAGTGTCACATTAATTCATTGATTTGATTTTTATTTGATGGGTCATTATTGCTAATCCATTAAGGAGATTGCACATGTTATTGTGTTTATTGGTTGGATAGCCATAGAATGATCATTGTGACCCATTTTTTTCACTTTTGCTGGTGTGTATATTTAAACCATTATCAATCCATTAATATGTTTACTTATATATTTTATTGTTAGTTATTCATTAGTTTCTCAGCGCCCCCAATATATTTGTTAATTTACACATATAACCATCCACTACATTATTTCAAAAGAACCACCATTTTTTTTGGAATCTTGGGGATAGCAGCTTACTTCCAATATATTATTCATAGTATATTTTCTATATATATATTATTTATATATATATATCTATCTTTTTAAGGCGCGAGATCACCAACACACACTAGTAAAGAGGCCTACGAGATTCTGAGCATGACAGATAGTGAAGAGGAGGTCACGTATCTGTCAGATTCAGGCTCAGAATATCTTCCCGTAGAAGACAGTGACGTCAGCGGCCCCACGTCGGATAGCTCTGACGACGAAGTTGAGGTCCCTGCTAAGGTCAGGTGTACCCGATCCCGATCTTCTGAGGTTGTTGAGGAGCAAGAACCGCAGGTCTCTCGTATCATGGAGCAGAGTAGTACTAGCTCCGCTATTCCTTCTGGTGAACTGGCAAGCACCAGCGGCCTAGTACAGCCTGGACGTACATCCAGCACTGCAGTAACACTTGGTGACGTGGCGAGTCCCATAAGTGCAGTTCAAGCTGGCGAGGTGGCAAGCACAAGTAGTGTCCCGCTGCCACCAAGAAGACAAAGGCAGGCCCGTCGTGCCCATAGTGCCCTTCCTGCAGAATTTGCCTATCCTGATTGGGTCCCCACCACTTCTGCAGAACCCATACTTCCCCCATTCACTGCCCAACCCGGTATTCAGGTGGAAACAGCTGATTTTATTCCAATTGATTTTTATTCGCTGTTTTTCACGGAAGATCTCTATAGATCTATTGTGGACCAGAGTAATTTATATGCTGGTCAATTTATCGCCGCTAACCCCCAGTTGCCTAAAATTGCCAGAAATTGGAAACCAATTACGGTTTCCGAATTTAAGACCTTTCTGGGCCTTTCCCTCAACATGGGCACACATAAATTTCCGTCATTGCGTGCTTATTGGTCCACGCACCCAATTGACCACATGCCCGTGTTCTCTGCCTCCATGTCCAGGGCACGATACGAGAAGATTTTGCGGTTCATGCACTTCAACGACAATGAACTTTGTCGTCCACGTGGGGACCCTGAATACGACCGGCTCTATAAAATTCGGCCCCTCATAAACCACTTCAACGAACGTTTTGCAGCCTTGTTTACTCCCGATCAAGTTGTCTGCGTTGATGAGTCCCTGATTAAATTTTCTGGCCGCTTGTCTTTCAAGCAGTACCTTCCCAGCAAGCGTGCCAGATACGGGGTCAAGCTCTACAAGTTCTGTGACAGGGCAACAGGCTATGTAGTGAACTTTACGGTTTATGAGGGAAAAGATAGTCAGATTGAGTCGGTCAACTGCCCGGATTACATAGGGAGCGCTGGCAAGATAGTGTGGAACTTGGTGTCACCCTTATTCGGAAAGGGGTACCACTTGTATGTGGACAATTATTACACGAGCGTGCCACTGTTTAGTCACTTGTTTGATCATCAGATTGGAGCATGTGGCACCGTGCGACCTAATCGCCGGGGCTTTCCCCAGCGGCTTGTAGATGCCCGTCTTAGGCTGGGGGAGAGAGCCTGCTTGAAGTGTAATAACTTGCTCGCTATGAAGTGGAGGGACAATAAGAATGTTTAACTTCTTACCTCCCTTCATGCAGACACGACAGTCCAAATTCGTACGGCGACTGGTGTTGTGGAGAAACCCCTCTGTGTCCACGAATATAACCAAAATATGGGAGGGGTGGACCTCAACGACCAGTTGATGGTGCCGTATCTAATTGACCGTAAAGCGAGACGCTGGTACAAAAAAGTGTCTATCATTATTCCAATTGGCTTTGCTGAACGCTCATGTGCTATACAGAGCTTCAGGCGGGACGTTATCTCTTCTAAAATTCCAGAATGAGATAGTCACAGAACTCCTGTATCCAGGCGGTTCTGCACCTCACCATCCCCTACCAAATGCAGTAAGCCGGCTGCATGAGAGGCATTATTCGTATGTCCTCCCGAGTACCCCTACCCAAAGCCACCCCCAAAAAAGATGTCGTGTCTGTAGCAAGCGCGGATTTAGGCGTGACACCCGTAGTTTTTGTCCACTCTGTCCTGACAAGCCTGGTCTTTGCCAAGGTGAATGTTTTGAACGCTACCACTCAAAAGTGAAGTTTTAGCGTAGGGTACAGCATTTCACAGACAAGGACACACTTACACAGGGTCTCCCAAGATGCCATTACATTTTGAGAGACCCGAACCATTACAGTTGTAAAGTTACAAAAAAAAGTGTAAAAAAGAAAAAAAAAAAACGTAAAAAACAAAAACACAAAAAAAATATAAAATAAAAAAACCAAAAATAGTTGTCGTTTTATTGTTCTCTCTCTCTATTTTCTCTCTATTGTTCTGCTCTTTTTTACTGTATTCTATTCTGCAATGTTTTATCATGCTTGCTTTTCAGGTATGTAATTTTTTGTTTTCAGGTGCGCCATTCAACTGCAGCGCGGAATTATTTATCTTGACAGCAACAGCGTTTGCTCCCACGATACATAAAGCCGTGACTCCAGTGCTGTAGGAGGTGATTTCACCACCACAGTTAAAAAAAAGAGCATATATGCCGAAGCATGGGGGCAGCAGGGGCGGAGGAGCGATTTTGCTCCTAATGCCGCGTACATACGGTCGAAATTCCGACGGAGGCCTGCCCGTGGAAAATTCCGACCGTGTGTACGCGGCATAACTTTTTTGCGGGAGGATGCCCCCATGCTTCGGCATATATATATTTTAGGCACAGGTTGCGTTAAAAAATTTTTTTATTTTTTACTAGGTTTTGTTTTGGTATTTGCTTTGCAGGTATGGCATGGTAAGGTCTTACTGTTGTACTGTAATGTTACTTTGTTTTAATGTTAACCACCATTTGCTTAGCAGGTACGCCATTCAGTTGCAGCGCGGATCTATTTATCTTGACAGCAACAGCGTTTGCTCCCACGATACATAAAGCCGTGACTCCAACGCTGTAGGAGGTGATTTCACCACCACAGTTAAAAAAAAGAGCATACAGGTCCTTCTCAAAAAATTTGCATATTGTGATAAAGTTCATTATTTTCTGTAATGTACTGATAAACATTAGACTTTCATATATTTTAGATTCATTACACACAACTGAAGTAGTTCAAGGCTTTTCTTGTTTTAATATTGATGATTTTGGCATACAGCTCATGACAACCCAAAATTCCTGTCTCAAAAAATTAGCATATTTCATCCTACCAATAAAAGAAGTGTTTTTAATACAAAAAAAGTCAACCTTCAAATAATTATGTTCAGTTATGCACTCAATACTTGGTCGGGAATCCTTTTGCAGAAATGACTGCTTCAATGCGGCGTGGCATGGAGGCAACCAGCCTGTGGCACTGCTGAGGTGTTATGGAGGCCCAGGATGCTTCGATAGCGGCCTTAAGCTCATCCAGAGTGTTGGGTCTTGCGTCTCTCAACTTTCTCTTCCCAATATCCCACAGATTCTCTATGGGGTTCAGGTCAGGAGAGTTGGCAGGCCAACTGAGCACAGTAATACCATGGTCAGTAAACCATTTACCAGTGGTTTTGGCACTGTGAGCAGGTGCCAGGTCGTGCTGAAAAATGAAATCTTCATCTCCATAAAGCTTTTCAGCAGATGGAAGCATGAAGTGCTCCAAAATCTCCTGATAGCTAGCTGCATTGACCCTGCCCTTGATAAAACACAGTGGACCAACACCAGCAGCTGACATGGCACCCCAGACCATCACTGACTGTGGGTACTTGACACTGGACTTCAGGCATTTTGGCATTTCCCTCTCCCCAGTCTTCCTCCAGACTCTGGCACCTTGATTTCCGAATGACATGCAAAATTTGCTTTCATCCGAAAAAAGTACTTTTGACCACTGAGCAACAGTCCAGTGCTGCTTCTCTGTAGCCCAGGTCAGGCGCTTCTGCCGCTGTTTCTGGTTCAAAAGTGGCTTGACCTGGGGAATGCGGCACCTGTAGCCCATTTCCTGCACACGCCTGTTCATGGTGGCTCTGGATGTTTCTACTCCAGACTCAGTCCACTGCTTCCGCAGGTCCTCCAAGGTCTGGAATCGGTCCTTCTCCACAATCTTCTTCAGGGTCCGGTCACCTCTTCTCGTTGTGCAGCGTTTTCTGCCACACTTTTTCCTTCCCACAGACTTCCCACTGAGGTGCCTTGATACAGCACTCTGGGAACAGCCTATTCGTTCAGAAATTTCTTTCTGTGTCTTACCCTCTTGCTTGAGGGTGTCAATGATGGCCTTCTGGACAGCAGTCAGGTCGGCAGTCTTACCCATGATTGCGGTTTTGAGTAATGAACCAGGCTGGGAGTTTTTAAAAGCCTCAGGAAGCTTTTGCAGGTGTTTAGAGTTAATTAGTTGATTCAGATGATTAGGTTAATAGCTCGTTTAGAGAACCTTTTCATGATATGCTAATTTTTTGAGATAGGAATTTTGGGTTGTCATGAGCTGTATGCCAAAATCATCAATATTAAAACAAGAAAAGGCTTGAACTACTTCAGTTGTGTGTAATGAATCTAAAATATATGAAAGTCTAATGTTTATCAGTACATTACAGAAAATAATGAACTTTATCACAATATGCTAATTTTTTGAGAAGGACCTGTATATGCCGAAGCATGGGGGCAGCAGGGGCGGAGGAGCGATTTTGCTCCTAATGCCGCGTATATACGGTCGAAATTCCAACGGAGGCTTGCCCGTGGAAAAGTCAGACCGTGTGTACGCGGCATAACCTTTTATGCCGCGTACATACGGTCGAAATTCCGACGAAGGCTTGACCGTGTGTACGCGGCATAACTTTTTTGCGGGAGGATGCCCCCATGCTTCGGCATATATGCCCATCATTAGAAGTGGGTGGATGAAGGGAGGTATTCTAATGGTGGGCATACCCACCAATCAATCTCTTTTTTTCGTTCAGCCAATAGGCTGTATGAAAAAAAAGTTTACAATACATGTCCAACAAGGACCAGCAATGTACTGGTATGTTGCTGGACTTTGAATGTTTATACCAGAATGATGCCTGCGGGTTTAGGTATCATCTTGGTATCATTCTTTTCAGCCAGCAGCCGGCTTTCATGTAAAAGCAATTCTAGCAGATAATTAGCCTCTAGACTGCTTTTACAAGCAGTGGGAGGGAATGTCCCCCCCCCCGGATATAAAAAGCGCCATTGGGAAATTGGGAAAGCATTTTATCACACCGATCTTGGGGTGGTCAGATGCTTTGAGGGCAGAGGAAAGATCTAGGGTCTAACCCCCCAATTTTTTTCAAAAAAAGAGTACCTGTCACTACTTATTGCTATCATAGGGGATATTTACATTCCCTGAGATAACGATAAAAATGGTAAAAAAATAAAATATGGAAGGCACAGTTTAAAAATAAAATAAAAAAGCCAAATAAATAATAAAAAAAAGCACCGCTGTCCCCCCCTGCTCTTGCGCAAAGGCGAACGCAAGCGTCGGTCTAGCGTCATATGTAAACAGCAATTGCATCATGCATGTGAGGTATCACCGCGAAGGTCAGATCGAGGGCAGTCATTTTAGCAGTAGACCTCCTCTGTAAATCTAACGTGGTAACCTGTAAAGGCTTTTAAATGCTTTTAAAAATGAATGTAGTTTGTCGCCGCTGCGCGTTTGTGCGCAATTTTAAAGCATGTCGTGTTTGGTATCCATGTACTCGGCCTATGATCATCTTTTTTATTTCATCAAACATTTGGGCAATATAGTGTTTTTTAGTGCATTAAAAATAAAAAAAGTGTGTTTTTCCCCCAAAAAATGCGTTTGAAAAATCGCTGCGCAAATACTGTGTGGAAAAAAAAAATGCAACACCCACTATTTTAATCTGTAGGGCCTTTGCTTTAAAAAAATATATAATGTTTGGGGGTTCAACATAATTTTCTTGCAAAAAAATAATTTTCTTCATGTAAACAAAAAGTGTCAGAAAGGGCTTTGTCTTCAAGTGGTTAGAAGAGTGGATGATGTGTGACATAAGCTTCCTAATGTTGTGCATAAAATGCCAGGACAGTTCAAAACCCCCCCAAATGACCCCATTTTGTAAAGTAGACACCTCAAGCTATTTGCTGAGAGGCATGTTGAGCCCATTGAATATTTTTTTTTTTGTCCCAAGTGATTGAATAATGACCAAAAAAAAAAAATGTACAAAAAGTTGTCACTAAATTATATATTGCTCAAACATGCCATGGGCATATGTGGAATTACACCCCAAAATACATTCTGTTGCTTCTCCTGAGTACGGGGATACCACATGTGTGGGACTTTTTGGGAGCCTAGTCGCGTACGGGACCCCAAAAACCAAGCACCGCCTTCAGGATTTCTATAGGTGTAAATTTTTGATTTCACTCCTCACTGCCTATCACAGTTTCGGAGGCCATGGAATGCCCAGATGGCACAAACCCCCCCCAAATGACCCCATTTTGGAAAGTAGACACCCCAAGCTATTTGCTGAGAGGTATGTTGAGTATTTTGCAGATCTCGCTTTTTGTCACAAAGTTTTGAAAATGTAAAAAAAGAAGAAAAAATGTCTTTCTTAATTTTCAAAAACAAATGAGAGCTGTAAAATACTCACCATGCCTCTCAGCAAATAGCTTGGGGTGTCTACTTTCCAAAATGGGGTCATTTGTGGGGGTTTTGGGCTATTTTGACATTTTATGGCCTTCAAAACTGTGATAGGTAGTGAGGAGTGAAATCAAAAATGTATGCCCTTAGAAACCTTGAAGGCGGTGCTTGGATTTTGGGGTCCCGTACGCGGCTAGGCTCCCAAAAAGTCCCACACATGTGGTATCCCCGTACTCAGGAGAAGCAGCAGAATGTATTTTGGGGTGTAATTTCACATATGCCCATGGCATGTGTGAGCAATATATCATTTAGTGACAATTTTGTGCAAAAAAAAAAAAAGTTTGTCATATTCCCGCAACTTGTGGCAAAATATAAAATATTCCATGGACTGAACATGCCTCTCAGTAAATAGCTTGGGGTGTCTACTTTCCAAAATGGGGTCATTTGGGGGGGTTTTGTGCTATTTTGGCATTTTATGGCCTTCAAAACTGTGATGGGCAGTGAGGAGTGAAATCAAAAATTTGCGCCCTTAGAAATCCTGAAGGCGGTGCTTGGTTTCCGGGGTCCCATACGTGGCTAGGCTCCTAAAAAGTCCCACACATGTGGTATCCCCGTACTCAGGAGAAGCAGCAGAATGTATTTTGGGGTGCAATTCCACATATAACCATGGCATGTGTGAGCAATATATCATTTAGTGACAACTTTTTGTAATTTTTTTTTTTTTTTGTCATTATTCAATCACTTGGGACAAAAAAAAAAATATTCAATGGGCTCAACATGCCTCTCAGCAATTTCCTTGGGGTGTCTACTTTCCAAAATGGGGTCATTTGGGGGGGTTTGTACTGCCCTGCCATTTTAGCACCTCAAGAAATGAGATAGGCAGTCATAAATTTAAAGCTGTGTAAATTTCAGAAAATGTACCCTAGTTTGTAAACGCTATAACTTTTGCGCAAACCAATAAATATACGCTTATTGACATTTTTTTTACTAAAGACATGTGGCTGAATACATTTTGGCCTAAATGTATGACTAAAATTGAGTTTATTCGATTGTTCTTATAACAAAAAGTAGAAAATATCATTTTTTTTCAAAATTTTCGGTCTTTTTCTGTTTATATCGCAAAAAATAAAAATCGCAGAGGCAATCAAATACCATTAAAAGAAAGCTCTATTTGTGGGAAGAAAAGGACGCAAATTTCATTTGGGTACAACATTGCATGTCCGCACAATTTACAGTTAAAGCAGCGCAGTGCCGAATCCCAAAAACAGGCTTGGTCCTAATGGCCCGAAATGGTCCGGGGCTTAAGTGGTTAAATACATTATTTGGAAATCCAACGGACTGTTTTCATGTTAAATTTTAAAAGCAGCAGCAAATCTTACATGCTTGCTAATGTGACAGAACACCTCTGATTTTCACATTTAACATTTAGTTAAATGTGAAAATGAGAGGTGTTCTGTCACATTAGCAACCATGTAAGGTCAGCAGGTTTGCTGTTGCTTTTAAAATTGAACATGTAAACAGTCCGTCAGATTTACATATACTGGATTTACGTTTATAAGCTCCTTTGTGTTGAAAATAACTGAGATCTAAAACTCCGGTGGGTGTAACAAGATTTGTCGTTTTTTTGCCGATCCGAAAAATGATCCGATCCGTGACTCTGATCCGAGGATCGATCCGATCCGTGAGTTTTTTGATCCATTGCACCCCTAGCGAATGGGGTACAGAATCCTGAGGATCGTCATAGAGGATTCATATTTTATTTCCTTCCACCACAGGTGGATCAATCAATACTAATCCTAAACAGACTTGGCCAATAGTGCCTCGTTTCCACTGAGCGGAATGGTTCGGGTCGGTACAGTTTGGAACGGTTTGAATGGTCTGGTCTATACTGGTGAGCGTTTCCTCTGCAAGCCGGACCATCAGGGGCCATTCAGGGTTTAGAAAAAATGCCTAGCGTGTCCGCCAATCAGTGGAATGTATTGTAGCTCCGTCCTAACCAAACCGTTCCATTTTCTATGGCTCCACATCTGAAGCAGGACCCAGAATGGTGCGGTACCGGTTCGGTTTTATGGCATGCTTTCATAAATCGAAACACCAAAAATAGCGTACCGTACCGTACCGTACTGAACTGATCCACTCAGTGGAAACGAAGCATTGGTGGCCTCTAAAAACAGAAACATTAACTGACTTAAATGTAAATTACCAATTAGGGCAAAGGTTCTTTTTTGATTGTGGGCACACAAAAAAACTTGAGCAAATGCAAAGGCAACACGTTAGAACATAAAAGTCAAAAACATGCCCCTAAGGCCCCATGCACACGAGACGCTGTTATTTGCTGTTGAACGCGCGTTCAGAGGCAGTTGGACGCTTTTTTCAACTGCTCCTGAACCCATTCAATGTTATCCTATGTGTCCATGCACACACTCTCGTTTTTTGGCGTTTACAAGCAGTTGCGTTTAACCTCGTTTTTCCAGAAGCAAAAAAATGGGTTCAGACGCAAAAGTTTTCACGTTTCAGACGCTAAACGCTGCTAAACGCGGCTAAACGCGGTACCGGCGTTTTGCCGCGTTTGCGTTTATAAGCGTTTTTAAAGGTGACCTATTTTTTAACATTAGAAATCTCAAAAATGATGGCAAATGATGAAAAACTATTAAAAAATATAAAAGAAAACTGTAATTGCTTGCATCGCATTGTGGACAATCCACAACTTGTGGCAGGTAAAGTGGCAAGTGGACAATCAACAACTTGTGTCAGGTGATGTGGCCAGGTGACGTGGCAAGTGGACAATCCACAGCTTGTGGCAGGTGACGTGGCCAGGTGACGTGGCCAGGTGACGTGGCAAGTGGACAATCCACAACTTGTGGCAGGTGACGTGGCCAGGTGACGTGGCCAGGTGACGTGGCAGGTGACGTGGCAAGTGGACAATTCACAACTTGTGGCAGGTGAAGTGGCCAGGTGACGTGGCACGTGATGTGGCCAGGTGACATGGCAAGTGGACAATCCACAACTTGTGGCAGGTGACGTGGCCAGGTGACGTGGCAGGTGACGTGGCAAGTGGACAATCCACAACTTGTGGCAGGTGACGTGGCCAGCTGACGTGGCAGGTAACGTGGCCAGGTGACGTGGCAGGTAACATGGCCAGGTGACGTGGCCAGGTAACGTGGCAAGTGGACAATCCACAACTTGTGGCAGGTGACGTGGCACGTGATGTGGCAAGGTGACGTGGCAAGTGGACAATCCACAACTTGTGGCAGGTGACGTGGCCAGGTGACGTGGCCAGGTGACGTGGCCAGGTGACGTGGCCAGGTGACGTGGCAAGTGGACAATCCACAACTTGTGGCAGATGATGTGGCAAGTGATACGCTAAATACAAGTACACTGCTGCTCTCTCAGCTGCTGCTACTCACTCTGGTCTCACAAACTGGCTGAAATGGTTAAAATTTACTGTTTTTTGAGCTTAGGGAGGGTCTATGATGAAACGCTTCTAAACGCAAACGCGGTTAAACGCCGCTAAACGCAGCCGCAAACGCGGCAAAACGCGCGTTTATAAACGCCGGTTTCAGCGTTTAAAAACGTGTGTTCAGCAGAGTTTGCACCTGCGTCTCGTGTGCATGGGGCCTTAATAGTAAAGTAAAAAAAAAAATAAAAAAAAATTATTACACAAAAAAAACAAACAGTAGAATGCTATTTTGTGAGTCGCATGTAAAAGTCTACGTTCCCTTTAAACTTTAAGCGATATTTATTTGAACTCTCACTTTGCGAGCAATGGAGTGCTTATTAGCACAATTAGGATTCACATCAGGGAGTTCTCCAGTACTTTATCCTTGAGTTTCCCAGCAACAAAATCAGGAACAATGGAGCAAAGTGCCTGGTAGTTTTCCACAGATCCTCTGCCCCGGCAGCATTGTCAACAACATATGTGAAAAGAACCTATTCAGAGTTCAAGGCTGACAAACCAAAAGCAAACCACCACATAAACTGGCTTTGTGAGCAGATAGTTGTGGCGCTTTATCGGCTCTTCCTGCCATTTTAAAATAAACATGTCTACTTATTTATTCTTCCAAACCACACGAGCTCAAGAGTTTAGATAGTTGCAATACATGACCCAGCTGTTTGGGTGCAAGACTGAAATATTCATGCCTGTGGTTTACACTCCAGGTGGTGAAGCCAAAAAAATGTTGAAACAAAAAAAAAAAAAAAAGGCAATAAAATCTCAGGACTCCAGACCAATGACAACATAAATAAAATTCTGTACGGTCAGCATCAGAATTATGGTGCTTTGACATGGTACAGCGATTAAACAATGCACAGACTGAGGTCACATTGACCATTTTACCAAGAAATAACAGTTCCCTTCACCACCTGCAAGTCTAGATATAAACTTTATCCTCTCTAGCTCACTTCAATCAAACATGGAAATTAGGGATTTAAAGACAAAATTTAAAGTGTTTATATATAGTGTCAAGTCTACCATCACAAAATAAAAAATAAAAATTAAATTGCAGCTTTTACTGCAAAACTCACTTGTATGGTTCTGCAGGCTATTTATGCCATGATCCAGCATGGATCCTCCTTAAGCAGAGGTTGGGTGTCATCCAACCCACTTCCTGTTAACCCAAAATTCTTTAACATACCCCCTGAGGGTGCATCATCACTTGCCCTGATCTTGAGAACTTAAAGTCACTTTTTTTTTTTTTTTATTAAAAATAAACATGGTTATACTGGTTTTGCACAGAGAAGCCTGCATCCTCCTCTTCTCGGGTCCCTCTTTGGCTCTCCTGGCCCTTCCCTCCTGTTGGGGTGCCCCACAGCAATGCTATGGAGGCACCCAAGCCGAGTCACAGCTCCCTGTGTCCATTCAGACACGGAGCTGCGGCCCGACCCTGCACCCTTTCTATTCTTATTGGCTGACTGACTTTGATTGACAGCAGTGGGAGCCAATGGCACCGCGCTGCGGTCTCAGCCAGAGGGCAGTCCCAGATGGCCGAGACCTTCCTACAACATGGCTGTAGCTAGAGGGACCTTAGGCAAGTATTAGGGGGGCTGCTGCACACAGAAGCCTTTTTATCTTAATGCATAGAATGCATCAAGATAAAAAACCTTCTGACTTTGCAACCACTTTAAGCCTAGTACACACAGTCCGAATGATGGGCGACATCGGTTCGTTCAAAAAAGAACGGCGACATTCGGCCCGTGTGTTTGGCAGCCGGTTCGAAGAATACGAGCACGCTGGATAACCAGCAGCTGACCAGCTTCTGATCAGCGCTTTCAGCCAATGGCTGAGAGTGCTGATAGCAGTGTTCTCGTGGGGGGCCGTCTCCCTGTCATAACACAATAGAACAGCAGAGGCGATCACTGTTAGTGATTGTTAGTACAGTGGCTCTGACCGGAGCCGTCAGTTTGTTCTCGTCAACGGAAAAGAAAAACTACCGTATATACTCGAGTATAAGCCGACCCGAATATAAGCCGAGGCACCTAATTTTACCAAAAAAAAAAAAGTGAAAACTTATTGACTTGAGTATAAGCCTAGGGTGTCCATGTCTATGCCTCACTGAGTCCATGCCTCACTGAGTCCATGCCTCACTGTGTCCATGCCTCACTGTGTCCATGCCTCACTGTGTCCATGCCTCACTGTGTCCATGCCTCACTGTGTCCATGCCTCACTGTGTCCATGCCTCACTGTGTCCATGCCTCACTGTGTCCATGCCTCACTGTGTCCATGACTAGACTGACGTTTAACATGGGAGTCTATGGAAAGGGTGCCCGGCTTTGAAAAATCGGTGCTCTCCAGTCGTAGGTCCCCCAGACAACAAACTTTGCACACTTGGAAAAGTGGGGCTACATGTGTACCAAGTTTGAAAACCCAGAGGACCTACGGCCAGCCGGTACCGGGTCCCCAAAGTCTGGGAGATCAGGCGCAAAAAGGTGACTCGAGTATAAGCCAAAAAAAATGTGCTGAAAAACTCGGCTTATACTCAAGTATATACGGTAGGTGGTACATACTAGGCTTTAAAGTGATTTGTAAAGGCTCACTTTTTTTTTCCTAAAACAACAAACATGTTATACGTGCAGTTGGTTTTGCACAGAGCAGCCCAGATCCTCCTCTTCTCAGGTCCCTCTTTGCTGCTCCTAGCCCCTCCCTCCTTTGAGTGCCCCTCAGCCAGCAGCATGCTACAGGTTGTCACCCAAGCCGAGTCAGAGCTCTGTGTATCCATTCAGACACGGAGCCCCAACCTGGCCCCACCCCCTCTCTCCCCTGATTGACTGAATGACTTTGATTGACAGCCGCAGGAGCCAATAGCGCCGCTGCTCTGTCTCAGCCAATCAGGAGGAGTGTACTATATGGCTGAGGGGATCGTGGACATTGCTGGAAAAAGAGAAGGAGCTCAGGTAGGCAATTGGGGGGGCTGCTGCTACACACAGAGGGTTTTTTTTATCTTAATTGAAAGAATGCATTAAGATAAAAAAAAAACTTCTGCCTTTACGACACCTTTAATGGCGCGTACACACGATCATTATTCACGGCGGTTTAAAAACCGCCGTGAATAATGACATTTTAAACGAGGGAACAGCTTGTTCCCCACACACGGTCATTTTTCTCGTCATTTTTTAAAATGACGAGAAAAACGATCGTCTATGGGCTCCGCGGCAGTGTTTCCCTATGGGAAACACTGCCGCGGAAGAAATATCAGGAAAAACGACGAGAAAAATTAGAACGTGTTCTAATTTTTCTCATCGTGATTAATGCCGTTTTTCCCGTCGGGAAAAACGGCAAAAAGCCCACAGACGATCGTTTTTCTCGTCCAAAGGAAAAAAAATTCATTTTTCCCGACGGGAAAAATGATCGTGTGTACGCGGCATCAGCCTCACTAATGGTCAGTGAGTTTGCCAATTACAGTTATGGGCTAATAGTGAGGCTTAGATCAGGGTTTGACAAATTTGCTTTGAATCTAGGAGCCAGCTAAAAAAAAAAAATTTTTTTTTTTTTAAACTTACGGGTAGAACATGTAACATGTTCCCGGAAGGTGAACTTATCCTTTAACCCTTTCACTGCCAGAGCCGTTTTTTCATTTCACGCACATTTAAAAATTATTTTAGTCCTGAAGATTACATAAAACCTCCAAACATTATATATTTTCCGAAAGCAGACAGCCTAGAGAATAAAATAGCGGTAGTTACAATTTTTATTTCACACGATATTACCGCAAAAAAAACACACACACACACACACACACACACACACACACACACACACTAGAAGTTGATTTTAGGGGGCACAAAAACACAATTAACTACCCAAATTTTTTGGTAAAATATAAAAGCAGAGGTTGCACCGAGTAAATAGATACCCAACATGTCAAACCTTAAAGTGGTTGTAAACCCATTACAACCACTTTAACCTACAGGTAAGCCTAGATTAAATCCTCGTACACACGGCAGGTTTTCTCGTCAAGAAACAAGAAAACTGCCGGGAGAGCTTTCTTGCCGAGAAAACCGTGCGTGTGTACGAGGCTTTCAGGTTTCTCGTCAGAAAAACTGTCCAGAATTTCGACGAGAAAAGTAGAGAACCTGCTCTCTATTTTCTCGTCGGGATTCTCGTCGGCCTGTTTCCCGACGAGAAACCCGAGAGTGTGTACACTTACCTGTCGCCGTGGAAACCCGCGCATGCTCGAAATGACTTTGACGCATGCGCGGTAGCTTCCTAGGCATAGGTAGGGTGTAGCAAGATGGTGGCGACAGCATCGAATGTGACGAGCGCATGCTCGTCATAGTCGATGACATCACCGCGTTCGTGCCATTCAAAAGAACGGCGATTCTTTTGAATCGTACGTGTACACTCGGCCGGGACAAGATTCTTGTTCAAGAATCTCATCAGGTAAAACAACGTGTTTTTTCCTGACGAGATTCTCGGCCGTGTGTACGAGGCTTAAGGCTTACCTGTAGGTGCAAGAAATATCTCCCAAACCTAAAAGGTTTAGGAGATATTTGCAGAAATAGCGGCACTGATGTCTACGGCGCATGCGCACTGAGTGTGCCATTTCTAACGGCGATCATGCCATTAGTGGCGGCGCATGCGCGGGAGTAGCGTCATTGCGGCGCCGGACAGTCACAGCGCCGAAGTCGCGATACCCAGGAAGTCACTCCGGGAGAGATGGCGGCGTCGGAGGAGGTGAACAAGGACCGCTGCGGGGGCTTCGATCTCAGGTTAGTAATTCATAATGAGCTAGTATGCTATGCATAATAGCTCATTATGCCTTTGTCTTACAGAATGCATTTATTTTTTTTATCGAGTGTGTTTACTTCCTCTTTAAACACGTCAGTACCCTATATCTTCCATAGTTGACACTGTAAAAGCCCCCTATAAAAGTCATCAGTTTAGCATTACGAAGGAGGTCTGGTGCTAGAATTAATGTTCTCATTCCGGCGTGCACGGTGATATGTAGCATGTGTATCGCAAACAAAGTTTTCAGGCGTAGGCGCCCCGCAAATTTATATTTGTACATGAGTATATGTAAGGGGGGGGGTGTTATGTGCTCGGGTGTAACTTGAATTTTTTACAATAAAAAACAAAAAACGTTTTTTTTTACTTATCAAACATCACACTGCATTACATTCTTTCCCGGCCTTTGTGGGCAGGGAAACTCAATAGGGACCCGGAAGTGTCACTTTCAGGTCATCAACTAAAAGGGGAGGAGAGCGGACGTGTGTCCACTCTCCTCCCTCCCCCTCTACCTGGCGGCACCTACTATGCCGGTTCCGGGCCTTAAGATGGGCAAGCAGAGCCCCGGGATACATAGGGGGGGGGGCAAATTCGGGCGGCAGGCCAGGCGCCAAGACAAAACTTCTTGTCACCATGGCGACCTGGCGGTTTGTCAAGCTCTGGCTTAGGCAACTGAAGAAGCAGGGTCATTGACCTTGGAAGTGCAAATCATCCATTGATGCCTGCTTCATAGTTTCCCGATTTTGAGAGATTGTCCCTCATTTGGAAAAAAGTCCCTCTGTTCCTTTTTCCTCCTGATTTGTGCCTTATTTTGGTCCGATCTATACAGTTGTTAATAAAATGGACTATTTAATTATCAAAAAGTGTTTCCCAGTGCTAAACCCTTCATTCAATTTCTAAACCGCCACATTTGCAAATTCCAAAAGCCAGTATAAAAAGGAATAGTAGTGGTAAAAAAGTTCATTTGGGTTTAACCAATCATTTTTTGGTAAAATTCTCCTTTTAAAAAGGGGGCGTGTCCTATGCCTACATACTTTTGCTAATAGGTGTCCCTCATTCCCATCTCAGAAAGTTGGGAGGTATGCTGCTATGTTCTGAGTGCAAAGTTAGTGAAATATAAAAAACACTTCAACTTTATGGATAGCTTTAAAAATTTTATCCACACGTTCATCCACAGAGGGTAGCTACCCCATAATTAAAATCCCTCTGGTGACCACTTTTCTAATCTTCTGCAATGGACATGAATCACAACCTCCAAAAGAGCATGCCGGCTTTTTCAGTGCCTATTCCAACACCCCTCTGCTGTATGCACAACAACTTTGGAAAATAGCGTGAGGACACTATACATCGTTAGACATTTAGTTATGGCCAAGTGACAGTCACTCCTTTTTATAGTTATGAATTAGCAGTTTAGCGCAGCCCCCTGCTGTCAATCATGGAGAGCCCTAAGTGAAGCTGGTGAATCGTTATGGTAGAATTTTGATGCTGACAGTGACCACTAGACAATTGTTCTGCAATTACCCTCTTATCATTGCCAACTACATAGTGCTGGATTGTTGGACAAGTGAAAAAAAAAAAAAACACAATCAATATGGATCCGGCTGAAGCAACTTGCCTGTACAGTTGTATTTCTAGAATAGACCAAATGAAACTGGAGGATCCAAGAATGTTCCACAATGGTTTATTTTGGAAGACAAATAGTCCCACCAATGAGGTCAATCAACAGCTCATAAAAGGAGTTCCTCCTTCAGCATCCCTGCCTTCTGTGACAATAGAACTGTTCTAGCTACCCTATCTACTTGGCAAGTAGAGTCTGTTCCTCATCAAAGCACAAGTTAGTATGAGGTCGCCTTCCAAATGTTTGCTTATCATATTATCCAAAAAATAAATAAAGGCAATTCAGCTCTTACTAGTTCGGGACTGGAGGTCATCACCTAGAAGTGGGCCAGTACACTACAACTAGCTACTTCTCATGTATACTATATGGCCAAGTTTGTGAACACCTGACCATTACACCGTTACGAAACTGTTGCTCCTTGCATGCGGTAGCTTTATTAAATTCAATGCAAACACCTGAACATTTAGGAGGAGTGTTAAAGTTCAGCTACATATTGTATATCTAAACTGGCTATACATGAGCACATCAACACATTTTGGTTGTAGGCAACCCAATCTGGTCTTTAACTGTATTTACGCTATTAGATAGATGTGTGAAGTAATTTTATGTGCAAAACAATAATATTCAATGAAGGAGGCTTGCGTTTTGCAGCTATAATTTTAATCAAACCATTCAATATTAAAAAGTGTACCTAAACTCAGGCAACCTTTTCCTTCTAACAGTCATAAATTTTTGTCCGTCAGAAAAAAAAGAGAACAAGTTCTCTAAGTCCGTCGGAATTTCTGAAGGAAAAAGAGCCCGTTGGAAAATCCGGTCGTGTGTACAAGGCATTAGAGACAAACAGTGGTGAATGATATAGCACCTACAGTTGCCAATCTGCATTTGTTCTACTTTTTCATCCATTCCTTAGGGCTGCAAGGTAACCACCATAATTTGAGGTGTCTTTCTGGTCTACGAGTGGCCTCCAAACCTACCAGTCAACCACTGTTTGAGGCACAGGCAATCAACCACTGGGTGACCAGTGTTATTTCCAGTAGCCAAATTATGCATTTATATTTAACAACTTAAAGGAGTTGTAAAGGTACATTTTTTATTTTCTAAATAGGTTCCTTTAAGCTAGTGCATTGTTGCTTCACTTACCTTTTCCTTTGATTTACCTTCTAAAGGTTTGTTTTCTTTGTCAGAATTTCTCACTTCCTGTTTCTCCTCACTGAACTCCACACCATCATCCGAGTGGTGTGGAGTCATCCAGAACAGCTTACTGAACAGCTTACTGAGGATAAACAGGAAGTGAGAAATTCAGACAAAGAAAACAAAGAAAAAAAATATTTAGAAGGGAAATCTAAGGAAAAGGTAAGTGAAGCAACAATGCACTAGTTTAAAGGAACCTATTTAGAAAATAAAAAATGTACCTTTACAACTCCTTTAACAAAAAAAAAAATTGAATAGCGGGCCGTAGGAAGTAGATATATACAAAATGATCTGTCACTCTCAGTCCCTCTGCTCATCTCAGCATGCTAGGTGTAATCCAAATCTTGCAATTTTCACCTCTATAACATTTCCAAAATACGTTCCTTGGACACCACCAAGCTACCAGTTCACTCCCTTGTTAGCTATAGCCCCCCTCTTTATTTGCCTACCTTAAGGCCTCATTAGCACAAAGGGTCTGATCAGGTCCACCTGTCAGTTTTTCACACGGACCCGATTGGAAGGAGATCTGTCCCCCTTGGTCTAGGTCAGGGATTTGCAATTAGCGGACCTCCAGCTGTTGCAAAACTACAAGTCCCATCATGTCTCTGGGTGTCATGCTTGTGGCTGTCAGATTCTTGCTATGCCTCATGGGACTTGTAGCTCTGCAACAGCTGGAGGTCCGCTAATTGCTAATCCCTGGTCTATGTGGATGAGATCGAAGGGCAGTTGTGTGTAAAATGGACAGCGGAGACCATTACACCTGACAGACCATTTACACCTGACAGCCTATAGAGCAGAGTGGGCTCAGTCCATGTCCACTGTGCATAAACTGAGCGTACACGGACCTGTCATCCTCCTGATCTGCTCTGATCAGCAGACAGATCCCCTGCTGATCCAAACAGAGTCCACCCCGCGTGAAAGCGGCCTTACACCGGCTATCTACATTTTAGTATATCATGAATGCTGTTACCATACTTATTGGCCTTACCAACCATGCAGTGTTCCCTGTTCCACTTTGCCAACCCTTCTACTGGCTTCCGCTCACCCAACAAATAATTCCAAAATGCTGAACATACAAGCCATCCACAACTCTGCCTTGAGCTACATCACTAACCTCAACTCAATATACCATTCAAACCATCCCCTGTGCTCTCTTGCTCCCTCGTCACCGCCTCCTATGCTTGCCTCCAGAACTTCTCCAGAGCCTCCTCCATGCTCTGGAACGCCCCATCCCAAATTTATCAACCTATCTTCTACAATAGTGTTTCTCAACGTTTTTTTGTCTTGCGGCGCACCAAATAAAAAAAAAAAGAAGAAGATCTAAAAATTTTCACGGCACACCTGAAAAAGAGATTTAACAATTTTTGTTGCGAAGAACTTATTTATTTTTACATATATATTTAATTTTAAATTGAATGTAAAGGATTTGCCTGCTTTTGAGAGCAAATCAGATTGAAGCGAGGCTCCAAAGTCAACAATGGAACAAACAAATTGAACGGTCTCTATTATTATAATATAATTAGAGTGATCGAATTCTCCAGAGATCTCGCACAAATCTCGCGTTACAAAAAGGAACCAATGAATGACAGACTGACAGAGATTGCATTTTTATATATATATGTTACTTTTTTAACTTTTGCGACATTGATATATCATTACATTTTTTGATATGTACAAGGTTTCAAAACGCTAGCAATTTACATATTTTTTTACAAAACTCCCAAGCACACCTGCAAATCTCACATGGCACACAGTTTGAGAATCACTGTTCTACTCTATCCTTTTTTTTTAAGCGGTCTCCGAGAACCCTCCCCAACAACTGATCCCCTCACAGTTATTACCTTTTGTATCATTTGCCCTTCCCTTTTAGATTGTAACCTCTCACGATCAGGGCCCCTCTAACCCCCTTATCTTCAAGAAGTAAGGACTAAGCCATTTTGGCTATACTTCTCCTGTAGGTCACAGGAATGCAGTTCGTTCTGCTGAAGCCCAGCGTTGGCTGATGTCACTCAGCCGGTCCAGGCTCAAAAAAGAACCAACAGCTTCTCAGCGAGTCACTGGGAGACTGTGCCATCCGTTCCTATCCCCTCCGCAGCCCAGCGCTCCAGTAAAACGCTGGAAGGCAGAGCAGAGAGCCGGTGTCTGACAGTCACCAGCTCTCTGCTCAATGAAGACTGAGAACTGAGCAATTAGCAGTCTTTGATCCCTCAGTTCTCAGTCTTAGAAAAAGTCAGAGGACCGATGCAGCAAGGGATTGATGCTGCCTCCACCAAGGGGAGTATACTTTTTTTTTTTTTTTATGAAACCTGAACTTCTTTTTTCATTTGTTTTGCAACTGCATGGTATCCCTTTATTTTGTAAAGCACTGTGCAAACTGTTGGTGCTATACAAATCCTGTATAATATTATAATAATGTTTGGATTAAAAACACATTAAGAAAACAGTTTGATGAAATAAGATGTTTATTATCCTAGACACTATTACCATCTTCCACATGAAATTCACCACTGTATACCATGTAACTGGCTCTAGGACATCTGTTTAGTCAATGCGATTCTTGCACCTACTTTGGAAAATCCAGTAAACAAATCTAATGAAGTGACTATATGAATCTAAGGTGTTGTATGACTCACTGCTTTGTGTTCCAGTGCAAAACAGTCTGTCGACAAATGAACGCCCCACAGCAAACTTGAGAGCTCTATACTCCAACAACTATACCGGAGAAACACATCAACACAAACCCATGCCTCTACACCAAGAGATTTATACAAGCAGCTTTCTCATGCCCTCATCACAGTTAACGAGTCCCTCTAAAGTTGACAATACAGAGGCAAAATAACTCACCAGGTAAAATATCTTGACACATTTCAACTAGGGTTGCACCAATATTAGAATTGGTACTGATACTGAGCATTTGCATGAGTACTTGTACTTGTCAGTGATCACTGACTCTGCTCTCCATCCTGACAGATCCAGGACGAGGGGGACCAGAGGAGGACCCGGGGAGCTCGTGCAAATGCTCCGATGCTTGACCCAATACCTGGCAAGAGGTCAGTACACCCGGCGTCCTCGGTGTAGCAGGGGGGGCCAGGCAGCCTCACAGATGATCGGTGCAGTGGTGGGGGCAGTTACAAGCACCGATCTCCTTGTATAGCTTTTCTGACCTCCGCTTCTCCTCTCCAATCCGTGACTGTCAGAGAGATCTGTATTTGCAACTGCTCCCCCTGCCGCACCGTTCATCCCCGATTGTCCCCTGTTTCCCCCGCAGCTCCCTGGGTTCTCCTCCGGTCCCCCCTCGTCCTGGATCTGTCATCCACGGGAGGGAGAGTAGGAGAAGCGGATGTCAGAAATGCTATACAGGAAGATCGGTGCTTGCAACTGTCCCCACCGCCACTCCCCCCCCCCGCAAAAGTAACAAAAAAAAAACAAAACACTACTGACAAAGTCAATGCCGCCTATCAGTGCCCATCAGTAATGCATATTAGTGCCACTGTCACATGACAAAAATAAATAAATGGTATCGGTAATCCGTATCCGCGAGTACTTGAAAAAAAACTATTGGTACTTTTACTCTGTCTTAAAAAAGTGGTATTGGTGCAAACCTGATGCCAACCCTAGAATGACCCAGTCAATCTTATTCCTGACTCATCTGATTAACCCCTTCCTGTCTACAAGGAGTAGATTAATGTTTTTTTGGTGTGAGGCATCATGCCAAGAATAATAATCTAAGTTCTCCTTTCATAATTAGAAAAGCACAGCTTGGCAACCTCCAAGCAGTGAGACCCTGAAATTACTAACAACTTTGACCCTCAATAAAGGATCAAGAACCAATTGTATGTAGGCTGGAGGTCAGTCACAGGTGCACCTGCAGCCTGAAGATGGCAGTGTGCCCCTCTTTAATATTGTGATTGACAGAAAAAAATTACAGTAGCAAAAAGAAAAAAAACATACAGTACATATATGTTTTTTTTTTTTTATGTTTGTCAGCCTATAAAAAAAGAAAAAATAAATAAAAAGGGAATGTAAACTCCAATGACTATCTTATTTGCTCCCTTTTGGTCCGTTTACAATATCATTGACAGAGTGTAAGCTGATAGCATCCTGTGCTCTCTGCCTCTGCAGACTGTTATTAGGTACCATTGTTCTTAGGACTACAGGATGTCACTCATCCATGATATAGACAAGTACACAGGGGGTGGTTCTAGTGGCCCTGTCCTGCTTCTGTTGTAGTGAGACAATAGGCTGATTAAGCATTTCTATACTAGGACACAAAGTGTGTTTCTGGCAAAATCACCAGCTAAAAATAAAAAAGGGAAAAAAAAAATGCAACCACAACATATAAACTGCAATATGTTGGGAACTAAAGGCAATTGCATGTATGAAAATGTGATAATCACTATAGATAATCATTAAAAGCAATGCCTTCATAGTCATATCACTCTGTAACTAGCCTAAAACACTCTTTATTTCTCGTAATAGTCTATGCTCCAACACTGAGCAAGTAGAACTACAACGAAGCAAAAACATACTACAGTGAGGGAAAAAAGGATTTAATCCCCTGCCGAATTTGTAAATTTGCCCAGTACAAGACACGAGGAGTTCGCTGTTTTTGACAGAACACTGGGTAAGGAGGAAAAAAAAAAAAAGTTGTCGCCGCCTTGGAGGTGGCCATGTTGTTGGTTAGTAGCAGGTGGACTAACAATGTCCACTCATTACATTATGTACCATATAGTGTATACGCTGCTGGTGTTCTGTGAAACCACCTAACTCGTCAAAATCGCCAATTATTACTGCTAGAGAGTTACCAGAAGTGACGTGGTTGGAGATTTCGGCGAGTTGGAGTTTTTGTCAGAACACCGGCAACCGTGAACAGTATGAATCTTTGTGCCAAGCCAATATTCGCATATATACAGAAGACATAAATATACTTGCTTGGCCTGCCGAAATTGTGCATGCTTAGGCCACAATCACTTGACTGTTTTACGACTATAGATATATGAGATGTAATAACTACAAGCAGTATGTACCATATCCTAAAATAGACTCATTTTATGCATGGGCAGAATTTATTGTATTTCCCACAACATTGTAACACTCCTCTTCAGTCACGTGCAGGAAAAGCAGGGTGTAGAACTGGCAGGCCTCCCAAGCTGGTAATTATAAAATTATAAACATATACCTGTATCCACCCGACCATTCATTTCCTTTCATATATTTCACTTATAAAACTATTACATCCTTTTGAAGTCCTGAAAAAAAATAAAAAAATCTGAGGATGCCCCCTATTTGATGATATAAGCCCAGAAAATGCTGAAGAGATGTATTAGAAAGTGATAATTACGTCTGGGGCCTGGCTTCATTGTGAAGACTGGAGATCAGACAGGAGAAAACCTAATTAAATAATTCAGCAGATAACAAGCTTTTAAAGACACTGAACTGATGCACTACGTACAAAATGTCATACATCAAAAAGGTTACCGCTGTGTCTAATGTGAATATCTGGACCAAGACATCAATGGCACAGAACAATGATACAACATGCAAAAGTTCACCAACGCACATAGAATGAACTACTCTACAGAAAAATATAGATGCTAAAATAAATGTATGAAATTCTGGATGAGGTTGTGGAAAGGTTAGTAGCTCTGTAGTGATATCCCTCCTTCACACAGTCCTTCACACTAAAGTGGTCCATGTTAGTGTGCAGGCTGGTGTCCATTTTGTGCCGATAGTGGGAAGCGTGACTTGTGTGGCTTTTTATTTTCAAACTTTAAAAGAGGTTGTAAAGGTTTGTTTTTTATTTTCTAAATAGGTTCCTGAAGACCCGGTTCACACCAGGGCGGCGCGACACGGCACGACTTGTGGGGGCGACCTCGCAGCGCGATCTCAAGATGACTTGAGACGCCCGCCGAGGCGATTTGCATAAGACTTCTGTATAGAAGTCAATGCAGGTCGCCTTGGGTCGCCCCCAAAAGTAGTACAGGAACCTTTTTCTAAGTCGGAGCGACCTGAGTCGCTCTTACTTAGAACGGTTCCATTGAAAAGCGTGGGACGCAACTTGTCAGGCGACTGAGTCGCCCGACGAGTCGCCCTGGTGTGAACCGGCTCTTAAGCTAGTGCACTGTTGGTTCACTTACCTTTTCCTTTGATTTTCCTTCTAAATGTTTTTTTTCCTTTGTCTGAATTTCTCACTTCCTGTTTCTCCACACTAAACTTCACACCATCATCCGAGTGGTGTGGAGTCAGCCAGAACAGCTTACTGAACAGCTTACTGAGGAGGAACAGGAAGTGAGAAATTCAGACAAAGAAAAAAAACATTTAGAAGGGAAATCTAAGGAAAAAGGTAAGTGAACCAACAATGTACTAGCTTAAAGGAACCTATTTAGAAAATAAAAAAACAAACCTTTACAACCCCTTTAAGTCAAAGTTAGGCCTCATTCACACAGGGCCGAGGTCCATAGTGTGTAATTGGACTGTGTGTATATGTGGACCGAGCCACCAGGTAGCCCACTCAAGTCTATGATGAGGGAGCAGCTGCACAGACGTGGCCCTTTATCCCAATCTGAGAGGCATGCAGTTGAGCAGCCCTGAACGCACACTGTCTGCATAAACACATGGCCCATTAATGAACTACGGTCTTCAATGCTCATGTGAACTAGGCCTTCAATTTCATTCACGTCTACTGTAGTGACCAAAACGGACATCAGGTGAGTCCCGGTGCCTTGTGGTAAAATACAGTATGCCTGCATTCTTCCATACTGCACCATCAGGGATGAGCCAAGGCGGGTTTGGGCACAAGTTATCCCACCGGGATATTACAGATAGCCAAACAGCAGAGGCATTCCTCGCCCCTTGTATACGTGCAGCAAGGGGCGAAGAATGTCTCCAACTCTTATGATTGGCTGTCCGCAGTGATAACTTACCAGTGATAGCTCAAGCGGGTTCAAACTCATGTACAAACACATCTGTGCTCGTCCCTACTGCACATCACATAAGTATATAATGTGCCTGGTGAACATAGAAAACAATTGTTAATCCAGCGCAGAAAAGTGAACTGACAGTTAATCCAACAATTTACAGTTGTCACCGTAAAAAGGAGGGGAAATTATCCAGTGGGCATGCCTATTCTAGTGACAACTCCCCATCACTTTCTGGGACAGGACAAAAACTCTCTCTCCATGCTGCTGTACTCGGGGTACTGTATATGGCAGCACCATTGTAAACACAACTACAGGGTACAGGCGTATGAAAAAATGTTTTTTTTATATTTTAATACATGTGCCCTTGCATTCCTCTCGCGGATACAATGGCATTGCCATATACCGGAATACGGTACCGCACAGCCAATAATGTCTAAGAGATTGCATGCTGCACTGGTATAGGTAAGATGCCAGAATTTATGTTGAAATTGCTCACCTGCCTATGTCTAATGACCTTAATGGTGGTCAATGCTTCAATGAGAAAGCGATTTTGGCCATACTTTTCTTGTGGGTCACAGGAGTACATTTTTTACTCCTGTGATCCAGAGTCAGCTCATAGTGGGCTGAAAAATAGAACAGCACAGAATCACACAGAAACGCAGAAAGCATTTCTATGCGATTCAGGTATGAACCGGCCCTCAGGGCGTACTGAGAACTGGACGATAAGCAGTCATGTGATCTTTCAGTTCTCATCTTAGAGCCAACAAGGAACAGCTGCAGCATCACATACAGTTGTGCTCATAAGTTTACATACCCTGGCAGAATTTATGATTCCTTGGTCATTTTTTAGAGAATATGAATGATAAACACAAAAACATTTCTTTCACTCATGGTTAGTGTTTGGCTGAAGCCATTTATTATCCAACTGTGTTTACTCTTTTTAAATCATAAAGGGCAACAGAAACTCCCCAAATGACCCTGATCAAAAGTTTACATACCCTGGTGATTTTGGCCTGATAACATGCACACACGTTGACACAAAGGTGTTTGAATGGCTATTAAAAAGGTAACCATCCTCACCTGTGATCTGTTTGCTAATTAGTGTGTGTGTATAAAAGGTCAATGAGTTTCTGGACTCCTGACAGACCCTTGCATCTTTCATCCAGTGCTGCACTGACGTTTCTGGATTCTGAGTCATGGGGAAAGCAAAAGAATTGTCAAAAGTATCTGTGGGAAAAGGTACTTGAACTGTATAAAACAGGAAAGGGATATAAAAAGATATCCAAGGAATTGAGAATGCAGCAGTGTTCAAACTCTAAACAAAGAAGTGGAAAATGAGGGGTTCTGTTGAAACCAAACCATGGTCAGGTAGACCAACTAAAATTTCAGCCACAAGGAAAATTGTTCAGGATGCAAAAGAAAAACCCACAAATAACTTCAGGTAAAATACAGGACTCTCTGAAAACATGTTGTGTGGCCTTTTCAAGATGCACAATAAGTAGGGACTTAAAGAAAGATGGGCTGCATGGTCGAGTCCCCAGAAGAAAGCCATTACTACGGAAATGCCACAAAGCATCCCGCTTACAATACGCCAAACAGCACAGAGACAAGCCTCAAACCTTCTGGCACAGTCATTTGGAGTGATGAGGCCAAAATTTAGCTTTTTGACCACAACCATAAAAACACTACATTTGGAGAGGAGTTAACAAGGTCTATAATGAAAGGTACACCATTCCTACTGTGAAACACGGAGGTGGGTCGCTGATGTTTTGGGGGATGTGTGAGCTACAAAGGCACAGGAAATTTGGTCAAAATTGATGGCAAGATGAATGCAGTATGTTATCAAAAAATACTGGGAGGAACATTTGCATTCATCAGCCAGATAGCTGCGCATGGGATGTACTTGGACATTCCAACATGACAATGATCCAAAACACAAAGCCAAGTCTACCTGTCATTGGCTACAGCAGAATAAAGTGAAGGTTCTGGAGTGGCCATCTCAGTCTCCTGATCTCAATATCATTGAGCCACTCTGGGGAGATCTCAAAACGTGCAGTTCATGCAAGACAGCCAAAGAATTTACAGGAACTGGAGGCTTTTTGCCAAGAGGAATGGGCAGCTTTACCATCTGAGAAGGTAAAGAGCCTCAGCCACAAATACCACAAAAGACTTCAAGCGGTCATTGATGTTAAAGGGGGCATTACACGGTATTAAAGCGGAGGTCCCACTAAAAAAAAAAAAATATTAAAAGCCAGCAGCTACAAATACAGCAGCTGCTGACTTTTAATATATGGACACTTACCTGTCCAGGTCGCCCGCGATGTCGGCAGCTGAAGCCGATCTGTCACTCGAGGATCGGCTGCTGCCACCGCCATGCTCGGTAAGGGAATCAGGAAGTGAAGCATTGCGGCTTCACTTCCCGATTCCCTACTGCGCATGCGCGAGTTGCGATGCGCGTCTTCACTGGTCCCCGCTTTGTTCTGGGAGTTGTGTGTCGAAGAAGAAGGCAGCAGGGGTACAGAGAAGGCGCCGGAAGTGGCATAGATCAACGAGGTGATCTATGCCAGGAAGTGGGAGCAAATACCTGTATTAGACAGGTATCTGCTCCCCCCTCCCCCCTGAAAGGTGCCAAATGTGACACCAGAGGGGGGGGGGGCTCCAAAAAGTGGAAGTTCCATTTTTGGGTGGAACTCCACTTTAAGAACTGGGGTATGCAAACTTTTGATCAGGGTCATTTGGGTAGTTTCTGATGCCATTATGTTTTTAAAAAAGTAGACACAGCTGACTGATAATAAATGGCTTCGGCCAAACACTAACCACGAGTAGAAAAAAGTTTTTGTGTTATCATTCATATTCTCAGAAAAATGGCCAAGAAATCATAAATTCTGCCAGGGTATGTAAACTTATGAGCACAACTGTAGCTGCTGCAGCATGTTGGCATACTATTATAGGACACCTGTTCTGACTTATACAGAAAAGGCTCGTTCACACTATCCACATGCGAAAATGCTCAGTTTTAACATGAGGGCTAGTGTCCAGTTTGCCAAGTGGTGTGACTTTTTTTTTTAACTTTATTGAGAGTGTACAAAAATATACTCCATTCAAGTCTCTGCACAGCAGCACAGTGTGGTGCACTGCCGTGATCAGAACGTTTGCATTTTGCCGCAACGAATACACATCACACCATCACTGTAGTTAGAACAGTCAACATAAATAACTGTCCCTGGAATTCATAAAGACTGACGCAGACAGATTTTGTGAAAGTGTCTCTCATGCCCTTTAAAAGTGTTGCAGCATGCTCCAAATTAATGCACATGCCTAAAACCTGTAGTTAATTTGGCCAGTGCTGCGCTACTTTTAGAACGCACGCAAAACAACTCTGCAAAATCTGCCTGCGCCAGTTTCTCTCTCTGTACGCCAAAAGAGAGTTGGCCTTAATTAGCTCCACTTCCTTAAACAACAAACTGTCGGTATTTTATTTTGAATTTGGTGCATTCATTGTGCCACAATGTAAAAGTGGTGCTTTGTAAAACTACCTGAATTTGGTCACTGTCACAACTAAAAGTGTTGCAAATGCTTCATGAATTTGCAGTACATTAAAAAGGAGAAGTCCAGCCTGAGCTCCTCCTCTGGGTCAAAGGAGTGCAATTTGTTTTGCACTCCTGTGACCTGTTTTCAGCAGAGAGCGGTCTGAAGTCCGCTCTCTGCTGACGTCACATGAATCAGTCCAGGCACCACGTCATCCCGACAATAAAGGATCCGCCAGCGAGCTGCTGAGAGACTGAGACAGCCGATCCCCGCCCCTCCACAGCTCAGCACTCCAGTGAGCGTGGAGGAGCAGAGCAGGAGAGCTGCTGATTGACAGTCAGCAGCTCTCTGCTCGGGGATCTGTGAGAACCGAGCCAACGGCGGTGTTCGACGGCTCAGTTCTCAATGCAGAAGCGGCGGGGGGCCGATGCTGCATCCACCTAGGTAAATATAAATGGGCCAAAAAAAAAACAACCCATACTTCTATTTTAAAGCGAAGTTCCTTTTGGGCTTCACAGCTGGTTCCCTACTACACATGTGCGAAGCGCGCTGCGCTTTCTGAACGACCCGGCGGCAGGGGGAAGGAGGATGGGGTCCAAAATTCCGAGTGATCTCGCCATGGCGAGGTCTACCAAAAGTGGGGATGGGTACCTGCCAAAAACAGGAGGCAGATAAGTGGAGCTTCCACTTTAGGGTGGAACTCCGCTTTAACAAGCGGGATTAAGGCTAGAAAAGTAGCGCAGCTGCTTTTTTCTAATCCCCCCTTGCATTCTATGTGCCCTTGCATTGAGTGGCACTGATCGAGTGCAGGAAAAAACGCCAGTCACCACACATAGTATGATTGGGCCTAATATGCCTAATGTACCATAAAATATCTAAAATTATTATAAAAATTACGGTATAGTCCCAATGAGTGGTTCTCACTTCTCAGCGCACCTCTCTGTACACCAACCAGCTTCTGCAAACCCACAAGGCAAAGAATCTTAGCTATCAATATCAGCATAAACAGTAAGTAGCATCCATTGAAGTGAAACATAAAAAATGGAAGAGCATTAAAAAAAAAAAAAAAAAAAAAATACAAATCAAACAGAATTCATGAAACAAGTCATGCTTGTACATTACATTTATAGCCATGAAACGGCATTTTCCTATCCACACCATTATAAAGCGCATACAATGTTGTAAGAGGATACTGCACATACTCTGACTGATAACTGACCGTCCACAGAACACTAGGGCTGATTGACAAAAAACTGACGTGAAAGCGTCTCCATAGCAACAAAATAGGCCTAATTTTTTAAATTACTAAAAATGTAAAAGCATCCTCACTGATCAGGTAATCAGAACCCCTAGAAGTAGCTTCAAAAATTCCCAGTGTGCCTTAAAGTATAACTAAAGGCAAAACTGGAGATGGAGTACATACATTCTGCATCCAGTTGCTAAGATTCATCTGGTAAATAGGAGTTCACATGAATGCCCTACAGGTTGAAAAATTTGGAGAAAAATCGATGCTACCCAAATTTTCGGACCTGGAGCTCCAACTTCACAGGACATTCATGTGTAATTTCCAAAACTTCTTTTTAACATCTTTTTTTCCCCATTTTTGGTATGTTATTACATTGGCAGCATCGGACTGCATTGCCAACCCACTAAGAGCATAGAACAGAAGTAAAACTTGACTCGTTTTTGTGTTGGGACCTTACCAGATTCAGGTGGCACAAGCTTATGTTTACGTACGCCATTGTGTGCGCCAACACACATTTAGATTTTTCCACAGCTAGAAAAATGCTTTCATGTGAATGTGACCATATGTCCATTCTTACCTTTGTGATGATTAGAAGTTCCCCATGTTCTCTTCCACCTTTCAGAGTAAATCCCCAGGGAGCACCACCAGTAAGAGACACATCCACAAACTTGTAGCCCTCCATTAGTTTCCTCTCCATCATCATGTTGTGTCCTTGGTCCACCAAGCCTGGATGAGTTCTCATGTCATCCGGTACAAATCTTTCTCTCCCACCTCTGGTCTCCAGGTTCTCCATGCTCTGCCAGTGATGTCCTGTTACTTCTAGTGCTATAGATGTACTAAAGTCCGGACCACATCACAGTGATCCCAGGTACTGAGCCCCCTACTGCTGCTAATCCAAATAGAAATGAATACACCAAATCAGCAACTCTTGAACTTAATAGTGCATAACACATAAAATCAGCAGAAACCATTTGCCTATTGCATTTGGAGACCTCCGATCAGGGGCAGGCTGGCGGAGACCTCCGATCAGGGGCAGGCTGGCGGAGACCTCCGATCAGGGGCAGGCTGGCGGAGACCTCCGTTTAGGGGCAGGCTGGCGGAGACCTCCTATCAGGGGCAGGCTGGCGGAGACCTCCGATCAGGGGCAGGCTGGCGGAGACCTCCGATCAGGGGCAGGCTGGCGGAGACCTCCGATCAGGGGCAGGCTGGCGGAGACCTCCGATCAGGGGCAGGCTGGCGGAGACCTCTGATCAGGGGCAGGCTGGCGGAGACCTCCTATCAGGGGCAGGCTGGCGGAGACCTCCTATCAGGGGCAGGCTGGCGGAGACCTCCTATCAGGGGCAGGCTGGCGGAGACCTCCGATCAGGGGCAGGCTGGCGGAGACCTCCGATCAGGGGCAGGCTGGCGGAGACCTCCGATCAGGGGCAGGCTGGCGGAGACCTCCGATCAGGGGCAGGCTGGCGGAGACCTCCGATCAGGGGCAGGCTTGCAGACAAATCAATTCAGGGGTAAGTTTGTAAAGACCTCAGATCACAGGTAGGTTTGTGGACACCTCAGATCAGGGGTAGGGTAGTCAAGACGTCAAATCAGGGGTCGGTTTTTGAAGACCTCAGATCAGTGCTAGGCTTCTGAAGATATAGGATTAGAGTAAGACTTGTGAAGACTTCAGATCAGGAGTAGGCTGGTAAAGACTTATGATCAGGGTTACACTGTGCAGACCTCTGGTTAAGACCTCTGATCAGGGTTACGCTGCGAAGACCTCCAATTAGGGCTAGGCTGGTGAAGATATCAGATCCAGGGGTAGTAAGATATCTGATTAGGGTTAGGCTGGTGAAGATATCAGATCCAGGGGTAGTAAGATATCAGATTAGGCTGGTGAAGATATCAGATCCAGGGGTAGTAAGATATCAGAATAGGGTTAGGCTGGTGAAGAGATCAGATCCAGGGGTAGTAAGATATCAGAATAGGGTTAGGCTGGTGAAGAGATCAGATCCAGGGGTAGTAAGATATCTGATTAGGGTTAGGCTGGTGAAGAGATCAGATCCAGGGGTAGTAAGATATCTGATTAGGGTTAGGCTGGTGAAGAGATCAGATCCAGGGGTAGTAAGATATCAGATTAGGCTGGTGAAGATATCAGATCCAGGGGTAGTAAAATATCAGATTAGGGTTAGGCTGGTGAAGAGATCAGATCCAGGGGTAGTAAGATATCTGATTAGGGTTAGGCTGGTGAAGAGATCCGATCCAGGGGTAGTAAGATATCAGATTAGGGTTAGGCTGGTGAAGAGATCAGATCCAGGGGTAGTAAGATATCAGAATAGGGTTAGGCTGGTGAAGAGATCAGATCCAGGGGTAGTAAGATATCAGAATAGGGTTAGGCTGGTGAAGAGATCAGATCCAGGGGTAGTAAGATATCAGAATAGGGTTAGGCTGGTGAAGAGATCAGATCCAGGGGTAGTAAGATATCAGAATAGGGTTAGGCTGGTGAAGAGATCAGATCCAGGGGTAGTAAGATATCAGAATAGGGTTAGGCTGGTGAAGAGATCAGATCCAGGGGTAGTAAGATATCAGAATAGGGTTAGGCTGGTGAAGATATCAGATCCAGGGGTAGTAAGATATCAGATTAGGGTTAGGCTGGTGAAGATATCAGATCCAGGGGTAGTAAAATATCAGATTAGGGTTAGGCTGGTGAAGATATCAGATCCAGGGGTAGTAAGATATCAGAATAGGGTTAGGCTGGTGAAGATATCAGATCCAGGGGTAGTAAGATATCAGATTAGGGTTAGGCTGGTGAAGATATCAGATCCAGGGGTAGTAAGATATCAGATTAGGGTTAGGCTGGTGAAGATATCAGATCCAGGGGTAGTAAGATATCAGATTAGGGTTAGGCTGGTGAAGAGATCAGATCCAGGGGTAGTAAGATATCAGAATAGGGTTAGGCTGGTGAAGAGATCAGATCCAGGGGTAGTAAGATATCAGAATAGGGTTAGGCTGGTGAAGATATCAGATCCAGGGGTAGTAAGATATCAGATTAGGGTTAGGCTGGTGAAGATATCAGATCCAGGGGTAGTAAGATATCAGATTAGGGTTAGGCTGGTGAAGATATCAGATCCAGGGGTAGTAAGATATCAGAATAGGGTTAGGCTGGTGAAGATATCAGATCCAGGGGTAGTAAGATATCAGAATAGGGTTAGGCTTGTAGGGACATCAGACCAGGGTTAGGCTTGTGCAGAGGGAACTTCTTTTTGGTATGAATGGAGGTAATAGGTCCCTAATGAAGAGAGATCCGGCTGCAGGAGTCCAGGGAGGGCCGTGCTATCTGTCCCAGTACAATGGCCATGGCCGCCCCTCCTGGCGATCCAACATGGAGAGCAGGTGACACATGTCCGGGGATCGGTGCCCACAGCTCCCTGTCTCTCCCACTTCTCAGCCCCCTCGGATGGAGTCACCTGTCCGGAGAGGCCGGATCTCGCCTTGTTAGTGCTCCACACAGGACTCCGTCACCTTCCCTGCATCCCCGGCTGACAATTTCCTTATTTGTCCCCTCCCCGCCCTACCTGACCGCCAGGCACCGGGGACTCGGCTCTTTCTGCAGCCTGTTGCTTCCTATCCTGCTGTGTGCAGCGAGCCCGGGATCCTGGGAGATCGGATCTGTTGTTGTGGGTGGACAGACATTAATAATAAAGGGCTGGCAGGAGAAGCTTCCCTGCTGCTTGTCTCCCTCCCTTCCCCCCTATCCTGCTTAGTAATCACTCCCTGATTATCCCTGGGACTAGAGAATGAATGCCTGTGTCACTCTAGGCTCTACATTGTCTGCTGCCACATACACATCACCAACTCTCCACCAAACTTTATCTGTCACCAAAAGTCTGACAAACACAAATAAGGTGGCTTTATTTTTTTTATTATTATTCCATCAAAGCGATTGAACATCCCATCTGATTGATTTAGATCAGAGTCGATCAAACCGAGTCGATCGGCCAGGATGGAAAATTATCAATCGTATCACACCGCACTGAGATACTTCGTTCATAAATAGTGATGTTCAGACACAAGCCCAAACCTGCCTGAGCTATTCTGCGGGGAAGCTGTCAAAGCCAATAGCCAAACATAGGGGGGGCAGAGGCATGCCACACCCCTTGTATAAGTTTACAGCTTAGAATTGGTGGTCGGCAGTGACAGCTCCCTGGCAGCTCAGGTGGGTTCAGACTAAGGTTGTCACCTGTCCAGGATTCACCTGGACAGTTCGGGTTTGGAATCATGTGTCCCGGTTTCAGACAGCCTGAAACCTGCACACATTATTTAGTCTGGACCAGGGTTCTCAAACTGGCGGCCCTCCAGCTGTTGCAGAACTACAAGTCCCATGAGGCATTGCAAGGCTGACAGTTACAAGCATGACTCCCACAGCAAGGGGCATGATGGGACTTGTAGTTTTGCAACAGCTGGAGGACCGTCAGTTTGAGACCCCTGGTCTGGACTATGGCTTCCTAGCAGGGTAGCTGGCTGCAGTTGTCTAAGCTGAGAGTGTCTGTTACACTTTTTCACCCTGCCCAAAGCCACCACTAACAACCCCCCCCCCCAAACACACACACAGACAGGGGAGGAGAGAGGGCTGGATCTGCACCTCTTCCCCACCACCCCTACCCCTCTGTGTCTGCCCACACTCCAATCCCCGGCACTGTGCCTCAGAAAAGGAAAGTGGGGGCCGGAAATTTGAAGTCCAGCAGCCTCAGATACATCTGAATGAGAGGTGCTGACTGCCAAGGGGTAAGTGAGCTCACCATCCATCCCTGTCTGTGACTGAAGTCTCCCCCCTTCTCTCTCCTGCCTCTGAATAAGTACAGTAAGGCAAATCAGGGTTTTTAGAGCACCCCTTACATCAGAGTTCCCCATAACACCAGAGGACACAGTGTTTCCCCTTACATCAGAGTTCTCAGTTTTCCCCTAAATCATGTTTCCCAGAGCATCCCTTATGTTAGAGGCCTCAGAGTTCTCCCTTACATCAGAGTCTGCAGAGTCCCCCCTTACAGTAAAAGGGAACTCTGCGAGTTCAGATGTAAAAGGGGAAACTCTGTGGATTCAGATGTAAAAGGGGAAACTCTGTGGACTCTGATGTAAAGGAGGACTCTTGTTATTAACTTCATATGATTAGAAATGTTATTTAATAGCAAAATATATGTATAATGTATACTATTGTAGCGCACAGACCCCTCTGTCTTTACCTGCATTTAATTAGGCTCCTCGCAGGCAGTTTCGGGGCCTGCCTACGGCTGGAGTTGAATCCTCCCGAGGATGAGTCTCATCTCTACCTTGAATAGATGCGAGTCTTTATTTCTCCCCAGTAATGTAACTGTCCACACCAACTGAAAGTCCAACTTCTATATTTATTTCACACTGGATAACAAATAGTCTCTTTAACAGCAGACAGGTTGGAACAAGACACAGGACAGCTTAGGTGGGAGGAGGTACAGGCACAAACTCTAATGATTTCCTCGGACTGTTCAGGTTTCACGAACAGTTTTGGCGCACAATCTCTGCCACAGACCATGAGGTTGGTCTCTGCCACAGACCTGGTGAATAGAAGTCACTGCCACTGACTTGGTGAATAGGGCCTTGCCCTATGAAGTCACTGCCACTGACTTGGTGAACTACCTTCTTGAAGTATTTGGCCCATGTAAAGGAGAAAACCATCCCTCCGGAGAGTTACCAGAGGCCCTCACCGTCACCACGACTCTGTGCTGGGTCCTCGGAAAGGGTTACCTCCCTGGCCTCCCCATCTCAGATACGGGTCCCCTCGCAAGGCGGCACCCTGGGAGCTCTCGATCCCTAGCGGACCCAGCCGAAGGTTGCTAAGCCCCGGGCCTTTAAAATAGTACCTCACCCCAGACTGAAGGTGTCTGGGATGGAACAGGAACCAGGCCTCCGGGCCTAGGGCACCCGGAGATAACACACGCACCCAGGCTGAAGGTGCCTGGGCGTGGACGAAGACCCCATCGGAAGATGGTCGCCCCCTTTTATACCCTCTCCCGACAGGCACAGCAGGTTCCCCGCCCTGCCGTACTACTGCCGAGAGGGGATAAAAAGGGCACAGCCCTGTATCAGTGGTTCAACCCTGGCTTACGGCAACAGCGCCACCTGTAGGCCACAGGGAACTACACACCAACACCATCTCCCATGAACACAAATGGTCCATTAACCCTAACAATCAGTGCGTCTGAGCCTAATTACCACTCAGACACTTCCCATAAATTTAACACCCCGCTACACATCCCCCCCACTAAATTGACACTGGTCCCCAGTGTCTGGAACAAACCCATGCCTCTCAAGCCTGAGTCAGCATAGGCCCAATCCAGAGACTGAACTACAAAAAAGAACAATTTAAAAAAAAACTGCCTGTTTGTGCCAGAACCCAACATGGGGAAAGGAGGTGAAACATAAAAGGGAAAGAAGAAATGACACATGTGCACATTAAAACATTAAATGTCACATAAAATACTTTCAATGGTTATTTACATTTCCCTCCCACCTGCAATAACTAAGATCTACCCCATACTCAGTAGTCTTGCTTGGCGTCCGCCTGCAGGGGAAGAAAAAAAACACACACATCTAAAATCACATGCGTTGGAATAAACAGATTCTCCCCGAGAGGAAAATCCCTTCCTTCCAAAAGTAAACTGCATCATCACTAGCAATATAATAGTTGCACAACACCGCCACCTAGTGGTAGTGTTGTGGTTAAGACACTGATGTTGGCCAATTCTCTTCTCCTTGACTGTGGCCCTGAACTATCTACAACCCCAAAGTCCTTGTATCTTTGTGGTAGGGAGAGAGGGGAGAACAAAAAAAAACAACAGCTCCTGCTCCTCCAATGAGTAGAATACCCCTTTTGTTAGGGCAAAGTTCCTGGGTTTTAAAGAGTGAACTCTTAAAAAAAACACAAAGCAAAAATAAGAGTCTTGTCTCTTAAAGGTAATAGTGTGGGTCAGGCAACACCAACGGCTTCCAATGCTTGTCAAAGGTATCAATGTGGTACTCAACATTGTCTTTGTCCTTCCTGCAAATAAGTGCCTTGTCCGCATAAATGTGCCGACCCAACATCCAGGCAGCCTTACAGTCTTTGTATCTCTGGGTAGCTGCAGGTGAACATAAAAAGTATCTTCGTACCTGGGGTACTTTAATGTGTGTCCATATAAAGTCCGCGTACCACCGGTGTCTGCAGGCCTCCACTTCAAATAAAAGCTCTTTGGGCAGGTACGGGTACTCCCACCCATACTCGCTGGCAACTTTCTGATTGAAAAGTCTCTGTAATCGGGACAATGGTGGCATGGTAGCACGGTCTCCCGTGCCAGGCAAGACGATGGCATCCGGTCGCCAAGGTACTTTAAGTACCTCAGGACCAGTCACAGGGGCTCTCAGCGACACCCGTCTCGTCTCCGTAGCTGATGCAGGCGTCTCCAACGGTGAAAGGGCAGACAAGGGGAAAGATCCCTCCTCAGGCCTTGAGGCCTCCACCCGGGGCGTACTATCCCCAATGGACATGGGTGAGTCCCTAGCACTACGGGACAAGGACAGGGGCATCTTATCCCAACCCTTCCGTTCAAAAAGTTCATCTATAGCGGCATCATCTCCTGCATCAGAGATGGACTTCAGATCGGAGGTGTCACACTCCTCCGCAGGCAGGTAACTCTTGGTAGAGGACGAGTCACCGCCTCCGACTAATTCACGGGCATGTGAATCCCCAACACTTGGGACCTTGGACAGAGTCTCTTCCCCCAGCTTACCTTGGCTTGTAGCTGAGCCAGGACATCCGGGTCTTTTCCCTTCGGATGCATCCGTTCCGGGCAAGCGCTGGGGCGTAGCTCCACCACGGGCGCGGGAAGCTTTCACAAACCCGATCTTCCTCTTGGGCGGTGGGAGAATGGACTCTGTGGTGACCGAAGCAGCATCCTCCGGTCTCTCATTTGAAACAGTCTCCTCTGTGACTTCCTCCGAAGTCCCGACAGTGCGCGCAGGGGTGGCTGTGTAAGCTCTGATTCCTCCTTCCAGAGTGGTGGCGCCCGTAAGGCAATTGAGGTGGAAAGCCCGAGGCTTTTCTGTAGGTTGCTCCACCTCAAACAAGAACTCCTTACATTGCTCGCATCGCCCGAATGGCTTCAGATGAACCACCAGTCCCGAGCAGCCGGGACAAATCACTCCGAGGGCCTCCACATCTTTGCAAACGTAGAGGGCAAAACGTCCCCGGGGCTTGAGCCGAATCCCCGTATCCAGGGCTGGACTGGGACAAAAATTTGGCCCTGGACTTCATCCAGACCGGTCCACTTTAATTCAATAAAATGCTGCCCCCCACCCCCCAAAAAAATCACGCCCACCAAAAGGCCAATACATCCATTATTGTATATCATGAGAGGGTGAGCGAGAGGGGAAAGAGAGAGAGAGAGGGAGGGTTGAGGGAAGGGGTGAGAGGGGGTGGGTGAGAGAGGGGGGTGAGTGTAAGAGAGAGGGAGTGAGTGTAAAAGAGAGGGGGTGAGTGTAGGGCCCCTTTCACACTGAGGCGTTTTTCAGGTGCTTTTGGGCTAAAAATAGCGCCTGTAAAGCGCCTGAAAAACGCCTCTGCTGCAGTCCCAGTGTGAAAGTCCTCCAAGCAGCATCTTTGGGGCGGTGGAGGAGCGGTGTACACACCGCTCCTGCCCATTGAAATGAATGGCCACCGCTGCTGAAGCGCCTGCAAAGCACTTCGGCAGCAGCGCTACACGGGCGCATTTAACCTTTAATTTGGCTGCTAGCCAGGGTTAAAAGCACCTGCTAGAAGCCGAATAGCGCAACTAAAACGACAGTAAAGTGCTGCTAAAACTAGCAGTGTTTTACCGTCAATGCCCGCCCCAGTGTGAAAGCAACCTAAGAGTCAGGGAGTGAATGAGACAGAGGAAAGGGCAGAGAGACAGAGGGGGGAGCTGAGAGACAGAGGGGGAGCTGAGAGACAGAGGAGGAGAGCTGAGAGATAGAGGGGGGAGCTGAGAGACAATGGGAGGGAGCTGAGTGACAGAGAGGGGAGCTAAGAGACAATGGGGGGGAGCTGAGAGACAGAGGGGGAGCTAAGAGACAATGGGAGGGAGCTGAGAGACAGAGGGGGAGCTAAGAGACAATGGGAGGGAGCTGAGAGACAGAGGGGGAGCTGAGAGACAGAGGGGGAGCTGAGAGACAGAGGAGGAGCTGAGAGACAGAGGAGGAGAGCTGAGAGACAGAGGAGGAGAGCTGAGAGACAGAGGAGGAGAGCTGAGAGACAGAAGAGGGGTCTGAGAGACAGAGGGGGGGTCTGAGAGATAGAGGGGACCTGAGAGACAGAGGATGGGCTAAAAGAGGGGGGACTGAGAGACATGGGAACTGAGAGACAGAGGGGGGACTGAGAGACAGAGGGGGGTCTGAGAGACAGAGGGGGATCTGAGAGACAGAGGGGGATCTGAGAGACAGAGGGGGAGCTGAGAGACAGGGGGGAGCTGAGAGACAGAGGGAGCTGAGATACAGAGGGGGAGAGCTGAGAGACAGAGGGGGAGAGCTGAGAGACAGAGGGGGAGAGCTGAGAGACAGAGGGGGAGAGCTGAGAGACAGAGGAGGGGGCTGAGAGACAGTGGGGGTCTGAGAGACAGAGGAGGGGTCTGAGAGGCAGAAGGGGAGCTGAGAGACAGAGGGGGAGCTGAGAGACAGAGGAGGAGAGCTGAGAGACAGAGGAGGAGAGCTGAGAGATAGAGGAGGAGAGCTAAGAGAGGAGGGGTCTGAGAGACATAAGGGGGGTCTGAGAGACATAAGGGGGGTCTGAGAGACAGATGGAGCTGAGAGACAGAGGAGGGGGCTAAAAGAGGGGGGGACTGAGAGACAGAGGGGGGTCTGAGAGACAGAGGGGGGGTCTGAGTGACAGAGGGGGGGTCTGAGAGACAGAGGAGGGGTCTGAGAGAGGGGAGCTGAGAGACAGAGGAGGGGCTAAAAGAGGGGGGACTGAGAGACACAGGAACTGAGAGACAGAGGAGGGGACTGAGAGACAGAGGGGGGTCTGAGAGACAGAGGGGGATCTGAGAGACAGAGGGGGAGCTGACAGAGGGGGGAGCGCTGAGAGACAGAGGAGAGAGCTGAGAGACAGAGGGGGAGAGCTGAGAGACAGAGGGGGAGAGCTGAGAGACAGAGGGGGAGAGCTGAGAGACAGAGGAGGGGGCTGAGAGACAGTGGGGGTCTGAGAGACAGAGGAGTAGTCTGAGAGGCAGAAGGGGAGCTGAGAGACAGAGGGGGAGCTGAGAGACAGAGGGGGAGCTGAGAGACAGAGGGGGAGCTGAGAGACAGAGGAGGAGAGCTGAGAGACAGAGGAGGAGAGCTAAGAGACAGAGGAGGGGTCTGAGAGACAGAGGAGGGGTCTGAGAGACATAAGGGGGTCTGAGAGACATAAGGGGGCTGAGAGACATAAGGGGGCTGAGAGACAGAGGAGGGGGCTAAAAGAGGGGGGGACTGAGAGACACGGGGAGTCTGAGAGACAGAGGGGGTCTGAGAGACAGAGGAGGGGTCTGAGAGACAGAGAAGGGGTCTGAGAGATAGTGGGGGGGGCTGAGAGACAGAGGAGGGGGCTGAAAGAGGGGGGACTGAGAGACAGAGGGGGCAGAGAGACAGAGGGGAGGGCTGAGACAGACCACATAGCACTGTCCCTTTCTGCAGTCCCTCTGCTCACCTCCCCGCTCAGTGTTCTGGCATATTTGTGTAGGATGCCAGGTACCTGATGGCCAGCAGCGGCAGCGCCGAGTCTCCCTCTTGATCCGGGGGGGTGCTCTCGCTGCTCTGCTCCTTACAGCGGCGCATGTTCTCTTCCTCCGAACTGCATAAAAAAACGGCCCACAAAAAAAATATATATATATATTTTTTTTAAAACGGCCCACTGAGCCATCGGCCCACCGGGAATCTCCCGGTAGTCCCTATGACCAGTCCATCCCTGCCCGTATCCGTCAAGGGAGCAGCAAATGAAGTAATCTTCATGGTAGTAGTAGCCGGAACCCATGAGGCATGAGAAGCCATGTTATCCATTCGCTGTTCCATCGCGCACTGTCCCTTTCGCGCCAAAAGTCCCCACGTGCAACTCCACACATGGCCAGACTCCTCCCATCTTCTGCATCGTTCGCAGGCTTTCTCTCTGGCACACCCACGAACTACGCAGTCAGGGTTCTCCTCGTGGCGCATTTCTCAATATGGCCGACCTCCACGGAACTTCACTGGAGAATAAAGTTCAAACTCTGGGGGGGTTCTTCACACTTTCCAACCGCAAACACATCCCGGACGAGCCCCCACGTGTAGTGCACAGACCCCTCTGTCTTTACTTGCATTTAATTAGGCTCCTCGCAGGCAGAGAGAGGCACACCGCTCCTCAAGCACGTACCCCTGTGTGAGAAGGTTAAGCGGTGTTAGTTTCGGGCCTGTCTGCGGCTGGAGTTGAATCCTCCCGAGGAGGATTCTCACCTCTACCTTGAATAGATGCAAGTCTTTATTTCTCCCCAGTAATGTAACTGTCTACACCAACTGAAAGTCCAACTTCTATATTTATTTTACACTGGATAACAAATAGTCTCTTTAACAGCAGACAGGTTGGAACAAGACACAGGACAGCTTAGGTGGGAGGAGGTACAGGCACAAACTCTAATGATTTCCTCGGACTGTTCAGGTTTCACGAACAGTTTTGGCGCACAATCTCTGCCACAGACCATGAGGTTGGTCTCTGCCGCAGACCTGGTGAATAGAAGTCACTGCCACTGACTTGGTGAATAGGGCCTTGCCCTATGAAGTCACTGCCACTGACTTGGTGAACTACCTTCTTGAAGTATTTGGCCCATGTAAAGGAGAAAACCATCCCTCCGGAGAGTTACCAGAGGTCACCACGACTCTGCGCTGGGTCTTCGGAAAGGGTTACCTCCCTGGCCTCCTCATCTCAGATACGGGTCCCCTCGCAAGGCGGCACCCTGGGAGCTCTCGATCCCTAGAGGGCCCCAGCCGAAGGTTGCTGGGCCCCGGGCCTTTAAAATAGTACCTCACCCCAGACTGAAGGTGTCTGGGATGGAACAGGAACCAGGCCTCTGGGTCTAGGGCACCCGGAGATAACACACGCAGCCAGGCTGAAGGTGGATGAAGACCCCAATGGAAGATGGCCACCCCCTTTTATACCCTCTCCCGACAGGCACAGCAGGTTCCCCGCCGTGCCGTACTACTGCCGAGAGGGGACAAAAAGGGCACAGCCCTGTATCAGTGGTTCAACCCTGGCTTACGGCAATAGCGCCACCTGTAGGCCACAGGAAACTACACACCAACACCATCTCCCATGAACAGAAATGGTCCATTAACCCTAACAATCAGTGTGTCTGAGCCTAATTACCACTCAGACACTTCCCCTAAATTTAACACCCCGCTAAACTATAAAAAAAATTGCCGTGCACCACTAAAGTGTTCGGGTTTGACGTGAAGAAAAGGTGGCAACCCTAGTTCAGACTCGTGTCCGAACGTGCCTGAGCTCATTCTTACTGCACATCACACAAGCATACGGTGTATAGAGTGAACAGGGCCCTTGCAGTGAGGCGTTAGGCCCCTTTAAATTTTGTGGCCGCAATTTTGAAGCGATTTTGCCACGATTCGCGGACGTTATTTTGCCGCGATTTTAGGGAATGCCTGTGTAACTGCCATCAAAGTCGGACCAAAGTAGTGCAGGGACTACTTTGAAGTCGGAACAACTTGAAGTCGTACTAATATGAATGGTTGTCATTGGAAATCATGGGGAACGACTTGTCATGCTACTTTGCAGTCCCAAATCGTGGGACAAGTTGTACAAGTGTGAAAGGGGCCTTAATCCAGAAAAATGTGAAAGGGCCCTAGGTGACAGTTAGGGTCCATTCACACTAAATTGCCATGGGGGGAAACTTGTGTTCCGTGCCAGGTACCCACACCACATTCCGGTGTGTTTGCCTGCACCGGATCGCATGGTACAAAAGTACCATGCAATAAGGTTGCAGTGCGTTTCCAAAAGTAGTAAAACAACAAACAAAAATTCCCAGCCCACTTACCAGCCAGCCAAACCAAATCGACCTTGTCTAATGCCTCGTACACACGATCAGTTTTTCCGACAAGAAAAGTGAGATGTGAGCTTTTTGTCAGGAATTCCGACCGTGTGTATGCTCCATCGCACTTTTTTTGTGAGAATTTCTGCCATGAAAAGATTAAGAGCAGGTTCTCTATTTTCGTGACAGGAAAAATTCCTATCGGGAATCGTCTGTGTGCAAGTACGACGCGAAAAAAAACAGGCATGCTCAGAAGAGTCTAACTGCCTATTGATCTCGGCTCGTCGTACGTCACCGCGTTCTTGGCGTTCGGAATGTCAGACAAGATTTGTGTGACCGTGTGTATGCAACACAAGTTTGAGCCGTTTTCCATAGGAAAAAAAAACACGGTTTTCTTGTTGGAAAAACTGATCGTGTGTACAGGGCATTAGGCTTCATTCCCACTATGACGACCTTGACACAACTTTGGATGGGTGTGACTTGTACCTCTGCAAAGTTCAGACCCACTGTTGCATGTAAAACATTCAGGTACGACTTTCATGCAAGTTTTAGGGGTTAACATTAAGACCCCTTTCACACTGGAGGCATTTTTTAGGCGCTTTAGCGCTAAAAATAGCGCCTGTAAAGCGCCTGAAAAATGCCTTATCTACAATCCTAGTGTGAAAGCCAGAGTACTTTCACACTGGAGCGCTGCGCTGGCAGGACGTCCAAAAAAGTCCTGCAAGTAACTTCTTTGAGACGCTTTAGGAGCGGTGTATACACTGCTCCTAAAGCGCCCCTGCCCATTAAAAATCAATGGGCAGTGCCGCTGAAGCGCCTCAGCAGCAGCGCTTTGCGGGTGCTTTTAACCCTTTATTTGTCTGCTAGCAGCCAAAAAGCGCCTTTAAAACAACAGTAAAGCGCTGCTAGTTTTAGCAGCGTTTTACTGCCGACGCCCCTGAGCTGTCAGTGTGAAAGGGCTATAACAAATTCCTGCCCGGCCTATAGCAAAATGACGGCCAGGCGGTGGTTGCGTTATCCTGACTGGGCGTCATATGACATCCAGCAGGATAAGCCACTGGCGCGCCCGCAGGTGCACGCAGCAGGGCGATCGGGGACAGCGCATGTCCCTCAGACATAGCCCATCCCTGATCACGGTAAACAGCCAATAAAATTGTCTATTTACCACGTGATCGGCTGTGTCCAATCACAGTTTGTCACTTTTCTCAGCAGTTGAGGCGCACCTGATGCGCGCCCCCTGGTGATCGGGGATGGCGCGTGTCCCTCAGACATAGCCAATCCCCGATCAGGGTAAACAGCCAATGAAATTGGCTGTTTACCAGGTGACCGGCTGTGTCCAATCACAGCCGGTCACAAATGTAAACAATCTGATTGGTTACTATCTGATCCCTGCTCTCTCCTCACACACCGATCGTGTAAGGAGAGAGCAGGGAACAGTGAGTGAGATCAGTGCATTGTCTGACAACTGTATTGTTTTACTGTGCACAACACCCCCCAATAAAGAGAACCTGTCACCATAGAACTGTCACAGCCCATCTGGATCTCTGGATCTGTCACACAGCCCATCTGTCACACTGTCATTAGTACTGCCATCAGTACCTTCGCACACGCCCGCCATAGGTACCGCCATCATTACCGCCGCACAGGCCCACCATTAGTACTGCCATCAGTATTGCCTCACAGGCCCGCCATAAGTACTGCCATCAGTACTGTCACACAGGCCCGCCATAAGTACTGCCATCAGCACCATCGCACAGGCCCGCCATTAGTACTGCCATCAGTACAGTCACCCTGGCCCACCATCAGTGACCTGTCAGTACCACCGGAAGTACTGTCAGACAGGCCCGCCATTAGTACTACCATCAGTACTGCCACACAGGCCCACCATCACTACAGTCATCATGGCCAAAAGAGTTTACACACCTGAGGAGGCATATGCCATGCTTACAATGTCGGATGATGACAGCAGTGGGGAGCTCCCATCATTGGATTCTGGTTTAGAATATGAGCCAGTAGAGGGTAGTGGATAGGAGTCAGCGGAGGAAACCGTCCCTCCTAAAAGAATAAGGAGATCTGGCCCAAGATCAGAAGACCTGCCTTCTACCAGCAGTGCCAGACCCCAGGAAGAGTTGCCACCCGTACGGGATTGACCTGGACAGTACGGGTCTGGCAACTTGTGCCCGGGTTTCTGTTCCCTGGAAATCCGGGCACAATATATTTCCAGTGCCTCTGTGTCTGTCTGTCTGTCTTCTCTCCCGCCGGGTGCCTGCTGCCCCCCCCCTCCTTCCCGCATTATCTGCTTTGAAGTCATTGGCAGCTAGGACCAGTGTCCTAGCAACCAATGACGCTTTTGCCGATGCTCAGTCCACCTCAGCTCTGCCCCCTAATTCCGGCTCCCTCAGTCCCTCTCTGCATGCAAAGCAAAGCAGCGGCCGCCCTGACCCCCTCGCCCCTGTCAATGCAGCGCTTCTTGCAGGAGCCCAGCAGAAGAAGCAGCCAGTGTACAGGGAGCAAGTGCAACCCACAACTTACAGAACGGGATAGCAGGAGAGAGTCCATCACTGAGCACCACTGTCCCCTTATCCATCTCACGGTCCCCCTGTCCATCCCACTGTCCCCCTGTCCATCCCACAGTCACCCTTTCCATCCCACTGTCCCCCTATCCATCCCAGAGTCCCCCTGTCCATCCCACTGTCCATCCCACAGTCACCCTTTCCATCCCACTGTCACCCCATCCATCCCACTGTCCCCCTATCCATCCCAGGGTCCCCCTATCTATCCCACTGTCCCTCTATCCATCCCACGGCCCCCCTGTCCATCCCACTGTCCCCCTATCCATCTCATGGTCTCCCTATCCATCCCACGGTCCCCCTGTCCATCCCACGGTCCCCCTGTCCATCCCACTGTCCCCCTGTCCACCCCACGGTCCCCCTGTACATCCCACGGTCCCCCTATCCACCCCATTGTCCCTCTGTCCATCCCACTGTCCCTCTGTCCATCCCACAGTCCCTCTGTCCATCCCATGGTCCCCCTGTCCATCCCACGGTCCCCCTGTCCATCCCACTGTCCCCCTGTCCACCCCACGGTCCCCCTGTACATCCCACGGTCCCTCTGTCCATCCCACTGTCCCTCTGTCCATCCCACTGTCCCTCTGTCCATCCCACTGTCCCTCTGTCCATCCCACGGTCCCTCTGTCCATCCCACGGTCCCCCTGTCCATCCCACTGTCCCCCTATCCATCCCAGGGTCCCCCTATCCATCCTACGGTCCCCCTGTCCATCCCAAGGTCCCCCTGTCCATCTCACTGTCCCCCTGTCTATTCCACATTCCCCCTGTCCATCCCACTGTCCCCTATCCATCCCACTGTCCATCCCACTGTCCCTCTGTCCATCCCACTGTCCCCATTTCCATCCCACTGTCCCCCTGTCCATCCCACAGTCCCTCTATCCATCCCACTGTCCCTCTGTCCATCCTACTGTCCCCCTGTCCATCCCACGGTCCCCCTGTCCACCTCACGGTCCCCCTGTCCATCCCACGGTCCCCCTAGCCATTGCACTGTCCCCCTGTCCATCCCACTGTCCCCCAATCCATCCCACTGTCCCCCTATCCATCCCACGGTCCTCCTGTCCATCCCACTGTCCCTCTGTCTATCCCACTGTTCTCCTGTGCATCCCACTGTCCCCCTGTCCATCCCACTGTCCCTCTGACTACTCTGGGGCTCCCCTGACCACTCTGCAGCCTCCCCGTCCACCCCGCTGCCTCCCCCTGTGCATCCCACTGGTGTGGGGTTCTTTGGGGTGCTGTGGTTAGGGTCATCCACTTTGGGGTGCCTTAAATATGATGGACTGATTTGGAGTGTTGAGATAGAATGGGCCCCTTTGGTGTGGTGTTGATATTGCGGGTTGCTATAGGTAGAATGGGCTACTTTGAACTGTCAGTGGAAGGTTTGGGTGCAGTGGATAGTAAGGTAGTAAAGTAGTAATAGGTAGTAAAGTAATAGTTGTTGTAGGTAGGGTGGGTTTAATTTAGGCCCCTACCATTGTTAACGCAATGTGGCTACACCCTCTGTTCGCCATGGCGTACACAGCACAGTGGGGGTGATTTACTAATAACAGTGCGCTGCGCTGGTTGATTCCTTAATTGGTGCGCCGGATAACTCCTTCATTGGGCACAGGAACCAGCGGCGCACTGTTATAGTAAATACAAATGTCAGCGGCGCTCTATTGAAAATGAATAGTTCCCTTTCCCTATGGGAGCCCATTGATTTGAATAGAGGTCGCCCGGGAAGTCGGATGAAGCCGATCCGACTCGCGGGGCGACTCGTGTGCCGGCTGACACAGGGACAGCGCGACTTTGCGAGGCAACTTGGACACGACCTGAGCGTGAAGCAGCTGCTCAAGTCGTGTCCTAGAGGTGACTACCTGGCCCAGAATGTCTCCAGCGCGATGGCATCGCGCTGGTTCTCGGCAGCCTCGCTGTCCCGTGTTTGGTATGAATCATGAAGGGGAACTCCACGCCAAATTTTAATGAAAAAAACAGCATGGGTTCCCCTTCAGGAGCATACCAGGCCCTTAGGTCTGGTATGGATTTTAAGGGGAACCCCCTAAGCCGAAAAAAACGGCGTGGGGGTCCCCCCAAAATCCATACCAGACCCTTATCCGAGCACGCAACCTGGCAGGCCTCAGGAAAAGAGGGGGCGACGAGAGCGGCCCCCCTCCCTCCTGAACCGTACCAGGCCGCATGCCCTCAACATGGGGGGGTGGGTGCTTTGGGGCGGGGGGACAACCTGCGGCCCCCCACCCCAAAGCACCCTGCCCCCATATTGATGGGGACAAGCGCCTCTTCCCGACAACCCTGGCCGTTGGTTGTCGGGGTCTGCGGGCGGGGGACTTATCGGAAACTTGGAGCCCCCTTTAATAAGGGGGCCCCCAGATACCGGCCCCCCCACCCTATGTGAATGAGTATGGGGTACATCGTGGCAAAAAAAGTTAATAAAAAACACAACACAGGCTTTTAAAGTAATTTATAAGGCAGCTCCGGGGGTCTTCCTGCCGGGCACCCCGCTATCTTCTTCCAGCTCTTTTGCTAGCGGGGTCCCGGACTTCCTCGTCGTCTTCTTCCGACTTTGGGGGTCTCTTGTTCTGTTCTCCGGTGTTGTCTCCGCGCTCTCCGGTGCCTTCTCCACGATCTCCAGTTCTTTCTGCCTTCTGCCAGGCGCCCCGCTATCTTCTTCCAGCTCTTTTGCTAGCGGGGTCCCGGGCTTCAGCGTCGTCTTCTTCCCTCTTCTCTCCGCCCGATGTTGCCTCGTCGCTGTCCGCCGTTACAATGCTCTGGCCGCGGAGGGCACCCACTTATATTGGCATGGGGCGTGGTCGCCGGGTGATGCCACCCGCTGACCCTGCCCCCATAGCACGTCACAGTCCCATCATTCCCCGGGACTGTGACATCATACGGGGGCAGGGTCAGCGGTGGCATCACCCGGTGAACACGCCCCATGCCAATATAAGTGGGTGCGCTCCGCGGTCAGAGCATTGTAACGGCGGACAGCGACGAGGCAACATCGGGCGGAGAGAAGAGGGAAGAAGACGACGCTGAAGCTCGGGACCCCGCTAGCAAAAGAGCTGGAAGAAGATAGCGGGGCGCCCGGCAGAAGGCAGAAAGAACCAGAGATCGTGGAGAAGGCACCGGAGAGCGGGAGAAGAACCGGAGAGCACGGAGACGACACCGGAGAACAGAACAAGAGACCCCGAAGTCGGAAGAAGACGACGAGGAAGCCCCGGACCCCGATAGCAAAAGAGCTGGAAGAAGATAGCAGGGCGCCCGGCAGGAAGACCCCCAAAGTCGGAAGAAGACGACGAGGAAGCCCGGGACCCCGCTATCAAAAGAGCTGGAAGAAGATAATGGGGCGCCCGGCAGGAAGACCCCCGGAGCTGCCTAATAAATTACTTTAAAAACCTGTGTTGTGTTTTTTATAAACTTTTTTTGCCACCAGGTGAATGGGTAGGGGTACGATGTACCCCATACTTATTCACATAGGGTGGGGGGGCCGGGATCTGGGGGCAGGGTGCTTTGGGGTGGGGGGGCCGCAGGTCGCCCCCCTGCCCCAAAGCACCAACCCCCCCATGTTGAGGGCATGCAGCCTGGTACGGTTCAGGAGGGAGGGGGGGTCGCTCTCGTCCCCCCCTCTTCCCTTGCGGCCTGCCAGGTTGCTTGCTCGGATAAGGGTCTGGTTTGGATTTTGGGGGGACCCCCACGCCGTTTTTCGGCTTAGGGGGTTCCCCTTAAAATCCATACCAGACCTAAGGGCCTGGTATGCTCCTGAAGGGGAACCCATGCCGGTTTTTTCATTAAAATTTGGCCTGGAGTTCCCCTTCATGATTCATACCAAACACGGGACAGCGAGGCTGCCGAGAACCATTCTGGAAACATTCTCGGCCAGCTAGTCGCCTCTAGGACACGACTTGAGCGGCTGCTTCGCGCTCAGGTCGTGTCCAAGTTGCCTCACAAAGTCGCGCTGTCCCTGTGTCAGCCGGCACACGAGTCGCCCCGCGAGTCAGATCGGCTTCATCCGACTTCCCAGGCGACCTCTGTTCAAATCAATGGGCTCCCATAGGGAACTATTCATTTTCAATAGAGCGCCGCTGACATTTGTATTTACTATAAGAGTGCTGGTTCCTGCGCCCAATGAAGGAGTTATCCGGCGCACCAATTAAGGGATCAACCAGCGCAGCGCACTGTTATTAGTAAATCACCCCCAATATGTTTATACACGACACTAAATACATTCACAGTATATGTATGTATTATTACTCTTGTGTGGGTTTCCTCCGGATATTACGGTTTCCTCCCACGCTCCAATGGTATGCGCGCCTTCGGGGCTATGCACAGCATAAACACGTTCAATATGTTTATTCACACATGCTATAATACCTACACGGTATGTGTATGCAGGCTGCGTGGGTTTCCTCCGGGTACTCCGGTTTCCTCCCACGCGCCAATGTTGTGCACGCCTTCGGCGCTTTGCACAGTATAAACATGTTCAATAATATATCAACACCGTATGTCTATGTACTATGCTCTCTCTGGCTGAGTGGGTTTCCTCCCACATTCCAATTGCGTGTTTTGGTGCAATACACAGTATAAACTATGTGTTTCTACAATCAGCACTTATCAATGAAGTAGCTGCTGGAAGGTGTCCGTCCCTTTTTTGGGTTACACTCGACCCACTCTATATTGAAGAACTCTTCTTAGATGGGGACTGGGTTTTTCGCAGAGGTCCTTTTTGGTCCCTCAACGCACGTTATTCCTTATAGAGCATTGTCATAAGGATATGTGTTTTTACCTATGAAGTTGACCCCTGGTATCAGGGGTACCACATTCCCGGCAGGGGGGTCACCTGCCTTTTGGAGGTGATCAGAAGCGATGGCTTGGACTATGTTCACCATGCTGAGGTCAGCGTTACGCCCATTAGTGGCTGCGTCTCTGGTGTCTCTGGCACTCAATGACTGGGCAAAGCTTTGTACCAGGCAGTGGAGGAGCATCAGCTTCCTCTATCAGTCGACCAGCAGGTGCACTGCAACTGCTTTAGCCTCTAGGGCCTCTGTGTCCGGGGTGGTTTTGCGCCACCTGGAAAGGCTGATATACTGGTCCGCTGACAGAGTTTCTAGGGAAGCTCTGACAGAATTGCCTTTCTTTGGCTAACAGTAGAGGCGCCCCGTAAGCTGGGACCTTCCTTCTCCAATATATTGCAGTGTTTCTTTGGGGTTGTCATACTCATACCGCTGCAGGACAGATTCAGATCTGTTCATGGCTCTTAGGACTCAATGCCCTTAATGCCTTTGTGTAGCCGTCCGTTTTTTCCGACCACGGAGTTTGTGAAGTGGTCGCTTCATAAAAGATCGATGTTTTCTTTCTTATTCATTGGATTCATTTCTTTGTCCCACAGCAGGGATATGCAATTAGCGGACCTCCAGCTGTTGCAGAACTACAAGTCCCAAGAGGCATAGCAAGACTCTGACAGCCACAAGCATGACACCCAGAGGCAGAGGCATGATGGGACTTGTAGTTCTGCAACAGCTGGAGGTCCGCTAATTGCTTATCCCTGTCCTACAGTCTCGTTGGACTGCCCTGATGGGGCAGTTCAAGACTGGGTGGGGATTTGGAAATTCTGGATGGAGTCGTTTTGCTCCATCCAGGGACGTCTCTGGACTTCAGGGACGCGAGCTGGCATGTCCCCAGATGTGACAGGCACCAGAGGTTCCTGTGATTAGCGGTCAGGGAGAACCACTATTAATTTATGACTCTCCTTTTTGACCTAGCGGCACCGGGAGTTTTCACCAGGGTGCTCGCTTCAATTCTAGATTTGCTGAGTCATCATGGCTTTGTCATCATTGGTCTCTGCATGGTCTTGTTTTATAACCTGTTCTCAGTTTAGAAGCTGGTTCTGTGCTCATCAGAGGCGAGAATTTTTCTTCCTCCAGAATGGTTGGTTGCGGATGCTCCAGGGGGCAGTGAAATGGGTCTTGGCCTCCTTCGAGGCAGCACCGTTTGTCCGAATCCACACTCGGAGGGGGGATTCGGTCCTATCGAACACATCCCCATTGTCTCTGGATCATCAGATTCAGATGAATCGCCTAGTCAGGGCCTCTCTGGCTTGATGGCTGACATTCCGGCACTTCTGTCCGGGAAGTTTTTCCCTTCTTTTCTATTGAAGGGAGGTTGGGGGGTCCAGTCGGTCCAGGTCGCTGGACTCTGGACGAATCACGTCTGCTGGTCAATGTTATGGAACTTCGGACGATCAGGAAGTGGTGGTGACTACAAGACCGCCGGATCAGGTTCCAGTCGGACAATGCCACAGCTGTGGCTTATGTCAACCTATTGGTTATCCTGCGGTGGACGGGAAGAAGCGTGCCGGCTCTGTTGGCTGTCTACATTCTCTGTGTGGAACTCTAACTGGCGGAATATTTGAGTCGCCAGTTGTTGAACAGGGGGAATGCTCTTGCACCCGGAGGGGTTTCTACACCCTTTGCCGGAGGTGGACGTCAGACGTGGACCTCTTGGCTTCGCGACTCGATCGCATGATGCCGAGATTCGTGGTCCGGTCCAGTGATCCCTGGGCAGACGCGCGGAGGCTAGTTTATACCTATCCTCCACTGATGTGGCTACCTCGGCTGCTCTTCAATGTGCTGATCGAGGGGATTCCCGGTGATCCTAATCGCTCTGGATTGGCCCCGGCGTCCTTGGTACGCCGACTTCGTACACCTGGTGGCGGACGCGCTGGTGGATGCCAATGTGGGAGGACCTTCTGTCCCAAGGTCCCACACTTCATCCTGCCTTACAGCCGCTGGCCGTATGGCATGGTTATCGTCATCCAGGTACTAAGGGACCGAGGTCTGTCGGATTCGGTCATCTCGACCATGCTGAGGGCACTGAATACTTCCTGCTGCAAGATCTACCATCGCACCTGGAAGGCCTACGTCTCCAGGTGCGCGGAGATGAAGTGCCGTCCACGGACCTGTTCGGTTCCCAGGGTCCTGCTGTTTTTACAGCATGGAGTGGTTTAAAAAAATAAATAAAAATTGTTTTAAGCACCACTTGGCTGTTTTCTTTCTTTGGCCGTTGGCGTCCCATTTCCTGGTGGGTACCTTTTTGTTGTACAGGGGTTTTGATGGGGGCTACCCCCTATTAGACCACTTCTCCCTCCCCAGGATTTGAACCTGGTGCTCTCTGTTCTTCAGGAACCTACTTTTGTGAACGCCAGTGAGATTCCTCTAGTGACGTGATCTCAGAAGGTGGCCTCTCTAGTGGCTATTACTTCTGTCAGAAGGGTTTCTGAATTGGCGGCCTTGCCTTGCAAGTCCCCATGTTTGATCCTCCATAAGGATTTAGCGGTACTACGCCCGCGACCTTAGTTTCTTCCACAGATGATTTTGGCTTTTCACCTGAATGAGGACATTGTACTTCTTCCATCATTTTGTCCTCGGTCATCGCATCCCAGAGAGTCTGCGCTCCACACTTTGGACGTGGTACGGGCCTTGCGGGTGTACCTGTCTGTTACGGCTCCGTTTCGGAGGTCTGACTCACTGTTTGTGTCGGTGTCCGATCCACAAAAGGGGCCTATCGGTCTCGTCGGCCACCATTTCTCGGTGGATCAGGCGGACCGTCATCCAGGCCTATGCCCTTAGGGGCGGGCGCCTCTCTTTCCTGTTACGGCACATTCGACCAGGGCTATTGGTGCCTCTTGGGCTTTCCGACTTCAATCATCTGTATCACAAGTGTGTAAGGCGGCGACCTGGTCGTCTGTTTACGCTTTTTTACAAATTTTACTAAGGTTGATGTGAGTGCATCTTCGGATGCTAACTTCGGCCGCAAAGTTTTGCAGGCGGCTGTTTTGAGGTTGCAACTCCTCCGTTGAGGTGCTCTGCTTGTTTTGGGTGAAAATGTTTTTTTGATGCTGTGCCCACCCCTCGTTTTTTTTGACACTGCTTTGGGACATCCCAACTGTCAAGAATTAAGGAGCTGTGCCCGTCCATAGATGAAAAGAGAAAATAGGATTTTTGTACTCACCGTAAAATCCTCTTCTCTGTCGTCCATGGACGGACACAGCACCCACCCCTCCTTTTTTAGTTTGTACTGCTTTACTACGAACTGAGGCTGCTGACTGCAGGTAGGAGGGTTATGTACGGAGGGACCGCCCCCTGGGCGGGGCTGTTCAACTCTGTTAAAGTTACATGTTTTAAGATAACCAACATGTTCTGCCTAGTCCTCTCCTATGAACAGGAACATAACCCAACTGTCAAGAATTAAGGAGCTGTGTCCGTCCATGGACGACAGAGAGAAGGATTTTACGGTGAGTACAAAAATCCTATTTTTTTTCACTAGATAATTACTTAGAATCCCCAAACATGATATATAATCTGAGGCTGGGTTCACACCATTGCGAATTGGATGCGGGTTCCCTGCATCCAATTCGCAATAGCAGGAGCTTTTGACTAGCTCTTTATGGAGCCGGTCCACATATCTCCGCAGCGGATCTGGTGGGACTTGCACAAAAACGCTGTGCGTCTTTTGGTCAATTTCAGATCTAAATTCTGCCCAGAATTCGGGCTGAAATCGAACCTAAAACGGTGAACCAGAATGCACCGGACCCCTGCTGTGAGCCGCATGTGGCTCATATGTGAACCGAGCCTGAAAGCAATGGCCTGAAGAAAAAAATGTTGGATGTCACAATTTATGATGTCACATGATATTTGCGCAGCAATTTTTTAAACACACATTTTTGGGAAAAAATACACGTGGACACTTTATTTTTTTTAAAGTTTTATTTAAAATATTTTTTGTTACACTGTCTCTTTTAAAATTTTATCAACTTTATTGCTATCACAAGAGATGAACAACATCCCTTTTGATAGCATGGGCAGTGACAGGTATTCTTTACTGAGAGATCTGGTTTTTATTAGATCCCAGATCGCCCTTAAAAGCTTCTGATCAAACTGATCGGTTTGATCAGGTGCTTTACAAGCCAGTAACGGCTTGTAAACAACAAACCGAAACCCAAAGTGCTGACTGTCGGTTTCAGTTTTCGGGCTTCCCGGTGGAACAGGAGAGCCTGGAAAGGTGGCAGGAGGGGAATCACCTTCTGCTACATGTAAAAATGATCCAGGGCTGGCAGCTGCAGCCATGACTCTGGTAGAACCACTGAATTCCAAGGAGATACAGGTATGTTAATTTGCAGGAAGTGGTTAAAATTTGCTTTTACACAGCATGTCCAAAACTTAAACAGATCAGCAGTAATAAAATGTTTTCAAAGTCTAGTTCTAAGTTTCTGCTGTCAAAAGATAAATTCTTAAAGCATCATTTCAAGTCATTGAAGTTTATACAATATAATTTATTTTCTTTATGTTCCCATGAACTTTAATGCTTGGATAAGGAATTGGTAGATGTCTTCCATCTGGTGGATTCCACGGTATCTTGTATATTCTCTGTAAATTCCTTAAGGTTCCATGTAAATCAACTTTGACCTTTTAAATAGTTAATTGATAACTTCTTACTGAGAGTGGTACATTTTGGTCAAAAATAGGCTTAACAACTTAAAATTAAACTCTGCACAAATAGTAGAAAAACGATCTGAATAACCTCTTAACTCAGTACCTTGCCCTGCTAACACTGTTATGCCGTGTACACACGCTCGGAATTTCCAACAACAAATGTTCGATTGGAGTTTTTTGTCGGAAATTCCAACCGTTTGTAGGCCCCATCGGACATTTTCTGTCGGAATTTCCGACAACAAAAATTTGAGAGCTGGTTCTCAAATTTTTCGACAACAAAACTTGTTGTCCGAAATTCCGAGCGTGTGTACACAATTCCGACGCACAAAATTCCACGCATGCTCGGAATCAAGCAGAAGAGCTGCACTGGCTATTGAACTTAATTTTTCTCGGCTCGTCGTACATGTTGTACGTCACCGCGTTCTTGACGTTCGCAATTTCAGACAACATTTGTGTGACTGTGTGTATGCAAGACGAGTTTGAGCCAACATCCGTCGGAAAAAAATCCACGGTTTTGTTTTCAGAATGTCCGATCGTCTGTACGAGGCATTAGAGTTTTTAATTTTCTAAATATAAAGAATTCTAAACTTGATGCCTTACCTAATATTGTTATGGAAATAATATTAAAGAGGTGCCATCACCTTTCCCATTCAAGGCAAAGTGACACTGTTGTTGTAAAGCCACCCTCCCAACCCAGTTATAGTCCCTCACCATTCCAACCTCCATCACAGCTGGTGACAATACCTGCCAGGTATGGGTGAGCATGGGACTTCCCCCAGGTGACAGTTCTCTGGTTTATCGGCCAACTGAGTGAATGCAGAATGCCAGAGGCATCTCAATAGGGATAACAATACTGGCTGTGATGAGGGAACGATGGTGCAGTGAGTATCAGAGTTTTCTGGGGAGGGAGGGTCCTTCACAAAGACACTGTTACTTTGCGCTAAATGGCCAAGCTGGCAGTCTCTCTTTGAAAAGTTGAAAAGTGCCTTTTTATTAAAATTCCCACTTCACATAAAGCATTAGCTCTTATGCCAGCATTACCAATCAAATTATTATTTAATGAAAAAAAAATCTTTCTTGGTGAAAAAAAAACATTCCTCTGCAGCCTATTTTAGATTAAGATTATGTATGTTCTTTGTGTATGGAGCATTAAAGTTTTTATTTTATTTTATCAGATGTAGCACCCTCTAGTGTGTGCTAGTAGTAGTTGTTAGTGTAGGAAAACTTATCTTGGCTGAAGGTCAGGCACTTCCCCCTGGTCGGGAAGTTGGTAGAAACTTCCAGAACTGGATGGTGCGAGTAAGGAGGGGCTTCTATGCATATTTATGAGGCCTCAGACAATCCTCGGCTTTGGGCCGGCAGGGGCAGAGCTTACCTCATGAATAGTCATGAGCCATGCCAGCAGGGGCAGTCAGATGGAAGATAGTGCTGAGGAGCCTGTCGGTAAACTTTGAGGGTGCCCCCTAGTCTGGCGGGGTGACCTCGGGCCTGGAGCTCAAGTATTGGAAGATTCCCCCTAAAACACATGGAGGGAACCCTTCCTGGAGGCACGGGAGCAAGGAGAGAGGACAGGAGCAGGTCAGCATGTCTGGAAGATCTCCTAAAAGTCAGCCCGGTAGGCTGTGAGTGTCAGTCTGGAGGACTGTGGTGAGAAGTTAGCCTGGAGGGCCAGTGAAAGGGGCAACTGCAGCCAGGTGGGCTGACATTGCCTAAAGAGGTGGTTCTGGGATCAGTAGCCACAGGTAGAATGTAAGTTGGGCACTGAAATTTTGCTACACAACCAAAGGGGCCTCGGGTTCCTGCCTGTAATGGCCTATCACTTCACCTGACTGAGTGACTGTTGGATAATTCACAGTGTTCCAGCTGGGTTCTGTAAGCAAAAGAGTGCTGGAGGAAGAAGAGAAGCTGTATATAGAGACTGTATATAAGAGTTGTCCCTGAAGTTCGTTCTGAAGTCATATGGACATTCCAAAACCTCCCATCCCTATCAAAGTTATTATCCCTTAATAAACAAAAAAAACAAAGTCACGGACCGTTCTCTGTCTCTGAAGTGACTGTGGAAATTTGGTGTGCCTGGCTGTGCAGGGTAGGTGATCCCAGTTCATCTGCGACCCTTAAGGGGGTGCACTACACAGAGATAACAAATAACTTCTGTCAGACAGACCCTGTCTGGGAGACTTGAAGGTACAAACATCAACTAGGCATAATTATTATGGCTGTCCTCATTATTATATATACCGTATATACTCGAGTATAAGCCAAGTTTTTCAGCACATTTTTTTTGTGCTGAAAATGCCCTTCTCGGCTTATACTCGAGTCTGTGTCCATCTTCACCTTTGGGGACCCGGTACCGGCCGGCCCTAGGTCCCCTGGTCCCCTTGGCACACATGTTTCATACCAAACACGGGACAGCAAGGCTGCCGAGAACCAGCGCGATGCCATCGCGCTGGAAACATTCTCGGCCAGCTAGCCGCCTCTAGGACACGACTTGAGCGGCTGCTTCGCGCTCAGGTCGTGTCCAAGTTGCCTCGCAAAGTCGCGCTGTCCCTGTGTCAGCTGGCACACGAGTCGCCCCGCGAGTCGGATCAGGGAACCATTCATTTTCAATAGAGCGCCGCTGACATTTGTATTTACTATAACAGTGCGCCGCTGGTTCCTGCGCCCAATGAAGGAGTTATCCGGCGCACCAATTAAGGGATCAACCAGCGCAGCGCACTGTTATTAGTAAATCACCCCCAATATGTTTATACACGACACTAAATACATTCACAGTATATGAATGTATTATTACTCTTGCGTGGGTTTCCTCCGGATATTACGGTTTCCTCCCACGCTCCAATGGTATGCGCGCCTTCGGGGCTATGCACAGCATAAACACGTTCAATATGTTTATTCACACATGCTATAATACCTACACGGTATGTGTATGCAGTCTGCGTGGGTTTCCTCCGGGTACTCCGGTTTCCTCCCACGCCCCAATGGTGTGCACGCCTTCGGCGCTTTGCACAGTATAAACATGTTCAATAATATATCAACACTGTATGTCTATGTACTAGGCTCTCTCTGGCTGAGTGGGTTTCCTCCCACATTCCAATTGCGCGTTTTGGCGCAATACACAGTATAAACTATGTGTTTCTACAATCAGCACTTATCAATGAAGTAGCTGCTGGAAGGTGTCAGTCCCTTTTTTGGGTTACACTCGACCCACTCTATATTGAAGAACTCTTCTTAGATGGGGACTGGGTTTGTCACAGAGGTCCTTTTTGGTCCCTCAACGCACGTTATTCCTTGTAGAGCATTGTCATAAGGATATGTGTTTTTACCTATGGTATCAGGGGTACCACTTTCCCGGCAGGGGGGTCACCTGCCTTTTGCAGGTGATCAGAAGCGATGGCTTGGACTGTGTTCACCATGCTGAGGTCAGCGTTACGCCTGTTAGTGGCTGCGTCTCTGGTGTCTCTGGCACTCAATGACTGGGCAAAGCTTTTGTACCAGGCAGTGGAGGAGCATCAGCTTCCTCTATCAGTCGACCAGCAGGTGCACTGCAACTGCTTTAGCCTCTAGGGCCTCTGTGTCCGGGGTGGTTTTGCGCCACCTGGAAAGGCTGATATACTGGTCCGCTGACCGAGTTTCTAGGGAATTGCCTTTCTTTGGCTAACAGTAGAGGCGCCCCGTAAGCTGGGACCTTCCTTCTCCAATATATTGCAGTGTTTCTTTGGGGTTGTCATACCCATACCGCTGCAGGACAGATTCAGATCTGTTCATGGCTCTTAGGACTCAAGGCCCTTAATGCCTTTGTGTAGCCGTCCGGTTTTTCCGACCACGGAGTTTGTGAAGTGGTCGCTTCATAAAAGATCAATGTTTTCTTTCTTATTCATTGGATGGTTTCTTTGTCCTACAGTCTCGTTGGACTGCCCTGATGGGGCAGTTCAAGACTGGGTGGGGATTTGGAAATTCTGGATGGAGTCGTTTTGCTCCATCCAGGGACTTCTCTGGACTTCAGGGACGCGAGCTGGCATGTCCCCAGATGCGACAGGCACCAGAGGTTCCTGTGATTAGCGGTCAGGGAGAACCACTATTAATTTATGACTCTCCTTTTTGACCTAGCGGCTTTTCACCAGGGTGCTCGCTTCAATTCTAGCCTTGCTGAGTCATCATGGCTTTGTCATCATTGGTCTCTGCATGGTCTTGTTTTATAACCCGTTCTCAGTTTAGAAGCTGGTTCTGTGCTCATCAGAGGAGAGAATTTTTCTTCCTCCAGAATGGTTGGTTGCGGATGCTCCAGGGGGCAGTGAAATGGGTCTTGGCCTCCTTTGAGGCAGCACCATGTAGCCCCACACTTCATCTACAAGTGTGCAAAGTTTGTTGTCCAGGGGACCTATGGCCGGGGAGCACTGATTTTTCAAAGCCGGGCACCTCTTCCATAGACTCCCATGTTAAACGTCAGTCTAGTCACACAGCGCAGGAGATCAAGTAAGGACATTGGATACAGTGAGGCATGCACACAGTGAGGCATGGGCACAGTGAGGCACAGTGGAGGCATGGACACAGTGAGGCACAGTGAGGCATGGACACAGTGAGGCACAGTGAGGCATGGGCAAAGTGAGGCACAGTGAGGCATGCACATGGACACAATAGGCTTATACTCAAGTCGATACGTTTTCCCAGTTTTTTGTGGCAAAATTAGGTGCCTCGGCTTATATTCGGGTCGGCTTATACTCAAGTATATACGGTAATTGAAAACTATGCACAGAAACGTGAACCTGTTGTAAAAAGATTTTTTATGTAAAGCCTATTTGTTTTACACACCTGTATATCTAAAATCTTAAAAAACAATGTAGTTCTTTAATCACTCCTACGGACACTGAGACCTTCCCAGCTATCTCTGATGTTAGTTTTATAAACCACCAGCAATGTGTGCTTTTGTATTATTTGTCTTAAAGTGGAACTAAAGTCGAAAAAAATAAATAAAAAAATGTAAGCAGACAGGTTCTTTATTGCAGAAGAGACATACAATTAGAGAGTACTAGTGATGGTGAGGGACCTCGGGTCGTTAGAATGTTGGAACAGAGTTAGGCCCCTTTCACTCAGGCGGGCTCCACCAGCGGATCCACCTGCTCAGTGGGGAATCTGTTTGCTGATTCCTGCTGAGTAGGTGGATGACAAGTCTGTGTCCACTCCACTTATGCAGAGCAGTCATGGACACAGCCAACTTTCCTCTATGGGTGGGCGGATGTAAACGGACCACCTGTCCATTTGCATCAGACAGTCATCCGATCCGCCAAATGGATGGGGAACTGATCCCCCATCCGTCTGTTTTTAGCAGACCTGGTCAGGTCAGATGCAGGTGGGTGTAAACGGACACATGTCCGTGTACATCCGCTGCTCCACAAAGGGAAATGGGTGGTCTGATCGGATCCGCCTGAAAAATGAACAGGCAGACCCAGTCGGCCCGCGCACGTAAAAGGGGCCTTAAGTTTTGAGGACTTTAGTTCCCCTTTATGCAAAGTACCACAGAGCATTTTTAAACTATAATCCATCTACATGTCTTAGTGCCATCACAAATCTCAAAAGTTAAGCAGGCCATACACGGTCGAATTTCAAACAAATTTTCTTTTCAAAATCAGAAAGTTCATTTTTTTGTGATCCGATGATGCCAACATTGATTTTCTAAATTCGGCCGACCAAGCCTTCAATTTCACCTCATTTGCTACAGAAAATAATTTTCGTGGCCGGGAATCTTCTTTTCTCTCTGGGAATTTTCTTTGCTTGCACAAGCGCAATTTTTTTTCTATTACATTTCTCGCACGATTCTCCCATCATTGATTAGAAAATCGTTAATTTTTCCAACATGTCCGATTCCTCAAATTTGATTACCGCACGGAAATCGCCTGTTGCTGCAGCCCACTAATGGTGCGAAATTCGTACAAAAATTCTTAGATACGATTTTTTGAAAGAAAATTCTTTCGAAATTCGAACAGTGTATGGCCGGCATTAGGCTGGCCATACATGATACAGTTTTCCTATTCAATTTCTTTTAGATTTACTTTCAACTATGTAGTGCAAGGGCAAGCCTGATTGCATACAAATTTAAAGTGTGTAGGTTTACCTCATTATATGTGGTTTTGGTAAATCTAAAGGTAAATTGTACAAGAAATTATTTGAAATTTCAGAATAGCAGGTGGAGCCAATCATTTATTTAAGCACCTGTGGTACATCCACCTGCTGGTTTATAGTACAGACACAGCCTAATATTGTAATTAAACCACAGCTCAGGTCTACATGAGATGATCAAATCAGGAGACAATGATCTCATATAGACACGGACAGAACTTCCTCCAATCACTATTGCCTCCCTCTTAGATAAACGGAATCAACAGTTTCTGAGAACCCTGTACATCTCCTTCCCCTACCCTCTCTATTGATGTGAATAGGAATGTTAGGCCTGGGTAGAGTGCTCCTGCTTATGGTCCTTTTGGTGCTAGAGGAACTGTGCTTGCATGTATGACCAACCTTGTAAGACTATGGGCAAACTGAAACAGCTTAAATACTTCATAGGGTGGTTGATAACATAGGAATTATCTGGCTAATGATATCATTAGATCACTGCAGCTTGTAAGTACTACTTATCCAAGCTTATAACTACCTTATGTGAAAAAGGGAGGAGACAGAGTGGAAGATGTTGCTGGCTTAAAGGCAGTAAACAGTAAGAATGCCTAACTGCCTAATGCCTTGTACACACGATCGGAATTTCCGATAGAAAAAGTCAAACGGAATTTTTTCATCGGATATTCCGACCATGTGTATTCCCCATCGGACTTTTTCCATCGGAAATTCCGAGGAATTCCGTTTGAGTTTAGATAGAGAACATGTTCTCTTTTACTCCGATGGAATTCCGTTGGAAATTCCGATGTGATTTTGGCCGGTTAAAAGTCCGACCGTGTGTAGGGGGCATAAGTGCCACTTTCCTCTTACTGGCAGCTTCAGTGGCCAATCATAGGCCTGACCTTTGCCTAAACTGGCAGAAACAGTTACTGTCATTCCAGGAATACTAGTGTCCAACAGGATCCGTATATCTTATTGTACTGCAGCATTCAGAGTTTTTCCCTGCTTTTTAATCAGATTTTGCTGTATACCAATGTAGCGGCCTCACCCCTCTCTCTTGCGCTATCGGTTATATGGCTGTTGCCTAGAGAGCCAATCGCCACCGGGGCCTTTGTCTTATCCCTGTATCCATAATCGGAGCAGCCGGAGAAGACATATCCGCAAAGGAAGGAACGGAGATCCACGGAGCACTTAAAGCCATCCTCTCTCTTTGCTGCTCTATTGCGCACTGACCCACCTGCGCCGGAATCTCCACGTGCGTATTGTGAGGGGGTTGGCTCGGCAGCGGGTGTGTGTGACCCCCGGGATGGGCTCCCCACACAAAAACAGGCCCAGCAGACGGAGGTTGTGGTTTTCAAAATCAAAAAGGTGCGGTTTATTTTCTATTTACAGTGACAAAACACAGCAAAGCAAAAGAAACAAACAAAATAAATCCTGGTCAATTTGACCTCTGACTAAACATACAGGTTTCCTAACTAACAACTGGGATCAGCCTAGTGCTGTCCTAGTCCCTAAGTCCCTGGTTTTAAATGTCCAAGCAAATAGCCACACAGGCTTTGTCTCACCGCACAGGGGTTCACTCTCCCTAGACAGTCCACACAGGTCTGGTTCCAGGCATGAGCTAACATCTAATGAAGCTGGGAGTTCTTATAGAGGCCTAAATGAGCTGACAAGCTTCAGCTGGTCTCATCAACTCCCTGTCTGCACGACGCCCAGCCCTCTCCCTAGAGGTATGAGTCATCCATGAGCCCACTAGCCTTAGCTGGGCTTATACAACTCTCCACCTAGTTGTATAAGTCAGCGTAAAGCCTGAATCTGGGCGAAATATATCTACCCCCCTGGATGCAACCAGGTGACTTTACCTTCCTGCTGTCACATACCCCCCCTCTTGTTTTAACCTCGGGGTTGGAACACCAGCAATCAGGCATTCATGTACTCGAGACAAAGCATCCACATTCCCCATTTGAACGCCAGGGCGATGCTTTACTGTGAAGTTGAATTCCTGGAGGGCCAGGAACCACCTATTCACTCTTCTATTTGTTTCCTTGTTTTGAGCCATCCACTTTAACGGAGCGTGATCCGTAACCATGTCAAAGTGCCTACCTAGCAGGTAGTACCGAAGGGAATCTAGAGCCCACTTCACCGCTAAACACTCCTTTTCAACGGTGGCGTAATTTACCTCATGGGACTTCAATTTCCTGCTGAGGTAAATGACTGGGTGCTCTTCCCCGTTCCAGACCTGGGACAATACTGCTCCTAACCCCACATCTGACGCATCACTTTGTACGACAAAGTCTTTAGAGAAGTCGGGTGAGTACAACACTGGCTGGCTACATAAGGCTTGTTTCAAGAATTGGAATGCTGCCTCAGCCTCGGGGGTCCATTTAATCATGACCGACCCTTTCCCCTTCGTTAGGTTGGTTAGGGGCACAGCCTTAGAAGCAAAGTGGGGAATGAATCGCCGATAATACCCAGCGATTCCCAGAAAGGCTCGTACCTGCTTCTTGCTGTTGGGACGTGGCCAACTCTGGATGGCCTCGACTTTGTTGAGTTGGGGTTTTATTACTCCCCTCCCAATGGTGTACCCAAGATATTTGGCCTCCTCCTGCCCAATGGTACACTTCTTGGGGTTAGCCGTAAACCCCGCTTCCCGAACAGAGTCCAGGACTGCTTGCACTTTTGGCAGATGTGAGGCCCAATCTGTGCTATGGACAATTACGTCATCCAGGTAAGCCGCAGCATACTTCCGATGGGGCCTCAGCATCTGGTCCATTTTCCGCTGGAATGTGGCCGGCGCATTCTGTAACCCGAACGGCATTCTTTTATATTGGAACGCCCCGTCTGGGGTTACAAATGCGGTTTTCTCTTTGGCCAATTTGGACAGGGGGATTTGCCAATACCCTTTTGTGAGGTCAAGAGTCGTCATGTATCGGGCTGTTCCCAGCCGGTCGATCAACTCATCTATACGTGGCATGGGGTAGGTGTCAAATTTTGTAACTTTGTTCAACTGACGAAAATCGTTACAAAATCGCCAGCTCCCATCCGGTTTAGGCACCAACACAATGGGACTAGACCAATCACTTTGGGACTCCTCTATCACCCCTAAGTTCAGCATTTTCTGTACTTCCTCCCGTATTGCCTCCCGTCGGGCCTCTGGGATCCGATAGGGTTTTAACTTCACCCTTTCACCGGGCGGGGTAATGATGTCATGCTCTACCCCAAATGTTTGTCCCGGCAGCTCAGAGAATACCTCCTTGTTGCGAAGCACAAACTCCTTAACCTCCTGTTGTTGGGGTTGTGACAAGGTGGCTGCTATTCCAACCTCAGGAATGACGCAACCAGTTTGAGCTGGTGACCAAGTGTCTGCGACTAGGGACTCTCTATCCCTCCAGGCTTTCAACAGATTAACGTGATAGATCTGTTCGGGCTTTCGCCTTCCTGGTTGTCTGACCTTGTAATTCACTTCGCTCACTTTTTCCATTATCTCGTAGGGGCCTTGCCATTTGGCAAGGAATTTACTTTCAACCGTAGGGACAAGTACCAGTATCCTATCCCCCGGGGAAAAGGTACGGGTCTTGGCTCCACGGTTGTACACTCTCTGCTGTGCTAACTGCGCTTGGGCCAAATGTTCCTTCACGATGGGCATTACCTGTGCAATTCGGTCTTGCATCAGGGCGACATGCTCAATCACACTCCTGTGGGGAGAACTCTCACTTTCCCAAGTTTCCTTGGCAATATCCAACAGCCCTCTTGGGTGTCTCCCATACAGTAACTCAAAGGGGGAGAATCCCGTAGAGGATTGGGGCACCTCCCTAATAGCAAACATCAGATAAGGAAGTAGACAGTCCCAATCCTTTCCATCTCTATCCACCACTTTCTTCAACATTTGTTTTAGGGTTTTGTTGAATCTTTCAACCAGCCCATCGGTCTGGGGGTGATACACAGATGTACGTAATTGCGTCACTTTGAACAATTTACACAGCTCCTTCATAACCCGGGACATAAAGGGTGTACCTTGGTCCGTAAGCAGTTCTTTACAAATACCCACCCGGCTAAACACAAGAGATAGCTCTTTGGCTATGGTTTTGGCCGAGGTATTTCGGAGAGGGATCGCTTCTGGATAACGGGTGGCATAGTCCATTATAACTAATATGTACTGGTGCCCCCTAGCGGACTTGATTATAGGACCTACCAAATCCATGGCGATCCTCTCAAACGGGACCTCAATGATGGGTAGAGGGACCAGCGGGCTACGGAAATGTGGCATCGGGGCCGACCTCTGACACACAGGGCAGGAGGAACAATAATTTTCTATGTCCTTCATCACCCCCGGCCAATAGAATCTCTGTAATACCCTCTCTCGGGTTTTCTCTGTCCCCAGATGACCTCCAAGAATGTGCCCATGGGCCAACTCCAACACCAACTTCCTGTAAGGTTTGGGCACCACAAGCTGCTCAACGGTTTCTTCTGCCCTTTTTGCCACCCGATACAGTAGGCCCTTCTCTACGCTGAAGTATGGGTAAGTGCAGGTATTATCTGGGTTCACTAACTCGCCATCTATTTTCACTACGTTTTCCCGTGCCTTTATTAGGGCGGGGTCTTTCAACTGTTCTGTGGCAAAGTTTTCCCTGTGAACCTCAAGATCAGAAAACTCCACAGACGGTAGGTTTTCGTCTGAGGAGGTGGGCTCCTCTCCAGTTTCTTGAGTCTCCCCTGCCAATACTGATAAGGGAAATTCCGGAGAGTCCTCACCACTCTCAGGGGAGTTCTGGCTATCACATTCCTGGTACATAGGGGCACCAGTGGGGGGCTCAGGATCATCCCACAGTTCCCAGAACTTCGGAAAATCCCTTCCCACAATGGCGTCATACGGTAACTGAGATACTAAGCCCACTGGATGAGAGAGGGTACCTTTGGGGGTCTCGAAACACACTGTAGTCACTGGATACTCTCGGGTGTCCCCATGCACACAAATAACAGCTACCTTGCTATTCCCAGAGACCTCTGTTTTAACTAACTCAGCCTTTATCAGGGTCACAAGGCTACCTGAATCCAGCAATACCACAACATTTCTACCATTAACACACATTTTGCATAAATGTTTCTCAGTTCCTCGAATGGCAGTGCATGCGACTGTCGCACACAGCGACTGACGTCTGCCCGTCAGAAAGTCACACTGCATGGGTTCCTCCACAACCGGGCAATTGGCTGCAATATGTCCCGCTTGCCGGCAGCGGTAGCAAACGATCCTTCTTGCCGCCTCTTGAGCCGCTGATTTCCCAGGCTGTTCTCGCCAAACTTGGGGTAGAGCACCCACCCTCTCACTCTCTCCACCCTTACCCCTTGGAATCCTCTTATCCGCCCCTGGGGATGGTCTGGTCTTAGGGTGGAAAGTCAGAGTGTCTCTGGAAGAGGCCGTCAGGTTCTCTGTAGCCAAGTATTTCTCCACACGATCCACAAGACCATCGGCCGTCTCTGGGTCTCCATGGCTTACCCACTTTTGGATGGCAGTAGGAAGAGCTCTCAAAAACCGATCCATTACAACACGTTCCACAATCTTTGGTGCGGACAAAGTCTCTGGCTGTAGCCACTTTCTGCTCAGGTGAATGAGATCATACATTTGAGACCTGGGGGTTTTTCCAAGCTGGAAAGTCCAGTTATGCACACGCTGAGCCCGGACAGCCTGGGTGACACCCAGCCTTGCCAATATCTCAGCTTTTAGCATCACATAGTCTTTTGCTTGGTCAGGCTCTAGGTCATAGTAAGCTTTCTGCGATTCACCAGTTAACAGAGGAGCCACCAGTCCAGCCCACTGCTCCTCAGGCCACTTTTCTCTTTCAGCAGTCCTTTCAAATGTGGTCAAAAATACCTCTGGATCATCCTCTCCAGTCATTTTTGTCAATAAACGACTCACCCCAAAGGACGCGGTATTAGTGGGACGGCTTTCCTCACTGGTCTGCGGACGTTGCTGCATTACTGCTTCCATTTGTTGTAGTCTCTGCTCTTGCTTCTGTAACAGGTCTATGAAGCGGGCCTCAGATTGCTGCTGGGCTTGTTGCTGAGCTTCCAGACTCTGTTGGTGAGCTTGCTGCTGGGCTTGCTGCTGGGCTGCGAAGTTCTGTTGTTGAGCTGCAAGGCTCTTTTGCAAACCTGCATTTGTCTGCTGTTGATTGGCATTTGCTAGAGCCAGCTGCTTCAGTATCTCCTCCATGCTGGCTTAAAAAAAACTGCCACTGGTTCTCCACCAACTGTGAGGGGGTTGGCTCGGCAGCGGGTGTGTGTGACCCCCGGGATGGGCTCCCCACACAAAAACCAGGCCCAGCAGACGGAGGTTGTGGTTTTCAAAATCAAAAAGGTGCGGTTTATTTTCTATTTACAGTGACAAAACACAGCAAAGCAAAAGAAACATAAACAAAATAAATCCTGGTCAATTTGACCTCTGACTAAACATACAGGTTTCCTAACTAACAACTGGGATCAGCCTAGTGCTGTCCTAGTCCCTAAGTCCCTGGTTTTAAATGTCCAAGCAAATAGCCACACAGGCTTTGTCTCACCGCACAGGGGTTCACTCTCCCTAGACAGTCCACACAGGTCTGGTTCCAGGTATGAGCTAACATCTAATGAAGCTGGGAGTTCTTATAGAGGCCTAAATGAGCTGACAAGCTTCAGCTGGTCTCATCAACTTCCTGTCTGCACGACGCCCAGCCCTCTCCCTAGAGGTATGAGTCATCCATGAGCCCACTAGCCTTAGCTGGGCTTATACAACTCTCCACCTAGTTGTATAAGTCAGCGTAAAGCCTGAATCTGGGCGAAATATATCTACCCCCCTGGATGCAACCAGGTGACTTTACCTTCCTGCTGTCACAGTATGTCCACGTGGCCAGACTCCTCCCACCTTCTGCAATTGTTTGCGGGCTTCTCACTTGCTCGCGGGCTTTTCCCTTGCCCCGCCCACGAACTACACAGTTATGGGTTGCCTCGTGGCGCGTTGGCCAATATGGCTGACCTATTCGGAAATCCTCCGGGCAGCAAAGTTCAATTTCAGACACCATACACATATCCCGGACGAGCCCCCACGTGTAGCGGCCTCACCCCTCTCTCTTGCTCTATCGGTTATATGGCTGTTGTCTAGGGGTACCTGGGAGAGAGAGATGATGCACACCACAGCCCATGTCCTCCGTAACTAAGAGGTGAAGGCCAGAAGATTGGGCTTTTGTGTAGGTGTCCTAGAGTCAAGTCCAGTCCTTCGTCCCTGACTCATTTGCTTTAGTAACCCAAGTTCCACACAGTGAATAGGTCCAACTCAATTTCATTCTTCTTGCCAAGTAGTGATGAGCCGAACACCCCCGGGTTCGGTTCGCACCAGAACCCGCGAACGGACCGAAAGTTCGCACGAACTTTAGAACCCTATTAAATACAATGGATGCGAACGTTCGAAATCTAAAGTGCTAATTATAACGACTATTATGCATGTTATTGTCCTAAAAAGGGTTTGGGAACCCGGGTTCTGCACCAGGGGACATGTATCAATGCAAAAAGAAGTTTTAAAAACGGCCGTTTTTCTGGAGCAGTCATTTTAATGATGCATAAAGTGAAAAAAAAAAAGTCAAATATTCCTTTAAATATCGTACCTGGGGGGTGTCTAAAGTATGCCTGTGAAGTGCCACGTGTTTCCCGTGTTTAGAACTGTCCCTGCACAAATTTACATTTCTAAAGGAAAAAAAGCCATTTAAAACTGCTTGCGGCTTTAATGTAATGTCTGGTCCCGGTAATATGGATGAAAATCTTTAAGAAAAATGGCATAGCTACCCCATCACACACCCCCCCCACCCCAGCCCATTACCAGCCCCTTTGGGTCTTGTATGGATATTAAGGGGAACCCTGCACACAAAATAAAAAAGGCCCTATATACTCTGAACAGCCATATACAGGCGGTGCATACAAGACAGGGACTGTAGGTTTGTTCTTATGTAGAATCTGTTTGTAATTTTGAACAGGTACATTGTTTAAGTGTAGCTCCAGGCAAAAAATCTATTTTTAAGCTTTTTGGAAAACATAGGGAAGGGTTATCACCCCTGTAACATTTGTTTTGCTGTCTGTGCAGTGTGCACCTGTTCAGAACAGTTCACCTCACTTTCCGTCCTAATGACAAATGTTTTTTGAAAATTTGGGGTTTTTATTGAAACAAGAATTGGTGATAAAGCATCAGTGGAGAGGAGACACTTTTTTTCCCATATTAACTCTTACAGGAGAGAATTTGCCTTCCTAGGGGTAGATTTCCTCTCACTTCCTGTTGTATCCTTCCGTTTGCAAGGAGGAGTCGTTTGTAAGTTGGATGTTTGAAAGTAGGGGCCTGCCGTATATACTCAGCTGAAATTTGCCCCTTACATGTTGGTGTTGCCACAACACTGTGAGCCTTCACAGTTACTCTTGGTGGGCGCATGAATGGGCCCTGTTGTGAATTATTAGATCAAGAATTGTAATTGCATGCCCCTGTTGAACAGGGGCAGAAAAATTGGGCCTTTGGTGGTGGTGGTGTTGACACAACACTGTAAGGCCTCACAGTTAGTCTTGGTGGGCGCAGGAATGGGCCCTGCTGTGAATTATTAGATCAAGAATTGTAATTACATGCCCCTGTTAAACAGGGGCAGAAAAATTGGGCCTTAGCCACTGGTGCTGGTGCCACGACACTGCAACCTCTCCAAGATACTCTAGTTGGAGTGCAGGAATGAGCCCTGCTGCAAGGCATTGCATAAAAAAATTGTAATTACATGCCCCTGTTAAACAGGGGCATAAAAATTGGGCCTTAGCCACTGGTGCCACAACATTGCAACCCCTCACAGATACTGTACTTGGAGCACAGCAATGAGCCCTGTTGCAAAGTATTGCATCAAAAATTGTAATTACACGCCCCTGTTAAACAGGGGCTGAAAAATTGGGCCTTAGCCACTGGTGCTGGTGCCACGACACTGCAACCACTCTCAGATACTCTAGTTGGAGTGCAGGAATGAGCCCTGCTGCAAAGCATTGCATAAAAAATTGTAATAACACGCCCCTGTTAAACAGGGACTGAAAAATTGGGCCTTAGCCACTGGTGGCGGCACCCAGAAACAAAAATGTTCTTCCAAGCTATCATCATCAATCGGATCATTGAGGAGGAGGAGGATAGTCAGTCAACATAACAGGACAGTCTCTCAGCATCAGCATCAGTCTTGAAGGGATGTGACATTTGAAAATAAATTAGTCTGTTATATCAGCTTCAGGTGTTTGGTAGCTGGTGGTGATCCAAGACTGGTTCATCTTTATGAAGGTCAGTCGATCAACAGAGTCGGTTGACAGGCGCACCCTGTGATCCGTGACAAATCCTCCAGCAGCACTGAATGTGCAGGACAGGCCAGTAGCTCAATTGCATACTGTGCAAGCTCTGGCCAGTGATCCATCCTCAAGACCCAGTAAGCCAGAGGATTTTCGGTGGGGAAGGTGTCCAAGTCTGACCTTGCCCCTAGGTATTCCTGCACCATGTATATCAGACGCTGGCGATGGTTGCTGGAACCAATCATACCTTGGGGCTGCGGACTAAAGAATTGTCTGAACGCATCGGTCAGACGGCCACCTTCCCCACCGCTCCTTCTTTGACTGACCGAAGCCTCAGCAACTCGTTGTCCAGGACCAGGAGTTTGTAACCTCCCAGTCTCGTTGTCCAGGAACGCGTTGCACAGACCTTTCTGCAAGGCCTCCCGAAGTTGTCTCATCCTCTGCTCCCTCTGCGACGGTAAGATAAGGTCCGCAACCTTACCCTTGTACCGTGGATCAAGGAGAGTGGCCAGCCAGTAATGGTCCCTCTCCTTGATCCGAAGAATACAAGGATCCTTCCGCAGACTTTGCAGGATCAGGGAGGCCATGCAGCGTAGGTTAGCTGAGGCATTCGGTCCGGAGTCCTCTGGGTCACTAAGAACGACATGATCCGCAGCCACCTCCTCCCAGCCACGTACAAGTCCACTGGTTTCTTGGGACTGTAAATCATCCCTAAAAGACTGCTGCTGATGATGCTGAGTGCCAGGCTCCACCTCCATGCTGACACAATCCTCCTCCTCCTCCTCCTCCTCTTCTTCCTGTGCGATGGGTGGGACAGAAGGAACACTGTCTGGGTAAAGGGGGCCTTGAGAGGCAAGGAAGTCCTCTTCTTCCTGCCTCTGTTCTGCCTCAAGTGCCCTGTCCATTATTCCACGCAGCGTATGTTCCAACAGGTGGACAAGAGGTACAGTGTCACTGATGCATGCACTGTCACTGCTCACCATCCTCGTGGCCTCCTCAAATGGTGCCATGCCAGGACAGTGCATGCATCCCTGATCATGCCCCACTGGCGTGGTGAAAAAAAACCAAGCTCCCCTGACCCTGTCCTGGTGCCGTAGTCGCACAGGTACTCATTGATGGCCCTCTGCTGCGTGTGCAGCCGCTGCAGCATGGCCAACGTTGAGTTCCACCTGGTGGGCATGTCACATATAAGGCGGTTCTTGGGCAGGTTCAACTCCTTTTGCAGCTCAGCCAGGCGAGCACTGGCATTATAAGATCTGCGGAAATGCACACAGACTTTCCTGGCCTGCCTCAGGACATCCTGTAAGCCCGGGTACCTGCCCAAGAACCGCTGCACCACCAGGTTAAGGACGTGAGCCACACAGGGCACATGGGTCAGTTGTCCCTGTCGGAGGGCGGAGAGGAGGTTGGTGCCATTGTCGCAAACTACCATTCCTGGCTTAAGCTGGCGTGGCGTCAACCACCTCTCGGCCTACCCCTGCAGAGCAGACAGAACCTCTGCCCCAGTGTGGCTCCTGTCCCCCAAACACACCAGCGCAAGCACGGCATGGCATCTTTTTGCCTGCGTACTTGCGTAGCCCCTTGAACGCCTACGGAGCACCGCTGGTTCCGAGGACAAAGCACAGGAAGAGGCCACGGAGGAAGAAGAAGAGGAGGGGGTGGAGGACAGAGGTGTGTCACAACCAGTAGTAGCATTTTGGAGGCGTGGCGGTGGAACAACCTCCAACACTACTGCATCTTGTCCTGCATCCTTCCCAGCTGCCAAAAGAGTGACCCAATGGGCCGTGAAAGAAAGGTAACGTCCCTGTCCATGCCTGCTGGACCATGAGTCAGCGGTAATATGCACCTTACCGCTGACGGCCCTGTCCAGCGAGGCCAAGACATTGCCTTCCACATGCCGGTAGAGAGCCGGAATCGCCTTCCGTGAGAAAAAGTGGCGTTTGGGAACCTGCCACTGAGGAACCGCACATTGCACAAACTCACGGAAGGGGGCTGAGTCTACCAACTGAAAAGGCAGCAGTTGAAGCGCTAGCAATTAAGCCAAGCTAGCATTCAACCGCTGGGCATGTGGATGGCTGGGAGTGAACTTCTTTTGACGGTCCAGCAGCTGGGGCAGGGAAATTTGCCTGCTAGAATCGGACGTCGGTGTACTGCTAGCAGAGTGCCCGCAAGTACTTGGCTGTGACACACCTAATTCTACACCTTCATTCCTCTCAGAGCAGGTTTCAGAGAGGACTGAAGGTATAGTGGGGTTGGAGATCCCAGCTGATGCGGTGCAAGAAGAGGTCAGCTTTGTTCTTTGGTGTGGGTCTTTAAGGTAGGCTTGCCAACGAGCTGCATGGCAGGTCAACATATGTCTGGTCAAGCATGTGGTGCCCAAGCGGGTGATGTTTTCGCCACGCGATATACGCTTGAGACATATGTTGCAAACAGCAGCTGTGCGATCTGATGCACTCGACTCAAAAAAGGCCCACACCAAAGAACTTTTTGAATAACGGGCAGAGGCAGCGCCCCGCACAGGCGGAGCTCTGCGGTGTGATTCCGTCGGTGTGCTGCCCTTACGCTGGCTCCCCGAGGGCATCCTGCCTCGTTGGAGATGTGCCTCCTCCTCATCCTCCTCCTCCTCTCTCCTATTAGGCACCCATGTGGAGTCAGTGACCTCATCATCCCCTCCCTCCTCATCACTGGAGCCAATCTGGCAGTATGCTGCAGCTGCTGGAACATGACTGCCAGATTGGTGTCCTTCTTGAGCATCCCCTCGCTCTGCTCTCACGCTACTGCCTTCCTCTAGCTGGGTATCATCATCAGACCCTTCGAAACGCTGGGCATCCTCCTGGAGCATGTACCCAACACTGTGCTCAAACAGTTTGGGGGACTCCTCAGGAGGACATGGTTGGTCTAGGGAAGGAGTGACTGATGATGACATTGATACCAGGGAAGAGGACGCTTTAGCAGCTGCTTTGCCAGTACCCTGAGCCTGGGTGAGAGAGGATGAGGAGGATGAGGAGGGCTTGGTCACCCACTCTACCAAGTCTTCGGCATGATGCGGCTCAACACGTCCAGCTGCCGAAAAGAAGGACAAGCGTGTCTCATGGCCACGTGCTGATGGCGATTCACCGCGTCCACGACCAGCACTGTTGTCTCTAGACACAGAGCCTGCTTGCCCTGTTTTATTGGCTCCTGACTGTCTGCCTCTCCTTGTTTGCCTTCCAGACATTCTAATGGCCTGCAGGGAAATGGGAAAAGCAGCAATACAGGCTAAGTTCAGGTGTAATATGGTCAGGAGGCACACTCCGCCCGCTGTAAGTGCTGCAAAATCCTGTTGGTGTAACACACCAGGAAAAAGCAGCAATACAGGCTAAGTTCAGGTGTAATATGGTCAGGAGGCACACTCCGCCCGCTGTAAGTGCTGCAAAATCTTGTTGGTGTAACACACCAGGAAAAAGCAGCAATACAGGCTAAGTTCAGGTGTAATATGGTCAGGAGGCACACTCCGCCCGCTGTAAGTGCCGCAAAATCCTGTTGGTGTAACACACCAGGAAAAAGCAGCAATACAGGCTAAGTTCAGGTGTAATATGGTCAGGAGGCACACTCCGCCCGCTGTAAGTGCCGCAAAATCCTGTTGGTGTAACACACCAGGAAAAAGCAGCAATACAGGCTAAGTTAAGGTGTAATATGGTCAGGAGGCACACTCCGCCCGCTGTAAGGTCCGCAAAATCCTGTTGGTGTAACACACCAGGAAAAAGCAGCAATACAGGCTAAGTTCAGGTGTAATATGGTCAGGAGGCACACTCCGCCCGCTGTAAGTGCCGCAAAATCCTGTTGGTGTAACACACCAGGAAAAAGCAGCAATACGGGCTAACTTCAGGTGTATAATGTGCAGGAGGCTTAGCAACAATGACACTGACACTGTCCCCTGCCTATCCTTCTCTCTCCCTGCACACAAGGTTTATCAAAGTATATGACACTGACACTCTCCCTGCCTATCCTTCTCTCTCCCTGCACACAAGGTTTAGCAAAGAATATGACACTGACACTGTCCCCTGCCTATCCTTCTCTCTCCCTGCACACAAGGTTTATCAAAGTATATGACACTGACACTCTCCCTGCCTATCCTTCTCTCTCCCTACACACAAGGTTTAGCAAAGAATATGACACTGACACTCTCCCTGCCTATCCTTCTCTGTCCCTACACACAAGGTTTAGCAAAGAATGGATTTGACACTGTCCCTGCCTATCCTTCACTTTCCCTGCTCCGGAACACACTACACGAGGCCGCCGCGCTGGCGGCCTTTTATAGTGTGGGGCGTGTACTAAACCCCCATAGCTATAATTGGCCACAGGCATCCTGCCTGTGGCCAATCATTGCTCTCCTCGCTGCCGGCGCTGTGATTGGCCAAGCATGCAGGGTCACAGTGCATGCTTGGCCAATCACAGCGCCGGGATTACACTGCGATGGCGCAGTGTATTGTGGGCCGTTCGCGTCACTCGAATTTGGCGCGAACGGCCCAAATTGTTCGTTGTTCGGCGAATGCGCGAACAGCCGATGTTCGAGTCGAACCTATGTTCGACTCGAACACCGAGCTCATCCCTATTGCCAAGCAATAAAACAATCTTTCTCCTTTGGAAAATGGGGACAGATCGAGGCACAATCCTTTCCCTTCTTGCTGCTGCCCACTGTGCTGTCACCAGTGGTAAATAGTCACTGCCACTGACTAGGTAATATAGAACGTGAATTACCTTCGCTCACTTTGCCCCTGTCAGAGGAAGAAATCCGTCCAAGGGTGAAATGGAGACCTCTCCGTCACCAGCGATGCCGCGCCGGGCTCTTCGGAGAAGTTACTGCGCACCAGTCCTCACAAACTCAGACACGGGCACCCAAGGAGTTAGGGTCCCCTCGGATTCCTCCACCCTCGTGGAACTCAGTCGAAGGTACTGAGCCCCAGGCATCCGCCATAGTACCTCACCCCAGGCTAAAGGTGCCTGAGATTGACTCCATCTCCGCTCCGGCTAGGCCAAGGGCGCCTAGGCCCGAAACACCGGAACGCCAGCACCCAAGCTAAAGGTGCCTGGGTGCGGCCGCGTCCTCCAACTCTGCCCCAAGGTCAAGGCGTCCACCCCTTTTATGACCTCTTCCTTCGCGCCACAGCGGGTTCCCCGCCCCGCTGTACCAGTTTCAGGAGAGGACAAAAAGTTACAGTTTGCGATGTGAGTTCAGCTCCGGCCCAAGGCAACAACGCCACCTGTAGGCCCCAAGGAACCCCACACCACCAGAGTCCTCACATAAATTCAAACACCCGCTACACTCTCCCCCTGGTGATTTGACACTGGTCCCCAGTGTCTGGTACAAACTCATATCCCACAAGGGTGGTGACATAAGTTCAGCCCAGAAACCAAACTACACAATTTAGCCCTGAATTGTGCCAAGACCTGAATGGGAAAGGGAAAACTTAAAACAATATAACTATAAAACTTTCCAAAAAAACACTTTAAATATCTCACACATTTACATTCTTCCCCCCCTCTGGCTATCTAAGGACCAACCATTCTCAGTAGTCTTGACAGACGAGTCTCCTGCAGAGGGAAAGAAGAGAAACATACATCCTACCAACATGTGTGTTTGCTTGGAATGAATGAGTCTATCCTAGAAGAAACCCATTCACTCCAATAAGTACTGCATAATGTAAAAAAAACAAACAATCGTTGCGCAACACTGCCACCTGGTGACAGTGCCGCGGTCAAGGCACTCATCACTTCCAGATGAACTTTCCTCTTGATCATTTTCTCTGTGACCCTACACTATCTAAAACCCAAAGTCACTGATTTCTTTTGAGTGCCAGGAGAAGGAGGGAGAACAAACAAAAACAGCTCCCATATCTCCAATGAGTAGAACTGCCCAAATACAAAAAAAAAAATAGGGCACAGTCCCTGTGTTCGAGGAAAGGCACTCCAGAAAGTTCAGTCTGGAATAGAAAAGAAAAGCACACAGGAGTCTTTTTCCCTCTCTTCTCTTTTTTTTCCTTACAGGTAAAACCTTGGATGAGGCAATGATATAGGCTTCAGACGATCATCAAAAGCCTCCACATGGTACTCAACACTCTTTCCTTCCTTGCGGCAGATCACCACTTTGTCTGCATGAATGTGTCTTCCCAGCATCCATTTAGCTTTACAGTCCTGAAACTTCTTGGTGACCGTTGGTGAACAGGAAAGGTACCGCCGTGCTTGCTGTACTTTCAGTTTGTCCCATACAAAGGTATCATACCATCTTTGCCGAAATATCTCCACCTCATAGAGCAGTTCCCGAGGCATATACGGGTATTCCCACCCGTATTCCTGAGCAACCTTCTGGCCAAAGAGACGCTGCAGACTTGACAAAGGTGGCATAGTAGCTCGGTCTCCTTCTCCAGGTGGAACAATCGCTTCTGGGTGGCGAGGTGCGTTCACCACCTCGGTAGACCTGGGCCTAGGAGCCCGCAGTGATTGACGTTGCACTCCCGCAACAGGAACAGGTGAAATGGATGTTGAATCCAGAAGGGGAACTTCAGACAGAGAACCAGCTTCTTCCCTTGGCACCGAAGCCTCTACCCGAGGTGTACTATCTCCAGTAGACATGGGAAGGTCCCTTGCAACACAGGACGAGGGTAGCTTCATCTTGTCCCATCCCTTCTGGTGGAAGATTTTGTCTATCTCCCCATCATCGCCATTGTCAGACAATGAATCCAGGTCAGAGGTGTCGTAGCACTCAGCGGGCAGATAATTCCCAGTCACGGAACTATCCCCCTTGACGGCCTCTACCGACTGTGGGCTACCGCCACTTTTAACCACGCAGACAGTCCCAACCCCTGGCTCACCTGGGCCTTTAAAAGAACAGGGATGTCCAGGACTTTTCCTACCGGAGCCATCCAGGCCAGGCAAGCAGTGGGGCGAAGCTCTTCCACGACCACACGAGGCCATCACTAGGCTGACTTTTCTCTTCGGCGGCCGGAGCAGGGAGCTGCTGGTGACCGAGGCAGCATCCTCGGATTTCTCTCTTTTCACTTCCGCTTGAGCAGTCACTTCGCCCGGATCAGTGCGCACGGGGAACGCACCAGCATCCATCTCTCCCTCCGGAGTGGCAGCCCCTGTGAGGTAGTTGAGGTGGAAAGCCAGAGGCTTTTCTGTGGATGGTTCCACCTCGAAGAGAAATTCTTTGCAGACCTCACAGCGCCCGAACGGCTTCAGCTGTACCACCAGTCCCGAACAGCCGGGACAGATCATACCGAGGGCTTCAATGTCTCTGCAGGTAAAGAGAGCCAATCGCCACCGGGGCCTTAGTCTTATCCCCGTATCCATAATCGGAGCAGCCAGAGAAGACATATCCGCAAAGGAAGGAACGGAGATCCACGGAGCACTTGAAGCCATCCTCTCTCTTTGCTGCTCCATTGCGCACTGACCCACCTGCGCCGGAATCTCCACGTGCGTACGTCCACGTGGCCAGACTCCTCCCACCTTCTGCAATTGTTTGCGGGCTTCTCACTTGCTCGCAGGCTTTTCCCTTGCCCCGCCCATGAACTACACAGTTATGGGTTGCCTCGTGGCGCGTTGGCCAATATGGCCGACCTATTCGGAACTCCTCCGGGCAGCAAAGTTAAATTTCAGACACCATACACATATCCCGGACGAGCCCCCACATGTAGCGGCCTCACCCCTCTCTCTATCGGTAATATGGCTGTTGTCTAGGGGTACCTTGGAGAGAGAGATGATACACACCACGGCCCATGTCCTCCGTAACTAAGAGGTGAAGGCCAGAAGATTGGGCTTTTGTGTAGGTGTCCTAGAGTCAAGTCCAGTCCTTCGTCTCTGACTTATTTGCTTTAGTAACCCAAGTTCCACACAGTGAATAGGTACAACTCAGTTTTATTCTTCTTGCCAAGCAATAAAACAATCTTTCTTCTTTGGAAAATGGGGACAGATCGAGGCACAATCCTTTCCCTTCTTGCTGCTGCCCACTGTGCTGTCACCAGTGGTGAATAGTCACTGCCACTGACTAGGTAATATAGAACGTGAATTACCTTCGCTCACTTTGCCCCTGTCAGAGGAAGAAATCCGTCCAAGGGAGAAATGGAGACCTCTCCGTCACCAGCGATGCCGCGCCGGGCTCTTCGGAGAAGTTACTGCGCACCAGTCGTCACAAACTCAGACACGGGCACCCAAGGAGTTAGGGTCCCCTCGGGTTCCTCCACCCTCGCGGAACTCAGTCGAAGGTACTGAGCCCCAGGCATCCGCCATAGTACCTCACCCCAGGCTAAAGGTGCCTGAGATGGACTCCATCTCCGCTCCGGCTAGGCCAAGGGCGCCTAGGCCCGGAACACCAGCACCCAAGCTAAAGGTGCCTGGGTGCGGCCGCGTCCTCCAACTCTCTGCCCCAAGGTCAGGGCATCCGCCCCTTTTATGACCTCTCCCTTCGCGCCACAGCAGGTTCCCCGCCCCGCTGTACCAGCTCCAGGGGAGGACAAAAAGGCACAGTTTGCGATGTGAGTTCAGCTCCGGCCCAAGGCAACAACGCCACCTGTAGGCCCCAAGGAACCCCACACCACCAGAGTCCTCACATAAATTCAAACACCCGCTACACCAAAATTTAGTCAGCACCACAGGTTTCTATGTGGATAATAACTGAGGCTGCAATCACTTAAACCACAAAGGTGTGCCAAATAAGCAAAAGAAAGGTGACTACGCTATAAATAATTAAATAAAAAAACATACCCCACAATATATATATATAACTAAATAATTTACATGCTCATACCTCAAACTTTATCAACTTGTGTCCACTGAATACTGTAAATATCTAAAACTGTGCAATCATCATCACAGACTAAAAGAATATATATACTGTATATTTCCTGTGTAACAATCAATAAATAGATATGTAGCACTGTCTCCTAAGGGCTCTCTGAGTGTTGACTTCATAGGCACATCTGTAGTTACCTGCAGCTGGTTGCTAAGGGTTTCCACATTGGTTGCTAGGGGTTTACACTTATCCCCCCTTACTCCCGCGTGCTCATTGCTCAATGACCAGTCCAGGATATTTATGTTTTTGTATTTTAATTTGGAACTTGGATGGGAGCAGGGATTAGTGGGATACTCCCACTTGAACTATTCACAGTGGATAAGGACAACTCTCACTTGGCCTCACCGGATTTTTGGTGGAAGCAGTCACACTGCTTTAACCATACTGCCACATGTATGGAGGAATTAAGTCTTCTTGCTCTCACTAGCAGCAGACTTGATGCACTACATTATCTTTAGGATACTTTCTAGCATCCCCTTGACTGACACCCATCCACTGACTCTTCTAGCTGAAGGGGGTGGCCCTCACTTGACAGACCCCAAAGACACAGATCTGTACTCACAGTAGGCAGAATTAGATCCTTGCTGGTGTATCCCTTCCATTCAGCTCTGCAGGACCTCTGGGTTCAGCTCCTCTCTGACTCTTTAGGCGTTTGGGTTGACCACCCAAGGCCGCATGACAGCCTCCGTGGGGGAGAGGGCAGCCGCCCCTCTTCCTCCTGAGCACATGTGCCATGGGCTTTTATACAGTACCTCAGTATGCAATGCTGCACTTTTCCTCTGCCAATAGCCAGGACTGTAACAAAGCCTGTGCAATCACCTGCCAGGTCCCCTCCCACTGTCCAATATGCCTCTCTATTGGACCAGTCTAGGACAGTCAGACAAGCTGAGCTTTACCTGAGCACAATGAGCAGACCAAACCAATAGATCCTGCTCTCTGGTAGGCACTCTAATGCCGCGTACACACGACCGTTTTTAATGTCATTGAAAAAAACTAAGTTTTTCTCGACGTGATTCTTCTCAAGCCTGCCTTGCCTACACACGATCATGAAAAAAAATGCTCGAGCAAAGCGCGGTGACGTACAAAATGTACGACGGCACTATTAAGGTAAAGTTCCTTTCGGATAGCGCCACCCTTTGGGCTGCTTTTGCTGATCCTTGTGTTAGTAAAGTTTGGTGAGAGACGATTTGCGCTTTTCAGTCCGTTACAGCGTGACGAATGTGCTATCTCCATTACGAACGCTAGTTTTACCAGAACGAGCTCTCCCGTCTTATCACTTGCTTCTGAGCATGCGTGTTTTTTTCACGTCGTTAAAGCCTACACACGCCCGTTTTTCATGACGAGAAAAACTACGACGTGAAAAACGACTAGAAAAATGAGAGCAAAAAAAAAAAAAAAAATGAGAGCATGTTCCAAATTTTCAATGCCCATTTTTCACGTCGTGAAAAATGCTCTGGAGCCCACACACAATCGTTTTTAATGAGCAAATTAAAAAATGGCATTTTTCTCGTCATGAAAAACGGTTGTGTGTACGTGGCATATGTTTTACCTGACCAACTTTCTGGTAAGCAGAAAGACCAAAAACTATACTCTCTAGGAGGGTGCTACAGATATAATAATAAAAAAAAAAAATGCAAATAAAAATACATTTATGATCAATTGCACGTTTTTTTTAAATATTATATCTGTTTATTAATTGCTACACAGGATATATATATATCTATATATATATATATTGCAATCACAATTATTTTGCCTATTTTTAATCAGATTGTATGTAAACTTGCTGTGCAATCTGCCTAATCATGTGTTATTGGCTGTCACAGTGGTCTTGTCAGTTCCTGATCATTAGTGCAGACTGAGAGCTGCCTTTGACAGCTTAATCTTAGCACAGAAACCCATGCTGCCCACAGACACATATGCTCAGCATGTGGGCATTGAATCCCATCCTCTTTTCTGCTACACATATGCCTTTCATGAGTGATAAGATGTTAAACAACCTAAATTTAATATAAACATAAACTTCAATAGCCGAGGGTAAAGCTTAGGCTAACTACGTGTATATATATATATATATATATATATGTATAACAAAACCAATCAGTAACCATTGATAACCTTTTTAGCACTACACTAAATGACCAACCCCACCAGCTGACAGTGTGATAAGAAGGCTGTAGATATCCCCCAAATACTATGGCTCAATTCAGTATGTTGCTGAAATCCTAAACCTACTAGGAATATATCTGGACATGTCTGCAAGCCAAACTAGGTCAGAATGATAAAGCCCCCAGATAAAACCCTTAAAGTGGTGTTCCGGGAAAGAAAAAAAAAATTCAAAGCCAGCAGCTACACATACTGCAGCTGCTGGCTTTTAATAAACGGACACTTACCTGTCCTGCAGTCCCTCGATGTGGGCACCGCAGCTGATTTTTCCATCAGCTGTCGGGTGCTGCTGCCTTAGAGTTGCCACCTCATCCCTTTAAACCCGAACACACATGAATTACACAGGTTCTGAGGCTAATTGAATGCAGATGAGGCACCAAGTAAGTTTAATTATCACCTTCATCAGCCACAGAACCTGTGTAATTCATATGTGTTCGGGTTTAAAGGGATGAGGTGGCAACCCTATGCTGCCTCCATTGCGGGTATGGGAACCCGGCAGTGTAGCCTTTCGGCTTCACGCCGGGAACCCTACTGCGCATGGGCGAGGCCCCCGCTCCTCTCTCCTATTAGCCCGGCGGCCAGGGGAGGAGGAGGAGGGAGCCCCGCAGGAAGTCACGGCCGCGGCCGGACTCCAGGAAGTGGGAAAGGATACCTGTCTTTGACAGGTATCCTGTCCCCCCTTCCCCCGAAAGGTGCCAATTGTGGAATCCGATGAGCGGAAGTTCCACTTTAGGGTGGAGCTCCGCTTTAATGTCAATGTGCCTATATGAAAAGCTGTGTAAAGCTGGTTATAAGTGGTTCAGTTTTTTGTTCAGCCAGCAGGATGAATGGAAAAAAACTGAACTGATTCCTCCATCCTCACAAATCGAGGTGGATGGGCGATGCCTCCACTGTCAAAATACAGAGATCCAACAGGGGGGTTGAACATAAGTTGAACTGTTGATTAACTTCTATTCAACCACAGTGGCCACATGAATGGAAATTTGTCTGGTACCTGCTGAATCAGCCAAATTTCAGTCCATGTGTGGCAGTGGTGTCAAATCAATTTGATGGTGGGCCACATCAGCAGTATGGTTGCCCACAAAGGGCTGGTTGTATCTGGGGTACACTATGTAAAGAGTTCAGGATTATGCTATGTACAGAGTGCAGAGTTCAGAAGTGCGCTGTGTACAGAGTGCAGGGTTCAGGGGTGTGCTGTGTACAGAGTGTAGGATTTGGGGGTGTGCTATGCACAGTGTGCAACCCCAACTCCCTTCCCCAAAGCTTCCTCGCATCTCTCTCTCCTACCTTGCCTGGCTGTAATACCTCCCTGTGTAGGCGGCTCTGCCTCACCTTGCAGGGAGTGGAGGGTGAAAGCTGGAGGTGGCAGAATGGAGTTCTGCCACATTCTAGCTGCAAAACTAGGTGCAAGGGCCACATGACAAGGCCTGGAGGGCCGGATTTGACCCGCGGGCCTTGTGTTTGACATATAGGATGTATGGTCAGCCTAATTCAGGCAACTATTTCTGTGTTGCTCTATATATTTCTCTCTTTGTTGAAGCATCCTGCTACCCTTTGGAAGCCATAGCACCTGAGAGACAATCTTGGAAAAAACAAGAATTGCATGAACAAAAAAATAAATAAAATGTAATTTTCATTTCTCATAAAGGATCTGGTTTGGTTTAACCTAAATTATTTCACCCCGCTTGCAAAATGCTAATATTTAGGGATGGCCATTTATCATGCAATTGCATTAAAAAGTATTTTCACATATTTTCAGTGTAAACCCCTAAAACCAAATTAAAATGAATGAACTTGCCCAAAATTCAATTCTAAAAAACAACCATGGTCTACGACAGGCATCTCCAAAGTGCGGCCCGCGGGCCACATCCGGCCCGCTAGGACCTTTTGTCAGGCCCGCAGCTTCAGTCATCAGACTCACTGCAGGGACGGACTCTGCTCGAATTGCGGGTCTTTCTCTGCCTTCTGACAGGCATTGAGGGTGTGTGCCAACAAAGCCAGCCTCCCCCCCAGCACATTCTTTTCCCCATTCCCCATCACCGTCTGCTATTTCCCCGTAGATCAGCGTGTTCTGTGCTGCTTCTCTGAAGGGCTGGCATTAGAGCAGACACACTGCACTTCCCGGGTCCTGCGGCGCCCACTTATACACAGACACGCTGATCTAACTGCGGGGCAGGAGCTGGGACTCTGCACTGAAATAACATAGGCTCATAGATCAGCGTGTCTTTTTTAACCACTTGCCGCCCGCCCTATAGCGGATTGATGGCGGCAAAGTGGTTTCAAAATCCTGACTGGACGTCATATGACGTCCTCAGGATTTTGAGCCGCTGCGCACACCCGGGGGCGCGCATCGCGGTGATCGTTGTTGCAGGGTGTCAGTCTGACACCCCGCAACTCCAATCTAGGTAAAGAGTCCCTGACGGAGACTCTTTACCACGTGATCAGCCGTGTCCAATCACGGCTAATCACGATGTAAACAGGAAAAGCCGGTCACCGGCTTTTCCTCACTCGCGTCTGTTAGACGCGAGTAGAGGAGAGCCGATCGGCTGCTCCTCTGACAGGGGGGGTTTGTGCTGATCGATTATCAGCGCAGCGCCCCCAAGGATGCCCACACTGGACCACCAGGGATGCCACTGGACCACCAGGGATACCACCAGGGATGCCCACCACCAGGTATGCCTCCCTAGACCACCAGGGATGCCATTCAGTGCCCCTAATGGATGCCAATCAGTGCCCACAATTGATGCCAATCAGTGCCCACAATGGGCATCACTGATTGGCAGGCATTATTGTTTGGCACTGATTGGCATCCATTAGTAACACATTACAGTACAGTGCCACCTATCAGTGCCCATCCATGCCACCTATCAGTGCCCATCCATGCCGCCTATCAGTGCCCATCCGTGCCGCCTATCGGTGCCCATCCGTGCCGCCTATCTGTGTCCATCCGTGCCGCTTATCTGTGCCCATCTGTGGGCATCCTTGCCGCCTATCTGTGCCCATCCGTGCCGCCTACCGGTGCCCATCCGTGCCGCCTACCGGTGCCCTTCCGTGCTGTCTATCGGTGCCCATCCGTGCTGCCTATCGGTGCCCATCCGTGCCACCTATCGGTGCCCATCCGTGCCGCCTCATCGGTGCCCATCAATGCCGCCTTATCAGTGCCCGTCAATGCAGCCCCATCAGTGCCCATCAGTGAAGGAGAAAACGTATTATTTACAAAGTTTTGTAACTGAAACAAAAAAAATATGTTTTTTTTTCAAAATTTTCTGTCTTTTTAAAAAAAAATTAGCAGAAAAAAAAATCGCAGAGGTGATCAAATACCACCAAAAGAAAGCTCTATTTGTGGGAACAAAATGATAAAAATTTAGTTTGGGTACAGTGTAGCATGACTGGGTAATTGTCATTCAAAGTGCAACAGCGCAGAAAGCTGAAAATTGGTCTGGGCAGGAAGCTGTATAAGTGCCCAGTATGGAAGTGGTTAAAGTGGGCGGGACCCGGGAAGTGCAGTGTGTCTGCTCTAATGCCAGCCCTTCACAGAAGCAGCACAGAACATGCTGATCTACGGGGAAATAGCAGATGGTGATGGGGAAAATAATGTGCTGGGGGGGGGGGGAGGCTGGGGACATAAGTGAGGGAGGGCTCTGATGGGAGAGAAAACTGTGTGTGGGGCTGTGAAGCAGAAAACAAATGTGGGGGCTCTAATAGGGGCAAAACTGTGTGTGGGGTCGCTCTGATGGGGATGTAGATGTTCTGGGGGGGGGGTCTGATGGGACACAAGTGTGGAGGGGACCCTGATGGGGGACACAGGTGTGGAGGGTGCTGTGATGAGTGACACAGGTGTGGAGGGGACCCTGATGGGTGACACAGGTGTGGAGGGGACCCTGATAGGGGACACAAGTGTGGAGGGGACCCTGATGGGGACACAGGTGTGGAGGGGACCCTGATAGGGGACACAGGTGTGGAGGGGACCCTGATGGGGACACAGGTGTGAAGGGGACCCTGATGGGACACAGGTGTGGAGGGGACCCTGATGGGGACACAGGTGTGGAGGGGGCCCTGATGGGGGACACAGGTGTGGAGGGGGCCCTGATGGGGGACACAGGTGTGGAGGGGGCCCTGATGGGGGACACAGGTGTGGAGGGGACCCTGATGGGGGACACAGGTGTGGAGGGGGCTCTGATGGGGGACACAGGTGTGGAGGGGGCCCTGATGGGGGACACAGGTGTGGAGGGGGCTGTGATGGGGGACGTAGGTGTGGAGGGGACCCTGATGGGGGACACAGGTGTGGAGGGGGCCCTGATGGGGGACACAGGTGTGGAGGGGGCTGTGATGGGGGACACAGGGGTGGAGGGGACCCTGATGGGGGACACAGGTGTGGAGGGAGCTGTGATGGGGGACACAAGTTTGGAGGGGGCTGTGATGGGGGGACACGAGTGTTGGGGGGACACAAGTGTGGAGGGGGCTCTGTTGGGGGGACACGAGTGTGGAGGGGGCTCTGATGGGGGGACACGAGTGTGGAGGGGGCTCTGATGGGGGGTGTTTTGCTTGCATCTATCTAGCAAGGTTACTCTGTGGTATAACAAGGAAGCTGAGACTTCTACAGTGTGTAAATGTGCTTTTACTATACAAAGATGCTGTACATACAAAACTGTTACAATATTAGGACTACAATAGAAGACTGACAGTTCTCTATAACAAGCAAAAAATGCCTAGCAAATGAACAGCCTATGGTCTATAACAGTACAAATACATTTAAAGGTTACTCATCTTCTGTTACGGTAAATTCATGATCTCCATTGGCAATGATTCTTCTTGGAGACCAGGTTCTGTTCTTCTATCATGAGTGGCTTCTTCTGATCTTACAGCAACATGATGTGTGTCTCTGTGTCCTAGCTTATGCCTGCTTTTATGTGTCAGGCAAAGTTACCAAACAACAGAAAACATACCTGTTTACTGTAGCTGTTGAATACAACAATGCTATCTACCTATTGTCTACTTAAGCCAAATCTGTCAGTAATCCAACAGTCATTCTTTCAGTTTGAGAGCTGAAAGAAATCTCAAACAAGTAATGTCTTACTTGTTTACTGTAGCTATAATACAACAATGGTATCTAAACCCCATTGTATGAAAACAGCATTTGTTTGAGAAATCTACTCAAACCAAAAAACTGACAGTAATCTGACCAACTCACTATTGTAAAATTGTCCCATGTATCCTATGTCTGAGTAATATAATAAAAATCATATTTTTAACAAACGCAACACATTCCACCCTATGATTTTTATTTTTATTTTCTCTCTCAGACTACACAGAAAATCTCTTCATTACTAACAACTCATTCTACACATGAATTTTCCTTAAATGCAACCCCTCCGAAATTTCTGTCACTGGGAAGGTGTTTCAGTCTTTGGATAATAGTTCATTAGAAAGTCCATTCTAAAGTTCTTTAGAAATAAGTCCAGGCTTGAAATACATCAAAGGCCTTGCTCTCCACAGTTCTTGAGATCTTCCATCATTCTTTCCATCATATAAACCACTTTTCTCTGGTCTTCCTATGGATCAAATCGGAGACAGCCTGTGGAGTGGAAAACAAAGCGGATTATCTGTTCCTTCTAACAATACATAAACAGTAGATCCTGGCCCTTCAGCTACAATCTCTCCTCTAAATGGCTTCTTGCCTGGATATCTGACCAATACTTTGCCACCTGCCTGTATGCACCTCTGACCCTCCCAAAGAACATCAATAGGGAGGAGAGGAAATATACTGATATTTCCCAGAAGATCACTGCTTTTTATTTTGGAAGGTTTGATGTTATGTAGCCTCACTTTCCACTCTTGCTGAGAAGTATCCACTAACCAGTCAGAGTCCCAGCCACTGTCTTGAAGCTCATCTGCCAATGCAAATATAGCTTCAAACCTTCCTGCCAGATTCCCTCTCATTCCTAGATAGGCTTCAGCTTCAGATATGTCACTCTTGGATTCTATGTCATGGGAAGCAGTAACATGGTATCTGTTAAACCCTATTCTTTCAGGAACCTTACATAAATACTGAACTCTGCACTCCAGCTGTGGAATCTGTGCCTCAGCCCCTACCATCCTCTCATATGGTGTGCTTTTGGCTATTGGCCTAGAATTTAACAACATGACTGCCTGTGTGAGGACCCGATCCCACCCCCTTAGTGTACGTGTGGGTGTAAGTTTGCGTATCTGGTTTTTCAATAGCCCGTTGTATCTTTCAATCAAACCAGCTGCCTGTGGATGGTATGGGATGTGGCACAACCAGTACACTCCAGAATCTTTGGCCCACTGCTGTACTGTTGATCCAGTGAAGTGTGAGCCATTATCACTTTGGATGTGTTTGGGACAACCATAAGCCACGACAAGTTTCTGGAGCAGTTGAAGTGTTGCGGCTTGATCTGCACGTTTGCAAGGATGGACAAGCATAAGTCCTGAATAGGTGTCCACTGCAGTGCAACAATATCTCAGTCTGTTGTTTCCCCAGGACAGGGGACCAATGAAGTCAATCTACCAGATCTCTGCAGGCCTCTCACCCCTCTTAATCGACCCGGTGGAGTACTTTTGCAATGGCCATTGTCGCACTTCTCCACACACTGTACAGTTCCCTATTACAGTCTTTATCATGTCCATAGATATAGGCAATCCTCTCTGCTGTGCCCATTCATATGTTGCTTTCTGCCCCAAATGTCCAGATTGCTTGTGGGCCCAGTTGGCCAAGTTCATCAAAACAGGATCAATTGGCACAACTGCCTTCACTTTGGCGATTTCATCTGCAACTCTGTTATAGTTCTCAAAGTCTGGTACTAGGGGCACATGTGCATCAACATGCCCCACTTTTATGGTGCGGGAGTGAGCTTCCTTCCAGATGTAGTCCCAGACTTCCTTGCCTCCCCACACCACCTTTCTTTGAATCATCCATTCATTGGACTTCCACGTGGGCATCCAAGTTGTCAGTCCTTTAAAAACTGCCCAGCTGTCAGTGTAGATAATGACATGGAAAGAAGGATCCTCCTGAAGAGTCATCACTACAGCTTTCAACTCTGCATACTGACTGGACCCTCCGATTCCGGACTCCTGCAGGACTGTGTCTGTACTTGGGTTGAAGGCTGCTGCTGTCCATTTACGCCCAGACGAGGCGACTATGGCTGAACCATCAGTGAACCACGCTGACTCCTTCATGTCTTCTGACAGAGACTCAAAAGGTGGAGCCTCTTGAATGGGGGATGACTGCAGCACAGGAATTTCTTCTTCTGGCCGGGTGCTGGTAAATATAACAAGCCCTGCCAACTGTTTTGAAATGTCTCTAACATCCCCAGCTGCAATACCCCCTCTTTATTGAAGGTACCACTTCCATTTCATCAGTGTCTGGTTCTGGGCTACAGCTGTCCTAGTGGTCAGTCCATTATCTCTCATCCATCCTGCTATTGGCAATGCAGTATGGATGGTGACTGTTTCATTTTCTGCAATGGTCTCTACATGTTGAAGTGCTGTGTAGGCCCCAAACAGGTACTTCTCTAGGGGCGTGTATCTCGTCTGTGCCCCTGTCAGTTGTTTGGACCAAAATCCAATAGGTATTGCTCTCAGTCCTTTCTTTTCATTTGGCTGCCACAGACTCCAAGATATGGTACCATTCTGCTCCACTACATCCAGCTGAAATGGTACTCCTTGTCTCACGGGTCCCAATCCCTGATGCTGCAAAATAGCTTCTTTAGCAGCCAGGAATGCAGTCCATTGTTCTGAACCCCATGAGAACTCAGTTTTTTTCTGGTAACATTGTATATAGGCCTCAATATCAATCCAAAATGTGGGATGAACCATCTAGAATCCTACAACTCCAATGAACTTCTGTGCCTCCTTTTTGGTAGTAGGGGGCGACAGCGCCTGGATAGTTTGCACAACTGTCTCTGGAATCTTCCTCTGTGGCCCAGTCCACATCATTCCTAGGAATTTCACCTCTGTGGCAGGTCCTTGAACTTTGTCTCTGTTGATAGCCCACCCTCTGTTCTCCAAGTGCTGTATCAGCAGGTGCAGTGCTTCAGTTACATCTTCTTTTATCCCAGAGATCATGATGTCATCAATGTAGTGAAACACAGCGACTTTCAAATTCAGGGTACTTAAATCTCTGGCAATCAGTCCATGACAAATCGTTGGAGAATGAAGATAGCCTTGCGGAAGGACCAGGGCCAGCCCAAGACATTGTGCTGCCTGGGCCCAGGATCAAAATGTTAGACACAGGCAGTGGTGGTAGAGGGATTAGACACAGGCAGGGGTGGTAGGGAGGTTAGACACAGGCAGTGGTGGTAGAGGGATTAGACACAGGCAGGGGTGGTAGGGAGGTTAGACACAGGCAGGGGTGGTAGGGGGATTAGACACAGGCAGGGGTGGTAGGGAGGTTAGACACAGGCAGGGGTGGAAGGGGGGTTAGACACAGGCAGGGGTGGTAGGGGGATTAGACACAGGCAGGGGTGGTAGGGGGATTAGACACAGGCAGGGGTGGTAGGGGGATTAGACACAGGCAGGGGTGGTAGGGAGGTTAGACACAGGCAGGGGTGGTAGGGGGGATTAGACACAGGCAGGGGTGGTAGGGGGATTAGACTCAGGCAGGGGTGGTAGGGGGATTAGACACAGGCAGGGGTGGTAGGGGGGATTAGACACAGGCAGGGGGGTTAGACACAGGCAGGGGTGGTAGGGGGGATTAGACACAGGCAGGGGTGGTAGGGGGGTTAGACACAGGCAGGGGGGTTAGACACAGGCAGGGGTGGTAGGGGGGATTAGACACAGGCAGGGGTGGTAGGGGGGTTAGACACAGGCAGGGGGGTTAGACACAGGCAGGGGTGGTAGGGGAGGTTAGAAACAGGCAGGGGTGGTGCCGAGATGGGATTAGTGACACTTACTTTCTCTCAGTGTCAGCCGCGCCTATAGCGATCCCTCTTCCATCATGGGGTCTCTGCTCAGCCGAAAGCTCCTCCCCCTTTACGCTGTTGTTCGTCAGCTGACTTTCTCGTCAGCAGCATGGGGGGGAGCCGTGGAGAGGATGGGCGGGCGGCCAGCTGTGCGGTTATGGCAGCGAATGGTCTGCCAATACTTCTAATAGCAGCGGCGCTGGGCCATCCACATAGTGGGATGAAGAGCGGAGCGGGTGGGCGTAGCGGAGCCCGATTGGGCGGGATTACTGTATTTATGGGCGTCAATGTGCCGCCCCTCAGAACCTGCCGCCTGGGACAATGGTCCCATCGGGTCCCATGGTAGGGCCGGCCCTGGGAAGGACAGTGAAAGTGTACTGGCGGCCGTCCCACACCATAGCAAACTGGTCTTGACAATCTGGGTCTATCAAAATTGAAAAGAAAGCATTAGCCAGGTCTATCACAGCATGATATTCTCCTGCATCTTTAGCAATTTTCTCAACAATTGAGATCATATCTGGTACAGCTGACTTCAATGGAGGTGCCACTTTGTTTAGACCTCTGTAATCCACAGTCATTCTATATGTCCCATCAGGTTTCTTTACTGGGAACACCGGAGACGAGAAAGGACTTACAGCAGGTCTAAGGATCCCTACTCTCAACAGTTCTTGAAAAGATTCCCCAATTTCTTTGTGGCCTCCAGGAAGTCTGTACTGCTTGAGACAGACTGGCTTCCCTGGTGGAGGAATGTAGACGGGTCCATTTCGCATGACCTCTGACCACAGCCTTCACCGCCCTTACCAGATACGCTTTATCAGGATACCCGAATGTGAATGTACCTCTTTCAGTCTGAATTGACTGACCTTAAAGTACATCCATCCCAAGAATATTTTCAGGTAACTCTGATATCAAAACATTTGTCATAAATCCTGATCCCTTGCCAATAGCCAATTTCATCCGTATCCTAACTGCTGGTGTAGTTTGCCCTCCCAATCCTTCTACATAAATCAATTCTCTTTTGTGATGGGAAGGATTTCCTTGCAAAAGTGTAACTTCAGCTCCGCTATCAACTAAAGCCATTACATGTGTAGGAGAAGATGACTTCTCCCACCATACAGTGACAGGTGCATATGGGCGTATGGTCTCCTGCTGTCACTGCCCTTGCTGCTATTACAGGAGACTCACCTTCCCTTCATAAAGGATATTGAACCTCCCAATCCCCTTTTCTGATTCTCTCTAACTCCTCCCCAAGATAAAGGGATTTGGGTTGCACTTTTGGGAATTGGTTTGGGGCTGTTCTGTTTCCTCTAAGTCTAGGCTGATGTTATCGTCACTAGGAGTAGTGTTTCTAACCCTGACAGTTTTCCCTACTAAATGTTTCCACCTCTTCAGCATTTCTGCAGTAGAAATGCCATCTATCTCATCTTTAGGTACTCCTGCCTTTAATAGATCCACCCACATTTCTTTCCTAGAAATAACTAGCCTGGTTTTTTCTTCACCTTCTGTCTTCTCTACCCCATTCCGTTTCTTCTCTGTTCTTTTCTGCTTGTATTCTTCCTGTCTGGCCTTGAGCTTATCTACTGCCCTGACAGGTTTTGTTTTGGCCTCCTCTATCTCCCCCAACTGGCTTAAAAGGGTTGTGTCTTCATGAATCTTGCTGTTAAATCCCAAGCCTCCCAACAAAGACAATAATGGAGCCCTGAGATTAAATGGCGCAGACTTCATCAGCTTAGAGCGCAGAGCATACGTAAAGGGTTCCATATCTGGACCTATCCATTCTGGAAATGTATTTAATCCGGTTATACAACCCATCTCACGTAACCTGGAAATACCCTCTCCTATTGATCTCCAGGAGTAGGTATTTACCAGGTCAGTAGGACTGGCGTATACTCGGACTATTCCATCTCTCACAAGGTCTAACAGTGAAAAATTCACGCTAAACTCTCTGGCTTTTCGCATTGCCTGACGCAATTGTGGATCATGGGTTAACACTCCCATAGCCACTGCTTTCTTACCTGACAAAACAACACTGTCTGCCCCTTCATCCCATAAGCGTAGGAGCCAACCCAATAGGGGCTCCCCAGACCTTTGTTTGTATTGTTTTGCCAGCTCATGGAGTTCAGTTTGTGTAAACTCCCGTACTTCTTTAATTTCAACATCTCTGGGGTTGCGATAATGCACCTCCCCATCTGCCATATCCTCTCTATCATGTTGCCGTTTCCTATGCTTAGTAATGAGAGGTCTGGCATACTTTTTCTTTCCTACTAGCAGATCATCATCTGAAATATCAAACTCTATGTCCTCATCCTCACTATCATTTGAGGAGAGCACATCCTCACAATCCCAATTTTGGGATGTGACAATGGCACGTGCCCTGGCTTTACTAACAGGTTTACGCCTCTTCCTTTTCCTTAAGGCATTAATTGATTTGGTCATGAGGGCTGCACACCGCTCTTGCAAATCATCAGCCCGACTAGCGGTTGAACGTACACACTCTGAAGCAACTGCTAGCTGGTCTTTTAATACCTTAACTTCTGCCTCTGCCTTCTCACTTCTATGTGATTCAGTATAGAGAGCATGGAGGAAGTACCAACCCACTGTGGACACTGTCCTCTTCTCTTACTTACTTAAATCCAACCCCTTAAGGCTAAAATCTACAAAATGATCTGAGACTTTATCACCCCAAGTCTGCTTCAAGGGAGAAGCATACTTCACAAATTCTTTAGCAAGAGGCTCCCACTCATTGTTTCTGGCCCAGATAGGTAAGCTGCACAATTTCTTCTGGTCACCAGAACCCTCTGCAGCCTTGCTTTTCCTAAACAGCTTACACAGCATTTTACCTAACACAAGCTACACAACACACTACAGAAAAACAAGTCTGCTTCAATTGAATTATAGCACAGATCCCGGATGAGCCCCCGAATGTTTTGCTTGCGTCTATCTAGCAAGGTTACTCTGTGGTATAACAAGGAAGCTGAGACTTCTACAGTGTGTAAATGTGCTTTTACTATACAAAGATGCTGTACATACAAAACTATTACAATATTAGGACTACAATACAAGACTGACAGATCTCTATAACAAGCAAAAAATGCCTAGCAAATGAACAGCCTATGGTCTATAACAGTACAAATACATTTAAAGGTTACTCATCTTCTGTTACGGTAAATTCGTGATCTCCATTGGCAATGATTCTTCTTGGAGACCAGGTTCTGTTCTTCTATCATGAGTGGCTTCTTCTGATCTTACAGCAACATGATGTGTGTCTCTGTGTCCTAGCTTCTGCCTGCTTTTATGTGTCAGGCAAAGTTACCAAACAACAGAAAACATACCTGTTTACTGTAGCTGTTGAATACAACAATGCTATCTACCTAATGTCTACTTAAACCAAATCTGTCAGTATTCTAACAGTCATTCTTTTAGTTTGAGAGCTGAAAGAAATCTCAAACAAGTAATGTCTTACTTGTTTACTGTAGCTATAACACAACAATGGTATCTAAACCCCATTGTATGAAAACAGCATTTGTTTGTGAAATTTACTCAAACCAAAAAACTGACAGTAATCTGACCAACTCACTATTGTAAAATTGTCCCATGTATCCTATGTCTGAGTAATATAATAAAAATCATATTTTTAACAAACGCAACACAGGGGACATGAGTGTGGAGGGGGCTCTGATGGGGGGGCACAAAAGTGTGTTGGGGGACACAAGTGTTGGGTGAAGGACTCTGATGGGGACACAAATGTGGGACAAACATGTGGGGGTGCTGATTGGGACATGGGCAGGAAGGGTTTTAATGGGGGAGGTGGCTCTGGGGGGACACAAGCGTGTGGCAGGAGTTCTGATGGGGACACAAATGTGTGTGTGGGGGGGTGGCTGTGATGGGAACAGAAATGTGCAAGGGGGGGTGTTAATGAGGACAGAAGCATGTAGGGAGGGTCTGATGAGGACACAATTGTGTGGGAAAATTCAGCTGGGGACACAAATGGGCAGGGAGGCTCTGACAGGAACACTGATGTAAGGCCTCATGCACACTTAATGTTTAGCCCTGGTGCACAAGGCTCTAAATGAAGGCAGAGGATACAGGTGCACTATCCAGCCCCCCTGATGGCAGCCTTTTTTTTAAATTCTACTCTATTCCATAGCTGAGGAGTCATTTATAAATAGCTTCTTTTTTTTCCGGCCTGCGAATATCTGTAAAATATACAATGTGGCCCTCGAAGTAAAAAGTTTGGAGACCCCTGGTCTACGACATTATTTTTTGCCCAAAAGACAAAAGAGTGTCAGATGATCCACACAATTGTTTGGCATAACTTACAAGAAAACATAATTAATTAAATATGTCACTGTCATACCAGTCCTCCGAAAGGTCAAGAGACCAGACACCAGCCTTGGTGGCACTGCCCTCTCAAAAAGAATGCAATTGGAAGTAGAAACCAGAAAGACCAAATTTATCAAAGAGGAATTCTGAGGGGAAGAGAGCAAATTATGGCCTTGGTAAATATTATGGCAATGGTAAAGAATTCAGAGAAACCACGATAATCTTTGAATAATAAAAACATTTTAATTACATTTTTATTAATAAAAACATCTTTAAATTGAATAATGACAGCTGGGTTATTGTTTTGGGTTGTAGTTTCCAGTAAAAGTGTCAAAGAAAAAAATAGAAAAAGCTGTTTGAGAAAAGTTTCGAAACAGGAAAAACAAACATCTTTAATAATGAAACCAATCTAACAAGCAGTTCTGAGGAGATAGGTCTTCACAGAGTGAAATCTCTTTTTTTTAAAACGCTTTAGAATTTGTCTCACGGAAAAAAGGAACAGAATACTGGGGAACCACTGCATTTCAGAAAGAAAAAAAATACCAGCTACAATATTATAAAGAGAAGTGACAGAATAATCTTGATGGCACAATGTTGAAATGAAAAACAATGACTTTTAACGATCCAAAGAGCCACAGTCTAAACCAGGGGTCTCCAAACTTTCCAAACAAAGGGCCATTTTATTATCCTCCAGGCTTTAGAGGGGTCGGACTGTGGCCAGTAGGAGTAGAAAATGTCCTGGGGTTGGTAACAATGCTCTATCATTGGTGTCAGTGAGAGGAATAGTGTCCCATCATTGGAGTCAGTGAGAGGAATAGTGTCCCATCATTGGAGTCAGTGAGAGGAATAGTGTCCCATCGTTGGAGTCAGTGAGAGGATTAATGTCCCATCATTGGAGTCAGTGAGAGGAATAATGTCCCATCATTGGAGTCAGTGAGAGGAATAGTGTCCCATCATTGGAGTCAGTGAGAGGAATAGTGTCCCATCATTGGAGTCAGTGAGAGGAATAGTGTCCCATCATTGGAGTCAGTGAGAGGAATAGTGTCCCATCATTGGAGTCAGTGAGAAGAATAGTGTCCCATCATTGGAGTCAGTAAGAGGAATAGTGTCCCATCATTGGAGTCAGTGAGAGGAATAGTGTCCCATCATTGGAGTCAGTGAGAGGAATAGTGTCCCATCATTGGAGTCAGTGAGAGGAATAGTGTCCCATCATTGGAGTCAGTGAGAGGAATAGTGTCCCATCATTGGAGTCAGTGAGAATAGTGCTCCATCATTGATGTCAGTGGAAGAAATAGTGCCCCCACTGTTGATGTCATTGGCAGGATTTATGCCCCATTGTTAATGTCAGTGGGAGGAATAGTGCCCCAAGGGCCGGATAAAGGCAAGAAAAGGTCCACATCTGGCTTTCAGGCTGTAGTTTGGAGACCACTAGTCTAAAACAAATAATGAGCAAAACGTATGCCATTTTGACTATCCCAAGCTGCATGCTCTGGAGGCTAAGAGCTAACTTTTGGACGAAACACGTCTACCTCTTTGTCCCCTGCTCCATTTGTCAACCACTTGTCATATGAAGCTTTAATAATAAAAAGGATTATTGGAAGTGCAACTGTCCGGAATTATTTCCTAATGTTACACAGCATGCAAGCTGGGCTAGTCCCTGACTAGTGTGTGTGGGGATTAACCAGAGACTTTTTTCATGCTCTGGGGGCACTCCTGCTTGCTTGCTCGACCCTGCCCCTCGCTCCCTCCTCAGTGGCTGTGATTGACCACAGTGGGAGCCATTGGTCTCTGCTGCGTCTCAGCCAATGAGGAGGGAGAGACTCACCAGATCCGAGGCTCCTGTGCATAGCGCTGGATCAAGATGGGGCTCAGGTAAGTATTAGGGGGGCTGAGGGGGGAGCTGTGCACTGAAGTTTTTTTTTTCTTTTCATTTCATGCATAGAACAGCCTTTAGAACCACTTTAAAAATGCAGTTTATGCACAGAAATGCTTACTTCTTGCTCACATGCCTATTTGCAGTGTTTTTCTTTTTAATAAATAATTTTTTATTCACTTGTAATGTGCCCTAAACTTGTTTGAAAATTAGAGTACTCTAGGAGAATCAATTCTTTAGCTTAGCCCCCCATGTACTTGCATGTCATAATCCTCTCCTCTTTTGAAAGTGTCTAATTCCACTCTGTGCTGGCCCAGCTCCTCTGCCCCTCCCCTCATCTTCCTACATAAACTTTTATGCAGCTGCAAGAGGAGAGGGAAGGGAATATTATAGAGTGTCACTTGAGCGACCACTTTGAATCTTAGAGAAATAATATGGAGCAGTGTTTCTCAACCTCTTTCCACTCAGGGCGCCCTTGAAAATGATTTTCATTCTAGAGGCACCCCAGTTAAGGCTTGGTGTACATTACAGCATAGCGGGAAATGCGCAGAAAATCACAATCATTGCCGACACGCACACTAATGCTCTGCTCTTTAGCAGATGCACAGAGGTGTCATACCCTCACGCATTTGTGTTTTTGGTGTGGTATGATTTAAAAAAAAAATGGTAATTGCCTGCACTGCCCTTGTAATCTGCATGCAGGTGCCAATGCATTGTTAACAGCACCCCAAACACATATTGCAAATGCAATGTGTTTGAAGGCACCTGATTGCATAGTACCCGAGTACCATGTGGTTTGGTGTGGAGCATTTTTTAAAGGTTCTGCAGGCGCTACTTTTTCTGGCTTCCAGTGCAATTTGCAGCCAATTTATAGGAATAGGCTACAAAATCGCAATGTATGGTCCCCTCTCTGCTAACCTCTGCACCCCAATTCCCCTGCTAATCTCTGCACCCTATAACCCTTCTGCTCATCTCTTTACCACAATCCCCCTCTCTGCTCACCCTGGTACCCCAAGCCCCCCTCTCTTCTCACTTCTGTACCCCAAACCCCCCTCTCTGCCCACCTCCATGCCCCTAACCCCATCACTGCCCACCTCTGTACCACAAACCCCCTCTCTGCTCACCTCCACACCCCCCTTTCTTCTCACCTCTGTACCCCAACCCCTCTCTCTGCTCACCTCCACACTCAAGAACCCCCTTTCTGATCACTTCAAAAACCCCAAAACCCCTTTCTGTTAACCTCTGTACCTCAAACCCCCTCTCTGCTCACCTCTATACCCCAAAACTCTGCTTACCTCCACACCCCCCCCTCTCTGCTCACCTTTGTACTCCAAATCCCCTCTTTGCTCACATACATATCTCAAAACCCCCTCTCCACTCACCTCCACACCCCAAAACCCCTTCTCTGCTCACCTCCACACCCCAAAATCCCCTGTTAACACACCAATGTACTCCACTCTCTCTGCTAACCTCTGCAGGCCAATTCCCACCCTCCCTTTTGATCCCCTCTGCAGCCTGCTTTCCTCTCACCAGATGCTCAGGACAGGACCATTCTTCTATTAACATCCACAAAGCTGTGGGTGGTGCTGGCCGGGTACTGTCCTGTAGGGGGAGGTGGAAAGCTCAGCATTCAGAAAGCTGCCTCCCCATGCTGCTGCTTTGCACTGCACTGACCAGCTTCTGCTGTGTTGATGTTCAGCAGAGCGGGAGTTTGGTCGGATCTGAGAGCCTTTTTCAACCAGGATGCCACTGCACCCCAGAGGACCTCAGGCGGCACCCCGGTTGAGAAAGGCTGCTATGGAGTGTCACTTGAGTGACAGCTCTGAGTCTTAGGGGAATACTATGTGGTGTCACATGAGTGACAGCTTGGAGAGCTTGGATCATTCAATCCCATCCGATCCGATCCACCAGACAGATGGAAAATAGGGTCACCATCTTTCTGAGCGGAGAGGATCGGATAGTAGCGGATGTCAGCAGACATGTCACCGATGGCATCCGCCGCTCCATAGGGTTGAATGGAGGGTCCGATCAGGTCCGCCTGAAAAATTGACAGGCGGACCTGATCAGAAAGCCCATGTGGAAGGGGCCTAAGGGGGATACTTAAGAGTGCTATTTGAGTGGCAGCTCTGCTGACATCACTTCTAAGATGGCAGCACCCAACAGCAGCCTCAGACTTTTTCAGATAAAAAACATACATAAAATACATTAAATGCACAATTAATCTTATGGGAATTTTTTTGTTTAAATGAATAATCTGGTGGCAGGGATTATTTAAGGCTTTTGTAAAGTGTGCACCTGGAGTAAGTGGAACGCATCAGTCACACAAACTTTTCTGTGTAATATAAAAATGTGCATACGCAATGAATTTGCTCAATAGTTTCAGAATTTCAGGGGTTGGAGACACTAGTGCTGATGTCACGCTCGGGTCGGCAGCGGCTTTTTAGGTAAGAAGTTTTTATGTTTTGTATCTGCTGTTGTATTTACATGCATTCGCAATAAAGTACTAAACTATCAGAGCACTTTACTGGCTCTTGGGGAGCTTTATTTATCCAGCTAATGCTACTGAGTGACTCTGGATGTGGAGATCGGGTTCTACCCCCATGTTTCCAGTGGATGTCCGATCTAAAAATGTCAATTTACAGGCAGATATGCTGCTGTAATAACAGCCATCATCTCTGGTGAGTGTTCACTTCACTGGGATGTGGTGATGGACCTCTGAGCACTACTGGAACCCCTTATCACTTTGTGGTGGTTTTTGGAATATATTTTTACCTGCGCATTTGTTTGTGGACTAAGTTTTGCTATACCACTGAATACTTAGCTCATTATTGATGGACACATATCTGATTATTTGAACACTTTGACACGAGATTAAGGATATCATTTATAATTTGTTATACCATGGGTGCTACATTGTTTTACACTGTACAATATTAGTACTCTTTCCAGTTCAGTATACTGCTTGTTTGTGAAAGCTGCCATCCAGATTTTATTTATTCACAGCAAAGAGACCTTTTCTGTTAAAGTGGAAGTAAACCCTCCTATCTTTTTTAGCCAAGGAAGCTGCCATCTTGTCCTTTGTTTAATCTTCAACTGCCATGATGCTGCACATGTGACCAGTTATGACAACAGCCATTGGATGGTTTGACAGTTTGGTTGAGAGCACAACCAATGTGGCAGTTAGCATTTCCGGCATGCCAGGAATTTAACTGTTTTTTTAAATTGTTAAATCAGTGGGTTTACTTCCACTTTAAAAGTTTTAGAATTGTTTTAACTTTTTTTTTTTTCTGTGACAGATTCTCTTGTAAGGGGAGAGTTGAAAACACAAAGTGAATTTCACAGTGTAAATTCTAGAACATAATTATATACTCTTAGTACCTTTAAGGTGATTGTAAACCCCATTCATGAAATCTGACCTAAGCACATATATCTATAGTGTTTACTTATCTCTCTCCAAAGCCCTAAGTGCCATTTCTCTCTGGTCCTCCGTTCCTCTGTTATCAGCAGAGTCACTTCTGACAAATTCTCCAACACAGGAGATAACAGCAGCTCAAAATTTGTTTCGGGGAGGGTACTTAGAGTGAGGATAACAGGGAGCTTGTCTATTCAGACTACAGCTCTGCATGTTCTTTCGTTCCTCTGCCTATGTGGAGGGGGGTTTTGCGCCTTTCCTCCAATCAGCTCTTACACGGTGTAAGCCCAGACTCCCCACCCAATGCTGGAAGAGAAAAAAAGATTTCTAATACGATCTTTACTTTCCAAAGAATGTAGAAAGGGGAAGACAGCAGATATACAAGTAAAAATTATGTAGGAGTATTTGTTTCATCCCTGTGTATCATCTGAGGCTATTTACTTCACTGGGTATAGGATTCGCAAGCACTTTAAAGTAGAAGTCAGGTCTAAACCTAACTAAGCTTAAACCCCCATTTTAAGCCTAATGCCGCGTACACACGACCGTTTTTCTCGACGAGAAAAACTGCATTTTTTCTTTTCGCCGAGAAAAACGATCGTCTGTGGGCTTTATGTCGTTTTTCTCGTCGAGAAAAACGGCATAAAAAATGACGAGAAAAATTAGAACATGTTCTAAATTTTCTCGTCGTTTTTTCCAGCATTTTTTTCCGCGGCAGTTTTCCCATAGGGAAACACTGCCGCGGAGCCCACAGACGGTCGTTTTTCTCGTCAAGAGAAAAAATGACGGGAAAAACGACCGTGTGTAGGGAACCAAGCGGTTCCCTCGTTTTTCCTGTCATTATTCACGGCGGTTTTTTAACCGCCGTGAATAATGATCGTGTGTACGCAGCATTATACTAACTAGCCTGTAAAGGAAATATATCTATACTTAAAGCGTTTGTTACCCCAACACATCATGTTCCTGATATGTGCCTGCTGTACTTGTATGAAAAAGTATCCTGCTCTCTTTGTATTGCTTCATTTGTTTGAAATCCCTGATGTTCCTGCTAGTCCCCTTGCTTTCCTATTAAAAACTGACCACACTAAGCAGGAGAACACAACGTGGTCAGTTCTCTAGCTATGCTGGGAACTCAGCCTGCTCTCCTCCAATGATCATACTTGTCTTGACACACCCCTGCTGCACAGCCATTCACTGGGAAGCTCAGTGTGCTGCTGCTTCTCTTCCCCCCAGCTCTTATGCAGCTAAGAACAGAGGGAATGTGATCACTCATAGAAAAAAGAAAAAAAAGCTTTTTATAATGTTGTTTTTATATCTATACAAAAATGTTTTGCGTTTCATTTCTATTTTAAACTGAATGGGTTGTTTTACAAGGTGATCGTTTACAATTACTTTAAGCACAAGCTGATGACTGCAGTAGCAGTTAGCAGCCTGCGCCCATTTTGTTCAGCCAGCTCCCGGCTACCGATTACCGATACTTTTTTTTCAATGTCATGTGACAGTTTGAAAGATGGGGACTGATAGGTGGCACTGACAGGTGGCTGGCACTGATAGGCGGCTGGCACTGATAGGCGGCACTTATGGGCACTGACTGGTGACTGGCGCTGATGGGCACTAATGGGTGGATGGCACTGATAGATGGCACTAATAGGTGGCACTTATGGGCACTGATAGATGGCAATGGTAGATGGCATTGATAGGTGGCACTTATGGGCACTGATAGGTGGCACTGATAGGTGGCACTGGTAGCACTAATAGGTGGCACTTGTGGGCACTGATAGGTGGCACTGATTGCACTGATAGGTGGCACTTGTGGGCACTGATAGATGCCACTTGTGGGCACTGATAGATGGCACTTGTGGGCACTGATAGATGGCACTTGTGGGCCCTGATAGGTGGCACTGATAGATGGCACTTGTGGGCACTGATAGATGGCACTGATAGGTGGCACTTATAGCACTGAAAGGTGGCACTTATAGCACTGAAAGGTGGCACTTATAGCACTGAAAGGTGGCACTTGTGGGCACTGATAGATGGCACTGATTGCACTGATAGGTGGCACTTGTGGGCACTGATAGATGGCACTGATAGATGGCACTGATTGCACCATTAGTGCAATCAGTGCCATCTATCAGTGCCCAAAAGTGCCACCTTTCAGTGCAATCAGTGCCATCTACCAGTGCCACCTGATAGGTGGCACTGGTAAATGGCACTGATTGCACTGATAGGTAGCACTTGTGGGCACTGATAGGTGGCTGGCACTGAAATGATGCAAAAAATGACACAGGATTTATAAAAAAAAAAAACTGCTGCAACGTCCATCTTGGTACACTCTGCACTCGGCTGCAGTAAGCAGCAGCGGACATCTTGTTACACCCAGCCCATATAGCTCGGGCTGGGTGTAACAAGATGTCTGCTGCTGCTTACTGCAGCCGAGTGCAGGGTGTACCAAGATGGACGTTCAGCCGCTGACGGTGACCGAATGTGACAGCACCGGTCACCGATCCTGAACCGACTACGCCCTGCACCCCTGCCAGCTTACCACGTTCAACTTCAGGTGAGGGACTCGCTCTCCCCCCGCCGACTCGGTCCACTGACTGTGCCCGCCCTCCCCAGCCAGACTCCGCCCGCCCCAGCCAGACTCCGCCCGCATTTCCTTCAAAGACTCTGCCCGCCCCATCTCCAGCCAAACTCCGCCTGCACTCTCCGTCCACAGGCTCTGTCCGCCCTCTCCAGCCAGACTCCGCCCGCACTCCCCAGCCCTCCCCAGCCACTGACTACTCCCGCCCTCTCCGGCCACTCTACACTGAAAGAAAAAAAAAGTATCGGGTGAAGCATCGGGAGCATTTGCGCGAGTACAAGTACTCACGCAAATGCTCGGTATCGGTCCCGATACCGATACTAGTATCGGTATCGGGACAACCCTAATTCTAATCCGATGGTTTTGTCCATCGGAAATCCGATGAAGCTGACTTCCATCAGTCTTGCCTACACACCATCAGTCAAAAAACCGACCGTTCCAAACGCGGTGACGTAAAACACTCAGATGAGCCGAAAAAAATTTAGTTTAATGCTTCTGAGCATGCGTCGACTTGATTCTGAGCATGCGTGGGTTTTTTATCCAATGGACTTGCCCATAGACGATCGGAATTTTCTATCGGTTTTTGATCCATCGGAAAAATTTAAAACATGTTCTATTTTTTAAAACCGATGGAAAAAAGACCGATGGGTCCCATACACGATCGGTTTGCCCGATGAAAAAAGTCCATCGGACTGTTTTCATCAGTAAAACCGATCGTGTGTACAGGGCTTTACTGTGATCCCGGGATCACAACCGCTGAATTCAGGATAGAGAGCAGAGGGAGACCGAGTCACATCCATTCCCCGAACTTCCTTGTACTAAAAGAAACCATAAGCAACAATGATTTTGTCACTTCACTTCAGATCCTCAATTTTTTGGCTGGTTCAGCCAGGGGACACATCTAACTGAGCAATTCTGTGCTCGGTTAGATACTGTGAAGGGCGGGGGAGACATTGGGGGCTATTAGACCCCTAATTTCTCTGTAAAGAGTACCTGTTACCTGCCCAATGCTATCACATGGGGGTTTATTAACCCTTTGTGATAGCAATAAAGTAAAAATAAATGAATAAATAATATAAGAATAAGTAAAAAAAATAAACAATAAAATGTAATAATAAACTAAAAACCACCTCCGCTTAGTGTCTGTTATGTAAAGAAACTGCAGCACCCAAATATTGGCATATAGCAGGTATATTGGTGGTGGGACTTTCCACAAGAAGTTTTTGGCTGACTCTGACACCATTCTAACTTTGTAGGAATTTATATTTTGGACTTTTTATTGTTAGTTTTTTGGCACTTGAACTTTGATTATTTCTTTTTGTTTATTGCACTTTATTTAATCATTGCATCGAATTTATATGAATTTTGATATTTTAATTTTTAATAGAATTGCAGATTATTAATTTATATGATGAATTCAACAAAAGCTTTTTTGATGTTTGAAATAATGAATTAATTTTGATTGCACAAGAGATGTACGGTAGAAGTGAAAAAATTATAAGACGTGTATAATTTTTTTCTTTTTTGCTGTAACCCTTATTGCCCCACACACAAAGTCAATCACACGCTCAGGGTGCGCACATGTATATAAACCGCGGTCGCACCACACACGTGAAGTATCGCTGTGACTATCAGAGTGAAACCAATAGTTTTAGCACAAGAGCTCCTGGGTAACTCCAATCTGATGAGCTGTAAAGGCTTTTAAATTGTCACTTATGAAGATTTTTGGGTACAGTCATATTATGGGCACACGCAATTTTAAGACTTGACATGTTTGGTATCTACGTGAACTCATCTTTTATAGTCAAAAAATTAAAAAAGGGGAATTACTGTATATTGTGTGTGTTTACACTAAAGTTCATTTAATTTGATTTTTTCCTGAATATCAGCGAAATACACCTTTGCCTGTGTAGACAAAAATCCTTGCACCGCTTCTGGTGACTATTATCTGGTGACTATTTCAGTTTAAAGTCAGTAAGTACCCATTTCTTAGCAGAGCACTGAGTGGAGAAAACCTCAATGGCGAAAACATTTAAATACATTAAGGTCGTGCGTCATGCGTCCCGCCCAGCGTGGGACGTCACATGTTGGCGTCATGACGCTGGGCGTGCGTTTATCCATCTCAGCCGGCGTAGTTTGGAGACACAAGCTCCTCCGTGGGCGTTCCCCCACCCACGTCGGGGGTTCCTCCTGGCTTACGCTTTGCCTGCATGACGCTGGTGATCATTAGCCTGCACCTGTGTGTGGGGTGTTCTCTATTGCCTACACAATGCTGGTGATCATTAGCCTGCACCTGTGTGGAGTGCTCTTATATGAACCTTCCCCAAACACACCTTCACCACTATCCTGAGATGCCATACAGCACCATGGTTCATGCATCGGTCCCTGCATTTTTGGGACCCCTGGGATTTGAGCATCAGGTCATTTTACCTTTTATTTCCCCATTGTGGTCCTTCCCCCCACCGGGCATGAACATGGTTTGACATTTTTATTTTGTGTTATTTTTTAGATTGCCCTCGGCAGCCACCTTTGGTTCATAATTTTATTATGAACATCAACACTGCATGTTTCGGTGTCCTTGGGAGGGCTGCGATAGTGCACCTCGCCTGAGTGCGGGTATATATCACCTCAGCTCCCATGAGGGATCTATCTTTGGTCAGGGCTCCATATGCACCACACCCATTGTACCAGATTCCATGTAAGTACTCAAGATGGGCTCTTGTGTTCCATCATCTATTTACTTTGACCAGCAACCAGATTTAGTTATTTACACTTTATTATATATCTTTTAGATGTCCTGAGCACTAGCCCCTGAAGAGTGTAACTTATACACGAAATGCGTCGGGCATCAGAAAACGCATCAAGTCAGTTGACAACACAATCATTTACTTACGCTTTTACTGGTTTTATATGATAATTTTTTCATGTTTTTAGCGCTTGTTGCCATGTGATATCTGTACATATGTAATTCACTCAATGTATTCCATTATCCATACGGATCACTATGTGGCACCTGGTCACACACTGATGTACCTTGTTGCTTATATTGTTCATACCCATACTTATGTGTGTGTGTGTGTAACTCTAGGGAATCGCATCAACCAGAATGTTTTTCCTTTCATGTGATTTCTGTTTGGAGATGTGTCATGCGTTTATTTTGAATAAACATGTATCCTTTTTACCTACACCATGTCTACAGTCTCACTCAAAGTCCCAAACCTCCATTTACTTTTAAGGTTGTGAATGAGGTTCAGGAGGGCTGTATTTTCAATTGCTCTCCTGTGACCTATTAATAAGGTCAAGAACATAGGGAAATACTTGTCTTACCTTTTCAGAGTATTATTTTACCAAAACAGTAGTTGATGCTTGGATTAGACTACCAACAGAGGTAGTGAGTCAGTTAACAGAACAATATTCAGAGATTCAGGGGATAATCTGATCATCAATATGGACCAAATATGTCAATTATTGGTTGCATAATCTCTACATAATCTCTACACAAAAGGGAACCATTATGCAATAAAAAATGGCATGATGCTTTTTGTTGTGCATGCTTTAATGTTATGTGGAAAATGTGTCAGGCTCACTGACCGCAGCAACATTCTATTATAGAACCTATTCTGCCAGTTAGTGACACAGCTGTCAGTTTCTTGTCATTGGTCTCCCTCTAATGGCCACTTTAAAAAATGTAAGATTGTCTGAAAACGTGTCATTTAAAATAACACACTGAGTGTACTTATGTATAAAGCAAAAATTCTGACATTCAGCAACCATTCTCTGCAGGTGAATCTTCCAGGTCCATGTGTTTTAAATGACAACAATCGATTCTCCACCAGAAAATGTTTGGTGAATATTCGTCACATTCACTACTTTATAAATAGACCCCATAGTTTGTTTTGTCTTCAAATTGCTGCATTGATATGGAATAGCACAAAAGGAAAAGTACCTATGGACCTTATTAATGCTCTTTCCACTAAACAGATTCAGATTAAAATATTAAAGCTGGCTACACATTATACAATTTTTTTGTACCAATTTCCTTTAGATTTACCAAAACCATATGAGGCTCGATTCACATCCATGCATGTTGCATTTGAGCGTTTCTGCAGTGCTTTTTGCTGTGCTTTCCATGTTTTTTAACCGTGTTTTTGCGTTTTTTCCTTTCTTTTACATTGACTGTATATAGCCGGTTGCTAAAAAGCTGGCCAGGAAGCCGGCCGCCGCGTCCTTAAAGTGGTTGTAAACCGATAAATATAAAAAAAAAAAAAAACTAACCACCTGCAAGACAAAGCCATAATGAGCTAGTATGACTAGCATACTAGCTCATTATGCAGTACTTACCTTAGATCGAAGCCCCCAAAGCCATCCATGTCTTCCCTCCGGCCACAGTCATCTCGCCGGAGGTTACTCCTGGGTATCGCCGCTCCAGCGCTGTGATTGGCCGGAGCGGCAAAGACGTCACTCCGCACATGCGCGTGGGAGCCGTCAAAACCGGCGTTGCCGGTTTTATGAATGGGCTTTTCACTGCGCCTGCCCCGTTGTCTACGGCGTGCATGCGCCGTAGACAACGGTGTATACCTTTCAGCAAATATCTCCTAAACCGTGTAGGTTTAGGAGATATTGCAAACACCTACAGGTAAACCTTAATCTAGGCTTACCTGTAGGTGTAACTTCCGGGGGAAGGTTTACAACCACTTTAATAACCGATGAGACATTTACCAAAAAAAAGTGTAGTGTTACAAAACACAAGAGCCTGTTTTTGACAAGTCCTTTATTAAAAAACCTGTCTTTTTCCTCCGGTTTTTCTTCTCCCTCCGCTGTCTCCTCCCTCCACTGTCTCTTCTACCACTTCTCTCTCTGGTGATGTCTTCTTTGTCCGCTGCCGCTCGCCGCCGCCCTCTAAAAATAAAAAAAACGGTCTTCCTCTGACGCTGGCTGCCTTCGTTGTGTTGGCTCCCGCTGTCTGCCATTTCTTATAAAGCCATGGGGTGTGGCCATCCGGTGACGTCACCCAGAGATCCACCCCTTGTGATGTCACCGCTCCCCCTGTCCCCTCCCTTTCCTGACCCGCTGGGCTGCATGCTCGGATAAGTGTCTGGTATGGATTTTAGGGGGATCCCACACTTTTTTTTTTTACATTTTGGAGTGGGGCCTCGTATGCATTGGGGGGACTCCACGCTGTTTTTTTTTTTATAATTTTTAATTGTCGGCATTCTTTCTTTACATTCAGCTGTCAGTGGGGAACCCGGATATATACAGTGAATGTAAAGCAAAAAAAATGCAAATCGCTGCAAAAAACGTGTTAAAAACATGGTACTTGCATTTTGGATGCGGGTCCATTGAAGGCTATTACATGCAAAACGCTGCATGCTGCAGGAAAAAAAGTCCCTGACCCTTTCCAAAAATGCAGAGGCACAAAAATACATTGATGTGAACGTCTTCCATAGGTACCCATGTTAAAAAAATGTCCTGCGTTTCTTAAAAAAGCAAAAAGCAGGAAAAAACAAATTGGTGTGAATGGAGCCTAATATGAGGTCACACCTAAACACTTTTAATATGAAACAGACTGAGGCCTCGTACACACGACCGAGTTTCTCGTTCCAAAACAGTCAAGAAAAGTGCCGCGAGAGTTTTTTTGTCGAGAAAAACGTTCGTGTGTATGGTTTTACGACGAGAAAATTGCCGAGAATCTCGCCGAGAAAATAGAGAACCTGCTCTCTATTTTCTCGTCAGGATTCCAGATTTCCTCGTCGTGTTTCTCGTCGGCCTGTTTTGTGACGAGAAAATGGTTCGTGTGTATGCTTTTACGACTCTTCCAAAAGCGCGCATGCTCACAAGCAACTATGAGACGGGAGCGCATCTTCTGGTAAAACAAGCCTTCGTAATGGAGAGAGCATATTCGTCACGCTCAAAAATATTTCATCGTTTAAATGTTCTGCACTGAAATCTTCGTTAGAATGTTACATTAATCAAAACGAGTGACCTTCTTTTGCTGCTGATATTCACACAGAGTTATGCCTTATTTTTAACCTTTTTCATGCTGCTCTTTATAAGATTTATGTGTATTATATCGTGCAAGTTTTTAGGAATAATTTAAATGGTTAGATTTTTCAAAATGATGTTAATTATAATTTCACAATGTTTTGATAGTGATCTCCCATTTAATTTTGGAATCTATATTATTTAAAGTTCCCACCATGTTTTTGTGCTAATCAGATTTAGTTATTCTTTTGGGGGGGTGATATCTGTCCCTTTTATTGTCAGTCAAATGTATCTGCTTACTCCAAAGCTTGATTTTGTTTATTTAAAAATACACATAGTCAAGTATGAACTTAAACAAAAATCACATTTATTCATGTTTATAAATTAAATAAAGAGAAGGCAGCGCTGGAGAAGCTGCTGCCATTTGTGCATCCCAGGGACCCCACAGCACACAGCAACCCTGTGTGGACACTAAAATTGGGAGCTTGAAAAGGCCAACATTTCTGAACACAATCTGATGCTGGCCTCCCAGAGGTCAGGAACAGCAGCAGGTGATATATATGTCCCAAGTGTGTGGTACTACAACAGGCTGCCTTCTGTCCGACCACAATGAAGCAAGGCCATCACTTCCTCTTCTTCCTGACAACCTTCCCTGCAGCCTTTCCTGAAGCCTTCCCTGCAGCCTTTCCTGAAGCCTTCCCTGCAGCCTTCCTTCTTCGTTTGGCTGGAGGCTGGCCCACTGGAGGGGTACTCCTGTCAGGAGGAGGAGGTGGAGGTGTAGCAGAAGGGGGTGGGGCAGAAGGTGGAGGTGTAGCAGAAGGGGGTGGGGCAGAAGAAGAAGGTGGAGGTGTAGCAGAAGGGGGTGGGGCAGAAGGTGGAGGTGTAGCAGAAGGGGGTGGGGCAGAAGGTGGAGGTGTAGCAGAAGGGGGTGGGGCAGAAGAAGAAGGTGGAGGTGTAGCAGAAGGGGGTGGGGCAGAAGGTGGAGGTGTAGCAGAAGGGGGTGGGGCAGAAGAAGAAGGTGGAGGTGTAGCAGAAGGGGGTGGGGCAGAAGGTGGAGGTGTAGCAGAAGGGGGTGGGGCAGAAGAAGAAGGTGGAGGTGTAGCAAAAGGGGGTGGGGCAGAAGAAGAAGGTGGAGGTGGAGGTTGAGGTTGGGTCAGTTGGGCCACCTCACATATGGCGGTATTGGGGGTAATTTTCTTCATCACCCCCTTGTTGAGCAAGGTGATGAGCAGGGGCTCGCATAGGAGGCGTTGCTCCATGCTCATCACCTTGAACTTAGCCTCCACTAGGCCGGCAATGGCCTCTTCAGGGGATGTGGGCTCCTTGAGGGTGGCATGGGCCTCTTTAATAAGGGCCATTGCTGCCTCACTGGTGGTCCTGTCCCTCCTGCCTCTTTTGTGAAGCCGGATGGGAGGCACCTGGGATCTGGTGCTTCTCCTTTGCCCTGCCACCTCCTGTCTGCCACTGGGCCCTGCCACCTCCTGGCTGCCACTGGGCCCTTCCTCCTCCTGCCTGACAGTTTCCAGACCCTCCTCCTGGCTGATTTCATCCTGTGTATGAAAAAGGAACATAGTTTAATATGTTGGTTTAATCTTTGCATCAAACTTTGTAATCCTGATTGAAGCAATTAGAATGTAAATGCATAAATCCTTGCTTTAAATTTACCACTACATCAGATTGACTATTTAGCACCCAATTAAGTGCAGAATAATGTCTACAGATCTTGATTTCACTTGTGGAATCCAAAATAATGTATGTTTCTCATCTTGACATATTTGTCAAACATTCATTTTATCCCAATACATTTTCAGTTAATACTATACCTGGCTCCAGATGGCCAAATCAGGATCATCCAGGATGGCTGCCTCCTCTTGCTCCAGAGAAGGCTCAGGTTGGCTGCAGGGAAGTCTGGGGGGAAGAGTGGAGAGTGATGGCCTTGTGTCAATGTGGTCATCCAGAAAGGACATCCTGCTGTAGTACCACAAAATCGGGACATAAACATCATCTGCTGCTGCTCCTGACTAGTGATGAGCCGAACACCCCCGGGTTCGGTTCGCACCAGAACCCGCGAACGGACCGAACGTTCGTACGAACATTAGAACCCTATTAAATACAATGGATGCGAACGTTCGAATTCTAAAGTGCTAATTATAATGACTATTATGCATGTTATTGTCCTAAAAAGGGTTTGGGAACCCGGGTTCTGCACCAGGGGACATGTATCAATGCAAAAAGAAGTTTTAAAAACGGTAGTTTTTCGGGAGCAGTCATTTTAATGATGCATAAAGTGAAAAAAAAAAGTCAAATATTCCTTTAAATATCGTACCTGGGGGGTGTCTAAAGTATGCCTGTGAAGTGCCACGTGTTTCCCGTGTTTAGAACTGTCCCTGCACAAAATGACACTTCTAAAGGAAAAAAAAGCCATTTAAAACTGCTTGCGGCTTTAATGTAATGTCTGGTCCCGGTAATATGGATGAAAATCTTTAAGAAAAATGGCATAGCTACCCCATGACCCCCCCCCTACCCCAGCCCATTACCAGCCCCTTTGGGTCTTGTATGGATATTAAGGGGAACACCGCACACAAAATAAAAAAGGCCTTATATACTCTGAACAGCCGTATATAGGCGGTGCATACAAGACAGGGACTGTAGGTTTGTTCTTATGTAGAATGTGTTTGTAATTTTGAACAGGTACATTGTTTAAGTGTAGCTCCAGCCCAAAAATCTATTTTTAAACTTTTTGGAAAACATAGGTAAGGGTTATCACCCCTGTAACATTTGTTTTGCTGTCTATGCCCCTGTTCAGAACATTTCACCTCACTTTCCGTCCCAATGACAACTGTTTTTGAAATGTGGTGTTTTTCTTGAAACAAGGATTGGTGATAAAGCATCAGTACAGAGGAGACACCTTTCTCCCATATTAATTCTTACAGGAGAGAATTTTCCTTCCTAGGGGTAGATTTCCTCTCACTTCCTGTTGTCTTCTTGCGTTTGCAAGTAGGAGTCGTTTGTAAGTTGGATGTTTGAAAGTAGGGACCTGCCGTATATACTCTGCAGAAATAGGCCCCTTAGTTGTTGGTGTTGGCACAACACTGTAAGCACTCACAGTTACTCTTGGTTGGTGCTGGAACGCCCTGCTGTCAACTATTATATCAGGAATTGTAATTACATATAATTGTTGAACAGTGGTAGTAAAAATTGGGCCTTTGATGGTGGTGCTGGTGCCACAACACTGTAAGCCCTGACAGTTACTCTTGGTGGGTGCAGCAATGGGCCCTGCTGTGAATTATTAGATCAAGAATTGTAATTGCATGCCCCTGTTGAACAGGGACTGAAAAATTGGGCCTTTCGTGGTGGTGGTGGTGGTGGTGGTGGTGTTGCCACAACACTGTAAGCCCTCAGAGTTACTCTTGGTGGGTGCAGGAATGGGCCCTGCTGTGAATTATTAGATCAAGAATTGTAATTACATGCCCCTTTTGAACAGGGGCTGAAAAATTGGGCCTTTCGTGGTGGTGGTGCCACAACACTGTAAGCCCTCAGAGTTACTCTTGGTGGGTGCAGCAATGGGCCCTGCTGTGAATTATTAGATCAAGAATTGTAATTACATGCCCCTGTTGAACAGGGGCTGAAAAATTGGGCCTTAGGCACTGGTGGCACAACACTGCAACCCCTCACAGATACTGTACTTGGAGCACAGCAATGAGCCCTGTTGCAAAGTATTGCTTCAAAAATTGTAATTACACGCCCCTGTTAAACAGGGGCTGAAAAATTGGGCCTTAGCCACAGGTGGTGGCACCCATAAACAAAAATGATCTTCCAAGCTATCATCATCAATCATATCATTGAGGACTCGGAGGAGGAGGATAGCCAGTCAACATAACAGCACAGGCACTCAGCATCAGCATCAGTCTTGAAGGGATGTGACATGTTAAAATCAATTAGTCTGTTATATCAGCATCAGGTGTGTGGTAGCTGGTGGTGATCCAAGACTGGTTCATCTTGATGAAAGTCAGTCGATCAACCAAGTCGGTGGACAGGCGCACCCTGTGATCCGTGACAAATCCTCCAGCAGCACTGAATGTGCGTTCCGAAAGAACGCTGGATGCAGGACAGGCCAGTAGCTCAATTGCATACTGTGCAAGCTCTGGCCAGTGATCCATCCTCAAGACCCAGTAAGCCAGAGGATTTTCGGTGGGGAAGGTGTCCAAGTCTGACCTTGCCCCTAGATATTCCTGCACCATGTTTATCAGACGCTGGCGATGGTTGCTGGAACCGATCATACTTTGGGGCTGCGGACTAAAGAATTGTCTGAACGCATCGGTCAGACGGCCACCTTCCCCACCGCTCCTTCTTTGACTGGCCGAAGCCTCAGCAACTCGTTGTCCAGGACCAGGAGTTTGTAACCTCCCAGTCTCTGGGAACGCGTTGCACAGACCTTTCTGCAAGGCCTCCCGGAGTTGTCTCATCCTCTGCTCCCTCTGCGACGGTAACATAAGGTCCGCAACCTTACCCTTGTACCGTGGATCAAGGAGAGTGGCCAGCCAGTAATGGTCCCTCTCCTTGATCCGAAGAATACGAGGATCCTTCCGCAGACTTTGCAGGATCAGGGAGGCCATGCAGCGTAGGTTAGCTGAGGCATTCGGTCCGGAGTCCTCTGGGTCACTAAGGACGACATGATCCGCAGCCACCTCCTCCCAGCCACGTACAAGTCCACTGGTTTCTTGGGACTGTAAATCATCCCTAAAAGACTGCTGCTGATGATGCTGAGTGCCAGCCTCCACCTCCATGCTGACACAATCCTTCTCCTCCTCCTCCTCCTCCTCTTCCTGTGCGATGGGTGGGACAGAAGGAACACTGTCTGGGTAAAGGGGGCCTTGAGAGGCAAGGAAGTCCTCCTCTTCCTGCCTCTGTTCTGCCTCAAGTGCCCTGTCCATTATTCCACGCAGCGTGTGCTCCAACAGGTGGACAAGAGGTACAGTGTCACTGATGCATGCACTGTCACTGCTCACCATCCTCGTGGCCTCCTCAAATGGTGCCAGGACAGTGCATGCATCCCTGATCATGCCCCACTGGCGTGGAGAAAAAAAACCAAGCTCCCCTGACCCTGTCCTGGTGCCGTAGTCGCACAGGTACTCATTGATGGCCCTCTGCTGCGTGTGCAGCCGCTGCAGCATGGCCAACGTTGAGTTCCACCTGGTGGGCATGTCACATATAAGGCGGTTCTTGGGCAGGTTCAACTCCTTTTGCAGCTCAGCCAGGCGAGCACTGGCATTATAAGATCTGCGGAAATGCACACAGACTTTCCTGGCCTGCCTCAGGACATCCTGTAAGCCCGGGTACCTGCCCAAGAACCGCTGCACCACCAGGTTAAGGACGTGAGCCACACAGGGCACATGGGTCAGTTGTCCCTGTCGGAGGGCGGAGAGGAGGTTGGTGCCATTGTCGCAAACCACCATTCCTGGCTTAAGCTGGCGTGGCGTCAACCACCTCTCGGCCTGGCCCTGCAGAGCAGACAGGACCTCTGCCCCAGTGTGGCTTCTGTCCCCCAAACACACCAGCGCAAGCACGGCATGGCATCTTTTTGCCTGCGTACTTGCGTAGCCCCTTGAACGCCTACGGAGCACCGCTGGTTCAGAGGACAAAGCACAGGAAGAGGCCATGGAGGAAGAAGAAGAGGAGGGGGTGGAGGAGAGAGGTGTGTCACAACCAGTAGTAGCATTTTGGAGGCGTGGCGGTGGAACAACCTCCAACACTACTGCACCTTGTCCTGCATCCTTCCCAGCTGCCAAAAGAGTGACCCAATGGGCCGTGAAAGAAAGGTAACGTCCCTGTCCATGCCTGCTGGACCATGAGTCAGCGGTAATATGCACCTTACCGCTGACCGCCCTGTCCAGCGAGGCCAAGACATTGCCTTCCACATGCCGGTAGAGAGCCGGATTAGCCTTCCGTGAGAAAAAGTGGCGTTTGGGAACCTGCCACTGAGGAACCGCACATTGCACAAACTCACGGAAGGGGGCCGAGTCTACCAACTGAAAAGGCAGCAGTTGAAGCGCTAGCAATTTAGCCAAGCTAGCATTCAACCGCTGGGCATGTGGATGGCTGGGAGTGAACTTCTTTCGACGGTCCAGCAGCTGGGGCAGGGAAATTTGCCTGCTAGAATCGGACGTCGGTGTACTGCTAGCAGAGTGGCCGCAAGTACTTGGCTGTGACACACCTAATTCTACACCTTCATTCCTCTCAGTGCATGTTTCAGAGAGGACTGAAGTTATAGTGGGGTTGGAGATCCCAGCTGATGCGGTGCAAGGAGAGGTCCGCTTTGTTCTTTGGTGTGGGTCTTTGAGGTAGGCTTGCCAACGAGCTGCATGGCAGGTCAACATATGTCTGGTCAGGCATGTGGTACCCAAGCGGCTGATGTTTTGGCCACGCGATATATGCTTGAGACATATGTTGCAAACAGCAGCTGTGCGATCTGATGCACTAGCCTCAAAAAAGGCCCACACCAAAGAACTTTTTGAATGACGGGCAGAGGCAGCGCCCTGCACAGGCGGAGCTCTGCGGTGTGATTCCGTCGGTGTACTGCCCTTACGCTGGCCACCAAAGGGCATCCTGCCTCGTTGGAGATGTGCCTCCTCCTCATCCTCCTCCTCCTCCTCTCTCCTATTAGGCACCCACGTGGAGTCAGTGACCTCATCATCCCCTCCCTCCTCATCACTGGAGCCAATCTGGCAGTATGCTGCAGCTGCTGGAACATGACTGCCAGATTGGTGTCCTTCTTGAGCATCCCCTCTGTCTGCTCTCACGCTACTGCCTTCCTGTAGCTGGGTTTCATCATCAGACCCTTTGAAACGCTGGGCATCCTCCTGGAGCATGTACCCAACACTGTGCTCAAACAGTTCGGGGGACTCCTCAGGAGGAGGACATGGTGGGTCTAGGGAAGGAGTGACTGATGATGAGTCTGACATTGATACCAGGGAAGAGGACGCTTTGGCAGCTGCTTTGCCAGTACCCTGAGCCTGGGTGAGAGAGGATGAGGAGGAGGAGGAGGGCTTGGTCATCCACTCTACCAAGTCTTCGGCATGATGTGGCTCAACATGTCCAGCTGCCGAAAAGAAGGACAAGCGTGTCCCATGGCCATGTGCTGATGACAATGCACCGCGTCCACGACCAGCACTGTTGCCCCCAGACACAGAGCCTGCTTGCCCTCTTTTATTGCCTCCTGACTGTCTGCCTCTCCTTGTTTGCCTTCCAGACATTCTAATGGATGGCCTGCAGGGAGATGGGGAAAAAAGCAATAAGGGCTACCTTCAGGTGTCCTTCTCTGTCCCTTTACTTAAGGATTTCTAAATATGGTTGAGGATGATTGCTTTCGCACAGAATAGCACAATGACAATTTCCCTGACTGTCCAAAAAACAAGGATTTCAAAGATGGTTGATGAGGAATGCTTTAGCACAGTATAGCACAAGGAGAATTTCCCTCACTGTCCTTCCCTGTCCCTACAAACAAGGATTAGCACAGTAAAACACACTGACACTCTCCCTACCTATAGTTTTCTGTCCCTATAAAAAATGTTTTTTTAAAGATGGTTGATGATCAATGCTTTAGCACAGTATAGCACAAGGAGAATTTCCCTCACTGTCCTTCCCTGTCCCTACAAACAAGGATTAGCACAGTAAAACACACTGACACTCTCCCTACCTATAGTTTTCTGTCCCTATAAAAAATGTTTTTTTAAAGATGGTTGATGATCAATGCTTTAGCACAGTATAGCACAAGGAGAATTTCCCTCACTGTCCTTCCCTGTCCCTACAAACAAGGATTAGCACAGTAAAACACACTGACACTCTCCCTACCTATCCTTCTCTTTCCCTAAACTAAAGGAATCCAGGTTAAGCAAGAAAAAAAAATGTCACTGTCCCTGCCTATGCTTCTCTTTCCCTGCTCCGGAACACACTACACTAGGCCGCCGTGCTGGCGGCCTTTTATAGTGTGGGGCGTGTACTAAACACCCTCAGCAATAATTGGCCACAGGCATCCTGCCTGTGGCCAATCATTGCTCTCCTCGCTGCCGGCGCTGTGATTGGCCAAGCATGCGGGGTCACAGTGCATGCTTGGCCAATCACAGCGCCTGGATGACACTGCGATGGCGTAGTGCATTGTGGGCCGTTCGCGTCACTCGAATTAGGCGCGAACGGCCCAAATCGTTCGATCTTCGTCGAACGATCGAACAGCCGATGTTCGAGTCGAACGTATGTTCGACTCGAACACCGAGCTCATCCCTACTCCTGACCTCTGAGAAGCCAGCACCTTAGAGCGTTCAGTCCTGTAGGTACCTCTCAAGCTCCCAATTTTAGTGTCCACTTGTTTTGCTGTGGCTGTGGGCACCTTGGTATGCACAAATGGGAGCAGCTTCTCCAGCGCTGCTTTTCTCACCCCTCTTTTTTTATGGATGGGGTTTTTCGTCTCCCACAGAGCCGGCAGCTCCCTTACACGGTCAATAAATTCCGCCAGGAACTTTTTGTCGCTAATAAAGACATTCATATTGTATCTGCAAGTTAAATAAATTATATTTAACTAATGTGAGGCAAACAGTCTAACCTCCTTAACATCCTAGTCACCATATATATCCTCCAACAATCTCAAGACAGTATAGGCCAACAATTTTTACAAGTCACAAAATCACATACCTTCGTTCGCACGTCCGTCACTTGAACTCCTCTCTCTGCACACCGAACGTACTATAGTCACATGTGTGTTTGCTATATACACACCACGCATGCGTCAAAATTCGAAAACGTCGCTCCGCACACGTCGCCCGCCCATGACGTTCTAACTAACATCTTTTCCCCGCCCCTTCTCTTTCGGCGCGCAGACAGATATGGCGGAGTTACAGCAGGTGTCTGATAATTCCGCAACTAACGAGGAGACAAGCCCGGAGACCGAGGAAACGTCACGATCAAGGAGGAGATTCAAGGCATCGAATATGTCTTTTGCCGAGATGGCGGAGATGGTGGACATCTTGCTCAAGGCTGATTATGATGCCAAGCATGGGCCGTATAGCAAACCAAATAGAAGGAAGGCCAAAATCCTCACTAAAGTTGTGAAGAGTCTGAAGGCGAATTTCGGGGTGAAACGCTCAAATGAGCAGCTCAGAAAGAGGTGGTCAGACCTCAAACTGAGGGAGCCAGACCAGTTGAGGAGCATAAAGAGAATGCTCGCTAAAAGTAAGTAAAATGTAGACTTTTCTGCTATTAATCTTTTTATAAACTGACATGTTTTTTTTTTCTCATATTGGACTCCCTTCCAAAATGTAATATTTTGAACTTGGTTGGGCACAGTAATCGTTCGTTACGTTACCGACACTTTGTTCGGCCACTATCCGCGGTTTTGGCTTATTTAAGAGCCACAAAAGTAATTAGACATCTGCCATTTTTGATCAAATATTGTTGATAATTTTTTAGTCTAGATGATGTGTTTGTAAAGAGAATGAAATGCAAACTTTTATCAGTGTAAAGGAGAGGACACTCAGCAGCTGCTTCCATATCTGTACTTTGGAGCACTATAGTGTGGGCCACCAGACCCGCCTTTTTTGGGTGTCCCACACAGGTGCATCAGAGAATTTTTGTGGTGCCTCCATGTCAAATAAATTACATCCAAATGTGAATACTAAACATATTTTGGGTCATAAATAATGCATTCTTCTTTAAATTCCGCACAAACACACACTTGTACCCCACTTCCAAGCAATTTAGCCTGTTTTTATTTTAACAATGAGATGTACAGTGTGATAAATAGACCTTTTGTTTTATTCTCATAGGGGAGAGAAGACTGGGAGGAGGACACTCCAGGGAGCACATGCACCCCACAACTTCCAAGCAACCCCAAACTCCCAAAGACCCACAACCGAAGGATGTAGAGGAAGTTGAGGTGGAGGAAGGAGAAGTGCAGGAAGGAGAGGTGGATGACGTTGTGGATCTGGTCACCACAACAGGTCAGTATCTGTCACCACAGCTTCAGGTAAGAGAGGTAGGCCTGCAGAGTTATAATACCTTTTTTTTTTTTTTTGGTTTTTAGGGGATGTAAATGTTGTGAAGGATAGTACACGGTTCTCTGCTGACAGTGCCCTCCGCCTCATCCAGCAAGTGATGGAATGTAGCACGGAACTGGACCTTATTAACCACTTGACAACTGGGCACTTAAACCCCCTTCCTAACCAGACGAATTTTCAGCTTTCGGTGCTCTCACAATTTGAATGACAATTACTCAGTCATACAACACTGTACCCATATGAAATTTTTGTCCTTTTTTTCACACAAATAGAGCTTTCTTTTGGTGGTATTTAATCACTGTTGGGTTTTTTATTTTTTGCGCTATAAGAGAAAAAAGACTGAAAATTTTGTAAAAAAATGAATTTTTCTTTGTTTCCGTTATAAAATGTTGCAAATTATTATTTTTTCTTCATACATTTTGGCCAAAATTTATACTGCTACATATCTTTGGTAAAAATAAGTACAAATTGGTGCATATTTTTTGGTCTTTGTGAAAGTTATAGAGTCCACAAACTATGGTGCCAATATCTGAAAATTGATCACACCTGAAGTACTGACGGCCTATCTCATTTCTTGAGACCCTAACATGCCAGAAAAGTACAAATACCCCCCAAATGACCCCTTTTTGGAAAGAAGACATTCCAAGGTATTTAGAAAGAGTCATTGTGCGTTTTTTGAAGTTGTCATTTTTTCCCACAATTCTTTGCAAAAATCAAGATTTTTTTTTCTTTTTTTTTTTTTTCCACAAAATTTTCATATTAGCAGGTTATTTCTCACACACAGCATATGCATACCACAAATTACACCCCAAAACACATTCTGCTATTCCTCCTGAGTATGGCGATACCACATGTGTGAGACTTTTACACAACGTGGCCACATACAGAGGCCCAACATGCAGGGAGCACCATCAGGCGTTCTGGAGAACCCAGGCCAATTCTGACATTTCTCTCCTACATGTAAAAATCATAATTTGTTTGCTAGAAAATTACATAGAACCCCAAAACATTATATATGTTTTTTCCCATCTCCCTGCAGGCCATCCATTAAAATGTCTGGAAGGCAACCAAGGAGAGGCAGACAGTCAGGAGGCAAAAAAAGAGGGCAAGCAGGCTCTGTGTCTGGGGGCAACAGTGCTGGTCGTGTACGCGGTGCATTGTCATCAGCACATGGCCATGGGACACGCTTGTCCTTGTTTTCGGCAGCTGGACATGTTGAGCCACATCATGCCGAAGACTTGGTAGAGTGGATGACCAAGCCCACCTCATCCTCCTCATCCAGGCTCAGGGTACTGGCAAAGCAGCTGCCAAAGCGTCCTCTTCTCTGGTATCATTATCTTCATTAGTCAATCCTTCCCTAGACCCACCATGCCCTCCTCCTGAGGAGTCCCCCGAACTGTTTGAGCACAGTGTTGGGTACATGCTCCAGGAGGATGCCCAGCGTTTGGAAGGATCTGATGATGATACCCAGCTAGAGGAAGGCAGCAGCGTGAGAGCAGAGAGAGGGGATGCTCAAGAAGGACACCAATCTGGCAGTCATGTTCCAGCAGCTGCAGCATACTGCCAGATTGGCTCCAGTGATGAGGAGGGAGGGGATGATGAGGTCACTGACTCCACGTGGGTGCCTAATAGGAGAGAGGAGGAGGAGGAGGAGGAGGATGAGGAGGAGGCACATCTCCAACGAGGCAGGATGCCCTTGAGTGGCCAGCGTATGGGCAGCACACCGACGGAATCACACCGCAGAGCTCCGCCTGTGCAGGGCGCTGCCTCTGCCCGTCATTCAAAAAGTTCTTTGGTGTGGGCCTTTTTTGAGGCGAGTGCATCAGATCGCACAGCTGCTGTTTGCAACATATGTCTCAAGCGTATATCGCGTGGCCAAAACATCAGCCGCTTGGGCACCACATGCTTGATCAGACATATGTTGACCTGCCATGCAGCTCGTTGGCAAGCCTACCTTAAAGACCCACACCAAAGAACAAAGCTGACCTCTTCTTGCACCGCATCAGCTGGGATCTCCAACCCCACTATACCTTCACTCCTCTCTGAAACCTGCTCTGAGAGGAATGAAGGTGTAGAATTAGGTGTGTCACAGGCAAGTACTTGCGGGCACTCTGCTAGCAGTACACCAACGTCCGATTCTAGCAGGCAAATTTCCCTGCCCCAGCTGCTGGACCGTCGAAAGAAGTTCACTCCCAGCCATCCACATGCCCAGCGGTTGAATGCTAGCTTGGCTAAATTGCTAGCGCTTCAACTGCTGCCTTTTCAGTTGGTAGACTCGGCCCCCTTCCGTGAGTTTGTGCAATGTGCGGTTCCTCAGTGGCAGGTTCCCAAACGACACTTTTTCGCACGGAAGTCTATTCCGGCTCTCTACAGGCATGTGGAAGGCAATGTCTTGGCCTCGCTGGACAGGGCGGTCAGCGGTAAGGTGCATATTACCGCTGACTCATGGTCCAGCAGGCATGGACAGGGATGTTACCTTTCTTTCACGGCCCATTGGGTCACTCTTTTGGCAACTGGGAAGGATGCAGGACAAGGTGCAGTAGTGTTGGAGGTTGTTCCACCGCCACGCCTCCAAAATGCTACTACTGGTTGTGACACACCTCTCTCCTCCACCCCCTCCTCTTCTTCTTCCTCCATGGCCTCTCCCTGTGGTTTGTCCTCAGAACCAGCGGTGCTCCGTAGGCGTTCAAGGGGCTACGCAAGTACGCAGGCAAAAAGATGCCATGCCGTGCTTGTGCTGGTGTGTTTGGGGGACAGGAGCCACACTGGGGCAGAGGTCCTGTCTGCTCTGCAGGGGCAGGCCGAGAGGTGGTTGACGCCACGCCAGCTTAAGCCAGGAATGGTGGTTTGCGACAATGGCACCAACCTCCTCTCCGCCCTCCGACAGGGACAACTGACCCATGTGCCCTGTATGGCTCACGTCCTTAACCTGGTGGTGCAGCGGTTCTTGGGCAGGTACCCGGGCTTACAGGATGTCCTGAGGCAGGCCAGGAAAGTCTGTGTGCATTTCCGCAGATCTTATAATGCCAGTGCTCGCCTGGCTGAGCTTCAAAAGGAGTTGAACCTGCCCAAGAACCGCCTTATATGTGACATGCCCACCAGGTGGAACTCAACGTTGGCCATGCTGCAGCGGCTGCACACGCAGCAGAGGGCCATCAATGAGTACCTGTGCGACTACGGCACCAGGACAGGGTCAGGGGAGCTCGGGTTTTTTTCACCACGCCAGTGGGGCATGATCAGGGATGCATGCAATGTCCTGGCACCATTTGAGGAGGCCACGAGGATGGTGAGCAGTGACAGTGCATGCATCAGTGACACTGTACCTCTTGTCCACCTGTTGGAACATACGCTGCATGGAATAATGGACAGGGCACTTGAGGCAGAACAGAGGCAGGAAGAGGAGGACTTCCTTGCCTCTCAAGGCGAGGAGGAGGAGGAGGAGGAGGAGGAGGAGGGAGGAGGGGGAGGAGGGAGGAGGAGGGAGGAGGAGGGAGGAGGAGGGAGGAGGAGGGGGAGGAGGGAGGAGGAGGGAGGAGGAGGGAGGGAGGAGGAGGGAGGAGGAGGGAGGAGGAGGGAGGGAGGAGGAGGGAGGAGGAGGGAGGAGGGAGGAGGAGGGAGGAGGAGGGAGGAGGAGGAGGAGGGAGGAGGGAGGAGGAGGGAGGAGGAGGAGGAGGGAGGAGGAGGAGGAGGAGGAAGAAGGAGGAGGAGGAGGAGGGAGGAGGAGGAGGAGGAGGAGGAGGAGGAGGAGGAGGAGGAAGAGGAAGGAGGAGGAGGAGGGAGGAGGAGGAGGAGGAGGAGGAGGAGGAGGAGGAGGAGGAAGGAGGAGGAAGGAGGAGGAGGAGGAGGAGGAGGAGGAGGAAGGAGGAGGAGGAGGAGGAGGGAGGAGGGAGGGAGGAGGAGGGAGGAGGAGGAGGTCTTTTAGGGATGATTTACAGTCCCAAGAAACCAGTGGACTTGTACGTGGCTGGGAGGAGGTGGCTGCGGATCATGTCGTCCTTAGTGACCCAGAGGACTCCGGACTGAATGCCTCAGCTAACCTACGCTGCATGGCCTCCCTGATCCTGCAAACTCTGCGGAAGGATCCTCGTATTCTTCGGATCAAGGAGAGGGACCATTACTGGCTGGCCACTCTCCTTGATCCACGGTACAAGGGTAAGGTTGCGGACCTTATCGTACCGTCGCAGAGGGAGCAGAGGATGAGACAACTCCGGGAGGCCTTGCAGAAAGGTCTGTGCAACGCGTTCCCAGAGACTGGGAGGTTACAAACTCCTGGTCCTGGACAACGAGTTGCTGAGGCTTCGGGCAGTCAAAGAAGGAGCGGTGGGGAAGGTGGCCGTCTGACCGATGCGTTCAGACAATTCTTTAGTCCGCAGCCCCAAAGTATGATCGGTTCCAGCAACCATCGCCAGCGTCTGATATACATGGTCCAGGAATACCTAGGGGCAAGGTCAGACTTGGACACCTTCCCCACTGAAAATCCTCTGGCTTACTGGGTCTTGAGGATGGATCACTGGCCAGAGCTTGCACAGTATGCAATTGAGCTACTGGCCTGTCCTGCATCCAGCGTTCTTTCAGAACGCACATTCAGTGCTGCTGGAGGATTTGTCACGGATCACAGGGTGCGCCTGTCCACCGACTCGGTTGATCGACTGACTTTCATCAAGATGAACCAGTCTTGGATCACCACCAGCTACCACACACCAGATGCTGATATAACAAACTAATTGATTTTAAAATGTCACATCCCTTCAAGACTGATGCTGATGCTGAGTGCCTGTGCTGTTATGTTGACTGGCTATCCTCCTCCTCCTCCTCAATGATACGATTAATGATGATAGCTTGGAAGATCATTTTGGTTTATGGGTGACGCCACCAGTGGCTAAGGCCCAATTTTTCAGCCCCTGTTTAACAGGGGCGTGTAATTAAAATTTTTGATGCAATATTTTGCAACAGGCCTCATTGCTGTGCTCCAAGTACAGTATCTGTGAGGGTTGCAGTGTTGTGCCACCAGTGCCTAAGGCCCAATTTTTCAGCCCCTGTTCAACAGGGGCATGCAATTATAATTATTGATCTAATAATTCACAGCAGGGCCCATTGCTGCGCCCACCAAGAGTAACTGTCAGGCCTTACAGTGTTGTGGCACCAGCACCACCATCACCACCACCACCACCACCAAAGGCCCAATTTTTCAGCCCCTGTTCAACAGGGGCATGCAATTATAATTATTGATCTAATAATTCACAGCAGGGCCCATTGCTGCGCCCACCAAGAGTAACTGTCAGGCCTTACAGTGTTGTGGCACCAGCACCACCATCACCACCACAACCACCACCAAAGGCCCAATTTTTCAGCCCCTGTTCAACAGGGGCATGCAATTATAATTATTGATCTAATAATTCACAGCAGGGAGCATTGCTGCGCCCACCAAGAGTAACTGTCAGGCCTTACAGTGTTGTGGCACCAGCACCACCATCACCACCACCACCACCACCAAAGGCCCAATTTTTCAGCCCCTGTTCAACAGGGGCATGCAATTATAATTATTGATCTAATAATTCACAGCAGGGAGCATTGCTGCACCCACCAAGAGTAACTGTCAGGCCTTACAGTGTTGTGGCACCAGCACCACCATCACCACCACCACCACCACCAAAGGCCCAATTTTTCAGCCCCTGTTCAACAGGGGCATGCAATTATAATTATTGATCTAATAATTCACAGCAGGGAGCATTGCTGCGCCCACCAAGAGTAACTGTCAGGCCTTACAGTGTTGTGGCACCAGCACCACCATCAAAGGCCCAATTTTTACTACCACTGATCAACAATTATATGTTATTACAATTCCTGATATTATACTTGACAGCAGGCGTTCCAGCACCCACCAAGAATAACTGTGAGTGCTTTCAGTGTTGTGCCAACACCCACACCTAAGGGGCCAATTTCTGCAGAGTATATACGGAAGGTCCCTACTTTCAAACATCCAACTTACAAACTACTACTACTTGCAAACGGAAGAAGACAACAGGAAGTGAGAGGAAATCTACCCCTTGTAAGGAAAATTCTCTCCTGTAAGAATTAATATGGGAGAAAGGTGTCTCCTCTCTACTGATGCTTTATCACCAATCCTTGTTTCAATAAAAACACCACATTTCAAAAACAGTTGTCATTGGGACGCAAAGTGAGGTGAAATGTTCTGAACAGGGGCACAGACAGCAAAAAAAATGTGACAGGGGTGATAACCGTTCCCTATGTTTTACAAAAAGCTAAAAAAAAGGAATTTGCCATGGAGCTCCACTTAAACAATGCAGCTGTTCAAAGTTATAAACAGATTCTACATAAGAACAAACCTACAGTCCCTGTCTTGTATGCACCGCCTGTATACGGCTGTTCAGAGTATATAGGTCCTTTTTTATTTTGTGTGCGGGGTTCCCCTTAATATCCATACAAGACCCAAAGGGGCTGGTAATGGGCTGGGGTAGGGGGGGGGTTGATGGGGTAGCTATGCCATTTTTCCTAAAGATTTTCATCCATATTACCGGGACCAGACATTGCATTAAAGCCGCAAGCAGTTTTAAATGACTTTTTTCCCTTTAGAAATGTTATTTTGTGCAGGGACAGTTCTAAACACGGGAAACACGTGGCACTTCACAGGCATACTTTAGACACCCCCCAGGTACAATATTTAAAGGAATATTTGACTTTTTTTTTTTCACTTTATGCATCATTAAAATGACTGCTCCCGGAAAACGTCCGTTTTTAAAACTTCTTTTTGCATTGATACATGTCCCCTGGTGCAGAAGCCGGGTTCCCAAACTCTGTTTCGGACAATAACATGGATAATAGTCGTTATAATTAGCACTTTAGAATCCGAACGTTCGCATCCATTGTATTTAATAGGGTTCTAATGTTCGTGCGAACTTTCGGTCCGTTCGCGGGTTCTGGTGCGAACCGCACCCGGGGGTGTTCGGCTCATCACTATTGTGGAGTATTGCCGGGTATTGTGGAGTATTGCAGGGTATTGAGGAGTATTGCGGAGTATGGCAGGGTATTGCGGAATATGGCAGAGTATTGGCAGGGTATTGCACAGTATGGGCAGGGTATTGCACAGGGTATTGCACAGGGTATTGCAGAGTATGGGCAGAGTATGGGCAGGGTATTGCACAGGGTATTGCAGAGTATTGCACAGGGTATTGCAGAGTATTGGCAGGGTGTATTGCAGAGTATTGCACAGGGTGTATTGCAGAGTATTGCACAGGGTATTGCAGAGTATTGCACAGGGTATTGCAGAGTATTGCACAGGGTATTGCAGAGTATTGCACAGGGTGTATTGCAGAGTATTGCACAGGGTGTATTGCAGAGTATTGGCAGAGTATTGCACAGGGATGGCTGAGCAGGAATGGATGGATGGCTGGATCTGTGACTGCAATTGTCACAGATCCAGCCCACAGCTGACATGGGGGAGGGAGCGGACATGATCCGCTCCCTCCCCTCTCCTCTCACACTGTACCGATCGGTACAGAGAGGGGAGGGAGGAACCGGCGTCATCACATGACGCCGGTCTGCTTACAAGTGATCGCTTCGTCATTTGACGGAGCGATCACGTGGTAAACGGCCGCGATTAGCGGCCATCTACCGTGATCCGTGATGCGCCGGGTCTTCCGGACCCGGCGGTCACGGTCATATCCTGGAGCGCGCCCCAGGGGGCGCGCGGGAGCAAGATTCTGTGAGGACGTCCCTGGGACGTCCACTCAGGATAACTCGACCGCGCTGTGGACGTCTTTTGTACATGGTGCGGTCGGGAAGTGGTTAAACAAAGAATCCTTGTGATGGAACAAACATTTAAAGACATTCTCGATGTTTTGGGGAGAATTCAATAAGCCATCCAAACACATTTGTTTTTACATGTTTGTTTTTGTAATTTTTTGAATTTTTTTGACAATCAAACCAGCCAAAAATTGAATATGCACACAGTGTGCTATCTGCCATCAGGGGATATCCATGTACGTCTTTTGTGGGTGCAACCCCTTCCTCGTATCTAAAGTCGGTGAACTGAGGAAGGGGATGCACCCCCAAAACACGTCCATTGATCACCCCTGATGGCAGATAGCACATGTTGACAATAGGGATCAGGATTGTAAACTTCCTAGATGAAAAAAATCCCAAATGTGTGCATATTCAATTTTTGGCTGGGCAAGGGGTGGCAGGACCCCATATTAGGACGGGCACATAGAGACATAGTTTGTGTAAGTGAATGTCTCCGATTGCTCAGAGGTATCCAATGTTGTAATTTTTGAAATGCAACTGTTATTTTTGTATTTTCATAAGCAAAAAATTGCCGGGTTGGGGCCAGGCCAACCCAAAATAAAAAAAATAAAAAAAAAATGAAGAGAATGTGCACAGAGTAAAATATTCGACCACAAACAACGTGTAGCTTATTTTTATAATACCATCTAAGCTTATTTGGTTCTTTTGTAAGGTTACATAGTGAAATGGTTGTTATTTACTAAAGTAAAATACACTTGCCACTACAAATGCACAAAGACAAACTAGGAGACAGGAAAGAACAAATAATTAAAGGTTTAAACAAGCTTTTTATTGGGATACTTAGACATAGGCTGGCATAGGAATTGCCCCCCTACCCGTGAAATACTCCATGTATTTGTCCCGAACCTCACGGGCATTTTGGGGGGGCAAGCCAGGACGGGCAGATTCCAGGCCCGGCAGGGGATTTGCAGGGGAAAGTCCAGCCTCTGGCAAAACTGAGGCCATATATGAATTCGATTTGCGGCAAAGAAAATTGTGTAGCACACAGCAGCATAACACTACATAGTTTATTTTGTAGTCCGCCAAGTGGATGGAAGTCATAAAAAGGCGGAACCGGCTGGCCATTATGCCGAAGGCATTTTCAACGACTCTTCGGCCCCTGGCCAGCCGGTAATTGAACACCCTCTTCTCTGGGGTCAGGGTCCTCTGAGGAAATGGCCTCATAAGATGCCGTCCGAGCCCGAAGGCTTCATCAGCCAAAAAAACAAAGGGGAGTCCTTCAATATTCCCTGCATCCGGTGGCAATGCAAGGTCGTCACTCTGGAGACGGAGGGCAAACTCCGTCTGGATGAAGGATCCCCCATCGGACATCCGGCCATTTTTCCCTACATCAACATAGAGGAATTCATACCGTGCTGACACCACCGCCATCAGCACAATGCTATGAAACCCCTTGTAGTTGTAGTAGTAGGACCCAGAACGGGGTGGCGGCACGATGCGGACGTGCTTCCCGTCTATGGCACCACCACAGTTGGGGAAGTCCCACTGCGTGGCAAACTCCGATGCCACAGTCTGCCATTCCTGTGGCGTGGAAGGAAGCTGTGGAGTGAAACAAGATGAAATAATATTAGAAAATCAAAGTCATACATTACAAGGAAATTCTATCCAAAAAAATTAGAGGCCAACATCAATCAAATTCTACGTTTATTAAGGTGTTTAAAAAAAGTATAATGGAAGTCTCATTTATCATATTCATCACCCCCTCTGATGGGCCATTACTAAATTATTTTGGGGGGGGGGAGATGTGTTTGGCCACAGGATAGCATTGCAGTGGCGGTGCGTCCAGAGTGGGCGCTGGAGCACTGCCCCCTCTCTCCTGTGCCCATCAATCAGAACAATACATAGGTTCATGCGTTGCATGAACCTATGTATTGTCTATGCCGCACACTATTCAGGTGGATGGCCTCTTGTAAAGCGACCGACATATGAATCATTGCGGCATTTAGGGGGTTCAAATTGCATAGCAGAAACAGGTAGTAAAATAGTCTTGCACATTACAACCTGAGGGATGTAATTGGCTTCCTAAAAGTAAAATCGGGGACGCAGGGGGGGGGGGGGCATTCCTTGGGTAAACACTGACAGGCTGCTCTGCCAATCATGTTCACCAAGTCTGTTTAATGGTAACATGATTGGCTGATGCAACATGAAGGGAAGGAGAAGACATCAAGGACAGAAGAAGGATGGCGCTGACCACAAGAAGGTAAGTGCAGGGCTGGGGGGAAACTGGCTGCATTAGAGGGGACTAAATGGCTGCATTGGAGGGAACAAAATGGCTGCATTGGAGGGGACAACTGGGGGCGTTTAATAGGCACCAGAGCAAAAAAGGAGGAAGTTTATTTCCTAAATTGGGGTTTGAACCCCCAAACATTTGGAGCAACAGGCGCCCCTGCTGGAAAAGTTAGTGAAGGGAAATATTTATGGAGGAGAAAAAAGGGGCAATGTAAAGCTTCCAACATGCATGGGGACAAAGGGGACATTCTCAGCATATTACAATCATGGTAATTAGGGAAGGATGAAAGAAATACAATACATTAGCATACATGTAATACATAAAATGTGATGTTAAGGGAGCAAACTTACCCTAATATAGTCCTCCTGCAGGACTTGTATAATGGCAGAACAGGTGTCTGGGATTATGAGGCCCAGAGCCTGGGGGGAGATGCCTGTGGTGAACTTCAAGTCCTGAAGACTTCTCCCTGTCGCCAGGTAACGCAACGTGGCGATGAGCCTCTGCTCAGCACTGATGGCTTCCCGCATAACGGTGTCCTTCCTGGTAATATAGGGGGACACCAAAGCCAACAGTTCCTGAAAAACGGGGTCAGACATCCGCAGAAAATTCCTGTAGTCCTCAGGATTATTCTCGACGATCTCCCGCAGCAGAGGCATATGGCAGAATTGGTCCCGCTAGAGCAACCAATTCTTGGTCCATGAACTCCTCCTCACACCATTCATGGACTGGTCTTGGTCCAAAACAAGCAGACCAACACCAAGCGCACGCACAGCACGAACTCGACGACGAGAACGTCCAGGCGACATGGCTAGGAAACGGTTGTCTAATCAGAACGTACAGAACAGAACGCACTTTAGAACAGCAAGGCCTATGAATAACGAACTGAAATTCAGAAACGAACAGGCAAGAACGCACTGTAAAACAGATACGACCTGCCTAGACGCCCTGAAAGTCAAGATACGAACCCACAAGCACAAACTGAACGGCAGAAAACGATCTGAAAAGTACGAAGACTGAAAAGCGCGAATCGTCTCTTCCCAAACTTTTACTTCACACGCGGTAACACGAGATCAGCAAAAGCAGCCCAAGGGGTGGCGCCAAGAAAAAAGATCTTCCCCTTTATAGTGCCGTCGTACGTGCTGGACGTGAGCGCGGAGAACAACGAGGAAATTGGGAAATGACAGTGTGTACGCATAGAAAGCTTGACGAGAAAATCGACAAGCTTAACAAGAATCTCGTCGAAAAAAATGACGTGTTTTTTACGACGAGAAACTCGGTCGTGTGTACGAGGCTTTAGAATTAGCTGAATGCAAAGCCATCAGCATTGATTATAGTCTCGATTGGAGCTGGATGCCAGTGATAAGATCCAGAGAAGCGGTCTGAGAGCATTCACAGGAACCTCGGAAAAACACAAAAAATTGTATAATGTGTGGCAGATACAGACAACCAAAACACATAGGGGTTGATTTACTGAAGGGAAATCCATTCTGCACTACAAGTGCACTTGTAAGTGCAGTCGCTGTAGATCGCTGTAGATCTGAGGGGAAGCTCTGGAATTAGGGGAAGCTCTGCTGATTTTATCATCCAATCATGTGCAAGCAAAAATGCTGTTTTTTTATTTTCCTTGCATGTTCCCCTCAGATCTACAGCAACAGCACTTCCAAGTGCACTTGTAGTGCAAAGTGGATTTTCCTTTTAGTAAATAAACCCCATAATCTTTTCATTAACAAAGCCAGTTTGTATGAACAGCTTTAAAGGAAGGGGCCAGGATCTCAGCAGAAAGACCTTAGGGGTTACCCTATGCTGAACTCTGGGATGATATAAAAGGAGAACATTGAATCCAGTTATGTAGTCATTACAAAATAATTAAGAGTAATTTTAGATACAATTAACCACTTCACGCAAAACGACGTACCCATACGTCGATACTTTCACTCTAAATACCGGGGTTATGACAGCAGTTATCTGCCATAACCCCAGTATTTTCAGGAACGCCGTGCGTTTCTCTTTAAGATAAGTGGTCTTCGCGGTGGATTCACCGCAAGGTCACTTTTATTGGCGACGGGAAAGGTGCCCACCCCCCTCCCGCCACGCTCTGATTGTCTCCGTCGCTTACCGGACACGCGGAGACAATCGCACCCTCTCCCGTGGAGGCCTGGCTGACGACTGAGGGGAAGATGGCCCCCACTCGGCTCCATAGCATCGGAGGGCGGAAGCGACGTCAAATGTCACTTCCGCCCATAGCTCTTAAAGGAGACATTTTTTTATTTATTTTTAAGTGACTTTTTTTTTTAAAAGCGCCCCGTCCCGACGAGCTTGCGTGCAGAAGCGAACGCATACGTGAGTAGCACCCGCATATAAAAACAATATTCAAACCACACATGTGAGGTATCACCGCAATCGTTAGAGCGAGAGCAATAATTCTAGCCCTAGACCTCACCTGTAACTCAAAACTGGTAACCTGTAAAACATTTTAAATGTCACCTATAAAGATTTTTAAGGGTAAAAGTTTGTTGCCATTCCACGAGCGGGCGCAATTTTGAAGCGTGAGATATTGGGTATCAATTTACTTGACGTAACATTATCTTTCACAAAATCAAAAAAAAATTGGGCTAAATTTACTGTTGTCTTATTTTTTTATTTAAAAAAGTGTAATTTTTCCAAAACTAAATGCGCGTGTAAGACCGCTGTGCAAATACTTTGTGACAGAAAGTATTGCAATGACCGCTATTTTATTCTCTAGGGTGTTAGAAAAAAATATATATAATGATTGTGGGTTCTATGTAATTTTCTAGCAAAAAAAAAATGATTTTAACTTGTAAACAAGTGTAAAAAGGAGGCTCGGTGGTTAAATACTTCCCACATTAGTATGGGAGGTCAAACAGGGATCTATTGCTTAGCACAGTGCAGTATTATTTTTTACCTCAAATTTCGATTTAGTTTTAGTCATAGTCTTTTGACTAAAATGCCATTTCAGTTTTAGTCGTTTAGTCAAAAGCCTGGGTGCTATTAGCCAATCAAGATCTGTTTCAGAGGCAAAGCCAAACCTCCTTCATCAGCTGATGAAAGAAGCATGGGTTTGCCTCTGAAACGGTTCCTGATTGGCTACTAGCACCCACGGTTTTGACAGCGCCATCTGGCAGTTCTTCCGAGGTTCCCATGGTGGCTCTCTGACAGCTTCTCTGGATCTTATCACTGGCATCTACTACCTCTCCATGATCCCAGCGGCTCCAGTCTGGACAATTACCACTACTGACAGCTTTACATTAACCGCTTAAGGGCCAGCCACTGTATATATACGTCAGCAGAAGGGCACCTGGAGGCACAATCACGTATCTGTACGTGGCGCTTTAACTGCTGACGTCGGGGTCGCGCACGCGCCGCCGCCGGCGCGCTCGCGACCCCCTGCCTTCCCCGTGAGTCGGGTCACGGGTCCCGCGGACTCGATCGCTGCAGGGATCCATGCGATCGTCTCACGGAGGCATGGAGCGGAGAGATTTGTGTGTAAACACAACATCTCCCCGCTCCGCTACTGACACTGTCAGCGATCTCCGCTCTGTGAAATCAGAGCGGAGATTGGTGACGTGTCACTCGTAGCCACGCCCCCACACAGTAGTAATCACTCCCCTAGGCACACTTAACCCCTCCAGCGCCCTTAATGGTTAACCCCTTCACTGCCAGTGTCATTTTCACAGTAAACAGTGCATTTTTATTGCACTGATCGCTGTGAAAATGACAATGGTCCCAAAAATGTGTCAAAAGTGTCCGATGTGTCCGCCATAATGTCGCAGTCACAAAAAAAATCGCTGATCGTCGCCATTACTAGTAAAAAAATTAATAATTTATAAAAATGCCATAAAACTACCCCCTATTTTGTAAACGCTATAACTTTTGCGCAAACCTATTAATAAATGGCAATTGCGATTTTTTTTTTTACCAAAAATATGTAGAAGAATACGTATTGGCCTAAACTGAGGAAAAAAAAGTTTTTTTAATATATTTTTTGGGGATATTTATTATAGCAAAATGTAAAAAATATTGAATTTTTTTCAAAATTGTCGCTCTATTTTTGTTTATAGCGCAAAAAAAAAAAACGCAGAGGTGATCAAATACCACCAAAAGAAAGCTCTATTTGTGGGAAAAAAAGGACGTCAGTTTTGTTTGGGAGCCACGTCGCACGACCGCGCAATTGTCAGTTAAATCGACGCAGTGCCAAATTGTGAAAACACCTCTGGTCATTATGGTCCGTATTGGTCCGGTCCTTAAGTGGTTAAGCTAATTCTCCAATTCAATACCTGTTTCACAATGAAGCTTGTGAGTGCATTTCCACTGTTTTTATACATTTTATATGAATAAAATCTTGCTGCACTATTGGCGGTCTGGCGGGTCCCTCCCTAACATTTTAGTTCCCTTTTAGTTCCTAGATGAAAATTGGCATTGATTTTTGGGCACAGTTTTTGTCACTGAAAACATGCCTCTAATGAAAATTATGATGAAAATAGTTTCGTCAACAAAATTAACACTGGCACAGTGTTGTCAGTCTAACTCTGGGAGCATGCTTCCAGGAGGGGAGAGCACATGTTTTACCCTATCTGTGAATGCCTGATGACTTCAACAGATGCAAACTAGGGATGAGCTTCCTGTTCGAGTCAAACCCATGTTCGACTTGAACATTGGCTGTTCGGCCGTTCGCCGAATTTCGAACATTTTGGGCTGTTCGCGCCAAATTCGAGTGGCGCGTCACGGCCCATAATTCACTGCGGCATCGCAGTGCATTTTTGGCTGATGATTGGCCAAGCATGCACTATGACCCGCATTCTTTGGCCAATCACAGTGCCGTCAGCACAGAGAGCCATAATTGGGCAAAATCAGGGTGCCTTTGGCCAATCGAGGCTCAGGGGAGTAGGTACACGCCCCACACTATATAAGGCCGCCTGCGTGTCGGTCTTGTGTAGTGTGTTGCGGCGTGTGAGAGAGAAAGATAGAGAGTCAGAGTGTCATTTCATTTCAGTTAGAGCAGGCAGGCGATTGAGTTAGCTTTAGTCAGTGTATTTAGTATATATATGCATCCTAGGAGTTGTATGTATGTATGTGTGTATATATATATATATATATATATATATACACACTGTATTCAGTTTAGCTAGATCCGTTCCTGTTATTCTCTTCCTAATATACTGACAGACAGGCAGTTGATTGTGGTAGCTGCAGTATTTTCAGTCAGTGTACTGTATCCTGTGTACAGTGTGCAACTAAGGCTAACTGCAGACAATTCCTGGTGTTCTCTTCCTAATAAACTGACAGGCAGGCAGCTGCAGTATTTTCAGCCAGTGTACTGTATTCTGTGCACAGTGTGCAACTAAAGCTAACTGTAGACAATTGCTGGTGTTCGCTTCTTAATAATACCACAGGCAGGCAGCTGCAGTATTTTCAGTCAGTGTACTGTATCCTGTGCACAGTGTGCAACTAAAGCTAACTGCAGACAATTGCTGGTATTCTCTTACTAATAACACCACAGGCAGGCAGCTGCAGTATTTTCATTCAGTGTACTGTATCCTGTGCACAGTGTGCAACTAAAGCTAACTGCAGACAATTGCTGGTGTTCTCTTCCTAATAATACCACAGGCAGGCGGCTGCAGTATTTTCAGTCAGTGTACTGTATCCTGTGCACAGTGTGCAACTAAAGCTAACTGCAGACATTTGCTGGTGTTCTCTTCCTAATAATACCACAGGCAGGCAGCTGCAGTATTTTTAGTCAGTGTACTGTATACTGGCCACAGTGTGCAGCTAAAGCTGACTGCAGACAATTCCTTGTGTACCTACCTATTCCAATACATCAAAAAAAGTATGTCTGGAAGGCCAACAAGGAGAGGCAGACACACACAGGCCAATAAAAGAGGGCAAGCAGGCTCTGTGTCTAGAGGCAACAGTGCTGGTCGTGGACACGCTGCATCCTCATCAGCACGTGGCCGTGGGGCACGCATGTCCTTTTTTTCGGCAGCTGGCCGTGTTGAGCCGCAACATGCTGAAGAGTTGGTAGAGTGGATGACCAAGCCGTCCTCATCCTCCTCATCCTCTCTCACAGAGCCTTAGGGTACTTTGTCAGCCAAAGCAGCCTCTTCCCTCGGCTCAATGGCATCAGTCATTCCTTCCCTAGCCCCACCATGTCCTCCTGAGGAGTCCCCCGAACTGTTTGACCACAGTGTTGGGTACATACTGCAGGAGGATGCACAGCGTTTTGAAGGCTCAGATGATGATACCCAGCTTGAGGAAGTTAGTAACGGGAGCCCAGAGAGAGGGGGTGCCCAAGAAGGACAGCAAATTGGCAGTCATGCTCACCCAGCTGCAGCATACTGCCAGGTTCGCTCCAATGATGAGGAGGGAGGGGATGATGAGGTCACTGACTCTACGTGGGTGCCTGATAGGAGAGAGGAGGAGGAGGAGACACATATCCAACGAGGCAGGATGCCGTCCAGGGGCCAGCTTAAGGCCCAATTTTTCAGCCCCTGTTTAACAGGGGCGTGTAATCACAATTTTTGCTGCTATACTTTGCAGCAGGGCTCATTCCTGCGCTCCAACTAGAGTTTCTGTGAGGGGTTGCAGTGTTGTGGCACTGCCACCAGTGGTTAAGGCCCAATTTTTCTACCCCTGTTTAACAGGGGCGTGTAATTACAATTTTTGCTGTAATACTTTGCAGCAGGGCTCATTCCTGCGCTCCAACTAGAGTATCTGTGAGGTGTTGCAGTGTTGTGGCACCAGTGCCTAAGGCAGTGGGGCATGTAATTACAATTCTTGATCTAATATTTTACAGCAGGGCCCATCCCTGCGCCCACCAAGAGTAACTGTGAGGGCTTACAGTGTTGTGGCAACACCACCACCACCACCAAAGGCCCAATTTTTCTGCCCCTGTTCAACAGGTGCATGTAATTACAATTCCTGATATAATATTTCACAGCAGGGCCCGTTCCAGCGCCCACCAAGAGTAACTTTGAGGACTTACAGTGTTGTGGCACCAGCACCACCAAAGGCCCAATTTTTCTGCCACTGTTCAACAATGGCATGTAATTACAATTCTTGATATAATAGTTCACAGCAGGGCATTCCAGTGCCCACCAAGAGTAACTGTGAGGGCTTACAGTGTTGTGTGGCAACACCAACACCTAAGGCCCAAATTCCTGCAGAGTACATAGGGCAGGCCCCTACTTTCAAACATCGGAGTTTCAAACGACTCCTACTTACAAACGAAGGGAGACAACAGGAAGTGAGAGGAAATCTACCCCATGGAAGGGAAATTCTCTTCTGTAAGAGTTAATATGGGAAAAAGGTGTCTCCTCTCCACTGATGCTTTATCACCAATTTTTGTTTCACTAAAAACCCCAAATTTTCAAAATCCAATTGACATTGGGACAGAAAGTGAGGTGAAATCTTCTGAACAGGTGCACAGACAGCAAAACAAATGTTACAGGGGTGATAACCCTTCCCTATGTTTTCCAAAAAGCTTAAAAATAGATTTTTTGGCTGGAGCTACACTTTAAAAATGTACCAGTTCAAAATTACAAACAGATTCTACTTAAGAACAAACCTACAGTCCCTGTCTTGTTTGCACCGCCTGTATACTGCTGTTCAGAGTATATAGGGCCTTTTTTTAATTTGGGTGCGGGGTTCCCCTTAATATCCATACAAGACCCAAATGCGCTGGTAATGGGCTGGAGGGGAGGCGGGGGGGGGGGGGGGGAACCCATGCCGTTTTTCTCAATGATTTTCATCCATATTGCCGGGACCAGACATTACATTAAAGCCGCAAGCAGTTTTAGGCCCCTTTCACACGGACGGATAGAATTGTGCTTTTAGCTGCGGATTTTCTAGTTTTCTACCGCAGCTAAAAGCACACAATGCTTTCCTATGGCCCCATTCATACACAGGGTTTAGCTGAAATTTTGTTACATGCGGTTTGGTGCGAATAGAAAAAATAGAATTGAATGCATCCAGGTGTGATGTAGCGCAGCTATATGCACATAACCGCAGGTAATCGCAGTCTTTTGTGTCATCTGCGGTACAAAAAGGGTTGCTATGGGAATGACTACCGCAGCTAAACGTGGCCGCATGTAACCGAACGTAAACGTAGGTAATCGCAATGTACAAATGCAGCTAATCGCAGTGCATGGAGCCTTGAATTACAGAACATTTTACATGCTTTTAACTGCGGCAAAACAGCCGTCTGTGTGAAAGGCGCCTAAAATTACTTTTATTCCTTTAGAATTGTCATTTTGTGCAGGGACTGTTCTTTTTTAATTTGGGTGCGGGGTTCCCCTTAATATCCATACAAGACCCAAAGGGGCTGGTAATGGGCTGGGGGTACACATGCCATTTTTCTCAATGATTTTCATCCGTATTGCCGGGACCAGACATCACATTAAAGCCGCAAGCAGTTTTAAATGACTTTTTTTTCCTTAAGAAATGTCATTTTGTGCAGGGACAGTTCTAAACACGGGAAACACATACCACTTCACAGGCATACTATAGACACCCCCCAGGTACGATATTTAAAGGAATATTTCACTTTGACTTTTTCACTTTAAGCTTAATTAAAATCACTGCTCCCGAAAAAACTGCAGTTTTTAAAACTTTTTTTTTGCATTGATACGGGGGCAGGACCCGGCTCCCCAAACCCTTTTCCCATAGACTTTAACAGGGTTCGAAAGTTCATGCGAAATTTCGGTCCGTTCGCAGGTTCTGGTGCGAACCGAACCGGGGGGGGGGGGGGGGTGTTCGGCTCATCCCTAATGCAAACTAAAGGGCATCTAGAGACTTGTACTAGCAACATGTTAGAACTTAAATTATTCTAAGCAGTGGCTGCCCCGCCCATTAGGGGCGCCCGGGCTCCGCCCCCTCTCTGCACGACACCCCCTATATGGTTAATGGATAGATTCATGCATAGCATGGGGTGGGGGTGGCATATTTTTTGCCGCCCCCCCCCCCGAGAACATTTTTCCGCCGGCCGCCACTGATTCTAAGATAATTTTATTTGCTTTCAAATAAAAGAGAAAGCGTTGGCTTCAATTAATCATAGGAATAAGAAGTATTAGTATTCATTATCAAAAACTGCTGAGTGATCAAAGGTAAGTGATGATTGGTAATCAGAATTACCACCAAAAAGCTTTCAATCTTTGCTTTTAAAGAAAACTGGTAACTCCCACATGTGATGCCGCCATGACTGAAGGAACTGAAATCCAATGAACAAAAGGGGTAGGCCAATGACAGATGGGCTGGGGATGAATGGGCTAGATTGTGCTAGATATCTTCCAGCTAGAAAGGCAGACTTTTTCTGACGTACTTTAACTTTTAGTGCACACTGTGAGAAGTTCAGTGTGCACTAAAATAAGAGTAAGCAATGTCAGTACAGGAGAGGAGCCTGCAGAACTGCGCAAGATGCAAGGTATGGCTGGAGTTCTGCTTTAAAAGAGAAGTATGTTGTTTTTTTTTCCTCCATTATACTTACCTAGGTAGATGCAGCATCAGTCTGATGCTGCATCTGTCCCCCTGCGCCTCTGCACTGAGAAACAAGCGATCGAACATCGCCGATGACTCGGTTCTCACAGATCCCCGAGCAGAGAGCTGCTGTCTGTCAATCAGCAGCTCTCCTCTCTGCTCCTCTACGCTCACTGGAGCGCTGAGCTGTGGAGGGGTGGGGAGCTGCCCTCTCAGCCTCTCAGAGGCTCGCTGAGAGGCTGACGGGCATCAGTCCAGGCACCTGGCAGATCTGGGCTCCCAGAGTCAGGATGACGCGGTGCCTGGACTGATTCCTGTGACGTCAGCAGAGAGCGGATTTCAGTCTGCTATCTGCTGAAAATGGGTCACAGGAGTCCAAAACAAATTGTATTCCTGTGACCCATAGGAGAAGTACAGCCAAACGAGCTCAGGCTGGACTTCTCCTTTAACCACTTCAGCCCTGGAAGATTTGGCTGCTCAATGACCAGGCCATTTTTTGCGATACGGCACTGCGTTGCTTTAACTGACAATTGCACAGTAGTGCTATGCTGTACCCAAACAAAATTGACGTCCTTCTCTCCCAACAAATAGAGCTTTCTTTTGGTGGTATTTGATGACCTCTGCGGTTTTTATTTTTTGCGCTATAAACAAAAAAAGTGCGACAATTTTGAAAAGAACACAATATTTTGTACTTTTTGCTATAATAAATATCCCCATTTTTTTTTAAAAAAAGCAAATTTTTTCCTCAGTTTAGGCCGATATGTATTCTTCTACATATATTTGGTAATAAAAATCACAATAAGCGTATATTAATTGGTTTGCGCAAAAGTTATAGCATCTACAAAATAGGGTTTAGATTTATAGCATTTTTATTATTATTATTTTTTTTTACTAGTAATGGCAGTGAGCTGTGATTTTTATCGGGACTGCGACATTATGGCGGACAGATCAGACACTTTTGACACATTCTTGAGACCACTGACAATTACAGCGATCATTGCTATAAAAATGCACTGATTACTGTGTAAATGTCACTGGCAGGGAAGGGGTTAACACTAGGGGGCGATCAAAGGGTTAACTGTGTTACCTAGTGTGTGTTCTAACTATAAGGGGATGGGAGTGACTGGAGGAAATGACAGATCGTGGTTCCTAGCTAGTAGGAGCTCACGATCTGCATCTCCTCTCCTCACAGAACAGGCACGTCCCTGTTCTGGCTCTCTTGACCACAATCGCACGTGGCTGGTGGTTATCGCGACGGCCGGTCATGCGCATTGGCACCTCGGCAGTGCAGCGGGCGCGCATGCTTAAAGAAGCTGACGTACAGCTACGACGGCTCGCGGGATCGTGCCCACCTGCCGCAGTAAATGACGGCGGCTGGTCGTTAAGCGGTTAAACTAAAATCATCACAGCCACACTTAGGCAGACCTCTGCACTCACAAATATATACAGCATATTGTATATATTTAAAGTGTGTCTATAGCCCAAAACCTTGTTTATGGATAAGTTTTGGATTCGAAAATGGGATATTTTTCTTTCGTTCCAGAAACACAACACCGAAACAGGTGTCCTCACTGGAAGTTTTATTATAACATCCTCTCCTAATGACAACTGTAATATTTCTGTTTTCCCATCACTTTCTGTCCTGATGACAATAAGTTGAAGTTTACCAGCTCCTCCCACCTCCCACACCAGTGCTATTGGTCTATGAGGCAGCCAATGATATTGGTTGACCAATAGGAGTGTGTAGGTAGTGTAAGGGGTGGGGAATCTTTGACACTACTGGGAAATGTTAAAAATGTTTTGCCTGTTCAGAATGGCCCGTTGGGCATGAGCAGAATTTAATTATGACAGATAGCGGTAACTATTGGGTTTTCCACTATGCTACATGTCTTGAGTGGACTGACCCTTAATGACCCACATTGATTGAATTATGAACTGCACATCAAGCTAACCTCTTTTAAATATACTGTATATCATAAAAAAGATAAAACAAAGGACTCTTGGATTCTATTCCACCAGGTTCCCTATTGATAGTACATAGTGGTCTTATATGATTGCATGACCCATTGAATCTGGGCCACCAGGCCATTTCATGTGACCCTTGCCCCCAGGGTTTTTTTTCAGCTGGAATTTGGAAGAACTACATTCCGCCACTTCTGCCCTTTGCCCCGCGCTCCTCGTTCACCATGGTCACTTGTAAACACAGAAGCCTTCTGTATTAATAAGCAGGGCTTTTTTTCTGGCGGAACGCACCAGAACGGCATTCCGCCACCTATTTTTAGCAGTGTCCGTAAGTATAGACTGCGGCGCGCTCGTAGAATCCTCCGTAGCACTGTGTAGTCCCAGGCCGGCTCCTCCTGCTCCTCCGTCTGCCTTGAGAGCTTGTGAGAGTGGTGGGCGGAGTGATCTGTACACCGCGGCTCTGCCCCGCCCCTCAGTGCTGTGTGGGGGAGATCGCCGCGAGTCGGATTTAAATAAGGTGGCGTGACGTCCCTGCCTGTAAAAAACCTCCGTAGTGTAGTCCCGGGCCGGCTCCTCCTCCTGACCTGAGGGATTGAACAGTGCTGTGCGGGAGATCATCTGATGTGAATGGTGGCGTGGCGGTAAGTAGCCTGTCAAGTGGTCTTCCTACTCCTCACTAGCCCCAGGCCAGGTCTGTGTGTTGAAAAAAAATCATGCTCAATGAGGTTGTTCTGGGTGGTCTCCTGACTGGGTTGGGCACTTTCTTTCCTGAGCACTGTTTGCTGGGCAGTCTCTTTCCCTGGGCAGTCTCTTTCCCTGGGCACTCTTTGAGTGCCCAGGGAAAGAGACTGCCCAGCAAAGAGTGCCCAGGGAAAGAGACTGCCCAGCAAACAGTGCCCAGGGAAAGAGACTGCCCAGGAAAGACACTGCCCAGCCCAGCATAGAGACCACCCAGATTAGTCCAGCAAAGAGACTGCCCAGCAAAGAGACTGCCCAGCCCAGCAAAGAGACCACCCAGATTAGTCCAAAAAAAATACTACCCAGCAAAGAGACTGCCCAGCCCAGCAAAGAGACCGCCCAGATTAGTCCAGCAAAGAGACTGCCCAGCAAAGAGACTGTCCAGCAAACAGTCCCCAGGAAAGAGACTGCCCAGTAAACAGTGCCCAGGGAAAGAGACTGCCCAGCAAACAGTGCCCAGGGAAAGAGACTGCCCAGCAGTTTCTTTCCCTGGGCACTGTTTGCTGGGCAGTCTCTTTCCTGGGCACTGTTTGCTGGGCAGTCTCTTTGCTGGGCAGTCTCTTTGCTAGGCAGTCTTTTTGCTGGACTAATCTGGGAGGTCTCTTTGCTGGGCAGTCTTTTTACTGCACTAATCTGGGAGGTCTCTTTGCTGGACTAAGTTGGGCGGTCTCTTTGCTGGGCAGTCTCTTTACTGGGCAGTCTTGTTGCTGGACTGAGTTGGGCGGTCTCTTTGCTGGGCAGTCTCTTTACTGGGCAGTCTCTTTACTGGGCAGTCTCTTTGCTGGACTAAGTTGGGCAGTCTCTTTGCTGGACTAAATTGGGCAGTCTATTTGCTGGACTAAATTGGGCAGTCTCTTTGCTGGACTAAATTGGGCAGTCTCTATGCTGGACTAAGTTGGGCAGTCTTTTTGCTGGACTAAGTTGGGCAGTCTCTTTGATGGACTAAGTCGGGCAGTCTCTTTGCTGGACTAAGTTGGGCAGTCTCTTTGCTGGATTAAGTTGGGCAGTCTCTTTGCTGGACTAAGTTGGGCAGTCTCTTTGCTGGACTAAGTTGGGCAGTCTCTTTGCTGGACTAAGTTGGGCAGTCTCTTTGCTGGACTAAGTTGGGCAGTCTCTTTGCTGGACTAAGTTGGGCAGTCTCTTTGCTGGACTAAGTTGGGCAGTCTCTTTGCTGGACTAAGTTGGGCAGTCTCTTTGCTGGACTAATCTGGGCAGTCTCTTTGCTGGACTAAGTTGGGCGGTCTTTTTGCTGACAGTCTCTTTGCTGGGCTAGACGGTCTCTTTGCTGGATGAGCGGTCTCTTTGCTGGACTAAGCTGGGTGGTCTCTGTGCTGGACTGTGGCTGTCTCTAATGCACTGGGAATGTCTCTCTGCTGCGCTCTTCAGAATGTCTCTGCTGCTACGCATTTCAGAATGTCTCTGCTGCTACGCATTTCAGAATGTCTCTGCTGCTACGCATTTCAGAATGTCTCTGCTGCTACGCATTTGGGAATGTCTCTGCTGCTACGCATTTGGGAATGTCTCTGCTGCTACGCATTTGGGAATGTCTCTGCTGCTACGCATTTGGGAATGTCTCTGCTGCACATTTGGGAATGTCTCTGCTGCACATTTGGGAATGTCTTTGCTGCACATTTGGGAATGTCTCTGTGCTGCACATTTACTTGCATCCCTGTTCTCTAAAGGGGTGGTTCTAGGGGGCGGTCCTAGGGGTGGGTAGGGGCGTGGCCAGGGGAGGGGGGGTGAGTTCCACCAACTTTTCTCTGAGAAAAAAAGCCCTTTTTATAAGTACACCTTTCTCCTCAGTGGCTCTCATAGATCCCTGTCTGCCTTTCACTAATAGCAGAAACAAGGGAGGTGCAGATGCAGGTGCAGTGTGGGATTGGGTATCATGTGGTAAGCTGCACTGTGATCACCATCTGTGCTGGGGTGCACAGATGCCGACCAATGATCTCCCTGCAAGTAAGAGAGGCGGAGCCACCTACACTGCCGGGAGGTACTAGAGGCAGGCTTTCATTGGTATGAAGATTGAAATGTAAATTAGACTATGAAACCCCCACTCTGTAAAATACTTACAGGTGTAGCTGTGTGATAAGGATATGGCACTAGAGATCGGAGACCCCCTGAGGGCATCTTTGCCAGGAGCTGAGGTGATGTGGGCGGCCTGGGGCCCAATAAGAGCAACTTCCATGGAGGATAAGTTACCGGAAAGTAAAAATGATCATGAGTGACCGTGGGTGCTGAAAGAAACAAAGGAGGACTGCTAAGAACATAATATGGATATGTATTGTGCACAATGTCCTGTACTTTGTAAAGGGCGGGAAATTTGGATAATTGGAAAGTGTCAGTAAAGTCCAATCAATGAAGGGTAGAAATGAGTAAGGTGGTAAAAAAGAAAAAAAATTAAAGACAAGTTACCAATTCTCTTGTTAAAAAAAAAGTGTTGTGAGTGTTGTTTTTTTGTCTTTTTACCTTTTTTCCTTTTTTTCCCACTCTCCTCCCATTTTCTACCATCCCCTCTTTGAATCATGGGCAAGGTGAAGTTCTGCTCCTTTAATGCGAGAGGCCTCAATTCTCCCTCCAAAAGAACTCAAATTTTTAATTAATTTCATAAACAGAAGACGGGTATTATTTTATTTCAGGAAACACATTTTCATTCAGATCATATCCCCAAATTAAATAATAGAAACTATCCAATATGGATTCACGACACATTTTCATATTCTAAATCCCGAGGAGTATCCACACCTAACAACTGTATTTTCATTTTGTCCACCTGATCACCCCCCACAGTTACTACCCTTTGTTTCACTTGACCCTCCCTTCTAGACTGTAAGCTCTAACGAGCAGGGCCCTCTGATTCCTCCTGTATTGAATTGTATTGTGACTGTACTGTCTTCCCTGATGTTGTAAAGCGCTGCGCAAACTGTTGGCGCTATATAAATCCTGTATAATAATAATTGCTATCCATAAAGATATACCTCACCAATTACTACAAACTTGGAAAGGGAAAGACGGCAGATCCTTAATTATAAAGGTTCATCTATATGGAAAGACGTTTACCATCATTAATTTATACTTACGGTACCTAATTATGAGCAAATAAAGAGTGGGATAAAAATCATTCTGGATGCAATGGATATAGCGGAAGGGACAATAGTAATTGGAGGGGACCTGAATTTTATATCAAACTAGACACAACAGCTACTTATTCAAATAGAAAGAATAGTCAGCTAAAAGAATTAAAAAAATTATTGGAAAAACACCAAATGGTAGATATATGGAGGGCTCAATATCAGACGGAAAAAAACTATTCTTATTATTCAAATATACACGACACATATCATAGAATAGATTATTTCTTTATTAATCAATCAGGTCTGATGATGACCCCTTCCACAGACATTGAAAATTTTCTTTGGTCAGACCACGCCCCGATCTACATGGAATTAGCAATACCGTATATACTCGAGTATAAGCCGAGTTTTTCAGCACATTTTTTTGTGCTGAAAATGCCCCCCTCGGCTTATACTCGAGTCACCTTTTTGCGCCTGATCTTCCGGACTTTGGGGACCCGGTACCGGCCGGCCGTAGGTCCCCAGGACTCAAATCTTGGCACGCGTGTAGCTCCACTCCTCTACAAGTGTGCAAAGTTTGTTGTCTGGGGGACCTACGGTCGGGGAGCACCGATTTTTCAAAGCCGGGCACCCCTTCCATAGACTCCCATGTTAAATGGTAATTTCTCTGGTGAATTTGGGGACCCGGTACTGGCCGGTCGTAGATCCCCTGGACCCGAAACTTGGCACACATGTAGCCCTATTTCTCTTCTACAAGTGTGCAAAGTTTGTTGTCCGGGAGACCTACGACCGAAGAGTACAGATTTTTCAAAGCCGGGCACCCCTTCCATAGACTCCCATGTTAAACATCAGTCTAGTCATAGAAACAGTGAGGCATGGGCACAGTGACTCATGGGCACAGTGAGGCATGCACATGGACACAGTGAGGCAAAGTGAGGCACAGTGAGGCATGCAGATGGACACCCTAGGCTTATACTCGAGTCAATACGTTTATATGTTTTCCCAGTTTTTTTGTGGTAAAATTAGGTGCCTCGGCTTATATTCGGGTCGGCTTATACTCGAGTATATACGGTAATTGAATATAGGAAACCATTGGGAACCTGGAGGTTAAATTACAATTTGATTAAGGATAAAAAATGCAAAATGGATATCCGACAAACAGTTGGGGAATTCCTACAGATACACAAAAAGGATAATACATCAATCCCCATAAAATGGGAAACATTAAAATGCATAATACGGGGACTGTTCATAAAACATGGAACAAGAATAAAAAAGGAAAGAGAGCAAAAAACATCTAAATTATTAGGAGAATTTTCCAGATTGGAAAATACGCATAAACAAAACTGTAACCCGGCAGATAGAATAGCCCTAAATGATAAACAAAGAGAATTAAAAGCCATGTTTGATGAGCAGTCCCTATGGTTAAGGGATAAAAATAGAGCTCAAATATATCAATATGGAAATAAAACAGGGAAAATATTAGCCAGAACCTTAAAACAACAATACTCCTCGACCTCTATGACTAAAATCGTAAAGTCCACTGGAAAACTAATTTATGACCCCACGGAAATATCCAAAAATTTTTCCACATACTATTCAAAATTATATAATATAAAAACACAACAAGAAAAGTTAAAGGAGGATCAGAATTTGGAAGAAATACGCCAATATATTAAGGAAACAGCTTTACCCACATTTTCTAAAGAAATAATAGAAAGTCTGAAAAAATAAATCTCCACAGAAGAAATACAGCAAGCGATATATATATATATATATATATATATATATATATACATATAATTCTATATCGGCATCACAGACGTTTACACCACAAAATACTGAGGCCCATATCACGCTAATTCCTAAGCCAGAGAAGGACCATACAATATGTAGTAATTATCGTCTAATCTCCCTCACAAATATAGATTTACGATTATATTCTAAAATAATTGCTAATAGATTGACACCTATCTTACCCAAACATATACATTTAGATCAAACAGGATTTACAAAGGGGAGGGAAACGAGGGACAATATAATGAAAACATGTACACTGGTAGAATATGCTCAAAGGGCCAGCATGCTTACTGTCAATAGATGCCGAAAAAGCATTTGACAGGGTGGGATGGCGGTTCTTGGAAGAAACTTTCATTCAAATAGGAATGGGACCAAGATGCTCGGCAGAATAATGGCGCTATATTCCAATTCCAGGGCTAAAGTAAGAACAAACGGAATGCTTTCCGAATATATACAGATATCTAATGATACTCGACAGGGATGCCCTTTGTCCCCATTATTATATGTGCTTTTGATGGAACATCTCACTACAGCAATACAAAATAATAGGGATATTCAAGGAATAAAGATTAAAGGAAAAGAATACAAAATGGCTGTATATGCAGACGATTTATTAATATATATTACAAACCCAATTATAACTTTACCAAATCTGATACAGGAATTTAAACAATATGGCAAAATAAGTAATTTCAAAGTCAACTATGACAAATCAGAAATGTTAAATATATCAATAAACAAAAAGGATCAAACACTCCTTCAAAGAGACTTTCCTTAACCACATCAATACTGGGCACTTTAGCCCCCTTCCTTCCCAGACCAATTTTCAGCTTTCAGCGCTCTCACATTTTCAATGACAATTGCGTGGTCATGCTACACTGTACCCAAATGAATTTTTTATCATTTTGTTCACACAAATATAGCTTTCTTTTGGTGGTATTTATTCACGACTACGTTTTTTATTTTTTGCGAGATAAGCGAAAAAAGAGCAGAAATAAAAAAAAATAAAAAATTCGTCTTTCTATTTTTTAAAAAATCCAATAAAATTGAATTTTGTCATAAATTTAAGCCAAAATGTATTCTACTACATGTTTTTGGTAAAAAAATCTGTTAAGTGTACATGTATAATAATTGGTTCGTGTGATCACAGACATATGTACGCAAATGATCATGTACAGATGTGCGCAGGTGATCACGCGCATATGTGTGCAAATGATCATTGGGACATATGATTTTACTGTCACATATGTGGGGGACAGGTGTTTTTATTATGTGGGGACATGTGTGTGTGGGGACATGTGTGTGTGTGGGGACGTGTGTGGGGACATGTATTTGGGGGACATGTTTGTTTACTGTATGTGTGGGGACACTAGGCTGGTGATCAGTGAGTAAAAAGCTGAAAAAAAGCTCATACTCACTGATCACCAGCCAGCTGCAGCGATCCGCTCTCCTCACCTCACCGACGACTTCTGTGTGAGGAGAGGAGAGCTGATTGCCTAGCAACCGGCTCTCTGTTTACATCACATGACGGCTGTGATTGGACACGGCCGTCATGTGATCAGGAGGGCCAATCACAGAGCCCTTCTGCCGAATCGAGATGCGCCGTGTCCAGGTGACACGAGTGCATCGGGAACGCGCGCGTGCGATCCCCCTCCTTCTGAGGGACGTTCCTGAACGTCCACTCAAAAGGAGAGAGCGCCCACCCGGCTGTATATGTACAGTGGCCGGGTGGGAAGTAGTTAAATGGCAAAAAGAGGCAATCAAATATTTGGGGATATATATATACCAACTGATCTGAATAATTTGCAGGATTGGAATTATTCTACAATAATTCGTAAAACTATTAAATCGTTCCAAAAATACTAGTAAATAATTAATTCCTGCATAGGAAGAATAAATGTAGTAAAAATGGACATACTACCAAAACTATTATACATATTTCAAGTAATACCTCTGATACCTCCAAAAAAAATTTATGATGCAGCTGCGTAAAGCTATGGGAAGCTTTATCTGGTTCCAAAAGCACCCAAGAATAAAAAGAGAAATATTAACTAGAAGAAAAAATAACGGGGGCCTTGCACTACCGGTCTTCTTCAAATATTTACAAGCTGCATTATTGATTAGGATAATAGATGGGCATCACAATGAGAATAATAAGCAATGGGTTAATATAGAGGAAGATATTATAGGAACGCAATTAAAAACCCTCCCATGGATTAAACCCCAATACAGACACGAAAAAAAGAACTAACGATTTTTTCATCAGTTACTCAAAATTTATGGGACACAGTTTTAAAAAAGGGAGGGCTATCCACGATGATAGGACCACTGACCTTGTTGTTCTTCAACCCTGAATTCCCACCAGCAAATGGAGTTACAAACTTTATGAAGTGGAACAGAATGGAGGGTACGAGGCTGGCCCAAATCCTGGTGGATGGCAAACTCCCAAACTTGCAGGAAATGGAAATAGAAAATAGAAAAAATTGGAATCAATATTATCAACTATATAGAATCCCAAAATCATTTATCCCCGATTGGGGTTGAGCGAACCCGAACTGTAAAGTTCGGGTTCGTACCGAACTTTAGCGTTTTCCGAACCCAAACATTTACGTGTAAGTTCGGGTTCGGTGTTCGGGGATGTAATGGCGCATTTAGAAAAGCTTCAGGGGCCAGCCAATCACCTTTTGTTTAGCTGTTGTGCCCTTAGAAGCCATCATAGCCATGCCTACTAATGGCATGGCTGTGATTGGCCAGTGCAGCATGTGACCCAGCTCAGTGCAGCATGTGACCCAGCTTCTATATAAGCTAGAGGCACACAGCACAGCACGTCACTCTGCTAGACAGAATAGGGTGAGGTCCCTGGCTGCTGTTGCTTATTAGGGAGAGATTGAAATACATGAGTTAGTCCTGATTCTGCAATCTGAGAGAAAATATAGAGAGACAGTGTAGGGGAAGGTTCCTGATGGTGCTTTCAGGGAGAGAGATTTATATAGGAGTCCAGATTCAGAGATCTAAAAACTCAGCGATCTGCATAGGTTTACCTGTTTGTTTTGCAGTGCACAGTCTTTTTACACTGCAATGAGCCCCAAGTCCCTAACTTTCATCTGCAATCTCAGTGCACCAGCACTGCATATGTTATGTTGAGAGATACACCATTTCCATACTCTTGCAAAAAGACCCATTTAGGGCAAAAAAAGGCACTTTATTGTGCTCTGGCAAAAAGACCCATTTAGGGCAAAAAAAAAAAAAAAAAAAGTTGGCATTTTATTTTGCTCGTGCAAAAAGACCGATTTAGGGCAAAGAAAAAAAAATTGCACTTTAATGTACTCTTGCAAAAAGACCCATTTAGGGCAAAAAAAATTTTTTTGCAGTGTTTTATGCATATCTGGAGGTGTGTGAAATAACCAATTTCTATATATTTTTCTTCTACTGTGCTATCCTAAAAAAACAACATTTTTTTTGCATAGCATTTTCTGCAGTTTTGTAGCTGTGCGATCTAGCGGTTACGTACTGTGGGTGTGTTGTGGTCTTGCAAAAAGCCCCATTTAGGGCCACAAAAAATATTTTGCAGTGTGTTATACATATCTGGAGGTGTGTGAAATAACCAATTTCTATATATTTTTCTTCTACTGTGCTATCCTAAAAAAACAACATTTTTTTTGAATAGCATTTTCTGCAGTTCTGTAGCTGTGCGATCCAGCGGTTACGTACTGTGGGTGTGTTGTGGTCTTGCAAAAAGCCCCATTTTAGGGCCACAAAAAATATTTTGCAGTGTTATACATATCTGGAGGTGTGTGAAATAACCAATTTCTATATATTTCTCTTCTACTGTGCTATCCTAAAAAAAACATATTTTTTTTAATAGCATTTTCTGCAGTTCCGTAGCTGTGCGATCCAGCGGTTACGTACTGTGGGTGTGTTGTGGTCTTGCAAAAAGCCCCATTTAGGGCCACAAAAATTATTTTGCAGTGTGTTATGCATATCTTGAGGTGTGTGAAATAACCAATTTCTATATATTTTTCTTCTACTGTGCTATCCTAAAAAAACATATTTTTTTTAATAGCATTTTCTGCAGTTCTGTAGCTGTGCGATACAGCGGTTACGTACTGTGGGTGGGTTGTGGTCTTGCAAAAAGCCCCATTTAGGGCCACAAAAATTATTTTGCAGTGTGTTATGCATATCTGGAGGTGTGTGAAATAAAAAAATTCTATATATTTTTCTTCTACTGTGCTATTTTAAAAAAGCAACATTTTTTTTGAATAGCATTTTCTGCAGTTCTGTAGCTGTGCGATACAGCGGTTACGTACTGTGGGTGGGTTGTGGTCTTGCAAAAAGCCCCATTTAGGGCCACAAAAAATATTTTGCAGTGTGTTATGCATATCTGGAGGTGTGTGAAATAAACAATTTCTATATATTTTTCTTCTACTGTGCTATCCTAAAAAAACAATTTTTTTTTGAATAGCATTTTCTGCAGTTCTGTAGCTGTGCGATACAGCGGTTACGTACTGTGGGTGTGTTCTGCTCTCCCAAAAACACCCATTTAGGGCAAGATCCTAAATTTGGAAAATATGAGAAGAAGGTCAAAGGAACGTGGTGGCCCCGGTCGTGGTGCTGCTGGTGGAGCTCCTGTTGCAGGGAGAGGACGTGGTCGATCTGTGGCAGCTACACGCACAAGTGAAACACCTTCCTCAGGTGCGAGTAGGCGACCGAGCCTGCGGTGGTATTTTGTTGCGCCTAATGAGGCTGTACGAATGTTGAGGCCAGGACAAGTACAGGCGATAGTAGATTGGGTTGCTGACAGTGCCTCGGGTTCCTTCACATTGTCTCCCACCCACTCTTCTGATGAAAGATCAGAGTTGGCACCTGAAGCCCATGTCCATCAGTCTTTCACCTCACCCCCTTGTAAATCAGCCAAGCAGTCTGAGCCCCAAATCATGCAGCAGTCTCTTCTGCTTTTCGATGACTCTGTTAGCAGGGTTTCCCAGGGCCATCCACCCAGCCCTGCCCCAGAAGTGGAAGAGATTGAGTGCACTGATGCCCAACCACTAGGGATGAGCTCGGTGTTCGAGTCGAACATAAGTTCGACTCGAACATCGGCTGTTTGACCGTTCGGCGAACATCGAACGATTTGGGCCGTTCGCGCCAAATTCGAGTGACGCGAACGGCCCACAATACACTGCGCCATCGCAGTGCAATCCCGGCGCTGTGATTGGCCAAGCATGCACTGTGACCCCGCATGCTTGGCCAATCACAGCGCCGGCAGCTAGGAGAGCCATAATTGGCTACAGACAGGTTGCCTGTGGCCAATTATAGCTCAGGGGGTTTAGCACACGCCCCACACTATAAAAGGCCACCAGCGCGGCGGCCTTGTGTAGTGTGTTCCGGCGCAGGGAAGGAGTTACATAGGCAGGGACAGTGTCAGTGCTATTTGTACCTCAAACTTGTGTGTAGGGAGAGAGAAGGATAGGCAGGGAGAGTGTCAGTGTCATATTCTTTGCTAAACCTTGTGTGCAGGGAGAGAGAAGGATAGGCAGGGGACAGTGTCAGTGTCACATTCTTTGCTAAACCTTGTGTGCAGGGAGAGAGAAGGATAGGCAGGGAGAGTGTCAGTGTCATATTCTTTGATAAACCTTGTGTGCAGGGGGAGAGAGAAGGATAGGCAGGGGACAGTGTCAGTGTCACATTCTTTGCTAAACCTTGTGTGCAGGGAGAGAGAAGGATAGGCAGGGAGAGTGTCAGTGTCATATTCTTTGCTAAACCCTGTGTGCAGGGAGAGAGAAGGATAGGCAGGGGACAGTGTCAGTGTCACATTCTTTGCTAAACCTTGTGTGCAGGGAGAGAGAAGGATAGGCAGGGAGAGTGTCAGTGTCATATTCTTTGATAAACCTTGTGTGCAGGGAGAGAGAAGGATAGGCAGGGAGAGTGTCAGTGTCATTTTTGCTAAGCCTCCTGAACATTATACACCTGACGTAAGCCCGTATTGCTGTGTTTTCCTGGTGTGTTACACCAACAGGCATTTGCAGCACTTACAGCGGGCGGAGTGTGCCTCCTGCACATTATACACCTGAAGTTAGCCTGTATTGCTGTGTTTTCCTGGTGTTACACCAACAGGCATTTGCAGCACTTACAGCGGGCGGAGTGTGCCTCCTGATCATATTACACCTGAAGTTAGCCCGTATTGCTGTGTTTTCCTGGTGTGGTACACCAACAGGCATTTGCAGCACTTACAGCGGGCGGAGTGTGCCTCCTGCACATTATACACCTGAAGTTAGCCCGTATTGCTGCGTTTTCCTGGTGTGTTACACCAACAGGCATTTGCAGCACTTACAGCGGGCGGAGTGTGCCTCCTGCACATTATACACCTGAAGTTAGCCTGTATTGCTGTGTTTTCCTGGTGTTACACCAACAGGCATTTGCAGCACTTACAGCGGGCGGAGTGTGCCTCCTGATCATATTACACCTGAAGTTAGCCCGTATTGCTGTGTTTTCCTGGTGTGTTACACCAACAGGCATTTGCAGCACTTACAGCGGGCGGAGTGTGCCTCCTGCACATTATACACCTGAAGTTAGCCCGTATTGCTGCGTTTTCCTGGTGTGTTACACCAACAGGCATTTGCAGCACTTACAGCGGGCGGAGTGTGCCTCCTGCACATTATACACCTGAAGTTAGCCTGTATTGCTGTGTTTTCCTGGTGTTACACCAACAGGCATTTGCAGCACTTACAGCGGGCGGAGTGTGCCTCCTGATCATATTACACCTGAAGTTAGCCCGTATTGCTGTGTTTTCCTGGTGTGTTACACCAACAGGCATTTGCTGCACTTACAGTGGGCGGAGTGTGCCTCCTGAACATTATACACCTGAAGTTAGCCTGTATTGCTGTGTTTTCCTGGTGTTACACCAACAGGCATTTGCAGCACTTACAGCGGGCGGAGTGTGCCTCCTGATCATATTACACCTGAAGTTAGCCTGTATTGCTGTGTTTTCCTGGTGTGTTACACCAACAGGCATTTGCAGCACTTATAGCAGGCGTAGTGTGATTCCTGCAAAATATACTCCTGAAGCTAGGCCTTATTGCTGGTTTTCCCATCTCCCTGCAGGCCATTAGAATGTCTGGAAGGCAAACAAGGAGAAGCAGACAGTCAGGAGCCAATAGAAGAGGGCAAGCAGGCTCTGTGTCTAGAGACAACAGTGCTGGTCGTGGACGCGGTGCATCGCCATCAGCACGTGGCCATGGGACACGCTTGTCCTTCTTTTCGGCAGCTGGACGTGTTGAGCCGAAGACTTGGTAGAGTGGATGACCAAGCCCTCCTCATCCTCCTCATCCTTTCTCACCAAGGCTCAGGGTACTGGCAAAGCAGCTGCCAAAGCGTCCTCTTCCCTGGTATCAATGTCATCATCAGTCACTCCTTCCCTAGACCAACCATGTCCTCCTGAGGAGTCCCCCGAACTGTTTGAGCACAGTGTTGGGTACATGCTCCAGGAGGATGCCCAGCGTTTCGAAGGGTCTGATGATGATACCCAGCTAGAGGAAGGCAGTAGCGTGAGAGCAGAGAGAGGGGATGCTCAAGAAGGACACCAATCTGGCAGTTATGTTCCAGCAGCTGCAGCATACTGCCAGATTGGCTCCAGTGATGAGGAGGGAGAGGATGATGAGGTCACTGACTCCACATGGGTGCCTAATAGGAGAGAGGAGGAGGAGGAGGAGGATGAGGAGGAGGCACATCTCCAACGAGGCAGGATGCCCTCGGGGGGCCAGCGTAAGGGCAGCACACCGACGGAATCACACCGCAGAGCTTCGCCTGTGCAGGGCGCTGCCTCTGCCCGTTATTCAAAAAGTTCTTTGGTGTGGGCCTTTTTTGAGTCGAGTGCATCAGATCGCACAGCTGCTGTTTGCAACATATGTCTCAAGCGTATATCACGTGGCCAAAACATCACCCGCTTGGGCACCACATGCTTGACCAGACATATGTTGACCTGCCATGCAGCTCGTTGGCAAGCCTACCTTAAAGTGGTTGTATACCCAAATTTTGTACAAGCACCTACAGGTAAGCCTACATTAAGGCTTACCTGTAGGTGCTTGTAATATCTCCGAGACCAACACAGTCTCGGAGATATTTGCAAAAAAAACTGTACCGCTATCTACGGCGCATGCGCGCCGTAGATAACGGCGCAGGTGCACTGAGCGCGGCGGCTCTTGAATGGGAGCCTGCCGGACACTGCCGGAAATTTGCGCATGCGCGGGGATCGTGCCGTTCCCCGCGCATGTGCGGGAGTGACGTCATCGCCGCTCCGGCCAATCACAGCGCCGGAGCGGCGATACCCGGAAGTCACTCCGGGTATCATGGATTCGACGGAGGACGCATCCGAGGACCGCTGCGGGGGCTTCGATCTAAGGTAAGTGATTGATAATGAGCTAGTATGCTAGTCATACTAGCTCATTATACCTTTGCCTTGCAGGTTAACCAAAAAAAAAAAAAAAAGTTTTGCGGTATACAACCGCTTTAAAGACACACACCAAAGAACAAAGCGAACCTCTCCTTGCACCACATCAGCTGGGATCTCCAACCCCACTATACCTTCAGTCCTCTCTGAAACCTGCACTGAGAGGAATGAAGGTGTAGAATTAGGTGTGTCACAGCCAAGTACTTGCGGGCACTCTGCTAGCAGTACACCGACGTCCAATTCTAGCAGACAAATTTCCCTGCCCCAGCTGCTGGACCGTCGAAAGAAGTTCACTCCCAGCCATCCACATGCCCAGCGGTTGAATGCTAGCTTGGCTAAATTGCTAGCGCTTCAACTGCTGCCTTTTCAGTTGGTAGACTCGGCCCCCTTCCGTGAATTTGTGCAATGTGCGGTTCCTCAGTGGCAGGTTCCCCAAAGCCACTTTTTCTCACGGAAGGCGATTCCGGCTCTCTACCGGCATTTGGAAGGCAATGTCTTGGCCTCGCTGGACAGGGCGGTCAGCGGTAAGGTGCATATTACCGCTGACTCATGGTCCAGCAGGCATGGACAGGGACGTTACCTTTCTTTCATGGCCCATTGGGTCACTCTTTTGGCAGCTGGGAAGGATGCAGGACAAGGTGCAGTAGTGTTGGAGTTTGTTCCGCCGCCACGCCTCCAAAATGCTACTACTGGTTGTGACACACCTCTCTCCTCCACCCCCTCCTCTTCTTCCTCCATGGCCTCTTCCTGTGCTTTGTCCTCGGAACCAGCGGTGCTCCGTAAGCGTTCAAGGGGCTACGCAAGTACGCAGGCAAAAAGATGCCATGCCGTGCTTGCGCTGGTGTGTTTGGGGGACAGGAGCCACACTGGGGCAGAGGTTCTGTCTGCTCTGCAGGGGCAGGCCGAGAGGTGGTTGACGCCACGCCAGCTTAAGCTAGGAATGGTGGTTTGCGACAATGGCACCAACCTCCTCTCCGCCCTCCGACAGGGACAACTGACCCATGTGCCCTGTGTGGCTCACGTGCTTAACCTGGTGGTGCAGCGGTTCTTGGGCAGGTACCCGGGCTTACAGAATGTCCTGAGGCAGGCCAGGAAAGTCTGTGTGCATTTCCGCAGATCTTATAATGCCAGTGCTTGCCTGGCTGAGCTGCAAAAGGAGTTGAACCTGCCCAAGAACCGCCTTATATGTGACATGCCCACCAGGTGGAACTCAACGTTGGCCATGCTGCAGCGGCTGCACACGCAGCAAAGGGCCATCAATGAGTACCTGTGCGACTACGGCACCAGGACAGGGTCAGGGGAGCTCGTTTTTTTTTCACCACGCCAGTGGGGCATGATCAGGGATGCATGCACTGTCCTGGCACCATTTGAGGAGGCCACGAGGATGGTGAGCAGTGACAGTGCATGCATCAGTGACACTGTAAAACATGGCATGTAGTAGGTAAGTGCGTCCAGGAGATGTTCCAGTGGCAGGGCAGTCCCAGTCTCTGATGTTAAAGGTCACTGGCTGAAGAAGGAACCAATGAGCTGTTCCGAAACGCGTCCCGCCTCCATGACACACTTCCTGTCCACTTCCTGTTCGTGTTCCATGCTGGTTTCTGTCTCACTTCCTCTGACATCATCCCCAGGCTCCAGCGTTACTGTGTCCTCTGAACATTCACAGCACAATCAGCTGTTATCGTGGACTTTCCTGGAAGCTTTAACATCAGAGACTGGGACTGCCCTGCCACTGGAACATCTCCTGGACGCACTTACCTACTACATGCCTGTTTCATCCACTATCTTGTAAGTGTTTTTAACCCTTTTAGGGGATATTAAAAGTTTTATACTTCTGCACTTAGAGGCGCCTTGTTTGTTTTTCTGTTTCCATTAGAGATTGCTTGTCTCCCTGAGTGCTGCCTAAAGTGTGTGAAGATTTGCTACCCTCTCCAACACAGACCTTATCTGTCAGGATTCAAATGCTTGGAGCGCCCTGGATATACACATTTTTCTGCATCAGTGACACTGTACCTCTTGTCCACCTGTTGGAACATACGCTGCGTGGAATAATGGACAGGGCACTTGAGGCAGAATAGAGGCAGGAAGAGGAGGACTTCCTTGCCTCTCAAGGCCCCCATTACCCAGACACTGTTCCTTCTGTCCCACCCATCGCACAGGAAGAGGAGGAGGAGGAGGAGGAGGATTGTGTCAGCATGGAGGTGGAGCCTGGCACTCAGCATCATCAGCAGCAGTCTTTTAGGGATGATTTACAGTCCCAAGAAACCAGTGGACTTGTACGTGGCTGGGAGGAGGTGGCTGCGGATCATGTCGTCCTTAGTGACCCAGAGGACTCCGGACCGAATGCCTCAGCTAACCTACGCTGCATGTCCTCCCTGATCCTGCAAAGTCTGCGGAAGGATCCTCGTATTCTTCGGATCAAGGAGAGGGATCATTACTGGCTGGCCACTCTCCTTGATCCACGGTAGAAGGGTAAGGTTGCGGACCTTATCTTACGGTCGCAGAGGGAGCAGAGGATGAGACAACTCCGGGAGGCCTTGCAGAAAGGTCTGTGCAACGCGTTCCCAGAGACTGGGAGGTTACAAACTCCTGGTCCCGGACAACGAGTTGCTGAGGCTTCGGTCAGTCAAAGAAGGAGCGGTGGGGAAGGTGGCCGTCTGACCGATGCGTTCAGACAATTCTTTAGTCCGCAGCCCCAAGGTATGATCGGTTCCAGCAACCATCGCCAGCGTCTGATATACATGGTGCAGGAATACCTAGGGGCAAGGTCAGACTTGGACACCTTCCCCACCGAAAATCCTCTGGCTTACTGGGTCTTGAGGATGGATCACTGGCCAGAGCTTGCACAATATGCAATTGAGCTACTGGCCTGTCCTGCATCCAGCGTTCTTTCAGAACGCACATTCAGTGCTGCTGGAGGATTTGTCACGGATCACAGGGTGCGCCTGTCCACTGACTCGGTTGATCGACTGACCTTCATAAGGATGAACCAGTCTTGGATCACCACCAGCTACCAAACACCTGAAGCTGATATAACAGACTAATTTATTTTCAAATGTCACATCCCTTCAAGACTGATGCTGATGCTGAGAGACTGTCCTGTTATATTGACTGACTATCTACCTCCTCCTCAATGATCCGATTGATGATGATAGCTTGGAAGAACATTTTTGTTTCTGGGTGCCTCCACCAGTGGCTAAGGCCCAATTTTTCAGCCCCTGTTTAACAGGGGCATGTAATTACAATTTTTTATGCAATGCTTTGCAGCAGGGCTCATTCCTGCACTCCAACTAGAGTATCTGGGAGAGGTTGCAGTGTCGTGGCACCAGCACCAGTGGCTAAGGCCCAATTTTTCAGCCCCTGTTTAACAGGGGCGTGTTATTACAATTCTTTATGCAATGCTTTGCAGCAGGGCTCATTCCTGCACTCCAACTAGAGTATCTGTGAGGGGTTGCAGTGTCGTGGCACCAGCACCAGTGGCTAAGGCCCAATTTTTCAGCCCCTGTGTAACAGGGGCGTGTAATTACAATTTTTGATGCAATACTTTGCAACAGGGCTCATTGCTGTGCTCCAAGTACAGTATCTGTGAGGGGTTGCAGTGTTGTGGCACCAGTGTCTAAGGCCCAATTTTTCTGCCCCTGTTTAACAGGGGCATGTAATTACAATTCTTGATCTAATAATTCACAGCAGGGCCCATTCCTGCGCCCACCAAGAGTAACTGTGAGGCCTTACAGTGTTGTGTCAACACCACCACCACCACCACCAAAGGCCCAATTTTTCAGCCCCTGTTCAACAGGGGCATGCAATTACAATTCTTGATCTACAGTAATAATTCACAGCAGGGCCCATTCATGCGCCCACCAAGAGTAACTGTGAGGGCTCACAGTGTTGTGGCAACACCAACACCTAAGGGGCAAATTTCAGCTGAGTATATACGGCAGGCCCCTACTTTCAAACATCCAACTTACAAACGACTCCTCCTTGCAAACGGAAGGATACAACAGGAAGTGAGAGGAAATCTACCCCTAGGAAGGCAAATTCTCTCCTGTAAGAGTTAATATGGGAAAAAAAGTGTTTCCTCTCCACTGATGCTTTATCACCAATTCTTGTTTCAATAAAAACCCCAAATTTTCAAAAAACATTTGTCATTAGGACGGAAAGTGAGGTGAACTGTTCTGGACAGGTGCACACTGCACAGACAGCAAAACAAATGTTACAGGGGTGATAACCCTTCCCTATGTTTTCCAAAAAGCTTAAAAATAGATTTTTGGGCTGAAGCTACACTTAAAAAATGTACCTGTTCAAAATTACAAACAGATTCTACATAAGAACAAACCTACAGTCCCTGTCTTGTATGCACAGCCTGTATACGGCTGTTCAGAGTATATAGGGCCTTTTTTATTTTGTGTGCGGGGTTCCCCTTAATATCCATACAAGACCCAAAGGGTCTGGTAATGGGCTGGGGTAGGGGGGGGTGTGATGGGGTAGCTATGCCATTTTTCTTAAAGATTTTCATCCATATTACCGGGACCAGACATTACATTAAAGCCGCAAGCAGTTTTAAATGGCTTTTTTTCCTTTAGAAATGTAATTTTGTGCAGGGACAGTTCTAAACACGGGAAACACATGGCACTTCACAGGCATACTTTAGACACCCCCCAGGTACGATATTTAAAGGAATATTAGACTTTTTTTTTTTCACTTTATGCATCATTAAAATGACTGCTCCCGAAAAACGGCCGTTTTTAAAACTTTTTTTTGGATTGATACATGTCCCCTGGTGCAGAACCCGGGTTCCCAAACCCCTTTTAGGACAATAACATGCATAATAGTCGTTATAATTAGCACTTTAGATTTCGAACGTTCGCATCCATTGTATTTAATAGGGTTCTAAAGTTCGTGCGAACTTTCGGTCCGTTCGCGGGTTCTGGTGCGAACCGAACCCGGGGGTGTTCGGCTCATCACTACCAACCACTTATGTTTCATGATGAGTACATGGGAGGACCATCGCAGCACGTCTCGGATGATGACGAAACACAGGTGCCAACTGCTGCTGCTTTCGCAATTGTGCAGACAGACAAGGAGGGCAGGGGTGAAGACTGGGTGGAAGATGATGTGGAGGACGATGAGGTCCTCGACCCCACATGGAATCAACGTTATGCAGGTGACCAGTGTTGTTCGAAGGAAGAGGCGGTGGTCGCACAGAGCCACCAGCACAGCAGAAGAGGGAGCAGGGTGCAAAAGCGGAGCTTCCGTCCCCTAGACAGTACGTCTGCTACTGCCCAATGCAGCAAGGGACCGAGCACACCAAAGCTAGGTCCAAGGAGTTCCCTAGCGTGGCAGTTCTTCACACAATGTGCTGATGACAAGACACGAGTGGTTTGCACGCTGTGCAATCAGAGCCTGAAGCGAGGCATAAACGTTCTCAACCTGAGCACAACCTGCATGATCAGGCATCTAAGTGCAAAGCACGAGCTGCAGTGGAGTAGACACCTCAAAAACCAAGAAAGGTCTCTGGCTCCTCCTGCTTCCTCTTCTGCTGCAGTCCCGGCCTCTTCATCCACCTCTGTAGTGACAGTGGCACCTGCCACCCCGCAAACAGAGGATCTGCCAGCAACACTACCACCTGGGTCACCAACCATCTCCACAATGTCCCATGGAAGCGTTCAGCTCTCTATCTCCCAAACACTGGAGCGGAAGAGGAAGTACCCCCCTAGCCACCCGCGATCCCTGGCCCTGAATGCCAGCATTTCAAAATTCTTCGCCTTTGAAATGCTGTCATTCCGTCAGGTGGAGACGCAGAGTTTTAAATGCCTGATGGCATTTGCTGTCCCACAGTACGTCGTGCCCAGCCGCCACTACTTTTCCAGGCGAGCCATCCCTTCCCTGCACAACCAAGTGGGGGACAAAATCAGGTGTGCACTGCGCAACGCCATCTATGGCAATGTCCACCTAACTGCGGATGCGTGGACCAGTAAGCACGGTCAGGGACGTTATATCTCCCTAACAGCACACTGGGTAAATGCAGTGGCGGCTGGGCCTGAGGCAGATAGCAGTTTGGCGCATGTCCTTCCACCACCGAGGATTGCAGGGCGCTTCAGTTTGCCTCCTGTTGCTAACTCCTCCTACTCTGCTTCCTCATCCTCTACCGCCTCCTCATCCGGTCAGCGTAACACCTTCACCACCAACTTCAGCACAGCCAGGGGTAAACGACAGCAGGCAGTTTTAAAACTTTCCTGTGTGGGGGAAAAACCCCACACCGCGCAGGAGTTGTGGAGGGACATGGAACAACAGACCGATGAGTGGTTGCCGTCAGTGAGCCTCAAGCCCGGCCTGGTGGTGTGCGATAATGGGCGAAATCTCGTAGCAGCTCTGGGCCTAGCCGGTTTGACGCACATCCCTTGCCTGGCGCATGTGCTGAACTTGGTGGTCCAGAGGTTCCTTAAAAATTACCCCAATATGCCAGAGCTGCTGCAGAAAGTGCAGGCTGTCTGTGCGCACTTTCGGCGTTCTCACCCTGCTGCTGCTCGCCTGTCAGCGCTGCAGCGTATCTTCGGCCTTCCCGCTCACCGCCTCATATGTGACGTGCCCACAAGGTGGAACTCCACCTTGCACATGCTGGCCAGACTGTGCGAGCAGCAGCAGGTGGTAGTGGAGTTTCAGCTGCAGCAATCACGCGTGAGTCGCTCTGCGGAACAGCACCACTTCACCACCAATAACTGGGCCTCCATGCGAGACCTGTGTGCCTTGTTGCGATGTTTCGAGTACTCCACCAACATGGCCAGTGCCAATGACGCCGTCCTCAGCGTTACTATCCCAGTTCTATGCCTCCTTGAAAAAACGCTTCGGGCGATGATGGAAGAGGATGTGGCACAGGAGTATGAGGAGGAGGAGGAGGAAGCGGGATCATTTCAAAGGCTTTCAGGGCAGTCTTTCACAAGTGGCTACAAGGGTGGGTTCCTGCACCAACAAACGCCAGGTACACAATTGTCCGGCAGCAAGGGCACAGTTCTGGAGGATGACGAGGAGGAGATGGAGGAGGAGGAGGAGGAGGAACCATGTTCACAGCAGGGTGGCACCCAGATCAGCTCATGGCCATCACTGGTGCATGGCTGGGGGGATACAGAGGACACAGACGATACACCTCCCACAGAGGACAGCTTTTCTTTGCCTCTGGGCAGCCTGGCACACATTAACGATTACATGCTGCAGTGTTTCCGCAACGACCGCCGAGTTGCCCACATTTTAACTGGTGCTGATTACTGGGTGGCCACCCTGCTGGATCCCCGTTACAAGGACAACGTACCGTCCTTAATTCCCTCACTGGAGCGGGATCGTAAGATGCGCGAGTACAAGCGCACGCTGGTAGACGCGCTGCTGGTGGCATTCCCACCTGACAGCGGGCGTACGGTGGAAGCACAAGGCAAAGGCAGAGGAGGAGGAAGAGGTCGCCAATGCAGCCGGGGCACCGCCAGCACCTCAGAAGGCAGGGTTAGCATGGCCGAAATGTGGAAAAGCTTTGTCAGCACGCCACAACAACCAGCACCACCAGCTGAGATGGAACGTCTTAGCAGGAGGCAGCATTTCACCAAGATGGTTGAGCAGTATGTGTCCACAGGCCTACACGTACTGGATGACGGGTCTGCCCCCTTCAACTTCTGGGTCTCCAATTTGGCCACATGGCCTGAGCTTGCCCTTTACGCCTTGGAGGTGCTGGCCTGCCCTGCAGCCAGTGTATTATCTGAACGTGTATTTAGCACGGCAGGGGGCGTTATCACAGACAAGCGCAGCCGCCTGTCCAGAGCCAATGTGGACAAGCTCACGTTTATTAAAATGAACCAGGCATGGATCCCACAGGACTTGTCCGTACCTTGTGCAGAATAGACATGTATACCGGTGTTGTGACAAAAACTGTCCGGCCATCGGATTGTGTCCGGCCCGTACTGCGCAGGCGCAGCGCTTGCGCAGTACAGAGGACAAGGAGATTCACAAAATCTCCAAAGATGAACGGCGCCTGCGCTGTGAGTGCAGGTTCAAGCCCCACCATCCAAGTGGACATACGGTAGCACATAGTAACAGGGCCCCTCATGGGCTCGCTTCAATCGCCACGCTTCGGGCACGGCCTCGCTTGGCTCGGCTTGAACCTCGGATGGTGTGGCTTTCACCTGGACTCACCGCGCAATCGCCGTTCGTCTTGGGAGATTTTCGAAATCCCCTTGTCCTACATACTGAGCAAGCGCAGTACAGGGCGGACACTATTCGACGGGGGACAGAATTCGACACATCACCGGCCTTACCCAGCCATTGTTGTATTTTTGAACCAGTGTTGGCTACCTCGTCCTCCTCCACCGCCGCTTCCACCTACACAGCCACATCCACCGCCACCTCAACCTCCTACTCCATATGGACCTCGTCCTCCTAGGTCAAGATTATAATTTTTATTTTATTTTTTTGTAGTTCACAGATCCTTTCCCCCTTACCTGCCTTTATGTTGTTGGCTCCTCGCAGGAGGGAGAAAGGCACACCGCACTACCAGCCCGTACCCTCCTATATAAAGAGGTTGAGCGGTGTACTTGACGGGCCGTGTCCACAGCCGGAGTCAAAACTCCTCCAGAGGATGATTCTCACCTCTACTGTAGGTAGAGGCAAGTCCTTGACTTCCCAGTAAAGTCAATGTCCACACCAGCTGAAACTCCAACTCTTATTCTCTCATGGCAAAATAAACTGTACTCGGATAGAAAAGGTTAGAGCAAATAAACAGGACAGCTTAAGGTGTGGAGGAGGTCCAGGCACAAACGTAGCACATTCACTTCACTGCTTAGGTTTCTCAAACAGTTTTAGGCGCACGGTCTCTGCCACAGACCTTGAGGTTGGTCTCTGCCACAGACCGGGTGTACAAGGCCCCTGCCACCGACCTGGAGAACTTTGGTCTCTGCCACAGACCAGGGTGTATAAGGTCCCTGCCACGGGCCGGGTGAATAAGGCCTCTGATACAGTCAAGATGACCTTGAGCTTCTCCTTCTACGAACCTAGCCCATATCAAGGGGAAGACATCTCTCCAGGGAGTCAACAGACCCTTCCTTCACTGTGACTCCCGCATCGGTCCATCAGAATGATCCTCCCTTCCCTGGAACAGGGTCCCCTACACGAGGCGGCACCCTAAGACTCCTCGACCCTTAGCGGACTCCAGACGAAGGCTCTGGACTCCAGGCTTTACTCCCGCCTCTAGGCCTCCATACCCAGGGCAGCAGGAACTCCAGGATAGTACCTCACCCCGGGCTAAAGGTGCCCGAGATGGAACAGGAACACGTGCACCCAGGCCAAAGGCACCTGGGCGCGGACCCCACTGGAAATTAGCCCCCAGGCCAAAGGTCTGCCCCTTTTATCTCCTCTCCCGGCATGCACAGCAGGTTCCCCGCCCCGCTGTACTACTGCCAAGAGGGTACACAAAAGGCACAGCACTGTATCGGCGGTTCAACCCTAGCCTACCATGGCAGCGCCACCTGTAGGCCGCAGGGAACTGCAAACCAATACTGTCCCCCGAGGACAAAATGGTCCGTGAATCCTACAGAATTAGGGTGTTTGAGCCTTTTTACCACTCAAACACTTCCCTTAAATTTAGCACCCTGCTACATTTTTATTTCAAAGTATTTTATTTTCCCACTAGCTTATCCATGAAATTGAATATTTTTTTACAGAAAGGCCGTATACTGGGGCATTCCCACCATATGTGTGGCATCGTGCCGTTGAGTTTCTGAGGTTCTTAATGACTTCCTGTACCTCTTCTGCTGAGAAGGGGGCCTCCAGCATATTATTTTTTTTTATTTTTTTATGTTATTTTAAGTTATTTCCCTATCCACATTTGTTTGCAGAGCACTTGCCATGCTCTTAACACAATTTTGCTGCCATTTGCAGCCCTCTAGCCCTTTCCATTACTTTTTTAGAGCCTTTTTAGTCCTCAGAAGTTCGGGTCCCCATTGACTTCAATGGGATTCGGAGTTTGGGGTCAAGTTCGGGTCAAGTTCGGTCCCGAACCCGAACTTTTTTCCGAAGTTCGGCCGAACCCGTCAAACCCGAACATCCAGGTGTCCGCTCAACTCTATCCCCGATTAATAGACCTTTAATGAATTTCGAACAAATGTTAATAGAAAAACAAAATCCGAGAAATGGACTTTCTAAAATATACAAAATGTTAATCCCCTCTGGCCCTATTAACTCCTTGCTTACTGGGCACATAAACCCCCTTCCTGCCCAGGCGAAATTTCAGCTTTTGGCACTGCGTCGCTTTGAATAACAATTGCGCGGTCGTGCGACGTGGCTCGCAAACAAAATTGACGTCATTTTTTCCCCACAAATAGAGATTTCTTTTGGTGGTATTTGATCACCTCTGCGGTTTTTATTTTTTGCGCTATAAACCAAAAAATAGCGACAATTTTTTAAAAAAACACAATACTTTTAGATTTTTGCTATAATAAATATCCCATTTTTTTTTTTTAAAACAATTTTTTCCTCAGTTTAGGCCGATACGTATTCTTCTACATATTTTTGGTTAAAAAAAATCCCAATAAGCGTATAGTGATTGGTTTGCGCAAAAGTTATAGTGTCTACAAAATAGGGGATAGAATTCTGACATTTTTTTTTTTTACTAGTAATGGCGGCGATCTGCGATTTTTGTCAGGACTGCGATATTGCGGCGGACACATCAGACACTTTTGACACATTTTTGGGACCATTCACATTTATACAGCGATCAGTGCTATAAAACTGCAGTGATTACTGTATAAATGTGACTGGCAGGGAAGGGGTTAACACTAGGGGGCGAGGAAGGGGTTAATATGTTCCCTAATGTGTAATTGCTACTGTGGGGGGAGGGGACTGACTGGGGGAGGAGACCGATCTGTGTCCCTATGTACAAGGGACACAGCATCGGTCTCCTCTCTCCCTGACAGGACATGGATCTGTGTGTTTACACACACAGATCCATGTCCTTGTCTCTGTACTGGCCGATCGCGGGTACCTGGCGGACAGTGATGCGCCAGGCACGCACGCGCCCCCCAGTGGCCAGAGGAGCGGAGGCCGTATAAAGACGGCCTCCCGGCATTGTAGAACCACTTTGCGGCCGTCATTAGTCTTATGACGGGCGCAAAGTGGTTAATGAACTAGTATATATGAGAAAATGGGAGGAGGAAATAGGAAATTCGATCTCAGTAAAAGAATGGGAAAAGGCATTTTTAACAATCCACAAGGCATCAATAGCAGTTAAACACCAAGAAAGAAACTACAAAATTATAATGAGGTGGTATTGGATCCCAGTGACCCTAAACAAAATAAATGAAAAGAATACAGAAATCTGCTGGAGATGTTTAGTGGACAGGGGAACAACGGTCTATATATGGTACGGGTGTCAAGTGTTGAGGGATCTATGGAATAAGATATTGGAGAGGAGATATATCGGAGGGTATCAGAATCTGACATACAAATAAATATAGATACTGTAATATTATCCAAAATCCCAGGGACGCTAAAATCTATAAAGACAGATATACTTCATAATATGATAACAGCAGGTAGAACAACAATAGCCCGTAAATGGCGGAAAACCAAAATTCCTACAATAGCGGAATGGGTAAATGAAATGAATGAAATGCAATTTATGGAAAAACAGATCAGGGAGGAAGGGCTTACAAATAATCAAATGCCCAAAATATGGCAACGATGGGAGGAATTCCGGCTCTCAAAAAGCGTAATGGAGTACTTATGAATAGGAGGACCACGCCCCAGGGAGCGAAGAGGGGAGGAATGGACAGGAGAGGGGGGGGTTCCCCCCAATTATTTAAAACGTGTTTTTTTCTTTTTGTTTTCTTTTTTTTTTTTTTTTTGTTTTTTGTTTGCGATCGTTTGAATGGGAGGAAGATATGAATCGGGAGAAGGATAGTATGAATGTTATGGGTAAATGTAGTAAGAAGATTGTAGAGCAGACGATTGTAGATGGTAATCTGAAAGCAGGATAAGACGCATAATGTAAAACAAAAATGAATATGTATGTGTATGTATTTTGTATATGTTTATAAATTTTATAAAAAAGAGATTGAAAACAAAGACAGATAGGACCACCAAGGTGAGTGGGCCACCCAAGAATGGAGCCTAAAAGGGCTATAGGACAAGAAGTGAAGGGAAATCTCCCCAATGGGACACAGATGGCAAGAAAACTGACGGGGTTATAACTCTTTCATACTTTATTCAAAATGAAGAACAAGGGTTTGCATTCTAGTGCCAACAAGCCTAAACAGGAAAGCAGCAGAACTAGATTTTCTCAGCTATACTTAGCAGAATACTAATGTTTTCCATCTGTTCCAGCATAACCATATGAATTATTGTTACCTTTTCTGAATAATTGTGTATATAAAATGTAGGTATTATTTTATAGGTGATGCTGCAATATATTGCAGCCTTGCTTAGTAAAGAGTTATGATTAAAATGTGAGAGGTATGCCTACTACAACCCTTGCTGGCCTGGGCTCCTGACATTTCAGTGAATGAGGGCAGAGACATAGCTGCAGGGATTGTAAGGCACATGATCAGCGTAAACTCGTGATGAACAGCTCTCAAGAATGAAGCCTACAAGTCAGTTCTTTCCTCTCCTGACTTGTGTGTAGTTGACGTGCTTTTCCAGTCCGGCCATGGCTTCCCCGCGGCTGGAGACTTTCTGCTGTCCCAATAGGGATCCAGCCACCCAATTTGTGCTGGATTATGAACCTAACATATTTAGCTCCCTGTGCATTGGTAGTGGTCTGGTTAGTCTCTTATTAACCATTGTGCAAATGCTGCCTAAAACAAAGCATGGCTTTAGAAAACAAGGGAGATCCACTTTGCCTAAACCTTCCTCATCAAAGATCCTCCTCTTAGTCATAGTATGTGATATGCTTGGCTGTTTAGGTAAGGTAATCCAGATATTTTATGTGTTAATATTTGCATGCATGTTTTTATATTTATATATGACTTAACGCTTTGCATAAGAATAATTCTTACTTGTGTCTAGCATTATATCAACAGCAAGAGTAATGTTTACTTTAGTATTCAAATATAATTTCCACTGATATCAAGATCCTGTATTATGTTGAACTTACATGGGACAATCTTATGGGAATTCAAGTACTTCTCTTGGTTATCAGTATTTCTGGAAAGTGCATATCTGAAGATCCAGCAGTAGAAAATTTACAGCATGCTGGTTATTTAGCCATTTGAAACCTTGAGATAATTTACATTATTGTCATAAGGAGTTACTATGACCTTTTCTGTGTATATATCAGGCTTATGACAGATGATCAGATTTTATAGGTAGTTAGGAAATCTGCACATTCAAATAATTGCAGTATTGTATTTGGGGTGTGTTCAGTGAATTTAAAGGGGTTGCAAAGGTTCGTTTTTTATTTTCTAAATAGGTTCCTTTAAGCTAGTGCATTGTTGGTTCACTTACCTTTTCCTTAGATTTCCTTTCTAAATATTTTTTTTCTTTGTTTTCTTTGTCTGAATTTCTCACTTCCTGTTCCTCCTCAGTAAGCTGTTCAGTAGGGATGAGCTCGGTGTTCGAGTCGAACATAGGTTCGACTCGAACATCGGCTGTTCGCGCGTTCGGCGAACAACGAACGATTTGGGCCGTTCGCGCCAAATTCGAGTGACGCGAACGGCCCACAATACACTGCGCCATCGCAGTGTAATCCCGGCACTGTGATTGGCCAAGCATGCACTGTGACCCTGCATGCTTGGCCAATCACAGCGCCGGCAGCGAGGAGAGCAATGATTGGCCACAGGCAGGATGCCTGTGGCCAATTATAGCTGAGGGGGTTTAGTACACGCCCCACACTATAAAAGGCCGCCAGCGCGGCGGCCTTGTGTAGTGTGTTCCGGAGCAGGGAAAGTGAAGGATAGGCAGGGACAGTGTCAAATCTTGTCAAATCTATTCTTTGCTAAACCTTGTGTGTAGGGACAGAGAAGGATAGGCAGGGAGAGTGTCAGTGCCATATTCTTTGCTAAACCTTGTGTGTAGGGAGAGAGAAGGATAGGCAGGGAGAGTGTCAGTGTCATATACTTTGATAAACCTTGTGTACAGGGAGAGAGAAGGATAGGCAGGGGACAGTGTCAGTGTCATATTCTTTGCTAAACCTTGTGTGCAGGGAGAGAGAAGGATAGGCAGGGAGAGTGTCAGTGTCATATACTTTGATAAACCTTGTGTACAGGGAGAGAGAAGGATAGGCAGGGGACAGTGTCAGTGTCATATTCTTTGCTAAACCTTGTGTGCAGGGAGAGAGAAGGATAGGCAGGGAGAGTGTCAGTGTCATATTCTTTGCTAAACCTTGTGTGCAGGGAGAGAGAAGGATAGGCAGGGAGAGTGTCAGTGTCATATACTTTGATAAACCTTGTGTGCAGGGAGAGAGAAGGATAGGCAGGGGACAGTGTCAGTGTCATTGTTGCTAAGCCTCCTGCACATTATACACCTGAAGTTAGCCCGTATTGCTGCTTTTTCCTGGTGTGTTACACAAACAGGATTTTGCGGCACTTACAGCGGGCGGAGTGTGCCTCCTGACCATATTACACCTTAACTTAGCCTGTATTGCTGCTTTTTCCTGGTGTGTTACACAAACAGGATTTTGCGGCACTTACAGCGGGCGGAGTGTGCCTCCTGACCATATTACACCTTAACTTAGCCTGTATTGCTGCTTTTTCCTGGTGTGTTACACAAACAGGATTTTGCGGCACTTACAGCGGGCGGAGTGTGCCTCCTGACCATATTACACCTTAACTTAGCCTGTATTGCTGCTTTTTCCTGGTGTGTTACACAAACAGGATTTTGCGGCACTTACAGCGGGCGGAGTGTGCCTCCTGACCATATTACACCTTAACTTTGCCTGTATTGCTGCTTTTTCCTGGTGTGTTACACAAACAGGATTTTGCGGCACTTACAGCGGGCGGAGTGTGCCTCCTGACCATATTACACCTTAACTTAGCCTGTATTGCTGCTTTTTCCTGGTGTGTTACACAAACAGGATTTTGCGGCACTTACAGCGGGCGGAGTGTGCCTCCTGACCATATTACACCTTAACTTAGCCTGTATTGCTGCTTTTCCCATTTCCCTGCAGGCCATTAGAATGTCTGGAAGGCAAACAAGGAGAGGCAGACAGTCAGGAACCAAAAAAAGAGGGCAAGCAGGCTCTGTGTCTAGAGACAACAGTGCTGGTCGTGGACGCGGTGCATCGACATCAGCAAGTGGCCATGGGACACGCTTGTCCTTCTTTTCGGCAGCTGGACGTGTTGAGCCGCATCATGCCGAAGACTTGGTAGAGTGGATGACCAAGCCCTCCTCATCCTCCTCATCCTCTCTCACCCAGGCTCAGGGTACTGGCAAAGCAGCTGCCAAAGCGTCCTCTTCCCTGGTATCAATGTCATCATCAGTCACTCCTTCCCTAGACCAACCATATCCTCCTGAGGAGTCCCCCGAACTGTTTGAGCACAGTGTTGGGTACATGCTCCAGGAGGATGCCCAGCGTTTCGAAGGGTCTGATGATGATACCCAGCTAGAGGAAGGCAGTAGCGTGAGAGCAGAGAGAGGGGATGCTCAAGAAGGACACCAATCTGGCAGTCATGTTCCAGCAGCTGCAGCATACTGCCAGATTGGCTCCAGTGATGAGGAGGGAGGGGATGATGAGGTCACTGACTCCACGTGGGTGCCTAATAGGAGAGAGGAGGAGGAGGAGGATGAGGAGGAGGCACATCTCCAACGAGGCAGGATGCCCTCGGGGGGCCAGCGTAAGGGCAGCACACCGACGGAATCACACCGCAGAGCTCCGCCTGTGCCTCTGCCCGTTATTCAAAAAGTTCTTTGGTGTGGGCCTTTTTTGAGTCGAGTGCATCAGATCGCACAGCTGCTGTTTGCAACATATGTCTCAAGCGTATATCGCGTGGCCAAAACATCACCCGCTTGGGCACCACATGCTTGACCAGACATATGTGTACCTGCCATGCAGCTCGTTGGCAAGCCTACCTTAAAGACCCACACCAAAGAACAAAGCTGACCTCTTCTTGCACCGCATCAGCTGGGATCTCCAACCCCACTATACCTTCAGTCCTCTCTGAAACCTGCTCTGAAAGGAATGAAGGTGTAGAATTAGGTGTGTCACAGCCAAGTACTTGCGGGCACTCTGCTAGCAGTACACCAACGTCCGATTCTAGCAGGCAAATTTCCCTTCCCCAGCTGCTGGACCGTCGAAAGAAGTTCACTCCCAGCCATCCACATGCCCAGCGGTTGAATGCTAGCTTGGCTAATTTGCTAGCGCTTCAACTGCTGCCTTTTCAGTTGGTAGACTCGGCCCCCTTCCGTGAATTTGTGCAATGTGCGGTTCCTCAGTGGCAGGTTCCCAAACGCCACTTTTTCTCATGGAAGGCGATTCCGGCTCTCTACCGGCATGTGGAAGGCAATGTCTTGGCCTCGCTGGACAGGGCGGTCAGCGGTAAGGTGCATATTACCGCTGACTCATGGTCCAGCAGGCATGGACAGGGACGTTACCTTTCTTTCACAGCCCATTGGGTCACTCTTTTGGCAGCTGGGAAGGATGCAGGACAAGGTGCAGTAGTGTTGGAGGTTGTTCCACCGCCACGCCTCCAAAATGCTACTACTGGTTGTGACAAACCTCTGTCCTCCACCCCCTCCTCTTCTTCTTCCTCCGTGGCCTCTTCCTGTGCTTTGTCCTCGGAACCAGCGGTGCTCCGTAGGCGTTCAAGGGGCTACACAAGTACGCAGGCAAAAATATGCCATGCCGTGCTTGCGCTGGTGTGTTTGGGGGACAGGAGCCACACTGGGGCAGAGGTTCTGTCTGCTCTGCAGGGGCAGGCCGAGAGGTGGTTGACGCCACGCCAGCTTAAGCCAGGAATGGTAGTTTGCGACAATGGCACCAACCTCCTCTCCGCTCTCCGACAGGGACAACTGACCCATGTGCCCTGTGTGGCTCACGTCCTTAACCTGGTGGTGCAGCGGTTCTTGGGCAGGTACCCGGGCTTACAGGATGTCCTGAGGCAGGCCAGGAAAGTCTGTGTGCATTTCCGCAGATCTTATAATGCCAGTGCTCGCCTGGCTGAGCTGCAAAAGGAGTTGAACCTGCCCAAGAACCGCCTTATATGTGACATGCCCACCAGGTGGAACTCAACGTTGGCCATGCTGCAGCGGCTGCACACGCAGCAAAGGGCCATCAATGAGTACCTGTGCGACTACGGCACCAGGACAGGGTCAGGGGAGCTCGTTTTTTTTCACCACGCCAGTGGGGCATGATCAGGGATGCATGCACTGTCCTGGCACCATTTGAGGAGGCCACGAGGATGGTGAGCAGTGACAGTGCATGCATCAGTGACACTGTACCTCTTGTCCACCTGTTGGAACATACGCTGCGTGGAATAATGGACAGGGCACTTGAGGCAGAACAGAGGCAGGAAGAGGAGGACTTCCTTGCCTCTCAAGGCCCCCTTTACCCAGACAGTGTTCCTTCTGTCCCACCCATCGCACAGGAAGAAGAGGAGGAGGAGGAGGAGGAGGAGGATTGTGTCAGCATGGAGGTGGAGCCTGGCACTCAGCATCATCAGCAGCAGTCTTTTAGGGATGATTTACAGTCCCAAGAAACCAGTGGACTTGTACGTGGCTGGGAGGAGGTGGCTGCGGATCATGTCGTCCTTAGTGACCCAGAGGATTCCGGACTGAATGCCTCAGCTGACCTACGCTGCATGGCCTCCCTGATCCTGCAAAGTCTGCGGAAGGATCCTCGTATTCTTCGGATCAAGGAGAGGGACCATTACTGGCTGGCCACTCTCCTTGATCCACGGTACAAGGGTAAGGTTGCGGACCTTATCTTACCGTCGCAGAGGGAGCAGAGGATGAGACAACTCCGGGAGGCCTTGCAGAAAGGTCTGTGCAACGCGTTCCCAGAGACTGGGAGGTTACAAACTCCTGGTCTTGGACAACGAGTTGCTGAGGCTTCGGTCAGTCAAAGAAGGAGCGGTGGGGAAGGTGGCCGTCTGACCGAAGCGTTCAGACAATTCTTTAGTCCGCAGCCCCAAGGTATGATCGGTTCCAGCAACCATCGCCAGCGTCTGATATACATGGTGCAGGAATACCTAGGGGTAAGGTCAGACTTGGACACCTTCCCCACCGAAAATCCTCTGGCTTACTGGGTCTTGAGGATGGATCACTGGCCAGAGCTTGCACAGTATGCAATTGAGCTACTGGCCTGTCCTGCATCCAGCGTTCTTTCAGAACGCACATTCAGTGCTGCTAGAGGATTTATCACGGATCACAGGGTGCGCCTGTCCACTGACTCTGTTGATCGACTGACCTTCATAAAGATGAACCAGTCTTGGATCACCACCAGCTACCAAACACCTGAAGCTGATATAACAGACTAATTTATTTTCAAATGTCACATCCCTTCAAGTCTGATGCTGATGCTGAGAGTTTGTCCTGTTATGTTGACTGACTATCCTCCTCCTCCTCAATGATCCGATTGACGATGATAGCTTGGAAGAACATTTTTGTTTCTGGGTGCCGCCACCAGTGGCTAAGGCCCAATTTTTCAGCCCCTGTTTAACAGGGGTGTGTTATTACAATTTTTTATGCAATGCTTTGCAGCAGGGCTCATTCCTGCACTCCAACTAGAGTATCTGGGAGTGGTTGCAGTGTCGTGGCACCAGCACCAGTGGCTAAGGCCCAATTTTTCAGCCCCTGTTTAACAGGGGCGTGTAATTACAATTTTTGATGCAATACTTTGCAACAGGGCTCATTGCTGTGCTCCAAGTACAGTATCTGTGAGGGGTTGCAGTGTTGTGGCACCAGTGCCTAAGGCTCAATTTTTCTGCCCCTGTTTAACAGGGGCATGTAATTACAATTCTTGATCTAATAATTCACAGCAGGGCCCATTCCTGCGCCCACCAAGACTAACTGTGAGGCCTTACAGTGTTGTGTCAACACCACCACCACCACCACCACCAAAGGCCCAATTTTTCAGCCCCTGTTCAACAGGGGCATGCAATTACAATTCTTGATCTAATAATTCACAGCAGGGCCCATTCATGCGCCCACCAAGAGTAACTGTGAGGGCTCACAGTGTTGTGGCAACACCAACATGTAAGGGGCAAATTTCAGCTGAGTATATACGGCAGGCCCCTACTTTCAAACATCCAACTTACAAACGACTCCTCCTTGCAAACGGAAGGATACAACAGGAAGTGAGAGGAAATCTACCCCTAGGAAGGCAAATTCTCTCCTGTAAGAGTTAATATGGGAAAAAAAGTGTCTCCTCTCCACTGATTCTTTATCACCAATTCTTGTTTCAATAAAAACCCCAAATTTTCAAAAAACATTTGTCATTAGGACGGAAAGTGAGGTGAACTGTTCTGAACAGGTGCACACTGCACAGACAGCAAAACAAATGTTACACCGGTGATAACCCTTCCCTAAGTTTTCCAAAAAGCTTAAAAATAGATTTTTTGGCTGGAGCTACACTTAAACAATGTACCTGTTCAAAATTACAAACAGATTCTACATAAGAACAAACCTACAGTCCCTGTCTTGTATGCACCGCCTGTATACGGCTGTTCAGAGTATATAGGGCCTTTTTTATTTTGTGTGCGGGGTTCCCCTTAATATCCATACAAGACCCAAAGGGGCTGGTAATGGGCTGGGGTAGGGGGGGGGGGGTGATGGGGTAGCTATGCCATTTTTCTTAAAGATTTTCATCCATATTACCGGTACCAGACATTACATTAAAGCCGCAAGCAGTTTTAAATGGCTTTTTTTCCTTTAGAAATGTAATTTTGCGCAGGGACAGTTCTAAACACGGGAAACACGTGGCACTTCACAGGCATACTTTAGACACCCCCCAGGTACGATATTTTAAGAAATATTTGACTTTTTTTTTTCACTTTATTCATCATTAAAATGACTGCTCCAGAAAAACGGCCGTTTTTAAAACTTCTTTTTGCATTGATACATGTCCCCTGGTGCAGAACCCGGGTTCCCAAACCCTTTTTAGGACAATAACATGCATAATAGTCGTTATAATTAGCACTTTAGATTTCGAACGTTCGCATCCATTGTATTTAATAGGGTTCTAAAGTTCGTGCGAACTTTCGGTCCGTTCGCGGTTTCTGGTGCGAACCGAACCCAGGGGTGTTCGGCTCATCACTAGTGTTCAGTAAGCTGTTCTGGCTGACTCCACACCACTCGGATGATGGTGTGAAGTTTAGTGAGGAGAAACAGGAAGTGAGAAATTCAGACAAAGAAAAAAAACATTTAGAAGGTAAATCAAAGGAAAAGGTAAGTGAACCAACAATGCTTAAAAAGCTTAAAGGAACCTATTTAGAAAATAAAAAACAAACCTTTACAACCCCTTTAAAGCTGAAGTCCAGGTATGGTCTTATTTTCTTACATACATTGGTCCAGCTTGGCACAATGTTAGAATACATATTTTATACCTGGTGCATAGTAAGGGCCAGTTCACACCACATTTATTTTTTGCATAAAAAAAACACATGGAAAGTAGGTTATATGGCATAGTTCACACCAGTGCGGTCAGCGCGTTCCAGTTCCAGAAAAAAAGAAGTAGAACATGCTGCATTTTCCTGCACTGGACTGTACTGGAATGCAGTAAAATGCACCAGAAGGCACTGCAATGCATCAAAATGCATAAAAAAATTCACCGACCCTTGTACTATGAAAAAAAAACTGGAAAAAAGCATCTGGAATGCACCTGAAAACGCATTAAAAATGCATCAAATACGCATTGGAATGTGTCAAAAATGCGCATGCAGAAATGCATCCATAATGGATCTGAAGTGTGTTTTGTGTGGTATGAACCAGCCCTAACAGCCAACCGTAGTGATCTTCTGGGTCCTGCTCAGGTTTCACGTGAGCAGATTCCCCACTGTACACTGACCAAAGGGGGTTGCTCACTTGACAATGCTGCTTTACCCCGACGGCGCAACGCCCCAGTGTGAAAGTAGCCTTAATGTTTCTCTTTGGAGGTTAAGTAAACTGCTCTGTTCAAAGCACTGTGCCCAAATCTGTACGAACCTCTCATTCTGTACCCTCCTGAACATCCAGATTGTTCAGCAAAATAACTCACATGATAATAGTGTACGTGTGAAAATACCTTTTTGTGCAACTAGATTTTCCATTCCATCTGAGGGCCCATTCACACCTAATGAAGTTGAATGCAGTTGGCTGAAGTTGGATGCATTTTTGACTGCATTCCAACTGCATAGGCAGTCAAACATAGAGGTAATCCTATGGGCATAGCTCAGATTATTGCAGTGCAGTCAAACAGTAGAGCGTGCTGCATTTTTCCACACCGCAAACCCACAAAAAGTCATGCAAATTCGCTTCAACGCATCACAGTGCACATAGAAGCCTAGGGAACAAAAGAAAAAAGAGGGGACCTCACAGGACAAATGCAGATAGAAAAACACGCATCAACTGCATGTAAATGTCCATAAAAACACACATCAAATGCATGCATAGATGCAAGGAAAAAACGTGTAATAGATGTGCAGTTTCTAGTGTGAATGGGCTCCTAACAATATGGAAGCAGGTGATTGAGCATGAAAGTTAGGGTAAGCCCATACATTTTTCAGTTGACAACTAATTATACTTAAGGCTCCATGCACACTAGGCTTGGCTTAAAAAAAATGTCAGTTCCCTTGGCAGAAAAAAAAAAAAAAACGCTCTTAGGAGCGTTTTTTTGTACAAAGTTCAGACGAGTTTAGGACAGTTTTGCTTTTTTTCTGCCAGAAAGCTCCAATCTAAACGTTAACCTTAAAATATGCCTGTAATCATCCTAATGTGCATGGACACATAGGATAACATTGAGCTGCTTCTACAGACAGAACACAAAACTCCCATAGAAGCAGCGATTTATAACCCTTTCACGCCGAGCGGACGCATATATGCGTCCTCGGCTTTCAGGGGTTATACCGGGATGATGCCTGCAGCCGCAGGCTTCATCCTGGTACCGTTGTTTAGAGCGGGCGATCGGCTTTCCTGGTATAACCACCGATGCAGCTAAAAGCCGCTCGGTTGTTATACCGGAGGAGCGGGAGGGGACATCCCCCCTCCCGCCGCCTCCACCGCTGCTCTTACCGGGCCTCCCGTCCCACCGGGAGACCCGATCCACGATCCGCCACCTCGGGCGGCTACACAGAGAGTGAATCAAAGCCGCGAACGGCTTTGATTTTTTCTCTGCACTGTAACCACGGAAGCGACGTCATGACGTCACGTCCGGGTTACTCGGCTGCCAATGGCGCCGAATTTAAAAAAGTACATAGTATTCGGAATCGCCGTTTTTGGCGATCTGAATACTTTGAAGTGCAAAGGAGGGATTGGGGGTCTTTTAGACCTCCGATCTCTCCATAAAGAGTACCTGTCACCACTTATTACTGTCACAAGGGATGTTTACATTCCTTGTGACAGCAATAAAAGTGATCAAATTTTTTTTTTTTTAAAAACACTATTTTTAATTATAAAAATAAATAAAATACATAATAAAAAAAAATAAAAAAAATGTAAAGCGCCCCTGTCCCCGCAAGCTCGCGCGGCAAAGAAAACGCATACGGAAGTCGCGCCCGCATATGAAAACGGCGTTCAAATCACACATGTGAGATATCGCCGTGATCGTCTGAGCGAGAGCAATAATTATAGCTGTAGACCTCCTCTGTACCTCTAACCTAGTAGCCGTAAAAAAAAATTAAAGCGTCGCCTATGGAGATTTTAAGGTCGCCATTCCACGAGTGCGGGCAATTATAAAGCATGACATGTTTGGTATCTATTTACTCGGCGTAACATCATCTTTCACATTATACAAAAAAATTGGACTAACTTTGCTTTTTAATTTTTTTAAAATTCATGAAAGTTAATTTTTCCAAAAAAGTTGCGTTTAAAACACCGCTGCACAAATACTGTGTGATATAAAATATTGCAACAATCGCCATTTTATTCTCTAGATTCTCTGCTAAAAAAATATATATAATGTTTGGGGTTTCTAAGTAACTTTCTAGCAAAAAATCTGCATTTTAACTTGTAAACACCAAATGTCAGAAATGGGCTTAGTCATGAAAGGGATAAGCCAGTATGCATGGAACCTTAATGACCTTCTTTAGGTCAGTCTGCAAACTATCTGGAAGGCCATGAGACCAAAATTGTTAAAAGACTTAGTTTTTGGACAGTGTCACATGTAAGATCTTTCATCAAGTCACATGAATGGCCTGCATGTACTGTACTTAGATTTCTTTCAGTGGATATTGCCTTAGATAATTGATTGATAGTTTTTCCACACAGCAATTATGAAAATATAACCTTAAAATGCATTAACTGTCCAGATCTTCCATTCAGTATTTTAAGTTAGTGCTAACATGTGTGGACATTGATGGTTAGATGCTACGAGGATGAGGGTCATTGCATCAATTAGATTAGTTTACTAATCCGGCCCCAGGGGACAGTTAGACTTCATTATGTGTGAAACAAGTTCTCCCTGACTGCTCTATAATGAAGAGTTATCAGCAAGAGACTTAACTAGTTATGTGTAAATGAAGTGCATTTCTTTGAATATAGAAGATTAATGGGGGTTTATTTGCGCCTTTCCTAATGAAGTGCACATTCCTAACTTTGTTATTGGCTGATAGCTTTCATAACCCAGAGATCAACATTACTTAACCCTTTACCTAGGAGGAACCCTTAAAATAAGTTTCATATTTAAAGGAACCCCTGGTAGAAACAATTATATCTTTATCCTTCAACTTGCGGTAGAGCTAGGGTGAGCTTTGCTAAACTATTATATCTACAGCTCGCAGTGATCAGTAAGATGTAGACATTGAAATAAATAAAAGTATACTACATATCTAGCATATTTGACACCCCTTATATTAGTGGTCAGTGGTAGAAACATCCCCTGACTAGACATGTAGGATTTGTTTTGTTATAAATCGAAACTTGGAGGAAATTTTAGGTCTTTGGAGAATCGGATAGAGAATGAATTCCAATGAATCTAAAAGAAATTATAACGAAACAGCGAAATGTATTCATTTCATTCAGTTCTGAAATACAACGATATAATGAATGCTCCAAAATGATTCAGATCCATTTACTTTTTATGTTGCGTTAATATATTTTATGGTTATAAAAAAACACACTACATAAGATATAGAAATATATTGCAATAAATACATTAAGGTACAAAAGTAAAATAAGATGATGATTCCGACTTATTGTACGTGGGTCGGATGGAGGAGGATCCATCAGAATCTCTGAATCATAACATAGCCAATGAATTCAAAATTATTTTTGTTCCAATAATTTTGTTATGGTTCAGAGATTCTGATGGATCCTTCTCCATTCAACCCAACAGAGTGCATAAGTAATCTCCCAAAATAAAGAATAAACACATTAAAACGAATATAGTCAATCTTCAGAAATAGCTTTTCGAAATATGAATCGATTCGGAACAAGAAATAAAATAAATTAATCCAAATATACAAAATTGGATCTGAATATGCGAAAATAATTCCGAAAATGAATCATTCTAATATAATGAATATGACGAAACAACATTTTTAACTTATTGAACGAATCTGAAAGGAAACACATTTTTCCATTGTGCGCATCTTGACCCCTGACAATGATGGTCTGTGAAAAGAATGAACTCCCTCACATTGTTGACCAGTGTAGAGCCCCCCCGCCCATAGAGCGTCAAGGGAAGAATGCCTCTTACATTGGTGGCATCAGTTGCAAAAATTCCCCCCTTTCCCTTTAAGAGGCTCTGGGACCAGTTTAGAAATTCTGGTTCCTGGACAATGTACAGTAGGTGGTGGACCAGTTCACCACAGCTCATTGCTTAAGGAAGCCATAGCAACCTCTGGAGAAATTCTAGTAGACAAATGCTGCATTAGATGTTATAAATGTATTAAAATTATGCAGAAAGCAATAAAAACTGCTTAGTAGCTGGATTATACCTATACAGCTGCAGCTGCTGTTTTGGAGGTATAACATTAAAACTGGAGAAATGAAAATCAGAACAAGCTTAGAGTTGTTGTCTGACCAATCAGAATTAAAGTTTAAGTTTGAAATTGTCAATAAAATGCAAGATAAACCCAATTGGTTGCTGTTGGCAACAATATTTTTGTTTTAATTTTTTTTCTTAAAGTTTTAATGAATCAGCCCCATGAACTAACAAAACATTTTGATTAGTTGTGCAACGGATCGTCATTGATCCGTGATCCGAACGGGTCACCATGTTCGGATCGGCACACCACGCGATCCGTGGATTGAGCTCCGCTGCCTCGGTCATAGGAAAGGCCGCGGCTTCGGCCTAGTTCCGGAGCGGTAGCCATCTTGGTACACCCGGCGGCTGACTAGGTGAGCTCCACATCTCCCCACTGTAATATCCACATCTCCCCAGTGTAATATCATATTACAGTGTGAGAGATGTGGATATTACAGTGGGGGAGATGTGGATATTACAGTGGGGAGATGTGGATATTACAGTGGGGGAGATGTGGATATTACAGTGGGAGGAGATGTGGATATTACAGTGGGGGGAGATGTGGATATTACAGTGGGGGGAGATGTGGGGGAGATGTGGATATTACAGGGGGGGAGATGTGGATATTAGTGGGGGGGAGATGTGGATATTACAGTGGGGAGATGTGGATATTACAGTGGGGGGAGATGTGGATATTACAGTGGGGGGAGATGTGGACATTACAGTGGGGGAGATGTGGATATTATAGTGGGGTGAGATATGGATATTACAGTGGGGGAGATGTGGATAGTACAGTGTGGGAGATGTGGATATTACAGTGGGGGAGATGTGGACATTACAGTGGGGGAGATGTGGACATTACAGTGGGGGAGATGTGGACATTACAATGGGGGAGATGTGGATATTACAGTGGGGAGATGTGGATATTACAGTGGGGGAGATGTGCATATTACAGTGGGGGAGAGGTGGACATTACAGTGGGGGAGATGTGGACATTACAATGGGGGAGATGTGGATATTACAGTGGGGGGAGATGTGGATATTTCAGTGGGGGAGATGTGCATATTACAGTGGGGGAGATGTGGACATTACAGTGGGGGAGAGGTGGACATTACAGTGGGGGAGATGTGGATATTACAGTGGGGGGAGATGTGGATATTACAGTGGGGACTTTGTCTTGTCTTTTGTTTTTGTTTTTTGCTGATCCAAAAAATGATCCGATCCGTGACTCTGATCCGAGGAACGATCCGAACCATGAGTTTTTTGATCCGTTGCACCCCTAATTTTGATTAGTGTGCAATGAAGTATTTGAATTTTGTGTCTGCCATATATCGCTTTGCTTTGCTTTCTCAACGACTAATCTTGTATTCAATAAATTGCCTGAGACTACTTGAAAGCTTGCTGTGTTTGTTTCTGAGTCTGGCACCCATGTATGATTCTAGTAACATGAATAGGATATTATTGCAATGGGACTGTGAAGAGGATGTCTCACATCTGAAGATATAAGAAGGTTATTAAACTTGCCAGCGTTAAGCCAGTCCTAAAATATTATCTTTGGGTGTTGTATTGATTTATGTAATGAGGCTGGCACCCCTGTACACTGAACCTAATAATTGTCAAGTTTAGCAACATGAATAGGACACCATTGTAATGGGGACTGTGGAGAGGATGTCTCACATCTGGAGATATAATAAGTTCTTCTTGAGTTACCCTTCCAGTGTTATCCCAGTCCTAAAATATTATCTTTGGGTGTTCTTTTGATTCATGTAATGTCCATTTTACAGATCATTGCATTTCAGCTGCTTAAATGTTATTATGCCTGAAGGACCCAACAAAGAAAGCTGAAGGAATGTTTCTAATGACTAACACAGTATGATGGGTAAAATAGTAACATTTCAAGAATAGCTGATCCACATGTAAAATTGATACTTAAAGAATTGTTGAGAAAAGCACAATTTTAGTGTTGGGACACAAAATTTACTACAACTAATGGCAACTGTCCCTGATTTCGAGGGGCTGTCCTTGATTTGGAACAATGTACCTCTTTCATCCTAATTTGTTCTTTGGTCTCATCTCATCTATAAAGTTGTATATAAAATGCACTTTGTATCTTTCAAAAAGTGTTTCCCAGTGCTAAACCTTTCATCTCATTTCTAAATTTCTGCATTTGTAAATTTCAAAAGCTAGTATAAAGGAATAGTAGTGGTAAAAAAAAGCACTTGTGGGTTTAACAATTTTTAAAAATATAAATCTCCTTTAATGGGGCGTGGCAGGGGTGTGTGTCCTATGCCTACATACCTTTTCTAATAGGTGTCCCTCGTTCCCATCTCAAAAGGCTTTTTAGGTATGACTACTGGGAGTCTGTAAAGTAAGCGTATACCTTCCCCAAGCATGTACATAGTGATAGATCGAGGAACAAGCCGAGTGGTAGCAAAATATGGAGGGTAACAGGGAAGACAGGAGCGAGATACTGGCTGGAGAGAGCACAATAATCTGGCAAACAGGAAGTACAGAGACATGGCTTTAATCAGGAAGTTCATGGAAGGAGCAAAGAGTTCAAGGTTCAAGACAAACAAGGTTTAAGACAGGATCATTCAAGGAATTGCCCTGTGAACAGTCCAGCATGCCAGGTAGCTCAGCAAGAAGTGACATTGCCTGACACAGCAGAGGTTCTGGTTTCAAATCCAGGCTCTGACACAGATGCACTATTGTCACAGGAAGGGCAAAGGTTTATTAACATGCAAAAGCTGTGATTGTGATTCATCTTCTATATGTTGTATGAGATACAAGAGAATGGTAGTCAGCGGAAAATAACTACATCTCTGCGAATAGATTAGAGTATTTTTTATTAACTGATTGTTGCATAGGCTTTAAAGGAGAAGTATAGCCAAAGCTTGTTTGGCTGTACTTCTCCTATGGATCACAGGAGTGTAATTAGTTTTGCACTCCTTTAACCCATTTTCAGCAGAGAGTGGGCTAAAGTCTGCTCTCTGCTGACGTCACAGAAGTCGGCCGCTCTCCCCCTCCACAGCCCAGCGCTCCAGTGAGCGAGGAGGGGGCAGAGCAGAGAGCTGCTGGCTGACAGTCGGCAGCTCTCTGCTTGGGGAGCTGTCAGAACCGAACAATCAGTGTTTGATTGCTAGGTTTTCAGTGTAGAGGCGCCGGGGAACAGATGCAGCATCGCACCGATGCTGCATCCACCTAGGTAAGTATGAATGGGGAAAAAAAGACGAACCCATACTTCTCCTTTAAAGCTTGTCTTACACTAATATATTTATTTTGTTTAGCCTGCATGGATGAATTAATTCCTCCTGCTAGACTATTATAATCCAACAGCTGTTAGCACTGGCTGTCAGAATACCCAAACAGTGCCTGCAACTGATTGGCTGCAAATGCTGTTTGGCCAAGAACTTTTGACCTTCCTTTCTCTTGAGTTATATTGACCTTGATGGTATCCTCTGAGACCTCTTGACAAATTTCTGGATGTACTATACTGTATTGATTTAGGCATGTATATTTTGATATATAACTTAATTCCTCTGTTTTCTGTACAATGTTTTCCTTTGCATTGTACGGAAAAAAAAATCTTCAATAAAAATACATTTGATAAAAAAAAATTTTTTTGGCTCATTAAATAAAAGTTGATTAAATAATAGACTTTTGATAAACCAGCAGGGCCACCCACTGTAAGAATTTTGTCTAATTCCTTTGAATTGGCCAAAATTCTACCAGTGTATGGCTAGCTTAACTGCCTCAACTGTTTTTATTTACTTTCCCTTAAGCCTTTGCACTGCAGAAATCAAATAGGAGCAGAAGAGTCCACCATGTAAGCCAATTAAGGTTTATTTCAATTTGCTACCAGCTTAACATGTTTTCAGGCACTGGAAATTGGAAAGTATTTGTGTAGTTTATAGGAGCAGGGGATCACAGAGAGTACCTCTACAGGTAATAGGGGTAGTGCCTTTCTGGCTATATGATTGGGCTAGATAAATCTAAAAATATTCTATCAGGTAATATATAAATATATATACTGTGTATGTGTATATATATTGTACAGGACACCAAGGTTGGGTCCTAGACGGGTGCTATATAGCACCAATATTTGGGTTGTGGTCCCTTTTAAGGAGTGGTGATGGTGTTCAGGAGGTCACCCAGAATGGGTGAGGAATTCCTGGAAAAAGAAGTAGTCCAGAGAGGACTGGCTCGCAGTCCTCTTTGTCTTGATAGAGAGTTATTTGGGGCCCGGAAATTCGAAGGCTCTAAAGTGATATTCGGGTGGGATAGAGCCTCCTCTCCTGACCACTGGGAGTCAGCACACAGGAGGTTAAAGGCTTCCAGGCAACAGCTCATAAAACAGGAAGTGGTGCAAGAGGTGTTGTGAAAGGAGTATGGGGATTGCACCTGTGAAGATGAGCTGTGTGTCTGCTGGTAGCTTTTAAGGATTCAGCAAGGCCTCTGGAAGTTCTGGGGCGAAGACCCCTCTACAAAAACTGTATGTGCCTTTTCTTTCATTTGTTTTGTGCTGAAGACAAGCAGGACTTTACTTTATGCTGGAGATAAGTGGACTTTGTTTTTATATTTTTCCTGTGTGCTGAATGAAGCTTTATTTTTGGTTTATTTACAAATAAAAGCCTTTTTGTTCAAGTTCAACGGTTTATGCACTTGGTCCCGTGGAGCTATAATCCCCAAAAGTTTACAATATATATATATATATATATATATATATATAATATATATATATATATATATATATATAAATACTATATATATATATATATGTAGCGGGTATATACTTTTAAAACTGGTGAAGACACCAGTGATGCATAGTTCCCTGCGGCCCAGCAGGTGGCGCTGTCACTTTGGGCCGGGGTTGACCCATCGCTGCAGTGCCGTACCCTTTGTGGCCTCTTGCAGCGATTGTACGGCGGGGAACCCGCCGTGCATGCTAAGAGAGGGTATAAAGGGGGCGGACATCTTCGCCACGAGGTTCAAGTCCCAGGCACCTTCAGCCTGAGGGCTGCTGGTCGGGGTCCAGGTGGCCTAGGCCTGGACACCTGGAGTTCGTGTTCCATCCCAGACACCTTCAGTCTGGGGTGAGGTACTCAGCCAGAGGCCTGGGGCCCAGTACCTTCCGCTGGGTCCCGCGAGGGAGGGATTGTCCTAGGGGGCCCCCGGGAGTGGGGCACCCAAGTCCAGAGGCGTAAGGGACTGGAGGAGGGACTCACCTGAAGACCTGGTGCAGCAGATTGCCAGTGCCGGGTGAACCTCTGGAGACCGCCCGGAGGGATATCCTTCTCGAACAGGGGCCAAGTTCAGAGAGGAAGGTGGTTCATGTCCAATGACCGGTGGCAGCGGTCCAGCTATTCAACTCAGGTCAGTGGCAGAGGCCAGCTATTAGGCCTGCGGCAGGGGCCTCAACGGTTCATCCGGTCGGTGGCAGCGACCAAAACTCACGGTCGGTAGCAGAGACCGTGCGCCAAGCCTATTCGCTAGCAAAGGAATAGGAGAGTTCAGTTGTGCCTGGGCCTACTCGTATCCACACCCCTGTCTGTCTGTTACTGAAAGTTCAACTGATTGTGTTCACCCTGAAAGTAAAGAAATAAAGGAGTGTTGGACTTTCGATTGGTGTGGGGCTCTATGTTATTGGCAGACACATCTCCACGGAACAACTGAGGCTTCGTATGCAGTGAACAGACCCGGAGGTAATTCAAGTAACTCTGCTCAACCCTCATACACATACGAGGGGAGAGCTTGGCGTAGTGTTCCTGCACTCTCCTCTCCCAGGTACCCCTAGACACAAGCCAATCAAAAGAGAGGGAGAGTGAGGCTCCGCTACATATATACATATATATACATATACTGTGTGTGTGTATGTGTGTATGTGTATATATATATACACACACACTGTGTATATATTCCGATAAATATGAAATATTGCATATAAATATTTAGCATTCTTCTTGTGAGCTTGCAGATGGATCTTTAGGCTCCCCTTTATGTTTTCCTGGGTTTAAAGAGGAACTGCAATCTGCTCACATATCTTGTAATAAAACATCTTTGCCATTCTTAAGCTGCCCTCCAACCACTTTGAGTATTATTTTATATATCCTGTGATTCTGTACTTGCCAAATATGCTGCAGAAATCTCCCTCCACTGAGTCTGGCTGCAGCCATTTTAACTGTGGGCAGCTGAAGCCTTTTCACTTCCTGGATTTACACAGACACACAGAGGCACACCTCCAGCTCTGCAGCCCTGCAGCTGTGCATGATGTCATAAGCCTAGGCTTTTTACCAGACAAGAAAAAGGAAGTGGGTTGTATAAGGTATTTACTGGCAGAAAAAAAATGTTTTACTATCCAAAGTTAAAAGAGCAAGGACATAAGATTTAATAGATGGGAAGTTGAAAAAATTACTGAAGGTCCGCTTTATCTTTGCTGTAAAGCCTTTTTTATTACACTATTACTCACAATGCATCATCCCTTATCAGACATCTCATTTTAAGTTTTTATTTGAAGTAACATTTAGGCTTTTAAGCTACTCCATTATGCTCTGGTAAATTATTGTCAAATGGTTAATGTTTACTTGTAAAACTTTATACATAGAAAGTAAAGAAAAAAATATATAAAACAACTGTAAAAACACAAAAACACATAAAAAAAATAATAAAACAGAATTGACCCAAAACCTTTAGTGCCGGTTCACACAGGGGCAACACGACTTCCAGCGCGACTTTGCGAGGCGACTTGGAGACGACTTCAGCGCGACTTGGAGCGACTTACAACGCGACTTCAAGTCGCCTCCAGGACAGGTGACTTTGCCAGTGGCCAATCAAACAATAATCAGCTCTGTGGGAGGGAGGGGTTTGCCTGAGAAAACTATTTTCTCTTCCTGTAAAGTTGCTTCAGTTAAGACACTGATCCGACTTTGGAGGCGACTTCCATTGAAATCAATGGGTACAAGTCGCCTAGAAGTTGCCTTGAAGTAGTACAGGAACCTTTTGTGAAGTCGCTCCGACTTCATACGCGTTCATTAAGACGGCTCTCATTCACATAGCTGTGATTTCTGATGTCAAACGACTTGGGGTGACTTGCGGTCTGACAAGTCACCCCCCAAGTCGCGGTAGTGTGAACCGGCACTTATAGTTTATTTAAATAAAAATAAATTAGATTGTGTGCAGGCAAGCAAGCATATTTCCTGCCCATTGAGGTATCCAAATTCTTGAGGGGACCCATTATGCTTGATAATGTGTCAACTTATGAAAATTTGATCGATCAGCTGTGTGAGAGGAAGATCTTAGTCATTGCTTTGTACTACTCAGATTTTCTGAGGAGGTTTGACTCTTGCGAGCGACTGGCTGTTTGATAGATCAATGTTCATTGTGGTACTTTTGACCATTCATTTCCTTTTGGTCCTCAACAAGCATGTGCACTCCAAAAAAAATTCCTGACCATTTTTTCTCCAATGACTTGGAACTTTGGTCTAATTTACCTTATACTCATCGTGTAACTGTCTTTTCAGGTGTTATACTTCGGTCAACGGTATGGGTATCTGCTCCATCATTTGTTGGCAATGTATCAGAAATTAACCGTACCAATGTTTTACATGCTGCTTTTTGTGTTGGAAGTGCGGTAAGTTTGAATATTTTTATTCCTTAGGAGTTGTTAATATAAAATGTGTGATTTTGTTGAGTTTTATTTAGCTGGTTGTTTGTTTATTTAACTTTTCCAGTATACAATTTGTAGTTTCTTCCTTTCCCACCTCAGTTTGGGTTTTGAGAAATTCTGCAGAAAAGGCTGCCTACTGAAGGTTAAGAGATGTAAATAATGAATAGTAGGCTTCCTTTAAAATCTTTCCCTTCTTCACTAGTGTACAACTGTGCATATAGATCCTCCAAAATATAGCAAAACAAATTAATTATAGACCCATTTATTTCAATTTACATATATAATCTAAGTGGGCAACAGAGGCTTTGGCATTTGACTTTAAAATGACAAAGAGAAGGCTTTGGCATCAGGAGAGTTGGGGCATAATCTTAAAATTAGAGAGGCTCCAGTTACAGCATAAACCTAGGATCCAGAAAGAGAACAGAGGTTCTGGCTACTGCAACCATGGTGTGTGTCGCCGTTTGTATGGAACATTCAATAAATGGACTTCAAGAACGTCGGTGTGCAGCCAATTTCTTTCCTTATTCAGTCTTCTATGGCAGGCGAGAAGGGGCTTGCACCCATGTGAGGAGTCTCACACTATTCATTGTGCCTGGAGTTTCTCACATGGAGCGGCAATTTTCCTTTGCTGTCTACTTCTGTGATTGACAGTTGCAGCTGTGCATGTTTCCCTATGAGATTGTGTAGAGGGGGCGTGTCTCTTCTCTCCACTCAGATCTCAGATTACACTCAGCCCTCTGCTCTGGGCTGTGCCTAAAAAAGCTCAGAAAAGCTGTGTAAATTCAGAACATTCAATAAATGTAGAGATATGAATGGCTGCAGATAAAAATGTAAGCAGGCCCGAAGCAGTCAGTGAGTGGGGTCCTGGCTGGGAGGGCTGGGTTTAATGCTTTGCCTCGTCTTTTGGCATGTTTCTGTCTGGGTCTGGCCCACTGTGTGATATAAAAGGGGATAGTGGTCCAGTTCAGAGAGTTCCCCCAAGAGAGCTAGGGTGAGCAAGAGCCAGAACCGCTGTCACCGGTCCCTTAGGAGAGAGCCGACAGAGAGAGAGAGAGAGAGAAGCCATGAAACCTTAGTGCGATTGTTGGTTGTAAGACCCATAAGAGACAGAGACGGACGGAGAGACCCGTAGGAGTAGGAGAATGTCGCTAGTCAGGGCCTACAACAGAGACTTTCAACTTGGGGTTTACCCTTAAAATACCAGTGCTAGAGAAATGCCTTTGAAGGACTATGATTGCTGGACGACATCTTAGAAGGTATGCCGGGGCAGCACTCAAGCCTGTAGTTAGGAGTAGAGATGTAGTATCATGTTTTACCTGTTGGACTGTGACATGTCTAATATTGCACCTTTGCCAAGTAATGTATTGAAACACTGTCCCTGCCTGGTCTGAGGTTACTAAAGAGGTGTATTGAAAGTAACCGGCATACACACAGTTAACCAGTGGGTCTTAGTACATTGGGGTACATCAGAGAGTAGTAGAGTAATGTGAAGACATAAGTAGTTGCCAATGGTATCAGCATGTCGATAGCATGTACCTGTTATCAATGGCATGGCCTCTAGCAGCGAGGGAGATGTTGTCTGCACTCCTTTGCCAGCGGTCTGTCTCCTGTACAGATTTACAGAGGTTCAAGAGTTAAGTTGAGTGCAAGTGTGAAACCCTCACAGAGTGCATGGCGGGGTCAACTCTGCTACTGGGCATTGTATTGGTAAATGCTGCACAGGTGGATGTGGACATTGGCTCAACATGTCCATCCAAAATACAGATTACAGAGAAGATGTACTTTGTCAAGGGAACTGAGAGATAACTGGAGCACAGTTACAGTGCCTGTGTACTTGGTGCACATTCATCTCTAAGAGTAGAGGTCCGCCTTAAAGTGGATGTAAACCCGATTTATGAATTTGAGCTGAGCACATATCTCTGCAGTGTTTTCATATCTCTCTTCAAAGCACTAAGTCCCGTGGCTTTCTCTTGCTTCGTTCTTCTGTTATCAGCATGATAACTTCTGACAAGTTCTCTGTCAACTGATAAAACCAGCCAGAAATTTGCGTGATGGAGGTTGCTATAAATAGATTAGCCCAAAAATAAAACTGTGCACTATAAAGGGTTAAACATGCAGCAAGCACGCTGCAAGAAAGTTCACACAGTGATAAAAGTCTACATTATTCCACGGTGCACTAAAGTTCACCAAAGTGTTATGTGATTTCCAAAGACAAAAAGGAACCTCCACCACATAGATTGGCCACTTACCAGCTCCTTAGACATCCTATTACGGAAGGTCTATATCGCTTGTGGCTATTAAACCCAGCCAAGGCCGTCAATCAAGGGAGAGCTTGATCATATTGGGACCCCAAAAGAGATATGGAAGCTAACTCACATTCATACACCAGGGCCAATTTAGAGAGGAATCAATTAACCTACCAGCATATCTTTGGAGTGTCGGAGGAAACCGGAGTAGCCAGAGGAAACACACGCAGGCACAGAGAGAACATGCAAACTCCAGGCAGGTCAGTGTCATGGTTGGCATTCATAAGATGATATTTACCCAATCTGGCTAGTTACAATCAGATTGGGAAACAGCTTTATGTCTGTAGGGTACTCCCCAACCTCCTCCAGACACCCCCCTTTTTAGGTAAAGCATTAACTGGTGGGATTGCCCCCCCCAAAAAAAAAACTGTGCCAGAAATGTCTTTCAGCTGTTCCACTTACAACATCCATAGATCTATACAAGCAGGTGTGTATTTATAGAATAAACATCTTTCTCCCAGAAAGATCTCTCAATAATAATTTGATAATTTCATGTCTGTAAGTAGCTATCAGACCCTTTTCACACTGGGGCGCTTTGTAGGCGCTATAACGCTAAAAATAGTGCCTGCAAAGTGCCCTGAAAGAGCCGCTGCTGTCTCTCCAGTGTTAAAGCCCCTAGCAGTACGGTAAAAAAAAAGTCCTGCTAGCAGCATCTTTGGAGCGGTGAAGGAGCGGTGTGTATACCGCTCCTTCACCGCTCCTGCCCATTCAAATGCAGAGGCGCTTTGCTGTGGTTTTAACCCTTTCTCGGCCGCTAGCGGAGGGGGTAAAAGTGCCCAGCTAGCAGCCGAATAGCGCCACGAAAATTGATGGTAAAGCGCCGCTAAAAATAACGGCGCTTTACCGCCGACGGACGCACCCACCGCCCCAGTGTGAAAGGGGCCTTAGCCTTAATTTTGCTAGAACTGCAAGAGATGATGAATAAACAAAGGGAGAACAGGCACCACTTCATTCCAACATTTTGGGGGGACATCACTAACTTTTCTTACAATGTTGAGCCTTTGAAATTATTTAGAATATTAATATCATTTTGAATGTAATGTGCTTACCGGAGAATGTGTTATGCTGATAACAGGACCACCTGTTTTCTAGATGTGGATACAGCTGTTCTACAGTGCAAGTTTCTGGTGGCTGTTCTGCTATGCAGTGGATGCCTACTTAGTGGTTAGACGATCAGCAGGAATAAGGTTTGTAAGCACTCTTCATGGATTTTAGCAACTGCAGAAGATGAAAACATCTTAAAGGCAACTTTTATAACGCAAACATAACACTGGGCCTATCACAAATCATCAGTGCTTCCACATGAAATGGCACAAAGGGCTCCTTCACACTTGTGTGCAAAAAAAATAATGGGTAAGCTTCAAACTCTAACTTCCTTAGTATAGTCAAGAAAATACCGTATTTATCGGCGTATAACACGCACAGGCGTATAACACGCACCCTAACTTTAGGAGGGAAGTTTCAGGAAAAAAACTTTCCACAGCCCCCTGCGTATAACACGCGGGCACAGTTTACCCTCTATTTTCAGGGGAAAAAAGTGAGTGTTATACGCCAATAAATACAGTAATTATTTTTAAAAGATTTATCGGTTTACCATGATTGTTAAATATGGAGTTATATAAGGAAAGAACTAATGTATCCATGGCATCTCTTTAGAGGTGCATGCGCTCTAGGCTAGTGCATGATTGATTGTCAGGGATTGCAAAAACTTATGCCAAAGGAATGCCAGGATGGCAGCATTACCCTTTCTTTTGGATCAGGCAAGTCAACACAAAATTAATTTTTTTTTTATCATCAACAGCATGCCCAGTTTCTTTAACATCCTGGGGTGTTTTTATTTTTATTTTTATGGTTGCCACAACCATTTCAAAGACTTTGTTTATGCTCTCTTATAAAGAGACTAGTTCTTTCATCTCTTAACCAAAGACCAAGATGTGTTTAACTTTCATATGTGTTACATTAAAACATTGTACAAATGCACTATTGGAGTCTGTAAGAGTATTTTATTAATGCGTTCCATTTACTGAAAAATAATGGAATGTGGATAAAGTGTTCAGATAATGTCAAGTGAAATTTTTTCATCATTTCCAAATTTCATGGAATGCCAATGAATGATTTTGTAATCTTCAGCGAACAGTACAAAAACTTGCATTTATATAAAGAGTATTTTTAGTGCTCCATAGCAGATGGAATATTGTAGCCAACACTTGATATTCACAAAGGTTTAACTTTTAAGTATCTATGTATATATGATATATAATGTATCTATGAGTGGTTCCAGACATTCTTAGAGAAATCAATCACACCTACTTTCACTGGGTAAACAAAAGAAAATGACTTAATTCTTTATTAATTGAATAAATCATGTTTCTGTTTTGTAGTTTGTTTAGTAAGTCACTCTGGGGAAATTATCACCAGTAAACCAGTCAGTACCATGATATTACTATACTTAGCAGCATCTACAGATACATTTAGGGCTCAGTCATGCCATTTGTACTTCCTTATGTAGCGCGCACACACCCCCTTCTCCTTGTCTGCTTTGGCTCCTCTCAGGAGAAAGGGGCACACCGCACCACAAGCCCGTACACTCCTGTGTTAAGAGGTTAGGCGGTGTTGGAAGATTTTACTTTAAAATTTTATTCCTTTGGGAATTTATTATTTTATTTTTGAGACCTTTTTGAGACCTTCAATCAACTGTCGGCTGGGCAACAGGTTGAGTACACTGGTATCCTCATAGTCTTCCCTGTCCGACCATCGAGCGTGCTGATCCTCGCCTTGTGTGCGTGAGACTCAGTTTACGACATGCCCCATGACTCCGGGGGTGGCCGGGTTGCTTTCTTGCTCCCGCGGTCCTCTCAAGATTGAACAGTACCTGTACATGGAGGGTTTGGTGCTCTGGGGCAGGGGGGCGACAGGGTGCTTTGGGGTGGGGGGCCGCAGGTCGCCCCCCTGCCCCAGAGCACCAAACCCCCCATGTTGAGGGCATGCGGCCTGGTACGGTTCAGGAGGGAGGGGGGCCGCTCTCTCGTCCCCCCCTCTTTTCCTGCGGCCTGTCAGGTTGCGTGCTCGGATAAGGGTCTGGTTTGGATTTTGAGGGGGACCCCCACGCCGATTTTTCGGCTTAGGGGATTCCCCTTCAAATCCATACCAGACCTAAGGGCCTGGTATGCTCCTGGAGGGGGAACCCATGCCTGTTTTTTATTTAAAAATTGGCGTGGAGTTCCCACTCAGGATTCATACCAAACACAGTGCCTGGTATTGGCGGGAATCCACGTCGGATCTTCGTCTACCGGCCTCAATGTCAGCAATGCGTGTCGCTCATTGCGAAAGGAAAAACAAAATTTTTCCTTTCCCGATGACAAGACAGCTCGGCGCTGGCTCTCGCGACGGGGCTCATAGGGTGTCAATCTCGCCGCTAGAAGAGGCGCGATTGACACAAAATCGGCGGCACCTACTGTACTATAATACCTACACGGTATGCGTATGCAGTCTGCATGACTTTCATCCGGGTGCTCAGGTTTCTCTCCTGCGTTCCAATGGTGTGCGCATTTTCAGCGCTATGCACAGTATAAACATGTGCAATTTGTTTATTCGCAGGCTAACATACCTACACGGTTGTGTACGCAATCTGCGTGGCTGGTTTACATCCAAGCCTCGTCGCTGGTACAGTATAAACGTGTTTAATAGGTTTATCCACACATACTAAACTACATACGCCGTATGTGGTTGTATTATGCTCTTTGTGGCTGGGTGGGTTTCCTCCCACACTCTATTTGAGCGTTTGACGCAATACATAGTATAAACTATGTGTTTGTACAATCAGCACTTATCCATGGGTACTGTAGCTGCTGAATGGAGCATTGTCACAAGGATCCCCGGTTTCAGGGGTACCACTTTCCACCTACTTTCAGTGGTGAACAGAAACGCTGGCTTGGACTGTGTTCGCCAGGCTGAGGTTAGCGTTACGCCCGTTAGTGGCTGCGTCTCTGGGTTTTTGTAGCTCAATGACTGGGCAAAAGCCTCTGCTTCATCCATCAGTCGACTAGCAGGTGCACTGCAACTGCTTTAGCCTTTAGGGTCTCTGTGCCCGGGGTGGGTTTGCGCCACCTGTGGAGGCTGAGGTACTGGTCCTCTGACCGAGTTTCTAGGGAAGTTCTGTCAAGTTGCCTTTATTGGCCAACAGTTGAGGCACCCTGTACACCGGGGCGTCTCTTCTCCGATACATTGCGGAGTCTCTTTGGGATTTTCATACATCTCGCTGCAAGACGGTCCTGTTGGCCGTGTGCATTGCAGGAGAAGGGTCCTTGCATCCGGAGGTGTTTCCACCTCCCTTACCGGAGGTGGGGCACCGGAAGTGGACCTTATGGCCTCTCTACTCACTCGCAAGGTGGCAAGATCGTGGCCAGGTCCAGGGACCCCTGGGCGGACGTGTCAGACGCGTTGGAAGCCCGTAGGGGCAGTATCGCCTGATATATGCTTACCCTCCACTGCTGTTGTTGCCTCGCCTGCTTCACAGAGTAGGGGCTTAGGCCATTCTAGTGATCCTCAATGCTCCAGAACGGCGACATTGGTACGCCAATCTACTTCGGCTAGTCGCAGACGTTCCTTGGCGCCTGCCTATTGGGGTGGACCTTCTGTCTCATGATCCCATACTTCATCCTGCTTTACAGTCCTTGGCTTTAATGGCATGGCTGTTTAAAGCCAGGTGCTGAAGGACCGAGTTCTCTCGTATTCGGTCATCTCTTCTATGATGTTGACACGGGAATCTTCCTCCAGAAAGATGTCTCAACGTACCTGGAAGGCTTACATCGCTATGTGCGAGGAACTTGAGTAGCGTCCTCGGATGTATTCTGTTCCCAGGATTTTGCTGTTCTTACTGCGTGGTGTGACCCAAAAGCTGGCCTTGCATATCTTTTTGAGGGTCGGATTTCGGCCCAGGCTGTCTTTTTCAACGACCGCTACCGGGCCATTCCTTGATTAGCACCTTTTGTGCATGGGGTTCGCCATGTGATCCCCCCTGTCAAGCCTCCTCTCCCTACTTGGGATCTGAATTTGATGCATCTCGGTTCTCCAAGAACATCCCTTTGAGAATATCAGAGAGATTCCTCTCTTGACCTTGTCCCGGAAGGTGGCCTTCTTAGTGGCCATTGCTTCGGTTAGACGGGTGTCTGAGTTGGCGGCCTTGTCCTGCAAGTCGCCTTACTTGGTCCTCCATAAGGATATGGCGGTGTTGCGCCCACGACCGTCCTTCTTTTCAAAAGATGGTCTCGGCCTTTCACCTAAAGAAGGACATTGTTCTTCCGTCCTTGTGTCCTCACTGATTGCATCCCTGAGAGTTTGCGCTTCATACATTAAGATGGGTACAAGCCTTATGGGTGTACCTGTCTGCTACTGTTTCCATTCGGAAGTCTGTCTCTGGTCCAAAACAGGGACGAGCGGTGTCGTCTGCCACCGTCTCTAGGTGGATCAGGCAGACTGTCATACAGGCCTATGCCCTTAAGGGGCGGGCGCCTCCCTTTCTGGTTGCGGCGCATTCCACCAAGGCAATTGGTGCTTCCTGGGCCTTCCGACATCAAGCATCGGTTGCACAAGTGTGCAAGGCGGCGACCTGGTCGTCCATTCATACCTTTTCAAAATTTTATAAGGTTGATGTGGCTGCATCTTCGGATGCTTCCTTCAGCCGCAAAGCGTTGCAGGCCGCTGTTTAATGTTGCAACTCCTCCATTGAGGAGCTCTGCTTGTTTGGAGTGAAGTTTTGGTTGTTCCTTTACTACTGCTCCCACCCTTCTGATACCGCTTTGGGACATCCCACACGTTTACAGTATCCAGCTGTGTCAGTCCATGGACGATAAGAGAAAATAGGATTTTTGTACTCACCGTAAAATCCATTTCTCTGACGTCCATGGACTGACACAGCACCCACCCTTCCTTTTAAGGTTTGTACTGCTTTGTTACGAACTGAGGCTGCTAGCTGCAGGGGGGAGGGTAATGTCTGGAGGGACCGCCCCCCTGGGCGGGGCTGTTCAGCTCTGGTTTGTTCTAGAATGTATGTTTCTAACAATCTAACATTCTGCCTAGATCTTCTCCTGCGAGCAGGGACATATACCCACACGTTTACAGTATCCAGCTGTGTCAGTCCATGGACGTCAGAGAAATGGATTTTACGGTGAGTACAAAAATCCTATTTTTTTTCCACTTGCACATCACATATTCTCTTGGATAGACAAAAGGTTGGAACAAAGACACAGGACAGCTTTAAGGTGTGGAGGAGGTCCAGGCACAAGCGTAGCTCAAACTCCTAGGACTGTTCAGATTCTCAAACAGTTTTGGCGCATAGTCTCTGCCACAGACCATGAGGTTGGTCTCTGCCACTGACCTGGCGAATAGGGTCACTGCCACTGACCTGGCGAATAAGGTCACTGCCACTGACCTGGCGAATAGGGTCACTGCCACTGACCTGGTGAATATGGTCACTGCCACTGACCTGGTGAATATGGTCACTGCCACTGACCGGGTGAAAATTGATTTCCCTCCTAGGACATAGCCCCTTTCTGGGAGAAGACATCCCCCCAGAGAGTCAACAGACCCCTTCCTTCACCGTGTCCACAGCACCGGTCCTTCGGAACAGATCCTCCCTTCTCTTAGGGTGCGGGTCTCCTCGCAAGGCGGCACCCAGGACTCCTCGATCCCTTGCGGAACCCAGCCGAAGGCTGCTGGGCTCCAGGCCGTTACTGCAACTCCTGGGCCTCCATGCCCAGGCGAACAGGAGTGGTGAGGTAGTACCTCACCCCAGGCTAAAGGTGCCTGAGGTGGAACCGGAACAAGGCCTCCGGGCCTAGGGCACCCGGAGATGGAACCACACACACACCCAGGCTGAAGGTGCCTGGGCGTGGACAGACGAAGACCCCTTCTCAGAAGATGTCCGCCCCTTTTATACCCTCTCCCGGCATGCACAGCAGTCCCCCCCCCACTGTACGGCTGCTGAGAGGGGACACAAAAGGTACAGCACTGCGCTCGTGGTTCAACCCTGGCCCAGAATGGCAGCGCCACCCACCGGCCACAGGGAACACATCACCAGCATTAACCCCTGAGAACCAAAATGGTCCATGAATTCTATCAATTTAATGTGTCTGAGCCTGGTTACCACTCAGACACTTCCCTTAAATTGGTTAGACTCGTCTTCTACCCAGAGCTAACCAGTTCAAGGGCCCTGGGATCCCTGACCCAAGCATCCCCGATACTTCGGACTTCCGACAGAGTCTTTTTCCCCGGCTTACCTCGGCTTGTAGCTGAGCCAGGACGTCCGGAACTTTTCCCTTCGGATGCATCCGTTCCGAGCAAGCGCTGTTGCGTAACTCCACCACGGCCGCAGGAAGCCTTCACAAAGCCAATCTTCCTCTTGGGCGGTGGGAGTAAGGACTCTGTGGTGACCGAGGCAACATCCTCCGGTCTCTCCGATTCCGGTTCCTCAATCTCCGGAACATCTCTGCTCGTGACTTCCTCCGAAGTCTCAACAGTGCGCATAGGGGTGGCTGCAAAAGCTCTGGCTCCTTCCTCCGAAGTAGTGGTGCCTGTAAGGCAATTGAGGCGGAAAGCTTGAGGCTTCTCTGTAGGTTGCTCCACCTCAAACAGGAACTCCTTACACTGCTCGCATCTGTCGAAGGGCTTGAGATGCGCCACCAGTCCCGAGCAGCCGGGACAAACCACTCCGAGGGCCTCCACATCTCTGCAAACGTAGAGGGCAAAATGTCCCTGGGGCTTTAGCCGAATCCCTGTATCCATCACGGAAGCAGCAAATGAGGTCACATTCATGGTGGTTGCAGACGGAATCCATGAGGCATGAGACGCCATGTTGCTCGCTTGCTGTTCCATTGCGCACTGTCCTTTTCACGCCAAAATCCCCACGTGCAACTCCTCACATGGCCAGACTCCTCCCATCTTCTGCACTGTTCGCGGGCTTTCTCTATAGGCACGCCCACGAACTACGCAGTCAGGGTTCTCCTCGTGGCACAGTTCTCAATATGGCCGACCTCCGCGGAACTTCACTGGGGAATAAAGTTCAAACTCTGGGGGGGTCTTCACACTCTCCAACCTGCAGACAAATCCCGGACTCGAGCCCCCATGTGTAGCGCACACACCCCCTTCTCCTTGTCTGCTTCGGCTCCTCTCAGGAGAAAGGGGCACACCGCACCACAAGCCCGTACCCTCCTGTGTTAAGAGGTTAGGCGGTGTTGTTTTTGGGCCTTGTCTGCAGCCGGAGCATAAAGTCCTCCTGAGAATGATTCTCACCTCTACAGTGTGTAGATGCAAGACCTTGACTTTCCCAGGAACGTAAATGTCCACACCAGCTGAAAGTCCAACTCAATCTTTATTTTTTTCCACTTCTACAACACATATTCTCTTGGATAGACGAAAGGTTGGAACAAAGACACAGGACAGCTTTAAGGTGTGGAGGAGGTCCAGGCACAAACGTATCTCAAACTCTTAGGACTGTTCAGATTCTCAAACAGTTTTGGTGCATGGTCTCTGCCACAGACCATGAGGTTGGTCTCTGCCACAGACCGGGTGAATAGAGTCACTGCCACTGACCTGGTGAACAGGGTCACTGCCACTAACCTGGTGAATATGGTCACTGCCACTAACCTGGTGAATATGGTCACTGCCACTGACCTGGTGAATATGGTCACTGCCACTGACCGGGTGAAAATTGATTTCCCTCCTAGGACATAGCCCCTTTCAGGGAGAAGACATCCTCCCCAGAGTGTCAACAGACCCCTTCCTTCACCGTGTCCACAGCACTGGTCCTTCGGAACAGATCCTCCCTTCTCTTAGGGTGCGGGTCCCCTCGCAAGGTGGCACCCTGGATTCCTCGATCCCTTGCGGAACCCAGCCTAAGGCTGCTGGGCTCCAGGCCGTTACTGCAACTCCTGGGCCTCCATGCCTAGGCGAACAGGAGCAATTAGATAGTACCTCACCCCAGGCTAAAGGTGCCTGAGGTGGAACCGGAGCAAGGCCTCCGGGCCTAGGGCACCCGGAGATGGAACCACACACACACCCAGGCTGAAGGTGCCTGGGCGCGGATGGACGAAGACCCCTTCTCAGAAGATGTCCGCCCTTTTATACCCTCTCCCAGCATGCACAGCAGCCCCCCCCCACTGTACGGCTGCCGTGAGGGGACACAAAAGGCACAGCACTGCGCTCGCGGTTCAACCCTGGCCCAGAATGGCAGCGCCACCCACCGGCCACAGGGAACACATCACCAGCATTAACCCCTGAGAACAAAAATGGTTCATGAATCCTATCAATTTAATGTGTCTGAGCCTGGTTACCACTCAGACACTTCCCTTAAATTGAACACCCCGCTACACTTACATTTTGTAGCATTTTTTACAATGCAGGGTACGAAGGGAACATGCATAGAGAAATGTTCTGTACTCCTACATTCTGCATTTTCATTCGACATCTTTTAAATGAGATCTTTCAGCACTTCAGGCCAATACACATTTAAATTCATGGCAACATGCAAATATAAGAAAATTAAGATTAGCACTCTGTAATTACCTTGTTCTTGATATTTTATTCTGTTGATGATAAGGGAGCTGCATACATATAGGGGTTGATTTACTAAAATTGGAGAGTCCAAAATCTGGTGCAGCTCTGCATAGAAACCAATCAGCTTGCAGGTTTTTTTTTCTGTCAAAGCTTAAAGGGTTGTAAAGGTTCTTTTTTTTTTTAAATAACAAACATGTCATACTTACCTCCACTGTGCAGCTCATTTTGCACAGAGTGGCTTCGATCCTGGTCTTCTGGGGTCCCGCGGCGGCTGTCTCGGCTCCTCCCCGCAAGAGATAACCCCCGTTCTGTGAAGCACTCTCCCAAGGGGGTTAGCTTGCGGGCACGCTCCCGTAAAACAGTCGGCGGCTATAGCCGCCAAGTGTATCACTCGGCCCGCCCCCCGGCACGCCACGTCATTGATTAGATTGACAGCAGCGGAAGCCGATGGCTGCGCTGCTATCTATCTCCAATCAAGAGCCGAGAACAGCCTGAAGACAGGGGCGAGTAGCCAGCGCGTTCACGACGCGGGACTTTCGAGGGCTCAGGTAAGTAAACCGGGGGGCTTGGGGGCTTGTAAGTATCAGATGTTTTTTCACCTTAATGCATAGGATGCATTAAGGTGAAAAAACGCAAAGCTTTACAACCCCTTTAATTGAACAAGCTGCATTTAGAAGCTGCACCAGATTTTGCACTCTCCAGTTTTAGTAAATTCACCCAAGAAACCAAACTTCCAAACACGTTTCACGTCAATGGGCTTGCACAAAAGGATGTGGTCATTAAGAGGTGAAGGTTTGGAGAGGTGCCGTGAATTTAGATATGTTTTTACTATTCATGGCAACGTGTGTTACCGTAAAGCATGTCAAAGGGTGAAGAGCCCATAGATGCCTTATGAAACACTGCAAGTGTCCATAATGCTTTAGATTTCTTTTGAAAAGCTACATGTACTCTGATATGCAAATCTCAACAAAAACTTGTCTGCCACCTCCTACACTGTTCATTTGGCTAGTAAAGCAAATAAACTCTGAACACTACCAGAAAGTACTAAAATTTAGGTATGGGTGTCCTAGATTTCAGGGCATCTGGGACACTCCAGAAGTCACCTGAAGGTATACAGGTCCTTCTCAAAAAATTAGCATATTGTGATAAAGTTCATTATTTTCTGTAATGTACTGATAAACATTAGACTTTCATATATTTTAGATTCATTACACACAACTGAAGTAGTTCAAGCCTTTTCTTGTTTTAATATTGATGATTTTGGCATACAGCTCATGAAAACCCAAAAATCCTATCTCAAAAAATTAGCATATCATGAAAAGGTTCTCTAAACGAGCTATTAACCTAATCATCTGAATCAACTAATTAACTCTAAACACCTGCAAAAGATTCCTGAGGCTTTTAAAAACTCCCAGCCTGGTTCATTACTCAAAACCGCAATCATGGGTAAGACTGCCGACCTGACTTCTGTCTAGAAGGCCATCATTGACACCCTCAAGCAAGAGGGTAAGACACAGAAAGAAATTTCTGAACGAATAGGCTGTTCCCAGAGTGCTGTATCAAGGCACCTCAGTGGGAAGTCTGTGGGAAGGAAAAAGTGTGGCAGAAAACGCTGCACAACGAGAAGAGGTGACCGGACCCTGAAGAAGATTGTGGAGAAGGACCGATTCCAGACCTTGGAGGACCTGCGGAAGCAGTGGACTGAGTCTGGAGTAGAAACATCCAGAGCCACCGTGAACAGGCGTGTGCAGGAAATGGGCTACAGGTGCCGCATTCCCCAGGTCAAGCCACTTTTGAACCAGAAACAGCGGCAGAAGCGCCTGACCTGGGCTACAGAGAAGCAGCACTGGACTGTTGCTCAGTGGTCCAAAGTACATTCGGAAATCAAGGTGCCAGAGTCTGGAGGAAGACTGGGGAGAGGGAAATGCCAAAATGCCTGAAGTCCAGTGTCAAGTACCCACAGTCAGTGATGGTCTGGGGTGCCATGTCAGCTGCTGGTGTTGGTCCACTGTGTTTTATCAAGGGCAGGGTCAATGCAGCTAGCTATCAGGAGATTTTGGAGCACTTCATGCTTCCATCTGCTGAAAAGCTTTATGGAGATGAAGATTTCATTTTTCAGCACGACCTGGCACCTGCTCACAGTGCCAAAACCACTGGTAAATGGTTTACTGACCATGGTATTACTGTGCTCAATTGGCCTGCCAACTCTCCTGACCTGAACCCCATAGAGAATCTGTGGGATATTGGGAAGAGAAAGTTGAGAGACGCAAGACCCAACACTCTGGATGAGCTTAAGGCCGCTATCGAAGCATCCTGGGCCTCCATAACACCTCAGCAGTGCCACAGGATGGTTGCCTCCATGCCACGCCGCATTGAAGCAGTCATTTCTGCAAAAGGATTCCCGACCAAGTATTGAGTGCATAACTGAACATAATTATTTGAAGGTTGACTTTTTTTGTATTAAAAACACTTTTCTTTTATTGGTCGGATGAAATATGCTAATTTTTTGAGATAGGATTTTGGGGTTTTCATGAGCTGTATGCCAAAATCATCAATATTAAAACAAGAAAAGGCTTGAACTACTTCAGTTGTGTGTAATGAATCTAAAATATATGAAAGTCTAATGTTTATCAGTACATTACAGAAAATAATGAACTTTATCACAATATGCTAATTTTTTGAGAAGGACCTGTATGTAGGCATTACTAGGTACTTGCATTATAATGCTATGGCCTGTTTAGTACTATTACCAGGTTTACTAGACAAATCATTAAAAAAAAAATGCCTTCTGATAATCATATGTGGTTTATACTGTTCATATAATGGTATTTTTTCTTAGTATTATCAACTTAGTATGAATTCCTTTTTAAATTCACATTTATATTGTACTGTACATTTACATGCAAACCAAACTGGAGGGGTTTGAACTATGACACTGTCAGCTGTGCAGTTACAGATACTGTTTGTTCACATTTTAAATAAGAGAAAGAAAAATGCCACTGCAACTTCTAAATCACCCATGGGGTTGGAGTGGGTTTTTTCCCCTGACTTTTTAATTCAATTTCAGTTAGAACCTGGATAGAATAATGACAACTAAACATCACCATATTACCTACTGTGATATTTAAAGATCAAACCTAATTCACTCAAGTGGACTTTAAAGTTAGTCATACACATGTAGATTTCTCTAAAAGCTATAATTAGGGTAGGTTCACACTTGCCTAGTCCACATCTGTGACTTAAATGCATGTGCGTTAACCTGTTTTGCAATAAGGTCCATTCATTTTAATTAACATTTAATTTAACGTTAGTGTGCAATAGTGTGTACAAAATTACTGGTGTCAGTTTTATCCTAATTTGTAATTTGGGGTTCTTCTCTAAATAAGTAGTGAAAAATGTCCTCTCATTTCTATAGTGCAGTTTTACAAAATGTTTCAGCATAGCAATAATTTATTTTGAGAGGTCATGCCTTCATTCACACATTATTCACATGTTACAGAGATATCTTTGAATAACCTCAGGCAGTAGTAAGCTCATCTGCAATTCACATGAGTCAGAATAGGAGAATATATAAAAAAAAAATGTATGTAACAAGATAGTCTTTTATGTTGTCAGTTGAGATAATAACTAAGAGAACCAAAAGTCATTGAGATTTTTATGTTTAGAGAACTATGAGAGTTCATTATTGTTGGAGGCAATGTTATTTTCAGCATAGGTAAAATACACAGGAATGAAATGTAGTATTTATTAATTGTACCTTATGAAACACAAGATACGTATTCAGGTTTAAAGAGGTTATGCTGCTGCATTTAGGAGATTGGACACTGGCAAACAAAAGCTGTAAGGACAATGCAGTATAACCCTCTCATTTCTAGCATACTTTTTTTTGCTATGAGAACAGATTGCTTTATTTCTCTGGATGACCTCCTAGTGAGGGAACAGTTGATTTAGGTACTGTCTGACAATGTCCAAATGACTGTGTACACTTCAGAGATTCAGATGAATCCTAAACCTCCAGGAGTCAGTGCTGAAACATCATTTGGAATATCCAATCTTAGATATGGCCCTGTACAAGGTCTTCCTGTTGACAACTTTTCTGGGACTCAGGGCATTTCAATTGTTGCTTTAATGCTGGACTTCTCATCTATGAAGTCATCTCACTCAGATTCTGTTAGACAAAGCCAAATCAGTGGCTTACATCAACCACTGGGGCAGCGTCTCATGGCTCACAGGAGAAGTGGATCTAATTCTGGTAAAGCTTTAGGCACACTTACTCTTACACACACTTACTCAGCTGTCAACTTCTGGACTCCAGAAAGTGATAAAGTGATCTCTTCGCCCAAGTTGTTTCAAGACCTCTGTGGCAGGTGGAAGACACTGGATTTGGACCTCCTGGTTTCCAGGTTCAACAACAAACTGAACAGGTTTGTCTCCAAAGTCAGGGATACACTAGCCTTTGCAGTGGATGCTTTGGTGAGTCTGTAGGATCAGCTGAACTTGACCTACAACTTTCTTCCTTGCCTACTCCCTCCCTGCTTCTTGGATCTCTGGTTTAATGGCCTGGCTGCTGAAGCCCAGATCCTGAGGGACAGGGGCCTATTGGATTCTGTCCTCCCTACACTCATGAAGGCTAGGAAATTGACTTCTCCCAAAGTTTATCATCGCATTTGTAAGGTGTATGTCTGCTTGTGCAAGGCAATAAAGTTTAGTCCCAGGAAGTTCTCCAGTGTCTACATTGGATCACAGCCAAGGATCTTCAGATTATTCAGAAATCCCCTTTTGAACCTCTTAGGAATACTCCTTTGTTTTCCCTTTCTCGTAAAGTTGGCTTTCTCTTCACCATCACTTCTATGCGGCAAGTTGGCAGCCTTAACTTATGTAAAACACTTTCTTGTGCTTCATAAGGATAAGGTTGTTTTAAAGCCTATGGTTCTTTTCTTCCCAATGTGATTTCTTAATTTCACCTTAACCAGGGCAATGCCTCCAATAAGATACAGCCTGCTTCAGCCCCGTCGACGCGAACTCCACCATATTGGTTAATGCTTCTTGGACTTTTCAGGTTTGGACATTGCAAGACTTGATTTTCGGTTCACTCTTTTGTTAAGTTTTACCAGATGGATGATCAGAACTCAGTTAATGCGTGCTTCAGTTAATGGTTCTGCAGGCAGCTTTTTTAGGCTATGTTTATTTGTGTGGCAGTCTAATGCCGCGTACACACGACCATTTTTCTCGTCGGGAAAAATTTCATTTTTTCTCTTTGATGAGAAAAACGACCATGTGTAGGCTTTCCTGCATTTTTCCCGACGAGAAAAATGGCAAGAATCACGACGAGAAAAATTAGAACATGCTCTAATTTTTCTCGTCGTGATTCACAGCATTTTTTTCCACGGCAGTTTTCCCATAGGGAAACACTGCCAGGGAGCCTACACACGGTCGTTTTTCTCGACCAAGAGAAAAAATGTCATGAAAACCGGCCGTGTGTAGGGGACCAAGCCGTTCCTCATTTTTCCAGTCGATTTTCTCTATGGTGTTTTCACCATCGAGAAAATCGATCGTGTGTACACGGCATAAGTTTAAAAGAGTGGTGAAGCAGTGTCTTGCAGGTGATCAAAAAGCAATAATGCTGCCTCCTTAATACGTTTTTTTTTTTGGCAGTTTTTTGGCCAAATAGGAATGTGATTAGAGTGAGAACTGTGTGCTGAGTGTTTGGCTTACAGCTGTGGCACAGCCCGATTAACTTCAATTGGGTGAGTTTGACAGGTGGTGATGCCTGTCAAACTCGACATGCCACATTAAATTTGCCATGGCATGTGTACAGTTCTCTTCTGCAGCATAGCCCCTTTGAACCTGCATATTCTACTGTTTCCCTTAATGAACTTCAAGTACAGGATTTTACTGTAAATCAAAAATCCAATTTCTCTAGAAGACACATTCTCAATAAAATGCTACACAGCATTGTGAAAATGTTCTGCATGCTGCATTTTGAGTATATTGACCTGCAAGTCATTGCACCTGTAAATGCAAAACATGCAATAGTGTGCCTAAGGGCACCAGTTAGAAGCCCACAGGGTCCACAAGTGACCCTGTGGATGCTAGTTGAGTATTTATATAACTGTTCTAGGCTTCAGAACTTTCTGGGCCTCTTACCAAGAATTAGTATGCAGATCACTAATTCAGAAATATTGATGATGGAGACAGACTGACATCTAGTATACTTTGAAGGAGGCCAACTATGGCAGCCCCCGATTTTATCTCACTACAGGAAGTCTTTAAAGTAAAGCAGTTATGAGGCCGAATCTTTAGTTGCCATTGAGGATCTTATAAAAATGTTAGTTGGTTGACTTTATTACTTTTGATTCAAAGACCTAGAACAAGTATACAAGTGTCAGAAAAGTGACAGTTCCTTATCACTATACTTGTTCTGGACCTTTTAGCAGAATGTATCGGAGCCAAAGCATCAGTATGGGAGCCATTCTAAAGTAGATATACCTGAAGGGAGGGGAGTCCCTCTTGTCAGAATACAAAAGCTCAGGAGGAGAGATCTCTGCATCACAAATCATTTGTGTTGATGAGGAAATCTGTCAGTTTTTCTCGCTGGTTGAACGAAAAGCAAAACAACTGAATTAGGGGCGGATCCAGGGGGGGGGGCAACAGGGCAATTGCCCCCCCCCCGAGACCATCTGTCACACTCGCTTGCTCTGTTTTATTTTTTTGCGCCTGATCTCCCGAACTTTGGGGACCCGGTACCGGCGGGCCGTGGGTCCCATGGACCCCAAACTTGGCACACATGTAGCCCCATGTCTCCTCTACAAGTGTGCAACGTTTGGTGTTTGGGGGACCTATGGCCGGGGAGCACTGACTTTTTAAAACCGGGCACCCCTTCAATAGACTCCAATGTTAAACGGTCATTTCTCCAGTGATTTTGCGGACCCGGTACCGGCCGGTCGAAGGTCCTCTGGACCCCAAACTTAGCACACATGTAGCCCCATGTCTCCTCTATAAGTTTGAAAAGATTGGTATCTGGAAGACCTACGGCCGGGGAGAACCGATTTTTCAAACCTGGGCACTCCTTCCATAGACTCCCATGTTAAACATCAGTCTAGTCATGGGCACAGTGAGGCATGGGCACAGTGAGGCATGGGCACAGTGAGGCAAAGTGAGGCACAGTGAGGCATGCAGATGGACACCCTAGGCTTATACTTGAGTCAATACGTTTTCCCAGTTTTTTGGGGTAAAATTAGGTGCCTCAGCTTATATTCGGGTCGGCTTATACTCGAGTATATACAGTACTTGTTCTGCAGCTGCCGCTGCCTCTCTGAGTCTCTCTCTCAGTTACTCACATCAGCCGATCAGCGGCGCTGAGAGAGAGACTCGTCTAATGTAGTTACGTGGCGCACTGACACGATACCAGGAGCAGAGAAGGAGGTGGGTGGAGCCTCTTCCCTGCACTCGTTGCTAACCCCAGGGCCGCTTGGCGTCTAGCAACGAGTGACGTCAGTGAGTCACGTCAGGCCGCTCTGCGGGCAGGTGCAATAGCGTGCAGCTCCACAGACGGGTAAGAAAGCGGGCGGCTCCGCTTGCGGCGCGGTTTGTTGTCGGGGGGCGGCGCGGTTCGTGGGCAGATCGTGCTGCTCAGTGTGTTGGCAGCGCAGGTGAGAGTGAGAGAGCAGGCTCAGTGTGGCAGCTGGCCAATCAGCTAGCCGGGAGCGGGGGAGCAGAGAGATGAGATCATCTCTCACCGCCCGTGCCTGCCCTGCATTCGTGCAGTGATTTCCGCCCTCACTGTGCAGGCAGCAGAGAGATTACATTATCTCTCTGCTGCCTGACTCTGGGAGTCTGGGACACAGCAAGAGACAACCAAAACTACACCTTAGCAGGCAAGTTAGTGACAATCCGCAAGGTGTGGCAGGCGACGTGGCAAGTGACAATCCGCAAATTGTGATCTGGTGGCTGGCAAGTGACAATCAGCAAGGTGTGGCAGGTGACGTGGCAAGTGACAATCCGCAAGGTGTAGCTAGTGACAATCCGCAAGGTGTGGCAGGTGATGTGGCAAGTGACAATCCACAAGGTGTGGCAAGTGACAATCCACAAGATGTGGCAGGTGACGTGGCAAGTGACAATCCGCAACGTGTGGCAAGTGACACGCTCAGGGCTCCCGCTAATTGCAGGCGACCGTGGCAAGTGACACACTCGGGGCTCCCACTGATTCTGCATTGAACTATTTAATTTCATATTACAATGTAATAATAAAAATAATGCGCTTCAATCATCCTGACACCATAACAACCATGGTGCCGGGATGATTGAAGCGCCGACACCAACCATTTCCCCGATAAATTTCCCACAAAAAAACATTTTTTGTCAGTGCCCCTCCCGAGAAAAGACTCTGGATCCGCCCCTGCACTGAATGTGTATACTCAGCTTAAAGGAGCAGTCAGCAATGGTAGCCTACATACTTCCCTCTTAAACATGCACGTTAAGTAAGCCTTCAAAAGTTTAGAAGGAACATGGCAAGATATATAACATCTGGTCAACAAATGTGACATTAAAGAATAACTTTTAAATATAATGTTATTTTAAAATGGAAATGAGTATAAAATAATTGTAAAATAATAATTTGCTTTAAAATAAAGTAAATTTTACTTTTATGTTTGCATTGCAGCACAATTGTCCTTTATCATATAATGACTTGGGGTCTGGCAGTTCTGCTGTGTATAGAAGGAGTTGCTATGCTCTATTACCCTTCAGTTTCTAAGTAAGTATTTCTATTTTGCATGTGTTATTCTGTAGTATTTATTCAGAATGTAGCTGCATGTAGGGATCAAGCAGAAACACAGTCAGTAAACAAGCCAAAGGTCAGTAAAAAGTGGTTGCAGATTGGGACAAGTTGATCTGCAACCTTTCCATCTGGGGAAGTTTCACCTAGTACATGCTTATCTACCTAATGGTACACATGACAAACATCTCCAGGGAACTGGAGATACTTATATCTCCAGCAGTGTCAACTAGCCAATGAGACATTTTGAATTCTGAGTCCCTTAACCACTTAAGGACCGAGCCTATGTTTGACACGTGTTGTTTACAATATATATATATATTTTTTCTAGCAGACACCCTAGAGAATAAAATAGTGGTTGTTACAATACTTAATGTCACAACGTATTTGCACAGCGGCCTTACTAATGCATTTTTGGGGAAAGTTAGCCCAATTGTTTTCTATGATGTGAAAGATAATGTTAGGCCGAGTAAATTGATACCTAAAATGTCATGCTAGCCCCCCTACCCCAAAGCACCCACACCCCAATGTTGAGGGCATGTGGCCTGGTATGGTTCAGGGGGGGCACTTTCCTGTGACCTGCCAGCCTGCAGGTCAGGGTCTGGTATGGAATAAAAAAAAAATAACAAACAAGAATTCCCAGCTTACTTATCAGCCAGCCTGCAACTAGCCGAATTGACCCTGTCTAAAGCCCTGTACACACAAAAGGATTTCCTATGGAATATAATCCGATGGATTTTTCCATTTGAAATCCGATGAAGCTAACTTCCATCAGTCTTGCCTACACACCATCAGTCAAAAATCCGACCGTCCCAAACGCTGTGACGTAAAACACTCCGACGAGCCGAGAAAAATTAAGTTCAATGCTTCTGAGCATGCGTCGACTTGATTCTGAGCATGCGTGGGTTTTTTCTCCGATGGAGTTCCACACAGACGAATTTGCTATCGTTTTTTTGCCCATCGGATAAATTTAAAACATGTTCTATTTTTTCTCACCGATGGAAAAAAGACCGATGGGGCCCATACACGATCGGTTTGTCCGATGAAAAAAGTCCATCGGACTGTTTTCATCGGTAAAACCGACCGTGTGTACACGGCTTTACAGTTACTCATTCAAACCAAGGGGTTTAGTTTGCACACATTTGCAAATACATACGTAAGCTGCAGCGGCCATGTCACAGCATCTCAGTGTACTGCAGTCCTAACAAATTTTGAGAGTCTCCTGAGTTGGAGCACATATATAATAATGGATAGATGAAGGGCAGGTATGCCTGGAGGGATCCCACCACTTCTTAAAGGTACAGGGACGACACCCATCAATAGCATAATGGAAGTGAAGGTATCCAGTACGTCCCCTGTTTTTACTGTTTGAATAGTAGCCTGGCATTCGTTTCCAATATTCTACAGTGAAGACCATGTCCTCATGGCCATCACATACAAGGCCATCATACACAACTCAATTTTCTCTTGTTTAACCCTAGGCTGAGCAAGAGAAAATCAATAGATTCCTTCATCCATGCTAACAAAATTGATGAAGAAATATCCTTGGTTTGCTATTCCATATAGTCAGCTGCTGCACCTATGGCTGCCTGAGCACAATGCTCTGTCGGATAGTGACTGTATTTGGTAGGATGCAGTCATTGATTGACCAATAGTTTTTGCACTGGGTTCACTCAACTTAAAAATTGACTTTTGCTGAGCCAGGTGGGGATTGCCGAGCCACTCACAGCTTGAATTTCGATTGCTGCAGGAATCCTCTGAAATTTGAGCTGTATGTACGTGCCTTTATGCTCACCATACACCTTATCTACTTTAGATCTGCCAAAAATTGTATAGTACAAGGGCCTATTTGATTGGATATAAATTGGCTGGATAGTTTAGGTGGGTCCTCCTATTACATAGCTCTATCTGAAATGTAAATCTGAAATGGGTTGTACAGATATTGTACATATATGGTCAGATTGTAAGGTGTATGATGAGTTAGTCATGTGACAGTTGCATAAATCTTTTTTTAAGGCTTTTTTCCTTTATTTTCATCTAGTTATTAAACCACACTTCCTGAACTTACTGTACTATAGATGTAAATGGATGATCAGCATTGTCCTTTTAGGATGTATATACTGTAGAACAGTGTTTCTCAACTCCAGTCCTCAAGGCGCCCCAACAGGTCATGTTTTCAGGCTCTCTATTGTTTTGCACAGGTTATTTGATCAGTTTAACTGCTTTAGTAATTCCCACAGCTGTTTCATCTGAGGGAAATCCTGAAAACATGACCTGTTGGGGCGCCTTGAGGACTGGAGTTGAGAAACAATGCTGTAGAATATCCCCTCTGCTCCTCCTCTTCATAACATGGGGAGGAGCTGTTCTGTAGTCTACAGAGAGAACTGGCAACATTACTAACTAATAAGATTGAAGCAGAGGCATAGTGCAACTTATCAGCTCAAAAGATTTATGGCAAGACCACCAGGTATTTTTTTTTTGCACTTATCGAATATAACAATACACTTTCAATGGTATATTTAAAAGACCAAACATGAGAAAATAGTAGATTGCAAGGCGTTAAGGTAGAGTATCAGCCCCAAATTTGTTTTTTAGTTTTGAACACTATCGGGAAAACTTGGAACCTCTCTGAGCTTTTGCACTGATCTTACAGAAAGTTAGCACAAGTGTACCCTAGGCAGAGCAATAGGAAACCCAACAGAGGTTCTAACTCTTACCTACACTACGCAAACTAAAAAAAGACAAAAAATGTGCAGAGCTCCACTTTAAGCTTACAGTTGTGCCAACTGTTTAGGAGTGAAACACCCTTTCTACCTATAGAATATCTGTTTCTACTCTGCTACTATTTTTTATCTTTTTTTTTGTTATCAGAAGATTATTCTTTACAAATGTAATGGAGAAAGAATGTGGTTTGATTTTGTTTTCCAGCTGTGAAGAAGGTTTGGAGCATGCCATTCCTCATTATATCACTACCTACGCACCTCTCCTGCTTGTAATGGTAGTTAACCCGATCCTTTTCAAAAGGACTGTCTCAGCAGGTAAGAGCACAAAGTATGATCATTAAGGCCTGTCCCAAACATCCTTTAGCAGACCCTTGACCCTTTCTTCTCCAAAGTCTGTAAAAACAGAGCTTTCACACTCACTTTTGCCCTTAACTTTCTACATTGTCACTCATCTCTTCTTCATGCTCCCATTAATCTCTCTTAAAAATATGCTCATTACTAGAATTCTTTGTGATAAAAATCATATTCTCTTCTCAGACTGCTTTCCTTCACTCACCCTCCATCCTCTCCGAACTAGCCCCTTCTGACTTTCCAATAAATAGCACACTACCAACTACTCTTACCCTTTCATGACTAAGCCCATTTCTGACATTTGGTGTTTACAAGTTAAAATGCGTATTTTTTGCTAGAAAATTACTTAGAAACGCCAAACATTATATATATATATATATATATATATTTTAGCAGAGAATCTAGAGAATAAAATGGCAATCGTTGCAATATTTTATGTCACACAGTATTTGCGCAGCTCTGTTTTAAACTCAACTTTTTTGGAAAAATTTACTTTCATGAATTAAAAAAAAATTCAAAAGCAAAGTTAGTCCAATTTTTTTGTATAATGTGAAATATGATGTTACGCAGAGTAAATAGATACCAAACATGTCATGCTTTCTAATTGCCCGCACTCGTGGAATGGCGACAAACTACGGTACCTTAAAATCTTCATAGGCGACTCTTTAATTTTTTTGTACGACTACTAGGTTAGAGTTACAGAGGAGGTCTATGACTATAATTATTGCTCTCGCTCTGACGATCGCGGCGATAGCTCACATGTGTGATTGTATTTATTTTTATAATTAAATATAGTGTTTTTAAAAAAATAATAATTTCTTATCACTTTTATTGCTGTCACAAGGAATGTAAACATCCCTTGTGACAGTAATAAGTGGTGACAGGTACTCTTTATGGAGAGATCGGAGATCTAAAAGACCCCCAATCCCTCCTTTGCACTTCAAAGTATTCAGATCGCCGAAAACGGCGATTCTGAATACTGTGTACTTTTTTAAATTCAGCGCCATTGGCAGCCGAGTAACCCGGACGTGACGTCGCTTCCGTGGTTACAGTGAAGAGACTGAATCAAAGCTGTTCGCGGCTTCGATTCAGTCTGTCTCTAGCTGCCCGAGGTGGCGGATCGTGGATCGGGTCTCCCGGTGGGACAGGAGGCCCGGTAAGAGCGGCAGAGGCGGCGGGATGGGGGGGATGTCCCCTCCCACTCCTCCGGTATAACAACCGAGTGGCTTTTAGCCGCATCAGTTGTTATTCCTGGAAAGCCAATCGCCGGCTCTAAACAATGGTACCGGGATGATGCCTGCAGCTGCAGACACCATCCCGGTATAACCCCCGAAAGCCGAGGACGCATATATGCGTACCCTCGGCGGGAAAGGGTTAACAAGGTTGTTGCTGCCAGGAAATAACTGAGAACTTTCTGGCCCTTTTGCTTTGAGGACTCATGCTGCACTGTCACAGTCATTGGTGTCCACAATGAAAGGTGAGTGTAATCTGGGGTTTAATGCAACACATTTTCACATACCGTATATGTAATATAGACTCAATTCACAGAGCTTTAACCACTTGCTTACTGGGCACATATACCCCCTTCCTGCCCAGGCGAAATTTCAGCTTTCAGCACTGTCACGATTTGAATGGCAATTGCGCGGCCATGCGCCGTGGCTCCCAAACAAAATTTACGTCCTTTTTTTCCCACAAATAGAGCTTTATTTTGGTGGTATTTGATCACCTCTGCGGTTTATATTTTTTGCGCTATAAATAAAAAAGACTGACAATTTTGAAAAAAAACACTATATTTTTTACTGTTTTCTATAATAAATATCCCAATTTTTAATTTTTTTTTTTCTCAGTTTAGGGCGATATGTATTCTTCGACATATTTTTGGTAAAAAAAATAAATCGCAATAAGCCTATAGTGATTGCTTTGCGCAAAAGTTATAGCGCCTATAAAATAGGGGATAGAATTATGATTTTTTTTTTTATTATTATTATTTTTTTACTAGTAATGGCGGTTATGTGCGATTTTTGTCAGGACTGCGATATTACAGCAGACACATCGGACACTTTTGACACATTTTTGGGACCATTCACATTTATTCAGCGAACAGTGCTATAAATATGCACTGATTACTGTATAAATGTGACTGGCAGGGAAGGGGTTAACACTAGGGGCGATCAAGGGGTTAAATGTGTTCCCTGGGAGTGATTCTTACTGTGGGGGGAGGGGACTGACTGGGGGAGGTGACCGATCGGTGTCCCTATGTACAATGGACACACCATCGGTCTCCTCTCCCTGACAGGACGTGGATCTGTGTGTTTACACACACAGAACCACGTCCCTGGCTCTGTGACTGCCGATCGCGGGCACCTGGTGGACATCGCGGCCACCAGGCACGCACATCGGCACCTGAGTGACACGGAGGGCACACGCGCGCCGCCGCCGGCGCGCGCGCCCACCAGCAGCGGGAGGGGCCGAGGACGTCATATGACGGCCTCCCGCCATTGTAGAGCCATTCTACAATAGCCGGGATGGCAAGTGGTTAAAGTGTTACTAAACCTTGTCTCCCACAGTACACAGAACATGGAAATGCAATTATTTTAGAAAATATAAACTGCTAAATACCTTTTCTCATCAGCAGTATATAACAGTCTTATGACTTTGGAGATAGATTGATAGATGCACCCTCCCAAAAAAAACCTCACTAGCAATACACATAAAACTGAGCATGTGGTTTAGGGACTGTGGAAGAAGGGAAGGATCAGAGAAGACAGAATCAAACAGCATTTTTTCCCAATGCCGAGGATTAACCACTTATGTTCCACAGTGAGTATAATAAGCATGCCTTACTGCATATACAGACTGATCTTACTGTTTTGGGTTTATTAACAGTTTACCACAAGGATAATGATCTTTAATAGCTATAGTTGTTTGCAATTCTCATTGAATTCAGCTGAAAACAGCTGTCACTTTTTCAAAAATTTGTATCCTTACCTTTAATATGTATCCTTACCCTGGTGTTGTAGCTTGTTTTTTATTCACCCTTGCAGTGACCTGTGTTGTATCCACTGCAGAAAAAGGCCGATAACTGGACATGGTGTGAATGAACTCCAGATCTCATTGGTTTCTCTTTTTTTTTGCCACACCATCATTGGAAACTTTTAAAGTGTTGCTAATCCCACAACAAGTAAAAGTCTGTATATGCAGTAAAACATGCTTGTTATACTCACAGTGGAACCTAAGGGATTATTCTTCTGCATTGTGTAAAAAGGCTGTTTGATCCTGTCTTCTCTGATGCTCCCCTTCTTCCACAGTCCCCAAACCATCCCCTTATAGAACAGAGTCTAGGGGGCACTCTGCACATGCTCAATTTTATGTGTATTGCTAGTAAGTTTTTTTTTTTGGGAGGGTGCATGTGATCAGCCCAGGCCCAATCAGCACTGTCCAGACAGAGGGTCAGGGGCCATGCAGCCTTATAGGACAGTCAGAGGAGAATTAAAACTCCTCCTTCAAGCTTTAACCAGTGTTCGGCCGGACACTGATAGAAGTCACAAGACTGCTATAACTGCTGATGAGAAAATGTATTTAGCAGTTTATATTTACTAAAATAATTGTATTTCCATGTTCTGTGTACTGTGGGAGACCAGATATAGGGAATAGAGGGTCCTTGATTTAGTATCACTTTAAGACTTAAGCTGGATGCATACTGTGAGTTTTTTGTTTTTGTTCAACCAGCGGACTGAATGAAAAATAACTCACAAGCGATGTGGATGCAAGAATCTCCCCTGCTGCGCTATTATACGTTGACAGCGGGGACTTCCCCTGTTAGAATACACTGATCATCACTGCAGCCATTGGCTGTAGTAGCTGATTGAATGCTGGTTTTCCAGCACATCTGTTCGTCAGAAGCTGATTTAACGATCGGCTCCTGTTGAACAGATAGGGCTACACACTGATATGTGTGTACCTAGCTTTAGTCTTTGAAATGTTGTTTTTCTCTTTTGATACAACCTCTCTTGGCAAATTTATCTCTTCTTTTGGCCTTCAATACTACAATTTTTCAGATGATACCAAGGTCAGTCTATCTAAAAACTGTTTCACTCTTACCCTCAGCTATTTCCTCATGAAAGTCTGACAGTTACCGAAATCTTGACCTAGATAAAATTGAGATATTTACCATAACTTCCTTACCATCCAAATTACTCTCTGACATCACTGTAACTGTTGTAGAGCTCACCCTCCAAATGAGCCACTGTGGTAATTGGATTTTTCTGTCCTGTTCCAACAATGACCTGCCCAGAAATGACCCAGGATTTAAGAGCACGCTTTGAGAGTTTCAATAACCTTTAAAAAAAATCCATGTAAGACTAAAAGATTGCTATACCTATCCTCCGGCCAGGAATAAAAATAATTGGTTTAGGGTAATCCCAGATGGTCAACAGTAACCCACAGAATGGGTAAACAGAAAAAGTCAGTGGCTAAAAGGCCTCTTATTGCCATAGTTAGTTTCTGGGTCCCTGGCAGTTCTACAAAAGCCATTAAAGGTCCTCCTTTCTCCCACCGCAATTCAAAGTTGTCTTCTCCTTGAAGGTCAGGGAAAGCTGATGGCTCTCACTAAAACACAGTTGCAGTCTATCCTCTAAGTGGATTAAACATGTGGCACATGGGTCCCTAGCACGCAGGAACTCCTTCCACAGGTAGCCCAGCACAGGTCACAGCAGCAGTCTCTCAGCAGTCCTGTGCACTGGCTCCCAGCTCATTTCAGATCAGTTTACATTAGCAATGGCAGCCCCTTGCACACAGGCTCTTAGCACTTACAGTACAACATAGTACCCATGAGTGTGGAAACAAAAAGTGTAGCACTAATCAAAAAAATGAACAAGAATGCATGACGCACTTTAAATGAGTATATAAAAATTGTGCAATATAAAAAAAGACACTCAAATATTAAGTAAGAACAGTAAGAAGTCCTCATATATACAAAATGTCTATATGCGAAATACAAGTGAAAACTTGTGCAACTGAGTGTCCTAAAGTAATTCAAAACTGAAGGCAATGGTGAAATTCAAAAGTGGGTGAAGACTTTGAAGGAAAAGTGACGGTGAGAAGATGAAGAGAACCACCACCAATAGGTAAGGAGCTTACCAGATAGTTTGAACCCAGAGGAACATATGTATATATGAGGACTTCTTACTGTTCTTACTTAATATTTGAGTGTCTTTTTTTATATTGCACCATTTTTATATACTCATTTGAGTGCGTCGTGCATTCTTGTTAATTTTTTTGATTAGCGCTACACTTTTTGTTTCCACGTTTTTTACTATTTGTCTACTTGTTGTGTTAGCAGCTTATCCAGAGGGCAGCGCGGAATTATTTTGTATGCAGTACCCATGAGTGGCCATAGAATGCTTCATATTTTACACCTCTCTCCCTGGTAGCTCCCCTCACCATCCCTGAGTGTGGCCTTTCTTCCTCTATTTCCTCCTCCTGTCCCCCCAGGCACTCTGGGAGATGTAGCCCTTTCCCCTCCAGGCCAGGTCTGTGTCACTCTCAGGCACAGCACTCCAAAGAAGTCCCTTTGAGTTTGGTGGGTAGGACTTTGGCTGCAGCACCAGCCAATGGCAGTCTTCTCCAGGTTCCTCACTTGCCGCTGCACAGTCGAATCATGGCAAGGGAGAGGAAGGAGACACCAAAAGCGTGGGTGGCCTCCTCAAAGGCCTGTGCACATATGGCAGCCGCAATCCTTAAACGACCACTGGGCAGGGCTTTGTTGTAAATAGGGCAGTCATTCGTCTTTCCCCACAAGCTTTCTGCCTTTTTTCCCCTCATATTTAAAACATAAGCCTTGCCACTTCCTTTTTCATAACATCTTAGAAATATTTAATTCTTTAAACGTTCACTAAATTTGTAGCCCACACCATTATAAACTCGTTTTGACTCAATCAAAATTCCTATATCTGGAATTCCACTAACAAGACTACCACAGATGCTGCAAGAAGACGTATCTATCCCTCTCACCATTTCTTCTCTGCTACCTTTTTTTGTTTCTTTATAGGTTTCCTATAAATCTAAAGCCTCGTACACAGGACCGATTTTCTCAGAAACCTGTTGGGAGAGCTTTCTTGCCGAGAAAACCGTTCCTGTGTATGGTTTCTCGTCGAGAAAACTGCCGGGAATCTCAACGAGAAAAATAGAGAACCTGCTCTCTATATTCTCGTCAGGATTCTCGTTTTTCTCGTCGAGATTCTCGTCTGCCTGTTTCCCAATGAGAAAACCAGTCGTGTGTATGCTTTTCCGAGTCTTAAAAAATTGCGCATGCTCAGAATCAAGTATAAGACGGGAGCGCTCCTTCTGGTAAAACTAGCGTTCGTAATGGAGATAGTACATTCGTCACACTAAAGCGAACTGAAAGCATGAAAACTGAAAAGCGCGAATCGTCTCTCCCCAAAATTTTACTAACAAGCGGTAACACGAGATCAGCAAAAACAGCCCAAGGGGTGGCGCCATTGAAATCGAACTTCCCCTTTATACTGCCGTCGTACGTGCTGTACATGACCACGCTTTCCAACAGCGAGATTTGGAATTGACAGTGTGTATGCAAGGAAAGCTTGACAAGAATCTCGTCGAGAAAAACGGTCGTGTGTACGAAGCTTCATAATCAGATTGAATTGAATTGATTGATTATGGTATTCCATCAACGCTCTTCATACCTATATTTCTGACCTCATAAATTCCTTAAACCAAACTCCCCATTCTTCTAATGCCCTTCAGTATTACAACTTTCTTCACTCATAACCTTATCACATCCATTCAAGATTTCTTTAGAGATGCCCCCTCATTTACCCCTCTCAATGTTTAATATAGAGTGCTGTGTAATATGTTGACACTTTATAACTAATGCATAATAATCATATTAATAATCTTGTATTGTGTGTTGTTAGTTGCCACATTATTGAAAGGAAGACAAGGGATCTATACAGAAAATGAAAGACGTCTAGGAACAGAAATTCAGATTCGTTTTTTCAAGATTATGTTGGTTTTCATGATATGGTAACCGATTCCCTTTTTTTGTTGAATAGAATACTAAAACATGAAAGTTTTAATGAAAAAGATGATTTTACAATGCCACTGTTATATACTCTGGTAAATTTGTGAGTATAACCTAAATGCACCTTTGGTAACTGTCAGATAAACCCGAAGTCTTTATTGTGTGACAAACTGACATGGGTCACTGCATTTTCAGTAGCTTATAAGCTCTAAAGTATCAGATTCCACCTTAAAATATATTTTTTTCTGTTTCCTTTACATATTTCTTCATAGTTACTGACGGGGATTAATTGCTTGGGCTACTTTGTAGGTCTTTGAAAGTCTTTGATTAAAGGCTTTCATGGAGGTGTGGATTTTAAAGTGACCCTGTCATTAACCAAATACATTTCCAAGCAGGCATACCTAGAAAAGAAAACCGTGATCACTTTCCTTTTTTCTGCTGTCAGTACCATAAGAACACAACTCAATTTACATGAAATCCTCCTCTCAAGCCTGCTTAGAAAACAACGCTTCCAGGAGTGACATTCTCCTTGGCCCCCATAGCGCTTTTACTGGTTGTTTGCACTGACCTCCATGTCATTGCCGTATACTGTAGCGGTGTTGAGGACATTGGGAAGAACCCCCAAGTTCTGCAGGGGACTGAGGATATCAATGACCCCAGTTTCTCAGTGGGGTTGATCTTATGAATGCAGCAGTGTTCTGGTGGTGTGGGCAGCAGGAGAGAAGTCTTCACTCTCTTCTTTTCCAGGTATGTCTATTTTTTGATTAAAGACAATGCATCTCATGAGAAACATTCAAAGGGGTGGATTTAAAGGATCACTAAAGACAACATTTTTTTTTTTTAAATAACAAACATGTTATACTTACCTCCACTGTGCAGCTCGTTTTGCACAGAGTGGTCCCGAACCTGGTCTTCTGGGGTCCCCGGCTGTCTCGGCTCCCCCCCCCGCAAGAACTCAACACCTTCATGCGAGCGAGCTCGCATGGTGTTGAGTTCTTACGGGCACGCTCCCGTGATACAGCCGGCGGCCATAGCCGCTCACTGTATCACTCAGCCTGCGCCGCGTCATGGGATGTGATTGACAGCAGCGCGAGCCAATGGCTGCGCTGCTTTCAATCCATCCACTGTAGCCAATCAACGGCCAGGCTGAGCGGCGAAGAGGATGTCGGGGGCGAGCGCAGCACTTTCCAGGGCTTAGGTAAGTAAAATGGGGGGGCTGGGGGGCAGTGGCGGCCCGTCCATAGGGGGCGCCCGGGCGCCGCCCCCCCCCTCCTGTGGTCACCAAAAAAAAAAAAAAAACGGGCCCTTTAAGAGTTTTTTTTTTTTTTTTTATGTCTTTTTTTTTACACATGGCGGCGCGACCATAGTGGGCGCAGAAGCGCCGCTACCGCTCGCTTCTGCGCCCGGCTGTCACTCACCACAACAATACATAGGTTCATGCATTGCATGAACCTATGTATTGCTGCCGCCCACTATTCAGATGGCCGGCCCCTTGAGCGCCGGCCATCTGAGTCACAGCGTCTGATTGGCCTTTAGAAGTGCCTATCAGAGCCAGCAGGCTCTGATAGGCTTCCCGACTACAGCCTGAGGGCTGTAATCGGCTTCTAAATACCTAATGAGAGGACGCACAGGGGTGCGTTCCCTGGCCAGTCAGGTTCACCGGGTCTGGTTACCGGTAACCTGATTGGCTGAAGTGACATCGAGGGCGGGAGAAGACATCGAGGATGGAAGAAGGACGGCGCTGACTCGAGGAAGGTAAGTGCAGGGCTGGGGGGGGACAAACTTGCTGCATATGGGGGAGAAACTGGCTGCATTATGGGGGAGAAACTGGCTGCATATGGGGGAGAAACTGGCTGCATTATGGGGGAGAAACTGGCTGTATATTGGGGGAGAAACTGGCTGCATATGGGGGACAAACTGGCTGCATATAGGGGAGAAACTGGCTGCATTTGGGGGACAAACTGGCTGCATATAGGGGAGAAACTGGCTGCATTATGGGGGAGAAACTGGCTGTATATTGGGGGAGAAACTGGCTGCATATAGGGGAGAAACTGGCTGCATTATGGGGGAGAAACTGGCTGCATTATGGGGGACAAACTGGCTGCATATAGGGGAGAAACTGGCTGCATTATGGGGGAGAAACTGGCTGTATATTGGGGGAGAAACTGGCTGCATATAGGGGAGAAACTGGCTGCATTATGGGGGAGAAACTGGCTGCATATGGGGGAGAAACTGGCTGCATATAGGGGAGAAACTGGCTGCATTTGGGGGACAAACTGGCTGCATATAGGGGAGAAACTGGCTGCATTATGGGGGAGAAACTGGCTGCATATAGGGGAGAAACTGGCTGCATTTGGGGGAGAAACTGGCTGCATATAGGGGACAAACTGGCTGTATTATGAGGACAAACTGGCTGCATTATGGGGGATTAACTGGCTGCATTATGGGGGATTAACTGGCTGCATTATGGGGGAGAAACTGGCTGCATTATGGGGGAGAAACTGGCTGCATTATGGGGGAGAAACTGGCTGTATTATGGGGGAGAAACTGGCTGCATTATGGGGGAGAAACTGGCTGCATATGGGGGGGAAACTGGCTGCATTTGGGGACAAACTAGTGGCGTTTGGGCACAGTGGCTGCGTTTAATGGGCACAGTGGCGGCAATTGATGATTTTTTTTTTTCAGTTTGTTTGCGCCCCCCCAAAAAATTTGTCGGATGTTTTTTCACCTTAATGCATCCTATGTATAGGATGCATTAAGGTGAAAAAACGTGTACCTTTAGTGTCCCTTTTAATAAAGGCAAATAGACTGTGCATTTTTCAAGTGCAGTTGCTCCAGGGCTTAGTACTGTAAATGAGGTTAGGCTTCGCTTTGCAAAGAATAGCCAATCACATGCAAGGAATATAAAAAAACAGCCTTTTTGCTTGCACATGATTGGATGATGGAAGTCTAAGCTCTGGAGCAACTGCACTTGCAAAGTACACCGTCTGTTTGCCTTTAGTAAATCCACCTTAAAGTCTGTAGATGTCTGAAATAAGAAGCTGCAAAGTGAGCCCTCTCATCCCATAAGTGTGATGATCAATATCCATGCTGTACATCAGTGTTCTTTTCCGCGGATGTTAAAAGCCCAATTGAGATATCAGCAAAAAATATCTATTGCAATTAGCTCTCTGCTGTTTGCAAAATTTTAGCTCTGACTCAGTGGTAGGCATTAGACCGCTGGTGAGATTGCTGCTTTCCCATTAAATGCAGTGGTCTTTCTTTACAGTCTGGGGGAGAGGGGATTTGACTGGTGCTGGGGCTATTTTTTTAAAGCAGATTTGAGTAAGACATTTCTAATTTATATTTTTTGGATAAGGGGGGTGACCTGTCCCATCCTGAAACTCTACACCGACAAGCCTCCATCCCTAAATATATATGTACATAGAAAACCAAAAAGGGGTTGGATTGGTACTTTAAGTGAGGCCTGTGGGTGTTTATAATAATAGGTTAATAGCATGAAAATAACCTGAGTGTCACAAGCCCCTAGGGGTGATTCGTGGTAGTGATATAAGTAAACATAATTGAGCAATATAATCAGGCATTTATGATGTAAAAATACAGTCATAAAATTCAACAAAAGTTGATATAATCATAATACATTTATTGATAAGGGAATTGATCACTAAAACATGATATGTGACAAACAGTAAAATTCATAGCAGACAATAAGTATATATAATTTAAACATATATAATGTATACATAATTCACATGATAAATACAGATAACATAATTAGTTGAGGTTATTGGAGCAAGCGTGGCTTGGCATCGCTGGATGGACACTCTATGCATTTCATGGCCTTTTGCCAATCGTCAGGAGTTGGATGCATGTGTATTACTATGGAATAATGAAATATGAAGTAATTTTAATGGTTATCTAGATAGCTAGCCCTGAGGATGAAAGATAAGGATGGTTACTTTCTTACTTACATAATAGCCCATAGATGGAAATCAGCTCCAGGGATGGGATTGAACAAAGTTTGAACAAAGTTTGGGCCATGACAGGTCCTCTTTATGGATGGATCTGGGGTCTATTAGACCCCAGATCTCTCCTCTGGTCTCCAAAAGCGTCTGACCAAACGAGCCGGTAGAGCAGTGATTCTCAACCAGGGTTCCGTGGAACCCTAGGGTTCCTCCAGAGGTTGCTAGGGGTTCCTTCATCATTGGGCAATTTCTGCCTCCTAGATAAGTTCACACTGACCCCATTGATCTTTTTAGCTATCTGTAAGCAGGTAATTCTTCCCAATTGCCACAAATGTAAGGCCCATTCTTCCAACTGACTGTCACACTAATGTATCATGAGTTGTATATTTCTCAATTTTAGCAGGGGTTCCCCGAGACCGGAGAACTATTTCAAGGGTTTCTCTGTGTTGAAAAGGTTGAGAAAGGCTGCGGTAGAGGTTTGGTTACAGGAGATTGAAACCGAAAGTGACAAAATCGTTGTTTCTGGTTTCTGACATCACACAATGGGAGGAACAACATCAGGGGATCACTGGAACCCCCATCCGCCTCCTGTTAAAGTAATCTAAGCAGCTCTATTAGATAAACAGCATGTGATTGTGCTGCCCAAATAATAAATGAAAAATGAAACAACTGTCGTCAATCTTCAATCAGTATTAATAACTGTCAAATAATAAATTAACAACGTGCCAAAAAATAATATAAAATCTGTGCAAATAGTAAAAAATATATAGTATCCACAATCTAAATCAAGAAAATGGAAGAAAGTCCTAACAGTCCAAAAGAAGGTGCTCTAATAATGCTTCTTCATAGGAAAAACAGTACTTTTTAGACCTTAAGCCCACTCTGTGCTCCACCACACTATAGAGTAATACTCGGCCACCTGGTGAAATGCACTCTCACCTTAATTTGAGACCCACAGATGGGCCAACATAGCATGTAAGAAATCAACCACACACACACACCAGATAATGGTCCTCCACTTGGATCCTCCTTACTGGCATAACTTCCCCAGAGGGAGTAACTCCATACAGCTCTCAGGAAAAAGGGAAAAAATCTCCAATAGTGTAGTATCTTAGTTAACACATATATAACTTCACTAACTCAGCTTTTAGAATGGCAGTAATATTTTTTTTTTATAAAAACGAGCATGTGGGGTCACGCAGCATGACATAAATTCGAGCAATATCTCACATGTTCCAAACAGTCACACACGACACCTGGCTCTGCCTCCATGTGTTATGCCACTCTCTAACGTGGATTTGTCATGAAGTTACTAGCTGTGCTAATGTCCATAGCATGGCCACAGTTCTACTTTAAAGAAACAGAAGTAAAAAGAGTGCATCGCCATACATATAATATGGAGATTTATTATATTTGGTAATAATTTCAGTCCAGGTTGTAAGTTTATTTTTGAAGTAAACAACATTTTGGTACTTACTTCCTGCTGACCGTATGCATATATGTGGCCTCACAGAAGGGTCTTTTTCCGTGAGGGCCACATATATGCGTCGCTCTCTTGGTGCTGAGAGCTCACCACACAGCGCGCTCCCAGCACAGAGACTAGGCTCCTACCAAGAGCCCCGGGTCCAGATTGTTAGTAGGGTTCCGGGTCACCTGATTGCTGTGACAGCCTCTGATTGGCTATCACAGTGATCAAATAAAAAATTATAAAATGCAGCGCTAGCGAATATAAATGTGCTCAATATAAACGTATGTGTGAATGTCAACCATCTAAACCTTTCGGGATGATGATACACACTATTAGTGAAAAGATTATGCACCAAAGATTGGTGTCACCAGAAATGCAGTAGGTGTAATACTAAATGTTACCACTAAAAGTGATCAACTATGTAAAACCAAAAAAAATTTGAAAATCATCTGTAGTACTGTGAATTACTCCTAGAGCTATTTGCCTGGTTGTTCAGTTCATTTAATATTTTGCACAATATATTTTTTGGTTTTACTTAGTTGATCACTTTTAGTGGTAACATTTAGTATTACACCTACTGCATTTCTGGTGACACCAATTTTTGGTGCATAATCTTTTCACTAATAGTGTGTATCATCATCCCGAAAGGTTTAGATGGTTGACATTCACACATACGTTTGTATTAAGCACATTTATATTCGCTAGCACTGCATTTTATATTTTTTTATTTCTCAAAATGCTGTAGCAGCTGCGCATATAATAATTCATTTTCACTTGTCATTTATTTTTGTATGTCTCCATAAGAGCGAGTTTTAGTTTTTGTTTATTTATCACAGTGATCAGTCACACTGAGCCAGCCCCTATGTTTACTTCCTCTTCTGAATGGAGAAGAAGATATGTTGTATGTCCCTCTCTTTGCAGGAGATGAAAATAAGAAATTAAAAATTAAAAATAAAGAATAAAAAATAAAGAAAAATAACAAGATCAAGGTTTGCCTGGGTTAGTGTTAGGTTCAAGGTTGGGGTCAAAGGCCATGGTCAGCATATTTTGGATAGAATAATAAAAAATACATTTTAAATAAGTATCAGTGCCAGTTAGTGTCAGTGTATTTTAGGAAGGATTAAAAAAAATGCAAAATGCGCACTATTATTTCTGGGCCCAACTACGGGTACAAGCAACAACTAACATACACATATGTGGTATCGCTGAGATTGTCAGGAGCAGGAGAATTTATTTTGGATTGTTCTTTGGTGGTAAGTTAAGGTAATAGCAAGACATATACAGCTATAATTTAAAAAAATATATATATATATTTTTTTTTACAATTTTGGGACAGTTTTTCTTTGATAATAATAATAAAATAATAATATAATAATAAAAAAAAATCAGGAGACATCTGTTACCATTTACCACTAAAATAAATCCCAATTTTTGTCCTGAAAACAAGATATATTTCACCTGGATACACAAAGTAGTTGTGACGATATGTACAGTTTTACTAACACATATCAAGGTTGCAAAATTGTACTTTGACAATGACATTTTTTTTACCCTTAGGAGGGAAGGGGTTAATAAAATAGGTTTGCTAACCTTAGTTGAATCTAATATATCTTTTGGCACAGTGACTTTTATTTTTAAGATCCATGTTCATGCGTGATCCAACCAAATGATCCAACTAAGGTTGGGTAGCTAAATCTTTATTATGTGTGGCTATGTATAAAAAAGTAGATGTTCGATGCCTGAGCCCAGGTTTACTTGGTGAAAGTGAAAATGTTCATTACCATTCCATACCATTTTCAGATGCATGTTTCATATATGAGCAGATATGACAGTTTATGCCTCATTAATAATATTTGTATCACTTGATTCAATCTAAAACAGTCTAAGTTATTATTATACTGTACATTGTATAGACAGCTCCAGCCTAAATTGGGTGCTCTCATATACCAAAGTGCCTCCAAACAAAGAAAGAGGCTCTGAGGGGATTCCAACTATATAGAAAGCATTATGGGTTAAAAAAGTTAAAAAAAAATATTTTTTTTTTTTATTGAATAATCAGTTGAATGAGACAACACATTTTGGGTGACAATAAAAAGGTTTTGGCTTTACATGCACTTTGAAAAAGATGGGATACAAAATATTCCCTGAATACAAATCCATAATACATTTAAAACTGCTAGCCAAAATCAACATCTTCACAAAAGCGAGTAGTAAAAAAAAAAGATAAATATACTACGGTATATACCCCGAAATGTAAGGATATGCGATAAATAATACATACAAATTAAAGCTGAAGTCTGATCATGATCCTTATTGCATATATCTAAGCTGGACCAATGTAATTATGCATATCTCATACCTGAGGGACTACCGTGGAAGGTAACAATTACTGTAGTAGCCACTTCTACTATGCTACTACAGTGATCGCCACAATTGTCCAGGCCCTGTGTCAAGTGGCTTTTCTTCTACAAAATTACCACAGAGGGGCGCTTGCTCTGCACTAGCGCCATTAACAAAATTACTTGTATTGACATTACAAAGTGTTCTCTAAATGCACAAGGTGAAGAGGAGGGGTGGCAATGTTACGATCTCCACTTTGTCCAAGCAGAGAATGCTTTGTATTCATTGAAAAAAGGGTATCACCTACCTCAGTATGAGTGAGGAATGCCTTGTGGTCACTTTGCAGAAGAGAAGCCGCTTGGCTCAGGACCCAGAAGATTGTAGTAATCATTGTAGTAGCAGCAATTACTTCAGCAATTGTTGCTTTCTATAGCGGCCCTCCAGTTATAAGATATGCATACTACTTACATTGGTTCAAGCTGGACCAATATAACTTTGCAATAAAGCTCATACCTAGACTTCAGCTTTAACAAAGTTAAGTCACATTTATTAAATTTATATTTATATACTCAAAACCAGAGGTATAATCTTCACATGCATGCAAAAAATGTTGAGGGACATTGGAGAAATGGGAATTAAAGTTTTTTTATCATTGTTTCCCAAGCCTGTCCTCAGGTTCCTGGACCAGTTCATATTTTGTAGAGATCTACCCAAGATTCTAAATTGCATTCCAAGCCACTTATCACTCCAACTGTTCATAAATATTAACACGTAAGATTACTTTCAAATCATTAGCCATTGTTGGGACTTTGGCCAGGTTTTGGGATAGACTGCCTCCTATTTCCTACGCTAAAGTACTTCCAAAATATTCTCTAGTCCCAAGGTGTATGCCAATTATTTCTCTGTTTGGCTCAAATAATGTGATGGTTCTACCAAGTTAAAGCTTCTAAACTGTTGCTTTATCATCTGTTAATCCCACATGGGGTAGAGTGACCCTCTGTGCATCTACTGAAAATGAACATGATTATTTTGAGTTGACCTGCTGCTGTGTATGTTAGAGCAGCCATAATGAGACTAGTTCACACTTATGCAGATGTGGGACTGTGTGTAAATAGGGTGCATTCCCGCACCCGCAGCAGCAACACACTACTTATAGCCAGGGCCGCCATCAGGATTCAAGGAGCAGAGAAGCGGGGGGCTGTCGAAAGTTACATCTCTCACATTCAAATTCAAGTTGAGAAGCGGGGGGGGGGTGCTGCCCCGTACAAGTGTGCTGTCTGTACCCCCCTAGTGGTGGCCCTGCTCACACACGAGGGTGCCTTTTGAAGTATAACTATATCCAAGACGCAAAACAAAGTTTTGCCATGACTCAAAAGGGATTAGGACACCTATTGTGCTTTTATTGCTGCTTGTGCCCCCGTTAGGGAGATTCATGCTCTCTATTTGTCCAGTTTACCATTATCATTGAAAGTGAAAGTAGCAATAGAGAGAGAGAGAGAGAGAGAAGTAATAGAGGGGTAATCTTTCACTGTGGACACTTGTTCTGGTGACCTGGGGGGAGTTCCCAATGGATTCCCTTATTTTGCAGCGATTTCCTCTCACTTCTTGTTTGGCTATGAAACAGGAAGTCAAGGTAAATCTCCATGGTGGAATAGAGATGGGAAAACAAAACTGACAGGGGTTATAACCCTCCCTTACTCTATCAAAAATGGAAAAAAAAAGAAGTCTTAATAGCATATTTTGATGCCATGCAGTGACCATGTCACCTGGAATGCTCCCAATGGAAGATTAACAGTCTTGCATAATGTGTGTTTTGCCTTCCGGACCTTTTGTGGTTCTCTATTGTCTCGCTCTCAAGGAGCGTGTTTTGTTTTTTCAGAATTTTTTTAATGAAAAATGTTAACTCTAGAACTGAAAAAAAAAATCTTAATGACATCCCTACACAATGGAAACCTCAGTGCATTGTCCTGTGATGGGAAACGCATAGCGCTATGTGTTTTTTCTGCAGCTGTGATTTTAGAAAAGGTGCAGGGATCTTTTCTCCGCTTTCCCTCAGGTACAGCAGGTTATTCAAATAAGGTAATGATTAAGCACATTTGTACTGTGTGAAACGCGTCTATGAGATTGTGTGTTGGTGTCCCCTGGTGCCACCATGGTGACTAAATAAATGGCATTTGGAAACCACCCGATGTGCAACCATCTTCTCTTTACCTTGTATACACCCACAGAGGCTGGCCTGGGCTAGCACTCGATTGGGGGTTCCATCAGGCACATTCAACTCACCTAGTCCTTTATTCCTATCAAGCTTATTCAAATGATTGGGCTGCGGTGGACAAGCGAATACAGCCTCAGGGAAACCGCAATAATACCAGGCTATGGCTCAGTTTTGCAAGGGTTTTACAAGTCGTTCAAGTAGACATTATTTTGTTTGTCAGGAGTGTCTTGAATTTTCTGATATCATGGCGTTTTTTTTTTTTTATATTACACACAGGTATGTGTTTATGGGGATGATGGGCCTTGACAAATGTGACTGCTCTTTGCATAAATAACACTTTTATCTTTTTATCAGTTGGTTTTCCAATGTCATCAATGAGATCCTTTTGTTCTATCTGGAGCTGCAGCCAGACATGAATGGAGACCAGCTGAAGAATGTGAGGAATGCAGCAGTTATCACATGGTTCATCATGGTAAGCCAGGCATGACTTCAATAAGCTTGGATATTATTATTAATGACTAAGTGCCAGCAAAGATGCTTCCAGTTATTTTAACTGTTCTGCGTGTCCTTATTCAGGTTCTTACCATTATAGACTAATAACTAAAATTATTAAATATTTTTATTAATAATAATAATGATGATCATAATAATAATATTACATAAAATATAAAGTAATAAATCATTACATTAATATCAGAATAAGAAAATACTAACAATAAACCTTGTTAATTAAATTAATTATGACACCAAATAAATGCCTTTTTGCCCAGTAAACAGAAAATTCTCAGTAGACCTTGACAAATATTATCCACACTGTAGGATGAGGTGACTTGACCCTAGTTAAATTATAGCAGTTTAAAGTGTATCTAAAGTCAGTACTTATTTTAGAGATAGATAGGAAGGGTTGAAACCTCTGTTTGGTTTTCATTGCTTTATCTCTGCTTGAGAGATTCACCCTCCCAATTTGTCCTGGTGACCAAAAGTAAGGAAATACATTTTACAGTTGTAACCGTAACAAAAATAAAGGCAAAATATTCCTTGTTTACAAACGATTTTTATTATAGAAAAGGTCAAGGTATAAAAACAAATCACAATGATGGTACAGGTATATATATAAACATTGTTCATATTGAGCATTGTACAGAGGAAAGAGAAAAGGTTCTTTTTTTTAATTTATTTATTTTTCTTATTTCTTAAGTCTGGTATAGGAATGTGTATTGTTCAATAAAGTCAATCAAGAGCATTGTATTGGAGAGAGGGCTAAATGACAATTGTATATATTTTAAGAGTGGGAGGTAAAAAAAACGGGAAGGTACTAGACCAGAGAGGTGGTATCCCAGAGAGTCCATTTTTTTTGGTAAAGGGGCATAGAATCATATAATGTGTGGTGAATTCTTTCTGAAAGCTTAATGTTTGACATGCGGTTAAGAATTTGTGGCCAAGGTACCGTAGTGGAGCGCCAATTAAATGCTATGGCCCAGTGGATGGAACTAAGGAGTGTATGTATTAACCTTGTACTAGTCATTGGAATATCCTGTATAGGGGTGAATAAAAGGCCTATTTGGGGTGTAAGAGAGATCTTTCTACAGGATATTTTATCTATTATAATATTTGCCTTATGCCAAGTGTCTTTAATGTGGGGGCAATCCCAAAATATATGTAAAAGTGTTCCCTGGGTGGGGCAACCCCTAAAGCAGAGTGGGGACACTGAGGGATAAAATGAATTGAGTTTAGCGGGAGTAAGATACCATCTATAAAGTAGATTGATGGCCGATTCTCTAATCGAGGTTGTTCTGGTACATTTGTGGAGATTTGTAAAAATTGTATCCCATTGATCAAGAGTAAATGAGGTATTTAAATCTGATTCCCATTGTAGCATGGGATGTGATTTATCAGGCATGTTGGTCTCATTTAAATTTTTATATATTCTGGAGATTAAACCCCGGTCACGAGGGGAGGAGATACAAATTTGCTCAAATTGTGTATAAGGGGGGTGGAGTGTAAGTGAGTAATATTTCTCATAGAATTTTTTTATTTTCGCATAGATCTCTAGTTCGGTAAGAGAGATATTGTATTTTGTTTGTAGTCTGGTGAAAGTAAGAAATGCATTGTCTTGGGAGAGCGATTTTAAATGTATTAGATTATGTGACTTCCAATATGTTAGCACATTTTCATCCTGAGCTCTATCTGGGGGGGAAAAACGTGGGTCACCCATAAAGGAAGCCAAGGGGGGAACATCCGAGGATAACTTAAAATTAGAGATTTGTCTGTTCCATAGTTGAAGAGTGTGAGTGACGATGAGGTTTAAGGGCCTTATTTTTTGTGGTGGGATGACATTGGACCAGAGAAGTCCTTGTAAATTGTAGGGTAGGATAGATTCTTCCTCGAACAGGAGCCAAGGAATTTGGAATGAAGGGGCATACCATTGGGCTAATTGGGTGAATCTGGCCGTCAGGTAATATAGCCAAAGGTTTGGAATGCTGAGGCCTCCTTTTAAATGGGGTCTAAACATAAGGGAATAACTAAATCTGGGTTTCTTGTTTTGCCATATAAATTTATTGATTTCTCTCTGTAAAGATTCTAGTGTCTTTTTGGGTAGAATAAGTGGAAGGGTTCTAAAAAAGAATAGAAGTTTGGGTAATATCATCATTTTTGTGGCTACTATCCTGCCCGAGAAAGAAATCTGGTATGATGACCATAGTTTAAGTAGGTTTTTAATATTGTTACATAAAGGAGGGTAGTTTGCTTGATATAACGTTTTATATGAAGATGTAATCTGAATACCTAGGTATCTAAACGAATCTACGTGCCAATTGAATGAGAATTTGTCTTTAAGTGAGGATATTAAGGCTGGGGGAATGTTGATTGGTAAAGCCGAGCACTTAGATAGGTTTACTCCCAGACCTGTCAAATCATGGAAGACGTCCAGGGTTTTAGTTAGATTAGGTAGGGAAATAAGAGGGTCAGTTATGAATAGAAGGACGTCATCCGCATAAAGACTCAGTTTGTATTCCTTGGATCCCTTAAGATATCCTTTAATATTTGTATTGTTTCTGATTGCACAGGCGAGGGGTTCTATTGCGAGGGCAAAGAGTAGGGGGGAGAGTGGACAACCTTGTCTGGTACCTTTAGTCAGGGGAAAAAAGTCAGAATTGTTACCTGGGAGTTTGATTTGTGTTTGTGGGTTGTGATAGAGAGCCTTAAAGCCATGTAGAAATTCATTGTTGATGCCATATTTTGGGAGAAGAGTGTCAAGATATGACCAGCAAACGCTGTCGAAAGCTTTGTGTATATCAAGACCAAGAAGCAGTGTGGATTTGGAATGAATGTTGGAGTCTTGAATGATATTTGTGGTAAGTCGTATGTTGTCTGTTATTTGTCTGTTGGGAATGAAGCCTGTTTGATCAGGATCAACTAATGGGGAGATAACGGCTGATAATCTGTCTGCTAATACACGGCCGAATATTTTTAGGTCGTTGTTAATAACTGATATTGGGCGGTAGTTTTGAGGGGTGGAGTGATCTTTATTTGGTTTGGGAAGTAGGGACATATTAGCCAAAATCATCTCGGGTGAGAATTGGCCACCCTGTAAGATATTATTATAAAGTTTAGTAAGGTGTGGTGTAATGGTAGAGGAAAATTTTTTATAGTAAGATGTGGAATAGCCGTCAGGGCCTGGGGCTGTGGATATTTTTAGTGTTCCAATGATTTTGTTAACTTCTATCTCCGAGCAAGGGGCATTAAGAGATTCAATTTGATCTCTAGTAAGAGTGGGTAACGTAATGTTATTAAGCCAGTCTAAGGAGGACTGTTTCGGAGGTGTTTTTGGTGAGGTCAGGAGATTTTTATAGAAGTCCGAGAATAATTTCATGACTTCTTTGGAATGGGATACCAAATTACCAGAAGGGTTCCTTAATTTATAGGTGTGTGGGGGTTTCATAGATTGATTTAGTTTTTTAGCAAACATGGTGGAATAAGAATTACTGTTGAGTAAGAATCTAGCTTTAGACCATCTGAGAGCTTTTTCAGTATCTGATGTTAATAATGTGTCTAAGGTAGTGCGTTTCTCTTGTATCTGTTTAAGTAGGTCACTAGATGGGTTCTGGTTGTTTCTATGATACAAGTGATCTAGATCTTTTGTTAGGGATCTAATGTCTGCAAGTTTGGATTTGTTGTTGATTGAGGCGATATTTATCAGGTGACCTCTCATTACCGCTTTATGTGCCATCCATATAGTTGTAGGGGACATGTCTGGTGCTACATTATGTGCAAAATATTGTTCAAGGTGAGATAGAATTTGTTGGTTGCTTGAGGGATCTGTGAGCAAGGAATCGTTTATTCGCCATGAGTGTGCTGTGTTGGCTAGACCTATATGTGAAGTATCAAAGGAAACTATGTGGTGATCAGACCAAGGACACGGATGGATATCTGCTCTAGAGGAATTGGCAAGTAGAATTGGGGTGCAAAAGATGTAGTCAAGACGAGCGAAGCAGTTGTGCGGATGGGAGTAGAATGTGTAAGATTTGGATCCAATGTTATGGGCTCTCCAAGTGTCTATTAATTGATGGTTATATAGTGATCTATTCAAGGATTTGGGGAAAGCTTTTGAGGATGGGACAACATTGCTTCTATCTAGAGCTGAGTGAGCAGCTAAATTGAAATCCCCGCCCACTATTAAATGTGTGGAGTGATAATTGTCTAGAGTATCAAAAAATTTGATGAAAACGTTTGACTGGGCTTCGTTGGGAGCATAAATTGAGGCAATGGTGATAGAACGTCCTTTGATTGAACCTTTCAAGATCAAGTAACGACTGTCTGGATCTTTAAATATGTTTTAACCTCAAATAACACTGTGTTTCTAATGAATATAGCAGCACCTCTAGATTTTGTGTTATAAGTAGTGCAATAATATTGGCTGTAACTTTTGTCAAAAAATTTAGGGTGTTTATCTGTGGCAAAGTGCGTTTCCTGCATTAAAATTATATCAGCTCCTAATCTTTTATAATGGCGAAAGGCCTTCTTTCTCTTGTGAGGCGAATTAATACCCTGGGCGTTATGAGAAATCACTCTGAGACCCATTGTATTGGTATTAAGGGGCGATGGTGGTTATGAAGAAATGGCAGTGGGTCAACAAGCCCAGGTTTGAGTATATAGCCAAATCGGAGTGGGGTTAATAATTTGATTATCGCCATTAAGATCGAAAGTGAAGCTACTTGAGATATAGGCGGAACTAGCCAACATTGTATTGCCATTTGTAACTGTGTATATATGTAATATATCAAGTTATACATTCGTATCCAGCTCAAATATTTTCTCGTTGACCTTTGTTTTTTGAATAACATTTTGTACCTATACAACAGAACCATGAAGAACAGGGCTCTTGAACAGTGGCACATTAGAGCTAGTAAACTTATAGAAAATAACGGTACTGTATTGTACAATGACATTCCATAATAATGTTTTAATTGAGGTAAAGAGAGTTTGTTTGACCTTTTCAACATTTTGTAAATATAGAGTGTTTTAGTATGATTATGAGAATTAACTTTTATAATTTGGGGGTCAGGGTGAGAAGCACTTCCTGACCGAAAAAAGTATTGATTTGGACAATACTGTCCATTACTCACAAATAGACCCTCCACCACTAGAACGGAGGATAGCAGGATCAGTAGCAGAAAAATATCCACCAGTTGGACCATGCTTTTGGAGTCCTTTGTGAGTAGGGGGACAAACTAACGCAGGCGGAGCACATCAGCCTTAGCGAGGATGCTATAAGAAGAACATTTTTTATATAAGTGCATGCTGTTACTTATATTGATAAAAAATTAGCATACGAAACAGTATAAAAAAGGAGCAAGGAAAAATGTTAGATATATAATATCGTATAGAAGAAACTGTGGTAATGCCGACCCGGTACCATTTAAACGTGTGGTACAGTTGTTTACTATAATCAGAAAAACCAACCTCAAACATTTCGAACTGTAAAAGTGGTACTTTGAACCTTGCAAAAGGGAAGAAAAAAAAAAAAAAAAAAAAAGAAGAAAAAAAGAAAAGAAAGGAAAGAGAAGAAAAAAAAGAAAAGAAAAAGAAGAGAAAAGTAAAGAAAGATCAGGCAAAAGGCAAAATATTCCAATGAGAACACCTATTCTGAGATTTCCCCTCACTTTGGAGAAATTTTCACTTTCGTCCTATTTTGTCTGGAAAAGGACAGGAAATAAAATGAATACCCCCCCCCCCCCCAAAAAAAACAAAAAAAAGCATAAGGGTTCTTCAACATCCTTGGTTCTCCAAACTATCTGAAACAAACAAAAATAAAGGTGTTGGCTTTAGATACACTTTATAACATATACAATAGAAGTGGTCATAGAAGATTATTAAACAAAATCTAATCAAAATAGGACCTTAGTGAATCAGGTTTCTTATCCACCTTGTTAAATATAACAATGAATAATTATCAAGCAGAGCAATCCTCACCTCACTATATATATATATATATATATATATATATATTTAGATTGGGTTTTCGCTAACCTTGCTAGGTTAAAGTGGTATTAAACCCAAATCTAAAAATGTTAGACTGTTTTCCCCATGTGGAAAAAATGATCCACACTCTGTTTTTTGCTCTTAAAATGTCTTCATTTTATTGAAAAGCTACAGTGGACAAATGCAGATGAAGTCAGTTGATGTGTTTCAGCCTATAAGGCCTTAGTCATAAACACCTAGTTATTAGCCAGATAACCATGTTATCACCTGGTGATCTGGCTAGTAACACACCTCCTGTATTAGAAAGCCTCCACTCTGGATGAAGGAGGACAAGGGGCACATTTGGACAGCGGCATTGTCAGTCTGGGGGGGATTTTTAGATATACTAGCATATTTATGTAGCGATACCCCCAGTTAAGAGGGCTGCCTTGATTGTTTTGGGCCCTGTAGTACGCCGCTGTCAACCCCTGGCAATCGGCTCTAACCTCTTGTGACACAGTTAGTAAAGGGGATGATAAATTTGCAATCACTCTAATATTCTCTATGACACAATCCCACAGTAGGGCACACACTATGGTATAGCACAGTAAATGACACTGATAGCCAATATACTTAACTCTAATATTTTACTGTTGGTAAAGGTTAGAATAATAAACAGTATACAATGTCACATGCAAAGTCCTGCAATATGGATATACTTATTAAAGCATCAAACGTTCACCAATATGACAGACAGTTTAACAGACCCCGCTGCAGCTATCCTCCCTCATGGACAATATGGCGCCCAGCAATGTTCTATACTACCCAATCAGGCCTGACTATGATTTGGGTATAGTTCTGTGGAAGAAATCTTCGCTAGCAAACACGGTGGTGCAAGAACGATTGTAATCCAACCAAGTAACGATGATCGGTAACTTTATAATGCCAGGGAGACTAATAACTCAGTTCAGCAGACAGTCTCCCAAGAGTGTAACTGCAATCACTGTGATGGCCCTGAATAAAGTTAATGGGCCTAGAGATACTGTGGTGTAGCTCTGAGCAGATGCTCTCTCACCCGACTGGACTAGTCCTTGTCCGTTACTTCCATTACTGTGACTCGATTCACAGTGTCCACGACACCCAGGTCTTTGGTCCTCCTGATGACAGCACTCAGCAACAGGATCAGACGCTCCGCAGGTTCCTCGGTGGAGCGGAAGGCTCTTTGGAAAAGCACAAGGCCCAGGCTTCAGGCCTTGTACACACAGCAGGTCAGCACAGGGATCCTCTTGCTGGGAGGGCAGTGTCCAAAGAGAAAGAATCTGGCTCCGCCTCTTATAAAGTCCACCCCAGCAGTCCTTACGTGGGGCAATGCACCCTGGGTGCCTTAAAGCGTGATGGGAACTGTAGTCTCTTGGGGTTTAAGAAAACGATACCCCGCTACACACTCCCCCCCACTTAGAATCTTTGGTCCCCAAAGACAGTATTAGCAATAAGAAAAAACTAATTAATTGAGGGCTGCAAGGGAAGTTGGCAGGGGAAACTCCCACCAAAACTGGGAAGGGAGCTTGTCCTGCCCACAGGTCACATCAATGGAGGGGGCCTGCCTAACTGTGCCAGAAAGTGAGCTGGGGTTGCCCTCCACCAAATGCACAGTGGAGGGACCAGGTGTTGGTATTGTCCTTCTTGCAGTAGTTACTTTATCCTCAGAGCTTTCCCCCATTTGGGCATAGGAGGACGAATGGTTCTCTTCGCTCTCCTTTCTTTTGGGGTAACTGTTTCCGTCACCACAGGCTCTTCCTCTGGGGTAGGTGTATTGGGTTCCAATATTTCTGGAGCATCCAGATCAGGTGCAGGAAGATACTGAGAGTTCCTTTGATCTTCAGCAGGAGGCGACTCTATGGCATCTTCCCACTCCTCAGACAGAGGGCTGGACGGGACAAACTCAGTGGCTTCCACATTTATTGTACTATCCAGGGTATCTTCAGAAGGCGGAAGGTCTATGGACAGAGGCTCAGGGGCCTGGGACAGCCACAACCAATCAAGCTCTTCTCCTTCATCTTCACTTTGCTCAGTGACATCCATTCCTCCAGACTGAGATGCCTGAGACCGAGTGTTGGGCCTTGGTGTATTCAGACTTGAGGATGGTCCAGGGGAATCCTCTACAGGAGGTATCCGAACTGCTTCTGAAAGTGGAAGTAAGTGGTTTCTGTGCCAGGTCTTCAGCGGCCCTATCTTCCCTTCTGGCTTCAGCTGATATACCGGCAAGCCTGGTAACTTTTTGCAGATCACATACGGTTCGGGTCTCCATCTGTCTGCTAGTTTGTGCTTCCCAGGGACTCCCAATTTCCGCAACAGCACTCTGTCTCCAGGTTGCAAGTCCTGGATCCGAACTTTAAGATCAAAGTTCCTCTTGTTTCGGGCTCCTCTTTGCTCTGATGCCACTTGGGCCTGTTCAAACGCCAGTTTCAGACTCTTCCTCAGCCTATCTACATATCCCTTGTGCGAGGTGGCTGATGTGTGATCCATTGATATGCCGAAGGCCAGATCTACAGGCAGTCTTGCTTCCCTGCCAAACATTAATCTGTAGGGAGCGTACCCTGTGGCATCACTGGTTGTGCTGTTATAGGCATGCACTATTGCTGCTATGTGCTTACTCCAATGCTGCTTCTTCTCGCTGCTCAAAGTCCCCAACATATTTAACAGAGTCCTATTGAATCTTTCCGGTTGGGCATCACCTTGAGGGTGATAAGGGGTAGTACTAGTTTTCTTTATACCTAAAGAGTCCAGCAATTTCCGAATCAGTCGGCTCTCAAAATCTCTCGCTTGGTCTGAGTGAAGGCGCTGTGGCAACCCGTAATGCACAAAGTATTTTTCCACCAAGATTTTGGCTACGGTGGAGGCCTTCTGGTCTTTAGCTGGAAAGGCCTGGGCATAACGGGTGAAATGGTCGGTTATCACCAGAACATTTCCATGTCCACTCAGGTCAGGTTCTAGACCGAGAAAGTCGATGCATACCAGTGCCTTCAAAGCTAATTTTCCCCAGGGATCTTCCAGCTGGTCTCTTCTTATGTCCTTCTTGGACAGCTTTGACAGGTTGTCCTCGCCAATCTGGGTCACGTCACAATAACACTTGGGCACCCCTACTACCGAAACTCCGATCTCTTCCGCCCCTGACCCACCACTAGCTTGAAGTTGTGCTCCTTGACACAAGGCCCGTACCCCATCCGGGGTTACCTGGGTCCAGTCTTCTGTGTGGTGGGTGGGTGCATGAGCCCTTCTGGACAATGCATCTGCATCACGATTCCCAGCCCCAGGTCTATACTTCAGACTGAAGTTGAATCCGGCCAGGGCTGCCAACCAACGGTGGACAGTGGCATCCAGCTTGGCCGTGGTGAAGAGGTAGGTGAGTGGGTTATTGTCGGTCTTCACTGTAATGTCAGCTCCATACAGGTAATCTCTGAGCTTATCCACGACTGCCCACTTTAGGGCCAGGAATTCCAACTTGTGGGTGGGGTAGTTCTTTTCTGCTGGTGTTAGACTTCTGCTAACATAGGCAACTGGCCTTAACTGTCCTTCATACTCTTGGTACAGCACACCTCCCAGACCATCATGGCTGGCATCTACATGCAGTACATATGGTTTCTTAGGGTCAGCATAGGCCAAGACTGGGGCAGTGGTCAGACTTTTCTTCAACATTTTAAAGGCTTCTTCACACTTCTCTGTCCACTGACCTTCCACGGACTCTCCAGGCTTTCTGGGGCCAGTATCATCCTCCTCTCCGTCTTCAGCAGCTCATTCAGGGGTTTGGCAATTTTCGCAAACCCTTCCACAAATCTACGGTAGTAAGAGCAGAACCCCAGGAAGGATCTGAGCTCAGTCACTGTAGTTGGTCTGGGCCAGGAGGTAACTGCATCCAGTTTGTCGGGATCTGTAGACACTCCTTCTGCAGACACTATAGGTCCCAGATAGTGGACTGAGGACTGGTAAAACTGGCACTTCTCCCTGGAGAGTTTTAGTCCCTCTTCACTGAGTCTCTTCAGGACTTTCTCCAATCTCTCTTCATGCTCCTTCAGAGTCTTCCCGAAGACAATGATGTCATCTAGGTACACCAGAACTTCGATAAGATTCATGTCCCCCACTGTCTTCTCCATCAACCTCTGAAAAGTGGCGGGGGCTCCCGACAGGCCTTGAGGCATCCTATTGAACTCATAGAATCCCATCGCGGTGATGAAGGCTGTCTTCTCTCTGTCTTCAGGGTGCATTGGGATTTGGTAATATCCACTCTTCAGGTCCATGACACTGAACCACTTAGCCCCAGACAGACTCTGTAAGGCATCTTCTATCCTGGGAGTAGTGTACTGGTCGGGTATGGTCTTCCTATTGAGAGTCCTGTAGTCTATGCAGAGTCTCAACAACCTGTTCTTTTTCCTGATGGACTCCTGGACTCTCGAATAACCCCTGTTCTCTTAAGCTCTGTCAACTGTTCACACAAATCTTCCAAGTCAGCCAGGGGGACTTGCCGGACCCTCTCCCGGAAGGGTTTGTCTTCCTGCAGACGGATTTTATGGGTGGCACTCCTCGCACACCCCACGTCAAACTCATCTTCCGAGAATTTTTTTCTCCATCTGGTCAGCTGGGCCTTGGCTCTTTTCTTCCACTTCGGTGGTAAGGTAGTGTCTTCCAGACAGAGTCCCTCCAGGGTGAGTTCCCCTCCTTCAGCTTTCTTCAAGTCAGACAGGGCCACTGGGGTAGCAGGATTTACTTTGCCCAGTAGTACCCGGGCTGAAATCTTCATAGGAGAACTAGTGACATTTCTGATGCTCACTGGAATCTGGCCCTTCGCCTTCTTCAATGCCCTCAACGGGACCCCTTCAGGGATCACTTCCAACCCTGGGTGGGTGTTCAAGGGGTCTGGCTCCAGGACCACAAAGGGGCCAGGCTGCTCCCAGGATAGTTTCACCGTAGCCTGAAGGCAGGTCATCTCACCAGGCTGCAATATCGTCTCCTTTCTTGACAGTCTCCAGACTTTTCCCACCCTCTCTTCCGGGGCCTTCTGCTCCAGGACCAACTTCTGGTAGACCTGTTGCAGCATGGGGTGAATCTGGTCTGTGCTAGTACTCTGCTCCTGCACTAGAGGGGTCAGCAGCCTCCTTACCAGATCAGTGTTGGTCCCTATTATCATGAAACTTGTGTTGGCCCCTGGCGGGCGAGGACAAACTACCGCCAGGGTGTCAAAGACTTCCACCTTTCCTGTCACTGAGGGATCAAAGGCCAGCCTGATTGAGACATAACCGTCGTAGGGAAAGCTATGAGTGCCAATTCCCCCTATCTGTAGGTCTTCCAGCTTCTGTAAGGGCACGTGACTCAAATGCTTCTGGTAAAAGTCTCTGTACAAAAGAGTCACTTGAGCTCCTGTATCTAGGAGGGCCTTGGTGTAAGAACGGAGACTAGAGGGGAGGGTCCTATTAGCTTGTCTGGAAACCTCTTCTGGGGTGACTCCTTCTTTGGACTCCTTGATTTTCCTATTGTTGTTTTCTTTTTCTTCCATTTTTCTCTGGACCTCAACCCTTTTTTGGACCTGGTATGCATTGATTTCCCTCAGATTGTTAAATTTCAACTCCCGACAGGTGGTATGGAGAGTTTTGGGAGGGGCATTGTTTGCATCCTCTTTTGCCTCTGCTTGCTTTTGTATCTTTTTGGAGCTTTCTGTAAGTAGTGGGCACCCAGCTGACTCCTTCACCGGGGCCCTCTGAAGTTTTCCGCCTGCTGGTAGTGAGTGCCTCGGTTCTTCCTTGGACTGGGGCACACTTTCCCAATGTGGCCGGCTCCTCCACAGTTGAAACAGACAGTTTCCTTTATTGTCTGCGGTGGTGTTTGAGTGGAAACATTTTGGCACGGTTCACTCCTGATCTCTGCTTTCTCTTTGGCTCCTGAGTTCTTGGCCAGTAAAGAGGTCAATAAATCCAGCACTTGGGCCATCTGGGACTTCAAGGTTTCTACTTCTAAATCACGCTCAATAGCTACTGCTGTTCTGACTCCCGCCGAGGTGGGTGGGGTGGTCTTCTCAACCGCCTGTTGATCCTTCAACAGGGCTTCTTCATCCCTTATGATCCGCACAAGGTCTGGGTAACTCAAAGCCATGACTCCGTCAGAGGTCTTCAAGTGAAGCCAAACTGGATCCGAACGTAAGGCTCCCCTCAGGATCTGCTTCATCCTGGTAGCGTCTATGACTTGCGGCAGCATTCCTTTTTTTAGTACAATTTGGCACAGCATTCTATTCAGTCTCCGGACATATTCAGACAACTTCTACCCTGGCTGTTGGAGGGTATGTTCAAATTGATACACCAGCTCGGACACCTTCTCCAGCTGGCCAAATTCCTCCTTCAGCATAGACAGATAATCCATCGCAGTGCAAACAGTATTGCTGCACCTAAGATTTTTCACAGCCTCAGCAGCAGCACCCTTTAAACTTTCACTGATGCGCTGCTTCTTCTGCGCTTCTGGAACTGCCCATCCTTCTACTGCCTGCATTGCCTGCTCAATCCAGGTGTTGAAATCTTCTTCCCCGGGTGACACAGGTTGTGTTCCTGAAAACACCCGGAGCTTCCGGTACCCGGCCTCTACATGTAACGTATTGCTTTTCTGGCACTTAGTAACAAAGTCTCCCAGAGCAGTATATAGTTTCGGCCCTATGGCGGCCAGGGGTGACCCCAGGGTTTTCGTCTCGCGACTGCTTTCCATTTTGGGGAAGAGTAGCGGAGATGATGGCGGGGAGGTTCGTGGAGATTCCTTCTTCACGGCCTCTGTATGCACTAAGCGATACGTTTGGTCATCTACGGCCTTTATACTCTGACCTCTAAACTCTTCTGGGATTCTTCTTCCCCATTCCACTAGTGCGTATGTACACAAGGTATCTGGCTTTATATCCACTGCCCATGCTTTCCAGCACGGCGATATTGACATTACTAGCTGCTTTATCTCTTCTTTTTGCCGGATCCCCCCCGGGAGTTCAATGACTACCGCCTGGCTTGAATCGACAGCCCACTCTGTGCACCACTGTGTCACTGCCTGCGGGTCCATGCTGGTACTTCTGACCGGCTTGATTGCAGCGTGCAATATACAGGGATCCTGGAACCGAGCCCCAACGTGTAGCGATACCCCCAGTTAAGAGAGCTGCCTTGATTGTTTTGGGCCCTGTAGTACACCGCTGTCAACCCCTGGCAATCGGCTCTAACTTCTCGTGGCACAGTTAGTAAAGGGGATGATAAAATTGCAATCACTCTAATATTCTCTATGACACAATCCCACAGTAGGGCACACACTATGGTATAGCACAGTAAATGACACTGACAGCCAATATACTTAACTCTAATATTTTACTGTTGGTAAAGGTTAGAATAATAAACAGTATACAATGTCACATGCAAAGTCCTGCAATATGGATATACTTATTAAAGCATCAAAGGTTCACCAATATGATAGACAGTTTAACAGACCCCGCTGCAGCTATCCTCCCTCATGGACAATATGGCGCCCAGCAATGTTCTATACTACCCAGTCAGGCCTGACTATGATTTGGGTATAGTTCTGTGGAAGAAATGTTCGCTAGCAAACACGGTGGTGCACTTTAAGAACAATTGTAATCCAACCAAGTAACGATGATCGGTAACTTTATAATGCCAGGGAGACTAATAACTCAGTTCAGCAGATAGTCTCACCAGAGTGTAACTGCAATCACCGTGATAGCCCTGAATAAAGTTAATGGGCCTAGAGATACTGTGGTGTAGCTCTGAGCAGATGCTCTCTCACCCGACCGGACTAGTCCTTGTCCGTTACTTCCGTTACTGTGACTCACTTCACAGTGTCCACGACACCCGGGTCTTTGGTCCTCCTGATGACAGCACTCAGCAACAGGATCAGACGCTCCGCAAGTTCCTCGGTGGAGCGGAAGGCTCTTTGGAAAAGCACAAGGCCCAGGCTTCAGGCCTTGTACACACAGCAGGTCAGCACAGGGATCCTCTTGCTGGGAGGGCGGTGTCCAAAGAGAAAGAAGATGGCTCCGCCTCTCCCTTATAAAGTCCACCCCAGCAGTCCTTGCGTGGGGCAATGCACCCTGGGTGCCTTAAAGCGTGCTGGGAACTGTAGTCTCTTGGGGTTTAAGAAAACGATACTACATTTAGATACACTAAAAAATTCAAGCCAAACTCCAGCTAATACTTTATGAGCAGCTACAGTGAGAGTTCTTTTTTTCATTTTGGGATAAAGAGTTTACGTAAAGAAATAAAAGCTGATCATTGTAATCACCCCTGTCAGCGGTAAATGGTTTGTCTCAACGTTCTAACTGCAGAAGAGCTTGTTCTGTTGAAAAAGAGACTTAATGGCCAGATCATCAGATGAAAAAAAAGGAAAGAAAGCCTAAAAAAGAAAACGAATGCAGCCATCACATCTAAGAATTGGTAAGCTGCAATATAATAAATGTTTGCTCTTGGGTAAATACCACATTAATGACCCATGTGACCCAGTGCTCCCCTGCTGCCCAAGTTTTGTTTTAAAATGTTTGCGAGAAACATTTTAAACACAGTCTTATACAGTTTCCAGGTCTACTTCCTGATGTAGCACTGACCCCTAAAATATACCAGCCATATACAATAACCTATTGCACTACACCCAATGCACATGTGCATTATTATTATTATTATAATACAGGATTTATATAGTGCCAACAGTTTACGCAGCGCTTAACAATAGAAAAGGGAGACAATAAAGTTATAATACAGTAAAATACAAGAGGATTATGAGTTTACAATCTAACAGGGTGGGGCCGGTGGTACAAAAGGTTGTAAGTGTGGGGAATGAGCTGATGGAAGTGGTAAAAGATTAGTTGGAGACGTGATAGGCTTCCCTGATGAGATGAGTTTTCAGGAATCGCCTGAAGGTAGCAAGAGTAGGGGATAGCCGGACAGGTTGAGGTAGCGAGTTCCAGAGGATGGGAGAGGCTCTGGAGAAATCCTTAAGACGAGCATGGGAGGAGGAGATGAAAGAGCTTGACAGTGGGAGGTCTTGAGAAGAGCGGAGAGGATGGTTTGGGTGATATTTGGAGACAAGATTGGTGATGTAGCTCGGGACAGAGTTGTGGATGGCTTTGTATGTTGTGGTTAGTATTTTGAATTGAATTCGCTGGGCGCCAGTGTAGGGATTGGAGGAGAGGGTTGTCAGAGACTGAGCGGTTGGTAAGGTGGATAAGTCTGGCAGCAGCATTCATGATAAACTGAAAGTGGATAGCTTATGGAGAGGCAGACGAATGAGAAGGGAGTTACAGTAGTCAAGGCGAGAGATAACAAGGGAGTGAATGAGGAGCTTGGTGGTTTCATTTGTTAAAAAGGGGCAAATTTTAGAGATGTTACGGAGGTGAATTCTACAAACTTTTGACAATGATTGGACTTGAGGCTGAAATGACAAGTCGGAGTCTAGGATTAAACCTAGTACCCTGGCGTGAGGGGAGGGGCTGATGGTTGCATTGTTGATTTTGATGGAAAAGTCATTGATAGTGTGATAGTGAACATGCAATGCACCAATGATGCTGGACAGAAGAAGAAGCTGGGGACAGCACTGGAGAGGGTAAGTATAGATCACATTTCTTCTTTACTACAGGAAGGGGCCCCCAAAAATTGAAAAAAATGTAAATTAACTGTAGTTAAATTTTAAGGTCCGCCTTCAAACCACTGAGGTCCGATGCCTTAGGTGTAGTATTTTGCACTTTAACATGCATTGCATTAAGGCAGTTCATTTATTTTGAACGGAATGTATGGCATCAGACTAAAAACTGGATCTACAGCGGTTTTTAATGCAGGGCACCACAGTACACAGCATATGCATTGTGGTGTGCTGCAGTTCGGATCTATGGCATCTATGCAATTGTATGTAATTGTAATCCTGCTCATTAAAGCAATGAATAAACCCTCAAATCTATCTTCAGCCAACATTTTTTATATCTGGAAGGAGTGCACAAGGGTTAGAACCTCTACCTGATTTTTATTACTGGCGTGACCGGCCAAATTTTGATCCATATATGGCCATCTTAAGAGTGGATTTTCTCTTATTTTGGAGAGATTTCTACTTACTTCTGTGTCTAGAACAGTAAGTGAAGGGCAATCTCCCCATCTGAACACAGACAAAAAAAAAAAAAAAACTTGACAGTGGCTTCAACCATTCCCCACTACTCAATATAAAGAAAGACACAAGCTGTCCTACTCGGTGTACCGGTGGGATAGTGCTTAAAATCTTTAACATGTACTGGTCCTTCAGCCTTCCTGCAAAAATTATTGGGATAAACCATAGTCAAACAACAGATATAAAGGGAGAGGCCCACTGACCTAAGTACAGTGATAATTATTAATTCAACTTTAATAAAAAAAACAAAAAAAAAAACAAGAGTTGATATGGGTGAAAGTTTGAAGCAACCCCCTCCCTGATGCCAGCGTTGGAATAAATAATAATAGTGATAAATAGTGATAAAACATAATATTAATAGAAATATTTCTTACCTTTCTAGTTGTTTCTTTGGAGTATGATTATACTGTACACAGGTCTGCAAGCTACCTGAACAATTTCAGAGGGACAAAGTGGGGACAGAGCCAGTTTCATCTTATTAAAATACAATGCAGAATCCAAACCTCAAGGTCTTTAACCCTTTGTTAGGATACACAGGGGAAGATTTACTAAAACTGGATCACTCAGAATACGGTGCAGCTGTGCGTGGTAGCCAACTTCAGCTTGTTCAATTAAGCTATTACAATGAAACCTGGAAGCTGATTTGTTTCTCTGCACTGCTGCACCAGATTTGGCCCGCTCCAGTTTTAGTAAATTAACCCCACAGTGTTGAAATCTAGTTTACAACTAAGAAGGAGATCTGCCAGCACAGTACCACCAGTAGCTCCATACTTAGTATTAAATTGGGAGAAGCTAGGTAGCTAATTTACACAAGTAAAAACACAAAAAAATTTAAAAAACATTATTAGAATATTTTTTGCAGTTATACTATGTGCATGGGAACATGTAACAAATATAAAGTAGGTGTTATATTAATTAGGGAAGTGAAATTACACTTCAAGCTCACAACACAAAGGTTTTCCCAACAAATTGAAGCATAAGAGAGCGCTTCCCTTAAATCTGATCACATAGAATACTTTGTTGGTATGATGTTTAATTCCCTAACTTTACTTTCTCAGAAGTGACTGCTTTCCATATGCACTGCAATGCTTATTTACATAAGTGTAATGTCTGTTCCTAGTATGTGCTATGTCTTTATATTGTAAAATCTTAAACTTATACATCTTCTGTATTCTTTTTGTTAAGGGCATACTGAATCCAATGCAGGGATTCCTCTTTACTTTGGCTTTGTATGGATGGACAGGATGGAACATTGATGTCAGGCTTAAGCAAAAGGAAATCTCATTCGAACATTTCACTAGTGCATCTGCGTCTGAACACAATGGCCGAATAGGTTCTTTCTTGAACTACCCTGGCTACATCCAGGACCCCAACAAAGCTGAGATGGGGAACAGCCAGCAAACGGATGAGGCACTGGGCATGCTTTCTGAAGGTAATGGGAGTATAGCTGAGAGGATAACCAGAAACTCCCCTATTTACCAAGGCTGGTAGTTCCCAATTATTCAGCTCTGTCTGTCCAAAAGTTCCCTATTATATCAGTGCTTTACTGGGCCTTTTATTATATTGAAAGGTTTATGTGTCAATGTACTGAACTGCTGTGAATTGATAAAATATTTCTCAGAGAATGAGCTACAGAAATGATAAAAGTATTATTGATTAGATGAAAATGACCACAAAATATGTATAATTTCATGTTGATGTAATTTACCTTTAGGCCCCTTTCACACTGAGGCACTTTTCAGGCGTTTTAGCGCTAAACATAGCGCCTGTAAAGTGCCTGAAAAGCGCCTCTCGTGCCTCCCCAGTGTGAAAGCCCGAGTGCTTTCACAATGGGGCGGTGCGCTTGCGGGACGGGAAAAAAAAGTCCTGCAAGCAGCATCTTTGGGGGGCTTTGAGAGCAGTGTATACACCACTCCCAAAACGCCTTGCCCATTGAAATGAATAAGCAGCGCTGCTGAAGCGCCCCTTCAAACCGCTTTGGCAGCCCTGCAACGCGGGCGCTTTTAACCCTTTCTTCGGCCGCTAGCGGGGGTTAAAGGCCCAAAAAGCGCAGCTAAACCGAAGGTAAAGCGCGGCTAAAACAAGTGGCTCTTTACTGTTAATGGACCCCCGCCCCAGTGTGAAAGTAGCCTTATAATTAGCTACTATTGGTCTGAACATTACATTTCTACAAATCCATTTGGCCATAATAAATGTGTGTTTGAATTTACAGTAAATTCAACTCCATTTGGCCATATTAAATTAGGAATCCATTTGACCCCAAGCTGTTATCCTTCATCACAGCCTTTCATTTTTTGCTTATCTCCTTATACTTTGGATGGGTTTTGAGGGGATTGACCTTATGAGCAGTCCACCTAAAATGGGAATTTCAGATTTTTTTAGATGCTGAACAGTTAAAGAGACCTACTAAGTCTAGGTTAACGCACAAAAATTTTAAGATTTATGTCTACTTCTGTGTTTGGCATTTTTTTACTCTGTAAAAGAGGAGATAAATAAAATCTTTCCATTAATGAGAATGAGGAAAGGGGATACTCACAGCTACTGCAGGAAGAGCAAAACTATAAAATTGTGTATAACAGTCTGACGAATGGACATTCCACTTGGTAGTCTATACTTTCTCAAGGTGAGCCCTTAAAGGGTGGACTGCCACATGAAATTACTATTGGATGGGTATTTCTGATCCTCCAGTAATAAAAACTGCAACACAATACTGTTATAGTTTGTTTAGTTGGAATGACTTGGTTATTTTTCTCTGGTAGTGCATCAGGTCTAGGTTGTTAATGTGATGCTTTAAATGTATGTACCCTGTGTATCCCTAACAACCTACATATACACTGTGGACAAAATCTTTCCTACTTCTTTGCCCCCCTTGCCACCATCATTAAAGCATTGCATACAAGCACATTATGAAATACTTACCTTAGAACAAAGCCCTTCATCGGCACGCTGTCACCACTGAAGGCATCTTCACACGGTCTTCCTTCTGAGTTCATGTCCTCTGGCTGTCTGATTGGCCGCACCGCAATCACCTTATGGACCGCAGCATGGAGCTCTGAAGGGACAGCACGGGTATGCCGTCCATTCGGAGCGTATGCGCCGGTGACATCACCAGCTGCATGCAGTGTGAATATCTCCTAAACTGTGTAGGTTTAGGAGATATTCACTGTACCTACAGGTAAGCCTTATTATAGGCTTATATGTAGGTACAAGATCAAAAAAGGGTTTACTTCCACTTTAATACAATTATCATTTGCCAAATAATATCTAGGCCAACTTGTATCCTGTTGTCTGCAAGTGTAAACCTAGAAACATAGCAGTTTGTTATGCTTGTTTGATAGTATCAGCTAGACATACATATGTATATATAAATGTATGTATAGACATACATTATATTACCAAAAGTATTGTGACGCCTGCCTTTACACGCACATGAACTTTAATGGCATCCCAGTCTAAGTCTGTAAGTTTCAGTATTGTGTTGGCTCACCCTTTGCAGCTATAACAGCTTCAACTCTTCTGGGAAGGCTGTCCACAAGGTTTAGGAGTGTGTCTATGGGAATGTTTGACCATTCTTCCAGAAGCATATTTGTGAGGTCAGGCACTGATGTGGACAAGAAGGTCTGGCTCGCTGTCTCCTCTCTAATTCATCCCAAAAGTGTTCTATCGGGTTGAGGTCAGGACTCTGTGTAGGCCAGTCAAGTTCCTCCACCCCAAACTCGCTCATCCATGTCATATATATATATATATATATATATATATATATATAAGTACTGTGCAAAAGTTTTAGGCTAGCTGTGAAAAAATGCTGTAATTTAAGAATCCTTTTAGAAATAGAAGTGTTAATAGTTTATTTTTTTTATCAATTAACGAAATGGAAATTAACTCAACAGAATATAAATCAAAATCAAATCAATATTTGGTATGACCACCCTTTACCTTTAATTTGTCTAGGTACACTTGCACATAGTTGTTGAAGGAGTTTGGCATGTAGGTTGTTCCAAACATCTTGGAAAACTAACCACAGATCTTCTGTGGATGTAGGCTGCCTTTACATAACTCTGTCTCTTCATGCCAGTTAAGATTAAGGTTCTGATCTGTGGGGCCCAAACCATCACTTCCAAGACTCATTGTTCTTCTTTACGCTGAAGATACTTCCCAATGACATTGGCTGTATGTTTGGGGTCATTGTCCTGCTGCAGAATAAATTTGGGGCCAGTCACATCCCTCCCTGATTTTGACTCATCGGTCTACTTGTTGCCATTTTCTGCACATAATTGAGTCGCTTAGGCTTGTTTCCACGGAGGAAAGGCTTTTTGGCCACAATTCTTTCATGAAGACCACTTCTGGACAGACTTCTCTGGAAAGTAGATTGGTGTACCTGGGTCCCACTGGTTTCTGCCAGTTCTGTGCTGATGGCACTGCTGGACATCTTCCAATGTCAAAGACAAGTAAGCATGATGTGCCTTTCATCTGCTGCATTGTTTCCTTGGCCGGCCACTCCGTCTGCGGTCCTCATCATTGCTTGATTAATAGTGACCTCAATGATGAGGAACACAAGCAGATACTTATCCATCTTGACATACCATCAGGGAGGGATGTGATTGGCCCTGAATTTATTATGCAACAGGACAATGACTCAAACATATGGCTAATGTCATTATGAACTATCTTTAGCATAAAGAAGAACAAGGAGTCCTGGAAGTTTGGCCCTGATCTCAACATCAAGTCTGTCTAAGATTACATAATGAAACAGAAGGATTTGAGGCAGCCTACATCCACAGAAGATCTTTGGTTGGTTCTCGAAGTTCCTTCAAAGGCTGTGTGAAAGTGTACCTTGAAGAATTGATCCAAAGGGTAGTCACACCAAATATTGTATTGATGTTAGATTTTTCTTCTGTTAATTTACTTTTTGTAAATTGTAAAAACAAACAAGTAAAATACATTAAAGCATTCTTACTTTACAGCATTTCTTTACACCTGTCTAAATTTTTTGCACAATACTGTATAAGGGAGGATATGTATGGATGCTATAGAGAGAGATTTATGTACTTCTATTGTTTTAAATTGTGGAGTTCAGAGTGCCTTTATTCAACATTTTAATGCCTTTTCATCTTTATCAAAAGTTAATCAAAATTGTGTCTTTGACAGGTTAAAAAATATATATTTTTTGGAAATTAATGTCTGTTCTTGTATGCATTGTGAAAGAATATGTTTTTTTTTTCCCTAAAAAATTAGCTGTGTATTAAGTTACAACTTTCCAAAAACATCAGAGGGATTATTTTTACAGCCTGAAGTCATCAAAATAAAAAAAAATTTTTTACCGTTATATTGCTGTTTCTCCTTTATTCAATGCATATTTAATAGCAAACTTTTCCATATTTTACTTTACTGAGAATCCAGCAGAGGTAGAGACACCTACACTCAAGTGTGCAATGATCATGCCTGCTGGAGTGGAGAATCTCAACACCACATAAACCATACGATACTGGTGCTGTAAACAATTGGAAATCAATTTTGAGGGAATTTGTTTTAATTCTGATATGATTTGAGAGTTCACGGAGCCCTCATAGTGAATATTGACTGGAAACGTAGAATGTATAGACAACTTATTTAAATGCATAAAATTATTATTTTATAGAAAGTATTCCATTTACTCTAATTACTGTATAAATACAATTTTGCTTGTGTTGTACCACAAACATTATGCAGTATTGCCTTTATGCAAAATGTATACAACTAAAAGCAATGGTGCAGATGGATTACTCCTGCAAGTAATTTTTACCCCCCTTCTAAAACAACCTATTTTATTCCACGTATGTACGCACCTTTTTTTCCTTGGTACCACATGATCAGTGTCTGTCAAGGAGCTCACTTCAGTTGTTTCTGCATGCCAACACCAGTGTTGAGTTCATCTGTGAACCAAACTTTATCTTGGCACTGATTGCCCTAAGACTCTGGGGTCTCAAACTGGCGGCCCTCCAGCTGTTGTGAAACTACAAGTCCCATGAGGCATTACAAGACTGACTATTACAAGCATGACTCCTTCAGGCAGAGACATGATGGGACATGTAGTTCCGCAACAGCTGGAGGGCCACCAGTTTGAGACCCCTACCCTAAGTGCTAGGTCATACTATGTACAGAGAGCTAAGTTTTTTCCACACTGAATAGAAGTCACCACTATGTGCCCTGTTCACACCCCACCCACTACAATCCTTCCTTTTGCCAATAAAACCAAATCTCCTAATATAACTATTTCCTCCTTGCTTGTCCCAGTTTTTGGTTTGATGAATAGACCCTCATTAACAAATATACCATTTAACAATGAAAAGTTTTATATCCCGCAAAATTTTTCAGCAAACCTCCAAATTATTGTGAAGAAATAATTCCAGGCGTCTGCACTTCCAAAAATCCTTTTATTGAAGCATCATATGACAAGTGGTTGACAGATGGAGCAGGGGACAAAGAGATAGACGCGTTTCACGCAAATGTCAGCGCTTAGTCATTACCTATTAGAACTAGTCACCACAATCACCTTGTGTTTGCTATTTTCATGATTATATAACTTATAGGTATCCCTTTTCCTATATACATTTGGCCTTAAAGTGTCCCTCTTTCCCATCTCGTTGGCAGTATGCGTATCATGTTGTTACAAGTACAATTTATATAAAAATAAATACAACATTTATATATGACTTATGACTCTTTATCCTTTTTATAGAATACATGAAGAAAAGTTATATTTGGCTAGGTAACACAGGTGTTTATCATTTTAAACAATGAAAGATGCTTTATAAAATTAGATTTTAATGATGTATATTTTTCTCCATCCACTCATATAAAAAGTGACTGAATAGAAATAACAATTTCAGTGACATTCCATTGTTTTTGCCTAGTTACAGAAAAGCCCAGATACACTGGGATTGATTTAAGGAATAGAGCAAATTAATTTTGCATGGTGAAATATTTACTTAGCTTAGCGTATGAGGTCAAGCTGTGCTGACTTCAATCATCCAATCATATCCAAGCAAAAACCCTGTTTTTTTTTTTTTTTAAATATACTTTTCACAATAATGGGTGGTATTTGCAAAGTTAAATTTTTACGTAACTTAATTCATTTATTCACTAAGTTAAGTGAAATTTTAAGCTAGACATTGGTTCCAACAACATTTTTAATATACAAAATTTATAAACAAAAATATTGCAGTGTAATTAAAAACAAATTTCTGCTAAGTGGAACTGTTTATCATCGACCAAGCTTTTGAAACAGTCAAATTTTACTCTGAAACAGCTGTGTAATAATAGTATATTTTCAGCAACTCTGCCGGCTATAATTTACACTCATAAATGTGACCCTTTAGGTTCCTCAAAGCATATCTGAAGTCAGAAAAAAAGTTATTTATGTTACAACGCCTGCCCACCGCCCCCCCCCCCCAAATCCAGCTTGGCATGGTTTTTATGCATTTTCTGACCCAGTTCCTGTGGTTGAGAGTCAACATAATATGTTCCTCAGATGTTATCCAAAATGTGAGTGGCTTCACTGACCATTAGGAGCAAATGGTGAACTGAAAACAAAGCCTCCTCTGCTTGACCGTGGTGCTTAAGACCTGATCAGTTATCATCTCATCTCTAGTGCTTCCAGCCATGCAACTTTCTTAGGACTGTGGGTGTTCTTACATGTGCAACAGTACAAAATAACAAAAAGAGGGTGCACCAGCCTTGCACATTACCTTAATACACTGTTTAGTAATAAATAAAAAGAAGTAATATACTCATATAAATAAACAAGAAGCGAATATTGTCAGATTAACAACATCTAGTCTATAATGTGAGAAGTGTCCTTAGATGTCCAGAATGGCTTAGGCATTTCCAGGGGCAGCCCCCTTCCTCAGAATTGGATCTGAGGAAGAGGGGCTACCCCTGGAAATGTATAAGCCATACAGGATACCTAAGGACACTACTCAAGTTATAGGCTAAGCGAAATTCACTTCTTGTTTATTTATTTGCCTGTTGACTCAATTCGTTTGTGAGCATATTACTTATTTTAATTCAATAGAAAACAGTATATTAAGGTAGTGCACAAGGCTGGCGCACACTCTTTTTGTTGTTTTATAGTGTTGCATTAGAAGCAAAAGACAGGGTGAGTCTCTAGACCATGGCACCTTATTGTCATTTGCATATCAGAGTAAGCTGAGTTTTTTCGGGCTTCTGGGGTGCTCAGAGATAAATCTAGCCATGACCTTGTCTTCCTGATAAAGGTAGTAGCAGTTATCTTGTGATGGCTATTTTGAGGCAAGACTTTTACTTTTACTCAATCTTAACACCGAACACTCAGATATTTACCTAACCAGTGAGTTAAAAAAACTCAAACCTAACCCTTATCCCTGACCCACATATGCTTTCCCCATACCTGGAACATGTGCTAACACTAAAGGCCCCTTACACGCGATACGAAAATCAGAAGGAATATTTTGTCCGATGAACGATCTTACGATTTTCGGATTGTTAGTATGGTGCTTTCGACAGCCGATTCAGGTTTTTTGTCAGACAAAAGCTGGATGTGCAAACTATAAAATTCGTACATGAGCTCAATGTACGAAAAAAATCGTAAGAGCCAGACTAAGCATGCTCAGAAATGAAAGAATGCACACAAAACTATTCAACACATTACGACACTTCTGATGCATTCTGTCATATGAAATTTTTTGTATAGTGAGTAACCTTTTCACTTTCGACATGAGAGTACCATGCAACAAAAAACGGACAAACGGTCGTTAGAAAATCGGATCGTGTGTACGAGGTTTAAGGTCTAAGCTACATGGGCAATTTTTATTAATGAATAATTTAACCACTTACTCGCAATTACCTTGTTGAAAAGCATGTTGGTGACTAGTTTTTCAATCACTCAGTAGCAAGCAATTTATATTGACTGTGTAGTTTTGCCCATAACTTTATTAATACTTAATCCCTTAAAGGGCTAATCTAATTTTATTGAGCATCTGACCTATCAGCACCAAAGAACAACACACTGGAACCAAAATCTTAGAACAAATAGGTCATGGTGCCAAAAAACGTTTAGCCAACTGAGGAAGTGGTGAGCCACTTACTACACTTTTCTTTGTGGCTCCTTCTTCTGCCATTGGTTATTACAATCACAATTTAATTAAAAACAAAATAAAGTACAGAACTGCTAAGTGTATCCGACATAGTGCCAAGTTATATAGACAACTGTTGAATATTAATTAAAGAAGAAGCATCACCCCAATGTAATAATCCCTGTAGCACTTGGTCCATTCTGATTCATGGCAGTACTGTGCGATAAAAAAAAAGATTTTCTGTTTTTGCTGGCTGTCAGCTCTGCCCCAGGCTGAAGCCCAATTTATGGGTTTTCCTAGAGAGAGCCACAGCACTGTAGTCACCCCTCCCTTTCTCAGAGTTTCACTTTGCAAAAATATAATAGTAAAATGAATAATCCTATTACTTACTATGGGGCAACAAACATACAAACTGTCTGCACTGGATTACTTCTGTTAGCAATATCTAAAAGGGATCATGCCCTTTAATTTAAAATGATAGCCTCGCCTGTTGCCATTATCTTAGCGGAATGGACAGAAAGAATGTGGCGGTTTTAATTTTAATATCGCTGAGCGAGTCCCTCACAGTGGATTTTGACTAGCAGCTGTCGGATTGATCATATAACACTAGCAGCACTGACTGATTCTTTTCACTTATATTTTATTGTGTTGTGATTCAAGCTGACCCCTCTCCCTGATGTGCTGTATGACAGCGCTGATCTCCAACATGCGCCTGCCAGAGATGAGCGCTGCCAGTAAAACCGCATATTATATTTCCCCCTTTCTGAGCAACGTGTTGAAACTGTGGTGGGGTGGGGGCATGCTCTTGATCACACTAACCCTGCAACTGCAGCACTGATCAGAACAGGACAAGTGCTACACACTTGGGCCCCTATGGAATTCAACAAAGATTTTTTAGTTTTTGTGAAACTTCTTAAAAGTGGCTGTAACCCTAAAAACAAATTCTCCTGTTCCTTTAAAGCATGATCGGTAGCATAGAGCTGTTGCAGTGTCATTTGTCCCTTTCTTTGATCTAAACTACCTGGTTGATCCTGCCTGTTCCTGTGTTCCTCTGTGTGTGCTGATCAAGGTAATCATGGCTGCTGATCCATGATACCGTGGTCAGTTTACGTGCCTCCGTCATCTCGCTGTATGTACACAGTCTCTCCTCTCTCCCCTTCTCCCCCTCCCTTCCTGCCCGTAATTTTCTAGTCTGTGTGCGAGCTGATCTCCTCCTTGCCCCTCTCCTCTCCTCCTGCCGATGTTCCGATGTAATATATAACACAATTACTTTCAAATTCTCTCGGTTCTAGAAAGATATTCATTCGAGTATGTCAGTTTTTTTTTTTTTATTATAATCATAAATATATTTTTGCACAGCTTCTTTGTGAGGTCACATGACCTCCTACTGCTGTTCTTAGATCGAGGAAGGAGAGCAGAGGGAGATCAGGTGACAGAGGAGCTGTGCAAAAAGCTAAAGTATTTAGGATTATAATTTAAAAGACACACACACACAATGCACTTTATATCTTGCTAAAACAGTGAGGATACAAGTAATCGTGTTATGTGACTTTACAACCTCTTTAACTTTGCACTGATGGTGCTTATGTACTGGTTAACAGGTATGAGTCGAAGCAATGCCGAATAACAATGTGGACACACCCTACTTAGCTTGTAATGTACACTAGCAAATCATTTTCTTAATTTCTTATTAGAAATAAAGTAAACATAATATAATCCTAGCTATGGAATTAGCATTTCCAAATAATGGAATCCAAGTCTGTGAGGATGAAATCAACCAATACCAATACTTTGAAGAGTTCGCTCCTCTTCTAGAAAAAATAAACATACAATCTGGGATCTGGGCCAGTTGGAGCAGATTTAGGATATTTAATATTATAATAATATAATATATCCTATATTTATACAACTGATGCATTTTAGGGTGTGCAATCACTCTCTTTCTCAAATCAATTGCTATTTTCCAATAACAGATACAACTCCTCCCTACCAATTTTATATTCTGCTTATAATTTCCTAAATCTTTGTAAGAAGATTTAATTCACATTTGTAATGCTAACTGTTTTATTCTGAAATTGTTTTGTTTTGTATGTTTCTTATATTATTTTCTATAATAAAAATGTCATGTTTAAAAAGAAAGTTTTGTTTTTATCCACAAGGCCAAGGGACATCCCCATTGATGGAATCATTGTGCCCAGATACACAAATGTTCCTAACTGAGTTTGTTATAAGTATATTGTGATAAAATCAACAGAAAACCTCAGATAATATTTCATAGTAATTATAAAAAATATGTTGACTTTCCTTCTGTATTTCAAAAGAGTTTTTAAACCTGATGATAACATTTATTATACATATTAATAGAAGACACTGCATATGAGTCAATTTTTGTTTTGTTTTGCTAGGTTCTGAAGCTAGCACTATTGAAATCAACATATCCAGTGAACTTCCACACCTAGATGATATTGAAGCTGATGACGAATCAACGGAAAACATTGAAAAACAAAAGCTGGTCAAATGATTATGAAACTGGGCTCTTCGCAGGCGCAGATCACACGTTTTGTGCCTATTGCACAAAGTATATCCTGCGTGACCACCCTAACTATCAAGACAGTGGAGGCATGCAAATCTCCAAAGAATCTACTGGATTGCACTAAAAGGCATATTAAAAGTCAGATGATGTTCATACAATATTAGGGATGCTGATATACTTAATTTATGTTATAAATAGGCCTAAAAAAATATAACCCTTGGCACGTGATCTATAGCAGACATAGCTGTCTCATCCAGTTAATAAACACATTGTGATGTTTATGGTAGTTGATGCATTAATTTCCCTTTTATGATATTACCAAAAGTTTTCATTCGGTGAACAAGGTTCAATTCAGAATTTCTAGCGGTATGAATAACTTATGGTACAAATAACACCTATATGAAAATACTGTGATGATTATTGGTATGGAATTTAGAATGTATAGCACAGTGGAGCAGTGTGAAGCAGGTCTTTTTTTCTCAGAAAATATGTGCAGGAACTCAAGCACAACCCCCCAAAACGCCCCCCCGCGGGGTTGTGCTACGTGCAGAGTTACGGGGTGCGCTTGGTAGATAGTACAGAGTTTAGGGATGCACTACATGCAGAGTTTGGGGGTGTGCTATGTACATAGTGCAGAGTTCAGGGGTTGCGCTGCATACAAAGAGCAGAGTTTAGGGTGCGCTACACACAGAGTGCAGAGTTCAGCCTTCTTCCACAGCTGCTTACCTCACCATCTCCCATACACATCTTACTTTCACCCCTCTACAGCACTGACCTCTGCAAGCGACTCTCTCTCCACTTCACCCATCCCCTCCCCTTAAAAACTCCACCATCTTCCACATATCTTACTTTTGTTGCTGTTTTAAGCTAAAGCACCCAGCCTAGTACCTCTAAACACAATGTAGGTGACTCCTCCTCTCTCACTTGCAGGGAGATCATTTAGTGGGGGTGTTGACATCCGCAGTGAACCCTGGACAACTGCATCTCTCTTGTTCCCATCCTGCTCTCAGTGGGAGCTGCTCGGGGGATCAGATCTGTGGGAGCCGTTGGAAGACAAGCTACCACTGGCACACACCGAGACCGGACTTCTGTGTTTACAAGCGATAGTGGTGAGCAGAGAGCAGAAGGCCTGAACCAGAGGTGGTGGAACTGAGTTCCACCAAGTTCCAGCTGAAAAAAAAGCCCTGGTGTGAAGTATGTAATCTACTGCACATCTTACAGAAAGGGGCAGTTTGGAGTATGTAACGTCCAGCACAGTGGGGCAGCCTGGAGTATGTCACATCCAGCACAGTGTGCAGAGTGGCGTAGTTTTGATAATGTAACATACAGCACAGGCAGAATGGCGACACTTCTGTTCGTAAAAGAATAAACGCTAAACTCTTTGCCTGCAGCTCACAAAAGACTAAACTTTGTCATATGGGAGGGTGAGGGTGGGGCTTTCTCTCGCTCTCATTTTCTAGGTTTCTCACTCAATATAACTGTGGGATTATTATTATACAGGATTTATATAGCACCAACTATTTTTGCAGCACTTTACAAAAATAAAGAGAGACAAAACAAGTTACGGCACAATTTAAAAACAAGTGGGTTAGAAGCTCTTTGCTCATGAGAGCTTACAATGAAACCATTTTTTTTTCAATGGGTCCTGTAAATAAGGTAGAATTTTTTTTTATCTGCAATGCTAACAAAACCCAGTCTGTTTTTCTCATATGACATTCTGCTCTAAAATAATGATAGTTGAAATCAGAATGTTAATTATGGGCATTATGTAGACTTTTCTTTCTGACACTTTTTTATGAATGCTGTCATATACCGGTAATTCTACTGTACATTACTTCTGTAACTGAGTGGCAGTGTTACATATGCAGCTTCACCCCAGTACTAATTGCAAATCTGCTCACAAAACGTGTATGTTTCTAAAATAACTGTAAAGAGATGGTGGCATTATAAATGGGAATAAAAATGACACCTAATTTTCAGAGCTGCACTTGAATAAAACCAGAATTTGATTGACTGCTGCTAAATCTAATAAGAAACTTTACTTAATGTGGCATAGTTTTCAAAAATACTTCAAATTTAAAATTATACCACATTTTGGCCACTAGATGGAACTGACAATATAGGAATTAATCTAATTAAGAAATTTGACAAAATTAATTGAGTGTGCACAAGTGGGTGTGACATTCGTCAAAACAAATGTTTTATAAATAGACCCTAGAGTACCCAACATGTTCTTGTTTTGAAACGCATAAAGGTTCTTAGTAAATTCAGCAGCAGTCAATCAAATTCTTAGATATAATATTGTCCGTTCCATCTGGTGGGCAAAATGTGGTATAGTTATCAGAAATACCTCAAAATTTAAAATATACCAAATTTTTGCCACTAGATGATCACAGGAATAAAAGTATAACTAAAGATAAAGTTTTGCATAGAGTAGAGAAGGATTGTAAATCTTGTCGAATTCTATAGTTGTCTGTGTCTCCACAGAATATATTTACCCAATTTATTTGTCTCGATGACTATAATCATAAAGACATAAAGTGATGGAAAAATAAAATGTTTGAGTTATCAGAACAAGCAGTGAGGGCAAATCTTCAAATGAACATTATTCTAAGAAGAAAATTCCAGTCACTGTGAGTTGCAGAGGTGAGCAGTGTTGGAAGAGGGTGGCAGTGGGTGCAGAGGTGAGCAGGGTTGGAAGAGAGTGGCAGTGGGTGCAGAGGTGAGCAGGGTTGGAAGAGAGTGGCAGTGGGTGCAGAGGTGAGCAGGGATGTATAAGAATGGTTGGGGATGCAGAGGTGAACAGTGTTGGAAGAGATTTCCAGGGTGTGCAGAGGTGAGCAGTGTTGGAGGAGGATGGTCGGTGATGCAGAAGTGAGCAGTTTGGAAGAGCGTAGTAGGCGATACAGAGGTGACCTTTATGAAAAAGGATGGCAGGGGATGCAGAGCTGAACAGTGGTAAAATGTGGCGGGGATGCTGAGGTAAGCAGTACTGGAAGAGGGTGGCAAGGAATGCAGAGGTGAACAGTGTCAGAAGAAGGTGGCGGTGATGCATACGTGTTCAGTGGTTCTCGTCTCACTAAGGCTGAGAACCAGTGGTCTATGCAACTATGCAGCCACAACTGAGTGGGAGATTATTCTGACAGGGAATATCATTCAACGTACGTAAAAGACTGAAGACATTTTGTGAGGAAAAGCTTCAGGTTGAAAGTGTGGGTATTGCAAATTTTTTTTTTACACCCTGCCACGGGAGCCCTATTGAAGAATTAAATGTCTAGAGATGGGCTTTAGGAAGCATAAAGTTGGGTGTCAGGACCTAGGTTTAAACCTGGAACCTCTACTGTGTTGGGCGATGTCTCTTCCTGCTGAGCTACCTGGAATGCTGGACAGCACTCTGGACAATTCCTTGAAAATCCTGTCCTTAATCTTGTTTGTCTTGTATCTGAACTCTTTGCTCCTCCCATGAACTTCCTGACTTAAGCCATGTCTCTGCACTTCCTGTTTGCCAGATTATTGTGCTTTCTCATTCAGTATCTTGCTCTTGTCTTCCCTGCTGCCATCCATAATTGCTATCAGTCGTTTTCGACCCTCAGCTTGTTCCTAAACTACGCTTCTGCCTAAACCCAACCTGCAACTACTCATTACTGACCTTTTGCTTGTTTACCGACTATGCTTCTGTTTCATCATTACCTGCTTAATCCGCTACTGGACCCCGGCTTGCTCACCTCCCGGTGAGGTGATCCTGATGACTGGTGCTAACACACACCATCAGGAGCTCTGCTGAACACTGGTTAGTAATTAGACTCCGCACCTCAGATAAGCCTGCATCATCTGCCAGGGTGACCTGCCTGGGTTCCTATCCTTCTGGTTCCTGTGTATGCTTCCCGCGGCTATATCAACTGGTCTCCGAGCCTGACCCCTTGATCATGACATTGGGTTTTAAAGTACTTTTATAATAAACTTCATCATTTTATATGTATACCAGCTGCATGAATACTCCATGTAATCACAGCTATGATGCTATTTCCTCTATCTGAACCTATGTGACAGAACCTTTGTGTACATTTTAAACCTTGTCCTCCAAAAACAGCACAGCAAGCCACTGTATGTTTATTAAACTTGAGAAAATAGAGTATATATTTCTCTATCAAGGGTTTGTTCTACTTTAAACAAGTGTGTTTTTTCTAATATTACCCTTAAAATCAATAACGTTTTTTCACCCATGGGACAGCCCGTTACTCTCTTAATTATTCTCAATTTTCTCACCATCCTCTGTAGAATCTATAGCTTGTAGTGCAGAATTAAATGGTACACATCAATTATTTACTTGATTTCAGCAACATGCCTTTTGACTTCCATTGGGATGATTTCCATCAATTTCCTTCACATTTGGTTGCTGGAATTGGGAAACAATTGAAACCATGGTTTGTACAGTAGATTGCTATGGACCATACCATTTTATTATTTGTTATATTTGCATAAAAATCTTGTGGAAAGTGCCCAAGATTACTATATAGCTGTATATATAACTTTCCAGTCAACTGGAAAACAGAAGGCTATTTGAAGTAAAGTGACAACGTTTCTTTAATGCCACTGACGCTGACAACCGGGCACACATAATCTTCATTGTCACAGACACCAGACACAAGCCTCGTACACACGGCCGAGAATCTCGTCGTTAAAAACACGTCGTTTTTTTAGACGAGATCCTTGGACAAGAAACTTGTCCCGGCCGAGTGTACACACGCTCATTTCAAAGAACCCGCGGTTCTTTGAATGGAGCGAACGCGGTGACGTAATCGAATACGACGACCATGCGCTCGTCACATTCGATGCCGTCGCCGCCATCTTGGTACACCCTACCTATGCCTATGAAGCTACCGCGCATGCGTCAAAGTCATTTCACGCATGCGCGGGCTTCCCGGAGGACAGGTAAGTGTACACACACAATTTTCTCGTCAAGAAACAGGCTGACGAGAATCTCGACGAGAAAATAGAGAACAGGTTCTCTATTTTCTCGTCGAGATTCTAGTCGGTTTTCTTGACGAGAAACCATACACACGAACAAATTTCTCGGCAAGAAATCTCTGCCAGCAAGTTTCTTGCTGGTTCTTGCCGAGAAACTCGGTCGTGTGTACGAGGCAACACAACAGGAGATGGTCAAAGATTATGGGCATGATGCAAGAGATGGTCAGAGAGTGGGGAAATGCTATAGTGGATGTTAGAGACTCGGTAAAATGCTTTAAGAGACATAGACATTACATGGGACTGGAGATCACTGCTATATCAGCCAAATAGGGAAACGTATATGAGTTTCTGCAGGGCCTTGAGGGCTGTCCAAAAAGTGCCAAAGGGCTGCAGGTTTGGCACAAGAGATGTGCAGTCACTCTGTATGCATTCTAATAGAAAGTCTGATTTAGCTTCCAATAAGTTAAATTACTGCTATGTAGAGGCCACCAAAGTAATCACAGGCAGTAATGATGTCAAAACAACCAATTAAGTGTTATAGGGGGACCTACAAACCCTCCTAAAGCAAGGGTCTAGCAACTTCAACAAATTAAACCCATATTTTTTTGCCACTGCACACAGGTTTTGCATGTATGTAAAATGCTATAAAGGAGGGTAGGCACCTACCTCTGTGTCAGCCTTGGACAATAGACCAAAAAAATCCAACTTGATCAATAAATTTGCACTATACATTTTAATCACATTTAAAACAGAAGCCATAATGTATTTATTGGTGCACAGTGTTGAAACCTCTATGAAAATGGAGGCAGGGGTCACTTACTCCCCATTGTAGTGCTGCTTTTAGATTATTTGGCCATGCTAGGTTCGGTTTTGTCTACATTAAGCCCTTTGTTGAACCATAAAATTCACATACATTTTGCACTTATTTGGTATATTATTTGGAAGATTGTGTACCACACACAGTTTAGTTGTTTTGGAACAAGGAACTAACAGTACAATATTTTTCCATTTTTTTCCTGTAAATGTGGCCAGAAGTTTTGTCTTTTTGTAGGACAGCCAATTGTTCTATTATATTCATCTGGTCTGTGTTTGTAAAAATGTAATGCTCAGTTCCAAGATCTATTTAACAAATCACTTTCCAAGAAACCAAACCTAAGGATATTTTACTGTTAAATAGTGAGTAAGGCACTCGTTACCAGGATTTTTTGAAAATATCATCTACCGTATTTTCCGGCGTATAAGACGACTTTTTAACCCATTAAAATCTCCTTAAAAGTCGGGGGTCATCTTATACTCCGGTACGTACCTGACATGTAGAATCTCAGTCAGACCGCGTCCATTTTTCAAAAGCCGCGCCTCCTCCTCGTGCTGTTCCGTGATAGGCGGAACACTCAGCTTCCCAGCCGAGCCTCTGTTCAGTGTTCCGCCTATCACGGATGCCCTCTCGTCCTCGGCCTTGGATAAGAGGGCATCTGTGATAGGCGGAACACTGAACACAGTGTCTGCTGGGAAGCTGAGTGTTCCGCCTATCACAGAAAAGCACGAGGGGGAGGCGCTGCTTTTGAAAAATGGACGGCCGCGGTCTGACTGAGATTCTACATGTCAGGGATAAGGTATGTGATCGTCGAGGGGCACAGTGAGGTATGCAATGGAACAGTGAGGCTTGTAGGGGCACAGTGAGGTATGCAATGGAACAGTGAGGCATGTAGGGGCACAGTGAGGTATGCAATGGAACAGTGAGGCATGCAGGGGCACAGTGAGGTGTGCAATGGAACAGTGAGGTATGCAATGGCACAGTTAGGTATGGTGAGGCATGGCTAGTCGGAAGGGGGTCGTCTTATACGGCGAGTATATCCCAAAACCAAAATTTTAGCTGGAAAATTAGGGGGTCGTCTTATACGCCCAGTCGCCTTGTACGCCGGCAAATACGGTATTTATATTTATAACTTGTTTTTGAATGTTTACTTTGTGATACTGGGCATTATTAAAGTGTTTGTTAACCCAAAAAAAAATAAAAAATATTATTTCCTGGTCCCTTAACCACTTCAGCCCCGGAAGAATTGGCTGCCCAATGACCGGGTAATTTTTTGCGATTCGGCACTGCGTCGCTTTAACTGACAATTGCACAGTCATGCGACATTGCACCCAAACAAAATTGACGTCCTTTTTTCCCCCCACAAATAGAGCTTTCTTTTGGTGGTATTTGATCACCTCTGCGTGTTTTTTTTTTTGCACTATAAACAAAAAAAGAGCAACAATTTTAAAAAAAACAAACAATATTTTTTACTTTTTGCTATAATAAATATCCCCCAAAAATATATAAAACATTTTTTTCCCTCAGTTTAGGCTGATTATGTATTCTTCTACATATTTTTGGTAAAAAAAATCGCAATAAGCGTATATTGATTGGTTTGCGCAAAAGTTATAGCGTCTACCAAATAGGGGATAGTTTTATGGCATTTTAATTATTATTATTTTTTTTACTAGTAATAGTGGCGATTAGCGATTTTTATCGGACACTTTTGACACTATTTTGGGACCATTGTCATTTATACAGCGATCAGTGCTATAAAAATGCAGTGATTACTGTGTAAATGACACTGGCAGGAAGGGTTTAAACACTAGGGGGCGAGAAAGGGGTTAAGTGTGTCCTAGGGAGTGATTCTAAAGCCCCGTACACACGGTCAGACTTTTGCCCAACAAACTTAGTTTTAAGCAAGTTGGACCAACAATCCGACCGTGTGTACGCTCCATCGGACAAACTTTTTTGAGTTTGGTTTTGTTTTCATCAGACAAAAGTTGGGTCTGCGAACGGACAAACTTTTGCCCAACAAAAGTCCTATGGAGCAAAGTCCTACTGTGTGTACAGAAAACCATAGGACTTTTGTCCGATGGACAAAACAACCAATGTTAAAATCAACCAACAATAGCAGAAGTTGACCAAAGGGTGGTGGTAAAGAGCAGAAAAGAGAAGAAAAACCATGTGATGTTGCAAAAAGTTTTGGGAAAGTTTGCAGAAAAGTCCTGTGGTGTGTATGCTATGGGTGTGCCCGGCCAACTCCGTTCGGACAAAAATCCAAGGAAAAGTCTGATGGAAGTCTGACCATGTGTATGGGGCTTAACTGTGTGGGGGCTGGACTACAAGTGACACGACAGTGATCACTGCTCCCGATGACAGGGAGCAGTAGATCACTGTCCTGTCACTAGCCAGAACAGGGAAATGCCTTGTTTATATAGGCATCTCCCTGTTCTGCCGCTCCGTGACACGATCGCGGGACACCGGCGGACATCGTGTAATCTGCCCCCCTCTAAACTGTAAAAAAAACAAAACTGAATCTGCCACTTCCTGTATGGCCTCTCTAAACAAACCATGAAAATCAGCCCTGATCACCGCGGTCAAAGTGCTTCCCTCCGTCATACGCTGTGCTCTCTGCTCTCTCCCCCCCTGTCATCTTGTATTTTCATGTCTCCCCCTCCGCCCCCACACCCCTGCCGCTATTAGTAAAATTAAAAATTGTAAATAGACACTGCCAGACCCTCTATGATATCCTGGCATACCACACTGCATTATTCTTTTATAGAAACGAGCGATGTTAATATCGTTTTAGCGATGTCTTCAGGCCAGTCACGTGACTCTCGGCCAGGTTTCCAGGGCTACTGCAGGAGAGGCTGAGCGGCCACGTGATCTCCCCGGCTGACGTCAGAGGGAGATCACATCTTGTAAATGCATATGGTTCACAGAAAGTATAAACAGCATATTTCTTAAATGTTTCAGCATCGTTGTGTTGGAATGCATTTTTAACATATAAACCAGAGCAATAAACTGGTGATATTTGATATTCAGTGATAGTCATGTGCTATATATATGATTTACTTAGCATATCCAGCGTAATTATTATTATTTTTTTGGTAGTACCTTTGTTAGGTCCCCCCCTCTCACTAGGGCATTCACCAACATTATTTGTCTTGGTGATCATAGATATCTTTCAATAGGGACTGTTCGGGTCACAAAGTTGCAGTGATTCCTACTATTGTATATCCAAAACAACAAAACTGTTTTGGATATAGATATACTTTAAAAATCCCAAATATCGCAATGAAGACCTCAACGTTTCTTTACATGTATTTCAGTTATTTACAGTTTCACAAATGCAATATTTGATTAATATCTATTCTTTGTATCAAGCTGTACCTAGGAATCGAATTACGAGAAACAAAATTAGCAGGTGACCACATAGAAAATTGTTATGAAGTGGAACTAGAGTCTCCAAATTTTAAAGCGGGGGTTCCGCGGGCAAGCGTTTTTTTTTTTTTTCACCATTCAATCGGGTTTACCAATACTAAGGTACACTCACTTGTTTGGTCCCTGCAAATATCCGCTGTCCGTTTTCATAGCAAAGAAGGAGTTATCAAATCCGTTGCAGGGAGTTTCCATTTTCCTTGTGGGCATTGTGAAGCCCACAAGCGATGACTTCCTGGAAGCGGTGAATGCTTAACTCCCAGCATTCACCGCTCATTCTCGTGCCTGCGCAGTGTTTACGGCGAGTAGCGCCATAAACGAACTGGTTGCCATCCCAAAGGGGCAGCGTCATTGATAGTTCATACCCCGTTGTGATGGTATGCCTTTTTTAAAATGGCGAAATTAGAGACGCCCTCGTCACGTGACCAGCGTCACGCGTCACTTCCTATGTGAAATCTCTCGAGATTTTGCTGCACGGAGTTCCACAATGTATCTTGGGAAGCACGACACTGTGCTCCCAGAAGACATTGCAGCGAAGTCCCACATTGTATTGCGGCGCCTGGAAAAGGCTTAGAAATGCCTACTCCCGCGGGAGGGGAATCCCGGAAGTGTCACTGTGAAAGGCAATAATACGGTATTTATCTATGAAAAAATAAATTGTTGTGGCTTTTGATAATGTAGTTGGTGCAAGGATTGTGTTAGAATATAGTTGATATTTTGGGTGAACCTCCGCTTTAAAGTCACACTCTACTGCTGAGTTGTTGCTTTTAAAACTATAAAACCAACTATAAAAGTGTGTCTGGAGGGCTCTGTAATGGGAGAAATGCCCTCATAACCATGGGAAATGCAAAATGACTTTAGGTTAGCCCTGCTGATGAATGAACTAGGTAGTACCTGAGACTACTATTTATGTATTCTATTTTCTGTAATCAATATAAAGTGGAGCTAAACTGTATCTGAGTTCCACAAACTGAAAATGCTATTTAATTATTTTTTAAAATTCAAAGAAAACTCCCCCATCCATCCATGTCAAGCACTTTGAAAACCACAAATTAGCATTTCTAGCAACAGACAACTTGAGTAAGGGCAGATCATTCATGTAGAATTTACTTCCTGGAATCCATCTGACCTTTGCTCAAGCATGTGAGCAGAAGGGTGTGTTTGCTGAGAAAGCCCCCCTCCCTCTATGAATGAAAATAAAAAATGACCATGAAGACTCCTGGGATGTATGACATCATTTTGGCCTAGGCCAGAAACCAAGAAGCAAATGAAGAGACGTAAAAAAAAAGTTTAAAACAAGTGAATAAATGATACCCTCCTATCTATCAACTAATGCTAGCAGCATAAGAATTAAAAATTGTTAATTATGGTTGGGTGAGTTTAGTTCCTCCTTAAGTAAAAATGCTTTTTCCATTCACTTTAAATGCTTGTGTGTGTTTTTGAAATTACGTTTAGGATGAACCGTGTCAGGCAATACAGCTGTAAGCTCCAGTGAGATTTGATAATTGAATTAAACCTAGGTGGATGCAGCATTGGTCCAATGCTGCATCTGTCCCCCGCTGGCTCCAAGGCTGAGAACTGAGCGATCAAACACCACCGCTCACTCGGTTCTCAGTGCTCCCTGAGCAGAGAGCTGGTGACTGTCAGTCACTGCTGTCTTCTGTGCCCCTCTAAAGGTGACTAGAGCCTTGGGCTGTGGAGGGGCGGAGCCAGGTGCCAATCCAGGCATGAAAGGCAGATCTTGACCATATGAACGTGATCTTTCCAGCGCCTGGACCACCTCTGTGACATCAGCTGGCAGCAGGCTTCAGCCCGCTGTCTGCTGAAAACGGGTCACAGAACAATCTGCACTCCTGTGATCCACAGGAGACATACAGCCAAACGATCTTTGGCTGTACTTCTCCTTTAAGAGTTTAAAGTACTAGTACCCTATCTTAGGTTCATGCGATCAAACCCAAGAGATACAACAAAACTTTCCAAAAGCCCTCAAGGTCTGACACACAGATAGTTTGTAATTAATTTAGTAAGCTCCAGTTCAACCATAACACACCTACTGTGCCTTGAAAAAGTGTTCATACCCCTTGAAATTTTCCACATTTTGTCATGTTACAACCAAAAACTTAAATGTATTTTATTGGGATTTTATGTGATAAACCAACACAAGGAGGCACATAATTGTGAAGTGGAAGGAACATGATAAATGTTTTTCAATTTTTTTTACAAATAAATATCTGAAAAGTGTGGCGTAACCTGTGTATTCATCACCCTTTACTCTGATACCCATAACTAAAATTTAGTGCAACCAATTGCCATCAGAAGTCACCTAATTAGTAAATAGAGTCTACCTGTGTGTAATTTAATCTCAGTATAAATACAGCAGTTCTGTGAAGCCCTCAGAGTTTTTTTAGAGAACATTAGTAAACTAGCAGCATCATGAAGGCCAAGGAACACAACAGACAGGCCAGCGATAAAGTTGTGGAGAAGCTTAAAGCAGGGTTAGGTTATAAAAAAATATCCCAAGCTTTGAACATCTCACTCAGAGCAATGTTCAATCCACCTTCCGAAAATGGAAAGAGTATGGCACAACTGCAAACCTACCAAGACATGGCCGTCCACCTAAACTGACAGGCCGGGCAAGGAGAGCATTAATCAGAGACGCAACCAAGAGGCCCATGGTAACTCTGGAGGAGCTGCAGAGATCCACAGCTCAGGTGGGAGATTCTGTCCATAAGACATCTATTAGTCGTGCACTCCACAAATCTGGTCTTTATGGAAGAGTTGCAAGAAGAAAGCCATTGTTGAAAGAAAGTCATAAGAAGTCCCATTTTCAGTTTGCTGGAAGCGATGTGGGGGACGCAGCAAACATGTGGAAGAAAGTGCTCTGATCAGATGAGATAAAAAATTTACTTTGTGGCTTAAAACCAAAACGCTATGTGTGGCGAAAACTAACACTGCAAATCACCCTGAACACCCCACCCCCACCATGAAACATGGTGGTGGCAGCATCATGTTGTGGGGATGCTTTTCTTCAGCAAACATAGGAAAGCTGGTCATAGCTGATGGGAAGATGGATGGAGCCAAATACGGGGAAATCTTTACCGCGTACACACAATTGGAAATTCCAAAAAGAAAAGTCAGATGTGAGCTTTTTCTCGGAAATTCCAACCGTGTGTATGCTCTACGAAGAAAAGTTTGAGAGCAGGTTCTCTATTTCTCCGACGGAAAAAATTCCTATCGGAAATTCTGATCGTCTGTAGCAATTCCGACGCACAAAATATCTATGCATGCTCGGAAACGATTTGATGCATGCTCGGAAGCATTGAACTTAATTTTCCCGGCTCGTCATAGTGTTGTACGTCACCGCGTTCATGACGGTCGAAATTTCAGAGAACTTTTGTGTGACCGTATGTATGCTTACCAAGCTTGAGCGAAATTCCGTCGGAAAAAACATCCAAATTCCGATCATGTGTACGCGGCATTAGAAGAAAACCTGACTCTGCAAAGGACTGGGGCTGAGGTTCACATTCCAGTACGACAACGACCCTAAACATACAGCCAGAGCTACCATGGAATGGTTTAGATCAAAGCATATACATGTGTTAGAATGGCCCAGTCAAAGTCCAGACCTAAATCCAATTGAGAATCTGTGGCAAGACTTGAAAATTGCTGTTCACTGACATTCTCCATCCAATCTGACAGAGCTTAAGCTATTTTGCAAAGAAAAATGGGCAAAAAGTTCACTCTCTAGATGTGCAAAGCTGGTAGACTTGCAGCTGTAATTGCAGCAAAAGGGGGTTCTACACAGTATTGACTCAGGGGGGCTGAATATAAATGCACACCACACTTTTCACATATCCATTTGTAAATAATTTTGAAAACCATTTATCATTTTCCTTTCACTTCACAATTATGTGCCACTTTGTGTTGGTCTATCACATAAAATCCCAATACAAAAATCAATATTTTGGTTGTAACATGACAAAATGTGGAAAATTTCAAGGGGTATGAATACTTTTCCAAGGCACTGTACCTTGGTTATTGTATGTGAGTGGTAAAAAAAATTCATGTCACATTTTTTTTGTGCACCTAATTATGAACATGGAATGAAGAAAGAAACTCAAAATCAAAAAATGTACCAAGTCTTTAATATACCTTGAAATTTTTACTTTTTGTACGACTTAGACAACCCCAACATTTGCATTTTTTCATTTTTAGAATTAAGATTTTTAACATAAAAAATATTTGTTTTTCTTTTTCAAAAATACAGTGGGTTCTTTCTCTTTAAAAGTTCATCTTTCTTCTAGTAAAAAGCTTTACCGGCATCTCATTCTTATAAAAAGCATGTTACACCGTGTCATGAAAAGTGCCCTTATAAGCTAAGCTGTGGAAGGAGAGACACCTCAGTACAGGTTAGTCCATTGCTAAGAAAATGCAATGGAAAACTTGTTAAGAGCCTATCAATGTAGGAGCCAAGAGAATGACCAGAGACTATTTTTTGCAAAGACCAAAACTAAGCAATTCTTCAAGTGTGTAACTAGCCAGCAGGTCACACTGATCTTAGGGAGGGGGGAGGGAGCTCAAATAAAAGCAACATTAGTTCCTTACATAACCCTGTGATTGTCCCCCATCCACTAGTCTGAGCTGATAGAAAACCACTGAATGGGTAATCAAAGCAAAAAAAGTAGTCTAGAAAATAGAAAGTTTGTCATACAAAGTCACATGGATTTGTTGTTAAAAACTGGTCTTTGTAGGTCCTTTGGGAAAAATGCAGTGACCCAATTGCAGGTTGAAGAAAAAATAAAATCATTATAAGTGTTTTCCCTTTTGGTTCGTCAAAGCTTTTACTTTTCTTTCTTTCTTGACTTGTGTTGGGTTTAATTTCTTGTTTTGGCACTGTTGTTTTGAGCCTAACCAACAACAACGTCTCTGGGAATCCAAAAATTTGCCTTCTTCTTCGGAGTCGAAAATCCAGTAAGACCAGCTGGACAAACACCCACTCCAGGAGGATTTCTAGAGAAATGGGTCTGTGAAGATCTACAGGCATCCTGAAATGTTCTGTATTGAGGGCAGTTCGGTCTTGCTTCATTTCCTGGCTTTCTCAGGTTTGTATAAAATGCCGGAGACTGTGATTTCAGACAGTGCACATTCGCTGCTGGTCCATTTGAACAATAAAACAGGACAGCTGGCTTCACTTCCTCAGATCGAGAACGCAGACCTGGAGGCAAAGATCATAAGTTAGAAGAGCAATTGAGAAGCCATTTGTGTGATAGCATTAGTAAATATGCAGTGGCGTAACAATTTTTGAAGTATACAGTATATATCAGTGAATTAGGAAGCCCTACTTCTATATATGTTCAGGATTTCTTGTTTCTTTTCTAGTCTAGTGACAACCTCAATGAAGATTTTTTTTTCTGTTAAAAAAGGTATACAGATGCTTCAAGATATAAGAGTCAGGGTTTTACAAAGTGTCTCAGTTACCTTTGGATACACCACAGTAATTAAAAAAAAAACAGAGTCACCAGGACAAAGAGCTCTCCATTAATCAACTTTAGAAAAATCGAAATAACTGACATCCTTAAAACTAACCTGTGCTTTGTTAAGACAGGGCAAACCAATGGATCACATTAATGCACCCCTCCCCCCCTTCCTCAGCTGCATATACCATATATACTCGAGTATAAGCTGACCCGAATATAAGCCGAGGCACCTAATTTTACCACAAAAAACTGGGAAAACGTATTGACTCGAGTATAAGCCTAGGGTGTCCATCTGCATGCCTCACTGTGCCTCACTTTGCCTCACTGTGTCCATGTGCATGCCTCACTGTGCCCATGCCTCACTGTGCCCATGCCTCACTGTGCCCATGCCTCACTGTGTCCATGACTAGACTGATGTTTAACATGGGAGTCTATGGAAGGGGTGCCCGGTTTTAAAACATCGGTGCTCCCCGGCCTTGGTCCCCCAGACAAAAAACTTTGCACACTTATAGAGGAGAAATGAGGCTACATGTGTGCCAAGTTTTGGGTCCAGGGGACCTACGACCGGCTGGTACCGGGTCCCCAAACTCACCAGAGAAATTACCGTTTAACATGGGAGTCTATGGAAGGGGTGCCCGACTTTGAAAAATTGGTGCTCCCCGGCCGTAGGTCCCCCGGACAACAATCTTTGCACACTTGTAGAGGAAGAGTAGGGCTACATGTGCGCCAAGTTACAGACGGCCAGTACTGGGTCCCCAAAGTCCGGGAGATCAGGCGCAAAAAGGTGACTCGAGTATAAGCTGAGGGGGGCATTTTCAGCACAAAAAAATGTGCTGAAAAACTCGGCTTATACTCGAGTATATACGGTACTTACCCTCTTACACTCTCCTTCCACATCTATGGATTTCTGGGGAGTTGGGACAGAGAAGATGGAGCAATAAAGTGCAGTGGTGAACAAATCAAAAGGCCCATAAGCAAGAAACTTTTAGGGCTTGTAGTTAAACTACTTCCCAAACAAAAAACATGTTTTAACTGTGTATCAATTGATATTACAAACCGGGACTATGGTATAGGGATTATGGTAATTGCCTCTAACTTCTCCCCTGTCCTTGATGCAATCATTGTCCAGGTTTATGTAAAAGCAAGAGGGGTTCCAGCCCCCGTTTGACCCACATCTATTCTTCTATAGTTTTCCAGAGAAACTATGCTCTTTAATAGTTACATAAGAAAAAGTGAGAACCAGCTCTCAAACATTTGTTGTCGTAAATTCCGACAGCAAATGTCCGATGGAGCATACACACGGTCGGATTTTACGACAACAAGCTCACATCGAACATTTGTTGTCGGAAATTCCGACCGTGTGTACGCGGCATAATACTTTGAATAGCGTTTTAGTTCCAGGATTAAACGGACTGGTGCTTTTTTCACTATTTTATCTGACATTCTTTTTTCAGTGACATAATGAATAGGGGTAGGTGCAGCCCATAAATCACCATGTAAATTAGGTTCTATGTTTCCTTATTCTGGGAAGAGGAAGTGTGGTACGTTTAACTGGTCCCCCATGGTTTCAAGCATCCTTGCAATATACTGCTCCAAGAAATCTCTGTTCACCAGTTAGGAGTTTCAGGCCTAGGAGAGTATGCGCATATTGATGCCACTTTGATGTGCATTTAGCCTGTTGTGATGTGTATATTGTTGCTTGTAAGAACTATTAGTAAAAAAGTCAAGTTCAATGACAGCGGTACTTTACCATACTCTATAGATCCCACAACCCAAGATACTTTTAGGGCAGTGTTACACTGTACCTACACAACATATGTCCTAGCACAAACACCTTCAAGCGTAATTTCACCCAAAAGGGGAAGTTTCGCTTTAAGTCCTCCTCCCCTGCCACGTTTGGCATATCATTTTTTGGGGGCAATGCGCAGGTACCTAGTTTAAACAGGTACCCGCTCCCAATTCTGCCTGAATTGCCTGGGCAATCTGAGCAGAAGTTCTCCTCTCCCCCTCCCTCCCTGCAGACTTCTGGGACACAGGAATGATTTGGTTTGATATTTAAAATAGTGACAGGGTCTCTTAAAATGCTGTTCTATTCACCTCTGCAGCAGATGTGTAACAAAATGCAGAAGAAATGCTTGTAGGATATGAACAGTTCTTTTGACTGTAATAGCGTGTATTAACTACACAGATTCACATGCTTTTAAATGTAATAAGATGCATACATGTGAACTGGGTCAAAGATTTCTCAACTGTAATGCACATTGCACGGCTCCTCTCTTCCTCTTCAGACTCAATTTGTCATTTAAGGAAGCTAGGCCACGCTGTGAGAGTCTATGGAGCACGGTTCCATAGACACACACAGTTCGGGAGTAAGCACACATGTGTGCCCCCATAGCAAGCCGCTTGCTATGGGGACACACAAAGAAGAGGAGCCAAGATTGCCAATGGGGGACCCCAGAAGAAGAGGTTCCGAAGCTGCTCTGTGCAAAACCATTGCAGGTGAAAATAACACTATTTATTTAAAACAATTCCTTTAACACTTTAATGCATTTCTGCAGCAATCACTGTTTTAAAGCCTGACAGTAAAGCTCTGTCCTCATTGGAGATAGGTAGAAAGGCAAATCAGGTATATAATCCTTCACTGCCACTGACTACCAATGTGTGTGTGTGTGTGTGTGTGTGGGGGGGGGGGTTATTGTGCTGCCACTGGCACCAGTACTGGAGATCATTATTGTGATCATTGACACCAGTGTGGGGTGGATTATTTTTTCTGACACCAATATTAGGGGGTTATTATTGTGCCCCCTGAAACAAATGCTGGGGGTTATTATTGTGGCCTTAAAATCACTGGGTGGGGGGGGGGGGTATTGTTGCTGCTACTGACATCAATATGGGGCGCTATTATTGTTGTTACTGACATCAATGCAGGGGGGGGGGGGATATTGTATTTACTTACACCATTTACTTACACTGGAGGTTTTTATAGCAGCCACTGACATCAATGCAAGGATTTACCATTAACACCCCTGACATCAATGATGGGACTTATTTCCTCCCACTTTCTGGTGCACTGCAAAACATTTCAGGTATTGAAGTGCATTACAGCCCATTCATTTTGAATTGGCTACCTAACTTGATGCAACACAGCTCAAGCACGGTGGCTGTGTGGCCCTTTTGAAATGAGGCCCGCTATAATTTTCCAAATGACCAGCACTTGTATAAGCAATATTGACTACCTGAAGTATTTATGATGGTTTGATGATGTGGACATTTTACCAATGCAGCACTTTTACATTACTTTTCAAATCTTTATGAGGGCATTACATAACCAGAGCACTCGACTTTGGAAATAACACTGTCAGTGTCTGCATTATGAAGAGCTTCTGAAGACTACTGTTTCTGAGATACAGTATGTCAAAAAATAGTGAGCCCTGAGACATCTTAATTAAAAAGCTATTACAGTCAGATATATATACCACCATAAAGAGGATAGGAAGTATGGCTAAGGGATGATAGTCATTTGCCCTAAGGTTTTAAAGTGTCCTGGATATTTTAAGTGGTTATACACTTAATAATGGCAAGCACTCTCATGGGTAAACAGAATTGCGCATTCTGAACATATTAAACATTCAGGATTGTTTAATAACAGGTACAGTTTTACACCATACACTAAATTCTCATATAAGCGTTAATATGTTAAAGGGTAACTCCATAGGCGTGCACAAGGGGTGTGCCAGGTGTGCCTGGGCACACCCTAAACTTTGGGTTGGCAACCTGTCAATGGTGGGCAGGCGACAGGTAAACCACAATCCTTCCTTGCTGACCCTCAGAGCCTGGACAGGAGAGGTGGCGGGGGTGGAATTTAGTGGAACCGATCTGTATTTTCCTCCTGCGGCATTTTGTCAACATTCAGCTGCCACAGGAGGAACATTTAGGGGATTGGTACTAATATACGCCACCCCTCATTTCCCTGTTCCTCTTTCTTCTGTTGCCCGGGTCCCCCATGTGCTCCCTTGCTCCCCCTTCCTCCCATTGTTTCAAGATGCATATGTGTTGGAGCTTTGAGGTGCACACCTTAATGCAATTGGCTGCGCACACCTATGGGTAACTCCACTTTCGTGGGGAAAAAAAATAGCAACTAAAGAAAAAATAATAGAGCGTATACAATTGCGACACAAGTCATATTGTAATTTATTGTTAATAAAAATTACCTTTCATTTTTAATCTGCCGCTCTGAAAATGCAATGCAATATGGCTAACTTGCCATTATTACGTGGCAATGTATGCTTGCCATTATTAAGTGTATAACCACTTAAAATATCCACTCTAAAGACATGCTGGTAGGTTAATTGGATCTTGTCCAAATTGGCCCAGTATATATGTGTGTACGACTGTGTGTCCCAAGCGTGTCGAGATCCTACGGGGGTAAATGACCGCACCAGCCAGGCAGACACTTGCTGCAAAAAGCGCCTAGAGGCGATTCGGTTTGCATGTGTAGCGCTATACAAGTCACTCACTCACTCACTCGCTACCTGGCGGTGTTCTGTACACAGAATGTGTACTGAACACACCCCAGAAACATAATTTCCTGCTTGTGTGATTGGCTCACCAATTTTCCCAATCTGCCTAAAATACAAGTCAGATTTCAGGCATCTCCTGCAACAAAAATTTCATTTTTGGTGAGATACGCCCAATAGGAACAAGTCTAAAGAGATGCAGACCCAGCAACTTTCATCATTAGTGTTCTGCAGGTGCACAGCTGATTGATAATTATGAAACCACTCCCATTAGACTAAGCACAGAGCGACAGAGGAACAAACAGTGATTTCTTTAGAATAACAAAAGGTAGGAATCTGCAACAACGTTTGTTATAATAGTTGCAATGTACATATATTACCTAGGGGAAAATGTTTTTTTTCCCAACAAAATTGGAGTTACGCATTAAATAATTTAAAAAGTCATTTTTTTTAAATGGAAACTTTTCATTAAAGTGTATGTAAACTCTAACAATGAGCTTCTTGTTTTTGTTATCCTGATATAGAAGGGTGAGTGAGTGTTGTCATCCTCAGACTACAAGTGTGTTATTGGCAGAATCACCAGGTGGAAAGAAAAAGGGAAACTATTGCAGCCACAACATCTAAGGTCTGCTAAATTACATTTTCATTTCTGGAATTATCTAACGCTTTAAAAAAACTTAGCATGATCGTGCTATGAAGGTACTTATGCAGGCATAGGGATCTGCTGCCCTCTACTGTTAGCTGCTAATATCATAGTGTGTTATGTGTAATTTATTTTTTATTTTATTTTTATTACAGATACTTACATAGCACCATCAATTCACACGTAGTACAATGCACATTTACATCAGTCTCTGCCCTCAAGGAGCTTACAATCTAAGGTCCCTTTCTCATATTCATACATACACATACTAGGGCCAATTTAGACAGGAGCCAATTAACCTAGCAGCGTTTGTTTGGAGTGTGGGAGTAAACCAGAGTACCTGGAAGAAACCCACACAAGCACAGGGAGAACATGCAAGCTCTGTGAAGGTAGTGCCGTGGTTGGGATTTGAACGGACAACCCTAGTGCTGCTAGGCCAAAGTTCTAACCACTTAGCCACTGTGCATATATACTGTATTAGGGCACAGCAATTCAACAGGATATTGTCATAATTAATTGTATTTATTTTTTACAGGTAATGAATAAATAAATACATTTTCGCTGCGTTTTTCTCATACAGAATATTGTACATTCACATCAGTCCCTGCCCTCAAAGAGTTTACAATCCAAAGTCCCTAACTCACATTCATACATACACATACTAGGGCCAATTTAGCCAGGATCAAATTAACCTACCAACACGTCTTCAAAGTTTGGTAGGAAAACAGAGTGCCCAGAGGAAACCTACATAGGCACAGGGAGAACATGCATACTCCAGGCAGGTAGTGCCATGGTTGAGATTCAAACTGGCGACCTAGTGGTAATATGTTGTTTTTAAATGGTGGTGGGTATGACACTAGAGTGACATTAGCAGTATATGCTGTAAGCTTCATCAAAAATTGACAGTGACATCTATAGTGATACTCACTGATCCATCCGAGGCACTTGCTCCTACTTTGTCACCTCTGGCATTCCAGCAAACTTCAAATATTCCTCCTGTTCCCCTGTAGCTGTGTACTAGAGAGCCATTCTGGAAGAAAGAACAGGCAGAAATATCTTAAGTGAATTTGTAACTCCAGCCAACATGTGAAAGTGATCATTTATATCAATAAGACAAATTGAGTCAGTAAGAAAATTGTTGCTGTTTAAAATCTGAAAAAAATTACCTAAAAGCTGAAGTCAAGGTTTTGTTGGAAAAGACAGATCAAATATTATATAAAATCTGTTTTCTTTACAGCTGGGTTGCTTTTGTTTAGGAAAAAAAAAATACTTTGTAACAGCCTGTAAGCTTGGTGACCACTCAGTAGTGGGACATTTTGCTTGTGATGAACCAGCCTCCAGACTAGATGAGAAGATATTACTAGATGGTACATTTTAAAAGAATTATTATTATTGGCAATCAAAATGTCTAAAAATTATTATATTGTGGATCCCAGTGTTAAGCTTTACACTGAATATACCATTCTTCTCACATATTCTCCTGGGTGGGACTGCAACCCACTGTTATATGATTTGGGTCTTTTGCCATAATGCTCCATTGGACATATGAGAGATTGCATAGTGCTCAGCGACAGGATGGTGCTTGAACTGTCTGGCATATATTTTCACAGGTCTAGTTCCTAAACCTATAAAATAACAAAAGTGGCAACCATAGTGATTTAGCTAGCAGGGCAAATGGCCATTCAACAGGTAGAGCGCATCCACTGAGTCTGGCAAATCAGTTATTGGTTCAAGATACAAATACATTCATGAATACATTTTATAATATATTTGATTGGTAGACTTACCTGAGTGTTCCATATATGGACACATTTGTCAAAGGACCCACTAGCCAGATACTTTCCATCAGGACTAAAGGCTACACTATAGACTGGTTCTTGATGTTTGGTTAATGTATGGATACAGACACCACGCTCAACATCCCAAAGTCGAACTGTTGAATCAAAAGATGCACTATGACATAAAAAAGAAGAAAAAAACTAAAATCAGTAACTATTGTATTTATTTATTTATTTGATTAAAAAAAAACTCTGCAATACTGCATAACTAAAATATACTACATAACAAATTTGTCAGATTCACCAACTTTTTCTGATTTCAAAGTGAACCCGTGAAGAGACAATGGGGTTGATTTACTAAAACTGGAGAGTGAAAAATCTGGTGCAGCTCTGCATAGAAACCAATCAGCTTCTAACGTCAGCTTGTTCAATTAAGCTTTGACAAAAAAACCTAGACGCTGAGCTGCAGAGCTGCAGCAGATTTTGGTAAATCCACCCCAGTGTTTGCTAAAGTATTTACATATACTAAAATCCAAAATGTAAAGTTGTCACAATGACCCACTTCCACAAAGACCTACTGATGGGGCACCTGATCTACTGAAAGGACATTTTTCCAATGACATACAGACAGAAAAAAACAAAAACAAAAACCTGACAGGGTTCTAACCCTTCTATATTCTATCCAAATTAATAAAAAAAAATCGCTACACATACACTTTGATCCACTTGACAGTTTCTTATATTACTCTATTGATGAGATATAGGTGCTGGACTTTCTGGGTCTGCACACCAGCTGTGGTCATTATGAGGGGTCCCACTCTCCTTGATGGATTTTAAATGTATTGTTTGTTCGGTAGAATGCAACAGAAGTTTGTAAAGCTGGGTGAGAACGCCTAATCCCCAGATGGACAGAACACCATTCACCATTGGTTAACCACCAGGCTACATTTATAACTAACAAATCACATTTGGTTGGATCAACCCTTTAAGTCAGAATCCTGATTTAAAAGTATCAATCTGTTCATAAAGATCCTAATTTGTTTCCATTATATTTTATTAGGAATATACAAAGAGAAAGAAAAACTGTCTAGAAAAAATTACATGGGCCTACTGGCCTAAAGGTATACATGAATTCCACAACCATAATAGATCCTAATTCGTTATTTTAATTCATTGCCAAATGTAGTCATTTATGGTTGCTTTATTAAACCATTTTTTACTTTTTTAAATCAAAGTTTGACCTTGAAAGCTGCACTGCTGAGGTGCAGAATATAGAAATGTTGAACACAATGGTGAAATAAATAAATAATGAAATGTACAGTAGCAAGTGTTTCCCATGGATTACCCAAGACTTAGGGTTCTATAGTGGTGTCGATTGCCCGGATCGGGGCAGTGATTGTTTGATTTGTTTCTCCCTTCTATGCAGAAGGGAGGTATTTTGGATCTTTAAATTGGATACCCGCACCCCCAAAGGCCTTAATTTAGATTGGGACATCGCTCATTACTACGAATAGCTCTCCATACCCCCCTTTTTTCCCCTCCCCCAGGCCTGGACTGGGACAAAAAATAGGCCCGGGCATTTTAGACTGAGCAGCCCGGGGGGGGGCGCGGCGGCGGCGCTTCGCGGCGACGGTTAATGATGGGATGTGGGGTTCCAGCACCTTGTACCTCTGGACCCCTTTACATTACACAGCACCCTGGACCCCTTTACATTACATAGCACCGCACCTCTGGACCTTTTTACATTACACAGCACCCTGCACCTCTGGGCCCCTTTACATTACACAGCACCCTGCACCTCTGGACCCCTTTACATTACACAGCACCCTGCACCTCTGGACCCCTTTACATTACATAGCACTGCCCCTCTGGACCCCTTTACATGACACAGCCCCCCACAGTTTGTTACACAGACACCCCCTAACAGTTCTGGACCCCCTGCATGTTACATATACCTCCCTACAGTGCAGACCCCCTCCCTACAGTACAGACCCCCTCCCTACAGTACAGACCCCCCTACAGTACAGACCCCCTCCCTACAGTACAGACCCCCCTACAATACAGACCCCCCTACAATACAGAACCCCCCTACAATACAGAACCCCCCTACATTACAGACTCCCCTACAATACAGAACCCCCCCCTACATTTCAGATCACCCCTACAATACAGAAACCCCCCCTACAATACAGACCCCCTTCAGACCTATAATGTACCTCAGATCAGCACGGGACTGCATGTTGGGTCCCCTCCCCCTGCGTGGACATAAAGGAGGAGGGGGAGGCGGCTTCACTCTGCTCGGCTGTGTGAGACAGCCGAGCCGAGACTGATCAGATCATCAGTGCCGCGGCCACCTTGCCAGAGAGAAGGGGATCGTTGCGGGTCCCGGCCCCCTGATGTGCCGATGGGTGTCACTGTCACTCGAGTGCGGCTCCGACTCGCAGCTGAGAGTGCACTGGGGCAGTGGCGTAACTAGGGTTGGTGTCACCTGGTGGGGCAAAACATGGTGTCACCCCCCTCCTGTCTATCCTGCCCAGCGCCCTGCAGGCAGCGCACGGTCACGAGGCGCACCCCCAAATGACCCCTGTAAATTAAAGTATAGGGTGGTATTGGGCCGGCTGGGGCGATATAGGGCAGGTTGCGGTGATATAGGGCAGGCTGGGGTGGCATAGGCAGGTTGGGGTTGTATAGGGCAGGCTTGGGTGGTATAGAGCAGGTTTGGGTGGTATAGGGCAGTTTGCGGTGGTATATGGCAGGGTGTGGTGGCATAGGGCAGGTTGGGGTGGCATAGGGCAAGTTGGGGTGGTATAGAGCAGTTTGCGGTGGCATAGGGCAGGTTGGGGTGGTATAGAGCAGTTTGCGGTGACATAGGGCAGGTTGCGGTGGCATAGGGCAGGCTGGGGTGGTATAGGGCAGTTTGCGGTGGTATAGGGCAGGTTGCGGTGGCATAGGGCAGGTTGGGGTGGAATAGAGCAGTTTGCGGTGGCATAGGGCAGGCTAGGGTGGTATAGAGCAGTTTGCGGTGGCATGGGGCAGGTTGCGGTGGCATAGGGCAGGTTTCGGTGGCATAGGGCAGGCTGGGGTGGCATTGGGCAGGTTGCGGTGGCATAGGGTAGGGTGCGGTGGCAAAAGGCAGGGTGCCGTGGCACGCATAGGGCAGGGTGCGGTGGCATAGGGCAGGCTGGGGTGGTATGGTGCCAGGTTAGGAATCTATGTAGTGACATGTGCAGCAGTGCAGTAACTTACAGCATGCCTGGAGATGAAGACACTCTGGCTGCTGTGTCCTCGTTTCTTTCTCCTTCAGCTGTGGGATCAGCCAGAGCAGTGGCGGCTGGTGCTCAAAATTTTTTGGGGGGGGCGCAAACAAACTGAAGAAAAAAAAAACATCAATTGCCGCCACTGTGCCCATTAAACGCAGCCACTGTGCCCAAACGCCACCAGTTTGCCCCTCAAATGCAGCCAGTTTCCCCCCAAATGCAGTTTGTCGCCAAATGCAGCCAGTTTCCCCCCAAATACAGCCAGTTTGTCCCCAAGTACAGCCAGTTTGTCCCCATATACAGCCAGTTTGTCCCCATATGCAGCCAGCTTTTCCCCAAATGCAGCCGGTTTGTCCCCAAATGCAGCCAGTTTGTCCCCAGATGCAGCCAGTTTCCCCCCAAATGCAGCCAGTTTGTCCCCATATACAGCCAGTTTGTCCCCATTTGCAGCCAGTTTGTCCCCAAATGCAGCCAGTTTGTCTCCAAATGCAGCCAGTTTGTCCCCATATACAGCCAGTTTGTCCCCAAATGCAGCCAGTTTGTCCCCATATACAGCCAGTTTGTCCCCATATGCAGCCAGTTTGTCCCCAAATGCAGCCAGTTTGTCCCCATATACAGCCAGTTTGTCCCCAAATGCAGCCAGTTTGTCCCCAAATACAGCCAGTTTGTCCCCAAATGCAGCCAGTTTGTCCCCATATACAGCCAGTTTGTCCCCATATACAGCCAGTTTGTCCCCAAATGCAGACAGTTTGTCCCCAAATGCAGACAGTTTGTCCCCAAATACTGCCAGTTTCCCCCAGCCCTGCACTTACCTTCCTCAGGTCAGCGCCGTCCTTCTTCTGTCCTTGATGTCTTCTCCCGCCCTCGATGTCGCTTCAGCCAATCAGGTTACCGGTAACCAGACCCGGTGAACCTGATTGGCTGAAACGCCTGTCAGTGTTAACCAGGGAACGCACCCCCTGTGCGTCCTCTGGTTAACTATTTGGAAGCCGATTACAGCCCTCAGGCTTCCAAAAACCAACCAGCCCCTGTTATTCAGATGGCTGGCGCTCAAGAGGGGGCCGGCCATCTGAATAGTAGGCGGCAGCGGCGACAATTCATAGGTTCATGCAATGCATGAACCTATGTATTGTTGTGAGTGACGGGCGCAGGAGCGAGAGGGGGCGGCGCTCCTGCGCCCACTATGGACGCACCGCCACTGAGCCAGAGTGAACGAGTCTGTGGGAGGAGTGGAGAGGGCAGCCACACCCCCAGCTCCGTCCACCAACTCCGGCTGCCTCCGGAGACATTGGAGATGATGGGGAAAACGTGACATGCAGTCCGGCGGCCCACGGGCCGCCGCGGGCCGTCAGGGCCCACCGGGCATTTGCCCGGTATGCCCTATGGCCAGTCCGGGCCTGCCCTCCCCCGACCCTTTTTCTTTTTCTTGCCCTTTGCCCCCCCCCCCCCACCTCCCCTCTTTTTTCCTTGTTTTCTTCATTAATTCCTGCTCTAAACTGACATTTAGCACAACAACTATTTTTAAACCTGCTCTAATCACATTTACTAAACTTTGAGTGTGCTGCTTCCTGGGGATTCTCATAAATATTTAATTCATAGAGATATTTAGTTTTCTATTTCTATTTAATCTGTACATATTTAGTATACTTTTTTCCAAAACATTTTTATCTAAGTTGGTTTTTAACTAAGTTGAGGGGTCATTTGCTTCCTTGTTCTCTGTTTTTTTTACTCTTGCTTTTCGCATCTAGGTCACACTAAGAACTAATGTTTTAATTTTATAGTTTTCTTTTTTTTACAGTCTGATTACAATGGATGCTGATTTGCCATGCTTCATTAGAGAGCTCCACAACTTTTATAATCAGACATGCACACACCTGACACTCTTTTTTCCCCTTTGTGTGACAGCCGACGATGCATAAAAACTCCCCCTTATGCTCGTGATATCCATCCCAGAGGCGTTGCTAGGGGGGTGCGGGGGGTGCGGTCCGCCCCCGGGTGACACCCGCTAGAGGGGTGACACCCTCCCTTTTTTTTTTTGTAATTTTTTTTTTTTTTTTGTAATTTTTTTTTTTTTTTTTTTACAGCTGACCCATTCATTGATTAATTTCACCCCGCTGGGCTGGAAGCCTGGAACAACACCTCCAGCGCCGCCGCGGCCGCGCCTGGTGTGTGTTCTCCGGCTCCTTATTCTTCCTATTCCTAAATTCCAATCCTCCTCCCTACCCTACAGAGCCAGCGAGCGACTCAGCCTGTCACATCATCACACTGCACTGTGATGATGTGACGACACGTCACTGCAGCACACACACAACTTTCTCCGCCCGGGCGGCGCGGCTGCTGTGTGTGACGGTCGCTGCCCACAGTGCCCAGCCCTCCTCCTCTCCACTCTCCAGGAGTACAGACTGTCTGAGACTCCAGCTGGCGGCGGCGCGGCGCACAGAATAAGAACAGGTGGGGGGGGGGGTTCTCCACCGTCGGCCCGCCGGAGCACAAGATGAGGTGTGTGTATGGGGGGGGGGTTGCCTTTGTAAGAGAGCTAGTGTGGGACAGTGGGAGGACTCAGTTTCAGTGTCTGGCGCCCTGCCCCTGACGGCCTGTATATGATATGATAAGGAAGGGGGGGGATGCAAGGTGGTCTGCTGCTAGACACAGCTATAGATTTTATATATATATATATATATATATATATACTATGTAATATAGCTGGTCCAGCCGCCCCTCCCCCCACCAGACCAGCTAACTCCTGTGCTACTGTGCCTATTATATGTAATATAATATATCTGTGTCCAGCAGCCCCCCCCCCCATTATCAGACAGCCAACACTCACAATATAATTTATATTAGCTGACTGAGACACCCCCAGCCTGAGCTGGTCTGATGATGATGATGATGGGGGGGGGGGGAATGCTGCTGGCCACAGATATATTATATTAGATATAGGCACAGTAGCTGAGTGACACACCTACCCACCCTGAGCAAGCTGGTCTCATGGGGGGGGGGTGCTCTGTGTCACCAGGTATGATAGCTGAGCGGAGCCGCCCTAATCTGGCCTGATAAGGGGGGGGTGTCCACAGACCACAGCACAGGTGTAGGCAGACAGTGACCCACACCCACATCAGATCCATCCAGCAAGCAGAAGGTCACAGCAGCATCTTCTCGTCTTCTCTGTGGCCATCAGATCCGGTCCAAGCAAGCAACACGCCTTGTTGTCAGCAGGTCACAGCATCTTCTCGTCTTCTCTGCGGCCATCAGATCCAGTCCAAGCAAGCAACACGCCTTGTTGTCAGCAGGTCACAGCATCTTCTCGTCTTCTCTGTGGCCATCAGATCCGGTCCAAGCAAGCAACACGCCTTGTTGTCAGCAGGTCACAGCATCTTCTCGTCTTCTCTGCGGCCATCAGATCCGGTCCAAGCAAGCAACACGCCTTGTTGTCAGCAGGTCACAGCATCTTCTCGTCTTCTCTGCGGCCATCAGATCCGGTCCAAGCAAGCAACACGCCTTGTTGTCAGCAGATTACAGCATCTTCTCATCTTCTCTGCGGCCATCAGAACCGGTCCAAGCAAGCAACACGCCTTGTTGTCAGCAGATTACAGCATCTTCTCATCTTCTCTGCAGCCATCAGATCCGGTACAGCAAACAACACACCGTTTCAGCAGGTCAGTTCCAAAATCCAAATCATGCCAATGATGCCATTATCTGCTGTCCCCAGGGACAGATCCGATCCAGAGATCACCATACAGTGGGATCTCTGGATTGGATCTGTCCCTGGGGACAGCAGATAATGAAAAGTGTGGGGGCAGAGCTGCGATGAAGTCACTCATCGTGTTGGAGCCCTCGGTTAAGCCCCTTTTACACTGGGGCAGTTGGTGCGTCGGCGGCGCTTTACCATCAATTTCACGGTGCTTTTAACCCCTGCCAGCGTCCGAAAAAGGGTTAAAATCACACACAAAGCGCCGCTGCAGCAGCGCTTTTCCGGTGGTATAGCCGCAGTGCCCATTCATTTCAATCTGTGTGTCTGTGGCTTCATGTGAGAGGAGCTTTTCAAAGTTGAAGCTGATAAAAAACTATTTGCGTTCAACGATGGGACAGGCAAGGCTTTCTGATCTTGCAATATTATCAGTTGAAAGTGAACTAGCGAAATGTATTGATTTTGATGATGTTGTTCACAATTTTGCAGCTGTCAAGGCTAGAAAAGCAAAGTTTTGATTTAGATGTTAACTAAATGCTTTCATATTTGTTCCTGTTTTTGTGTTATTTATTTATTAATTCAGTAAAGTTTAAAGTTAAAATAAATACAGTTCTTTAACAGTTTAAGCTTTGATTTCTATTATTTTCATATGATTTTGTTATTCAAATTTGCTAGTTGATTGATAGTTATTAACGGCACTACTGTTGCCAATATATGCAGTGTTATTAGGGTGAAAAAAATTATTGGGGGGGGGGGGTGACACCATGTTATACCGCACCAGGTGACACCAACCCTAGTGACGCCACTGATCCATCCCCATGATAAAGCTCCTAGGGGTGGAGTAAAACGCATTGGGGGAGTTGCCTGGTTGGAGCCCAGGCTGAGGTTGACACACTTCACTGATTGAAGGATTTGTTTAGATGTGCAGCCACAGGGAGACTTTCTGTTACATACATTCAGTGTTAATTCTCTGCTACATATTTGGTGAACAGCAGGTAGAAAATACTAAGATGGTAAGTTCTATCTATAAAGTACATTTTGTAGGATTTTCCAAACCAGTTTAAAAATATCAAACTGATTGTGGATTATGCCTGGGGCAGCTTTAAAAAAAAGTGGATTTTTCAGCTACAGCTAAGTCAGGATAAGCCACAAAACAGCTTTAATATTACATAACTAGCCCAATTGAAAGTGGCTAAATTAGCTAAAAAGCTAAAATCTATTATTTATTTTCACACAGGGGCGGCACGACTTCGGGGGCGACCTCGGCGGCGCGATCTCAAGACGACTTGAGATGCCCGCCGAGGCGATTTGCATAATGACTTCTGTATAGAAGTCAATGCAAGTCGCCCTGCGTCGCCCCCAAAAGTAGTACGGGAACCTTTTTCTAAGTCGGAGCGACTCAGGTCGCTCCTATTAGAACGGTTCCATAGCACAGACTGGGACGCGACTCCTCAGGCGACCGAGTTGCCTAAGGAGTCGCCCCTGTGTGAACCGGGCCTACTCTATAGAAAGGAGTTGCTGAGCTGGCAGTTTGGGAATTCTAATTGATTGTTTATAAATAATTGTATTCTTTGAAATCCTATTTTCTCATGCACATCCAATTGTGTGGGATTATTATGTGAGAAAACTTTAGCTCATCTATGTACTATGAGCAGAGAACAGTTGATAATAGGCAGAATTTTTGTAGCCTGGATGTCTGTTTTCTTGTGCTGCCATTCTCTTAGGCTCCATTCAGATATCGCATAGTGTGAATGCAGGTTCCTGTTTGGGATTTTAAATGTTCAATTCACACACATTTCCACTTGACACTCAAAGGGCAGCCCATTCACTTGAATGAACTGCCCTATGAGCGTTTGTCGCACTTAAAAAGCTTGGGGACCAAATTTTGGCCCTGAGCCAGGCATGCTTTTATGTGCAGGTTTTGCCACGATTCTCATGTGTTTTGCCACACAAAAATCATGACAAAATGGCACCATGTTTGTGTGTTTTGCTGAGATTCCTATTTGCCCAAATGTGAGGGCCTAAAGATTTTTGTGCTTGCATTTATATCATATTTCCCTGCTTAAAGTGGTAGTAAACCACTGTGTGTTTTTTTTGGAACTTGCAAGGTAAGGCCATAATGTGCTAGTATGCATCGCATACTAGCACATTATGTGAAATTTACCTTAGAACGAAGCCTTCCAGCGGAGAGCTGTCACTGCTGAAAAGGCTCTTTATCTTCGCTCGGTCTTCCTTCCGGGTTTGTGGACTCCCACTGTGTCAGTGGCTGGAGCCACGGGAGCCACCGTTTATGGCACAGGACTCTAAAGGAATGCAGGACTGTCCTAATGAGAGGGCACACCTGGGCACTGCCCAGGGGCCCAAGCTGCATGGGGGCCCCTGCACTTTCCCTAAAGCCGCTGCTCCTTGAGCCCATGCTGCCCCGAAATTGGGGGCCCCATCATGGCACTGAGAGTGATGGATACACAGGGGAGGCAGGCTGGCAGCGGTGCACTGTGCTGTGCAGAACGATACCTATTATTTCACAGCCAGCAGGGAGGGGCAGGGCTGGAGCACCAGTGATGCTCTGACCCGCCCCATGCAGCTTGAAGTCTCGGGACTCAAAGGCTGCAGGGTAGGAGCTGGAGTGGGAACTGCTGAGTCGGCAGCACTGAGAGCCCACCTTCGGCAGTAGCATTGTGGATGGTGTTATGGTGAGCCCAGCTGTCTGGGGTGTAGAGGGGTCAGAGTGCTGGGGAGATATCTGGGGTGTAGAAGGGACAGATTGCTGGGGGGATATCTGGGGTGTTGAGGGGTCAGAGTGCTGGGGGGATATCTGGGGTGTAGAGGGGACAGAGTGCTGGGGGGATATCTGGGATGTAAAGAGGTCAGAGTGCTGGGGGGATATCTGGGGTGTAGAGGGGTCTGAGTGCTGGGGAGATATTTGGGGTGTAGAGGGGTCAGAGTGCTGGGGAGATATTTGGGGTGTAGAGGTGTCAGAGTGCTGGGGAGATATCTGGGGTGTAGAGGAGTCAGAGTGCTGGGGATATATCTAGGTCATAGAGGGGCCATAGTCCTGGGGAGGCATTAATCTAGCAGATATATTATATGCACAGGACAGCTTTGTTACTTTATGTATGTAATATTTTCCCACTGTTTCTTTGCTGTACAGAAAGATAGTTCATGTAGTTATTGCGGAGCTCCACCCACAAGGGGAAGCTCCGCTTGTCTGCCTCCTACCTACTTGATGTCTATTTACCTGTTTTCTCATCGTGACTCTCTGCAGAGTGTTTCCTGTCAAGAAAACCGGTCATCTGTATGCTTACCTTTCCGAGGTAAACCCGCGCATGCTCGAAAAGACTTTGACGCATGCACAGTAGCATACAAGGTTAGTGTGGGGTGTAGCAAGATGGCGGCGACGGCATTAAATGTGACGAGCTCCGACTCATCGTAGTCGATGACGTCACCGCGTTCTTGCTGTTCAAAAGATCAGCGTTTTTTTGGAGTGGCCGTCTGTACACAGGGCTTGGCAAGACAACCTTGCCAGGAATCCCATCGAGAAAACCGACGTTTTTTTTTCCGATGGGATTCCCGTCCGTGTGTACAGGGCTTCAGGCTCCTTTCACACAGGCTGTCCGATCAGGTCCACCTGAAAAACCTGATCCTGATCGGACCTTGCACTCTCCCTGCTGACATCCACAGCAATCTGATCCGATCCTATCTGCAAAATCCAGACGGATGGGGGTCCTATTTTCCATTCGCCAATCTGATCGGATATGATCGGATGAAAACGAACAGGCGGTCCATTTTTGACCGATTTCCTAATAGAGGAGAGTGGGACTGTGTCCGTCTCCTCTTTGCACACTAAGCAGAGACGGACCTGTCATCCGCCTGCTCAGCAAGGATCAGTGGAGCAATCCCCTGCTGAGCAAGCCATCAGGTGGAGGCGCCCGTGTGAAAAGGGCTTAAAGTCCCAGCCTCTTCTTTATTAATCTGTCAGGGCAGACCATGACTAGTCTAATGGTTGGGAATCCTGGTGCTGCAGATTACTCTGCCTGTACCCGAAAGTCATTAAATTGTCCCCTTTCTTCCCCAGCCCGCCACAGAACAATAGGGGCCCAGAGAAGTTTTATTTTTTAAATTGCTGCAGACTCTTCCAGAAGTGCCTAAAAGTAGGAAGCCCCTTAAAAGTAGGAAGCCTCTCTGCCTCCCCTTCACTGCAGGGAGCCCAAGCACCAGTGTCAGAGCCTGCAAGTGAGTGCAATATATATCATTATTTATAAATAATATCTGTTGATTGAAATAATGTTGAGTCAAACATTGTTTCTCTATCATTGTTCTAATACTTTGTTTTTTAGATTATCAAATAAAAGACTTGTAAAATAAATAGGGATGAGCTTCGAGTTCGAGTCGAACTCATGTTCGACTCGAACATTGCCTGTTCGCCCGTTCGCCGAACAGCGAACAAATTGGGGTGTTCGCGGCAAATTCGAAAAATCTATGGGAGAAATCTAAAGTGCTAATTATAAAGGCTGATATGCAAGTTATTGTCCTAAAAAGTGTTTGGGGACCGGGGTCCTGCCCCAGGGGACATGTATCAATGCAAAAAGAAGTTTTAAAAACGGCAGTTTTTTCGGGAGCAGTGATTTTAATAATGCTTAAAGTGAAACAATAAAAGTGAAATATTCCTTTAAATTTCGTACCTGGGGGGTGTGTATGATATGCATGTAAAGTGGCGCATGTTTCCCGTGCTTAGAACTGTCCCTGCAAAAAATGTCATTTTTGAAAGAAAAAAATGCATTTAAAACTGACTCGCGGCTATTAATGAATTGTCGGCTCCTGGCAATACATACAAAAGTCATTGATAAAAAAAAAAAAAAAGCGTGGGGGTTCCCCAGAATTCAATTACCAGGCCCTTCAGGTCTGGAATGGATATTAAGGGGAACCCCGCCGCAAATTTAAAAAAAAATTGACGTGGGGTTCCCCCAAATATCCATTCCAGGCCCTTCAGATCTGGCATGGATTTTAAGGGGAACTCCACCCCAAATTTAAAAAAAAATGGCGTGGAGTCCCCCTAAAAATCCATACCAGACCCCTTATCCGAGCACGCAACCTGGCCGGCCGCAGGGGAAAAGGGGGGGACTAGAGAGCGGCCCCCCTCCCTCCTGAACCGTACCAAGCCACATGCCCTCAACATGGGGAGGATGTCCCCATGTTGATGGGGACAAGGGCCTCATCCCCACAACCCTTGCCCGGTGGTTGTGGGGGTCTGCAGGCGGGGGGCTTATCGGAATCTGGAAGACCCCTTTAACAAAGAGGACCCCCAGATCCCTGCCCCCCCTATGTGAATTGGTAAGGGGTACATTGTACCCCTACCATTTCACGAAGAAAGCGTAAAAAAATGTTTAAAAAAACACACAAACACCTTGAAAAAGTCCTTTATTTAAAAAAAAAAAACCATTCCAGCGGTGAAATCCAGTATCCCACGGCGATCCCGATGTCCAGCGCTGTCCTTCATTGGTTGTGCCTGAGCGGACCTGATGGGGAACTCCCTCTCAGTATTTTAAATGTATAGACCCGCCCCTTCTAAAGTTCCCCATCAGGTCCGCTCAGCGGACGAGATGCGGAACATGAGAAGGGGCGGGTCTATACATGTATTACCACAGTGAGAGCAGTTCCCCATCAGGTCCGCCCCCTCGGTATGTCGGACCCGCCTACGTCATTGGCTTGAGCGGGGAACTTCCTTCACTGTGTAATTTAAATTTACATAGTGAAGGAAGTTCCCCGCTCAAGCCAATGACGTAGGCGGGTCCGACATACCGAGGGGGCGGACCTGATGGGGAACTGCTCTCACTTTGGTAATACATGTATAGACCCGCCCCTTCTCATGTTCCGCATCTCGTCCGCTGAGCGGACCTGATGGGGAGCTTTAGAAGGGGCGGGTCTATACATTTAAAATACTGAGAGGGAGTTCCCCATCAGGTCCGCTCAGGCACAACCAATGAAGGACAGCGCTGGACATCGGGATCGCCGCGAGACACTGGATTTCACCGCTGGAATGTTTATTTATTTATTTTTTTAAATAAAGGACTTTTTCAAGGTGTTTGTGTGTTTTTTTAAAAAAAAAATTACGCTTTCTTCGTGAAATGGTAGGGGTACAATGTACCCCTTACCAATTCACATGGGGGGGCCGGGATCTGGGGTCCCCTTTGTTAAAGGGGTCTTCCAGATTCCGATAAGCCCCCCGCCCGCAGACCCCCACAACCACCGGGCAAGGGTTGTGGGGATGAGGCCCTTGTCCCCATCAACATGGGGACATCCTCCCCATGTTGAGGACATGTGGCCTGGTACGGTTCAGGAGGGAGGGGGGGCCGCTCTCTCATCCCCCCCTTTTCCCCTGCGGCCGGCCAGGTTGCGTGCTCGGATAAGGGGTCTGGTATGGATTTTTAGGGGGACTCCACGCCATTTTTTTTAAAAATTTGGGGTGGAGTTCCCCTTAAAATCCATGCCAGATCTGAAGGGCCTGGAATGGATATTTGGGGGAACCCCACGTCAATTTTTTTTTAATTTGCGGCGGGGTTCACCTTAATATCCATTCCAGACCTGAAGGGCCTGGTAATTGAATTCTGGGGAACCCCCACGCTTTTTTCTTTTTTTTTTTATCAATGACTTTTGTATGTATTGCCGGGAGCCGACAATTCATTAATAGCCGCGAGTCAGTTTTAAATGCATTTTTTTCTTTCAAAAATGACATTTTTTGCAGGGACAGTTCTAAGCACGGGAAACATGCGCCACTTCACATGCATATCATACACACCCCCCAGGTACGAAATTTAAAGGAATATTTCACTTTTATTTTTTCATTTTAAGCATTATTAAAATCACTGCTCCCGAAAAAACGGCCGTTTTTAAAACTTCTTTTTGCATTGATACATGTCCCCTGGGGCAGGACCCAGGTCCCCAAACACTTTTTAGGACAATAACTTGCATATTAGCCTTTATAATTAACACTTTAGATTTCGAACGTTCGAGTCCATTGTATGTAATAGGGTTCTAAAGTTTACACGAACATTTTGTCTGTTCGCAGGTTCTGGTGCGAACCGAACAGGGGGGTGTTCGGCTCATCCCTGAAAATAAACAATGTTGAGTTCAATTTAACAAGGACCAGGCAATTTAGTAATGGTGCAGATTTGATGAGGTTTGCTTTTAGAACTCCTGTATGTACGGTATTTACTTTTTATTTACACCCTATACTCCTAAAGTTAAATTCAACAGTCCTGGAGAGATGTTAATTCTTTTATAGATCTCACATTAGGGCATATAGCACCAAAACCTGTCTTTTGGGTATTGTTGATGATGTACAACTCCCAAAACACTGTTTCCCCAAGCCTATTGGAATGGAAAAGAATGATAAATGAAAATTTACCTATGTTTAACAAGCAAAAATGACAACGTATGGCAAGCTTATATATACATTTTTTTTGTGTATACAAGGGTGGAAATGTATGTGTAGTAGTGTCATATTTAGGTCTGATTAGCCAAATGCTACCAGAAAACCTGACTTGAGTTAAAGTGGTTGTAAAGCCACTTATTTATGCTTATACAATCCATTCTGTTTAATAACTATATGTACCCCAGTGTCTGTGCTGTAAAAAAAAAGGTGCAGATTTATATCTTATTTCTCAGCGCCTCCCGGGATTGCTTGGCTCTCTCCTCTCCCAGGGAGGAGGGGTCGAGAACTCCCACTGACGTCAGCTGGGGAGGAGGAGAGGAGGGGAGGAGAGAGATGGGCGGTCACGTAAGCACCGGGAGGCGCTGTAAAATAAGGTAGAAATCTGCATCTTTTTTATACAGACATTGGGGTACATATCATTATTAAACAGAGTGGATTGTATAAATAGACAGGCACTGGAGCACAGAGGAGAAAATGTATGACAGAGGCACCTAAACTGACCATGGTGTCAGGGCTCAGCAGCCATGATAAACCGTGGCCAGTTTACAGGGAGGGAAGAACCAGGCAGCATTAGCCATGTGTTTTATATGATAGAGGGGGCCAAATTACACAGCACAATCACTGTGCTGCATAACATGCTTTAAGGGGACAGGATCATTTTTTTTTAGTGTAACAAAAGCTCTAAATCTTGTATAAAAGGGTACAGTATGCAACCCTAATGCAAACAATTGCTGTTTGGTACAATAATTTGACGTCCATCGGGTTTATATTACAAAATTTGCAGAAAAACTGTACCCTAATTTGAGCAACAAATGGCAATTACTAAAACTACATTATAATTTTACTATATTTTTTACTATGACTATAAATCAGAATTGACCAATATGGTTTTAAAACCAATAACAACGAAGAAAGAGTATAAAAAAAATGATATAACTAAATAAATATTTTCTTCCGCATGACCGTAAATTGTACTGGTTTAAGATACATTTAAATTTTTTTTTTTTCAATAACTATTAACATTATACTTTTTTAACTACATAAATATAGATTTTGAGCTTTACAAATAAACATTTAATGCATGGCAAAAAAATTCCAAAGCACAATGTCTTAGCTTATAGAACAGCATGGCACAAGTAGCTCTCTTTCAGACACAGTTGTCTCATGTAACTTTGTACTGACCCGTCTGATAAGGAAAATTATATTCTGACACATCTAGTTATGTGTGCAAATGTCACCTTGATCTATTGATCTCTCTATGTATTAGCCTTTTTTCAACAGGAGGAAGGTTGAGAGACGAATGAAGGTAGCATAGAGCATTATCTGCTGGCTGGATACATAACATTCACATGCAATATTTAATAATTACCTCACTTACCTCAGTTTAAAAAAAATTATTTGATAGTTCTAACCATAATAATAAATGTACAAACGCGTTATCTGTCCCATTTAGGTCCTTATTGCTTTGTGACATATAAATGTAATATTCTAATTATAAGTCACCTTGCAAGCATAATGTTTGAGTTTGGGTTGCTGGTACCAGGACCTGTCGGACTCCATTTGATTGTGTAGATTTCTTTGTTGTGGGCTTGCAGGTCATGTACACACATGTCTTGTTTCATACTCCAGATCTACAGCAAGTCATAAATAACAAAATGAAAATTTGGAATAGATTTCACAAATACATTTTATTGAAGAATGTACCACTAAAGCTGTTGCAGATAATATCCCTTTTACAAGCTGTTCTCCTTTATAATGCTACTGCTTCCGATATGTATACAAAAGCTTGTGATATTGATAACACTTAACTGTGGCAAAAATTTACTAGAACTAGACAAGGGTGTGCTTCCCTATGCAGGGCCACTTAACTAACCTAACTAACTAACTAGCTTTACTGTTCACATATGTCTGATAGAAGGTGAACCTCTCTTTGCTGACATGAGGCAGAGGAATGAGTTGCCTCTATCTGTAATCAGGTCCCTCATGGCCAGCTGTAAAGCTTATGTTAATTTACAAATGCAACTTGCCTTCGGGTGCATTTTTCTAGCATTTGAGATCTGTTTAAGACACTTCTAAAATCGCTGAGTTAATAGACAGATGCATCTGACCTCCTTTTAAGCTGCATCAACCTGCTTAAAGCTGCTTTTACCTTTTTATTGACTTGCATGGACAGAGAAGAGGTCCTGATGTGAACACATGCCTGGGGACACAAGGCTTTTATAGTTATGGAAAGGCAGCTTTACAGAAGAGGAAAATACATTGTACCAGTGGTGGCCCGTCCATTAGGGGCGCCTCCCCCCCAGTCCATGCGCCCAGCCCCTAATCTTTATGCAGGGCGCCGTATGCATGGATTTCAATGTGTTTTTTTTTTAAGCAGGTGATTAGAGCCGGAGGCTTCAAAAAGGGGGGTGTGTGTGTAGTGCGAGTGGATCGCCATCTATTGAGCGTGGGGGGGGTGTAGTGTGAGTGGATCGCCGTTTGGATCGATTGATCGAGAGCTGCGCGGAGGGGAGGAGGGGGGTGGTGTTCTGTTTGCCACCCCCAAAATATTGACCACCAGCCGCCACTGGTATGTACAGTACCTAACAACCCAAATGTCCATGACCAATAAAGGGTAGACAGGACAGCATGTTGAGAACTATGTCTAAGGATGAGCTCACTGCACATATTCTTGGTATGGTCACTATTTGGACTCCTATTGCTATGGAATATTTACTGGTCCTTTGTTCAAAAGACTGGCCACAGCTATGTTCAAAATGCTATTTATTAATAACCCCTTTATTTAAAAAACAAGGTATTATTTAAAATTGTACCATGTATTTATGTAACAAGAAATCTAACTTCTGCATGTCTGATGTATCTCTTCTGTATTTCTTGCAGGAATAAATTTAGCAATAGTATTTTGCAGAAAACGCCTTAAGCAAATGTATTGTTCCAAGAAAACCATGAAAATAAATCACATGAAGATTCTTCACATTCTTCTTATTTATTACAGTTGAGAATATCTACTGTTATAGTAAATGCATATGGTTCTAATATTATAAACGTGACACCTAAAATAAATCTAAGTGAGTATTCTTGTGTTTAGTATTAAACCACAGTTTCAAATTTTGTTTAAATTTGTCACCTTTTATTGAGGCTGGTTAAATATGTAAATTTTTAATAATGCTTGTGTAAAGGAAGTGTGCCCCTCCTCTGAAAAAGGGTATTTCCCAATATTTCCAATAATAGGGAAATTTTAGCAATTTAACAATAATTAGAATTATGCTATTTGGAAAAAAATATATATGTATATATATGTATGGCTTATAAAAGACACAGAAAACATATTGTCACTTTATAAGGATAAAGGATAACAGTGATAGTGTACAATGCTGGAACAACAGAGATCAGCGAAAACGTAATAAAGCATAACATGGAGTCAATTGGTGGTCTAGTTCATTGTATTGGTAAGAAGCAGGCTCCTTGAATCTGTGCATAATGGGATTAACGTAAACAAGAAGCCAAGTAAGGTAAGAGGAAAGGAGCAAAAATGGGAGGAATTCCCAAAAGTGAGGATGGGAAGAGAAAGGATCTGAGGAGTTCAAGTGTTGCCAGCCAGCAAAGCTTTGTCAGTGTACTGTAAGAGAATGTAAAGTCTATCCAGTGAAACCCTGTCTTTTTGTAGGCCTCCCCCAATTCCGAGCAGAGAGAATGATGCCTTCCACCCTCTGCATCCATAAATGAATGGAGGGGGATATTTCCAGATGAGGGGGGGTGCAGGATTCGTCAGTGTTCAATAGATGGTGGGAAATTTAGTTCTTGTAAACTTTAGGCCCCTTTCATACTGCCGCGACCTGAAAGTCGTGATTTTGACGCGATTTCAGGGAATGCCCGTGTAAAATTGAGGTCTACGGACCTCAACTTGCATCAAAGTCGGACCAAAGTAGTACAGGGTCTACTTTGAAGTAGGTGCGGCTTGAAGTTGCACAGATATGAATGGTTATAATTGGGAATCTTGGGGTACAACTTGTCATGTGACTCTGATGTCCAAAGTCACAGGAAAAGTCGCACAAGTGTGAAAGGGGCATTAAGAAGAATCTGTGATCCAGAAGTCATTACATTTTTTGGTGAGTTCCCTGATTTGAATCCAAAAAGATCTAATTATTGGGCAGGACCAAAAGATGTGAAGTATTGATTCTGAGTCTCTGTTGCATCTCCAGCAACTTGTTGTTTGGTGCTAATAGATAATTTAAGTCAGAAATAGAAAAAAAGAAAGGGGGGTTTTAAGGCATCTCCAGGAAGAGAGTCCCGTAAATATTTGAGTAAGTATTTGCTTAAGTGGGCCATGCCCATCACAAAGTGATTCAAAAGGCATAAATTACATATTAAGAGGGTGGTAGGAGTGAGGAGAGGACGTGTTTGAGTTGTAGTGCTTACCATAGCGACAAATGAAAAGGACCAGAGGCTGCCATCAAGGTTGGAATTGAAGGCCATAGGCCCATTCTGAGAAAATGGAAGCCTATAATTTATTGAAAGTGAAATAATATACTTACAAACGAGTGATGAATTAAAACAGAGAATACACAAGATATTGTAATCGTCCCCATTTGTGGCTCCATATACACCCTATAGCCATTTTTTAATCTGGCTTCAACAAAGTGAGAGTGAGTATTAAAATACTGATGCATGATGTTTAGTACTCTTTAGAGATCTAGAGCAATAAGAAACATATCTATGGTTTTCAAACTGGTTCTGTCTCATTGTGAACAATATACTGCAATCTTTTGTCCTTTATATTTTATGCATGGGCATTAGGATATATAAATATTTAAAGGAGGACAGATTGGAAATGTATGTACATGATTTTGGTGGCATTTATCCCCAATGGGGAATAAACTTTTTTTTTTTATCAATTATTGGCCCTCCCACTTGAGGGAGGGACCTGGGCCACATGACCAAATTCATTTAATCTCAGCCACCTTAAAATAGTCAAATCCAGCTCTGAGGAAGAGGGGCCACTCTTGAAGCGTGTCAGCCTACTTTGGACTTTTTTCATCCCACCCAAGTCTACTGGCCAGCAGATCCTGCTGGATGAGGCTAATGATGGACTTTGTATTATCTGTTTTAATTCATCACTTGTTTGTCAGTATATTATTTCACTTTCAATAAATTATAGTGTTGAAAAGGTAATGCGCAAGGCTGGTGGGCCCTCTGTCCTTGTTTTCTTTTAGAGTTACTCCTGCGTTCTCCCTGGCCTGTTGAGAGTGGCAGCACAGTCGATGCAGTGGTGTGACTTGTAAAGATTTCCCTCTTCTTCAATTTACCCTACGGCAATCTTTCAAGCGTAGGAGCATTTGTTTCTTTTTGCATTGAGTAAATGGAAGGCTTGAGTTGAATCATACATAATCATCATTTGAAATTGCCCCTTCAAGGTCCCAGGTAGAAAGGCAGGGTTGCAGAGCATCAGAAAAAGGGGGGAGAGAGAGGGGGACAGGCAGAATTTATTGAGTTCCTGTGAACAGGCTTGCAACAAAGGACCAATCATTGGGTGGGTCAGGTTGGTGTTGAAGCACCAGGGAAGGCAGTATAGAGGGAATGACAAAAAGGACTGTTCCAAAGACACCTAGCATTTGAGATGTGTGTGTCCACACCAATCAATAAGACGAACTAGGTGGCATGCTGTATGATATTTTGCTAGATCAGGAAGAGCAAGGCCCCCAAGAGCTTTAGGGAGGTAGCGGAGGGTCCTAGTAAGTCTGGGTTTATTATGGGTCTAAATTTAGAGAATTCTAAATTGGCAGATTTGATGAAAGAAGTGGAGATGATGATAGGTAATGTTGAGAACAGTTACAAGAATTTTGACGGGATGACCATTTTGAGAATGTTGCAGTGTTAAGCCCTGTACACACGATCGGATATCCTATGGATTCTAATCCAATGTTTTTTTTCCATCGGAAATCCGATGAAACTGTCTTCCATCAATCTTGCCCACACACCATCAGTGAAAAAACCGACCGTTTCAAACGCGGGGACGTAAAACACTCCGATGAGCCGAGAAAAATTGAGTTCAATGCTTCTGAGCATGCGTCGGCTTGATTCTGAGCATGCGTGGGTTTTTTAACCATCGGATAAATTTAAAACATGTTCTATTTTTAAACGCCGATGGAAAAAAGGCCGATGGGGCCCATACACGATTGGTTTGTCCGCTGAAAACAGTCCATCGGACTGTTTTCATCGGTAAAACCTTTCGTGTGTACACGGCTTTAATGTAGGTTTCTCACTTGCATAAAATAAAACAACACTCCTAAAGCCACATCCGTATAAGATTGAGTTTGTGAAAAAATGAAGAGTCAAAGACTCTGGGTTGGACTTTGTAGGCAAGCTGGATGAGAGTATAATAAAAAAAAATATTTTATTAATAACGAATCGCTCACAAACAGATCAAGTATAAAAAGAGTAAAAAAAAAACATACATTAAACACAGAGAGATACATAAAACTATGATGTGAACCGAAGGTTGACACCAAATGGAAAGCAGTGAGCCCCTGTGAGTCGCAGGGGCTCACTTCTGTCCATTTGGTGTCAAGCTTCTGTTCACATCATAGTTTTATGTACTGTATTTATCGGCGTATAACACGCACTTTTTTCCCCTTAAAATCAGGGGAAAATCGTGGGTGCGTGTTATACGACGAGCAGCTGCCTCGGAGGGGAAGGAAGGAACGAGCGCTGCCGAAAAAGAACAGAGCCGAGTGTACTGTGTACTCGGCTCCGCTCGCAGTCACACCCAGTCCCGCCTCCTAGCATTTACGTCCCGCCATTTGACCAGTGTTACGTCCATGATATGAGCCGAGCCAAGGGGTGGTACTGCGAGACAAGCCGAGAAAAGCCGAGTACACAGGACATCCGCCTTTATCTATCTCAGCTCATTCCCTTCTCGGCAGGCAGATGGACACTAACCATGCTGCAATTTTGGGCAAGGCTGCAGATGGACACTGACCATGCTGCAATTTTGGGCAAGGCTGCAGATGGACACTGACCATGCTGCAATTTTGGGCAAGGCTGCAGATGGACACTGTTGGGCAAGGCTGCAGATGGACACTGACCATGCTGCAATTTTGGGCAAGGCTGCAGATGGCACTTTAACATCACATTTGAGTTGAACTGGACAAAAATAATGTAGGGAGATGGGAAAACAAAGAAAAGAAAAGAGTGAGAAAAGAAAGGGTAAAGGAGAAGAAAAGAGAGGTGGATCCCCCTGAACAGACATCTGACCCCCAGGGCCCTACAAGTCACACAGGGGATTGAAGGTATCTGATCCAGGGATTCCAGACCCTTTCAAAACTGATTTGTTTATCTTGTAGGATGCTTGCTAATTTTTTGTGATGCATAATTCTGGATATTTTGTACCTGATCAGCGCAAAATTAGTAATTGGGGACTTTCACGCTCACCCTATATTTATTTTGCCAGCCAAAAAAATTAAAAAGGCAAGAGTTCTGAGGGATCTCGTCTGAAAGGTCATTAAATAGGGATGTCTTGACATTTTTAGGTATATTAACCCTGATTACCGAGTAGAGGAGTTTGAATGACCTAATCCAAAATCTCAAAATCTTTGAACACAACTCCTGCCGGCACCCCCTAAAACAGACGGGGAAGGCATCAGGATAAATTTTGGCTAACCTCGTTGGGACCAAACACCAGCAAAATAACACTTTAGAGTTTGCTTCCACCAAGGTAGTATTAGGAACTCCCCTGTGCACCAGAGTTGACCACGGGGCCCACTCCTCTTCCTCTATTACTTTCCCCTGTTCCGCCTCCCAAGCCGTGTGGTAAGTGAGTTTCTTAATGTGGCCTAAAAATAGGGAATACAACTCCGAGATGCCCCCCCCCCTCAATCCAGGGCCCCTCAAACATTTGTTCTCATAAAAGGTCCTTGCGAATATATCGTCTGCCAACCTCTGTAAAAAATGGACAATTTGATAAAGTTAGAATGATTTTGAGGTAGCCATAGTCTGGATAAAGTAAGTGGATGGTCTGATCCCCTATGATCTATGAAGTGTGCTGTTTTTTAATAAAGACCTTTATTGGTCCACCAATTGAATCGTTGAGCAGTTTGACCCAGAGGGAAAGTGGGGATTAGTTTAAGGTTTTAAGACACTTATAAATTATTCTCTTTCAAAGACCCTACCTGTTGGCAATTTTTTGTTTTTAAATTAAACTGCTTTAATTAATCTATGTTGTGACAAAGATAATTTAGTACATGAAAACTAAGTATGCTTATAGGATCCTTTACATACTAAACTATAACTAAAGTTTTTTAAAGTTTTGAATAGAGTGGAGATTGATTAGAACACCTGTCAGGATTTTATTGCTGTCTGTGTTCCCTTTAGGGAGATTCTCCCTATCTACTTATCCTGTTTAGCATTGAGAATTGCCTCTACAGTAAATTGCCTCAAGGTGCTTCAGCTTACTACACATTTTTTGGTCTTTTTTGATCAAACTGGTTAGCCAGGTCTGTATACGTTCATTACCCTTTACTCCTACAGACCTACACTATTGTTTTTCAAACAATTATGACAGTGTATTTACACCAAGTTTATTGATTACATTATAGACTGTACTGTTATGTGACGCCTCCAGAAGAAGCGGTATACACCGCAAAACATGTCAGGGAATCGTCTATCGCATCAGTATCGCACCTCTGCACACCTGTTTATAAATAACCTTCTTTTGATGTATTATGTAAATGTATCTTTCTATATTAATCATTGTTGTTGTTTTGATTTTTACTGTTCTTAAATAAAATGTTTTAAACCTTATATCTATGCTGCGCATGGGTGTCGCAATAGTCCCAACCTTTCATTGGGTGATAAGGGAGTTAGGAGTTATCCCTATATATATCCCCATTTTCTTCCTATTTATCCTGTTTAGCGTTATCACCAAAAGTGAAAGGGAAATGGAGACAGTGCCCGATAACAGCTGTGAAAATCAGGTAGCTGTTCTCAGCGTTTCCTCTTCTCTCCTGCAACTGCCACTGGATGACACAGGGGCGCGGGATCACGTGACCAGCCAGGAGAGGGCTGCGCATGATGTCATAAGCCTAGGCTAATGAGCAGACAAGAAGCAGGAAGTGGGCTATATAAGGTATTTACTGGCAGAAAAAACATTTTTACTATCCAAAGTTAAAACAATAAGGGCAGAAGATTTAATAGATGGAAAGATGAAAAAATGACTGAAGTTTCATTTTAAGTAAAATTCAGAAACTTGTGTTAATACATTGTACATTCACAAACAGCTTTCCATCTTTATTTAAATGTCTATATTCACTTCTTTAATTGTTAAGCTACTTACCTTTAAGGTCATATCATCTGAACACGATGCTAATAACATTCCTGATGGGTCCCATTTAATTGCATTCACTTCATTCTAAAAGAAAACCCAGTGTTATAAGTCAATGGGAATACAGCCGACATCCAGTGGAGGGCAATCATGCATCATTTTAGAACAGTTTATCCTTTGTATACAACACTTTTCACAAAGCTCATTTTACCCTCTCATACTCAAACTAAGCGTTTATTGCTAGGGAATAGCTTTATAAAAAATATATTGTTATCTTTTTCTAACATAACCTAATTTTATCTATTTGCGGCTCCAAGTAAGCATAGTGACACACAGATTAAGGTGTTGCCTTTATGACAGCTGTAATGAGGTACTGTACCACGGTAGCACTGAATTGTAAAGACCCAGTTATCCAAATGATGGTGCCAGGTAAGATCAACACAATAGGAATACCAGGTGGCTGGTGCATTGCAGGTGCTTATGTTTGCCAGAGAAACTAAAGAGATTTAAAGAGGAACTGCAGTCTGCTCACATAATTTGTAATAAAAACATCTTTGCCATTCTGAAGCTTCCCTCCAACCACTTTGCATATTATTTTATATATACTGTAATTGTGTACTTGACTGCTGCTGCCTGTTCACTTCCTGGATTTACACAGACACACACCTCTAGCTCTACAGCTCTCATTGGCCCTCTTATGACTCATCCCCTCTCCCTTCCTGGCAAACTCTCACGAGAGAGAGAGGGAGAGCTGTGCATTGTGTCATAAGCCTAGGCTTTTTACCAGACAAGAAATAGGAAGTGGGCTGTATAAGGTATTTACTGCAAGAAAAATAATTTTTACTATCCAAAGTAAAAGCAACAAGGGCAGAAGATTTAATAGATGGAAAGTTTAAAAAATGACTGAAGTTCCGCTTTAAGTACTGCTTACAGCCTTTTTTCACTGGCTACAACGTTTTTCTTCATCATTATGCTCAGCACAATAGCAGTACATTGCAGTGTTTTATTAACCTGTTCCTGCTGGCTGTACTCATATATGCCACCTCTGGGTGGATGGGATTTAATGCAGGGCAGCTGCGTATATGCATCCATAGGGAACAGCTTTTTGTGTTGAGAGCATGCTCACTGTGCACCCCCAGCACAGTAGCTAAAATATTACGAAAAGCTCCTGATGCATTTTTGTAATTGGGAGCTTTCCTTGACCTCTGTGACAGCCAATCACATGATTGGAATGCCCACCTCCAGGCTGAACTTTAGGTAAACAGCTAAATTAATACTAGAAGTGTATATCTGGAAGCAGCATACCTGTCAACTACGGATGGGCCGAACATCCCCCAGTTCAGTTCGCACCAGAACATGCGAACAGGCAAAAAGTTTGAGCGAACATGCAAACCCTATTAAAGTCTATGGGACACGAACATGAAAAATCAAAAGTGCTAATTTTTAGACATGTGCATTCGTTTTCGTCCGAATGCATTTTCGTCGGAATTTTGGGGATTTTCGCTTTCGTTTTAACAAACGATAACGAATGTGCAGAGTCCGAAAACCGAAGAATCCGACATAAACAAATGCCTTATTTTCGTTGCGACAACAGTTTGATATAGATAGGAGATTCGACATGACGGTGACAATAGCGATCTGTGTCTATCGAACCTGTGGTCGAATGAGCCTAACCTTAACTCTATTAGTCCAAGATTATTCTACATAGAGAGAAAAGATTTGACATAGAGAGAAAAGATTCGACATTATAGAGACAATAGCAAAAAAGGTCGAATGTGCCTAACCTAACTCTATTAGTCCAAGATTATTCGACATAGAGAGAAAAGATTCGACATGAAGATTCGACAAAGCAGTCGCCGTGAACGGACATGTATAGTCAAATGCTCCGCCCATAGGCTATAGTAGAATTCTAATGTTGGTTGACTAGTAATAATAATTAATAAATATAATTATTACTAGTGTCATACAACATTAGAATTCTACTATAACTTGTAGGCAGAACATTAGACCGGAAATGTACGATTGCGGCGTTGTACAGTTTAGCTGCTCCATCAAATCTTCTTAGAACATTTGACAGACACCATAAGCCTTCAATGACAGATTCGACCTTAATTATTTCGGATTTTCGGACGAATGCATTTTTTAACAAAACAAAATAAATAAAAACTAATTTCAGAAGTAACAAAATAAATTTATTTTTTGGACGAAAACAAAATTCCGAAACAAAATATTTCAGTGTGCACATGTCTATTAATTTTAAAGGCTTATATGCAAGTGATTGCCATAAAAAGTGTATAGGGACCCGGGTACTACCCCAGGGGACATGTATCAATGCAAAAAAACAGTTATTAAAAATACATTTTTTTCAGGAGCAGTGATTTTAATAATGCTTAAAGTGAAACAATAAAAATTAAATATTCCTTTAAATATCGTGCCTGGGGGGTCCCCTTAGTCTGCCTGTAAAATGGCGCATCTGTGTGATGTGTAGAACAGTGCTGCGGCAAAATGACATTTCTAAAGCAAAAAATGTAATTTAAACTTGCTCGCGGCTGTAATGTATTGCCAGTTCCCGGTAATATAGATGAAAAATCAAGAAAAAAAATTAGTGTCCATACCAGGCCCTTCGGGGATTTTACTGATTTTTTATACATTGCACCCCTACCCATTCACCAAAAAAGTGTTAAAAAGTAAAAACCACAATAGACAGTTTTTGACAATTGCTTTATTAGAAAAAAAATATGCCTCGGAAGTTCTCTGCAGACCATGGCTTTTGCTGTAGGATGCGACTAAGAAAATGTCAGGAAAGACCTACTAGAACAGTTGAACTTTATTTGGGGTTAATCAGAGGCACTTTAATGTCAGGTGTGTACTGACTCCTATTTAATATGAGTTTGAGTGTGATTGTTTAATTTTGAACACAGCTACATCCCCAGTTATAAGAGGGTGTGCACACTTATGCAACCACAATATTTTAGATTTTTATTTTCATTTCCCCCCCTAAAAGATTTCAGTTTGTTTTTCAATTGAGTCGTACAGTTTATAGGTTACATTAAATGTGGAAAAAGTTCCAAAATGATTTACCTTTGTCTCATATTTTTATATTACAGAAACCGGACATTTTAACAGGGGTGTATAGACTTTTTATATCCACTTTATATATATACTAAACTGCCTGCACGCCACTAACTAACCTGCCTAATCCAGCTCAAGTTCTCTCAATCTCCTCCACGTATCACACTACATACAGCCACCGTGTGAGCAAAGGCCCTCTGCTATTGGCCAATCATGGCTCTCACAGCAGATCGCGCTGTGATTGGTCAAAGCATACATGTCAGTCGTCAATGCACTGTGATCTCGCAGTGCATTATGGGACGCTCCGCTGAACTAGAAATTGACAAGAAATGCCCCATAAGTTTGTTTAATTTGCGACTAAACAAACACCTGATGTTCGAGTCAATCTTACGTTCGATTCGAACATCGGGACTATCCCTCCTGTCAACTAATTTTTATATTTGTGTCCATCCAACCCTCAGATATACACAACCCTGCGAGGCAGCACAGCGAAGATGGTGACCTGGCTTTTCCCTGCTGCAGTTAAACAGTTAGTTTACCTTTACAAAATGTAAAGGTAAACTAACCCTGAATGCTATCCCTAACCCCCCAGTCTCCGCTGTACTGACCTTTGGAGTTGCCAGGCTGTCAGCACCCTCGCAGCCACTCCAGTGGTCCAGGGATTTGAAATCCCTGCTCTTCTGCCTTTTCTCCATCAGCGCTTCTGGCCCGGACCAGATGGGTTCTAATTGGGTAGCGCTGGTCTCATCGAATAAAACAAAACAGCTAGGTCACCTTCCTCAGGCTGTGACTGGACATGGAAGGAGCAGCAACAGGCTGATGAGGTCATCTCTCTGTTCTCTCGTTCTGTCAGCATGTTCCTTTTCAGCACATATCAATGCAGCGCATCTGATTAGCCCAAGGTGCTGCCTATTACTGTTCCAGTCTAAGTGCTGTTGTATGGGGGATTACAAGAAGCTGAAATCAAGTCAAAATTAGGCATTTATGCTAGGTACCTGTAAAATACACTTAATGATTTTTTTAATTAAGTACATCATTTATTTCATTGTTATTTTTAAAGTCCGCCTGAAGTTCAGCTTTGAAAAGTTTTTAAACTGTTGCTTTATAGATGTTATACCACATACATGCAAGCTTTGTTTTACAAACAATTAATATGTAGCCAGGTGTTGGGTTACAGCAATATGAAGGAGACATTGCCTTTTATTCTTCTCTCACTCTACTGAGTTACCGATGTTATGCTGCACTATTCTCCTCTGGCCAGCAGGGGGAGAGCTAAAGTCAAGCAAGACCCTAGACTTCTATGCAGAGTGCCGAGACTCCTGGGATTTGTTGCTTGAGTCAGCAGCCATGTAGTAGGATAAATAGACATCTTACACTACAAATAGCAATAGGCACTGTGCAGTAAGAGGAGTTAAGATGTGTTTATTTTATTTTATATTACACTGCCCAGGAAGGTTGTTCCTCTTGGCACCTGCCAGCGGGAGACCATACCAGTGGAGATCCCAGCCTGAGACTGGGAGTGAGGCCTTTCGAGGCATCGCAGCACCTGCACCACTACTGCAAGTAGACTGGATCATCCACTCACGCTCTGCTTCCCAATGCTTATCACCAGAGAGACCAAGGGGGGGCTCCCCTTCTACTGCGAGAGGTCACTGTAGCATCTCCAGAAATGGTGAGAGGGCTATTCGCCCATTGCTGATACTGCTTGAAGGGACTGAGAACCTGAGAGAAGGACACCAAGTGTACCCAATCCATACTGCACCCATACTGCACTCTATACTGCACTTATTCCAAACCTAGACTGCACCTAAACTAACCCTATACCGCATTATACTGAACCTTTACCACATCTGAATCACATCTACTTTGCACTTGTGCCGAGACTATACTGTACCTATACTGCATGTAGGTTAACTGGGACTGTTGTTAAGTGCAAAGACACTTTTAAAGGGCCCCAACGATAGCTGGCAAAGGAACATCTCAAAGGACTGTCTCCCCCGTAAAAATTATTCTGCAAGCCCCCTTTGTTTTCCTGCCCCATCTACTACCACATTCATTTTCTTTTATATACCCAGTTGGTCTAGGACTAGCATTGCCACCATAAATGTGCTCTGGCAGTATATTTCCAGCACTCAGTAGATTAAACTTTGCTACTGCTCTCTGCTACACTTGAGGTGGCCTTGCAACTGTTTAAGCTGACCTGGAAACCAAATGTCATCTTATGCCTAGTTTTTACTGTTAATCAGGTTGTATGCTAATTGTGTTATTACCATTGTTAATCTATTTTATAATTGCCTAATTACCAACCATATTGGCTGGCAATATATTAAGTTTGCCTTTACTACCTGGTTTGGTGCCTGTTTTCTTTGATATAACACTACTATTGAGTACTAATTGTTGCTTCCAGTGAATTCCAGAGGGGGTGAGGTTCTTGAGAAGGTTGAGGCAAAGAACAGGGGACCCATCATATCCAGCCGCTCCTATGGGTGTAGCACTACAAATACATGACAAATGTTCCCTATAATGCTATGGGTAAGCTAAAGAAGCAAGCACAAAAGAAACAGCCTGTCTTGACACAGGATTTGTTTGCTTGAAACATCAGACTGAGCCTTCTGATAAGGGATGAGCCACATCTCTCATTCAGCTAGAGCTACTGAGTTTTGTAAAAAAAAAAAACAGGCTTTTTTTACCAAAGCAGAAAGAGGAAAAAGCTGAGTAAAAACGACAGTTCTGTCTGCTGGCTCCAGCTCCTTGTAATGTCCACCTGTGATGCTGTTGCCAACAGCACTCTAGATGAGCAAGGGGGTCGATGATGGAGTAAATTGTATTTTTTTCTGACCAAAATGACACCTAAACAGCTCATTGGGCTAAACTGAGGTTCTGCTTTGTCAACTTTGTGGCAAAAACAGTTTTGACAAAATTGCCCCTTCAGACTCGGTTCACATATATGCGAATTGGATGCATTTTGAACCGCATCCAATTCCAATGACATGTGAACTGGCAGCCTTCTCTATTGAGCCGGTTCACATATCTGCAGGCCAACAGCGGTTCGTTTTGTCTGGTTTCAAGTAAAAGTTTTACCTGAACCGGTGAACAAAACTGCACCGGACTCCTTATAAAAAATGCAGGGACAGCGCAGCTGGACGTGTGTGAACCGAGCCTTATGCCTATGGAAATTAACTTAAAGTGTTACTACACCCACAACAGTAAAATGAGACTAGAAAACAGAAAGACAGACGCCACTTAGTTAAAACTGTAACACTTTAATTTGAAAGGCATCAAAGCACTCACTTTTTAGAATTACTGTATGAAGACATATTCAAGTCCGATCGACGATCAAACTCCGCTGTGGTTAGTGGTCCCAGAAGCTGATAGACAATCTGCCTGTGTTGAGCGGGGCTGGTTTTCTGTCCACATAGGATGACTATCAAGGGCTTGAAAAAGATGCACGCAGGGACTTTCATCACTTTCCTGTGCTCGTATTGAAACGCGTTGCATGCCGGTCCTGACATCACTCCGCCGTACGTCGCGCCCCAGCAAAGACTCTGAGTTTGTGTTCCAGCCCTCCCTTTGGCTAGCCGCAGCGATACCCGGAAGTCATCCTATGTGGACAGAAAACCAGCCCCGCTCAACGCAGGCAGATTGTCTATCAGCTTCTGGGACCACTAACCACAGCGGAGTTTGATCGTCGATCAGACTTGAATATGCCTTCATACAGTAATTCTAAAAAGTGAGTGTTTGATGCCTTTCGAATTAAAGTGTTACAGTTTTAACTAAGTGGCGCCTGTCTGTCTGTTTTCTTGTTTACATGTGCTGGAGTCTGGCTTCGGCTCCCTCTGCAAGGCTGCCCAGTTTTTACAAGACTGTCATCTCACATAGAGCTCTGTGTAGCTCAAAGGACTTTGTGGTAAACACTGTTTGATTTTATGTTTCAGTATGCGCCAGTATTGTATATATTTTTTACAGTAAAATCAGACTGTATATGCAGTAATGCATGCTTGTAATACTCACTGTGGAACCCAGGGCTTTTTTTCTCAAACAATAGGTGCAGCAACTCCCCCCTTCTGAGTCACTTCTTGTCTCCGCTCCCTACCAACCTCTGAGCACAATCCCTTTTGTTCCACCCCCTACCCACCTCCCAGTACCAACCTTTTTAGAGGATACAGAACCAAGTATCATTTTGTGGTGATAAGTAATTTGTATGGAATTTGTCAATAACAATAAGACAAGCAGTAAAGTAGATCCCCTGCAGCCAACAGCAATAGACCCTCCCCAGCAACAACAGATTTCCCAGCAGCCAACCCAGCATCAATAGACTCTCCCCTAACCAGCAATAATAGACCCCTACCTCAACAATTGACCCCCAGAAAAATAAGCTTAACCAGTACTAATAGATCCCCCACCAGCAACAATAGACCTCCGTAGCAACAATAGACTGCCACACAAGAATTGATGCCCTCCAGCAACAATAGATCCCCCAGCAGCCAGCAACAATAGACCCCACCTTTAACAGTAGATCTCTTCCAGCAACAATTGACCCCCCAGCAACATAAGCCACCCCCAGAAACAATAGATTCCCCACCAGCAACAATAATAGACTTTCCCAGAAACAATAGACCACCATGAAAAAATAGATCTTTTTCAGGAACTATAGACCTCCTCCAGGAGCAATAGAAGCCCCATCAGTCAGCATCAATGGACCCCAGCATACTGTGCCATTACATACACTCATTGCTGGAGGTGCTGGAACTGGGTTCCCCCACATTCCTGCTGAAAAAAGCCCTGGTGGAACCTAAGGGGTTAATTCTCTGCATTGTGTAAACAGGCTGTTTGGTCCTGTCTTCTCTGATCAGCCCCTTCCTCCACAGTCCCCAAACCATCTCCTGTTAGAACACAGCTTTGGGGGAAAGCTGCACATGCTCGGTTTGGTGTGTATTGCTAGAGAGTTTTTTATTGGGAGAGTGCATGTGATAATCACAGGGCCAATCAGCACTGTCCAGACAGAGGGTCAGCCTCAAAGGACAATCAGGGGAGAATGAAAACTCCTCCTACAAGTTTTAACCAGACACTGATAAAAGCCACAAGACTGCTATAACTGCTGATGAGAAAAAGTATTTAGCAGTTTATATTTACTAAAACTATTGTATTTCCATGTTCTGTGCACTGTGAGAAACCAGATATAGTGAATACAGGGTCCTGGGTTTAGGAACACTTTAAAAAAAAATGTACTTGAGCAATGATGACCAAATTAAACTATGACCAGAGTTTGATTGGTCAAATCTGTTACTATTTATAATCTGTCATTCCTACCCATGCACTTTACAACTGTTTTCTTTTAATAATGGAGGTCCTTCAATAGATATAACACCCCTACACGTCCACAGAGATAATTACTTCAGAATAGCCACATTAATAGCTGAAACATTTTAAATTAAGCTCTTGTTTCCACTGGCACCCATCCTAAAGAAAATTATCTAACCACAAAAACAAATGATCAGTTCTATATATAGAAATCCTTGTGAGCTGCTATCAGGGCCGGCCCAAGACATTGTGCTGCCTGGGACCAAGAATGAAATGCTGCCCCCCCCCCCCAAAAAAAAAATCACGCCCACCAAAAGGCCCCCACATTCATTATTTTATATCATGATAACTAAAGGGGACCCGTCATGCTCTATACATGTCAACAGGAGTATAAAGAGGACCTGTCATGGCTCTATACATGTATAGGAGTAAAAAGAGAACCTGTCATGGCTCTATACGTGTATATAGGAGTATGAAGGGACCTGTGCATGGCGGGCGGCCGCAATGTCTTTTGCGCAAACTAATCAATGTACGCTAATTGTGTTTTTTTGGTACCAAAAATATGTAGAAGAATACATATTGGCCTAAACTGATGAAGACATTTTTTTTTTTTTTGGGATATTTATTATAGCAAAGAGTAAAACATATTGTCAAATATCACCAAAAGAAAGCTCTATTTGTGGGAAAAAAAGAACATCAATTTTATTTGGGTACAGTGTCGCATGACCGCGCAATTGTCAGTTAAAGCGACACAGTGCCGTATCGCAAAAAATGGATATATCCATTCTACTGGCCAATCAGAAACCCCCTGATAAAGCCACTTGACCCTGTGGCATAACACGTAGGGGAGGGGGTTGATGGTGTCACAACGCTCTACAGGCAAGACAGTGTGGTTATAGTTTGGTGCACTGTTAGCACCTATAACAACTGACTGTAAATTTGGAAGTTTTTATGGTAATAAATACATTTTAAAAAAGGATAGAGCACTGTTTAACGGTTTCTCTTTCCTTATGTATGGCCGAGCGGAGACACTAAGAGATCATGCACTAGCCTAAGAAGTATTTGTGAAGTCCAGTAAACGGAGAGTATTTATAGTCCACTAGGAGGGACACAAGCTTCTATAGACCATACTCAACCTCCTTGCACCTGCGCTATGGCAGTCTTTTGCCTAAATTGCAGGAGGGCGCCAATTTATGTCCTCCCGTGCATTACCTGCCTGCCCCAACGGGCCGCGCACACAACATGATCAGCAAGTCAATGAGATACTGGCCCCTTACCACGTGACCAGCTGTCAGCCGGCTTTTTTTCCCCTCACACTGACAGCATGAGGAGAAAAAAAAGCCCATTACCGGCTTGTGTAAATGGGACATCGGTCCTGCACATGGAGACCCACTGCTGCCTCCTCAGTGCCCACCAGTGCCACCTACCAGTGTCCACCAGTGCCACCTACCAGTGCCCATAAGTACTGATAAGCATTGCCCACCAGTGCCATCTACCAGTGCCCACAAATGCCCACCAGTGCCACATATGAGTGCCCACTGGTGCTGCCAATCAGTGCCCATCAGTGCCTCATTAACAGTGACACCTATCAGTGCTGCCTATCAGTGTCACCTACCAGTGCACATCAGTGCCCATCAGTGCCACCTATAAGCCTACCAGTGCCACATATCAGTGCCCATCAGTGGCACCTATCAGTGCAGACTCATCAGTGCCCACCAGTGCCACCTATCAGTGCCTATCAGTGCCACCTATCAGTGCCCATCGGTGCAGCCTATCAGTGCCCATTAGTGCAGCCTATCAGTGCCCATCAGTGCAGCCTCATTAATGAAGGAGAAAAAATACCTGTTTGCTAAATTTTATAGCAAACGATAAAACAGTTTGTTTTTCTTTCCGGAGAGCCTCGGAAATACTCGGGGACAGCTTGGTTGATCTCGGAAACCATCGGAAAAGTTTGGAAAACACTCGGGAACGGAGTATTTCCGAGCGATTCCGAGTATTTCGAAACGGCTCGGAATGGCTCCGAACCGTTCCAAATGTCACCTGTGCCCCTGCACCTCTGGCCCAAATGCGGTACTGCACACCCCATTAGCTTGAATTCTGCTCGTTTTGCAAGACAACACTCGCAAACCGAGTCAGAATTTAAAAAAAAAAGTTGCTCGTTATTCAAAACACTTATTAACTGCGTTACGCGTAAACCAAGGTTCCACTGTACTGTATATCCCGCAAACAGTTTTTTCATGGACTATGTTTTTCATGGACTATGTCTTTCAGTATAATGTATTATAATGGTATTTTGACACAACATGAGCAAGATATAGAGCACTGTTTTTAGGACTATCTATTTATTAGGTGGATTTATGTTTATATACTATAATTGGTTTATCTTGTTCTAGCTATACCATGTTCTGTCTGACATTTTATTTACAAATGATCCATGTGCTAACAAATACAGAAAATAATAAAATGGTTACCGTGTGTCCTTGAAAGGTTTTAACTGGACGGTCACAGCCAAGCCTGCAAACATGAATACACATGTCTGTGCTACAAGATGCAAAGGTGGTATTGTTCTGCCAATCCACATCTAGAGCAGGAGCTGTAGATAAAATATAAAGACATTGTATAATCTGTGTTACAGTCCACAGCTCTGGAAATATTCGGTACCTTTTAATAAAGGTTTATCCATTTGCACATAGATTCCTCTGTCAATTTGCAAATGGATCAAGTGAAAAAGTATACAATCAGCCAAAACATTTTTTAACTTTTCCAGTGGAGAGGATTAGACCCCCTGGCTGTTTTTTACTGCTATCCAGTGAATTGGATCATTAAACATTTAAATGTAGCAATGAAACTATTTCATGGTTGGGTGAACAATTCTGTGTAATATAGACATTTCTGTTAAAAAGTACGTAAAAAAACCAAAAAAAAACCAGGGGGTCCAAAATAGGAACCATCCCTCCAAAATGTATTTTTTTAGACAAATGAAATACTGTATTTGCAACTTATTTTATATAAGAGATTCTTCCAGCAGTGAAAAACAAACATCAGGTGGTTCTTGATCTAATGAAAGTGTAAACTGTTGAATGTATATGAACAATAATCAATATGTCAGCCATACCTGAATGGAAAGGGAACTGTTGTTTGGCTTCTCCTGTATGAGCATCCCAAATGATTGTAGTCTATATAAAAAAATATAAAGAAAGTGAAAACTTTGTAACTGTTCAGCTGAGAATGTGACTTTTTCCTACATACAGAAATAATGGTTGTCATTAAAATATTTTAACTGTAAACTGCTCTACCTTTTGCACATTAATTGATTTTTCATCTGGTACATCTGTGACTTATACACTATGATTTGTTCAAACTGGAAAACTTATATTTTATTACCACATTAGTCACCACATAGGCATTCGTGTACATCCATCAGTATAAAAATTCGTTATTTTAACAGTTTCTAAGCATTCCCTCTAATCATCTTGATTTTTTGGGACTCCGCTGAGATTTGAACCTGGGTCCCATGGGTCCCATGGACCCATGCCATGTTCTGGCTCGGGTGCTGAAATGCTTGTTCTATCACCTGATGCTGGTATGTGACCAAAATCTCAAATGACCTTATGCCCTGTACACACGATCGGATTTCCGATGGAATAAAATCCGATGGAATTTTCCGTCGGAATTCCGATGAAGCTGACTTCCATCAGTCTTGCATACACACCATCAGACAAAATTCCGACCGTCCAAAACGCGGTGACGTAAAACACTCCGACGAGCCGAGAAAAATTAAGTTCAATGCTTCTGAGCATGCGTCGACTTGATTCTGAGCATGCGTGGGTTTTTTTTCCGTTGGAGTTCCACACAGATGATCGGAATTTCCTATGTTTTTTTTTTCCAACGGAAAAATTTAAAACATGTTCTATTTTTTTACACCGATGGAAAAAAAGTCAGATGGGGCCCACACACGACCGTTTTCGGACTTTTTTCATCGGAAAAAACGATTGTGTGTACAGGGCATTAGTGTTCTCTGAGGTGCTGCACTGGTTTGAGGTTTGAAGATGTATGAAGATGTTGTCGGGGGGATGATATGAGGTCTGAAGAGGGGCTGATCTGGGGACTGAAAAGTGGCTTAAATAAAATTGATCTGGGGCAGATCTGGGGTCTAAAGGACAGTTTAAGAGAGGCTGATTAGGGGTCTGAAGAAGATTTGAATATAGGCCTGAATGTTAAAGCGCATTTACCCAAAACTTGTTTTTTTAGTAATGGATATAATGGAAAAAGGTTAGAACCCATGTCAAGTTTTACTTCTATTTGGGTCTCTATTAGAAGGATGTTCCCTGACTTTCTGTTCTTGGGACATCGCTGTACCAAACAGGAAGTGAGGAAAATCTGCCACAGGCAAACATACAACAATAAAAAGCTGAAAGTTGCTCTAGCATATGGACTACTTTCACCAGACAGAAAGCTAAGTTCATCTATAACCTGCTAATAAGGAGGAGGGAATAATATTTGAAACTTCTTCAAGTTTCCATATGATTAATGTATGTGCACATGGTAGTCCATTATTTTCCAACTACAGAAATATGGTTAAAATTAACGACTGACATTTATTTTACTGTAGTTTTTATCTGTATTTGCTGAGTCTGTTTGACCAAGAAAGAAAGAAAGAAAGCAAGAAAGAAAGAGAGAAAGAAAGATGATGCAGAGGTAAGAACCAACAGACAAATAAAAACAGCTGCATTTTGCTATAGGATTAAAAGGACTAAAGAGGTTTTAAAGGCTTAGGCCCCGTACACACAACCAGTTTTTCTTTGGAAAAAAAAACGATGGTTTTCCCGACGGGATTCCTCTCAAGCCTGCCTTGCATACACACGGTCACACTAAAGTCCGGTGAACTTTTGACTGCCAAAAACGCGGTGACGTAAAAAACTACGACGAGCCGACAAAATGAAGTTCTATGCTTCCGAGCATGCGTCAAATTGTTTCCGAGCATGCGTGTTTTTTTCCCATCGGAAAAGCATACAGACGAACGGTTTTCCCGCTAGGATTATTTCCTGACGGGAAAAAAGAGATCCTGCTCTTTTTTTTTTCCGGCAGTTTTCCCATCAGAAAAACTGTGATGGAGTATACACACGGCCGGGATTCCTGGCCAAAAGCTCTCATCGCAGTTTTCCAGTCGGAAAAAACGGTCGTGTGTACTAGGCATTAAGGTTCTATGGGGTCAAAACAGGCTTAGTAGAAAGACAAGGACGCCATCAGGATAGTAGAGATTCCCTTCTCAGGTTACCGATTGGCATTAGGAGTGTCCCCTCCAGGTTACACTCTCCAGACGTGATCAAAGTGAAGCTGTGAGCGCTCCCTTGCACAAATGTATTGCAGACATCCAGTGAAAAAACTCAGCAATCCAAAGAGAAAAAGAAAGGGGAAGAAAAAGACTCCAGTAGTACAGAGCTTCCTTTGATGTCTTTTATTTTAAAAGTATCGGCAATAGGACCAGCGTCCCAATGTTTAAAAAGCGTTTCCTTGCAAGGATCTAAAAAAACTCTGTCTCCAACAACAGAGCCGGTTCGTGCATGCGCAATGCGTGTGTGCGTGCGTATTTTGTAATATCTCTGACATATTTTTGTTTTCTCCTATTCTGACACATTATGTAAAATTACGAATTATGCCCGATTACTAATCTACGAAAACAATGTTACGAAAGTACGAATAAATGAGCCAGTCAATCTCACGAATGTACGAATTACAAAATTACAACGAGTAGTGTTTTGAATAAATGGAAAATGTATTCTAACGAAAGTATGAATGTAATTAAATCTACAAAAGTAAGATTTTCCAATCAACGGAATTTAGACACGAAAATACAAATCATTGCAAATCAACGAAAATATAGTTCTTACGAAAATACGAACGCAGCCGAATATAAAATATAACGTAAATACGAATTCTGAATCAACGAAAATTAGACTAACGGAAAAACGAATCAACAGAAAAATAACCCTTACGGAAATATGAAAGAGTCCGAATGCGATAACCCACGTCTAACGTAATTACGAATCGTTACGAATCAACGGAAACGCACAGAAACTAAACCAAACTAAACAAATTTTTATGTTGTGCACATGTCTAGTGCCCCATATCAGGGTTATAGTGCCTAGCTGCAGGATATCCTTCACGGTTTCAGTCATATCTTGGTTTATTTTTTCTTGCTTTTTAACTTGAGCACACACACCTAGCACAAATTTCTTTAGATTTTATTAAGGTTATATGCATGAAGGTGAAAAAACCTTCTGTGTGCAGCGCCCCCTCTAATACTCATCTGAGCTCTCTCTTGATCCAGCGATGTGCAGGAGAGCTGAGTTTTTCCCAGTGTCTCTTATTCCTCATTGGCTGAGACAGCAGTGGAAGCCATAGGTTCCTGCTATTGTCAATCACAGTCAGTGAGCCAATGAGGAGAGAGCGGGGGTGGGGTTGAGCCATTGTTCTGTGTGTCTTATGAACGCATAGAGCGGGTTTTGGAAGTGAGCATGTACCAGTGTCCCCAGAGCAAGTGGCTTGCTACTGGGGGTAATGACTGAAGAGGAGGAGCCAGGGGCACTGGCAGGAGACCCAAAAAGAGGAGGATCAAGACTGCTCTGTGCAAAACCACTGCACAGAGCAAATAGGTATAGTATTTTTTTTTTTTTTATGAACATTTAATGTCACAATAAGAACATATCAAAGATCATATGCTTAGACGCCTGGAGATACCATAAAAAAGTAAGTTGGGTATGTTTTGTGGAAATCTCAGATATGAAGTGTACATCGTGGAATTCTGCTAATTCAGACAACCATGTTGTCATTTGGCTGTATGGACCAAATGCACATTCTTGACTATGTAACTGATGGGTATGATGTACTGTAAATTCCCATGACATATCTGTTTTACATGCCCTAGTATAAGAAGCTTCCTACAGTCTGATAAAAGGAGAGATTAGTGATGGGAAAAGTGGTTAAACTGATTTAGTCAGCATAATGGTAAGTCCCAATTTGGCTCATTGAGTATAGGTAATCTTTTTTAATCGTTGTTTAGGGTAGCTCTAGCTGTTTCCTAGGTTGTGTTTCAGAAGTTATCTATTCCTCCTATATATATAAACTGAATAAATAATGGCAAACATAAGCATTCAGAACTGATTTGAAGCAATGTATCTGAATACATGATTGCTTACTTCCCTTTGACAGTGATGGCACAAGACTCCACAGCAACGGTCTAGGGTGGTTTCTGCACTTACATGTGGCATTACTGGTGTATTCAGAAAGTGTGCTAGTATGCCATATTTGGACCTTGTTTTTTAAACTACGCAGTATGCTTGACTGTGGCATATGATAATTGTGTAATTACTGGATTGCCCAAATAGGTGTTACTTTTTGGGAGCACGTGTTTATGTCTAGAGAGTTAGAAAGTGTGAGAACTATCAACTGATCCTCAGTAAAGTGGACAAACTTTGCAAGAAAGGAAGTTCAGCTATGCAGCAATTGTAATAATGATGGGCATATTTGTAATGTTAAATCAAGATGATGATGGATCTGTGTGACCAGCTTACACAGAGCACTATCCTTAAATCCTCCATGCTCCGAGTCCTCTATAAATCTATTTTCCTGGTCTACATGTAATCATCATAATCATACAATGTTTGGCTAGCATTTCCAAGATAAATAGTAAATGAGTAACATTGATTTGTATCTTTTTATCAAAACCTATTTTAATTCCTCTTGAACACATTATAGAGCTTACCTTATCAACTCCCGCACTCAGTATATAGTTGCCTTTTTTGTTCCACTTTAGTGCAAAAATTGGACCTTTGTGCTGACCTAATGTGCTCGCAAGGTTGCCTGTAGGAAAAAATGTAAAAACGTTTATGCTTGAAAATACACACTAGTATAACTAACTTTTTACAGCTATTTTTGTATCAAGGCAGAGATGCAAAATGAAAAATGCTAAATAAATAAATAAATAGAGTGATTAAAATAATTTGGACCCTGGCTACTGGCTGCTTCCTGAAAACATTGGTAATGTCATTGAGCCTTGCCACTGCCTCCTGGGAGTAAAAACTGAGCATCCACTACGGCAGGATCCAGTGATGATGCAGAATCTTTTTTTTTTCGCTTAGACTTAACTTTATTATGTTGCACCAGTTCTTTAAACAAAATCTCTTCAAAACTAAGCTGATAAAAATGCTCCCGGTCCACGCCCCTCTCCATTACTTTTCCATCAAATTCAGTAATGCAACTATCTACTCCTCCCCTCACGCCAGGGTACTGTGTGTAATCCCAGACTCCGACTTGTCCTTTCAGCTCCAAATCCAATCGTTGCCAAAAGCTTGTAGACTTCAGTTCCATAACATCTCTAAAATTCTAATTTTTTAACCAATGAAACCACCAAGCTGTTCATTCTTACCCTTTTTATCTCTCTCCTTGACTATTGCAACTCCCTCTTCAATCACTTATGAATGCTGCTGCAAGACTCATCTACCTTACCAACCACTCAGTGTCTGCTACCCCTCTCCGCCAATCCCTATGCTGGCTTCTAATTGCACAGCAAATTAAATCCAAAATACTAACTACAGCATGCACAGCCATTCACAACTCTGCCCCGAGCCACATCACCTATCTTGTCTCCAAATATCACCCAAATAGGGATGAGCTCGGTGTTCGAGTCGAACATACGTTCGACTCGAACATCGGCTGTTCGATCGTTCGCCGAACAACGAACGATTTGGGCCGTTCGCGCCTAATTCGCGGCCCACAATGCACTACGCCATCGCAGTGTCATCCAGGCGCTGTGATTGGCCAAGCATGCACTGTGACCCCGCATGCTTGGCCAATCACAGCGCCGGCAGCGAGGAGAGCAATGATTGGCCACAGGCAGGATGCCTGTGGCCAATTATTGCTGAGGGTGTTTAGTACACGCCCCACACTATAAAAGGCCGCCAGCACGGCGGCCTAGTGTAGTGTGTTCCGGAGCAGGGAAAGAGAAGCATAGGCAGGGACAGTGACATTTTTTTTCTTGTTTAACCTGGATTCCTTTAGTTTAGGGAAAGAGAAGGATAGGTGGGGAGAGTGTCAGTGTGTTTTACTGTGCTAATCCTTGTTTGTAGGGACAGGGAAGGACAGTGAGGGAAATTCTCATTGTGCTATACTGTGCTAAAGCATTCATCATCAACCATCTTTAAAAAAACATTTTTTATAGGGACAGAAAACTATAGGTAGGGAGAGTGTCAGTGTGTTTTACTGTGCTAATCCTTGTTTGTAGGGACAGGGAAGGACAGTGAGGGAAATTCTCATTGTGCTATACTGTGCTAAAGCAATCATCATCAACCATCTTTAAAAAAACATTTTTTATAGGGACAGAAAACTATAGGTAGGGAGAGTGTCAGTGTGTTTTACTGTGCTAATCCTTGTTTGTAGGGACAGGGAAGGACAGTGAGGGAAATTCTCATTGTGCTATACTGTGCTAAAGCATTCATCATCAACCATCTTTAAAAAAACATTTTTTATAGGGACAGAAAACTATAGGTAGGGAGAGTGTCAGTGTGTTTTACTGTGCTAATCCTTGTTTGTAGGGACAGGGAAGGACAGTTAGGGAAATTCTCATTGTGCTATACTGTGCTAAAGCATTCATCATCAACCATCTTTTAAAAAAAACATTTTTTATAGGGACAGAAAACTATAGGTAGGGAGAGTGTCAGTGTGTTTTACTGTGCTAATCCTTGTTTGTAGGGACAGGGAAGGACAGTGAGGGAAATTCTCATTGTGCTATACTGTGCTAAAGCATTCATCATCAACCATCTTTAAAAAAACATTTTTTATAGGGACAGAAAACTATAGGTAGTGAGAGTGTCAGTGTGTTTTACTGTGCTAATCCTTGTTTGTAGGGACAGGGAAGGACAGTGAGGGAAATTCTCATTGTGCTATACTGTGCTAAAGCATTCATCATCAACCATCTTTAAAAAAACATTTTTTATAGGGACAGAAAACTATAGGTAGGGAGAGTGTCAGTGTGTCTTACTGTGCTAATCCTTGTTTGTAGGGACAGGGAAGGACAGTGAGGGAAATTCTCATTGTGCTATACTGTGCTAAAGCATTCATCATCAACCATCTTTAAAAAAACATTTTTTATAGGGACAGAAAACTATAGGTAGGGAGAGTGTCAGTGTGTTTTACTGTGCTAATCCTTGTTTGTAGGGACAGGGAAGGACAGTGAGGGAAATTCTCATTGTGCTATACTGTGCTAAAGCATTCATCATCAACCATCTTTAAAAAAACATTTTTTATAGGGACAGAAAACTATAGGTAGGGAGAGTGTCAGTGTGTTTTACTGTGCTAATCCTTGTTTGTAGGGACAGGGAAGTACAGTGAGGGAAATTCTCATTGTGCTATACTGTGCTAAAGCATTCATCATCAACCATCTTTAAAAAAACATTTTTTATAGGGACAGAAAACTATAGGTAGGGAGAGTGTCAGTGTGTTTTACTGTGCTAATCTTTGTTTGTAGGGACAGGGAAGGACAGTGAGGGAAATTCTCATTGTGCTATACTGTGCTAAAGCATTCATCATCAACCATCTTTAAAAAAACATTTTTTATAGGGACAGAAAACTATAGGTAGGGAGAGTGTCAGTGTGTTTTACTGTGCTAATCCTTGTTTGTAGGGACAGGGAAGGACAGTGAGGGAAATTCTCATTGTGCTATACTGTGCTAAAGCATTCCTCATCAACCATCTTTGAAATCCTTGTTTTTTGGACAGTCAGGGAAATTGTCATTGTGCTATTCTGTGCGAAAGCAATCATCCTCAACCATATTTAGAAATCCTTAAGTAAAGGGACAGAGAAGGACACCTGAAGGTAGCCCTTATTGCTTTTTTCCCATCTCCCTGCAGGCCATCCATTAGAATGTCTGGAAGGCAAACAAGGAGAGGCAGACAGTCAAGAGGCAATAAAAGAGGGCAAGCAGGCTCTGTGTCTGGGGGCAACAGTGCTGGTCGTGGACGCGGTGCATTGTCATCAGCACATGGCCATGGGACACGCTTGTCCTTCTTTTCGGCAGCTGGACATGTTGAGCCACATCATGCCGAAGACTTGGTAGAGTGGATGACCAAGCCCTCCTCCTCCTCCTCATCCTCTCTCACCCAGGCTCAGGGTACTGGCAAAGCAGATGCCAAAGCGTCCTCTTCCCTGGTATCAATGTCAGACTCATCATCAGTCACTCCTTCCCTAGACCCACCATGTCCTCCTCCTGAGGAGTCCCCCGAACTGTTTGAGCACAGTGTTGGGTACATGCTCCAGGAGGATGCCCAGCGTTTCAAAGGGTCTGATGATGAAACCCAGCTAGAAGAAGGCAGTAGCGTGAGAGCAGACAGAGGGGATGCTCAAGAAGGACACCAATCTGGCAGTCATGTTCCAGCAGCTGCAGCATACTGCCAGATTGGCTCCAGTGATGAGGAGGGAGGGGATAATGAGGTCACTGACTCCACGTGGGTGCCTAATAGGAGAGAGGAGGAGGAGGAGGAGGATGAGGAGGAGGCACATCTCCAACGAGGCAGGATGCCCTTTGGTGGCCAGCGTAAGGGCAGTACACCGACGGAATCACACCGCAGAGCTCCGCCTGTGCAGGGCGCTGCCTCTGCCCGTCATTCAAAAAGTTCTTTGGTGTGGGCCTTTTTTGAGGCTAGTGCATCAGATCACACAGCTGCTGTTTGCAACATATGTCTCAAGCGTATATCGTGTGGCCAAAACATCAGCCGCTTGGGTACCACATGCCTGACCAGACATATGTTGACCTGCCATGCAGCTCGTTGGCAAGCCTACCTCAAAGACCCACACCAAAGAACAAAGCGGACCTCTCCTTGCATCAGCTGGGATCTCCAACCCCACTATAACTTCAGTCCTCTCTGAAACATGCACTGAGAGGAATGAAGGTGTAGAATTAGGTGTGTCACAGCCAAGTACTTGCGGCCACTCTGCTAGCAGTACACCGACGTCCGATTCTAGCAGGCAAATTTCCCTGCCCCAGCTGCTGGACCGTCGAAAGAAGTTCACTCCCAGCCAGCCACATGCCCAGCGGTTGAATGCTAGCTTGGCTAAATTGCTAGCGCTTCAACTGCTGCCTTTTCAGTTGGTAGACTCGGCCCCCTTCCGTGAGTTTGTGCAATGTGCGGTTCCTCAGTGGCAGGTTCCCAAACGCCACTTTTTCTCACGGAAGGCTATTCCGGCTCTCTACCGGCATGTGGAAGGCAATGTCTTGGCCTCGCTGGACAGGGCGGTCAGCGGTAAGGTGCATATTACCGCTGACTCATGGTCCAGCAGGCATGGACAGGGACGTTACCTTTCTTTCACGGCCCATTGGGTCACTCTTTTGGCAGCTGGGAAGGATGCAGGACAAGGTGCAGTAGTGTTGGAGGTTGTTCCACCGCCACGCCTCCAAAATGCTACTACTGGTTGTGACACACCTCTCTCCTCCACCCCCTCCTCTTCTTCTTCCTCCATGGCCTCTTCCTGTGCTTTGTCCTCTGAACCAGCGGTGCTCCGTAGCCGTTCAAGGGGCTACGCAAGTACGCAGGAAAAAAGATGCCATGCCGTGCTTGCGCTGGTGTGTTTGGGGGACAGAAGCCACACTGGGGCAGAGGTCCTGTCTGCTCTGCAGGGCCAAGCCGAGAGGTGGTTGACGCCACGCCAGCTTAAGCCAGGAATGGTGGTTTGCGACAATGGCACCAACCTCCTCTCCGCCCTCCGACAGGAACAACTGACCCATGTGCCCTGTGTGGCTTACGTCCTTAACCTGGTGGTGCAGCGGTTCTTGGGCAGGTACCCGGGCTTACAGGATGTCCTGAGGCAGGCCAGGAAAGTCTGTGTGCATTTCCGCAGATCTTATAATGCCAATGCTCGCCTGGCTGAGCTGCAAAAGGAGTTGAACCTGCCCAAGAACCGCCTTATATGTGACATGCCCACCAGGTGGAACTCAACGTTGGCCATGCTGCAGCGGCTGCACACGCAGCAGAGGGCCATCAATGAGTACCTGTGCGACTACGGCACCAGGACAGGGTCAGGGGAGCTTGGTTTTTTTTCTCCACGCCAGTGGGGCATGATCAGGGATGCATGCACTGTCCTGGCACCATTTGAGGAGGCCACGAGGATGGTGAGCAGTGACAGTGCATGCATCAGTGACACTGTACCTCTTGTCCACCTGTTGGAGCACACGCTGCGTGGAATAATGGACAGGGCACTTGAGGCAGAACAGAGGCAGGAAGAGGAGGACTTCCTTGCCTCTCAAGGCCCCCTTTACCCAGACAGTGTTCCTTCTGTCCCACCCATCGCACAGGAAGAGGAGGAGGAGGAGGATTGTGTCAGCATGGAGGTGGAGGCTGGCACTCAGCATCATCAGCAGCAGTCTTTTAGGGATGATTTACAGTCCCAAGAAACCAGTGGACTTGTACGTGGCTGGGAGGAGGTGGCTGCGGATCATGTCGTCCTTAGTGACCCAGAGGACTCCGGACCGAATGCCTCAGCTAACCTACGCTGCATGGCCTCCCTGATCCTGCAAAGTCTGCGGAAGGATCCTCGTATTCTTCGGATCAAGGAGAGGGACCATTACTGGCTGGCCACTCTCCTTGATCCACGGTACAAGGGTAAGGTTGCGGACCTTATGTTACCGTCGCAGAGGGAGCAGAGGATGAGACAACTCCGGGAGGCCTTGCAGAAAGGTCTGTGCAACGCGTTCCCAGAGACTGGGAGGTTACAAACTCCTGGTCCTGGACAACGAGTTGCTGAGGCTTCGGCCAGTCAAAGAAGGAGCGGTGGGGAAGGTGGCCGTCTGACCGATGCGCTCAGACAATTCTTTAGTCCGCAGCCCCAAAGTATGATCGGTTCCAGCAACCATCGCCAGCGTCTGATAAACATGGTGCAGGAATATCTAGGGGCAAGGTCAGACTTGGACACCTTCCCCACCGAAAATCCTCTGGCTTACTGGGTCTTGAGGATGGATCACTGGCCAGAGCTTGCACAGTATGCAATTGAGCTACTGGCCTGTCCTGCATCCAGCGTTCTTTCGGAACGCACATTCAGTGCTGCTGGAGGATTTGTCACGGATCACAGGGTGCGCCTGTCCACCGACTCGGTTGATCGACTGACTTTCATCAAGATGAACCAGTCTTGGATCACCACCAGCTACCACACACCTGATGCTGATATAACAGACTAATTGATTTTAACATGTCACATCCCTTCAAGACTGATGCTGATGCTGAGTGCCTGTGCTGTTATGTTGACTGGCTATCCTCCTCCTCCGAGTCCTCAATGATACGATTGATGATGATAGCTTGGAAGATCATTTTTGTTTATGGGTGCCGCCACCAGTGGCTAAGGCCCAATTTTTCAGCCCCTGTTTAACAGGGGCGTGTAATTACAATTTTTGAAGCAATACTTTGCAACAGGGCTCATTGCTGTGCTCCAAGTACAGTATCTGTGAGGGGTTGGAGTGTTGTGCCACCAGTGCCTAAGGCCCAATTTTTCAGCCCCTGTTTAACAGGGGCGTGTCATTACAATTTTTGAAGCAATACTTTGCAACAGGGCTCATTGCTGTGCTCCAAGTACAGTATCTGTGAGGGGTTGCCGTGTTGTGCCACCAGTGCCTAAGGCCCAATTTTTCAGCCCCTGTTCAACAGGGGCATGTAATTACAATTCTTGATCTAATAATTCACAGCAGGGCCCATTGCTGCACCCACCAAGAGTAACTCTGAGGGCTTACAGTGTTGTGGCAACGCCACCACCACCACCACCACGAAAGGCCCAATTTTTCAGCCCCTGTTCAAAAGGGGCATGTAATTACAATTCTTGATCTAATAATTCACAGCAGGGCCCATTCCTGCACCCACCAAGAGTAACTCTGAGGGCTTACAGTGTTGTGGCAACACCACCACCACCACCACCACCACGAAAGGCCCAATTTTTCAGCCCCTGTTCAACAGGGGCATGCAATTACAATTCTTGATCTAATAATTCACAGCAGGGCCCATTGCTGCACCCACCAAGAGTAACTGTCAGGGCTTACAGTGTTGTGGCACCAGCACCACCATCAAAGGCCCAATTTTTACTACCACTGTTCAACAATTATATGTAATTACAATTCCTGATATAATAGTTGACAGCAGGGCGTTCCAGCACCAACCAAGAGTAACTGTGAGTGCTTACAGTGTTGTGCCAACACCAACAACTAAGGGGCCTATTTCTGCAGAGTATATACGGCAGGTCCCTACTTTCAAACATCCAACTTACAAACGACTCCTACTTGCAAACGCAAGAAGACAACAGGAAGTGAGAGGAAATCTACCCCTAGGAAGGAAAATTCTCTCCTGTAAGAATTAATATGGGAGAAAGGTGTCTCCTCTGTACTGATGCTTTATCACCAATCATCATTTCAAGAAAAACACCACATTTCAAAAACAGTTGTCATTGGGACGGAAAGTGAGGTGAAATGTTCTGAACAGGGGCACAGACAGCAAAACAAATGTTACAGGGGTGATAACCCTTACCTATGTTTTCCAAAAAGTTTAAAAATAGATTTTTGGGCTGGAGCTACACTTAAACAATGTACCTGTTCAAAATTACAAACACATTCTACATAAGAACAAACCTACAGTCCCTGTCTTGTATGCACCGCCTGTATACGGCTGTTCAGAGTATATAGGGCCTTTTTTATTTTGTGTGCGGTGTTCCCCTTAATATCCATACAAGACCCAAAGGGGCTGGTAATGGGCTGGGGTAGGGGGGGGGGTCATGGGGTAGCTATGCCATTTTTCTTAAAGATTTTCATCCATATTACCGGGACCAGACATTACATTAAAGCCGCAAGCAGTTTTAAATGGCTTTTTTTTCCTTTAGAAATGTTATTTTGTGCAGGGACAGTTCTAAACACGGGAAACACGTGGCACTTCACAGGCATACTTTAGACACCCCCCAGGTACAATATTTAAAGGAATATTTGACCTTTTTTTTTTCCACTTTATGCATCATTAAAATGACTGCTCCCGAAAAACGACCGTTTTTAAAACTTCTTTTTGCATTGATACATGTCCCCTGGTGCAGAACCCGGGTTCCCAAACCCTTTTTAGGACAATAACATGCATAATAGTCGTTATAATTAGCACTTTAGAATTCGAACGTTCGCATCCATTGTATTTAATAGGGTTCTAATGTTCGTACGAACTTTCGGTCCATTCGCGGGTTCTGGTGCGAACCGAACCCGGGGGTGTTCGGCTCATCACTACACCCAAACAGTCATCTCCGCTCCTCCGAAGACCTCCTACTCTCAAGTTCACTTGTCTCCTCCTCTCATGCTTGTCTCCAGGATTTCTCCAGAGCCTCTCCCATCCTCTAGAACTCTCTTCCTCAATCTGTCTGGCTATCTCCTACTTTGACTTCCTTTAGGCGATCCCTGAAAAATCGATTCAGGGAAGCCTATCACGCCTCCAACTAATCTTTTATCACTTCCATCAGCTCATCCCCCCACAGTTACAACCTTCTGTACCACTTGTCCCACTCTCTTAGATTGTAAGCTCTTATAAGACGGGCCCTCGTAACCCTCTTGTATTTTATTGAACTGTAACTGTACTGTCTCCCTTTTATATTGTAAAGATCTGCGTAAACTGTTGGTGCTATATAAATCCTGTATAATAATAATTACATAGTGTTGTAATGCCGCGTACACACGATCGTGATTCACAACGGTGAAAACACCGCCGTGAATCACGACAGGAAAAACGAGGGAATGGCTTGTTCCCCCACACACGTCCATTTTTCCCGTCATTTTTTCTCTTAGCGAGAAAAACGACCGTGTGTAGGCTCCGCGGCAGTGTTTCCCTATGGGAAAACTGCAGCGGAAAAAAATGACAGGAATCACAACAAGAAAAATTAGAGCATGTTCTAATTTTTCTCGTCGTGATTAATGCCGTTTTTCCCATCGGGGAAAATGACAAAAAGCCCACAGACGATCGTTTTTCTCGTCCAAAGGAAAAAATTTCATTTTTCCCGACGGGAAAAATGATCGTGTGTACGCGGCATAAGTGTCTAGTAAACAAAAAGACCTGATAATTTCATGCAAGGTATGCTTTAAATCATTTCATTCCCTAAGTCAGCATTGAGGATACAAGAGTGTTCAGATGTTTTTTTTTTAATGTAATGCAACTCCAGCCTCAGAAAGCCATTGAGATAATAGCAAAACGGTAGCATGCCTAACCCACTCAAAACACTTCAGCAATCTCAGAGCTATTTTTTTTGTGACAAACAACATTTATTGCCTGAGCTGGGCAACCCCTGCTGTTCTTGACTCCCCTGCAGGTGGAACAATTTTTCACTTTGCAGACAAAATTTGAAAATCGTCCACTAGTTTGTCAGATTCACCATGCCATGCTTTTCCTATCTGTACTACACCAAATATGAATGAATACCAGTAATTGTAAGTATGTTCAGTCTCTATCACTCTATCATTTATAATCTCTAAGGTGGATGTTTTTCACACATTACATATTAATAGAGTTTTGTTTTCATTTGTTCTCACCAATTTTTTCAATAACAAGCACAGCCGAATTTTTTAGAAAAAAACAAAACTTGTTGAAATGAGTCAGTGGGCTGTTAACACATTGTCATAAAACCACATTTTGTATGCGCATAAGGTACAATGCATATTTAGTTGAAATTGTTTTAAAAAAAACATACATGATTTTAAGAACTCCTACCTAATGGCTAGGATTTATTGATTATTATAGTAAGTACTCCTTTGCAGTAGGAAAAATTTAGCAAATACCTCTTGGTGTATGTCAACCTATCCTAGTGAATATATTCTAGTAGTACTCCTTAAGTTATCCCTCTTGTTTATTCATAATTAAATATATTTATGTGCTTGTCTTTTAATTTAGTAAAGTTTAAATATAAAAATTTACAGGAAAAATTAAAGGGCAAATTTGGCCCTTGGCAATGTCAAATGCAGACCTTTGTGTTCATGTACCATTGGTTGAACCTAAATTTTCTATTGGTTAATATAAATTTTTTAGACTTTGGATAAAGTAGGGAGGGGTAAGAACTTGTATGAGCTTTCTTAATCTTGCGTGTCTTGATATTTCAGTTACTTTCCTGATGATCAGACAGGAACGGGACAGAGGGAGTGCACAGGCAGCATTTAAAAGGAAAATACAGTTCTATCCCCTCCCTCCCTTTCTTTTCTTTTACATTGGAAAGATTTTCTGAATTTCCTATTCCAGTGAAGTTTTACCTTTCTTTGCTCTTTCAATTAAAAGAGATTACAAGACCCATTGAATATTTATTTTTTATTTTTGTAGGGGGGGGGGGTGGTGAATTTACTGTTTACCTCTAACTGGCTGATGACACATTAAAAAAGGGATGTGCAGACTGTGTGCCACTTGGATCTAGTTTCTTGGTATATAGCTGGAGGTCCTCCTTAATAGTTTACTATGGCAAGTGGACAAATAATAGCAGATGTGCTAGAGCCAACAGTGCCATTCCTCTTGCTATCTCATCCTGCTAATTATTGCCCCCAATGTTGGGTTTCAATTCTGTAAAAAATCCCAGATAGCAGCTGTGAATTGTTCTGTAAAAATCCACTTTACTTACTTTTACTTTAACTTTCTCTATTCTTTCCCGATGGCCTTTGGCTGAAGACAAATAGTTCCAGCAAATCAGTAAGGAGGGATCATGTCACTATATCCAGAAATATTGTCTAAAATTTTACTTGATTCTTAAAAGTGTGATCTCCAAGCTGAGTTTTCAAAGCTGCTATTTGGGAATTTTTAGACAGTTGCAACATAAAAGCTTACAACAGCTTCTATGCACAGTTTCTGTTTGGTAGGATAGCAAGACAAAAGGCATAGTTTACTTTAGCTTTAGTTAATGCACTTAGCATACAGTAACTGCATTTAACACTAACTTATTTCATATACCTAAAAAATATCTGTTTGGTTTACTAGCACTAAAGCTGCTGTAAAGTTGTGGATACACAAACTCTACTTTTTTACAAATATTTCTCTGTACTAGTTTTTTTTTAGCTGTGATATCAGCCAAATCAATAGGAAACTGGCATAAAACACAATTTAAATACTAAATACACAATAATAAATTTACCATCCTGCGTCCAAATTCTTGCAAAGCCATCATATGATCCTGTAGCCAAGAGTGTGCCATCAGCCTGTGGGAGAGCAAATATTTAAAATAAATATGGTATATTTAACCTTGTATCCTGGAGATGGAACACTCAATTCAATGTGTCCCTTTTTTTTGCAAAAGTAATATAAAGCCCAATCATCAAGGGGGACGTTTACAAAGTGTAACAGTGCACGTTCTCTGTAAGGAAAGGCATTAAAAGAATTTCACCGTCTATTAAACAATCTGCCATCAGCTCTAGGTGAAAGCAGTTTTTTTTTGTCTGTAGCTAAATATAAAGAATGACAAGCTGTTGAAAATGCATGAAAAAAATATGAAATACTGTTCATGGCATTTTTATCCAGTTATAGTTTTTAACCCTTATAAGAAAATTACTGACTCATCCACATAACTACCGTAATTCATAATAAATCCCTATTGTAAGGAAAACTTGAATGTAATTTAGGTGAGTCCACATGCTAAGTTTTTTATTTTTTTTAAAGTAATTTTTTAACTACATTTTTTACATGCTTGCTGTTTTATATTTTATGACTATATTACAAATTGATACATAATCCATCTAGTGGCTTTGTGTATATTATCAAATGTGATGAACACACTTATAAACCAGCTACAGCAATATGTTCAAAGGCCTTTTTAAGTTCACTTAAAGCCACCAAATCCAATGATCAGCTAATATTCAAGTTTCAACTCTCACCTCCTGCACCTTCTTACTGGCCTATACTATTCATCGGGGATGGCCTTCAGGCTAGGTTCACATCTAATGTCTTGTGAATGTACATTTTTGCATGTGTTTTTGTATGTTTTCGCGCTGCACACATAGGGTTGCCCATTCTTATTAATGGGCTGCATCGCCTGCAAAAAGCACACCAAAAAAGCTCATGTACCTTTTTGGGCATTGAGCTTTATGTAAAAATGTGTGAAACAATCAGCGCCACCCTAATAATTAATCAAGTGCAAAATTGCAGCCGTGTACACTTTAACCACTTCTCACCTGGCCACTGCACATATATGGCCGGGTGGGCGCTTCCTCCTTCTGAGTGGAAGTTCAGGAACGTCCCTCAGATGGAGGAGGATCGCACGCACACGTGCCCGCACAGCGGCACGATCCCGATGCGCTCGTGTGACCCGAACATGGCGTATCTCCGATCAGCAGGAGGGCTCTGTGATTGGCCCTCCTGATCCCATGACGGCTGTGTCCAATCACAGTCGTCATGTGATGTAAATAGAGAGCTGGTTGCTAGGCGATCGGCTCTCCTCTCCTCACACGGAAGTTGTCAGTGAGGAGAGGAGAGCGGATGGCTGCAGCCGGCCGGTGATCAGTGAGTATGAGATGTTTTTTACAGCTTTTTACACGCTGATCACCGGCCCAGTGTCCCCACACATGTCCCCACACAGTGTAAACACACAAAGTCCCCAAAATAGTGTCCCCAAAACACATGTCTCCACACAAGTCCCCACACAGTAAAAACACCTGTCCCCCACATATGTAACAGTAAAATCACATGTCCCAATGATTATCTGCACACATATGTCCGTGATCACCTGCGCACATCTGTACATGATCATCTGTGTACATCTGTCCGTGATTACACAAGCCAATTATTATTCACTTAACAGGATTTTTTTAACCAAAGACATGTAGCAGAATATATTTTGGCTTAAATTTATGACAAAATTCGAATTTTATTGGATGTCTTTTTAAATAGAAAGAAGAAAATATAGCTTTTTTTCCAAATTTCCGCTCTTTTTTCGCTTATATCGCAAAAAACAAAAAACAAAGTCGTGAATAAATACCACTAAACTAAAGCTCTATTTGTGTGAACAAAATGATAAAAGTTTATTTGGGTATAGCGTAGCATGACCGCGCAATTGTCATTGAAAGTGCGATAGAGCTGAAAGCTGAAAATTGGTCTGGGAAGGAAGGGGGCGAAAGTGCCCAGTATTGAAGTGGTTAAGTGAAATATATATGTGTATGTGTACAAAAAGACACACACATGCACACAGTGCAACGCTACTACAGTGATAATTCAAGGCTATACATGCAAAAGAATTCGATTTCATGAAAAAATCATAATAAATGTCCCATAAATTACCGTATTTATCGGCGTATAACACGCACTTTTTTCCCCTTAAAATCAGGGGAAAATCGTGGGTGCGTGTTATACGCCGATACTCCGTCGAATTCCCCTGCTGAAAACGAGCGAGAGGAGCGAGCGGAGCCGAAGCCGAAGTACAATCGGCTTTACTCGGCTCCTCTCGCAGTCCCGCCCATCTCTGACTGCGCCGCTGATGGAGAAAGCCAAATGTACTTCGCCTAGTCTCGGCTCCTCTCGCAGTCCTGCCTGTGACTGTGAGCAGACACGAGTCTAGGCGAAGTACACTCGGCTTTCTCCGTCAGCGGCGCAGTCAGTGGAGATGGGCGGAACTGCGAGAGGAGCCGAGTCCAGCCGAAGTACACTCGGCCCCGCTCGCTCCTCTCCACAGAAATCGGCGCCAAATTTTAAAAACCGCCGGGACTGACACGATCGCAAAGGCACTGGGCACGGCTGCAGATGGACAGATGAACACTGGGCATGGCTGCAGATGGACAGATGGACACTGGGCACGGCTGCAGATGGACAGATGGACACTGGGCAAGGCTACAGATGGACACTGGGCACGGCTGCAGATGGACAGATGGACACTGGGCAAGGCTGCAGATGGACAGATGGACACTGGGCACGGCTGCAGATGGACAGATGGACACTGGGCACGGCTGCAGATGGACAGATGGACACTGGGCAAGGCTGCAGATGGACACTGGGCAAGGCTGCATGCTGCATTTAAATGTAAGTTTTTTTTCCTTGAATTTCCCTCCTAAAAGTTTTTTTCCTTAAAATTCCCTCCTAAACTTGGGGTGCGTGTTATACGCCGGTGCGTGTTATACGCCGATAAATACGGTAATATAAATATTGATAGTAGTGCTCCAGTGTTATTATCATATCACCGTGCTTCTCAATAATTCTTATTGCTTGTGCACACCACCACCAGCTGCTGAGGAAGACCATTCAGAGGTCAGCTCCCAACTGTTCCTGATTTGGAGAGACTGTCCCTGATTTGGAACAAAGTCCCTCTGTCCCTCGTTCCTCCTCATCCAATTTCTAAATTGCTGCATTTGGTAATTCAAAAAGCCAGTATAAGGAAATAGAACAGTATTGTGGGTTTAACCTCCCTAGTGGTATTCCCGAGTGTGGCTCAGGGTTAATTATCAATACCAAAAGCGGTAACCCCAAGCCACACTCGGGATTGCATCGCAGTATCCAGGTACCGGTTACTTACCTTGTCCTCAGGATCCTGCAATGTCCTCCCGTTGTGTCCTCTGCCGGATCCTCCGCCCGATGTATTACTGTTCCGGGCTGTGTTCCCTGCGAGCGTCGTGACACATAGGGTGGAGCCCGGTGGCAAATTTAAAAAAGTAAAAAACACATAACACACATAATGCACTGTAATCTGTAGGATACATTACTGTATCAAATCATTTCACATTAGTTTTGTCCTTAGTGCTTTGTCCAGTGCCCTGCCTGCACTTTTATATTATATACACTGTTCTTTCTGCCTGGAAACTTGAGAACATCCATGGCATCCAAAAAGTGTCCCTCTACGTCTAAAACAGTTTTAGACCAGCTAGAAAACAGCGATAGTGAATTAAAATCACTTGCAGAATTGAGCGATAGTGATTCGTGGGAAAATTCGTCATCAGATACTGAATAACATTTATTATTATTCTTTATAATTATTTATAGTTATTTATTATATTATTTATTATATTATAATTTATGATTTCGTGGTTCAAACTTTATTATATCATTATATATTATATAATATTATATCATTATATTATATTATAATATTATATTATATTATATCATTATATTATATTATAATATTATATTATATTATATCCGGGATGTCTATTAGACACTTGTTTGGACAGATTTAAGTTAGTTATTCCTAAGAATTACAGGCCTACAATATAAAATGCCAAATTTCCATGCAAAACAATGTACCGCCTTGACATTCAAAAATCAGACATAATCATACCGCCAGGAAGGTTAACTAATCTTTTTTTTTTTTTGCATGATTCTCCTTGTAAGGGAGCATGGCAGGGCGTGTTTTCTAGGCCTACATACTTTTGCTAATATGTGTTCCTTGTTCCCATCTCAAAAAGTTGGGAGTTGTGTCATGAAACACGTGTGCTGCCACTTCAGTATGTTTATTTGTGTTTTGGCATGTTCCTTTGTGCCCTCCACCTGTTTGCATGTTAGATGACCTTCCTCTCCATGCTCTTGTAGCGCCCTGCTCCTGTTGGGTAGGCGCTATGTGTTAAATTTAGTTATCTGAGCTGTAGTTTAGCTCAGAAGGATTAAGCTAAATTGTTAGCTCTGTTTCAGTCCAGCTGGGTTGCATGGTTTTCCCCTTGACAGTAGGTGTCACTGTCACCACGGGTCAAGGTTGGAAGTGCAGCGGACTGGGTGTATTGGGTATTCCTTTCCCAGAAGTGGCTCAGGGGGCGTGGTCAACCCGCTGTGCATTCTGGGAAGGGGTACTTAAGGGACAGAGACCGCGCTATCGGGGTTCGTTTGCCGGAACCTGACCTGAGGGCCCTCCTGGCCTCAGGGATGTGCAAGCTGCTTCTCGGCCTCGGGACCTGCTGGCCCGAGGCTCTGCAACTGAGAGTAGGCCCAGGAGTCTCTGGGGCCTACTAGTCCAGGGATGGTCCTACGCAGTCTTGCCTGCGGGAAGAAGCGGAACAATTGGGGACTCAATTGAAGGACGCATCCTGGCCAATTTACCTCACGGTGCTGCCGGCTGGCTGAAAGATTCTGGCACCGTGAGCTGTGTACTTTATGAAGGAACTTTTGCAAAGTGTCAGTGTGGTTGCACGATCTTGTGGCGGAAGATTGTGAAATGACTCGACGGCACTCATCAAGTCTGTGGCAGAGACTTTGAACGAGCTTCGCACCGGTTTCTAGGCCAGTGAGAGTAGACCTATCCGGTGGTTGTTGAATCCAGTGTGGAACCGATTTGTCCTCTGGATCTAAGATTGTGCCGTGATCCGCAAAGCAAGGAACCTGAACCTCCCCTATCCCTCTATCCCTCTGTTGGAACTGTTTAATAAAACTCTTGAAGAAAGTGTTGGTGTGGACATTCATGAAAGCTCCTCAAGAGGGACCCCTGAGACGAGTGTGGTGAACAGAAAGGTAACGGCAGGCACAAATCTAAACCAGCAGCTCCTTCGGGGTAGTGCTACACTCTAAAGTTAGTTTATTTTTCATTGTGCTAAAATGTCCTTTACAGAGTCAGGAGGCTTTGAATTTGAAAAGTTTTTATATGTAAGAAAGACAAGTAAACATCCTTTGTACTGCTAAGCTTAGAATAATCTAAATTGGATTCCACTCCGAGTCTTCTTGCTGAGTTGACACTGCTTGTGGATCAGCAAGTTGTCATGCTCTCTGTGTCGCAGGAGATATATCTTTTGCACAAAACCACAGTTGAAACAAAATTTTTTTTACATTTTGCTATTTACTGTATTTAATTTATTTATTGCTAGGCCCTGTATATGTCACCAGTTGTTGCTAAATAAATAATAATCATAAAACATATAGTCAAATCTTTAAAAATTAACTATTTTAAAACATGTTTTCAATTTAGTATAATACACAGTGTAACAAATACATCTCAGTTTAGAGTACACATCTTCTCTAAAAGCAGTATCAAGATACTGTTTACATAGTTAACGTCTTACTCCTTAGACATCCATTAGTAAACGATGCATATGTAGCGGGTATGTACTTTTTAAACTGGTGAGGACACCAGTGATGCATAGTTCCCTGCGGCCCAGCAGGTGGCGCTGTCACTTTGGGCCGGGGTTTAACCATCGCTGCAGTGCCGTACCCTTTGTGACCTCTCGCAGCAGTTGTACGGCGGGGGGGGGAACCCGTCATGCTTGCTGGGAGGGGGTATAAAGGGGGCGGACATCTTCGCCACGAGGTTCGAGTCCCGGGCACCTTCAGCCTGAGGGCTGCGGTTCGCGGTCGGTGTCCAGGCCGCCTAGGCCTGGACACTTGGAGTTTGTATTCCATCCCAGACACCTTCAGTCTGGAGTGAGGTACTCAGCCGGAGGCCTGGGGCCCAGTACCTTCCGCTGGGTCCAGCGAGGGAGGGATCATCCTAGGGGGCCCCGGGAGTGGGGCACCCGAATCCAGAGGCGTAAGGGACCGGAGGAGGGTCTCACCCGAAGACCTGGTGCAGCAGATTGCCAGTGCCGGGTGAACCTCTGGAGACCGCCCGGAGGGATATCTTTCCCGAACAGGGGCCAAGTTCAAAGAGGAAGTTCAGTCCACGTTCAATGACCGGTGGCAGCGGTCCAGCTGTTTCAATCAGGTCGGTGGCAGAGGCCTGCTATTAGGCCTGTGGTAGGGGCCTCAACCAAAACTCACGGTCGGTGGCAGAGACCGTGCGCCAGGCCTATTCGCTAGAGAAAAGAAATAGGAGAGTTCAGTTGTGCCTGGGCCTACTCGTTCCCACACTCCCATGTTCGCCTGTTATTGGAAGTTCAACTGATTGTGTCCACCGTATTGTACGAGAAATAAAGGAGTGTTGGACTTTCGATTGGTGTGGGGCTCTATTATTGGCAGACACGTTTTCATGGAACAACAAGGCTTCGTATGCAGTGGACAGACCCGGGAGGTAAATCAACTAACTTTGCTCAACCCTCTTATACACACAAGGGGAGAGCTTGGCGTAGTGTTCCTGCACTCTCCTCTCCCAGGTACCCCTAGACACAAGCCATTCACAGAGGCAAGGGGGAGAGTGAGGTCCCGCCACACATACATTATTCATATAAAGCATTATGACTTAATTTACAATGCTTACAATATGCAAATACTTTTGCTTTGAAAGACCATGAAGCCATTTTAAACCAGCTAAAGTAAACATTCTGCTCACGAAAATAAATAAGTCCATTGAAATGTTCAGTACATATTTTTAATAATTTTTGTAAGTTCAAGGAAGATATTAATGTTCTGAAAAGTGCTAATTAGAAAAGTTACCGTAAGTAATTACTATATGCTTAGCTTCTAATGAATGCTAACTGTAAGTAACTTACATTCCAGTCCAATGAGGTCACATCTTTGTTGCTTGGAACATCCTGCCCACCTTCTCGTATACAGTGTCTTAAAACTAACTGAGTGGAATTGCTACTGCTATTTTCATTCAAGTTCCATATTCTGGCCGTTGAGTCTCCTGACCTTGAAATTAAAAAAGATAAAAAATAAAATAGATTTTAATTCTTAAGCAGAACATGTTCCTTTTGTAACATTTTGACTGAATAGTAAGTAGGTACTATATGTTTACATATAGGGTTTAAGTTCCAGTTTAGGATTTTCTCATCTAACCATTACTGGAAAGTCAAGTTTGCCAGAGTTAATGTTTATCCATGCTCATGTAAATTGTGTTATGTATTGCCATTAGTTGATGAGCCATGTTACGTTTTAAAAAAATAAATAATAATTGACTTACATAGCACCCTGGTAGAGCAATGTCCATACATTTTTATATTCTAGAAACTGCAGCAAAGTTCATGATAATGTGATCACAATTCATGATAATGTGAACCTGTGGTAATGCTATGGATATTTTGTTTTAATAAGTTTTGAATGAGCTTTTAAACAAGCCTTTACTAACCTCTGACACAGCAGCCATTGCAGAAAAAATCATCCTCAAATCAGTAATCAGTAGTAAAAAATACTGTTAAATATTCTTCTAGAGTCAGCTTTAGCGACTAGACAGCTATCCACATCAAACAAAAGACAGTTCCAGGTGTGCAATAAGCATACTGTGCTTACATTCAGTAGGTTGCTAGAGGCTCGCTTCCATAAGCAGATTTGATGGTGGACAATCACTGTGACCTGCTGAGAGGAATGCTGCACTGTCCCACCGATGGACATGCTTGTGCGAGACCTGTATGTTGATTATACACAGAAAGCTTTCTTCCTCCCATCACCAGGTACAAACAGAAGGTGTCCAATATGTTCCCAGACTGTCCCTTATCCACAGGAACTTGTCCCCAGGTTAGGCCTATCTCTCCCTCACAATTGGGTGTCTGTCCCTAACTGATTTCCCCACTCTTAAAGAGCTCCACTGCTACAGAGCTCCTAAAATGACAGCAGGGGCTATATATCCTCTTTTTTGCCATCCAAATATTAAAAGAAAGTGTCCAATTAGACACAGCCTCCCCCAAGATGGCACCCAGAGTGCATGGTAGAGGACATGTGATATGCCCAACTTCGCCCTAGTTTCTCATTTGCAAATCCATTTCCTCCTGCAGCAAACACATATGTGAAGAAAAGTTCTCCCTAAAACACTAATGGGTTTAATTTACTAATCAGGAGAGTGCAAAATCTGGTCTGCATAGGAACCAATCAGCTTCCAGGTTTTTTTTTTGTCAAAGCCTAGATGAACAAGCTAAAGTTATAAGTTGTTTGGCTACTATGAACAGATGCATCAGATTTTACACTCTCCAGTTTTAGTATATCAACCCCAATATCTACACCCAGGCATGCATTTATACCTAATGCTGCCCTAGCCACACCTAAATGAAGATGCCCTTTTGTACAAATGCTGCTTATTCCGTCTTGTGATTATTATTGCAAAATCTAATGCTGCATTGGAATATTGAAGTGGAGCTCCACCCTAAATAGCAACTTTTGCTATTTGGAACCCTCCCCCCCTCCGGTGTCACAATTGACACCTTTCAGGGGGGAGGGGGTTGAAGATACCTGTCTAAGACAGGTATTTTCACCCACATCCGGGAGTCCTCTCTCCGGGAATCTGCGGGAGTGACGTCACTTCCCGCAGACTTCCCTTGGTGTTCTGGGAGACACTCGGCTCCCAGAACACAGGAACACCAATCAGAACGGCGCAGCGCGACTCGCGCATGCGCCGTAGGGAACCGGGCATGAAGCCGCAGGGCTTCACTTCCTGGTTCCCTCAGCGAGGATGGCGGAGGGAGCAGCAGAGCGACGAGCGGTCGCTCGTCCTCTGCTGCGGACATCGCTGGACTCCAGGACAGGTAAGTGTCCAAATATTAAAAGCCAGCAGCTGCTGTAGCTGTAGCTGCTGGCTTTTAATATTTTTTTTTCCGGCGGAGCTCCACTTTAAAGGAAGCATAGGGCCTTTCCTTATATTCAAAGTTGCTTTTCAAAAATAAAGACCAACAAACAAAAGAAAGAAGGAATATATAGCGGGTAAAATAAGTATTGAACACGTCACCATTTCTCTACGTAAATATATTTTATAAAGGTGCTATTGACATGAAATTTTCAGAAATTAAGTTATGTGTAATAAAATGGAATGACACAGGGAAAAAGTATTGAACACGCTAACTGAAATTTATTTAATACTTCATACAAAAACCTTTGTTTGTAATGACAGCTTCAAAACACCTCCTGTATGGAGAAACTAGTTGCATGCATTGCTCAGGTGTGATTTTGACCCATTCTTACACACAGTCTTCAAATCTTGAAGGTTCTGTGGGCCTCTTCTTTGAACTCTGATCTTTAGTTCTTTCCATAGATTTTCTATTGGATTCAAGTCAGGAAATGGGCTGGGCCATTCTAGCACCCTATGCTGAAAAACAGCCCCTCACCATGATGTTCCCACCTCTAAACTTCACTGTTGGTATGGGGTGTTTTTGGGGTGATGTGCAGTGCCATTTGACCTCCAAACATGTTGTGTATGATGGTATCCAAAGAGTTCAATTTTGGTCTCATCTGACCAGACTATATTCTCTCAGTATTTCACAGGCTTGTCTGAATGTTGTGCAGCAAACTTTAAACGAGCTTTAACATGCTTTTTCTTCAGAAACTGAGTCTTGTGTGGAGAGCGTGCATACAGGCCTTAGTGGTTGAGGGCATTACTTATTGTTTCCTTTGAAACACTTGTACCTGCTAATTCCAGGTCTTTCTGAAGATCTCCACAAGTGGTCCTTGGCTTTTGGACAAATTTTCTAATAATTCCTTTCACTCCTCTGGCAGAAATCTTGTGAGGAGCACCTGGTCGTCGCCCGTTTATGGTGAAATAATGTTCTTTCTACGTCTGGATTATGGACCCAACAGTGCTCACTGGAACATTGAGAAGTTTAGAAATCCTTCTGTAACCAATGCCATCAGTATATTTTGCAACAATAAGGTTACAAAGGTCTTGAGAGAGCTCTTTGCTTTTACCTATCATGAGATGTTTCCTGTGTGACACCTTGGTAATGAGACACCTTTTTATAGGACATCAGTTGAGACTGAACCAGCTGATATTAATTTGCACTGACAAGGGGCAACATTGTTTTCTAATTACTGATAGATTTCAGCTGGTTTCTTGGCTTTCCATGCTTTTTTGCACCACCCTTTCTTCATGTGTTCAATACTTTTTCTCTGTGTCATTCCATTTTATTACACATAACCTAATTTCTGAACTTATTTGCTTTGGTTTCTTTGCATGTATGTATTGCATGGGTTGTTACCGACATGTGGTGAAAATTTCATGTCAATAGCACCTATTAGAAATATATTTACCTAGAAAAATTGTGACGTTTTCAATACTTTTTTTACCCACTGTATTTATATTTCTACACTAAAAAAAAATTTGTTTTCCGGCTCCTTTTTTATTTGCAAAAACGCCAAGGAAAAAAAGGTGACTGGGGGGGAGGGCCAGCTGATTGACAGTCTCAGCTCTGTTCCTGTATGTGGTGTGAAAGGGGGGGGGGGTGACCCTTGCTTCTCATCAGTTCTCAGAGCTTTCCTCACTGAGCTCTGCAGAGTGTAATTTCAGTTTTCCACCCTCTGTTTGTTTGTTTTTTTAACAGCTCAGACAAGCTTTATAAATTCTGCACCTTGAACAGATGTAGCGAAGGAGAGACTGCAGACAAATAGATACAACTTATGTAGGAGGATTTGTTTCCTCTCTGTGTATATCACCTGAGGCCAGTCCCTTCACTGGTTATTTGGAAGGGTTTACAACCACGGGACCTTTTAGATGAATGTCATGCTGAACAGCAAACACAAATTTCCGTAGGATTTACTTCTCATTGGCTTCAAGCTACACACTGCCTAGAGCATTCTTTAAATAATAGTGCTATGATTTTACATAACTGCTATCTGACTTACCCAGATGCTAGGAGATCACTGACTGGATTCCAGGCACAGATGAACACTTCAGATTCATGTCCACGTAGCACTGTTGCTTTATTAGGTGGAATTTCCACATCACCATCAATTTCCATTGGTTCTGCATGGTTATCTGCAAAACACATCAGAATCTAGTTATGTGTCCAATATCTTAAAATGGTAATTTAATGATACTGTCAAATGCTAGTAAGGAAGAGTCATTTAAAATTCTGTCCTGTATCTCTTTTTAATACAATGGAAGCACTAAAAGTAAATTGAATTGTTAAAATTTCAATGAACTGGAATAAGCCCTTTTCTATTTAATATGCTTTATGGGAACTTCAAGTGTGATGCCATTTGACAATGTAATTACATTTAAAAACCAACTCTACAAGGACAAAAACACTTAAGATTATAATGATTCATCAGAAATATGCTGCATCTTATTTGAACTGAGGAATACCGCACTATTAAAATCTCTTTACTCTAAATCAGGTTTTCTCAGCTGCAGTGCTCACTGCCCCCCCTGAAAACTGCCTTGATTGGGAGTGTAAAAGTACAAAATAGAAGCAATAAACCATAATTGTCTGCAACTGAAATGCTACGTTACAGTGTTAAATGGGGGCAGGATTGGGAGTTAGGGGTGCAGACAAAGAATAGGGGTCCACCAGGTGATGGGGAAGTGCGGCAGAAAAAAGCAATATAGGGTGGATGGGAAAGTTTGGGGGGGGGATACAGGAGAGATAGATGGACAGATTGAAGAGGAGGAGGGAGAGAAATTAAAGAAAGGGGTGGGTGGCATGGGAGAGGACGGAGGGGCTGTGCTGAGAGTGTGCATTAACCCCCACAGTATCCTTAAGCCTACATATTTATTTGGTGGTCAGATGTCTACAAAGCCCAGATGTCTTAAATTCACATAGGTGGCCCTCCTATCTCCTACCTAGTAAGTAGAGGGTCAATCTCACAGTACATCATGAGTGGAATCTGGGGTAGTCAGCATATCTTTATAGTAAGTCAAGAAAGTGATATTAGCCCAAGGGAATCATGTGTTGTGGAATTTCTCTTCCGTATTGTAGAGAGTAGCAGTCGAATCCTCCATTTGCCACAAATTTCATTTTGGATAATCATAAGAACAGTGGGGGGGGGGGGGGGGAAAGGTTTCTGCCATAGGGCAGGTATAAAAGCGTGTGCAGCATTTAATAGGCATGTGAACAGGTGATACTTCCGCACTATCACTTCAAATAAAAGTGTAACTTAACTGCTGCAAACACCAATTAGCAAATCCGTGGCTAAAAAGGTGCGATAAGTAATAGAGTGGTGGTGTTTTGCGCTGTCAAGTAACAATGTATCAAACAAGTGATCAAATGAATATGCATGTGTAAATATAAAATCAATAACACATAATACACATATACAAATGCAGATAAGTGCAATAAACTAATAATAACAATGTGCAAAGTGACCGCAAGAGTGCCAATCATGTACCTGTGCAGTGACTAATATATACTAAAATGAAGTCCAAGTGCAGACACTGCAGTATCTGATAGGGTGAAGGGGTGGATGAACTATCTCTTCCAAACGTATGAGGTGACTGGTGCCTTTTCTTATAGTTGCTGTCACACGCTCTCTAGCCTTTCACCTTACTGTTGTAAGGTAACAGCATTAGATGAATGGGTCTCTCTAGGGGTCCATATGCCTCTACCTGCCTCCAGGAATATTTTCAATGGTGAACACGGCCTGTGGACCTCTGTAATCAGAAAGGCCTGCTCCTGCCCGATACTTTCCTCAACAGTGATATGCAAGGAAGAGATTTCCGATATTGTAGTAACGTTTTAAAAGTTAATTAATAAAAATGGCTAGTTTTGCTCACATTTAGATCAATAAAAACAGACATGTAATGCACGAGCACCGAGCTCATACTCCTACATCACTTTCGGTGTATCACTTTCGGTGTGCCTGTCTCCCAATCCTGACGCGTATCGTCACACCCATCCCCCAATAAAGTCACGTGGACATGACGATACGCATCAGGATTGGGCGACAGGCACACCGGAAGTGATGCAGGAATACGAGCTTGATGCTCGTGGATTACATGTCTGTTTTTATTGTTTTAAATGTGAGTAAAACTAGCTGTTTTTATTAATAAACTTTTAAAACGTCCTTTCTTGTATTAAGAGAGGTATGGACTCCAGAGAGAGAGATATTATTTTTTGCCCCTGTTCAAATCATCAGTAAGACCTCATCTGGAATATGCAGTTCAGTTTTGGGCACCAGTTCTCAAAAAGGATATCGGGGAACTGGAGAAAGTGCAGAGAAGGGCAAACAAACTGATAAGAGGCATGGAGGAGCTCAGCTATGAGGAAAGATTAGAGGAACTGAATTTATTCACTCTTGAGAAGAGGAGAATAAGGGGGGATATGATTAACGTACAAATATATAAGGGGTCCATATAGTGAACTTGGTGTTGAGTTATTCACTTTACGGTCAACACAAAAGACAAGGGGGCACTCTTTACGTCTGGAGGAAAAAGATTTCATCTCCAAATACGGAAAGGTATCTTCACAGTAAGAGCTGTGAAAATGTAGAACAGACTCCCTCCAGAGGTGGTTCTGGCCAGCTCAGTAGATTGCTTTAAGAAAGGACTGGATACTTTCCTAAATGTACATAATATAACTGAGTACTAACATTTATAGGTAAAGTTGATCCAGGGTAAATCCGATTGCCTCTCGGGGGATCAGGAAGGAATTTTTTCCCCTGCTGTAGCAAATTGGATCATGCTCTGCTGGGGTTTTTTGCCTTCCTCTGGATCAACTGTGGGTATAGAATTGGGTATATGGGATTGTACGATATTTTTTTTTTTTTTTTATGGTTGAACTGGATGGACTTTTTTCAACCTGACTAACTATGTAACTATGTAAAATGTTACCACACTATCAGTGATCTCTTCCTTGCATATCACTATTGAGGAGAGTATCGGGCAGGAATCCCAGTATTTTCACGGAGGAGACCTTTCCAATTCCAGAGGTCCTCAGGCCGTGTTCACCATTGAAAATATTCCTGCAGGCAGGCGGAGGCATATGGACCCCTAGAGAGACTCATTTATCTAATGCTGTTACCTTACAGCAGTAAGGTGAGAGGCTAGGGAGACAGTGTCACAGCAACTATAAGAAAATACATCAGTCACCTTATTTGTTTGGAAGAGATAGTTCATCTACCCCTTCACCCTATCAGATACTGCAGTGTTGCACTTGGACCTAATTTTAGTATATATTAGTCACTGCACACGTATATAATTGGCACTTTTGTGGTCACTTTGCACATTGTTATTATTAGTTTATTGCACTTATTTGCATATGTGTATTATATTTTATTGGTTTTATATTTACACATTCATATTCATTTGGTCACTTGTTTGATACATTGATACTTGACAGCGCAACACCACCACTCTATTATTTAATAGGCATACCATTATCATTGATTTATATAGTTTCAGCGATACCTGATTAAAGTGAAATGATTGAGTTCAGTCCTAAATTCACTGAAGTCAGGTGGGGAATTACCTTTTGGAAATATCTCCAGAATAAGCAAAGATAAAAGCAATGCCAGAAAATGTGTAGCAGCATGTCAGGTTTCTTTTGATGTTTCTAGCATGCGTTACGAATATTGGGATAACGTTTGTGGAGGCACATTATGGCTCAATACTAGTGGGATAAGTTTGTAATTGATATTGGATGGCTTATGTGTAAGCTGAAAGGCATCTATTTAGATAAAGGAAAGTGAGAATTAAAGTTATTGCTCTGGTTTATGCATATATGTGGGGAAGCATACCCCGTGGGGGAGAGTTTAGTACTCTGTATAGGTGGGAGAGCAGTATTAGGTCCTCAAACAGAGCTATTGGTCTAGAGCAGGGGTGTTAAACTCAATTTCATTGCAGGCCGCATCAGCAGTATGGATTTCCTCAAAGGCCAGTTGTATTTGGGAAGCGCTACATACAGAGTTTAGGAGTGCATTAAGTATAGAGTGCAGGGTTCAAGATTACACTACTTACAGAGTTCAGTAGCGTGTTACGTACAGGGTGCAGGGTTCAGGTGTGCCATATGTACATAGTTTAGGGGTGTACTACATACAGAGTGCATGATTTAGGGGTGTGCTTCCTACAGAGCGCAGGGTTAAGGGGTGCGCTATGTACAGAGTGCAGAGTTCATAAGTGCGCTGTGTACAGAGTGCAGGGTTTAGGGGTGTGATATGCAGTGTACAACACCTATGAGCCCCCATGCCCTGTCCACCCGGCCCAGCTCTAGTAACTACCCATGTAAATAGCTCCAGTACTGCCCTGTGTAGGGAGCTCTCTCTACTACCCATGTATTTGGCTCTGTTATACTTCCCAGTGTAGGCAGCTCTGCCTCACATTACAGGGAGATCGTTCTGTCTTTCACATTCTGGAAAGCTGTCCTTATTGTGCCCCTGGTGAGGGATTTGTTACATCTGGAAACTGCTGAAAGCAAAGCAGTCCCTTGTAAACACAGAAGGCTTCTGTGTTTACAAGTGACAGTGGGGAGCAAAGGGTGAGAGCTGGTGGCCGTACAATGGAGTTCCACCACGTATCGGCTGCAAAACTGGGTGACAGGGCCTGGCAGGCCGGATTCAGCCCATTGGCCTTGTGTTTGACATATGTGGTCTAGAGAGTTTGTCACACTCTAGGATGGCTCTCAAAAATGAAATAATTGGTATGCAGCCTTTTTATTCATGGCAGAGGAGATCAAGGTTTAGATTTTTGCAGAGATAACCGATCAGTTGCGTCTATAAAGTGGGTAAATCTGTATTTGACATGCATATTAAGGCATTGAGGTGTTTGTTTTCTTCACCCGCTGAAAAAACTCGGTCCCCTAACAGGGGACATGGGTGAGGGGTGCAGAGAAATTATGACTACCTTGTTTTAACATGCATTAAAGTGATTGTAAAGTCTCAAGGTTTTTCACCTTAATGCATTCAATGCATTAAGGTAAAACCTTCTTTGCTGCAGCTGCCCCCAAACCCCCCTCCCGCACATTTCTTACCTACGCCTGATCTAATCAAGCAATGTGCATAAGCCCAGCAGCTCCAGCTGCTGTCTTTCTCCTCATTGGACAGATTGATAGCAGCAGGAGCCATTGGCTCCTGCTGCTGTCAATAAAATCCAGTGACCTGGGGTGGGCAGAGTCAATGGATGCAGCAGCAGGACTCGGGAGTGAGCCCGCACGGGTGCCCCAATAGAAAATGGCTTTCAGTGGGGGCACCCGATGAAGGGGAGGAGAGCAGGCGGGGAACCCTAGAAGAGGAGGATTGGGGTTGCTCTGTTTAAAACCCAGATATACAGAGATACTGTATGTTTATAAATGACCCCCCTTACAAGGCCCACATTTAATCATGAAAGTCAAAACACAGTACTAAGGTATATTGCTGTAAATCCCAATTACAGGCATAATTTTTAAAGCGTTTGTTACCCTAAAATATATATATATATATATATATTGATCCTATTCCTTTTAAGCATGTTTTACAGCACAGTGCTTGTGCTGTGTAATTTGACCCCCTTGTATCACTTGAAATACCTGGCTGATCCTGTCTGTTTCTGCCCTCCCCCCTGTAAACTGACCACAGTTTATCACGGCTGCTGAGCCCTGACACCATGGTCAGTTTATGTGCCTCCGTCATCCGCAGCTCTCCTGTCTCTCCTCTGTCCTCTCTCCCCCTCCCTTCCTGCCTGTCAGCTCTGTGTCAGGGCCTGCCCTCCCCTCCTGCTGCTGAAATTTCATTAACATTTTCAAACAATCCTCTGTGTCTCATAATGTTAGGTTCCCCAGTTTGTGTGTCCTTTTAAAAAAATGCAGTTCTATATCTTATTTCAGAGCGCAGATTGGCACTCATGTGACCGGCCGCCTCTCCCCTCGTCTCCTCCCCACCTCCTGACTGACATCAGCTTCGGATTCTCAGCCCCATCCACTTTACTTGTCAGATCAAGAGAGGAGAAAGGCGGCCGGTCACGTGAACACCGAGCGGTGCTATAAAATAAGGTATAGAACGATTTTTTTTTTATAAATCACATACACTAGGGCACCGATCAGTATTAGACATAGAGGTTTCCATGAAGACAGTACAGTGGCTTAACAACCACTTTATGACCCCTTTCACACTGGGGCATTTTTCATGCGCTTTGGCGTTAAAAAAAGCGCCTGAAAGAAGCCTCATCGGCAATCCCAATGTGAAAGCCTGAGTGCTTTCAGAGCCCTTTCACACTGCCAGCGCCCAAAAAACGCTGGTAAAGCTCCGCTAAGACCCCTTTCACACTGGGGTGTTTTTCAGGCGCTTTGGCGTTAAAAAAAGTGCCTCAATGGGAAGGGGTGCTTTAGGTGTATTCAACGCTCCTAAAGCGCTGCAAAGAAGCTGCTTGCAGGACTTTTTTTGACGCCCTGCCAGTGCAGCGCCTCAGTGTGACAGCATTCGGGATTTCACATTGGGATTGCAGATGAGGCTTCTTTCAGGCGCTTTACAGGTGCTTTTTTTAACGCTAAGATCCCTTTCACACTGGGGCATTTTCAAGCACTTTAGTGTGAAAGCACTCGGGCTTTCACATTGGGATTGCAGATGCAGCTTCTTTCAGGCGCTTTACAAACACTATTTTTTAACGCTAAAGCGCCTGAAAAACGCCCCAGTGTGAAAGGGGTCTAAGTGTATATAAAACCAAAACACTGTTTATTTTTGGTATAGGGTGAGGGTTAGGACCTCTATTAGGTCTTTAAAGTCATTTGTGTCCACACTAGGGAGATTCGTTCTCTTTATTTGTTCTGGTGAGCATTATCACAGAAGAATAAAGGAAAATCCTAAATTCAGAGTTTTTACTGTAACAGGAACACAGGGGGAAATCTTCCAATGAAACTTATTCTTGTGACAACTGACCAATTGTGGATTCCCTCACTTTTAGAAGATTGCCTCTCACTTTCTGTTGCGGTTATGGGACATTAATCACAGCTATGTCCCACTCCTGAAATTTGCACTACTCCTGTAAAAAACTCTGTAAATTTGCGGTAAATTCGCACCTCAGAATGGACTGAAAAAACGGAACAAATTCACAGCACAGCAGTGTGAAACGGCACCTAAGTACACAATGGGGTTTATTTACTAAAGCTGGAAAGTGTAAAATCAGGCTCACTTCTGCATTTAAACCAATGAGCTTCCAGGTTTTATTACCAAAGCTTAATTGAACAAGCTGGGGTTAGAAGCGCATTGGTTTCTATGCAGAAGTGAGCCTGATTTTGCACTTTACAGCTTTACTAAATAAATCCCATTGTGTACTTAAAAGTGGGGTATGCCTGTAATGCAAAATCACCCCGATAAGACACAGATGGTAAATAAAGCTGATATCGGTTTTAACCATTCCTTTCCTTTCAAAAGACTTTAAATAACATTTATTTTTATTTATTTTTTGTGAACTAAGTAAGGATCCACAGTTATTACTGAATCCTGGTACTCACAAACCAGAGTTTGTGAATCTTGATGTGCATGAATTTGCATAATAGAAAACCCAGGGACATACTACTCTTTCTCAGTATACAATAACAACATTAACTCTTTTGGGGGGTGCAGAACTAAATTGACTATTGAAACAGAATAAAGTTACAATTTTGAAATACTAAATATTGTTTAAATGTACTGTATGTGTAGCCCCTTTACCCATACCAGCCTGTTTCTTTACCTTAATGTGGGGAATAGTCTGTAGGTGTGGAAGGTAGAAAATTGACAGAAAATTAGACTTGGAACTACAGGGATGCCATAGTCAGACTATTTTGGCAATATGTATTACTATGAATCCTACTGGGAATGGCAGATGGAAGTTTACTTACTTGTTGCATGTGCTCCATTTTCTTCACCATTCACAGTGGCTGCTCCATTCTTTGGTGTGGTCTGCTGGGTTGCAGGTGCTGCTGGGGCAGTGGTGACTGTCGCTGCACTTGGTACAGATACTGCTGCAGCAGCTTGTTGCTGGGCCAACTTCTCTCTAAAGGCTTGTTGTCTAGTCTGTACAACATCTGGCATTACTGCATCAATTAAAGATAAGGATTCTATAGGCCGACCATCAAACACTGTGCCATCCTAAAAAAAAAAATATATTTTTTTATTTGTAGTTCTATTTGCATAATATATTGTTAACTACAGTCAAGGTTAAAACAAAGGCAGAATAGTTTTATATTAAAATACAATATTACATAAAAGTTTGGCTATAGAATATGAATCCACCCAAAAGTAGTATTATAAATAGGTAATTTAGTGAATTGGGGCAAAAAGCTGATTTAATCCACTGGCTTCTCATATCTCTCGTGGACTCCAGCAGAGTGATTCTTTCACCAAAGTTCCGTGCTTGGGTCCCTCTTGTTGTCACTCTTCCTGTTACATTTCCATAATGTGAAATAAATAAAGAAAAATAAAATAATCCAACAGGCAGGGTGTGACTCCCCCATAATGCCATGACAACTATGCACATTTGGGAGCTTACTCACAGAAAACCTACCCCTGGAGTTCCTTAGAGACTTTAGAATCTAGATGATCTATCTTCAGCATCTTACAAAAAAACTCGGGTTTAGTTGAATAACTGACCCTCTCTTGTCTCATTCTCATAAACTGTCAAGCAAAATGCTAAATAGATTCTGTACAGTTGTGGCCTTTCCAATCAATGTTCCTAATGTTATTGGTACAATTAGTACAAATCCACATGTAGCGCCCTGCTCCCAATGAGTGGGCGCTATATGTTAAGATTATAGTTGTCTGAGCAATAGTTTGTCTCAGAAGGATTGTGTTCAAATCATACCTCTGTTTCAGTTCAGCTGGTTGCATGATTTTTTCCCCCCGACGGTGGGTGTCGCTGTCACCACTGGTCAGGTTTGGAAAGGCAGCAGGCTGGATGCATTGGGTATCTCTTTCCCAGAAGCAGCCCAGGGGGTGTGGTCAACCTGCTGTGCATTCTGGGAGAGGGTACACAAGGGACAGACACCATTTTGTGGGGTTCGTTCGTGGGTGGTGGGCGTATCCCAGCCTGAGGGCCCTTCTGGCTGATGTGTTGGCAGTTTCCGCCTCGGGGCCACGTCAGCCGGAGGCTCCGTTACTGAGATGTAGGCCCAGGAGTCGCTGGGGCCTACTGATCCGCGGATGATCCTGTGTCCCCTTGCCTGTGGGAAGGGACCGAGCAATTGAGGACTCAATTGGAGGATGTATCCGGATCAAAATCTTCAGTGCTGCCGGAACGACTGAAAGATCCTGGCACTGAGAGCTGTGTTCTTTTTCATCAGAAGGTAACCCAGTGAGTGGTTGCACAAGTCTGTGGCAGAGACTATTGAACAAATTCTACTTTCACAAGTCTGTGGCAGAGACTATCTGTGATCGAGCTACGCACCGGTTGCTAGGCCCGAGAGGGTGGGCCTATCCGGTAGTTGCTGAGTCCAGCGTGGAGACAGTTGTTCCTCTGGACTTAAGAAAATACCTGTGATCCGCAATTAAGGTACCTGAGTCCTCCCTATCCCTTCACCCCTATCTGTTGGAAACTTTAATCAATAAAACCCCTTAAAAGAGACTTTGTGTTGGTGCGAACTTTCTTCAGGACAACTCCTCAAGGAGAACCCCTGAGACGAGCATATGGAACAGTAAGGTAACGGGAGGCCCAAAATTAAACCAGCAGCTCCTATGGGGGTATCGCTACACACACATGGGGTTGGCTCACAGTTTTTTTGCCATTCATTATTTGTATTTCCGCTTGTAAATATATATGTAAATCACCAATACCATGTGTTAATGCCCTGTTCATTGTAGCCATGTACCTACTTAAAATTATTGGTGGGCAGAGATATGGTTTTTGGTATCAATGGTGCTACGGGTATTTGGAAAATTCCAGGTGTTGTGCCAGAATGCTGGAAAAAAGACACTAGTCCATTTAGTTCATCCAATAAAAACACACACACAAATAGAAAACCACCATATACAGTACCCTATACCCACAGTTGATCCAGAGGAAGACAAATAATACCCAATAAAGCATGATCCAATTCACTCTAGTGGAGGATTTTTTTTTCCCCATGAGGCAATCAGATATTCCCTGGATCAACTACCCCTGTCATTAATACCTTTAAATTTTAATATCCAATCATATTTTGTGTATTTAGGAATGCTGTTCTCCTCCTAGTATGTATGATGCATGCATGTTGTTAGCCCCCAAGTGCATAACTTTACATTAAACTTAATTTGCCACATTAAATATTATATTGAGGTCAGCTTGTAAGATGGAGACCTCCTGTAAGGAAGTAATTCCATTGCATAGCTTGGTGTCATCTACAAAGACTGAAATGGTACTTTTAATCCCAGACCTTATATCATTTATCAATATATTAAAAAGTAAGGGTCCACATTTCCTGGATGCGGGCCGCGCTACCACCAGGGGAGACCCTCCCTACTCTTTCTTCCCTCTTTTCCTTCTCCTCTTTTCCCTATCCTCACTGTACATGATTCTACCCACAGCGGACATTATAGGTTGTTACTAATTTTTCATGCAATTTAGACCTCTTATGGTTTGCATCTTACTCATGACTACTACTTCTTTTCTTTCTCCTGTCTACTTGTTTACTCTAATACCCACTACATATCCTATAGCTCTGGGATTCTTTTCACTTACATACATAGTTTCATAATCTGAGATTGTTACGCATTACGTTCTCTGATATTTTGCTTTTTAACTCTTACCTTTTTAATTAACTACTCTTGGCATTTGAGATTTATGACAAGAGTATCTAGACCCCCTTATGACTCTTACATTACAAGGTAAAGTTTTGGTGAAAACATTGTTAGTCTTTACAAATAAGCCCCCACCCATCTACAGTTTGCGCCCATTAGGGGTGGATGTGTGGTCCGGAGGCACGATTCATTAGATACGTTGACATTTAAGGGGTTCTAATTCCGGTTCTTTAATTTACTTTGTTATAATCTTGTTATCAGTTCTGACCCTTGCTGATTATTGCTGATTATTCATTGATATCAATACTTATGTATGTTATTCATGGTTATGACTGTTTCCCATGTATAAGCCTATAGACTGTTATGTCTTTCTTATTTAAACCTCAATAAAAATATTGACCAAGGAAAAAGTAAGGATCCCAGCACCAAACCTTGGGGTAAGACCACTAATAACCTTAAACCATTCAGAATATGAATCATTAATCACTACTCTCTGAATACAGTCTTTTCATCAGTTTTATATATTTTTACAAACTGAATTTTCTAAACTATGGACTTTAATTTACACATTAGACAAGTGCGGGGAATTGTGCCAAATGCTTTGGCAAAATCCAAGTACTATATTCACAGCCACTCTTTTGCTTATCTCCACATAAAAAGAAATCAGTTTGACGACTTTGGTCTTTTGTGAACCCATGCTGACTATTGTTTAACATCCCTGGCGGTATGATTCTGTCAGATTTTTGGTGCTGTAAGCGGTACAATTATTTTGCATGGAAATTTGACGTTTTATATTGTAGGCCTGCAATTCTTAGGATTAACTCACTTAAATCTGTCCAAACAAGAGTCTAGTAGACATCCCGGGTATGATAATGTTTGAAACACAAAATCATAAATTATAATATAATAAATAACTATAAATAATTATAACAAATAATAATATAATAATAATAAAAATTATTCAATAATGTAATCAAATCAAAAACACTGAAATTTGCTCAGTTGCAGAATTGTCGCTGTCATTAGATTTAGTGTTTGATGACGAATTTCCCCACAAATCGCTATCGCTCAATTCTGAAAGTGATTCTAATTTATTATCGCTGTTTTCTAGCTGTTCTAAAACCACTTTTGACATAAAGGGACACTTTTTGGTTGCTATGGACAAATTCCAGGCAGAAGAAACTGTATTTATAATATAAAAGTGCATGCAGGGCACTAGACAGACCACTAGGGACAAAGGGGATGTGTAATTTTTTAATACAGTACTGTAATCAGTAAGATTACAGTGTACTGTATGTGTAGTGTGTTTTTACTTTTTTGAATTTGGTGCCGATCTCCGCCCCCGTGCACCGCAACGTCGCAGGGAACGGAGCTCGGCGGCACTCGGGCACTGTGTGAATCGAGCGAGGAGACAGCTCGCACACACAGCGGGGAGACATCACAGGATCCAGGGGACAAGGTAAGTAACTCTCCCTGTATCCTGCAATGCAGCACGAGTGTGGCTCGGGGTTACTGCTAATGGTACTGAAATCTTACCCCGATCCAGACTCGGGAATACTGCCAGGGAGGTTAAAATGCTTTTTTCTAGCAAAAACTCTTCTATATGGTCCTTCATTAAATTCTCAAGTATCTTTTAGACTATAGAAGTTACACTAATTGATCTGTAGTTACTTGGTGAAGACTTTGGTCCCTTTTTAAATATAGGCACCACATTGGCCTTACGGCAATTCAGTAGTACAATGCCAGCCATTAAAGAGTCTCTAAAAATTAAAAACAATGGCTTAGATATAACCGAGAGCTCAGCTCTTGAAGGGTCTTTAGATTTAAGCCTTTTGGTCGAAGTCCTTTATTCACCTTTATTTCAGACATGACTATTGTGAAATGCATCAGATTTAAAGACTGAATTAAGACTATCATAGAGTGGATAATATTTAGGCAAATTAGGATGTTTAATACATAGTGGATGGGAAATCACTACATGCATTGGGCTAATACAATCCCTTCAGTTTATCTAAATCTGTTTGGATATTTCTTTGGTGAAAAGTGATACATTCCTATGATGACCACATTCTTCGGTGTATGTGGTCATCACATACACAACTTGGCCAAATATCTCTTATCTAAATGACATAGGGTAAAAGAGAACATGTTTATTATTTAGTGTCTAAAGTATTACTTTTTTAGTTTTAGAGTGGAGAGGGATTAGAATACCGTGTTTCCCTGAAAATAAGCCCGGGTCTTATATTAATCTTGGCAACAAAAGACACAGTAGGGCTTATTTTCGGGGTAGATCTTACCATGTAATGTGCTGTCTTCTCTTCCCCTCTCTCTGCCTGCCTGACAGGAATCCCCAGTGTGAACTGAGTTAAAATGCTTGTAAAATCCTCTAATCAACTCCAATGTGTGTGTTTCTGTAATCTAATTAAGCCAAATACCTTTGTTATAGTGTCGCTCTGCGCTTGTGTGACCCGCCGGAGATCTCTTCCCAACAATTATATTACAGAAACACACACATTGTAAATTATATACTACTGTAATAGAGTAGATTATAGGATTTTACAAGCATTTTAAACTAGGGCTTATTTTTGGGGTAGAGCTTATATTGCAGCCCTCCTGGAAAATAATGCTAGGTCTAATTTTCGGGGTAGGTCTTATTTTCAGGGAAAAACGGTACTAGATTAGAACTACTTATTGCTGTCTGTATCCTTATTAGGGAAATTCATCCTCCCTATTTGTCCTGGTGACCATCATTACCAAAAGTAACAGGAATAGAGGGGAAATCTTCCAATGGAGACACTGGTTTGGTGACCCTGGGGACTACCAGTGATTTCTTTCACTCTGGAGGGATTTACTCTTACTTTCTGGCTATGGGAAGGGGAATCTCTCCAATGGGATACGGATTGCAAAAAATAACTTGATAGGCTTATAATCTTTCCTTACTCTATCCAAAATGAAAAACAAAAAAAAGTTTAGGCTTCAGTTCTACTTTAACACCCAGGTGACTGCTGATACCTATGCTACTAGTATGTGTTTTTTTTTTGCAAGCTTTGCTGTTGGAAGGTGTTGTACTGAAATTAAATGACATAATTAAGCCTTTCTGGGACTTCGGTACATTCATGTCATTTCCCACTTATTCTCTTTCTTAACTCTGGAAAGTAATTATAAAACTGCTATTAGAAAAGAAACACAGCATTGTAGACAAAAGGAGACTGATAAGAAAATTACAGTACTGCTGTTGATAAGAAAACAGTATTCTTTCACAAACATACATTTTTTCCCCCCTTTAAAAGTAATTATATCTTTATCCATGAATCCAATTACGGTACATTCCTTTTTTAGCAAATGACAAAAACAAATGTAGTTTAAAGAGCCTGCCTTTTAATCTGTTCACTACAAAACTATACAACTAATGAAATCAAATTGTGTCTCTAAAAAGTTAATTTCAAAAGAAAACAAAAATATATTCCATATGAACGGGAGGTTCTGAATGGAGGGACAAAATTACTCCACCATTGCGAAAAGGTTTTTTAATGCATAGAAGGAAATCTTGACAGAATTATGACATGTATATTCTAATATTTGACTATAGTTTTGATTGAGTTTAGACAATAGGGGAATTATTTTAATCTGGAAGGTCAAACTGTTTTGGGCCTTATGTAGCTTGTACATGTCATTCTAGGTTTCTACATACTTTGTTGGAAGCTCCTGCATCACTAGTGACTGTGCTAATCATCTTAATAATAGCTACATTTAACAATTGGTACCTAAAATAAACATGATTTTCTCAATCACTTCCTGTCAGCTGTTGCTGCTAAAGTGTAGTCCTTATTTTTTCCCCCCTTTATTTTTACTTGTTAACACAATTCCTATGAAAGCATGACAACTCTTATGCCTCGTACACAGATTCGGATTTTCCGCGGACCAAGCCGTGGAATTTTGTCCGAAGGGCATTGGCCGTGAACTTGTTCTGCATACAAATGGCAAAACTTTGTCGGCTAACAAACAGAAACTACGTGGTTTTTCTGCTCGTTAGCGCCACCCTTTGGGCAACTTCTGCTAATGTTGTCTTATGGTTAGCATTGCTTATGAGCAAGCGTGTTTGTACTTTGTTTTTTTTTCCTACGGACTTGTGTACACACGATCGGAAAATCTGACAAGACACATTTGTTGTCGGAAAATTTTAAAGCATGCTATCCCACATTTGTTGTCGGAAATTTCGACAACAATTGTCCGATGGAGCGTACAAACGGTTGGATTATCCGACAAAACCCTGCCATCACACAATTCCAGTCGGAAAATCCGATCGTGTGTACGGGCCTTTACTCACCATGCTGTATCTATGGAGGAGAATGTTTTCACAGAAAACTGAAAACTATGCTAATTGATAACAGTCCAGCAGAAGTAGAGGGCACAGAAATCTACAAGATCACTAGATTTTGGCCAGGATCAGCAGTGATTATTTTCTGCACTTCTCAAACAAAGGTAACAAAACACTTTCAATGGTATATTCAAAGTGTAAGTACACTTCAACAGCAAGTTTCTCATATTTACTTAAAGCAGAGCTCCACCCGCGATTTTTTTTTTTAAAAGTCAGCAGCTACAAACACTGTAGCTGCTGACTTTTAATAAGGACACTTACATGTCCTACTCGCCCGCGATGATGGCCCCCCCGATGCCGATCCCTCGATGAATACAGGTCCCGTGCCGCCATCCTCACTAGGGTAAACAGGCAGTGAAGCCTTACGGCTTCACTGCCCGTTTCCTACTGCGCATGCGCGAGTCTTGCGCCGATCTGTGAATGGGCGGCTGCTCTCTGTGATTACTCACAGTTCCCAGAAGGCAGCGCGCCCATTCACCAGAAGACACCGCAAGTAGGAGGGATAAAGAAGATCCACCTCGGATAAGGAAGAGGCAGACTTCCGCATAGCAACCGGTATTTCGGGTGAGTAAAAATTTTATTTTTATTTTTTATTTTTTTGCTGCATTTTCGTGCATGTTTTTTTTTCAGGTCGGAACTCTGCTTTAAAAATACCGTTCAAAACATTTTGTTTTATCTGTTCAACAAATGCAAAAAAAAGAAAACTGTTCATCCAGCTAAAAAACTGGTGAGCTGATAACTTTTTTTTCTCTCTTCCTATATAACAGTTATCAGTTAGCATTGTTCCCCACTATCTCTGTTGACCTTTAAAATACCTACTCTGATGTTATGGAGATGGGGAGGTGCTAAATAGTCCTAGCACACTCCCTTCCTAGGGTGACAATATTGTGCATCCTAGATTACAACATGGTTGTCACCCTAGAACAGGAAGTATGTTTCTAACAGGATCACCAGGTGAAAATAAAGAAGAAAAAAGTGTGACAAAGAAAACAATTTAGCCACCACCAAGGAAAGGTAAGCTGCAACCCATTTAATGTTTGTTCTTAGGCTTAGAGACACTTGAATAGTGCAAAGGGGATCAAATAAGAAAAGTTCATAGTTAGAGTTCACGTACGCTTTAACGGCTGCTATACATTAATGGCCAATCCTCTCTCACTTAGGCAGGCCATATACAAAGCAAATATCCAACACAGACAGTGTTGACCCCTTCTGCCGAGCCATTGTACTCTCCCGCCGGGAGAAGACAGTGATTATTGCTAGCGGCTTTACTAGCCACTAGAAATAATCATATGTAAAACCTGGCAGGCTGGTGGTACCCAAGATGATCGATCGATCAACTTGGTACATTCAGCCTGCCCATACATGGTTCAAATCTCGCCTGGTTCCTACTGAACCGGAAAAAATATTCATAAATGGTGCTTGGTTCCACTGTATTGTGTACAATTCCCCACCTTCTATGGGTGCTTTTAAGCTAACAACATGTTGCAATTTCACTTAGATCTTCTGGTATATCCAAAGGAGATTCTACAGATTGTATAGTCAGAATGTAATTTATGGTAAGCTTCAGTCCGATGGATTCAAAGGTGGATTCCATCGCTTTATTACAGGGATTTTATTTTTTTACACTCTGCTACTCCTTATCTACTGTAGGAGCCAGCTAGCTCTACATACTAGAGGAAATACTGAGGCTTTTTGTTTATCTGTCCTTGGACTTTCATGTTCTGAACACTATCTTTCTAGGATTACTATAACTGTGAAAAATGAGGATGGCTTTGGATGTTTTACTGAGAACGGCAGGTTGTAAACTACCTATCCTGCAGGGAATAACATGACCTCCCCCCCCCACACTTATAGAAATGGGTCAATGATTTTATCCACAATGAAACCTTGTGTGTGCTGAAAAGGGCTTTATCCCCCCCCCCCCACTTATGTACCATTTCTTATTGTCTATACATGCAAAGATTGTTCGCTGCTCTGCACAGTGCTCTGGTTGATTTTACTCTTCTCAAAATCTTAATAAATACGATTGAAACAGAAAAGGACTTTATTGGCTAAATCTGGGACACATTACTGTCTGGGGGTCACATAAATCAACTGTTGTCCTTTATTCCGGCCATAGATGGTTCGAATCTCAGCTCCCTGTCAGATTTTTCATGTGATTATTACCAGCAGCTATAGCCACTATCAATAATCACTGTGTGTTCTCCTGGCCAGGACAGATCCCACCCTGCCCCATTGCCAGGAGAACACAATAGCTCGGTCGGGAGAATCCCCCGTTGACACTGACTGTGTTGATGGGGGAATTGAGCAATATTATTTCCTGCGACCTGTGATCGCAGGAAAGAAAATTGCTCCATCTATGACTGGATTTAGGTGCACAAGGGTTCACTCTAATAGTATACCAACCATATAGCCCAAGGGGAATTACAGTCAAGCTATGTGGACTAATTTAGAAGCTCTTTTTAAAACAAACAACTCTTTACCATTTGCATGTTTTCTGCATTCTATATGTAGCGGGTGTTTTCTTTAAGGCCCAGAGACTACCATACCCAGGATGCATTTTCCCGCGCAAGGACTGCTGGGGTGGGGTATTTAACAAGGGGGTGGACGGGAGTACGGTCTCTTTGGACATCGCCCGCCCAGCAAGTGGAACTCTCTGCTTAATCTGCTGTTCCAGACAGGGCCTGAAGCCTAGGCCCGGTATTACCAAAGAGCCTTCCGTTTCCACAGAGGAGCCTGAGGGATGTCTCATCCTGCCATCCGTCTGCTGCTGCCAGGAGGACCGAAGACCCGGGTGTCGTTGAACCTGTGTACCGAGACACAGCAACGGAAGATACGGACGTGGACTGGTCCGGTTGGGTGAGAGAGCACCTGCTCAGAGATTAGTGCAGGACCTCTAGGCCTAGTGTTTATTGTTCGGGACTCACCCGCTAGAGTTTGCATACGCACACTGGAGGGACAGTGCATGTATTAACAGTAGTGGCTTTATTCTTGTTCGCCAAGTTCAACCTTTATTCCTGTGGATTACAATATTATCTCCAAAGTGCACCACCATTTGCTAGCGAAGATTCTTCTCTGCGGAACTTACACATAGTTACAGTCAGGCCTGACTTATCAGTGTAGACATTGCTGGGCGCCATCTTGCCCACGAGGGAGAAGAACTGCAAGGGGGAGTCTGTTAATTATCTTTGCATAGCATTGTATATCTGTCTATTGCTGAACACTTTTCATTGCAGGGCTCTGCATATACTAAAGTATACTGTTTATCTGTTTAATCATTTCCTTCAGTAAAATTACCAGGATTAAGCAGATCAGTGTTGGTGTTATTACTGTACAGAAGAACGGTCAGTGTCAGTTATATCACTGTGTGTGCTTTTGTTGCTGGATTGTGTTGCCTAAAGCTACAGGCCTCACAATCCTATCACCCCTTACTAACTGTGCCAAGGGAGGGTAGAGCCAATTTCTGGGGGTTGACAGCGGTGTGTTACAGGCCCGAAATATAATTCCAGCGGCTCTCTTAGCTGAGGGTATCGCTACATATATATTGTGCACTTATACCTTACTTTTTCGAGATTTGACACTGCACAGTACCTATGCTCTTTCATCCTTCTTTTACTTTTTAAACAATACAAAAGCATGCGCCAGCTGTGCATCAAATTCCAACTCAAGTGACATTGCTATTATATTTCAGGATGTTCAGAGCCGGCTGAGCAGGCAATCAGTATGTGACTCACACAATATAAATTGAATCTGCAATAATACTCAGAACATAATGCAAATCTCCTGTTACAGGTCATCAGCAGTGTCATTTGTAAGAATAATGTGCACCTTACCATGGCTTTTGATCACAACTATCATATGCCTGTTTGTGAAGTCAAAGTAAAATCTTGCTGAATTAACTTTCTGTGATTATTAATATGTAACATAAGGAGAAACTATATTTTTTGGTCAGTTTTATTTCTTTCTTTAAACATTTCCATAATTCTTTTGTGTCACTTTTTATATACATTAAAACTCAATTTTAAAAATAGAGATTTTCTTTAGTTTCTTTCCTGACACTGCATTTGCAAAGCATTCTAGGTTTTCTCATAAAAGAGCCCAGCAGAAGCTGCTTACATTTGAACTGTGTTTCTCCAACTGATACGGCATACTAGAAGCAGGAAGGGGGATTTATCTCTCCTCTGACACATTCAGCTGTGTGTTCTCAATACATTTGAAAAGTTGTAAATCAAATAATTTTTTACTTTACAGCTCCAAAGTAAAGAACTGTAGAAAATGCGTTGTCATTGGAAATTTAAACATTGAACGGGAATTTTCTATTTCGCTTAGTGAATGAGATGAAGTTTTGCTGATGTCCATTATCCAACCATGTGCAAGCAAAAAAAAAAACTGCTTTTTTCTTTGCCTGTGATTGGGTATTCGTTGCAAAGTGAAATATCACCACATTCACCACATTCATTAAGCTAAGGGAAAAATCCCTTGCAAAATGAACAATGAAAGTTTTTTGATGTCAAAAATTAGGTTGACCATCAAAATAAATAAACAATGGTGGTTGTTTACTAAAGGCAAATCCACTTTACACTATAAGTGCAAACTATAAGTGCAAAGTGCACTTGAAAGTGTACTGAAAGTGCACTTGGAAGTGCAAGCTAAAATGCAGTTTTTTATTTTCCTTGCATGTCCCCCTCGGATCTACAGCGATGGCAGCGGGTGATGTCATCCGAACATAGCTCCTCCCCTGTATGCGTCACATTCTCCAGAACTTCCTTAGCATGGTGGAGCTACTGCATATTTTCCCTTTTGGGCTGTGGCATTAGAGCGCTTGTCTAAAGTTTTTTTATGTTATCTTATCAGGAGGCATGTCTGTCTGACACTTGTAGCGCTGACAGACACTAAGCTTAATCAGTCCGAAGCTGTAGTAATTGGCTTCTGGCGTCTGTTGTCGTTATAGCAATGGAGCTTATTTAAATTATGTTGGGTGACGCAGTAGCTCCACCCCGCTGAGGAAGTTCTGGAGAATGTAACGCATACGGGGGGAGGAGCTAAGTTCGGATGATGTCACCCGCTGCCATTCTAAGATTTTACACAGTGCGCTGTCCTGTGTTCAATGCCTGTTTTTAAGCTTCTACATGTGAGTAGAAATACCTTTGTTTTAATAAAGCATTTAGTACCTTAATGGAGAGCACTTAGATCTCTTCTTTATTTGCAGGGTCCTGGTGTGGGGTCCTGGTGTATCGCATTGGAGATCTGGATTACCAGCAATTTTTTTTGCCCTAGTGAGGGACCTGTGCTTGTGACTGCCTGTTAGTTCAGGGGTCCAATACATGAGGTGAGCGAAGCGATTATTTTGAAGGTGGAGGGATTGTCACTTCAGCTTTGTGCTCCCGGATTTCATTCCATACACATAGATACTATCTGTTCACCTCATCTGAGACTTGTGGTTCACCTGTCTTATTATATGGACTTTTTTTTATATACATGTGCGATTGATTTATTGCGCTGCACTTCTTTTTTTTTACATATTTCTGTATATGCCTCTCAGTAATTTAAGGCGAGGACTCCAGCCAACTATTGTGACATCTCAGTGAGTCAAGGCAAATTTTTCAAGTCAACACTTGCAGTCTTTACATCTCAGTACAGAACTAGTTGTCCCTAATGTTTTAGGACATCCGATAGAAATATAATTCATCTTACTCTCTCCTCCTATTGGAACTTGTTTCAAACTACAGAATCTTCACCTATCAGTGTTTCTGTTTTTTTTTTAAAGTATTACCTTACAAACACCTCTAGAAAGATTGACAGACCTAACCAAGATTCACCATGTAAGCACCATCAAAGAAGACACCAGTACGGTGAAACAGACATTCTGAAGACGCCAGTACGGTGAAACAGACATTCTGAAGACGCCAGTATGGTGAAACGTATGTCGGAGTGGGGATTCATTATTTCTGGGTCCCATATGTAACACTTACTCAATCACTATATCCAGAACGAGGCATGAATCGCATGCCGGCACGAGCCTGGTATACCCTATCCGCACACGCTGTAGACACCTTAGTACCGGGAATGGTACACGCATATTTTGACCTACCGTAAAAAGTCGTCAAACACCTCTGGTGAGTTGCCATCTACCTCATGAGCACTCGTGGTGAATCACTTTTTGTAGACACATCAAACCAGAAGCACTTTAATTCATGTATTATTTGGTTTTGGGTTTGTCACATTGGACTTTATTAGTTTGCATATGTTACCAACATGGTATATCTTTTATTCGTTTGATTCACCAGATATGTGATGTTTTTTTAGTGCCAACACCTTTACATTTAGTTCATTTTTATGCAGGAGTGATTATGTCACTTATTTAAAGGGGCAGCTAAACTATTCCAATTTCACATTTAGGCGCCATCATCAGTCACACTGTTTATACCATAAAAGAAGGGCCCTAACTAAGCTAGCAAAGACAAAAAGAAAAGTGTGAATGGGTAGGGGAACATTGTACCCCTACCCATTCACCAAAAAAGTGTCAAGAAAGTAAAAACTACAGCAGACAGTTTATGACAATTCCTTTATTATAAAAAAAAAAGTGTCCCGTGATGTAAATCCATTGTCAATCACAGCGCAGACGGTCCAGAGAAAAAAAAACGTAAAAACTCTGCCTCCATGGGAGGCGTCCCACCGTCTTCAGCCTTTTCATGGTGACAGCTGTTATATAGCCATGGACAGGGCCACCCGGTGATGTAAACGGGTGACCCTGCCCCCTCTGACATCACATGACGTCAGAAGGGGTAGGGTCACCCGGTTACGTTATCGGGTGGCCCCACCCTTGGCTATATAAATGGGACCCCCATACCATATTTTTTTGGCACATGGTTCCCCTTAACAACTCCAATACAGTGTTCTATAAATTACACTGCCTACATGGACTGAATATAGTGTCTACACTGAATATCGAGTCTATGCTAAATGCAGAGTATACATATATATACAGTGTATATACTAGACTGTATATATATCAAATACACTGCAACTAACTAACCTGTCTGCCTAATCTAGCTCAAATTATCTCTGTCTACACACTATACACGGCTGCTCTGTAAGCAGCCTTATATAGTGTGCAGCGTGGACTTAACCTCCCTGAGCCATGATTTGCCAATTATGGCTCTCTCAGCAGAGCATGCTGTGATTGGCCAAAGCATGCATTTTATTATGGATTTGCTTGACTTTGCAACCAAACACAATTATTTTTGGTTCAACTAAACCTTTTATTTACAACATAAAGGTGTCACTATGGGGGCTAAATTCTTCCCTACATAGATACATAGTTACATAGTAGGTGAGGTCGAAGTCCAACCTATGTGTGTGATTATATGTCAGTATTACATTGTATATCCCTGTATGTTGCGGTCGTTCAGGTGCTTATCTAATAGTTTTTTGAAACTATCGATGCCCCCCGCTGAAACCACCGCCTGTGAAAGGGAATTCCACATCCTTGCCGCTCTTACAGTAAAGAACCCTCTATGCAGTTTAAGGTTAAACCTCTTTTCTTCTAAATTTAATGAGTGGCCACGTGTCTTATTAAACTCCCTTCCGCAAAAAAGTTGTATCCCTATTGTGGGGTCACCAATATGGTATTTGTAAATTAAAATCATATACCCTCTCAAGTGTCTCTTCTCCAGAGAGAATAAGTTCAGTGCTCGCAACCTTTCCTCATAACTAATATCCTCCAGACCCTTTATTAGCTTTGTTGCCCTTCTTTGTACTCGCTCCATTTCCAGTACATCCTTCGTGAGGACTGGTGCCCAGAACTGGACAGCATACTTCAGATGAGGCCGGAACCAAAGTCTTGTAGAGTGGGAGAATTTTCGCTTTATCTCTGGAGTTAATCCCCTTTTTAATGCATGCCGATATTCTGTTTTCTTTGTTAGCAGCAGCTTGGCATTGCATGCCATTGCTGAGCCTATCATATACTAGGACCCCTAGGTCCCTTTTAATCCCAGATTTCCCCAGAGGTTCTCCCCCTAGTGAGTAGATTGCATTCATATTTTTGCCACCCAAATGCATTATTTTACATTTTTCTACATTAAACATTTGCCATGTAGTTGCCCACCCCATTCGCCCGTAGCTTGGCGAATCTGTTTATGGCCAAGCAGGAGGAGGATATCGTCTATGCCCAGATAAGACCTGAATTTTTTACTTTGAGCAAGGTACATAGACAACATCCTCCTCCTTTGGGATGGAGATCTGGATTCCTTGAATCGTTTCATGATACATTTGAATATTAATAATAGAGGCATCTCGGACCAATCTTTTGTCCTCAAACGTAAATTTATTGATAAGGGGTATGTAGCTAAGGACATTGATGTTGAAATTCAGAAAGTTTTGAATATAGATAGAAATACGTTGTTGGCTGACGGGGTCCGCCAACAAGATGATCAAAAGTTCAAATGGTCTTTTTTTACTACATTTTCAGTTCAACACAGACAGATCAAAGAGATTATAAGAAAGCATTGGAGAGTCTTGAAAAATTACCGGTATCTGGGCCCTGTACTCCCTGATCGAGCATGAGTTATTTATAGGGGTGCTACTTCTTTGCAAAGTAGTGTCGCACCAAATGTGGTTGACCCCCCCAGCGAGGATTTCCTTTTCCATCAGGTCAAGGTTTCTATCCTTGCCATAGGTGTAATGTATGTCATCATAACACTTGCGACAGGAAAAAAACTGAGGCCTTTATGTCCACCATGACAGGCCGCACATATCAGATGAAACACTTTACCACTTGTGCTACACATAATATAGTCTCTCTGTTGACTTGCCCATGCAAGAAACAGTATGTGGGTCGCATTATTCGTCCCTTTTCTGTTAGGGTAAATGAACACATTACAAATATCAAGAATGGCAAGACTAATCATAATGTCCCGAAACATTATCTTCGCCACCACAACAGAGACCCTTCAGGTTAGTTTTTAATTATAGTCAAATTTATTGAGCATTAGAGAGTTGAATCTAGTATTAGAGGTGTATTGCGTTTAGAGACATTCTGGATATACAAATTGAAATCTTATTGACCCCATGGTATGAATGTTGATTGGGGACATTAATGCGTTCATCAACAAATCCTGAAGGTTATAATTCTGTATCCTGTTTTACAAGTTTTTAGCAATTTTATACGTGGCTCTCCTTTTTAGGTATTATGTAGCTTAATTTTCAGACACCATGTATGTTTGTCTATTATCAAACATTATTGTGTCTATATGACACGTCGCTCAGGTCTGTTTAGACGAGCGTGTTGTACATGCTCTAAGATTTAGAACTTTTATATTTGTGTAGGCACATATATTGTGTATATATTTGTGTATACCAGGCTATCTGATGGCCTGGTATACCAAGGCATAACAGTCATTATATTTATATACCAAGGCATAATTGTCATTGTATTTAAAAACTGCTTGTTTAGAGCGAAGCTCGGCTCTCAGATAGAGTGCCATTTTAGTTTTGTCACACAATGTCATGCCATGTGTCAGCCGACCTGGGCTTGGCTTGGTGTGCATCGTCAGTGTCACGTTCCCTAAAGGCATGATTCTAATACGGGATGTCACGTGGCAGCAGACCAAAGCGGGGCTTGGTTTGCGCCATGGCTGCCATTGTGGTTCTATATCTCTAACAGACGCCCGTCCAGAGTGAGGCTTGGCTATAAAGCTGAGCATCATTTTGGTGCATCACGTGACGCTGAGGACATCAAACCAAGGTGAAGCTTGGTCTGTGTCTCGGGCCCCATCCTTTTAACCACTTCAGCCCCCGGAAGAATTGGCTGCCAAATAACCAGAGCACTTTTTGTGATTCGGCACTATGTCGTTTTAACTGACAATTGCGCGGTCGTGCGACGTGGCTCCCAAACAAAATTGACGTCCTTTTTTTTCCCCACAAATAGAGCTTTTTTTTGGTGGTATTTGATCACCTCTGCGGTTTTTATTTTTTTGCGCTATAAACAAAAATAGAGCAACAATGTAAAAAAAAAAAAAAAGTACTTTTTGTTATAATAAATATCCCCCAAAAATATATAAAAAAAACAAATTTTTTCCTCAGTTTAGGCCGATGCGTATTCTTCTACATATTTTTGGTAAAAATGAACACAATCAGCATTTATTGATTGGTTTGTGCAAAAGTTATAGCGTCTACAAAATAGGGGATAGTTTTGTGGCATGTTTATTAATATTTTTTTTTAACTAGTAATGGCGGCGATCAGCGATTTTTATCATGACTGTGACATTATGCCGGACACATCGGACACTTTTGACGCTATTTTGGGACCATTCACATTTATACAGCGATCAGTGCTATAAAAATGCACTGATTACTGTATAAATGTGACTGTCAGGAAAGGGGTTAACCACTAGGGGGCTAGGAAGGGGTTAAGTGTGTCCTAGGGAGTGATTCTAACTGTGTGGGGGCTGGGATTACTGTGACACGACACTGATCGTTGCTCCCGATGACAGGAAGCAGACGGTCAGTGTCCTGTCACTAGACAGAACGGGGAGATGCCTTGTTTACACAGGCATCCCCCCATTCTTCAGCTCTGTGACACAATTGCGGAACACAGGTGGAAATCGAGTCTCTGCGGGTCCCGCGGGCATGGTCACGGAGCTCACGGCAGGGGCGCGCACGCCTACACGGCGGCAAATTTAAAGGGCCGTATATATACGCCCATTTGCCTGTCCGTTCCATTCTGCCAACGAAAAAGTGCGTGCGGCGGTCAGCAAGTGGTTAAACACATGATCTTATCACATGATGCTCCATGTCAGCGTACCAAAGAGAGGCTTGGTCCGTGCCACGGATGCCATTATGTTTCGATAATAAGACTCTATATTGCCTAGTTAGAGACTTGGAGCCTACGCCATATGCCATGTCAGATACACTTCCAGTCGGGTGAAAGTGCGGTCACGCGGACATGATTGGCAAATAAATTATGACTTACATTATGTTTTGTTGCAGTACATGGGGGGCCAGCTCATACCCCAGATGACGTTTTAGTGGATGAAACGCGTCAGACCGTACTGTGGTGGCTCCATGACACTGCATTTTTATTCCTTTCCTGTGATCACACTATAAAGCGCCTGTATTTGTCTACATTGATGTAAGTGCTAGTCAATAAACATTTTTAGTCAATGATTTTATGCTATTTGGCGATTTTTTCCGTCTATGACCATTTTTCTAATGATAGGAGCATAACCCTTTTGGATGTTGGATTCGTGCTCCCATGCACTCCTGTTTTCTGGTCCCTAGAAAATTCACGTTTATCCAGTGTTTTTGCGTGTTTGGCACTTTGCCGCTGGCAGAGGGCCCACAGTATCCGGTACCCAATTATTCTATGTGGTTGTGGCTACACATTGGATAGTGAACCCTGTCCTTGGTGGTTGTCCTCTCCAAGAGGTACTGAGAACCTCTTCTGTGGTGTTTACCTTGATAAAGGCAGAACATCCACTCTTCACCATTTATGAACTTTTTCTTACTTGAAGTCACTTTTTCTACTTCTTCTGGACTCACTTACGTTTTTTGAATCTTTTTACATGGACATTGTGATTCATATTGTTTATATGTCACTATTTATTAGGTGCCAGTCATTGGCCTTAATACATTTTGCACTGTCACTTTATATTGTTTGCACATTTGTATATCCTTCAATATTCATATATGCCACAGGTGCCAGTCATTGGCCTTATTGCATTTCTGCACTGTCACTTTAATTGTGTACTCATTTGCAAATATATATAGCGCTGCACCCTATTTTTAATTTATAAATTGCTAAAGAGATGATAGGATCATGTTGCATTTTAAATCATGCTCCACAGGAGCTTGAACTTGATGCACAGCGCATTCACAATCTAATAAGAAGAATCTAATTTACATGGGCTGGCATTCAGTAATGACTTATTTACTTAAGTATGAATTGAATGCAGGCATGCTGGGTTTATCAGTATCCTATCATCAGCCCCAACATTGGCACACTGGGAGAGGAGACATTGTTATCATTTTTATTGCATAAATGCACCAGAAGCGCTTCAGCCAAAGTTACATACTTCTACTACATACTACATTCTGTACATGTCAGCTTAATAATTTTACTGCAACAGATTTACTATGGATTACGCAATTTGCAAATTCTTCCTGAACGTGACTGTGCATATACTGTACCCATGTGATGTTATTTTCAGTATGACTATTACTTCATAAATGAATTTTCAGCTTGCTGATGGACTGTTCCCCCTATAACAGTGCCTTACAGTTATCTGCTAAGGTTATTTTTGTCCTAATGGATGACCAGGGTTCAGAGCAAGTGGGCTGAATAATGGTAGATATTAGACTGGGGGCATCTAGTGTCAGAATAAAAGTAATGGGGAAGAGATCTCTAGAATGAAGCTGAATATTGTAGCAAAACTGGTTTCCTTGTTTTATCATTATATTGACTATTCGCTTTTATCTTTTTTTTTTTTTTTTTTCTGCTTTAAGTGGATGCCCCAATTTTGTCTAGCTGCTCTTGTCTCATTTTCTGACTTCTAGGTTTTCTAAATCGAGACTTTCTTAAGTAAGGATATATTAATTACCAGTTTACTTTCAACAAAGCAATGTGTTGCGTCACTTCTCTACATTATATATCACAGGACATGCACGCACCCATATAAGGTGCTCACTTCCAGTAGTCAATTTGACTGCAATGTGATGCCACCAATGAATCATTGTTAACATGCTTACATTTAAGACACTTACTTCATTGATGCTGATTTCAGCTTCCACATACTGTAAACCTTTCTGCAGGATGGAGATAAGAGCGGCAGGTGGCACTAGTGTCCCATTGATGTTAGACTGGCTGATGTGACTTTCAATTCCAAATGTGAATGCAGAGTGAGAGAAACCTGAAAACAAGGAAAGCCAGCTATGACATTCATCAAAAAAAAAAATCCCTGCTTAAAAAATAGCAACAACAACCAGCAGATTTATAACCAGGTTGGGCACTTTTTCTGCTCCATTGTACAATACATAAAAATGTATTTTATATTGTCATTAACAAAAAAAAATATACTAGCTTATAAAATTTCCAAAATTTACATATTTTGTCTCTAAAAAACACCACCTATTCAGAATGGATATTTTTATTAGCGGTATGTGAGATGTTAGAGATTATGTCTCCCAAACAATTATAACTGTGCAGGAAATAGAAGCATAATGATCCTCAGCATTGTAATTATATGAAACCTCCTGAAGGGATAAGCTTGTGCACCCAGCTATGATTTGATGTACAATGTTCAGTATTTATCTGGTGACCAGTAGAGCTGAGCCATTTCTTTCAGTCGAAATGCTTTAAAAGGGAATCTAGTTTAACCTATGCTGCAAAATAAGGATACAATAAGGCCCCTTTCACACGGAGGGTCCGTTCAGGTCCGCCTGTCAGTTTTTTAGGCGGACCTGCACGGACGCTCCATGTAGCCCTATGGAGGCACGGATGTCAGCGGTGACATGTCCGCTGACATCCCGCTCCGCTCCGCCAAAGTGTGACGGAGGAAAACCCTATTTTTCCTTCCGTCGGCGGAGCGGATTGGATGACAATGAACTCTACGGTCCGTCGTCATCCGATTCCCCATAGGGGAGAGCGGCGCTCTGACAGGGCGGTCCCTGCACAGTGTGCGGGGACCGCCCAGTCATCCGCCGGCTCAGCGGGGATCAACTGAGCGATCCCCGCTGAGCAAGCGGAGGTTCACGGGGCGGATCATGACTGATCTGCCCCGTGTGAAAGAGCCGTAAAGGTGAAACATGTTTCATTAGATATACAAGGTTATTCAAAAAGATGGAGCAGATTTCAACTTTTTATTTCAAATAAACTGTAAAGCCTTGTACACACGATCGGTTTTCCTATGGATTCTAATCCGATGGATTTTTCCATCAGAAATTCGATGAAGCTGGCTTCCATCAGTCTTCCCTACACACCATCAGTCAAAAATCCGAACGCCCCAAACGCCGTGATGTAAAACACTCTGACAAGCCGAGAAAAATTAAGTTTAATGCTTCTGAGCATGCGTCGACTTGATTCTGAGCATGCGTGGGTTTTTTATCCGATGGAGTTCCACACAGACGATCGGAATTTGCTATCGTTTTTTTCCCCATCGGATAAATTTAAAACATGTTCTATTTTTTCTCACCGATGGAAAAAAGACCGATGGGGCCCATAAACGATCGGTTTGCCCGATGAAAAAAGTCCATCGGACTGTTTTCATCGGTAAAACCGATCGTGTGTACAGGGCTTAAGTGATAGAAGCACATTCTGCACATCACTGGATAGAAGAAGGTTGAATGTTAAAAGCCCGCCAAGAAGTTCCATTCAATGCCACACAACGGCACTGTTTCTTGTTTATAGGAAAATGCTGATGCCACAGGAGAAGTCATTTTGTGTGCTGCAGTTTGCGAAGTGTGCATCCATTGTTCAAGTACAAAGTGATATCTGCCTTTGTTTCAACAAACAGCCTCCTGTCATAAGCAAATTTATGAGTGGCATAAAAGATTAATTGAAGATGGTTGCATAAGCAAACAGAATAATATTCATGCAAGATGGTTCCCCCCGCCTGACTTTCACTTGGAGGTCCGACATTATCTGAACGACGCCATTCCAGAATGATGGATTGGAAGAGATGGACAACAAGATTGTGTTATCTTCTGTGGCCTCCCAGGTCACCAGACTTTACCCCCTGCAATTTTTATCTGTGGGGGGATACATAAAAGAAAGCATGTTTGTCCCACCTATGCCTGCTACTCTTTAAGATCTGAGACATCAGAGTGTTGAAGCTGTGAATTCAATAATTAGTCACCAGTTGGTTTGTGTGTGGCAAGAAATGGTCTATAGTTTTGATGTCAAACAACACATGGTGCTTAAGTTGAGTGCATACAGCCTCAAGGACCATAAAACTTTAAACCTTCCTCTATCCAGTGATGTGTGGAATGTGCTTCTATCCCTTACAGTTTGTTTGAAATACAAAAGTAAAATCTGTTCCAGCTCTTTGAATAAGCCTGTACATTATTTAATATAAAACATTTATAGCACCTTGCATTTGGAATACCAGTTATATAATGCTCTGCACCATAGGTGACCAAATGACTTAGGCCCCATGCCAGTAGTGTATTTAGGTTTTGTGCTGCCCTAGGCCTGACTAAACTCGTGCACCCCCTAATTTAAATATAACACACCCCCTCCTGTCAAGGCCACACCCCTTTCTGTTTAAGACCTGCCCTGAAATTTTCGAGTGGGGACACAATTTCTGGGGGCCTAGGGGGGGGCAATGGATTCCCTTGATTTGCATAGATTTCCTCTCACTTCCTGTTTGGTTATGGGGCAGGAAGTGAAGGGAAATCTCTGTAATTGGGACAGGGATGGTAAAAAATAAACTGACAGGGGCTATAACCCTCCCTTACTCGATCCAAAATGAAAAAAAAAAAGTGCCTTTAGTTGTACTTTAAGCACAAATTTCTCATAATTTTATAGGGAGGACTAAGAAGATATAACCATGCCAGTGGTGCAGCAGAAAACATATAGCACAGTAAGGAAGATTTGTGGTCCAGGATGATAGGACAGTCAAAACAGCCCCACAGTTGCGGAATGCCGTCAGCCCGCATACAGGAAGCATTGCAGCTGCTTTATGGGGGTGCTAGACTAATTTACCTCTCAGCCCAGTCTGCCCCATAAGACTGGCGCTACACTAACAGTGTAGCGCAAGCCGACGGGTCTCTTTCCTAGGCCTGGGCCTTGTTGGCCTAGGCCAGCATACAGCGTTGCCCCATGCACACGAGACGCCGGTGCAAACTCTGCTGAACGCATGTTTTTAAAGGCTGAAACCGGCATTTAGAAACGCTGGTTTTTCCGCGATTTTAGCGGCATTTTACCGCGTTTGCGTCTATAAGCGTTTAGTTAAGAAACATCATAAGACCCTCCCTAAGCTCAAAAAACTGTATTATTTAACCATTTCAGACATTTTGTGAGACCAGAGTGAGTAGCAGCAGCTGAGAGAGCAGCAGTGTACTTGTATTTAGCGTGTCACTTGCCACATCACCTGCCACATGCTGTGGATTGTCCACTTGCCATGTCACCTGCCACAAGTTGTGGATTGTCCACCTGGCCACGTCACCTGCCACAAGTTGTGAATTGTCCACTTGCCACGTCACCTGCCACGTCACCTGGCCATGTCACCTGCCACAAGTTCTGAATTGTCCACTTGCCACATCACCTAACACGTCACCTGGCCACGTCACCTGCCACAAGTTGTGGATTGTCCTCTTGCCACGTCACCTGGCCACGTCACCTGCCACAAGTTGTGGATTGTCCACTGGCCACGTCACCTGGCTACGTCACCTACCACAAGTTGTGGATTGTCCACGTCACCTGCCACAAGTTGTGAATTGTCCACTTGACACGTCACCTGCCACGTCACCTGCCACAAGTTGTGGATTGTCCACTTGCCATGTCACCTGGCCACGTCACCTGCCATGTCACCTGGCCACGTCACCTGCCACACGTTGTGGATTGTCCACTGGCCATGTCACCTGGCCACGTCACCTGCCACATGTTGTGGATTGTCCACCTGGCTACGTCACATGCCACAGGTTGTGAGTTGTCCACTTGCCACGTCACCTGCCATGTCACCTGGCCATATGACCTGCCACAAGTTCTGAATTTTGTCCACTTGCCACATCACCTGCCACGTCACCTGGCCATGTCACCTGCCACAAGTTGTGGATTTTCCTCTTGCCACGTCACCTGGCCACGTCACCTGCCACAAGTTGTGGATTGTCCACTGGCCACGTCACCTGGCCACGTCACCTGCCACAAGTTGTGGATTGTCCACTGGCCACATCACCTGCCACAAGTTGTGAATTGTCCACTTGACACGTCACCTGCCACGTCACCTGCCACAAATTGTGGATTGTCCACTTGCCACGTCACCTGGCCACGTCACCTGCCATGTCACCTGGCCACATCATCTGCCACACGTTGTGGATTGTCCACTGGCCACGTCACCTGGCCACGTCACCTGCCACAAGTTGTGGATTGTCCACTTGCCACGTCACCTGGCCACATCACCTGCCACATCACCTGGCCACGTCACCTGCTCCAAGTTGTGGATTGTCCACTGGCCACATCAACTGGCCACGTCACCTGCCACATCACCTGGCCACAAGTTGTGGATTGTCCACTTGCCACAAGTTGTGAATTGTCCACTTGCCATGTCACCTGCCACGTCACCTGGCCACGTCACCTGCCACAAGTTGTGGATTGTCCACTTGCCACGTCACCTGCCACAAGTTGTGGATTGTCCTTTAGCCACAAGTTGTGAATTGTCCACTTGCCACGTCACCTGCCACAAGTTGTGGATTGTCCACAATGCAGTGCAAGCAATTACAGTTTTTTTTATATTTTTTAATGGTTTTTCATCATTTGCCATCATTTTTGAGATTTCTAATGTAAAAAAATAGGTCACCTTTAAAAATGCTTATAAACAAAATCGCGGCAAAACACTGGTACCGCGTTTAGCCGCGTTTAGCGTCTGAAACGTTGCCCTTTTTTGCGTCTGAACCCATCTTTTTGCTTTAAGAAAAACGAGGTTAAACGCAACTGCATATAAACGGCAATAAACAAGACTTTGTGCATGGTCACATAGGATAACATTGAATGGGTTCAGGGGCAGTTGAAAAAAGTGTCCAACTGCCTCTGAACGCGAGTTTAACAGCAAATAACAGCGTTTCGCGTGCATGGGGCCTTACATGTTTTTGTGCATGTTAATAATGTTTTGTGTCGAGAGTTCCTTTTTGAAAATTAAAAATGCAATTTAAATGCTAAGAGGTGAATAAACAGATAGTCTGTTGCTCTGTTCTAGCATTCTAGCAAAAATGTTACAGATAGCACTAGAGGAGTGGGTCATTTGGCAGGTGTTCAAAGAGCAAAAAGACTATGCTTTGGACATCTCCCTAATAAGAAAAATGTGTAGGTGGCTAACCCTATTACTGTAGATGTAAGAAAGTAATGCCCTGTACACACGATCGGTTTTACCGATGAAAACAGTCCGATGGACTTTTTTCATCGAACAAACCAATCGTGTATGGGCCCCATCTGCCTTTTTTCCATCGGTGAGAAAAAATAGAACATATTTTAAATTTATCCGATGGAAAAAAAAAAAAACTATAGCAAATTCTGATCGTCTGTGTGGAACTCCATCGGAGAAAAAACCCACGCATGCTCAGAATCAAGTCGATGCATGCTCAGAAGCATTGAACTTAATTTTTCTCGGCTCGCCGGAGTGTTTTACGTCACCGCGTTTTGGACGGTCGGATTTTAGACTGATGGTGTGTAGGCAAGACTGATGGAAGTCAGCTTCATCGGAATTCCGATGGAAAAATCCATCAGGTTTGAATCCATAGGAAATCCTATTGTGTGTACAGGGCTTTAGAGTCACTGTAAATAGGGGGCTTTATTTAGCTACTGGTAGGCCAGGTTGTGTCTGGGTTTGGAGGTGCAAAATTATGAAAAACGTATTTTATCCTATAGAAATCCAGTGGAATCTTACTAGCATTAGCTTTTTTGCTCTGTTTACAAGTTATTAATAAATGGGGTTGTGAGCAAATACACCTAAGGTGCTACACAAATACTCCTCCCAAAAAGTGGGGAGAGGGACACATAAAAAAGTAGGACTTTTATTTCCTCTGAATGAGACATGCACCCTGAAGCCCCTCAACCTGCCTGGATGGGAACCCTTGGTAACAAACTTTTCTACACTGTTGCAGGGCTCAGCACTGTCACAATTGATACATTCTTTATTTTATTAAAAATGTAAAAGACATATTTAATGCAATTTAAAACACATCATATACAGTTCCAACTCTCATTTTATACATTGTTTGAAATTGAATCATTTTCTTCTCAAAAATCACTTCTTCAGGATCTGCACTGCAATCGTGGCTTGTTCATCATGTACAATCTGAGAATGAGCTGATGTCTAAAAGGACCAACAATATCCTATATTGTCTCCAATTAGGCATAAAGAGATGTAATATCACACTCTGAATTTAAACAAACAAACCAGAAAGGTGGTGCCCCTCTAGCAAGGTAAATAAACCTCCAGGTGAGTGAAAGTTTACAAATGTCATCCAACTTTTTAAATGTTATTATCCTTTGGAGAGGAAGGTCTAGCTGACCACTCATGTCCTTATGTGAATGCCTATTAATAACTAATAAAATAAAAAAATAATAATAATACAAATACCTAATGTGCTGACAGAGTAATTCTCCCTATGTAGACACTATATTCTGAATACTGATTTTTGAACTATGTAGGAATATAGTGTCTAGGATAGGGAAATCTCGCATTTATTTTCCCATTATGGTCCCATTATAGTAAAAAAAATTACAGTGTGAAATCTGGAGTGAAATAGGCATCATGAATGAAAAGCTTTATACAATAACATTCATGATAGAGCAAACTGAAACAAAAATTGTAATTAGTTACTATAGGCAACAAAGACATTTGTTCTCACCTTCTGAGAGAAACATCAAGAAAATAAACATTCTGTTAAAGCCAAACTACAGGTTAAACGTGAAATACACTGTTGCAATACATATATGTAAACTGTTTTATCTGCTGAAAACACTGTATTGCTACTCTTCACCCAGGCCCTGCACTCCCTTAAAGAGGAAGTAAACCCTCGGAACAAAACCGGGAAAAAGACAAACCCTGCAGGACAAAGGCATAATCATGTATTACTTACCTTAGATCGAGGCCCCCATAGCGGTCCACGTCTCCCCCTCCGGCACCAACATGTTGTCCCGGAGTGACTTCCTGTTATCGCCGCTCTGGCGCTGTGATTGGCCGGAGCGGCGATGACGTCACACGCATGCGCGCTGGGGCCAGCAAGAACCCATTCAGAAAACCGGCAATGATGCCGGCCCGCTACTGCGCATGCGTGTGACGGCTTAATCGTGTAGGTTAAGGAGAAATTTCTTGCACCTACAGGTAAGCCTTAATCTAGGCTTACCTGTAGGTGCAAGTTGTGTGGTTGGGTTTACAACCACTTTAAACCTTTATACAGGATTCATTGTAGTTGAGCTGTGCAGCCTGGCCTATGACCTTCCCCAGAATTGCATTGGACATTGAATGAGCAGCAGCACACTCATAAGATTATTGCTCTGCTCTTTCTTCCTTTCGAGAAGCTCTCGTGTTAAATGGCCAACACTGTTCAATCCAACAGAGCCTGATAAGCTGATGCTGGCCCTATCTCCACTGCTGTACAAATGGTTACAAAAGGTTGAAACGGTTTGGCCATTTTCACTGTAAGATGTTAAAGGATAACTTAACCTAAAAAGAACCCCAGCCCTTCTTCCAAAAAACAAACCTTATCTAACCTAGAATCCCCCTACCCAGGTGCTTACTTTGTGCTCTTTCAACAGTTACTTCACTAAGTGTTTACATCCTTGGGCCCCAAAATCTTTCTTAAGCTGGCTAAATACTAGTAGATTTTCTAACAAATGGTTGTATGAAAATTCTCATCAGTACATCCGATGACATGATGAATGTCTTTTGAAAGTACTTAAAAAAAGTTTGCTTTTAACAGTCAATTTGGGAGTCAATTGACTTTCTTGAAATTCAGTGTGACCCTACTAATGATTAAAAGATTGAATGAATGAAGTTAGAATAAACATTTTCAAACACAGTTCTACTATTGTATGGCCAGCTTGAGTGCCCTTAATTTTGCCCTGTGTAGTAACTTTTTATAGGTTTTAATGGGGCAGTACTCCTACAATAGAGGCATTAGGAGCATGGCAGAATTTAAGTCTATAGTTACACAGGCATGACCATCATTGTAGAAGATTTTGGGGTCCAAGGTAAACACTTTTGGAGGGGGGCATTGTTCTTTTTTGTCATTGAAATTGTACCTTAGCTCTAGAATGAGTAAGCATGGCCCGTAATGCTTCTAAATTTTGGATACCAGTCTATTTTATTAACAATGTGATTAACAGTCTTTATAAAAGCTAACTTATATGAAACTGATACAGTTATCAAGAGCCTTAGCACAAAAGTAGATATGAAATGGAACCAAGGCATTGTAAAAAGTCATTATCAGCAGTCATAATTCCGATGTGATACACGCAATGAATTCTGTGGGTCTCTGGCAGAAGACTAATCTGCTTAAAATAACATTTTTTCTGAGCTTTCCCTGCTATTTGGAAATAATTATATGTCTGGATTTCTTATGAAGCTATTCTGCAACCAAAAACACAGCCTTATGTTTTGATTTGCATATTTCTTATGCAGCAAATAAACTACACTGAAAAAGCACTGCTGTGTTATTTGTCGAGATAAAATATAAATTAAGGGAATGCAGTACTTTACACCGCATTGCTGCTATGGTTCCTATTTTCATTCCCAACAGTCATTTGTCTTGAAATGAAAGGAAAACATTAACATTTCTATTTCTGGTTTTGGATCACAGCTATGCTACGATTTTTAATAGTTCTAATTTTGAGAATTTATTGAAAAACTCCATTCATTCTTGTAGTTAAAATTAGAAATCTGTTACTGTCCTGAATTATGTTGCAGTGTGGCATTTTGACATTTTTAGGCTTTTTGGTAGTTTGGGTGCCCATCCACAGACAGTTGAATGGGCACCCAAACCTAACCTGACATGGGTGATCAGATGGTTAACAACTATGGCAAAAGGCAGCCCTTCTGGCAATTTAATGCCAGCAATAACTTACCAGATTATGCAGGACAAAAGCAGCAGTATGAGAATCTCAAGAAAGCATTAATAAGAACTTCATACAGTTGACAATTTGCTTTCAAGGTATTAAATATCTACTCATAGGCATGCATGCAGCATGTGCCTGGGCACATCCTAATTACGCCGTGCGGTGCAGATTCCCCCTGCTGCCCAGGTTCCCACTCCATGTCCCCCTCCCTGCAGTGCTTGTGGGTTCCCCTTCACTTTTCTCTCGCTGGCTGCTGTAGGGGATGTTTTAGGGTGGAGAGCAGGGGAAAAATCTGGAAAACAAGTAATTTATTGGCTCCTTCCTATTCTGAATAAACACAGTGAGTGATCGATACCGATCTAATTGTAAGTGCCACACTGACTTCATTGTGCTACAGTAAGAGGTCTTGCAGCACCATAAAATTGAAAAGTAATGTCAGCAGAGGCAGCAAAACGTAACAATAAGCTAGGAAGCTGATTCTTCATATAGTTGATGTCTATTTTCCATTGAATCATATAAAAACACAGGTAACGTGTTTCATGGCAATATCCTGGCCAGTGGCCACTTCCTTGGGGTGGTGCTTAGGACACTGATGAAAGAATATATCGGTGTCATTTTATGAAGAATTAGCTTCCTAGCTCATCCTTTAAATTTGGAATGCTTTTGCTGACTACCTCCCAATTTTTGGTTGTCCAAGACATCTTTCTGCAAATAAACCAGGATCCATTGATTGCAGTGCACCAGATTGTCCTGATCACCCTACTTAGCATAGTGTGCAACTGCCTCTGCATGGGGGACAGCTATGTTTCCCACAGGCTCCTATACCAGGTTGTCTGACCCCTTATATAGAAGCTCAGCAACCTCACAGATGTGTGTACATAACCACATTTTTCCTTTCTCCTCAAGATATCTTTCAAATTTCTACAAAATAAGGATCTCTCCTGTGGCCTTCTGGCTTTGTTTTTTTCCTCTCTTCATTTTTCGGAGGTTAAGTAGTCTAGTGCTACAATGCCTGCCTCTTATATTTCTAGAATTTCACTGCCGTATTTTCAGCTACTTGTTCATCTTATCAGAAGATTGTGTGATAGACTCTATTGCAGGGATCCTCAAACTACGGCCCTCCAGCTGTTGCAGAACTACAACTCCCATGAGGCATTGCAAAACTCTGACATTCACAGACATGACTAGGCATGATGGGAATTGTAGTTCCTAAACACCTGAAGGGCTGTAGTTTGAAGACCCCTGCTCTATTGCATAGTCACAGAAAAATTGTTTTGCTATTTACAGGGTATAAATACAAACAATTGCCTTAAAGTAGTGTCTGTTGGATGAAGAAAACTGTCTCAGAAGAGATTTTTTTTCACTTGTATATTGCAATATGCAGTATCATAAAGATACAGTACTTGGTTGCTACTTTGTTGCTTTGGCAAGCAAATTGTTATTGCACAGTTGTTCGGGGCTCCAACGCTGACACATAAGCTCACCTTTTTATTATTGATAGATCGACTTGTGTACAATCAGCCTTCCCATACATGGATTGAAATTTAGATTCATGTATGGCTGGCTTAAGTCTTCCAAATGATCATTCTTACAAGAAGTAGAATTACGATCTTAAAAGCATGTTCTGAATAAATGAATCTAAAAAGGGTGCAGATGGATCATCTTGCCCAGAGAAAGGCCGGATTTGTCCAGCACTGTGATAATGTTCCATTGCAAAGTCATGGAATGGATTTGAGTAAATAAGACTATTTTAAAGGCAGTTTTATTAATTATTCCAGGGATAGGAAGACCTAAAGATCTAAAAGGTATCTGGGGAGTATTTAGGTGCTACAAGTGATATGATAGAATTAGAGATATTGTCTCAAAGTCCAGAATCCATTTGAAGACCTCCAAGGCCCGCATTATTAAAAGTGGACTCCAAGGTTAGAGAGGTCAGGTATTCTATGACTGAAATATCCCTGAGGTGAATATGACCCAAAACTGAAGTTAGGACCTTAGTAAATAGTCTCAGAGCTGAGGCAAGGCTGATGGAAGGGCCACAAACTGATAGAGGTAATTGCCAACTGCAAAGGAAAGAATTGGCAATGACCTGGAAAGATAGGAATGTGTAGTTATGCATTCTTTATCCCAATGGATGCTAAGAAGTCTATAAGCAATTAGGAAAGGCAGTCACTGACTGACTAGAGTCTATCTGAAACTTTTAAAGATGAACAAAGGCATTGAAAGCCAAAATAGGATGAATGCATCTTTTGGATTTTGGAACTATAAACAGTTTTGAATAAAATCCTTGAATCTTCAGGTAAGTGTTACCGTGTTAACTTCCCGCACCCATGTTCTCTTTTCAAATCTCTGCAAAAGCCATAGAGCCAGGGCCATCTTTTCCATTGGGCACATGGGCAGTTGCCCGGGCGCCACACTTGCCTGGGGGGCCCCACCGGCTGCCCAGCGACCCCAGTAAAAAATGGTGGGAAGCGGCGGGTCAGAACTGTGCATGCACAGTTTGCGGAAATCGCCGAGAAGATCCGATCCTCCACGAGTGCTGCCTCTGTCTGTCCGCCAATGATGACGTTAGCCACACCCGCCAGACTTAAAAAAAAAAAAGCAGGAGGAGCTGAGGGTGAATGGACAGAGTAGAGTTGTCAGAGCAGACAGCACAGCAGGCTTGAAGCAGAGTGTGGCGGAGTCGGACCCCTGTCGGCAGTGCCGGTTTTCATGAGCCTGTAACCTGCCCAGCCACCAGCCAGTACACACACGGAGTGCCCTGGTCGGTGTCGTACGGTGAGTGGCTGTCTGGCTGACTGTGCAGCTTGCACAAAGAGATCGGGGGGTGGTCTGTTGCTCTGATGTAAGTGGGAACTCTGATGTAAAGAGAAAGCAGTGGACTCTGATATAAGGTGGTCTCTGGTCACAAGAGCCCCCCTTACATCAGCGTTTCCCCTTACTTCATGATCTGCAGCGTTCCCCTTTACATAAGAGTTCCCTTTCACTGTAAGGGGGAATCCTGCAGACTCGGATGTAAGAGGAAACTCTGTGCTGGCTGGGTTATAGTAACCTAACCTTCATGTCAATGAAGAAATGTTTTTTTTTTAACTTTTATTTTACTTTTTGTTTAACTTTTGTTTAACTTAACACATTGCTAATAGCACAATCTATATGTTTATAGTTTAAATACTGACATTTGCACTGTTATGCCGCGTACACACGATCGTGATTCACGGTGGTGAAAACACCACTGTGAATCACGACAGGAAAAATGAGGGAACGGCTTGTTCCCCCACACACGGCCGTTTTTCTCGTCATTTTTTCTCTTGACGAGAAAAACGACCGTGTGTAGGCTCTGCGGCAGTGTTTCCCTATGGGAAAACTGCCGCGGAAAAAAATGACAGGAATCACGACGAGAAAAATTAGAGCATGTTCTAATTTTTCTCGTCGTGATTAATGCCATTTTTCCCGTCGGGAAAAACGGCAAAAAGCCCACAGACGATAGTTTTTCTCGTCCAAAGGGAAAAATGTAATTTTTCCCGACGGGAAAAATGATCGTGTGTACGCGGCATTAGGCACTGAAAACTGTAATTTTAGGTACCTTTTTGCAGTGGCAGTAAAAATGTGGTTCTGCCAGTAAATGTCATGATTTTTGTCAGTAAAAAATTCTCGTGCGTGATTGTGTAGACAGGGCCCGAGTGCACCGTATTGCCCGGGGGCCTATAATGCTCTTAAGATGACACTGCATAGAGCAGATCTGCAAGGGTGGAGTTATTAAGAGCTTTTGGCTCCTTGGGGGTTCCAAGGAAGCTTGGGACCCCTGGGGCTCCTCCTGAGTGGATGGCAACTTGTGGGCCAATGACCATACTACAAGGCCATAAGACTGATGGGACATCTCAACTACCTAAGAGAGGCATACACAATTCATATATTATATATTATAGTTGGTCTCTAATAAACTGTAATTTTTATTCTGTGATATTGTTGCTTTTTGGATTGAGAAACCTTGTCAAATGTATTTATGATAGGCATTAAGGGTGTATCCGCTGATGCATAATAATACACTTCAACATCTCTTCAGCACACCTTTCAAATATTTTAATTGATTGTATTAATTCTGTAACTGCCCTCTCACAGAACTCGAAAATATAGCTATACAGTATTTGCCACTATGAGCTTATATTCATCATCAAAACTATGAAGGATTGCTAAGAGTTATTAAGAGAGCCAGTGATTCCTCATAGTTCAGATTGGACTTACTCTCCAAGTGAATTGGACTTTTTACAGAACCAAAGGCCAGACAAACTTTACACATATTTTACACTTTTACGTTTTATTTGACTGTTGCTTATTGCCTGTAAACCTAGTTACACTCAGGTCTAAGCATGGCTGCAAGTGATAAAGACATCTTCTCTAAAGGTGAGAATTGCAACTGCGGATGCTATAAACCAGTGGTCATCAACCCTGTTCTCACGGCCTACTAACAGGCCAGGTTTACAAGATAACTGAAATACATCACAGGTGATATCATTTGCTGCTCAGTGATTGCAGTATTCTGCATCTCCCCAAGGTATACATAAAACCTGGCCTGTTAGTGGGCCCTGAGGACAGGGTTGATGACCACTGCTATAAACGGTACATGTTTCTGTTAAAGCACATCATGTCGGCTATTGTGTGTGTATGTAAAGAGTTAACTGTGCAGCTAACCTGCTCCAATGATGATCACTTTCAGTCTGCTTGTGCGTGGACTTTTGTCCCAGAGCAGCAAAATCTCTGCACATGGTGGGATATGAAAGGGTAATGTCCCAGGCTATATATCCATCTAAGACTTTTTGACCCTTTTACTTCTCTAACACTTAAAGACACCACAGTTAGCTCTTATTCTGCATACTTATTCAGCCTGCATGAGGAGCCTGTCTGCATTGAAAACATGCAATACTCATCCAAACATACATGTGACACAGCAAACTAATCCATAATTAAATGTAGATATCTTAACTCCTTTGGGGCTGGCTGCAGGCTATCATTTAGACAGTAGTTCTTCAATTTAGTATGACAGGTGCCCTGTGTGTGTAATGTTACCAAATATATTGCAGACTGGTGTGAAATAACTATCATGATATGCTGTATAACATTGACCTTGATCATTATAAGACCTTTTTTTTCAATTAGATTCTACATGTTTTTCAAATTTCCCACTGGGAAAAGGTATTGTGGCATTTCACAGACCACATGTAGGCTATCTTTATGCATGTGCTCATGAAAGATATATAGACATTCCTAGTCCTATTCATAGATTGGTGTTTTTCAACAATGTATATTGTCAATGTACCTTATGCATCTATAGTAAGCTGTTGCCAATATCCAATCAGACACGTTAGAAAGTATATGTTTGTACATTCATTAGTAACTCTTATAAACAAACTATTTGGTTCTTTAATTTGAGCCCACTTTTGTTATTTTGACTTTTGAGGATCCTGCCTTGACACTAGACATTCAAGTTTTCAGCTCATTTATGGAAGGACTTTAAAGTAGCTGACTTTAGGAAAATAAAGGAGGGGGGTAAAATTCAGAAAGAAAAAAAAATAGGGTGAGCTGGATACACGTATACAACTTATTTGGTTGTCTGATGGGCTGTTTGCATAAATTAGGCTTTTATATGGACTTTGAAATAAATAATGAAGTGTTGACTTTGTAGGTACAATAGGTTCACTTCTGTGTGCAGTCATTTGTAAACACATTAATTTACTAAAGGCAAATAAGCTGTTCATATTGCAAGGGGATTTTCATTCTGCAAGGGAATTTCCTTTGGTTTAGTGTGGTAAAAATTCACTCTGCACAGCAGTGTTAATTTCGTCAACGAAAAAGTTTTCGTCAAAGATTTTGTCAGTGGCATTTTTACAGTGCCGAAAACGAAACTAAAAGTACAGCAAATCGCAAGGAGGGACGTTTACCCTCGTGAACTACCGAATTTATCAGCGTATAACACGGGTGCCACATATTGGGGGGGGTGTCAGGCCGGCCGCCCCACCTCTCCTGGCCCTTTTGACAGCACTGCCAGCATAGTCTAAAGTTAGGAAAAAATCATTGCCAGCCCCTTCTCTACACCGCTCCTCCTGTGTCACTCACTCAGCTTCTAAATACCTCAATAGCTCCGTTCTTGTCGGCCGCTCTCCTCCTCCCGCTCTTCCTCCTCCTCCGAGTGTTGCTTTATATTGGAGGAGGAGAGCAGTCACATGACCATCCATGAAACGTCAGAGGAGAGCAGTCATGTGATCGGGTCAATGAAAGAACAGAACTATTGAGGTATTTAGAGACTTTGATTTACAATGACACTGACACAGGAGGAGCGGTGTAGCCTTGTCTCATTTTGTAAAGCATTTGTAAATCCAAAAACACATTCATCATAAAAGCCTCTCAATTAAATTAGTCTGAATGTAATGCCCTTTATTGAATATTTTTCAGTATGGAAAAATACTTTATGATCCTGCCAGTTATAGCAACTTCCTTGTTCAACAATTTGAAAGTTGGTCTAGACTGTGTAGCATCATCACATTGTGCATGCTCCTGTTTCTAAAAACACATAATGTTGTGCCCTGTGTACCCTGTCCAACTACATCTTCCAGCAGTCCAAGTTACATTGTCTATCAGGATGTTTTAAGTACATGGTTGAAATCACTAGAGAGGATATCAGGTATAGTTATTTATCCTGAAAAAAAGCAATCACTTAACAAAGTGTACAATTATAATGAGCAGGATAAACTTTCTATATAGTGTTTATACAAGGCATGCAATCACTTTTTATACACACAGGGGGCAGAGGATGGAAATAAGCAACAGTGATGTCACCAGAACACATGATGTGCTGCCCCATCTACCTGGACTGTACAGAGTGAAGGAGAAGGAAAAGCAATCTCGTGACCTGCATAAATCATGAAAGGTATTTTTGCTAATCATTTTACTATGTTTAACCCCTTGACGCTGACATAACACATATATAGTGCGGCTCCACTGCACTGGGCTTTTTTCCGTGGGGTCACATATATGCGTATCTACCTTTGTGGTGGGAGTGTGCCGCACAGCATTCTCCCAGACAGAGACGATCAGGTCCTGGAACTCCCAATTCCGGGTCACCTGATCGCTGTGGTATCCTCTGATTGGATACCACAATGATCAGCCAATGTAAAGCCCACCTCTATGTTTCGCTCTCTGTAAATGGGGAGGAAAGATACAATGTATCTTTCTTTCTCCTTGCAGAGAGAGGAAAAAAAGTGTGTAAAAATAAATAAATAGAGGAATAAATAATAAAAAATAAAATAAAGAAAAAATACCTAGATCAAGGTTTGATCTAGGTCAGTGCCAGGGTTAGTGTTCGGGTCAATTAAGGGTCAAAGGTTAGGGTCAAAGGTCAGAGTCATAGATCAGGGTCAGTATATTTTGGGCAGCACTGTTTTAAAAAATAAATAAATAGCATCAGTGTCAGTTAGCATCAAACATATACATATGTGGTATTGCTGCGATCTTCAGGAGCAGGAGAATTTATTTGGGGTTGATCTTTGGTGGAAGGTTATGGTAATAACAAGAAAAAAGCAACATTTAATTTTTTTTTATATTTTTTTACTATTGTGGGCCAGTTTTGATTCTTCTGCTCGCCCCAGGAGCCGATGCGAGTGCCCGGCGGGAACGATGACCGCCGAGCACCCGCGATCTCTCGTGACAGAGCGAGAACCGGGAGCTGTGTCTGTAAACACACAGCTCCGGTTCTTTCAGGGGAGAAATGACTGATCGTTGTTCATACAAAATATGAACAGCGATCTGTCATTTCCCCTAGTAAGTCCCATCCCCCTTCAGTTAGTACACAGAGAGGGAACATAATTAACCCCTCGATCGCCTCCTAGTGTTAACCCCCTCACTGCCAGTGACATTTTTTAAGTAAACAGTGCATTTTTATAGCACTGATCGCTGTAAAAGTGTCAATGGTCCAAAAAATGTGGCAAAAGTGTCCGATCTGTCCGCCATAATGTTGCAGTCCCGATAAAATCACCGCCATTACTAGTAAAAAAAAGAATAATAATAAAAATGCCATAATTCTATCCCCTATTTTGTAGACGCTATAACTTTTGCGCAAACCAATCAATATACGCTTATTGCGATTTTTTTACCAAAAAATATGTAGAAGAATACATATCGGCCTAAACTGGAAAAAAATTGGATTATTATTATAGCAAAAAGTAAACGTTTTTTTCAAAATTGTTGCTGTTCTTTTGTTTAGAGCGCAAAAAATAAAAAACGCAGAGGTGATCAAATACCAAAGGAAATTTCTATTTGTGGGAAAAAAAGGACGCAAATTTTGTTTGGGTACAGCATCGCACAACTGCGCAATTGTCAGTTAAAGCGACGCAGTGCCAAATTGTAAAAAGTGCTCTGGTCAGGAAGGGGGTAAAATCTTCCAGGGCTGAAGTGATTAACTGACAATTGCGCAGTCAAGCGACGCTGTCCCCAAACAAATTTGACATCCTTTTTTTCCCACAAATAGAGCTTTCTTTTGGTGGTTTTTGATCATCTCTGCGATTATTTTGAAAAAAACACAATATTTAGCATTTTTTGCTATAATAAATATCCCCAATTTAAAAAAAAAAAAAAGCAAATTTCTTCTCAGTTTAGGCCGATATGTATTTTTCTACATATTTTTGGTAATAAAAATCGCAATAAGCGTATATTTATTGGTTATAGCGTCTACAAAATAGGGGATAGATTTATTTTATTTTTATTTTTAATTTATTTTTTACTAGTAATGGCGGCGATCTGCGATTTTTATCGTGACTGCGATCAAGGGGTTAATTGTGTTCCCTATGTGTGTTTCTAACTGTGGGGGGAGGAAACTGAACTAGAGGAAATGACAGATCGTGATTCCTAGCTGTTAGGAACTCACGATCTGTCTCTCCTCACAGAACAGGGATTTGTGTGTTTACACACACACGTCCCTGTTCTGCCTCTCGTGCCCACGATCACTCGCAGCCGGCGGTCATCACAACCACCGGTCACGAGCATCGGCACCCCCACGATGCAGCGGGCACGCGCGCCTCCGGCGGCACGCGCGCCTGATATCGCGCTTAAAGGGACCGACATACAGCTAAGGCGGTTCGTGGGATCTTGCCAACCTGCCACAGTATAATGATGGCGGCTGGTTGGCAAGTGGTTAAAAAAGGCATGAATTCTTTCCTAAATGTACATAACATAACTGGGTACTGACATTTATAGGTAAAGTTGATCCGGGGAAAATCCAATTGCCTCCCGGGGGATCAGAAAGGAATTTTTTCCCCTTCTATATCAAATTGGATCATGCTTTGCTGGGGTTTTTTGCCTTCCTCTGGATCAACTGTGGGTATAGGATTGTGTATATGGGATTGTATTTTTACTTATTTTTTGGTTGAACTAGATGGACTTGTGTCTTTTTTCAACCTAACTATGTAACTATGTAACTACCAAATGAAAGCTCAATTTGTCCTGAAAAAAAACATGGTATAATGGATGCACCTGGATGCGCGAAGTACTTGTGATGATATATATGGTTTTACTAACACAAAAGTTGCAAAATTTTGCTTAGCCATTAAGATTTGTTTTAACTTTATGGGTGAAGGGGTTAATGGATTAATTAATTGGGGTTTTTGTACCCAAATTATATATATGAAGAGAGCATTAAACCCTGTACACATGATCGGATTTCCTATGGATTTTTCCATCGGAAAACCGATGAAGCTGACTTCCATCAGTCTTGCCTACACACCATCAGTCAAAAAACCGACTGTTCCAAACGCGGTGACGTAAAACACTCCGATGAGCCGTGAAAAATTAAGTTCAATGCTTCTGAGCATGCGTCTACTTGATTCTGAGCATGCGTGGGTTTTTTATCCGATGGAGTTTCCCACAGTCGATAGTAATTTGCTATCGGTTTTTTAACCATCGGATACATTTAAAACATGTTCTATTTTTAAACACCGATGGAAAAAAGACCGATGGTGCCCATACACGATCGGTTTGTCCGATGAAAACAGTCCATCGGACTGTTTTCATCGGTAAAACCTATTGTGTGTACAGGGCTTTAGTGTTTACAGTCAATGGGAACATTCACTTTAAACATTGAGCAATACTCCTTTAGTAAGACAGTCTCACTGTATTAAAAATCACTCTACAAATTTCCTATATAAATAACATTGTCATCTAGATTTAACAGATGGTTATCTTGTGCTACGAATATGCAAAAATCATCTAAGAAGCTTCTGAGTTACTGAATCACAACTGACATATTTCCATAGCAATTAACCTAATTAGTCCTTTTATTTCTGATCTCTAATGTCACCAATTCAATATTTTAACATGGCACTATCACAAGTCCTTACTGTTGATGACATAATATAAAATCCTCATTTAAATGTATTTTACAACTATGTAGCGTGAAAAAAAGTTTGTCTTGACATTTAAGTGAGATAAGAGTTTTCACATTACCTTTACACTGTATTTTCTGTTAACATAGTACCTCTATTTTTAAAATACAAGCATGTTGCTATGTACTAGAAGAGAGCTATGCCTGATGCATTGTAGAACACAGAAAGGCTAAATTGTCTGCTATTTGGGAAGTATAGTTTTACAAAGTCAATGTTATTCTGTAGTGTTTGGATAATAAACTGTGCTTTAAAAACACTAGATCAGGTAAGACAGGTTTATGCATACGTGATGATTGCTACTCATTTTCATACATTCTTAACATCTATAAAAATAATGACTAAAAGAGGTAATCTACATAAAATGGTACTAAAATAAATCCATGATTATAATATTGATTTTGCTTGCTGTAAATGTCCTTCATTTTTAAAATAACACAGCAAAGACTTTTAAATTTTCTTTCCAAATAGCTGAAACGGTTCCTATTATGGCATGCAGGTGATGTATTTTCAAGTGTTTTAAGGTTCTTGGATAAAACTAGCATTCGCAGGAAGCAGACCACTCTATCCTTCTGCAGAACTGCTATAACATGTGATCAGGGCACATAGGCATGCATCCTCAGCAATGCCAAATAAGCCAGATGTTGCTACAAGAAATCTTTGCTTTCTGACATCTGTTTGGAAATGTCATTTATGAGTGAGGAAATAAACTAAAAATACAGTTGAAAGTTACCTAGCATGCTACTAATCCACTGCACAAAGCAATATGTCCACATGAAAATTATACATTTTTACAGAGACATTACATTCAGAATGTGTCAGTCAAGGTTTTTCCCACTAATAGTAAGTAGGGATGAGCTTCGAGTTCGAGTCGAACTCATGTTCGACTCGAACATTGCCTGTTCGCTCGTTCGCCGAACAGCGAACAAATTGGGGTGTTCGCGGCAAATTCGAAAAGTCTATGGGAGAAATCTAAAGTGCTAATTATAAAGGCTTATATGCAAGTTATTGTCATAAAAAGTGTTTGGGGACCCGGGTCCTGCCCCAGGGGACATGTATCAATGCAAAAAAAAGTTTTAAAAACGTCTGTTTTTTCGGGAGCAGTGATTTTAATAATGCTTAATGTGAAACAATAAAAGTGAAATATTCCTTTAAATTTCGTACCTAGGGGGTGTGTATGATATGCATGTAAAGTGGCGCATGTTTCCCGTGCTTAGAACTGTCCCTGCATGAAATGTCATTTTTGAAGGAAAAAAAGTCATTTAAAACTCACTCGCGGCTATTAATGAATTGTCAGCTCCCGGCAATACATACAAGTCATTGATAAAAAAAGCGTGGGGGTCCCCCAGAATTCAATTACCAGGCCCTTCAGGTCTGGTATAGATATTAAGGGGAACCCCGCCGCAAATAAAAAAAAAAATGCGTGCGGTTCCCCCAAATATCCATACTAGGCCCTTCAGATCTGGCATGGATTTTAAGGGGAACTCCACCCCAAATGTAAAAAAAATGGCGTGGAGTCCCCCCGGGTCTGCGGGCGGGGGGCTTATCGGAATCTGGAAGACCCCTTTAACAAAGGGGACCCCCAGATCCCGGCCCCCCCTATGTGAATTGGTAAGGGGTACACACCTTGGAAAAGTCCTTTATTAACCTCCCTGGCGGTATGATTCTGTCAGATTTTAGGTGCTGAAAGCGGTACCATTATTCTGCATGGAAATTTGGCGTTTTATATTGCAGGCCTGTAATTCTTAGGAATAACTCACTTAAATCTGTCCAAACCAGAGTCTAGTAGACATCCCGGGTATGATAATGTTCAAAAAAAATTTTTTTACATTATAATAAAATAAATAACTATAAAATAATTATAACAAATATAATAATAATAAAAGTGTTTTTCAGTGTTTGATGACGAATTTCCCCACAAATCGCTATTGCTTAATTCTGCGAGTGATTCTAATTTATTATCACTGTTTTCTAGCTGGTCTAAAACCACTTTTGACATAAAGGGACACTTTTTGGTTGCTTTGGACAATCTCCAGTTACTAGGCAGAAAGAAAAGTTTTTATTATATAAAAGTGCATGCAGGACACTGGGCAGACCACTAGGGACAATGGTGGTGTGTAATTATTACATACAGTACTGCAATCTGTAAGATTACAGTGTACTGTATGTATACTGTGTTTTAACTTTTTTGAATTTGGCGCCGATCTCCGTCCCCGTGCATCGTAACGTCGCAGGGAACGGAGCTCGGCGGCACTCGGAAGTGTGTGAATCGAGCGAGGAGACAGCTCGATCACACAGCGGGGAGGCATCGCAGGATCCAGGGGACAAGGTAAGTAACTCTGCCTGGATCACTGCGATGCAGCCCGAGTCTGGCTCGGGGTTACCGCTTTTGGTGCTGAAATTTAACCCCGAGCCAGACTCGGGAATACCGCTAGGAAGGTTAAAAAAAATATTAAAAAAAATAAAATAAAAACCATTCCAGCGGTGAAATCCAGTGTCCCGCGGCGATCCGATGTCCAGCGCTGTCCGTCATTGGCTGAGCCTAAGCAGACCTGATGGGGAACTTCCTCCGTAGTCTATTACGTCATTGGCCTGAGCGGGGAACTTCCTTCACTGTGTAATTTAAATTTACACAGTGAAGGAAGTTCCCCATCAGGTCCGCTCAGGCCAATGACGTAGGCGGGGTCTGACATACCGAGGGGGCGGACCTGATGGGGAACTTCCCTCACTGTGTAATACATGTATAGACCCGCCCCTTCTCATGTTCCGCATCAGGTCCTCAGCCTTACACCGAGTCATTGGCTGAGCGGACCTGATGTGGAACTTTAGAAGGGGCGGGTCTATACATGTAATAGACTGCGGAGGAAGTTCCCCATCAGGTCTTCTCAGGCTCAGCCTGGACATCGGATCGCCGCAGGACACTGGATTTCACAGCTGGAATGTTTTTTTTTAAATTTATTTTTTATTTTTTAATAAAGGACTTTTCCAAGGTGTGTGTGTTTTTTTTTACATTTTTTGACACTTTCTTCTTGAAATGGTAGGGGTACAATGTACCCCTTACCAATTCACATGGGGGGCGGTATCTGGGGGTCCCCTTTGTTAAAGGGGTCTTCCAGATTCCGATAAGCCCCCCACCCGCAGACCCCCACAACCACCGGGCAAGGGTTGTGGGGATGAGGCCCTTGTCCCCATCAACATGGGGACATCCTCCCCATGTTGAGGGCATGTGGCCTGGTACGGTTCAGGGGGGGGCGCTCTCTCGTCCCCCCCTCTTTTCCTGTGGCCTGCCAGGTTGCGTGCTCGGATAAGAGTCTGGTATAGATTTTTGGGGGGACTCCACGCCATTTTTTTTAATTTGGGGTGGAGTTCTCCTTAAAATCCATGCCAGATCTGAAGGGTCTGGTATGGATATTTGGGGGAACCGCACGCATTTTTTTTTTAATTTGCGGCAGGGTTCCCCTTAATATCTATACCAGACCTGAAGGGTCTGGTAATTGAATTCTGGGGGACCCCCACGCTTTTTTTTTTTTTTTTATCAATGACTTTTTGTATGTATTGCCGGGAGCCGACAATTCATTAATAGCCGCGAGTGAGTTTTAAATTACTTTTTTTCCTTCAAAAATGACATTTTATGCAGGGTCAGGCCTCGTACACACGACCGATTTTCTCGGCAAGAACCAGCAAGAAACTTGCTGGCAGAGATGTCTTGCCGAGTAAATCGGTCGTGTGTACGCGGCTATCGGGTTTCTCGTCGAGAAAACCGACAAGTAACCTAGGTTCTCTATTTTCTCGTCGAGATTCTCGTCAGCCTGTTTCTCGACGAGAAAAGTGAGTGTGTGTACACTTACCTGTCCGCCGGGAAGCCCGCGCATGTTCGAAATGAATTCGACGCATGCGCGGTAGCTTCCTAGGCATACGTAGGGTATACCAAGATGGCGGCGACGGCATCGAATGGGACGAGCGCATGCTCGTCGTAGTCGATGACGTCACCGCGTACGCTCCATTCAAAGAACCGCAGGTTCTTTGAATCGAGCGTGTGTACACTCGGCCGGGACAATTTTCTTGTCCAAGAATCTCGTCGAAAAAAACGACGTGTTTTTTACGACGAGAAACTCGGTCGTGTGTACGAGGCCACAGTTCTAAGCACGGGAAACATGCGCCACTTTACATGCATATCATACACACCCCCTAGGTACGAAATTTAAAGGAATATTTCACTTTTATTTTTTTAATTTTAAGCATTATTAAAATCACTGCTCCCGAAAAAACGGCTGTTTTTAAAAAAAAAATTGCATTGATACATGTCCCCTGGGGCAGGACCCGGGTCCCCAAACCCTTTTTAGGACAATAACTTGCATATAAGCCTTTATAATTAGCACTTTAGATTTCGAACGTTCGAGTCCATTGTATTTATTAGGGTTCTAAAGTTCACGCGAACATTCTGTCTGTTCGCAGGTTTTGGTGCGAACCGAACAGGGGGGTGTTCGGCTCATCCCTGATAGTAAGTAGAACATAGGTACAAGGACTGACTTCACCCCATGTTTAATACCGAATAATATTTTGAGACTTCTATGTTCTGTTTACCTTTCTACAACTGTATTTAAGTTCATATATTTTGGGTTTGACATGTCCTTTAGATGAGTGTAACATAGTATTTAGAGTTAACTCAACTCGTATAATGCTGATTTATTTTATAATCTTACATTTTAATGTGTTATGATTTTAACAATCATCTATTTGGGTACCTTAAAAGTCAGTTGGGTGTGTCGTTCTTTCAAAAACTTGATCTAATGTGAAATTAGGATGTGGTACCCTCCCCTTACCTTTTAAGCCCCTCTGGTATTTCTTTTCTTTCCCAATTTGACCAGCAGAATGGTGTAATGTGATGTTTGGTCAGAGGTATGCCCCACCAGCCACACAAAATGTACCTAAGAAACTTGCAAAGTCTATACTAAGTATACTTACCTCAAGTAAACCAAGTATCTCACAAATAGGAGCTATTCAGTAGAATGCCTAACAAATCACAGATGCAGGAACAGGTACTCACCATATTATAAAACAGAGCGGAGCCAAAGATATAACTTTAAAAGATTAAAAATAATAATAGTAATAATAAAAAAGGTCCAAAATGTATCCCAAATATCAAGTGTACAGACTTGCAAAATCCATAGCTCAATCCATAACTGGACCTTGCACGGCAGTAGACTTGATGTCTGGAATACACTTTGGACCTTTACTATTAAAACTAATATTATAATCTTTTATGGCTTCCCTCTGTTTTAAAATATTATGAGTACCTTTTTATGCCTTTCTATTGTGTGTGTGGCTAGTGGTGCATACCTCAGCCCCCCTACAGGCCGGACATCACATTATTCCATGCTGTTGGTGGGTAGGTAGGGCAGGGCATATTTTTTTTCCTCCTTTCTTTCCTTCCTCATACCTCCATACTTCACAATTTTGGGGACAGATAATGTGGATCTTCAGGAAGCAAATGAATCACAAAACGTGTTGATCTAAGATGCCATACAGCAATAACCATTTAATTTGTAAAGAGGCATTCGATGCTGATTTCTAGTGGAGAATAAGTAATGGTCACACTCCAAATTTGTAGATTTTAAACAGTAAGTTTATAGAAAAACCTCTTTAAGTGTTAACATTTATAATTTTTTGCAATAAATTGTTGATTTTAGTTGATTGTGGTCTCTATGTGGCATATACAAAGTCCAATTTTTTATGCGCCCTCACTATTCCTTAGGTTGATTGATGGGAAGCAGCTGTAATCTTAGGGATGGTACCCATAATTAGGATTTTTTTGTTGGACATAAACCCATGCCATGGCTTTTTGCTATATCTATATGCATTGATTGTTAGCATGGAGTCTCACTAATGTAAATACTCTCTATACATTTTCTTAGTAGAAAAAAAAACACAAGTGTTCAGTTATTGTGCTGTATTGGATTACATGACAGCCTTTCAGGTGGTTAATTAGCTTGACACACCAGTGCACTATTGCATGATATGAACTAAGGGCTGAGGTTCAGCACCCACTGGTCCAAACTTAACATTCTCAACCTTCTTTTATAGACTCTCCCTGCAGCTAACATTCTCACACTAATAAGGCCTTTGTAACCCATGATAAAAGTGCTTTCCTCAGCTAATCTATGGCTGTTGAAAGTTGCAGTACAAAAGACTGCACAGCATTTGCTTTGTGCAGTAAAACTTTACTGATCTAGAGATCTAGTTTCCTCCTGTACCTTAACTCCACCCACTGCACTCACAGTTCTCCCACTTAGGTGCCGCGGAAAAAAATATATTAAAAGCCAGCAGCTGCAAATACAGCAGCTGCTGACTTTTAACATATGGACACTTACCTGTCCTGGAGTCCAGCGACGTCCGCAGCAGAGGATGAGCAATCGCTCATCACTCTGCTGCCCCCACGGCCATCCTCGGTGAGGGAACCAGGAAGTGAAGCCTTGCGGCTTCATGCCCGGTTCCCTACGATGCATGCGCGAGTTGCGCTGCGCCGTTCTGAATGGTCCCCTGTGTTCTGGGAGCCGAGTGTCTCCCAGAACACAATGGGGAATCTGCGGGAAGTGAGGTGCTTCCCGCAGATTTCCCGCAGAGAGGACTCCCGGAAGTGGGTGCAAATACCTGTCTTAGACAGGTATCTGCACCCCCCTCCCCCCTGAAAGGTGTCAATTGTGACACCAGAGGGGGGGAGGGTTCCGATCAGCGGAAGTTCCACTTCCACTTTAACTCTACCCTATGCCTGTAATTCCCTTGTACAGCAAATCTGATCCATGAAGGCCTTCAAAATGTATTGATTCTCTATAAAAGACACAGATAGCAGATGTAAACGCGTTAAATTGCTTTTTTGGTGGCAAGAGGGGGTCCAACTCAATATTAGATTGGTGGTCATAAAGCTATTGCTGATTGGTGTATATCCAAAACTGTACCATTAGGGTCCATTCTGCACACATTATGTAAAGGTTAGAATTGTTTATGAGTCCTTAGAGCCAATGGTTACATAAAAAGCATGAAACCAATCAGCACAATATATCATCTAGAATAATATTTTTTTATGTATATTGTTTTTAACACATACTGTATATTTAAATTAACAAACAGCCCTGAGAGTTTACAAGTCTCTAAAATATTAAGAAGGTTAGGGAAATCTATGGGCCTCGTCTTTGGCTCTCATTGGTTTGCTGTGGATGGAATTTATTTCTGCACAATAACGATGTGTTTTGTACTTTCGGCACTGAGTTCAAACCCAGTATCAGTTAAACAACAATATTTGAATTCTTCTCATTTCTCAGCCGCCCGCTGTTCCACAGCTGAGGCCTATTTGTAATGTTCCAGGAATGCTTCATTGTTCAAATTCTGTTCTAATCTGCCATGTTAGCACATAAATAGCAAAGTTCTTAAGGTGACATTAGGCAAGATGTTGAAGGAAAGCTACGAGATGCATTTACCATAGACTGAAAAGAACTCAAGAATGTATTGTAACAATTCTGCAGGACATCAACAATACCTAATTCTTGGGGAGAAAGAATATCACTAATACTTCAAAGTCTTGAAAATACTGCTGCAATCACTTTAAAAATAATGAAGTCCAAGAACCCCCAATGCCACACTTTTTGCCAGTGCATATTTTCGCTGGACTGTAAGAACAACTAGTGAACAAAAAATAAATAAAAAATGCATCTGATGGGGCTAGATTGTTTCCAACACTAAAGATGTCTTTAGTGTTGGAAACAATTAGAAATAAAAGAACAACTTTTTAGCCAATTAGACTTTAAAAAGCCAGACAACTTGGGCAGATTTTGCTGAATTAGTGACCTATCTATTGGTCTTTTTGTGGTGTGAACAGAGCTAGGCAGTTTCAGAATGAAGCTAAACAGAAAATGGTTATATACCCAAGTGGTAAGAGTAGATTCTACAAAATTCACTATGAAGTGGTAGTTTGCTAAAACAAATAGAACCCTGTATAGTGCACCCTTCTAGTAGAACTCTGGCAAGATGTCTTCTTCTAGCTTTGGGGAAAGATTAGAACTATAGATTTATTACTACTTTCTATTATCAGATTCAGGTTGAACATAATCTGGCCAGTTTGACTGCCTAAAAACAAACATAAGCCAAACGTCTGTCACTTAGCAGCAGTAGCACTACCACCGCTAAATAAAACAAATTATGGATCCCCAGCCAGCTTTGGTTTGTAAACAAGCCAGCAGGGATCCTGGGTGACATCATTAACCAAATGTGGTAATGACTATATGTAATCAATGATGTCATCCAGGATCCCTGCCAGACTGAGAACATTCTAAAGCTGGCTGGGAATATGTATTTTGTAATGGGATTTTCAGCAGGGCAGCATTGTCATGTCCTCAAAGCAATGGGTCAAATTCATCTGGGGCAAGTAATCATGATTGACAGGGATTGACATCACTGGATGACATGATTGACATTGAATTTACAATGTGAGGCATTGTATATTTATTTATTATTTAGATAAATAACTTTTTTTCACAATGTGGTTATTTTTATTTACGTTTTCATTTTTTTCATTATGTTGACCTGTCACTACTGTCACAAATGAGAGATCCCCAGACACCTTCTGTATATAAAAAGATGAGCAATGGATCCTGGGTGACGTCAACGACAGATGGTCAGGACTACAGTATATTTGAGAACCAGCTGTGGATCTATTATTTATCTGCTGTAGCACAACTGCTGAGCTAGCACTGATGATGTTATTAAACAAACTTGGTCATTGCAGTATTTGGCCAATGACATAACCCAATATCTCAATCAGTTTGTTTGCAAACAGAAGCCAGTGGGTATCTGTCATTTAAAGGAAAAAGTGCTAGAAGATCTTTTTTATTGATGTAGGTCTCCCATGGGACCAGGCACCATCAAGCTCTCTCATGATGGCGCCTGCAATTTTCCACTGATTACTTTATTTAACGGGACATAGTCACTTGTCTCCCAGGTAAGTAACTTTTTGACACAGTTGATCTATTTAGCTCCCACTGATTATCAACCTAACAGGGCACTTAACGAATGGCACCAACATAATGGGCCATTTTAGCACTGACCAATGTAATGGAGAATTTCACTGCTGATCAACAGGGGTCATGGATGTTATTACGTTGATTGAAACTGTTTCTGCTTATTCTCCAGTGAATTTTTCACTAGACAGATTCCCCAAAGAAAAATATTAAAGTACCCTGTAGCATCATTTACAGAATACTTTCACAGAATTAGAAATACTATAGTATTCTGACAGACAACAAGATTTGGATTTATATGATTGAACACAATAGATCAGGATTAAAGGTAAATTCATGGCATATCCCAAACGTTTTACATATGAATGACATGCCTAAAACTGTATAAATAACTATATGAAAACTGTACAATACAGCTTACCTGACTCCTGAAGATAGCGATACACCAAGAAGTTCACTTCGTCACTGGTTATGCTCATCTTAGCCTCACCTCAAAATGATGAGGTCTACAGGAAATAAGATTCCCGCTCTGAAATAGGCAAAGAGGAAACACTGGTGTAAGTGTCAGAAACCAACACATTTATTATTTATTAATAGGTAGCTGTCTTTTTAATAGAATTATAGTGTTTTGCTATCCCTTTTAAAACCCCAAACCATTCATAAAAGCCATATTCAGTTATATACAGTGCTTTCACAAATAATTTAACAAAATAAAGCTTTTTAAATGTTTACAGAAAATTCTCATATAATCTGTGATTAAGTTATATGTGGCAACAAGGTTATCTTTCACAGTCTTTTTACACTATCATATAAATTCGATTGTGTGAATAACGTGAAACCATATTCTAGACTTCAACAAACAAAAAAAAATTAACCAAAAAATTTGCATAAATATTCCACAGAAATTATTCAAACAATCCAGAATGTGATCCAAACGTATATGTGATAAGAAGATTGTGCAAAAAAATCCTCCTCAAATGTGATCAAACATAGTGCTCCACCACCTGGCCATACACTAGCCTTTTACCAGATGTTTTGACCACCATAAAATGAGGTCTTCAGCGCTTTTCAATGAGACAGCAACCAGGTTTCACAGCGGTCTTAGCCAAAACATAAAGAAGCACCCAGCACCAGGGAGACAAAGCAAACAGACTACAGAGTAAAGCATTGTAAAAAAAAATGTATATTCCAAAAAGATGGATTCAGAAAAGTAAAAGCAGAGATCAGCCTGTATTAGAGCCATTGCTTGTCCGATCGGTCATGATGACATCAGTCTCTTTCCAATGTGTTTCGTCACAAGGGAAGTCATCAAGGGGCTAGCAAATTATTTATGACAATTTCAGTATATCCTCAGAGTTTTTTTAGTCGCTGCCACCGACTGGATGAACCGTTGAGGCCCCTGCCACAGGCCTAATAGCAGGTCTCTGCCACTGACCTGAGTTGAATAGTTGGACCGCTGCCACCGGTCATTGAACACGAACCACCTTCCTCTTTGAACTTGGCCCCTGTTCGGGAAAGATATGCCTCCGGGCGGTCCCCAGAGGTCCACCCGGCACTGGCAATCTGCTGCACCAGGTCTTCGGATGAGTCCCTCCTCCGGTCCCTTACGCCTCTGGATTCGGGTGCCCCACTCCCAGGGCCCCCTAGGACAATCCCTCCCTCGCGGGACCCAGTGGAAGGTACTGGGCCCCAGGCCTCCAACCGAGTACCTCACCCCAGACTGAAGGTGTCTGGGATGGAACACGAACTCCTAGGCCGCCTGGACACCGACCGCGAACAGCAGCCCTCAGGCTGAAGGTGCCTGGGACTCGAACCTCGTGACCAAGATGTCCGATACACTCTCACTCTCACACTCTCACAGCAAGCACGGCGGGTTCCCCGCCCCGCCGTACAACCGCTGCGAGAGGTCACAAAGGGTACAGCACTGCAGCGATGGTTCAACCCCGGCCCAAAGTGACAGCGCCACCTGCTGGGCCGCAGGGAACTATGCATCACTGGTGTCTTGACCAGTTTTAAAAGTACCGTATATACCCGCTACACAGATTTTAAACTTAAAAGCCAAACTTTAATTCCTAGTAAAATAGGTAAAAGTCATAAGTCTTGTCAAGTTGCTATTGTCACTTGTGTCCTCATTGATGGGTTTTCCCTTGAAAGTAGGTCAAGCAAAAAAGGGTGCTAATGTCAATGGAGCAGGTTGACAAAGAGAGCAAATAAAGAAAACTTAACCAATGTTATAAGCCCTCTTCATTCAATTACATAAATGTAATTGTTGGGGTCTCTAACGACAGGATGTATATGATGCATCGTTATATTTCCCTCAATATAATCTTTAAGCTTCATAAAACATGGAAAATAGAAAATGAGAACAAAAGTGGAGCTGTTGCCAATATCAGCCAATAAGGTTTCACCTTTCATATTATGATGAAATGAAACAAGATTTACGATTGGTTACTGTGGTTAACAGTTCTACATTTAGTCACATTTTTATGCCCTCCCAGTGCCTGTTTCCTGCTATTTAAAGTGTACATCTTCCTGTCTTAAAAATGGTCATACATGGATTGAAATTTGTCTGGTTCAGCAGGGACCAGCCAAATTCCAATCCATGTATGGGCACTGTGATTGGTCAGAAGTTGATCTACCAATTGACTTCTGTACAAACACTCTGTCAAATTTTCCCCACTCGATCAGCACTGCAGGTTATAGTCTGTGGTGCTGATCAGTGTATTCTGATGGCAGGGAGGTCTTTTGGCTTTCAGAATGCAATAGCAGGGAGGGGTCCCCCATCCACCTGGAATTGGATGGATAAATGGGATCAGTTTTTTCGTTAGACCCGTTGGTTGAATGAAAAAAAGTGACTCATCTATGTGTTGTCTATCAGCAAAATATTGAAAACAATGGTTATCAGCAGGTGGCCATTGTGACTTGACACAGTTATTATAGAAGCAGCATGTGTTATCATAACTTATCAGATAGTGGTACATGCCTGTCTGTCAAAAAAAAAATTGTTTTGTTTGTTAACTGATTTTTACATAGCCCTGACACTAATGTTACCTGGAAGAGAATAGTTATTAACCAAAACTGAACAGTTGGATAGTCAGATGCATTATGATGCTGCTGACAGATGTCACGGTTCCGTATACATTGATTCTAGCGCCGGGTTTTACATCCTGTTCGAGCCGCTTGAGTTCCCGCCAATCCGCCCTGAACCTAGGTATTATTAAGCCTTAGCACCTGTGGCTTAGTGTTCAAGCAACGTGTCTCCACACAGAAACCAGACCCTCCTGTTCCTCTGACGTTAGCTGTTTCTGAGTATTTTCTTTATTCTGTGTCTTTGTACCCAGTGCTTCCCTCTGGCTGTGCATTTATATTCCCTTTGGTTTCTATCCGTGAATCCCTTCATCTCCTGTTGCTGTGTGTGTCTCTCTCAGTATAGTGTCTGTGTGTACCTTGTGTCCTTCCAGCGTGCTATTTGGTTGCACTGTGCTTGCATGGGTGTGCTAGAGAGCCGCAACCTGGGGGGCTGCCGCGCAGTGCAACATTCACACCTCCAGTGGCTCTGGTGAAGACCGGGTGGCTCCTTAGACCCTGCAACTCTGGCACACCACAGTTTGCATGTGGTCACACCGCTCCCGCAGCTGTGAGGACCCATTCCCGGGTACACCTAATTAGTTGTCTATTGGTCTGCTAGAGCTTCAGTTACAGTCCCAGGTGATCTTACCCTCTGATCGCGACAACAGACTTTACTGTTTTTGCCTAAATTGGGGTAATGAGGTAATGCTCATCTAATAGCAATGGATATTTTAGAGATGACGTTTAAGTATGCATATTTTTGCATAGTTAGGTGTAGCTTGGGCCAAAGTAAATACGCATGTGTCATACCGGGAAGATGCCAGTGGAAGCTAGAAATCACTGTTGTAGGCATGTCTACTACAGTAATTGCCGCTAGCTTCCAGGTCCTGTGCTGAGCAGCTGCCCTGCTGTTTAGTGAACACAGGAGGTCTTTCACTCATCACGGGTCCCTCTCAGAGAACACTTCCTTTTCTCAATGAATGCAAAGTGTTCTTGGAATTTATGAAGTGAAGATTTTGATGTCACTTTGTATTGCATGTTAACATGCATTGCGTTAGGGCAGCCAATTTGAAATTAACAACTGCAGAACTGCAAAATCCTGCCTAAGTATTTTCCCCTCTTAAATACAATGTAACATTTATTTTCAGAAATTGATACACTCATAAATTAAAAGCAAAATCATCACAATTATTTGCTACACAAAACCATTTTTTCAAACTGTAACGTTTTTTTGTTCTAAATATTAATAGGTTCCTTTACGTACATCAAGACCTCAAACCGCAAATAAGCAAGCAAAAGTCACAGTGTATTCTCATTTCTATTATTTTTATATTTTGACATAGGCATACCAAAGGAGACAGCTCATGTGTCCCATTATAGCAATAATCTCTGAAACAAAAATGCTCTCCTATCCTTAAAACCCCTGCTTGTTAACAAAAAAAGGTACTGTATGTTCTTATGCTTACATTCTTCTTGCATTCTTCTTATAGTCTATCACCTCTAAATCCCCCTGCAGCAACAGTGTCCACATTTTATTACATATTACTCCTAAAAAACACAGTGGGGAGTATTTTCTATCCCTGTTCTTGCAGATGTCGGCGTTATCATTTAGAAATGAATGCATTTTTATATTTTAATACTTCATTACAGTCATTCCCCAGATGGAATGGAATTAACATGTAAAAATGAATTAATTTCTGATGGAACATTTTGCAATACAAAGCCACACTGTTAATCAGTTGAGAACAGGTAGAAGAAAAGAAAAATGTTTGATATTAAAGGGAGGTAATGCTCAATGGACCTTGGGTATGAATTAAACTCTTCAAATGGGTAACATGGATAGAAATATCAATAGATTAGGACAGTCTCTATGGAGAAGTTTATAATGGCTGTCACGGCAACCAGATATGTGTGTTGTCAATGAATAGGACAAAACAACTAATATAATATCTATTCACTGACATCTCATTAGATCTATATTTAAACTCTCTCTAAATTCATTGTAAGCTAAATTAGTGAATATATGCTGTAAATGCTATCCTTTTAATGTTATAAAACAATAGACAAAATAAAATTGTTGAGTACTAGGGATTTCATAGTGTGCCTTCCAGTTAAACACTGGATAGCCGGTTTTGAACTGTTTTAATAAATACGGCATGTCGAAAACAAATCTGCTGTTACAGGGAAGACTAACGTACTTCCACCCGTTGCAGGTGCTTAGTCCCCAACTTGCCTTTTTTTTAATCAGTTGTAACTCCAAAATTAACAGACTGTACACAGCATATCCATACTCAGAGATACATGAATAAATGGATCATAAACAATATTAAACACCATGTGCTTATTATTTAATAAATGAGGCCAATGTCTTCAGTGCCAGGAGTCATATATGGTGATGCACTGCAAAAATCTCTAGAATCTGTAATCCCTAGAAATCACAAACTGCTAGAAGCTACAGGCAAATGCATACTATGCATACACTTTAATTTAATTTGTTTATTTATTTACTGAACAGATAATTATTCTTTAACCACTTAAGACCCGGACCAATATGCAGCATAAGGACGAGGCCCCTTTTTGCAATTCGGCACTCCGTAGTTTTAACTGACAATTGCGCGGTCGTGCGACGTGGCTCCCAAACAAAATTGGCATACTTTTTTTCCCACAAATAGAGCTTTCTTTTGGTGGTATTTGATCACCTTTGCGGTTTTTATTTTTTGCGCTATAAACATAAATAGAGCGACAATTTTGAAAAAAATGCAATATTTTTTACTTTTTGCTATAATAAATATCCCCAAAAAATATATAAATTTTTTTTTCCTCAGTTTAGGCCGATACATATTCTTCCACATATTTTTGGTAAAAAAAATCGCAATAAGCATTTATTGATTGCTTTGCACAAAAGTTATAGCGTTTACAAAATAGGGGGTAGTTTTATGGCATTTTTATAATTTTTTTTTTTTTACTAGTAATGGCGGCAATCAGCGATTTTTTCGTGACTGCGACATTATGGCGGACACATCGGACACTTTTGACACTATTTTGGGACCATTGTCATTTTTACAGCGACCATTGCTAGAAAAATGCACTGGTTACTGTAAAAATGACACTGGCAGTGAAGGGGTTAACCAGGAGGGGGCGCTGTAGGGGTTAAGTGTGCCCTGATTTGTGTTTCTTACTGTGGGGGGGCGTGACTTAGCGTGTGATGTCACTGATCGTCATTCCCTATTACAGGGAACAGACGATCAGTGACAGGCTCACTAAGAAGGACGGGAAGAGGTTTGTTTCCACTTACCTCTCCCCGTTCTTCCTCTCTGTGACCCGATCGTGGGACACCAGCGGCGATCGGGTCCGCTTTTCCCGCGGGGACGGTCACGGAGATAGAGGACCACGCTCGCGACCCACAGCTGGGCTCTTAAAGGGGACGTACCTGTACGCCCTTGTGCCCAGCCGTGCCATTCTGCCGACGCACATCGGCGTGCGGCGGTCCTCAAGCGGTTAAAGGGGAACTTCACCCAAAAGGGGAAGTTCCGTTTTAAGACCTCCCCCCCTCCTCTGCTACATTTGGCACATTTTTTATGGAGGGGGGCAGGTACTTAGTTTTGACAAGTACCTGCTACCCACTTCTGCTTGGATCACCTAGGCAACACGAGCAGAAGTTCTCCTCGTACAGCCGCAAGCTGTCACAGCTGGGTGCCCACAGTTAAGATGCCGGTGCTCAGGACCGAAGATGGTCCACGGAGCCCCCTCGGGATGCTGGATCCTGGAACAGGTGAGTGTTTATTAAAAGTCAGCAGCTGAAGTTTTTGTAGTCATTGACTTTTGACTTTCAGAAAAATGACTGGAGCTTAAACGTTGATATTTATAACTACACACAAAGAAAAAAAAAATCCAGCATAAGAAAATAAAGACCTAATTAGGTTAAAAGTCCAAACCAACTGGCTGGTGGAACTAAAAAAAAAATATAGGTAAGAAAATGTAATTGTAATGGTTTGAAAATATTTTAAAAATTACATTGTTATACAAATAGTGTATTTTTTTTAAATTTGTTATTGCTTTGTAAAAACAAATATGATATCTACTAATTTTATTGTAAAAAACAATCCCGTTTCAATATTTTAAACATTGTTATTAATATGGTACACATTATTAAGCTACTAGAAAATTAATTTCTTGTTTGTCTATTTTTATCAAACCTTTATGTAAAGGAAAGGCCTTCTCTGTTCTTAACATTCTTGAATAAAAATCAATCGGCACAATGCTTGTTATATAATGGCTTTCTTTCTTTATAATTTTGGCATGACCCACTCCTGTGTCTTTCTGACAAACATTCTTTCTAAAAATATATCAAAGACTTAAAGAAGATTTTTTTGTATATGCGTTTTCTTTCAAGCATGTGCCATTTGAACCTTTGTACATCGAGATATTTATTTGGCACACCATTCTTAGTTATTCAATTTCAAACTTTGGCTCCTCCAAAAAGAACCATGATATAGTCTGAATTCTGTTTACATTGTTTGGTGGAACAGAATAAGAAAAAGATACTTCAATGTGGTTCTTTTGAAAGACTTAAAATTGAACAGAATAGCACCTGCAGCACAGATATAATTAGTTGTCGCAATTTTCTTGTTCCTCTATGAAGCACAGCGTGTAATCATGCACATTATATAAAAATACTGGGATATCTTTTTGTAAATTTTTAAACTAAAACATGTTTGAACAAGATTCAAGATCAACATTAATTACATCAATCATCCACAACATAAATAATAAGTATATACTGTACATATTGTCATCTTGGGGACCTAATCACTTTGGGATCTTGCAATTAGTTCCCCAAGATGACATTTCAAACTTTGGCTCCTCCAAAAAGAACCCTGATGTATACAGTCTGAATTCTGTTTACATTGTATGGTGGAAAAAAATAAGAAAAAGATACTTTACATTTTAACATTTAAAAAAGAAAAAGATACTTTAATGTGATTCTTTTAAAAGACCTACATTTTAACAGAATGGCACCTGCTGCACAGATATAGTTAGTCTTAATGTTTTTGTTCCTGTATGAAGCACAGCACGTAGTCATGCACATTAGTTACAAATACTGGGATATCATTCTGTAATTTTTTTAATGAAAACATGTTTGCACAATGTTTGAGATCAACATAAATGAGATCAAACATCCACAACATAAATAATAAGTATATATATTGTCATCTTGGGGACCTAGGGAACTTGCAATTAGTTCCCCAATATGACAATCTAATTATCTATAGACATATTATTTATATTGTGGATGTTTAGTTGATTACTTTTGATGTAATTTATGCCTATCTCAGACCTTTTTGATAATGAAAGCTGAAAAAGGTTTGACAGTTGGCCTGTTTACTTAAATGTTTTTTGGAATAACCAGGGTTAACTATCAGGCATTTCTTGGTAGAGGTGTGTCATTTTATTGGTTTTGAATATATACGTTTATGTTTTGTTTGAATATGTATCAACTCCTGATGAAGAAGTAATGCATGCTCTGAAACACGTTAAGTTTTATTGATTTTAATACCTTTGGGACTTTTATTCACTGTATATATCATTATTGTGATCCACCTCCTTACTTTGTGGACTCCCAATATCCAACAGCATTGTTCAGTATGGTACAGTCAAACTTGAGATGTGTTGTTGAAGTCCTCTAGGAGGTAGGCTGTGGATTTCTGCTATATAAATTTGTCAACTGGGACACACTGGTGTTTTCTTGGCCACTTGCCCATGTGAGCTGCATGCATTGATTTTATTTTCCCGTTCATCTGCTGATACTCTTAATTGCGCTTTACTTTTGTTTTGTTTATTAATACACATTCCTTTGTGAGGATATGTGGTCAGCTTCTGGAAGAAGGAACTATATATAAAAGACCTTTATGCTGGATCGCCAAGCTCCCCCTTATTAGTGTAGGGTATTGGACTTTGGACTGGGAGCACTGAGAAATTTCCTCCACTGCTTTCCATAAAGCCTGTAAATAAATTTTGGGGTCAAGATCTCTGTCATTCCCCAGTCCGATCACTAGAAGGATGGTGCTTTTTTAACTAGCCATATCATAGATTTTCTCTTTTAGCCCGCAAGCTTAAAAAGAGATACCTAACAGGTTCCTTGATCAACACTGTTGTCTTCTGACAACCAGCACTCAAAACTGCCTGAATTTTCCGACTGGATGCAGTCACTGTTTAGCCAACAACTTACCACCTGGCGATGATGCTGACAGGGCCACCCATGGCTTGAATTTCAGCCAAGTCAGCAGGAATCAGCCAAAGTTCAAGCTGACTATGCCAGTCTGTAGGGGATTGCTATAGTAGAAAAAACACTTGGCCCAAAGGGATTTAAGGGGAAATTGCCCAAAAATGTGTAAATTCATTCGCTATGGTCACACAGTTGGGTGGGATAAGGGCGCACCCATTTTTGAAGCCTATTAGAGCCTCTGGCTCTAATCAGGTGCTTAAAAGAAAAACACCCCTTCCCACCCCCACCATAGGAGTCTATGCATCCGGCATCCTGAAAGGGGCGGGCGCATGGATAGGGAGGCAGTGGCAGGGATAGGGGGGTGGCGCCCATACGCCCACAATGCACGGGCCACCACTGTTCCCCTTTATAAAAATAAAGAGAATGAGATATTATTGAAAATAAAATACATTTTCGGCATTCTAAGAAACCAAAGCGATCAGAGAAAAATAAAAGAGACCCCAAAAAAAACCTGAAAATATAATTTCTAATATCATAAATTACTCAGATAGAATATATCTTACAAACTTAGTCATACACAAAAATTTAAAGGAAAGACCAAACAATAAACCTAGGCATCCATTTGTATTCCAGGCACACTCCATCCCTGCAGACTCATTCTTTACCAACCATCTGGTCCTACATGTAATTTTTTGGACCCTTGACATGAAATCCATCATATATGGTTACCTGGGAATTGTACTTGTGAAGATGTACACCAATTCAAATTTTATTGGGGGGCTTCACTGTCTGAGCTGATGTTCATCTTGCTTCGATGTACTGAGTAATGCATCACTCTTTTCATAGAGCTATCCCTAAAGAAGTCAACTGACTCTGAAATGCTTCAGTGTTTTTGTTACAAACTCTGTAATTCAATTATTGGATGTTGGTAATATAACAGTGATAAGAACAAACAGACTATACAATATGTTGTTTTTATATGTAACCTTTTATACGTTGGAACAAATACTGTAAAATTTATGTGAATATTCTTTTAAATGTATGTATTTTTGCCAGTTAAAACCCCAAATAATTGGGAGGGTGGGTGGGGGGTTACAATTTGTCTATAGCATCTAGGGATGTGGGCAAATGCCTAATTCCCATTTATACCCATAGTCTGTGAATTGGTAATTCATCGGTTGTAAAATTGGGAGTAGTGGCTGTGTCCGTGACTGCTGCTGCATTCCCTTTCCCATTCACAAAAATGTTATTCTCTAGATGTGCAAAGCTGGTAGATACATACCCAAAAAGACTTGCAGCTTTAATTGCAGCGAAAGGTGATTCTACAAAGTATTGATTCAGGGGGGCTGAATACAAATGCATGCCACATTTTGCACATATTTATTTGTAAAAGAATTTGAAAAACATTTATCATTTCCCTTTCATTTTACCATTATGTGCCACTTTGTGATGGTCTATCACATGGATATGCAATTAGCGGACCTCCAGCTGTTGCAAAACTACAAGTCCCATCATGCCTCTGCCTCTGGGTGTCATACTTGCTGCTGTCAGAGTCTCGCTATGCCTCATGGGACTTGTAGTTTGGAAACAGCTGGAGGTACGCTAATTGCATATCCCTGGATCACATTAAAGCTGTCCCTGCAAGGCGAAGACAGTGATTATCTCTAGCGGCTGCTATCGGAAAAGAATCCGGTGTTCTGTCAAATTAGCCAACTCTTCAGAAACTCAAACCACGTCACTTTCGGTTTCTTTAAACCATCAATAATTGGAGACGAATTGCTGTTTGGACACAACACCGGCAACCGAATACAGTCTTGTACAGGAAGAATTAGCTGTTTTCACAGCACAGCGGCTAACAAAGACACAATTGTCACTGCCTTGGAGGCGGCCATTTTGTTGGCTAGTATCGCTGCGGAGTAACAATCATAATATCGTGCACGGAACTGTATTCGGTTGCCAGTGTCGTGTCCAATGAGCAATTCATGAAAATCTCCAATTAGCGATGGTTTAAAGAACCTGGAAGTTAAATAGTTGGAGTTTCTGACCAAATGGCTATTTTTACAGAACACTGGCATGCTGATTGATCGATCAACTTTGGCCATTCAGCCGCCCCATTAACGATTTAAATCTCGGCCAGTTCAGCAGGAACACGAGTTTCGAACTGTGTATGGCTGGCCTAAAACTGAGTCTGGAGAAGCTCTGCTGAGAAAGAAATCATCTTACTGTTTGTTTTTTGTATTTTTGCCAAAGCTTAATTGAACATGCTGAAATTAGAAGCAGATTGGCTACCATCCACAGTTGCACCGGATTTTGCACTCATCAGTTTTAATAAATCAACCCCAATGTAATGCCAGTTAAAACATGACAACTGTGGCTTTTTATAAATTATATTCAATTGGATACAATTAAAAATCTAATGAAAAATAGGGTCATTTAAACTTCACCCCATTATAAGCAGACCTATTAAAATTAGGATGGCAGAAAAATATTTATAAAGACAGTTATATTCACAACAATCAAGCTCCCAGGCTCAAACTGTTTAACAGGTTTTGCAGCACACCTAGACATGTTGAAGTTCCAGACTGTGTAAATGAGGCACAATGCTTACAAACATTATGAAATTGGATTCCCAATCTAGTTGGCATTACATGGTGGAAAAGTAAAAACATACATTTATAGAACAAAATGAAAAAAGACATACAATGTGTAGATGCAGCTTGGCAATGTAAAAAATACTCAACATCTTCTCAAGCCAGCAGAACACACAGGATGTTTTATGAGACTGAGTTGTACTGGTTACATGATCCAGAAGAACAATTCTTATTACATTTTATTTCTAGAACCAACACTCTGCCACAATCGTTACTCTTCACATGCAATCTGCTGGTCTGTGGCAGATTTTGTGTGTATGCCCAGTACCACTCCTTGTCTCCCCATGTGTGTGACTATCAAATACGTTTGCACTACCACCAGATGAAACAGAAAGATAGGCAGGCTTAAATAAAGTCACAGTCAGATAAATAGAAATTGAATTACAAAAAAGGAATAGACAAAGTGACAGATATAACAGGGTTGGACAGTGATGCAATAATAACAGAGTCAATAGGGTTGAATTACTAAAGGTTTAGAGCAGTGGTTCTTAACCTTTCTAGTGCCCGCGACCCCTTGATAACATTTCCCATGTTGTGGGGACCCCTAACAGTAGGGATGAGCCGAACACCCCCCCGGTTCGGTTCGCACCAGAACTTGCGAACGGACCGAACGTTCGCACAAACTTTAGAACCCTATTAAATACAATGGACGCGAACGTTCGAAATCTAAAGTGCTAATTATAACGCCTAATATGCATGTTATTGTACTAAAAAGGGTTTGGGGACCCGGGTCCTGCCCAAGGGGACATGTATCAATGTAAAAATAATCTTTTAAAACTGTCATTTTTTCGGGAGCAGTGATTTTAATGATGCATAAAGTGGAAAAAAAAAAGTGAAATATTCCTTTAAATATCGTACCTGGGGGGTGTCTAAAGTATGCCTGTGAAGTGCCACGTGTTTCCCTTGTTTAGAACTGTCCCTGCACAAAATGACATTTCTAAAGGAAAAAAAGCCATTTAAAACTGCTTGCGGCTTTAATGTAATGTCTGGTCCTGGCAATATGGATGAAAATCATTGAGAAAATGGCATGGCTACCCCATAACATCTATATCCTCTACACACTGTAACAGCAGCTAACTGACTCGCCTGCCTGCTCTATCTAACTCAATATAAATGACACTGTCTATCTCTCTGAAACGCCAACACACTACACAAGGCCGACTTCCAGGCGGCCTTATATAGTGTGGGGCGTGTACTAAACCCCCTGAGCCACCCTGGCTTTGGCCAATTACGGCTCTCCGTTTTTTCCGCGCTGTGATTGGCCAAGCATGCGGGTCATAGTGCATGCTTGGCCAATCATCAGCCAGCAATGCACTGCGATGCCGCAGTGAATTATGGGCCATGTCGCGCAACACGAATTTAGAACGATCAAACGGCCGATGTTCGAGTCGAACGTGTGTTCGACGCGAACACGAAGCTCATCCCTACCTAACAGTAAAATTATTTTCGGAGCGTGGGCTGTCAGCATTTCAGGCAAGACAAGTAATTTGTGCCCCTGACCCACGGACATTTGAGTCCCTTCCACTCGTACAGTATTAAAACCCCTTAGGGTACATTTTCGGATGTACCCCTCTTTCTCTTTGTTCTCCTTTCTTTCCCTTTGATCTCTCTCTATGCAAATTTTTTGTTTTTTTCCCCCCATCCCTCTCTCTAGCCACCATCTTTCTTGTTCTTTCTCTCCCCTTTTCTTTGTTTCTCCCCTCTTTTTCTCTCCCTACCATGTATTCTCTATTTTTATTCCTTATATTACTCCTTGATGGGGGGGGGGGACGAGTGGCTGGTGGGAGTTCTGATCAGCCAAATTAAGTGCACTTGATCAAGGTCATCTGCTGATCTGAGAACTGTAGTGGGGACTTTTAATGGCAACTATAATCACAGGTAGTGTTACTCACTGTGTCTCCAACTTTGTGGTGTCTCGTAGCAGTGACTCCTCCAGCCCCTCCCACTTCACATTCCTCACCAGCTGACCTCTAGTCTCTGCCCCCCACCCATGCCATAAGCTGAATGGGCGGCTGCGAAGAGGTTGAGTTGGTGGCAGCGGGCTCCAGGAACAGTCCAGCTGGGCGGCCACAGACTCCAGGGACAGCCCTGCTGGGCAGCCGCGAAAAGGCTGATAGAGCAATGCGGGCTTCAGGAACAGCCAAGGATTTGGTGACCCCTGGCAAAATCGTAATTTGACCCTCAGGTTGAGAACCACTGGGTTAGAGGCTGTTTACATCAGCAAAGTAAAGTTTACTTAAGTTAAGTTTAGCTTAAAGTGAATGTAAACCCTCCATACACCCAGTGAAGTGAACAGAATCAGATGATACACTGAGATGAAACAAATCTCCCTACAATGGTTTTACATGTATATCTGCTGTCTTCACATTTATATACTGTTTGGAAAGTTCAGATCGTGTTAGGAAATTTTCTCACACAGGGTGTGATGCCTGGGCATACAGCCAAGATAGCTAAAATTGCTGATTGGAGGAAAGGCACACACCCCCTCTCCACATAGGCAGAGACTCTCTGAGGTGTTTTGTAACAGGGCCAGCTCCCCGTTAATCTATTTTAGCAACCTCCCAGACAGAAATGTCAGGCTGCTTTTATCTGATGTGTCTGAGAATTTGTCAGGAGTTATCAGGCTGATAACAGAGGAATGGTTCAGTAGAGAGCTACGGGACTTAAGAGCGATAACAAAATACTGCAGATATATGTGCCCAGCTCAAATTTCATGAATTGGGTTTACATCCACTTTAATAAATAAGGTGAAGCTGTGTTCACATTAAATACCCAATCATGTACAAAAGAAATAATTAAAAAAAAAGTTAACAAAATTGAATGATTGACGTCTATGCATTATTTTGTATGGCCAGTGCGCATTTGTTTTACTATGTGAACAGTCTCTACCTATTTATTGAATCAACTCCAGTGACTGCAGAGCAGAGTCATGATCCAGAAGAGAAGAATTGGGATGCCATTATTTGAGGACGACCTGGTCTCTGTCCCCTCTATCTTCTCATAACCTACTTATTCTCTCTCCCTAGGAAAAGTTACCCTGATGCCCTGCAAAATGATAGGGCTGGGGAGACTACACATAAAAGAACCTAATAGAAACAGGCAGACAAACAGAGAGTTAGACAGATGGAATGCTTGCCATGAAAGCATTTCAGGGAAAGAGAACTCAATTGATAAAATGAATGATTCATGTGTTCAGGTATATTTCCCTGTACTGGCTCATGCATTATATTTGTGATGGGGGAATTAAAATCTAGGCATACAATGCAGAGCTAGGTTGGAAATGGAAAAAATATTTTGTTTAATTTGATTCATGCGGTACTTCCAGGAACAATCATCCATGATAATAACGTATATATAATTTATGAGTTCCATAATTCAGTATTACATTATTGAAGAGGTCTAATTTTAAACACTCTTGTTCTGCATTGTAGCAGTTGGGTCGGTTGTATCTCACAATTTTATACTACCGTGTAGTGACATTTCTGCCTTCGATAACTACTGAGCTGCAATAAGGAAAAGAAAACACTTATATTCAGAAATGTCTTTTAATTTCTTGCCTAATATAAACAACAAGATTAGAACTAGAACCTTTTTAGAGTAAGTTTAGAATCAGGTAAAAATTTATTATGCGCATTTGGAATGAATTTGACATGCTTCTGAATTGCTTAAACTTGCTTTCATATGTGTATGCAAACTTATTATACATTATGCAGAATTTTTGGCAAAGTGATGTAAACAAATACCTTTATTGCTGAATACATTTGTAGGCTAATATTAACAGTCGTACATTACTTGTTATGTTTTTTTCTTTAGCCTAGGGTTATCAGCAGTCTGTTCTTAGCAGAAATATCATTTATTTGTATTGCATCCTGCTGTTCAGCCCCCAAAGGTCTTCATTGCCTAATTAATGAAAATCATCTTTGAGCTTCATGATATTACTTGTTAGTTTTTTTCTTTACAATTAGTAACAGCATTTAAAAAAATAAATTGTTCATTACAGAATTTCACAACATGGTTGTAAAGTCAGAAGTTTTTTTTATCTTAATGCATTCTATGCATTAAGAAAAAAAAACCTTCTGTGTGCAGTAGCCGGCCCAGCACCCCCTAATACTTACCTGAGCCCCATCTTTATCCAGCGTTGTCCAAGAGTGCCTCAGCCGCCCGGGACTCTCCTTTTGATTGGCTGAGACACAGCAGCAGTGCCATTGGCTCCTGCTGCTGTCAGTCAAAGTCAGTTAGCCAATCAGGACAGAGAGGGGGCAGAGCCAAACCGGGGCTCCATGTCTGAATGGACACACAGAGCTGTGACTCGGCTCGGGTGCACCCATAGCAAGCTGCTTGCTGTGGGGGCACTCAACAGGAGGGAGGGGCCAGGAGAGCCAAAGAGGGACCCAAGAAGAGGAGGATCTGGGCTGCCATGTGAAAAACCACTACACAGAGCAGGCATAACATGTTTATGATTTTTAGAGAGAAAAAAAACAAGACTTTAAAATAATTTTAAGAAACTTCATATTAAACTAATTCATAAAAATAAGATGTGAAAGAACAATAAAATAATCTTCTGAAAAAAAGTCCCATGAGCTGGTTGTCCAGTTTCAGATGATGCAGCCTAGGAAAAAGTGTGATGATGATGATGAGGTCTGAGGAACCCCAAAAAAACTGAATGTTGAATGGAGCATTAACCTGCATTTTCAGCTCTGTAACACTATACTCAATTTAAAGTTAGCGTGCCTTCTTTCAACCACACACATGCAGCATGATTCGGCCCTGCCCCGGCTTCCTCCTCACGGGATTTGACTGACAGCAGTAGCAGAAGTCGATGGCTATCGCTGCTCTCAGCCTAGCCCATACCTCCCAACTTTTTGAGATGGGGAGGAGGGACATCTATCAGCAAAAGTATGTAGGCATAGGACACACACCCTGCCACACCCACTTAAATGAGAATTATACAAAAAAATGATTAGTTAAAGCCACAGGTACTTTTTTTTTTTTACCACTGCTAATCTTTTATATTGGCTTTTGAAATTAAAACATGCAGCAGTTTAACCACTTGCTTACTGGGCACTTAAACCCCCCTCCTGCCCAGACCAATTTTCAGCTTTTAGCACTGATGCACTTTGAATAACAATTGCGCGGTCATACAACACTGTACCCAAATTACATTTTTATTATTTTTTTCCCACAAATAGAGCTTGCTTTTGGTGGTATTTTATCACCTCTGCGGTTTTTATTTTTTGTTATTTTTTTTTTAAAAAGACCGATTTAAAATATATATATATATATATATATATATATATATATATTGTTATAAAATTTAGCAAACAGGTAATTTTTCTCCTTCATTGATATAAGCTGATGAGGCTGCACTGATAGGCACTGATGATGGTGGAATTGATGGGTGGCACTGATAGCTGCAGTGATGGGCACTGATAGGTGGCAGTGATGGGCACTGATGGGTGGCAGTGATGGGCACTGATTGGTGGCAATAATGGGCACTGATCGGCACTGATAGGTTACACCGATAGGCAGCATTGCTAGTTGGCAATGATGAGGCACTGATTGGCACCACTGGTGGGCATTGATAGGTGCCGGTGGCACTTGTGGGCATTGATAGGTGGCACTTGTGGGCATTGATAGGTGGCACTTTGGGCACTGTGGGCACTGGCAGGTGGCAATGGCAGACGGTATTTGTGGGCACAGACGAGGCAGATGTGCCTCCTTCCTCTTCGAGAACAATGTCCCTTGTAAACAATTTGGTGATCGGCTTTTTTTTCTCCTCACTCTATCAGCATGAGGAGAAAAAAAAAGATTACCGATCCTTTGTATACATCACGTGATCAGCTGTCATTGACTGACAGCTGATCACATGGTAAGGGACCGAGATCGACCACTTACTCAGATCTGTGATCATCCGAGTCTCAGTGCAGGGAGCGCGCAAAGGGGAGGATGTCCATTGATGGCCTGCCGGCATTTGGGGTCCGCGCTGTGGCTGTCATTCGGCTATAGCGTGGGCGCCAAGTGGTTAAAAATTGGATGAAAGGTTTAGCAATGGGAAACACTTTTTGAAACATTAAAAAGTGCACTTTATATACAACTATATAGATCAGAACAAAATGAGGGACAAATGAGGAGGAAAGAGGGACTTTGTTCCAAATCAGGGACTGTCCCTCAAAATCAGGGACAGTTGGGAGCTATGGCTTAGCCTGTGAGAGAGGGGAGAGAAGAACTACAGACAGGCACAGCGCTGGAGCGATGTAGGACCCGGTTAAGTATTTAGGGAGGGGGGATGGAGAAACAATTACTGCTTTCCAAAAGTGTCTCTGTTGCTCCTCCATCCACAGTAAAGATACCCAAAGACAGGAATTGTGTTACTGGCAGTATCATCAGGTACAAATAAAGAAAAGTTAAGCAAATTTTCATGTGTTTTCATGTGTTTCTAGGTAGAATGGCTTACATTGAACTACTTTTGACTTGTCTTTGTCTGCATCCACTTTGACAGCAGTTATGATCCAACAGAATAGGACATTCCGTATCTCCCTTTGGAGAGCTTATTAGAAGTCTAAGCTTCTATCTGAGATCAGCCTTGCTGAGGAGGACTTGTTTTTGAAGGGTAGGGGGGCTGCCATAAACAGCATAAAAGCATATTTCTATTGTGAAACCAATAGGGGGTATTTACAAAGCAGCACATGTGACTTTTACCAAAAATTCTCTTGTGTCATGTAACCTCTTCACGCTGGTCTCACACACATATGCAGCCTCTCGGCGTGTGGGCCTTCAGGCCACATATATGTGGCCCTGTGTAAACCACTTACCGTGCTGAGAGTGCGCTCCCTGCGGTCACCGGAAACTCCTGATGCATACTAGCGATTGGGAGATTTCCGATCATGTGACTGCTGTGACAGCCAATCACAGCGGTCACATGCCCTGAATGGTCGCCTCTGCCTCTTGACTTTTAGAACAATTTTCTTGGACAACTTTCCATTAGATTTACCAAAACCATATAATATGAGGTCAAACCTAAACACTTTCATTTTGGATGCAATCAGGCAGGCCCTTGGACTACATAGTTGGAGGTAAATCTAAAGGAAATTGAATAAGAAAGTTGTATAATGTATGGCCAGCTTTACTTACATCCTATCCACCCCTGTACAGTACATGCAGCTCACTGTAGAAATTCAGGAATGCTGAAGCTGAGTGCACTCTCATACATGTGTCACCCCCGCCAAGCCAATTAAAGCAGCTGGCGATTGAGACTCAGAAGCTGGCCACTCATAGACGTCAATTGCCTCATCACAGGATCCAAGGTAAGTATAGCTCCACCTTAAAGGGTGTGTAATTTATGACAATAAACTTCTATTATTTGCTTCCTTTATTAAATATACAGTTAAAAAGTGTTTTATTATATTGGATATTTAAGTGGAAAAAAATACCTGTTGATCCTGACAGAAATCATATGCACTCTCCAATATTATCGCAAACAATGCTATCAGTAAGTTTGTTAGGACTGCAAAGCACCCCTATGTCATGGAGAATAGGAAAAAAAAATGTTTTGTAGTCTTAACATACTATTTGTACTTCTTGTATGTCTTGTCAACCTAGGACAGGAAGTTTGTTACTGGCAAGACCACCAGGTTAAAATAAAGGGAAAAAAAACCCTGAAATGATAGGGTTGATTTACAAAAGCAGTTGCGCCAGAGCTTAGTAAATGAGGTAAAGATTCACTTTGCAAAGAATACCCGATCACATGCAAGGGAAATAAAAAAATAGCATTTTTGCTTGCACATGCTTGGATGATGGAAGTTAGCAGAGCTTACGCTCAATTACTAATCTCTGGAGCAACTGATGTGGTAAGTGCAACTGCACATTACAAAGTGCACAGTCTATTTGCCTTTAGTAAATCAACCCCTAGGACACCTATATCAACCATTACACCTAAGAGCTAGTAAGATGCAATATATTACTTGTTCTTGATTTTATATCTAAATACAGTAGTAGTTCTGTATATTTTTATACTCCTACATTTTCCCTATTACCAGAATACTAAATAATTACATAGACTGGCTTTCCTGTGACCAGGTGTCACACATAAACAGAATAAGAGCAGGAAAGATTGCAGCTGCACCTATAATCCTCACCTTTTTCTAATGGCCCCAGAGTACATGCTGCTTATATACAGGCATACCCCCCTTTAATTACACAATGGGGTTTATTTACTAAAGCTGGAAAGCGCAAAATCAGGCTTACTTCTGCATAGAAACCAATGAGCTTCTAACCCCAGCTTGTTCAATTAAGCTTTGGTAATAAAACCTGGAAGCTCATTGGTTTTTATGCAGAAGTGAGCCTCATTTTGCGCTTTCCAGCTTTAGTAAATAAACCCCATTGTGTACTTAAAAGTGGGGTATTCCTGTACTAACTCTCCATTAAGATAAAAAAAATGCTAACCAACTTTCATTATAAAACAGGTTCAAGGAAAAAACGTCTGTTGAAGTTTTGTTGTAATATTTTTTTACACACTGTAGCTCCCTCATCTCTTATAGTGCTCTGCAAGGTAAGACTAGAAAAAAGAGAGATGAGAATACAGATATTACAAATCACATTAGATATGACAAGTACATGCTATTACAAAGCCTTGACGGATTGTAGGTAGAATAGTAAATGGTGGTAGACCTGAAGGGTAGAGGAACAAAGGAGACTCTGCATAAAATATGTTCAACCTACTTGTATATATCCATCTACTATTGTAAATAACAAACACAAAAAAGAAAAATGCATAAATGTGGTTGAATTTTTGTGTCAATTGCTAAAAGAAAAAAAGAAAATGCAGGAAAGGTGAAAAAATGGGTGCTTGATACTTCGCAAACATCCCCCAAAGGCTAAGCATAACATCTCAGGTCAGAAAAGGAATGAATTAGGCCTTCGCGCTTCTGAATTGCATTAAACGGTAAAGCAGTGTAGCATGGCATTCTGTATGGTATCATGATTTAGAATGGCCTTCAAATGTACAGTACAATAATCTCTGATGGACCCACAATGCAAGCATAAACAAACATAATAAGCATTGCGGTGTCATATGTTTAAAAAAAGTTCTGGTCTGGTTTTCACTCTGCTGCAGTGTATTGGACTGCTGGCTCCTCATCGGCATCAGAAAGCCTGCTAACTGGTCTACCACCTAACACCAGCATTAGGCATCATGTCTCCCCCCCTCTGTGTGACTTGCTGCTGCATTATCATTGTAGGCTGTGCTTTGTGAATGGAAAAGGTGGAAAATACACATCACTGGCACTAGTGTAAGCCATAACAACCTCTTTGATGTCGATGGGGGTTCAGAAGAACAGAAGGAGCTGTACTCTTACAGGGAACTTTCTGAAACACGTTTCCTTAGAAAGACTAGAGGTAAACATATATATAGCAATCTGAAGATATAAATATGTATTATTTATTACACGTATTTATATAGCACAGTACTCAGTGCTATACATATAAATTGTACAGTCACATCAGTATAAATATTAGGGTGCCTAGAGTTGGGATTTGAATTGCTATACCCAAGCAGAAACCAAGCATATTGTTGGACATGTTACTATAAAGTCAAAGTTTAATCATTTTTTAATATGTCCTGCTTTCAATTAATTCATAGCAGACACTTTCTTCTCTGGGGTGACAGCACTTATTAGACAGGAAAGAGGGGCATCTGTTAGGACAAAATATGGAGGAAATGAATTTTTTGCACAAAACATGATTGATAAACTCCACTGATGCTTCTTTTTAATCACTTAATTTCACTTTTCTTAGCGTTTAATAAAGGAAAAAGTAGGGGTTGGATAGAAGGTAGAGTGCATAGTGGTTGGATAGACAGTATAGTGCATCAGATCAAAACATGGAAAAGTTTAATTCCTTCTAGATAAGAGACTCCATATATATATATATATATATATATATATATATATATATATATATTCTCATATTAAAGCGGAGGTCCATACAAAAAGTGAACCTCCGCTTTTGCTTTTCGGAACCCTCTCCCCCTCCGGTGTCACATTTGGCACCTTTCAGGGGGGTGAAGATACCTGTCTAATACAGGTATTTTCACCCACCTGCGGGAGTCACGCCCTTCGCGTCACCCCCGCTGTCTTCTGGTAAATACACTGGTCCCAGGAGACAGCGGGACCAGTGAGATCGCGCTGCGCTACTTGCACATGCGCAATAGAGAACCGGGTAGTGAAGCCGCAACGCTTCACTTCCTGATTCCCTCACCGAGGATGAGGGCGGGGGCAGCCGAGAGATGAGCGATTGCTCGGCTTCGGCTGCCGTCATCGCAGGCACCCTGGACAGGTAAGTGTCCATTTATTAAAAGTTAGCAGCTGCAGTATTTGTAGCTGCTGCCTTTTAATATATTTTTTTCCGTGGGACCTCCGCTTTAAGGGTGAGTTGCACTTGTATTGCCAAACATTGGAAAAATTCGGCTCCCACATAAAGCAGTCTTACTGCTCAAATATAACAATCTGAGGCATGTGGAGTCTGCCAATAGGATAAATGCTCCTTTGCTTGTACATCCAAGTGAAAACTTTACAAATCACATTAAAGCAATAAAACTTTATTGCTTTAATGTGATTTGTAAAGTTTTTACTTGGATGTACAATTAAAAGAGCATTTATCATATTGGCAGACTCCACATCCCTTGATTTTTTTATTTTTCCATACTGTATATACTATAATATATATATATATATATATATATATATATATATATATATATATATATACACACACACACATACTGTTTATATATACTAACAACACATACACAGTTCTAACAATCATTATTACATCCCAATTGCACTTTGATACTATACCATCCATTATAATAGGTTATATAGTGGTTTTATATAATTTTTTTCTATATATCTTACAGTTTAATATATATTTTTTTACTTCTTAGTTCTGATATAGGGGTTGATTTACTGAAACTGTAATGCCGGTTTCACACTGGGGCGGTGGGGGCGGTGGCGGTATAGCGCCGCTATTTTTAGCGGCGCTATACCGTCGGGATTGCAGAGGTATTCGGCCGCTAGCGGTGCAGTTTTAACCCCTGCTAGCGGCCGAAAAAGGGTTAATACCACCCGCAAACCGCAGCTACAGCCGCAGTTTGCAGGCGGTATTACCGCGGTATCCCATTCATTTCAATGGAAAGGAGCGGTGTAGGAGCGGTAAACACACCGCTCCTCTCACCGCTCCAAAGATGCGGCTAGCAGGACTTTTTTTAAGTCCTGTTAGCGCACCGCTCCAGTGTGAAAGCCCTCGGGGCTTTCACATTGGAGACACAGGAGCCGCTGTTTAGGCTCGGTTTGCAGGCGCTATTTTTAGCAAAATAGCGCCTGCAAACCGCCCCAGTGTGAAAGGGGCCTAAAGTGAAAAATCTGGTGCAGCTATGCATGGTAGCCATTTAGCTTTCAACTTCAGCTTGTTCAATTAAGATTTGAGAAAACACCTGGAATCTGATTGGTTTCTATGCACAGCTGCATCAGATAGTAAATCAATCCCATTTGCTTTACAAAATTTGTAGTTGAAAGGAGAGCCTCGTACACACGATCAGATTTCCATCGGACAAAAGCGTAGGACTTTTGTCCGAAGGGCGTTGGCTGTGAACTTGTCTTGCATACAAACGGCAAAGAATTTTTGGCCAACAAACACAAAACAACGTGTTTTTTCAGCTCTTTAATGCCACCCTTTGGGCAACTTATGCTAATGTTGTGTTATCGTCAGTGGTTCTCCTGATCATGCGTGTTTGTACTTTGGAGTTTTGTCCGAAGGACTTGTGTACACACGATCGGATAATCCGACAACGCACATTTGTTGGCGGAATATTTTAAAGCATGCTATCCAACATGTCCACGGAAAATCCGACAACAATTGTCCGATGGAGCATACAAACAGTCAGATTTTCCGACAACAGCCTGCCATCACACAATTCCCATCGGAAAATCCGATCGTGTGTACGGGCCTTAAGACCGACTGCATTGGTTAAGATTACAACGAGCAAATAAAGCCTCTTTGAACAGGGACCATTTGCACATCTTTTCCTGCATAAGGTTTTGCCTGGATTGGAGTAATGCTCACTTTTTTTGTACCATATTTTCTTCAAATATACTGAAGGCCTTCTATGGTCCATCATCTCTTGTGAACAGCCTCTATCTATTCTCTTCACAGAGAAATAAATGGAAGGTACAATGGAGCAATTCACTATGTCTTGGCATGAACATGCCAGGACTACATTTTTCAAGTCTGAACGGGCCCCATGTGTACCCATAGCTAGTGCACAATAAATAACTTGTAGAGCAGCTCAACCATTTCCTTTATTTATTTCTGTTGAACAGTCTTCAGGAATTAAAGCTGAGGTGGGACTAAGAAGCCATAATTGCGTACCATACATGCAACTTTGCATTGGTTTTATTTCAAGACCACATTTTTTCTCATTCCCTGAAATAAAATACACTCCCTGCTTTGGGAATAATCACATTAATCTATCACAATTTTAAATTTGTCTTTTTCATAAATGTAAAATCAACAAAGAGATTCTATGCAGAAAGACTTGCGTGCTTGTGATATATACGAGCAAATCAATTCATTTAAACCTATATAAATGAACCTTTGTTCATGCATGGGTGTCATATAAATGAACCTATATAAATGAACCTATATAAATGAACATTTGTACCTCGTACAAATCAATTCATTATACCTATATCATATTAACTACATCCTTCATTTCTGTGTTTATTTTTTCATATCTAACAGATTTATTGCCAGAGTGTTTTCTAAGTAAAATAGTGTGATAAATGAACCTAAGAGTAGCCTCATTTATTCACTCATGAATTCCCAGGTCATTGATATAACACACAATTCCTAAGCTCATTAGCACTCCTAGAGAACTTTCATAGACAGACGTGTCTTTTAAAGTGGAAGTAAACCCTCCTATCATTTTCAGGCAAGGAAGCTGCCATCTTGGCCTCTGTTTAATCTTCAACTGCCATGATGCTGCACATGTGATCAGTTATGACACCAACCATTGGATGGTTTGACAGTTTGGTTGAGAGCACAACCAATGTGACAGTTACGGCATGCCGGGAATGTAACTGCTTTTTGAAACTGTTAAATCGATGGGTTTACTTCCGCTTTAAAGTGGTTGTAAACTAATTACAACCACTTTAACCTACAGGTAAGCCTAGATTAAGGCTTACCTGTAGGTGCAAGAAATATCTCCCAAACCTAAAAGGTTTAGGAGATATTTGCAGAAATAGCGGCACCGATGTCTAACGGCGATCATGTCGTTATTGGCGGCACCAGCGCGCATGTGCGGGAGTGACGTCATCGCGGCTCCGGCCAGTCACAGCGCTGGAGCCGCGATACCTGGAAGTCATTCTGGGAGAGATGGCGGCGTCGGAGGAGGCAAACGAGGGCCACTGCGGGGGCTTCGATCTCAGGTAAGTCATTCATGGTGAGCTAGTATGCTATGCATACTAGCTCATTATGCCTTTGTCTTGCAGGGTGTATTTTTATTTATTTTTTACCAAGATGGTTTACTTCCTCTTTAACCAATCTATGAGTTTGAAACCTAGTGCAGAGGAAAGAGTATGCTCACAGGCCCTGAAGGAGCTCAGGGTACATTAGCAGGCAAGAATACAGTGAAATCTGAATTTCACTCTAAATTCTATATTTAGGTTGACCGAAAAGTCAATACATTTTATCTGCTGGATCACTCTGTGTCTTGGTCTTCTAGCACTGTTTAAAGTGGAACTTCACTCTCTCAATCAACATGATGCATTTTTAATTCTTATGCTGCTAGTATTGGTAAATTGATAGGAAAGTGTATTACTGTATATTCATTTGTTTTAACCACTTGCTTACTGGGCACTTAAACCCCCTTCCTGCCATGGCCAAATTTCAGCTTTCAGCGCTGTCACTCTTTGAATGAAAATTGCGTAGTCATGCAACACAAATAGAGCTTTCTTTTGGTGGTATTTAATCACTGCTGTTTTTTTTCTTTTTTGCAAAAAATAAATAAAAAAAATTGGGAAAAAAACCAAAACAGTTTTATTGTTTGTTATACAATTTTGCAAACAGGCTGCACTGATGGGCACTGATAGCCTGCACTGATAAAGCGGCACTGATGGACACTGATAGGTGGCACTGGTGGGCACTGATGAGACGGCACTGATAGGTGGCACTGATGGGCACTGTTAGCACTGAGAGGTGGCGCGGATGGGTGGCACTTATGAGTGGCACTGATGGGCGGCACTAAGGGAATTGATAGATGGCACTGAAGGGCACTGATAGGTGGCACTGATAAGTGGCACTAATGGGTGGCACTGATGGGCACTGGTAGGTTACACTGATAGGCAGCACTGAAAGGTGGCACTGATGATGAGGCACTGATGGGCACTGATTGGCAGCATTGATGGGCATTAATAGGTGGCACTAGTGGGCATAGATAAGTGGCACTGGAGGGCACTGGTGTGTACTGATTGGTGGCACTGATATGCACTGGCAGGTGGCACTGGTGGGCACTGGCAGGCGGCACTGGTGGGCACAGATGAGGCGGCAGTGGCTCTCCCTGTTCGGGACAAATGTTCCTTTGACAGAAGCCGGTGATCGGCTTTTTTTTTCTCCTCACGCTGTCAGCGTGAAGAGAAAAAAAGCTGATTACCGATTTCTGATTACATCACGTCATCAGCTGTCATTGGCTGACAGCTGATCACGTGCTAATAGGTCGGGATCAGCCCCTTTTTCCAATCTGTGATCAGCCGAGTCTCATTGACTCAGTGATCACAGAGTGCACCCTGCAATGGGCACGCAGGCAGCTCATGCACGGGAGGACATTTATTGACGCTCTCCTGGCAATTAAGGCCCGTGCTGTAGCCGTCTTTCGGTTCTGGCGCAGGTGGGAAGTGGTTAAACTTTATTTTTAATTTCTTCAGTTACTTCCTGGTTTCCATGCCTAGGCAAATGATGTCATAAATCCAAAGAGTTTTCAGGAGGGTAGGAGGCATTTTCTTAGCTAAGCACACCCTCCTGCCTGCATGCCTGAGCTAAGGGCAGATGGATTCCAGGAAATATATGATACAGGAATCATCTGCCCTTACTAAAAATGGCCACGGCCTGAAATAGCAGGGGGTGTATTTAAATGTGATTTCTTAGCAAAAAAAAACCATAGAGACATGGATTGATGGATGAGTTTGCTTTGAATATTAAACATGAATTAAACTGCGTTTTTGGTTTGTGGTACTCAGATGAAGTGTAGTCCCACTTTAATCACACACATAGTATAGTACAGCATAATACAAGATATACGGTATGTACTCTAGTTTAGCTGCTATCTGCTGTTATATTTAATTAAAGCCATTGTTTAGGGTCATATAGCCAAATATTCTATTTTCTTTTTTATATGTTGGATGAGTATTTTTTTTTTCACCCTGTTCATCTTGTTCATCTGGTTGCCATGGCCTGCTAACTGTAAAAAATTGTTATATTCCTAAAGTAGTGTTAAACTCAATACCTAAAATATATTACAGTATATTACAGCTTACCAATGATTAGATGTGGAAAGTAGCATTGTCAGTTTGGGGGGAGGGGAGTGTTAGATGTACTAACAGATTTAGAGACACTAACACATTGAAGCCAAACTCCAGCTCACACTTTATATTCAGTTAAAGCAACATTTTTCCTTTTGGGATAAAGGTTTTACATGAATAATTAAAAGTTTATCATTGTAAGTGTTAAATGGTTTGTCTCATCCATGTAAACTGATACATTGTGCTTGAGAGCTTGTGCTTTTGAGAAACAACAGACTTGCTGGCTTGATCACCAGATGAAAATAGAAGAAAGAAAATGAATGCAGCCACCACAGCTAAGAATTGGTAAGCTGAAATGTGATAAATGTTTGCTTTTGGGTTTAATACCACTTTAAGTATTGATTGTATCATTAGGAGTGCCCTAATGTAATCTAACTTACAAAAATGACAGCTAGTTTTTTTCCCCCTATGTCTCCAGCATTGACAATTGTCTGACCCTGTGACGCCTCAACTCACATTGGAACATAGAAGGAGGGGGGGTGGAGAAGGTGATGTCAAGAATCGAATATGCCCACATAGAAGTGATGTGAATACCATGAATGAAAGGAAAGAAAATTGCTTGATTCCCCATCAATGCAGTCATTGTTGATGGTGGAATGTCTCCTGCAGGCAGAGCTATTGTATTCTGTCAGCTGGGGGCTGGCAGAATACAATGATTTGTACAAGTGGAAGGGATCCCTGTACCTGCACATCTGTGTAGTCCCTAAGATCGATGTAAGAGTGGCAACCTCAGCCTGGACTCAATCTAGGCCATGCCCCAACTCATTTCACTCCGCCCCTTGGAACTTGATCATGAACTTCCCCATGACCAAGCCACGAGGTACGGGGCGAAATGCATTCGGGCCGTGGCCTGGCTAGAGTCCAGGTTGAGGTTGCCAGTCTTGCCACTCTCTGCCATCGATCTTAGGGACTACACCGATGTGCGGCTACAGTAATCCCTTCCACTCATACAAGCCACAGCATAAGCTTGGACGAGCTCCATCCCGCACCAGCACTTCCAGTGGCGGATGCTCAAGAATCCATATATACCCTGCTTCAACAGAGCCTGAGCGGCACACCAAGTTGCATTGGGTCACAGAATACATTGATTACTGCTAACGGCTATAGCCGCTGACGGTAATCATATGTAGAAAACTCCAGCAGGCTGGTTATACCCAAGCCAATCAATGGGCCGACTTGGGTACAATCAGCCTGCTCATACATGGATCAAAATTCATCCAGTCACTGCTGAACCAGCCAAATTTCGATCCGTTTATGGCCGGCTTAACTCCAATAGAGATGTGAAGGCTAAAAACCTGACTGTGCTGTGTATGAAGGCGTTGCAGGAAAAAAAGATAAATTCTTTGGGAGGTAACACAACTCCCATACATGTATTTCAAACAGGTATTTAATTGTTTGCCTAGAATTCAGCATTAGGAGAAATTTAAGTGGACTCCCTTATCTTAAATCAGTATTATACCTGAAAGCAAACATTTATTATATTGCAGCTTACTAAGTCTGAAGCCTCGAACACACGACCGAGTTTCTCGGCAAAAACCAGCAAGAAACTTGCTGGCAGAGATTTCTTGCCGAGAAACTCGTTGGTGTGTATGGTTTCTCGTCAAGAAAAACGACAAGAATCTCGACGAGAAAATAGAGAACCTGCTCTCTATTTTCTCGTCGAGATTCTCGTCAGCCTGTTTCTCAACGAGAAACTTGTGTGTGTGTACACTTACCTGTTCGCCGGGAAGCCCGCGCATGCTCGAAATGACTTCGACGCATGCGCGGTAGCTTCCTAGGCATAGGTAGGGTGAACCAAGATGGCGGCGACAGCATCGAATGTGACGAGCGCATGCTCGTCGTATTCGATGACGTCACCGCGTACGCTCCATTCAAAGAACCGCGGGTTCTTTGAAATGAGCGTGTGTACACTCGGCCGGGAGAAGTTTCTTGTCCAAGGATCTCGTCGTAAAAAACTACATGTTTTTAACGACGAGATTCTCGGCCGTGTGTACGAGGCTTGAGATGTGCATTTGTTTTATTTTTTTAGGCTTTCTTTACCTTATTTTTACCTGGTGATCTGGCCAGTAAATCTATTGTTTTTCTTTTTTTTTTGTTTACAAATAGTTTTATTTGGAAAGACATAGAAATACAGAGTACAGTACTTTGCATGTTAGATAAAATGATATGAGGTTAGCGATGGGATTACATTTTCGTGTGTGGTGGGTTACACTGAAATCTGTAGTATATAAAGCAATATACAATTTAGACAAAGCAGAAGAGCAGGGAAGAAGGGGAAGAATTAATTATAACTAGTTAGGACCAATAACTCAATTTTTTAGTGAAGATCTGCATGCTATCTCCCAATGTATGAAGTATTCTATCTGAAAGTTTAACTGAGTCCATCCTGGAGAGGACTTGAGACCAACTGAGGTTGTGAGATCTCCAATTTAAGGCTATCATCCACTGTGTAGCGCCAACCAATGTATGGATCAACCTTTTACAAGAAGTGGGGACATCTGGGACGTCAGCATATAGTAGGCATATTTGAGGTGTGATAGTTATCTTTTTTTTGGTGGAGTGTTCAAGTTAGAGTGCCATAGCCCTCCAAATTGGGCCCAGATGTCCGCAGCTCCAGAAAATGTGGAAGTAATCTCCCTCCTCAGAGCAGCCCCTGAAGCAGTCAGAGGAGGCTGTGGGGTAAAATGTATTTATTTTAGCTGGCGTCATGTATCTTGTGAGTACCTTCAAGGGAGATTCCCTATAAGCAGGGGCCCTACTACTTTTTCGGAGATTGTCAATCATTTTGTGCCAAGTATCTATTGGTATAGAGACTCCTAGGTCTGTCTCCTAACGCAGCATGTGCCCTGATTTCTCTGGTTGGTTTAGGTTGAAGAGAAAGTTGTATATTGTGGAAATAAGACCCTTGTCTCTGGAGGCTGACTTACAGATATGTTCAAAGAGAGTGCTCGGGGGGTTAGTAGACAGGGAGAAGTATGTTGCATAAAACTTTTGTATTAATATGTATTGAGGGAGTGCTGAGGATGGGAGACTGAATTTGGCTTGTAAGGCTGAGAAGGGGGGGAAGTTCATGTTTATAATTAGAGAGTTCAGGTTAGTGAGACCTCCCTCAATCCAGATGTGAAAAACCTCCCGATCCAGGTATGTTTGGGGGAGTCTGGGATCTCCTATAAAAGATGCCAAGGGGGGTACCTCAGATATGAGCTTATAATTACAGTTAATCTTATACCACAACTGCCGGAGATGGGCAACTATATTTTGTTTTTAAGCAGGGTATGGTATAATTTTATATTGGACCATAATATTCCTTTAATGTTCAGAGGGGAAATTGATTTGGATTCCAGATTAAGCCATGAGATTTGAGGATCAGAGGAGGACCATTGTGCCATTGGGGTGAGTTTAGTTGCTAAATAGTAAAGCCAACGATTGGGGAGGCCCAATCCTCCTTTGTTTTGGGATCTATGCATTAGAGAGTAGCTGCTTCTAGGCTTTTTGTTATTCCATATAAACTTATTGATCTCTCTCTGGAGGGCCTCCAATCTGGTTTTAGGAACTGTTATTGGGAGTGATCTGAAAAGATAAAGTAATTTTGGAAGTAAGGTCATTTTGAAGGCACACATTCTACCTAAATAAGAGATGTTTTTCTAAAGAACAAGCTGTCCTGTAGATGTAGCAGTTACAGGGATGAGACAAACAATTTAACACTGGCAGGGATGCTTACAATGCTTTTACTTATTTATGTAAAACTTTTATCCAACAAGGAAAAAACTGTTGCTGTAACGGATTATAAAGTGTGAACTGGAGTTTGGCTTCAATTTGTCAGTGCATTTAAATCTGCTAGTACATCTAACACTCCCCTCCCCCCAAACTGACAATGATGCTTTCCAAAGGTGCCCCATATTCCTTCTACCAGAGTGGGGCACTTTAATACAGGAGGGGTTTTAATCGACAGATCACCAGGTCAAAAGAGAGAGCAAAATTATTAAAACGTTTATTAATGCAGCCACTGCATCTAATGATTTTTTTTTTTTCTTACACCCTCCTTTTTTTTTTGTAAATTTTGTTTATTGATTTTCTGCAAGTACAATGCAAACAGATTCATAAACGGTTACATCACATGTATAAATCAGTGCACAGAAACAATAGCACCTCAAGGCTATATGGTATTATCAGAATATTGTGAACCCTGGTTCCTCAACGGAGGAAAACTAAAACAACAGGTGAAGTAGGGTAACTGAAGTGGACCACATAGGGCCCCACTACAGTAAGTCATAGTATAATAAGCAGTAGAGATACAACCAAGTACATTCAAACCCATACATACACACACACATTATGGCGGACAGATCGGACATTTTTTACACATATTTGGGACCATTGACAATTATACAGCGATTAGTGCTATAAAAATGCACTGATTACTGTATAAATTTCACTGGCAGGGAAGAAGTTAACACTAGGGGGCGATCAAGGGGTTAACTGTGTTCCCTAGTGTGTGTTCTAACTGTAGGGGGATGGGACTGACTAGAGGAAATGACAGATCACTGTTCCTAGCAAGTAGGAACTCACAATCTGCCTCTCCTCTCCTCACAGAAGAGGGATTTGTGTGTTGAAACACACACACACACGTCCCTGTTCTGGCTCTCGTGCCCGCTATCGCTCCTGGCTGGCGGTCATCGCGAATGCCGGCCATGCGCATCGGCACCCCCGCAGTGCGCCAGCTAAAGGAGTCGACGTACAACTACGATGGTTCACGGGACCATGTTGACCTGCCGCAATATAATGACGGTGGCTGGTCGCAAGCGGTTAACTACTAGTCCAATGACAGCAAAAAAAATATTTTCATTACAGTATATTCACTTCTGAATCCAATAATTTTACTTTAATCTTTCATTGGCTTTATGTATGACTTTTGCTATCGCTAATTCTGTTCATGTATTGCTATTGAAATCTATAGGTGTGAAAATGCTTTTGAGCAAGTGAATATTAGGCTTTTTGAAATGGAAATGCGATTCTTTTTATTTGCCTGGAGAAATATGCATTGTAATGGTAAGAGTGGATCTGTAGTTTCGGAGAAAACAATATGTTGTAAAGTAGGAGGGTAAAAAATATGCTTTGTATTTTTTTATTTTGAATTATAAAGGCTTTAGGGTGTTCTCGCATAGGGATATCAAGCCTACCTCCCCTACAAATGTATTACTGTTTTTCTTCAAAGTTAAAATAGATGACCTCTTTGTATTTTTCCTCTGTACAGAAATAAGGCTGTATAACACTTTGGGGGTTATTTACTAAAGGCAAATCCACTGCAAGTGCAAACTACAAGTGCAAAGTGCACTTGGAAGTGCAGTCGCTGTAGATCCGAGGGGGGACATGCAAGTAAAATACAATCAGCAGAGCTTCCCCTCATTTCAGATCTACCCCTCATATTTACAGCGACTGAACTTCCAAGTGCACTTTCAGTGCAATTTCAAGTGCACTTTGCACGTGTAGTTTGCACATGTAGTGCAAAGTGGATTTTCCTTTTGTAAATAACCCCCTTTGTTTCACACTGTTGTTTTGATGCAGTCAGTATTGTGGATTACTGGAAAAGAGCAAGCCTAAGGTTTATGAAAAGGCAAGTATTAAAGAGAGTGGGCGAGGTTTAGAACCACTGCCTGGTTTTTATTGCTGTCTGTGTCCCCACTGGGCCGATATGTATTGTTTTACATATTTTTGGTAAAAAAACCTGCAATAAGAGTATATTGATTAGTTTGCGCAAAAGTTATAGCGTCTACAAAATAGGGGATATATTTATGGCATTTTAATTATTATTTTTCTTTACTAGTAATTTTACTAGTAATGGTGGTGATCTGCGATTTTTATCGGGACTGGGTCATTGCGGCGGACAGATCGGGCACTTTTGACACTTTTTGGGACCATTGACATTTATACAGCGATCAGAGGTAAAAATAGCCACTGATTACTGTATAATTGTCATTGGAAGGGAAGGGGTTAACACTAGGGGGCGATCAAGGGGTTAAAAGTGTGTCCAATAAGTGTTTCTAACTGTGGGGGGATGGGACTGCCTGGGGGAGGAGACTGATTGTTATTTACATTGACAGACCTCCATTCTGTCTCTGCGTGGAGCGATCGCGGGTGCCCGGCAGACATCACTACCGCCGGGCACGCGCATCGGCCCAGTCGTCCCCTAGTAGTCTTAAAGCGGCCAACGTACAGCTACGACGGCTCGTTCAGGGGAGCCAACCTGCCTCTGTATAACTGCGGCGGCTGGTCAGGAACCAGTTAAAGAAGAGTTGAACCTACTATTAAATGTCTGTAGGTGGGGTAAATTCACAGCCAACAATGGATTCCTGTTCAAAATAAATAATGTAACAAAAATTGAAACTGAAGCACTAAAGGTCCAAAAAGCACTCAAAAAAGTAGCCAATACATGGGTCCAAGTGAGCCCTCTTCCTCAGGGCTTTATTGACAACAATGTAAATAGTCTAGAAGTTGGACCTTTAATGTTATTTTCTCCAGTGTGACTGCAAGCACAGGCCTAGTTAGCCACGGGTTTGGCTGTCAGAGAGACTGTAGCGATCCTCTGGTCTATAGAAGCTGTCTACCTTGGAACCAGATCATTTATATCAACATTGATACAACACCAGAGAGAAAACTCTATGGTTCCAGTTCCATTTTCCTCCAAATAAATTATGGTTATTGGTAAATATGAAGCATAAATACATTTTTGCTGATGTAAAAATAGGCATCTGACTGCTTGCTGTGTTCCTGGGATCCCAACTACATTTTCTGAGAGCCAGCACTGCAACATTACTTTCTTTCCGATTGGTGCTCGGAGAGGACTTCCTTCCACAGAACAACATAAGTCAACCTAGTAGGGAAAGAAAGTCTTAAAAGTCCGGGTTCCAACCACGTCATGCCTCCAATGCACTTGACTCCGCACCCGGAGCTTAATAATGGGCAACATAAGTACACCTGCCTACAGTCTTTCAGTGTGACAATGTCTCTTTTGTATTGCACTAGAATGGGTGAGTGTTGGCACCCTTAAAATTCAAAGTATTTGTCCGGATCCATAGGCAAGATTATTTAATTAAAAAATAAAGGGCTCTGACACTGCAGAGGTGTACCGAATACAGTTTTTGATTTTTGTTTTCGATATACTTTAAAGCTAGAAACTCATTAGTCCATTTATTTATAGCGGCTGAACTTACCAGCTGTTTGTCAACCAAGACATCAACTACAAGCAATCTGAGCTCAGGACCTCAAACAAACCTTTCATGCATCATAGCCTAGCTTGAGATTTGCCTTGGTGATCCTAATACTGATTCTTGAAACAGGGAATATTTTCTCTTTAAAATCCTAAAACAAAATCTCTATTTATATACATCATTTTACAAGATGTCATTAGCAGATGGTAAGACGAAAATATCTTTTTGAGTTGACTTGATTAGGCTTGGGGGAAAAAAATGATAGGTTTTCTTTGCTTTTTGTCAGAAAAATGTACTGCAAGACTCATAACTGTTCTGTAGCCAAGACTTCAATGATATCTCTTTCATTTAGAAAAGTAAATGTTACAAGCTAATGATTAAATGCATTAAGCTGCAAAGATGCTTTGGAAAACACAGCAAGTGTTACTAGGTCTGCTTGATTGGATGTGTTCACTTGCATCATCAGTTAGGCTCATTAAAATGATTATTTTGTTTATGGGGTGCTCATGTACCAAAATCATGAGGGAAATTAATGCTAATGAGAAAATAAATCATTTGAACTGAGCATATTTCAAATGATTTAGGGAAACTGAGAATACAAATAATGTTCTCAAAGTTCTACTCTTGGAGAAATTATCTAATAGAAAACTATATTTTATCATAACAAAACAGATACCAGCAATGGCTCAAGTGTATACTGCACACACTGAACTATAAAACATATTTGCTCACATCAACAGGGGATATGAGTAAGGATGCAGTCAGTTGGGTCCTCTAATATAACAAACGTTATTCTTATTTGAAGCTAATTACATATAGTCGGTAAGGTTGAGAAAATACACCAGTCCATCCAGTTTAACCTGATTGTATGTGTGAGCGTATACATTGTGCTTGCTATGAAATACAGCCAAAAGATTTTTTAAATGTATCTACACTCCCTGCTGACACCACCAATTGTGGAAGGGAGGTCCACATGCTCCCACTCTAACAGTAATAAACCCCTTACACCGTTTAGGATTGAACCACTTCGTGTCTCACTTCATTAAATGGCTGCATGTCTTCTTTAAAGTTAAAACGTTTAAAAGTTTTCTCCCAATGCTAGGGTCAGCATTTACATTTTTGTGTATGGCTATCATATACCCTCTTAAGCACCTCCTCTCCAGGGAGAATAAGTTTAATGTTTGTAGTCGTTCTTCATAAATGAGGTCCTCCAACACACTTATTAGCTTTGTCACCCTTCTCTAAACTCTCTCCAGTTCCAGCACATTCCAGAGTATTGGTGACCAGGACTGGATGGCATACTCAAGATGTGGCCTGAACCAGAGTTTTGTAAAGTGGTAGAATTGTAGCCTTATGTCTTGAGTAAATACCCCTTTTAATGCATGATAGTAGTCTGCTGGCCCTGCTTGCTGAAACTTGGCATTGCAGGCTATTGCTGAGCATGATTCGATTCCCCAAGAGGTTCACTCCCTAGCGAATAATTCGTATTCATATTTTTAGCTTCCAAGAGCAATACTTTACATTTTTCCACATTAAACCTCATCTGCCATTTATCTGCCAATAATAATAATAATAATAATAATAGTTCCTAAATCAAGTCTTAGGTTGTTTAATAAAATAATTTATTTGAATCTGATATGTGATTAGCTGTTTCTGTGCAGTTTTATCATAACAGGTGGTTTTGTAATTTAATTTAAGTATTGTACATTGGCACTTATTGTATAAAAAAAAATATGCCTATTATTCAGGTGGCATAACATGGCATGGCGCATGAAATGGTGGGTGTGGCTAAATTGCACAGTGGAGGGCCTTAAATGGGAATTGTGAAATACCAGAAGTGCATTACGTACCACGTGCATGGTTTAGCAGTGTGCTATGTACACAGTGAAGAGTTCAGAACTGTGCTACATACAGAGTGCAGAGTTTAGGAGTGTGTTATGTACAAAAGGTAAACTGGATTCCTAGCACCAGAAAACCAGTGCAGACTTGTGCTCATGCTCCTGCACGTGCGCATTGCACACATTCTAATTTTTTCCGAGGGAAAGGGTAATGGTAGATTACTGTGCCAGTTTATCATATCAATTAGCGCCCAGTGGCCTATTTAAACTGTTCTGTCACTATGAGCAGTTACTAAATGGTCTTCAGCTTGTTCCTGTGTTCCTGAGACCTGATTCGCTGTACTTGCTAACCTGTGCATGACCCAGCTTGCCTTTAGACTTTGCTTCTGCTCCTGCTTCAACTCTGTTTACCTGATTACTCTGACCTCTGCCTGTTTTTTGGACTTTTCTTTGCCTGCTGATTCTGTACTGCTTTGCCTGGTGTTACTGACCTTGGACTGCCTGATGGACTTGCTTTGCCTGCTGATTCGGTACCTCGCTGCCCGGTGGTTGCTGATTGCTGCCCGCTTCTGTGCCCTGCTCTGGAGCCAAGCTACTCCTGCATCTTGTTCCAAGGACTGCAACTACCAGCTCTACTCATCTACGTAGTGGACATCACCAGCCAGCTACTACAGCACTCGTGCCACACCTTGCCCTTATACTCTGTCACCACCTTCAGGAGTGTTGGGCAAGGGGTGCAAGAGAGGCCTTCACAACGTTCCAGTCTTCAGCAGGTACGTGATACCATGTGGGCTGTTATGACATTAGTTAATCTAACTAAGAAACACTTTTTGATAAATATTGCTTCTTGACAATATGATAATATTTTAACCATTTAAGCCCCGGACCAATATGCAGCATAAAGACCAGGCCCCTTTTTGCGATTCGGCACTGCATCGCTTTAACTGACAATTGCGCGGTCGTGCGACGTGGCTCCCAAACAAAATTGACGTCATTTTTTTCCCACAAATAAAGCTTTCTTTTGGTGGTATTTGATCACCTCTGCGTTTTTTATTTTTTGCGCTATAAAAAAAATAGAGTGACAATTTTGAAAAAAATTCAATATTTTTTACTTTTTGCTATAATAAATATCCCCCAAAAATATATAAAAAAAATTTTTCCTCGGTTTAGACCAATACGTATTCTTCTACATATTTTTGGTAAAAAAAATCACAATCGCCGTTTATTGAATGCTTTGCGCAAAAGTTATAGCGTTTACAAAATAGGGGATAGTTTTATGGCATTTTTAATAATTATTTTTATTACTAGTAATGGCGGCGATCAGTGATTTTTTTCGTGACTGCGACTCTATGGCGGACACATCGGACACTTTTGACAAATTTTTGGGACCATTGTCATTTTGACAGCGATCAGTGCTAAAAAATTGCACTGGTTACTGTGAAAATGACACTGGCAGTGAAGGGGTTAACCACTAGGTGGCATTAAAGAGGTTAAGTGCGCCCTGATGAGTGTTACTAACTGAGGGGGGGTTGGGCTGTGTGTCACATGACACCGATCTCCGCTCTGAGTACACGGAGCCGAGATCGGTGTCATTGTCACTAGGCAGAGCAGGGATATGTTTGTGTACACAAGCATCTCCCTGCTCTATGCCTCTGTGAGACAATCGCAGGGATACCCGTGGCGATCGAGTCCGCGGGACCCGTGGCCTGACTCACGGGGAAGGCAGCAGGGTCGCGAGCGCACCGCCGGTGGCGCGCGCGCGACCCCGACGTCGGGCAGTTAAAGGGGACATACAGGTACGTTGATGTGCCTGTACGAGTCATTCTGCCGACGTATATCTACAGGAGGTGGTCCTTAAGTGGTTAAGATACAAAATTGTACTTTTACAATGTCGTATTTTTGCTAAAACAATTCTGATGCTCACAGTGGTTTCACTGCTATCACTAACCAAATGAACTCATGGATGAGCCAATCTATAATTACCGCTCAGCTGACCTTAGTATGTCAGTAGGCATTGTATCCCAAATCCAACTTTGATCTTAAGCAATAAAGTGGATATACAATAAACAAATTAAAAAAACTCACACTAAATAAGAATTATTAAATAAGCTTAATGTAGGTGCAAAATATGGACAAAACCACAGAGGAACAGTTAAAAGTGACTTTGATCTATCTGGCACAAACACTGAAAACAAATGTAGTTTACAGATGTAAATATTCCTGCTTAATACAGTTACCATGCATTCATTCTAGTTTTCACACCACCGTAGTTGTGTACTTTTTCTAATTGCCAAGGCAGTTACATTATAAATACAAATAGTATGCAAATATGGACAGATGGTTAAGTATTGTTATCTACACCATTACATATCATGGGTTTATTGAGATTTGGCTGAATACCTCCTACTCACATGGGCAGGATTCAAATTCATAGAACTGATTATATGAAAATGCTCTCATAAAATGGCTGTATTTTGCATGTTCCAGTAACAACTGTGAGAAGGGCTACAGTGATAATGTATTTACATTTTAATATCTTTATTAAAACTACATGAGTATTAAGCACATAGAGGTCATAATGAACTCATCCACAACAACATGAAAACTCAGTGGAATAAGATTTGAACAGAAGTTCTTGGCATGCAATCTGTTCCAACAGGATTCTCATTAAATCATACATTTGACACATGGAGTGCACCATAAGTAGATTTTAACATTTTGATTAATTTTTATTTAGCTGAGGTGCCCACACATATGATATTATCATGAATTGATCTTGGCTTTCTCAGGGGGTTGGGTATGAGCACAGCAGAAAACAGAAGACGGCCCCAGCCCAATGTTTTCTGGGGCAATAGCTACCAGCTATATTGAATTATTTTTTACCAACTGCTTGCTTTCACACCACCTTCCTTCCTTAAACTTAAAGCTTCACACTTAGTTTTTCTTAATAATTCTTATCTGCCAGATATCTTAGTGGTTCTTTTGCAGTTAAATTCTGTGGTATAATAGCCGAAGAGATGCTTCTTTGCTGAGCTGAACTCCAACCAACTTGTAGGAAAAATTGTAAACAACAAAGGGGAGCAGAACCACAGACAATAAGGCAAAATCTTACTTTTGGAGTGCCTGCCCAATATCTCAATGCTGATGCAGCCCTCAAGGTCCCCTGGTAAATACTAACATTTACCAAGTGATACCTAGGCTCAACAACTGGGATAGATAATAGCTTAAAATATACAAGGTGCAACATTACTAAACCTACAGAGTCCCTACCTTATCAAATGTAAATATAGACATCCTATGCTAACAAATGGCACTGTGAAAGTGTTTGCAGCCTGCAGAGCTGTGCTTCAGCTTTGACATGCTCTAGGGCATTGATTATACCTTATGGTTGGAATTGGTGCATTCTTGGCATCTTACTGTACTTCCACAGCAACCATAAGACGTAATTACTGCCAGGCCCTGGACAGGTTGAGGGCTGTAGCGATTTAGTTAAAATAATTCAATGTTCTACATAACTTAATCAACTCCTTTAGAACGTAATCCCTAAAAGACCGTGTAGTAGGAGTGTCAAAGCTGGAATTTATAGTCAAGGTATAGTTTGTACACTGGTTGAATACAAGGCAAACAAAGGTGCATACATACCCTTGATTATTATAATGCTAAAACCTGGACCACTGGTGGTAATGGAATGGAAAGAAAAAAGTTATATGGTAAAAAATGTATTCCTATACCTAGACGGACTTACATTGGAAGAAAGACAAAAATGCAATCAACTCACAAATTCTGTTGACAATAAGTAAACATGGCGGTGGGGTCTATAATATAATGCAGCCATCTCAAGGGAGTTAAGTAGCTTCCATAAGTGTGTGATAAATGTGATTGTGTGAATGGCCAGGGAATCATGATGTTCCTATATTCCAAGATTATAATGCCCCATACACACTGCTACACAACTTTTAGAGGATGAAATGTAATGCCTTTCATAGCATCCCCAATTTGCAGATCTAAATATCATTGAACAGATATGGGAATTTCTGTAGAGAAGGGTGCAAAGTCTTTTCTACCTCCTTAATTTCTCTGGCTATTTAGTTTCTTGTAGAAAAAAGCTAGATCATGCAACACACAATTCATGACTTGTATGTCAGCATTCAATGAAGGCTGTATGCTGTTCTGAAGGCAAAAGTCAAGCCTGATACCAGGGCCGGCGCTACCACTAGGAGGACTAGGCGACCACCTAGGTGTGCACTGCCGTCTAGGGCACCCGGCCGCTGGTTATTCTACTCCCACACTGTCTTCCACAGAGCTTGCACACAATCCACCAGTGCCCTCAGCGCCCTGACATGTCAAGCAGCGCCGACAGCCCCCCCGAGCGCGGCTCGAGTTCTCCGCTGCTCTGACAACTGTGTCACATGGCATGGGTCCCGGCTGCAACCCCCCCAGGGCACTCTCTGCTCTGATGTGTATCACTGTCATGCCCTGCCTGGTGTCACCGTGTCCAGCATCCCCCTGTATGCTCTCCGCTCTGAGATGTTTTCAGAATCAGGCAGCAGCCCCTCCCTCTCCGCCCTCTCTGTCTGACACTGTGTGTGACATGTGTCCACACAGTTCAGCACCGAGGCTGCTCTCCGCTCTACAGTGTCCAGCAGCGCAGCACAGCACAGCACCCCCCCTCTCCTGTCTGCCCGTGTCAGTCTGGATGCGATGCATCATGGGATTTAGCCTGGCGGTGGCTCCCGGGCTTGGGGGACAGGTGGAGCCTGGAAGAGGTACCGTGCCACAGACACAAAGGCAGCAGACAGGTACACAGCAGTAGAGTTGATACGAGCGAGGAACAGGCAGCAATCACAGGGTCACCGTTCACGTTGGTGTGGTGAGTAAAACTGTTGTACATTGTATATGTAATGACAATGACATTTTTAAAAATGTGTGTGTATGTGTATATTAAAATATCTGCCAAATGCCCCCCCCCCCCCACAGGGATTGATTGCATTGATTGGCACTGGTGAAGCGGCATTGATGGGCATGGGTAAGGCTGTATTTGATGGGCGCGGGTGAGATTGTATTTGATGGGCGCGGGTGAGGCTGTATTTGATGGGTGCGGGTGAGACTGTATTTAATGGGCGCGGGTGAGGCTGTATTTGATGGGCGTGGGTGAGACTGTATTTGATGGGCGCGGGTGAGACTGTATTTGATGGGCGCGGGTGAGGCTGTATTTGATGGGCGTGGGTGAGACTGTATTTGATGGGCGTGGGTGAGACTGTATTTGATGGGCGTGGGTGAGACTGCATTTGATGGGCGCGGGTGAGATGGCATTTGATGGGCATAGGTGAGATGGAATTTGATGGGCACAGGTGAGATGGAATTTGATGGGCACGGGCGAGATGGAATTTGATGGGCACAGGTTAGATAGAATTTGATGGGTTATATTGTTATATGTTATATTTTGCAAGTGAGAAAATGTTTACAAATAAAATCTACTATTTTATGGTTTATCGTTTTGAATTATTTGATCAAAAAGCTGGTTTGGGGGCAAAACTGTCAAATTTCCACAATTAGCTGGTCTAGCAAAGAGTTGCATGCAAAATAGTAGTGGTCATTAAAAAGGTGGGGTGTACATGGGCAGGGCAAAGGGGGTGGAGTCAAGGGTGGAGCCAAGGGGGGCGGCAAAATGAGGTTTCGCCTAGGATGTCAAAAATCCTTGCACCAGCCCTGTCTGCTACATAAGAGACACTTGATATCTCATATATTGTTACCATTATTTTGTCCATCTTCTGTATACAACATTGTGTGCTTTATCCTTTACTCTTTTTAGCACCTATACCCTGTTTAACTGCATTGCTTCATCAAGGTAAGACACAATTCGACAGTAAGAGTAAACTATAACAAAAAGAAATGTAAAATTATTTGAATGTCATAGACATACTATTTTTCCTATGCTACTATACGAAAACATTTTTTAGTTCTATAAACTAATAATACTGTATATTACAAAACGAACGCAAGCTACAACAAAAAAGTTGTAGTGTCCTATAAAAGCGGGCACAGTCCCCAAATGATGCTCATCAAAATCCCACATATTTTCTTTACCCAAAATCACAAGATTTTCACAAAGTTCATATGAAATAATAGGAGCCATAGGCTTGCACAATTTTTTCTATGGCCTCCCAAACTAGCTGGGAGCCTTGGTCACCCAGATCTATCCCATTACCATATAAGCCACTGTGCTAACCTTGTTCATAAATTGGAACCTTATTGTAAATGATAAAAATGTCCTACTCATCTGGATCTGACAGAGACACACTTTGCTACAAATTTAGAGAACATGGTAAGCTACAATCTTTAAACACGATTTATAAAAAAATGTAGGACAATTTCCAACGAGTTATGCTTCCATAAATCCCTCAATCAGATGACAAAATTTACAGAACCCTTTTGAAACCCTGTGTGTGGAAAATTTAAATACCTGAAAATACCCTATCCATGATGTACAGTATAATAAATGTTTTTTTACAGGATCAGATCTATAGCTTATCAGAGAATGATTAATGGAACTAGGGGCACTTTGTTTTCACCCCTCAAAAGAAAAGGACCATTAAATTGTTTTAATCCCAATCCATCAATACAAAGACCCAAGAAACTTGTTACAAATATTGAGTCGGTCTTACACAGTACAATCAAAGCTAAAAACAATATTTGTACAAGCATTTTACTTTTTTTGAAGGAGCTGTATATATGATTTACAGGAAAAATTTAATAATAGTATTATTTAAAACACAAATTTAATATACAGCATGTGCAAGTGCAGTGAAGGAGAAAAGAAAGGGTAGAAAGCTATGAAATATTAGTGATGTTAGAGTGGTTTTTGTTGTGTTTTTAGGCACTTTTTTTAAAAAAAAACTGTTATATTGGCTTTCTATTTCAGTTTCCTATCATTCTCATATCAGCCGGAAGAATGATTGCACAATGTATATCAATTTTTATTTGCTTCTTTCTCATTGCATAGCCCAAGGCTCATAAGATACATCTTTTCAAAGCAAATGGATAGTTTGTAATCCAAATACACCATAGAGGACACAGCCAGGGTCCTTCTAAGGGTATATTACAAAGACTGGAATTGAAATATGATGAATGTAAATTATCTGCCAGCATGGAAGCAAATGGGATAAAGTAACTTGCAGCGAAAAAGTATTCAGAAATGAAACTGATCAGCATTTCAATTTGACTTGTTGTAAACTGCCAGAATAGCCAAAGTGTTGACTATGTCAAAGAAAACAGGCACTCAACGCCATCTGCACTGTATAAACTCATATCAATACTTTTGTAGCAATTACAGGAAATTTGTTTTGGGCAATAGGGACAGACATTTATAACTTTATACTAAACTTTTCAGCTGTCATTTGAAGATTCAGTTTTGAGTTTATCTAGTGGTCTCCTCCCATTTTTTTTACACATATTTGCCACCTGTCTGGGTGTAAGTCAGGGGAATTCAGTGGCAATGACTCATACTTCTGACAAGTAGCAGCACTATATGAAGTAAGAGAAAGGAAATCCTCAAAGCAATGCTACAGAGATTTATCTTCACATCTGAAGATCTAGACTAAAAAGGTGATTAGAAGTGCATGCACAGTACAGTAAAACCTTGGATTGCGAGCATAATTTGTTCCAGAAGCATGCTTGTAATCCAAAGCACTTGTATATCAAAGCGAATTTCGCCAAAAGAAATAATGGAAACTCAGATGATTTGTTCCACAAGCATTTATTCATATAAAAAGATTACAGCAATGTGAAAATAAAATGTCCATCCACAAGGGGATTAGAAGCAAAATCCAGCAGGAGCTACAGTGTATAAAAGAGAAGAGAGGCGCCTCTAAGTGTAGCGATATGGTTACATTTGATGAAGGTACAACATTTAGCAACTCACATGGTTGATGATTAAAATAGGCACATCTAAGTATGCAGGAATCTGGGGTAAAGCTGTCCACATAGACCATCTTCCATACCGCCGGCTCTCACCACTGTCAGTCTGCAATCATAACCAGGAAGACTACCCTGCAGTAGAGCAATCTGAAAGTGAGGCTTGAAGAGCTTGTGGAGCGCAGTGTGGAAGGGATTATGTCGATGGCGGTGCGGAGGAAGATGAGTTGCTAAATGTATCTTCATTAAATGTAACCATATTGCCACACTTAGAGGCGCCTCTCTTCTCTTTTATACTCAGTTGTGACATGACACTACTTGTATATCAAGACATCGCTTGAATGTCAAGTCAAAATTTATGAAAAAATGTTGCTTGTTTTGCAAAACGCTCTCAAACCAAGTTACTCTCAAACCAAGGTTTTACTGTAATCTTTAATTCAAACTACAACTGAGGAAATTCTGTTTTTAAATTTATAAAAATATAAAGTGTCTGCTGTGATTTTCTTCCCTCTTGTCCTTTAGACTCCCGATGCCAAAGAAATGTTTGCAAATCTGTACATATTAAAATATCTTTAAGTCTTCATACAAGACATGTAGTTTACTGATTACTGTACCTACATGCAGTGCATCTACAGTAGAAAAGCTTCTGTGTACAGAACAATGGGCCAAAATAGCCCATATCTATTAAACAAGATTGATTATTAGCTACTGAAATCATGTGCCTAAGGTGATTGTCCACAGATGCCACTAGTTGCTACATAGAAAGCCTATCTGGCACCTACCTAACTCCTATCCCTACCTAACAACTGTACATTTATTTTCTCCATCAGCAGTCACAGTTATTACCTTTTGTATGTTTTGACCCTCCATCTTTTGAAAGCTCTACCGAGCAGAGCTTTCTGATTCCTACTGTATTAAATCTGCCCTAATGTTGTAAAGCGCTGCGTAAATAGTCGGCACTATATAAATCCTGTACAATAATAATACTAATAATAATCATACACACTTTTCCACAATAGTCACATGAATGGAAACTCCCGATTGCAACTTGGGAGTTTTCCCGTGACATATTAGTTATTGTGCTGGGAGCACCCAGCAAGCGCCTTCTCATCACAGAAAAGCCACTCCCCATGGACATATTTTTGCGACTGCTTACAATTAAAGCCCTTTTCCATCTATGTGTATGTCCAGCGGGAACAGGTTAATGGTTTAAAACATTTGTTCATTAAAGATTAACAAGTCTAAAATGTGTATGTTCGTTAAATAGCACCATACTTATTATTGACATAGATAAAGATCAGATCACATTTTAAAAAACAATCATTAAAAATTCCAGAAACTTCATAAATGCTTTACCTCTGGTCATAATCTATGGGTGTTAAATATAAGCTTGCATGTATAAGTGGTAGGAATAAGGGTTCTGTGCAGGATTGTGGGGCTTACATAAGCCATAAAGAATGTGGCTGTCTAGAAATCCTTGATTTAACGTGTATGTCCACCCAAAACTTGTTTTTTAAGCCGATTAAAAAAGGCTGGGTGGGTGAATGGGTGAAATTACATTTTATAAAAAGGGCTGTTGTGTCATATTTTGCCAGTTTTTATATTTAACAGTAACTTAATAGTTAAGTAAAATTACTTTACTTAACTATTGGGGTTTTAAGTCTATGTTGGCAACAAGCTATTGTTCTCTTACAATTGCAATTTATGGCCAATAGGGAGAACATAGTCAGTAGGAAATGACAACTACAGTCAAGGACACATTATCATTAGAAAAGGACAAATTACACAAGTAAGTCCAACACAGAGATGTAAGCAAACAAATAGCTGAAGACAATCATTTATGTAAAAACATGAAACCATCCTAATGCCCACTGGATATTTAATTACAGGCAAATACTTATTTTTTATTAAAAAAGATATGTATACCACTCAAGGTGAGTAGCTCTGTAAGTTCCCAGGGTGTCGGTCCTGCCCATTGCACTTCAGGAAATCAGTCAAAAAATAAATTGAATCTCTGAACTCCAAGATGCAGCAACTTTTCAAAAAGTTTCTGACTACTTTATTTTTCTTTATCACGGACTCCTAACAAGGGATGGGTGGAGTGATTTCAGTAAAACTGATTTTGCAATAAAATGATCAATTACGCTGTCAAAAATGAAAACTCTCAACTTTGCTCATTCCAACCTATAACATCTTTCTCTGACCAGTTAAACAGAGTACATAGTGATACTATGAAAACAAGTAATTAACCTCTTTAGGATCAGCTATTGTAACTAAACGACCAGTGGGTGGACTTTGTTTTGCTCATGCACACTCACTGATTACAGCCACCTCCAGACTACAGCCAGTGCCATATTACAACCAGCACCTAATTATAGGCAGTATCTAAATACAGTTATGCCCTGTACACACGATCGGATTTCCGATGGAATTTTCTGTCGGAGTTCCGATGAAGCTGGCTTCATCAAAATTCTGACCGTCCAAAACGCAGTGAAGCAAAACACTCAGACGAGCCGAGAAAAATGAAGTTCAATGCTTCTGAGCATGCGTCAACTTGATTCTGAGCATGCGTGGGTTTTTTTCTCTGTTGGAGTTCCACACAGACGATCGGAATTTCCTATCGGAAAAATTTAAAACATGTTCTATTTTTTAACACCGATGGAAAAAAGTCACAATCGTTTTTTCCAATGAAAAAAGTCCATCTGACTTTTTTCATCTGAAAAAACGATCGTGTGTACAGGGCATAAGAGCCATATTACAGTCAGCACCAGATGAATTATGACAGACAGCTAGTGTTTCCAGTTTGCTGATCACAGCCAGTGCCAGTGTTGTTGATCACAGCCAATGCCCTTGTTTTCCCTTTGCCCATTGATGTTTCTGCTTTTACAAAATTAGGTAATTTTTCAAGTGTTTTGATTGCTCTGACACTACAAGGGCCTCCAAAAATGTGATAGGTAGTCAGGAGATTATATGCATTTATTCCCTTGAAGGGGAAACCTGAAAGGTTTCCTTGGATTTTGGGCCTCTCTATGTAGCTGGGCAGCTAAAATGTCTCACAGATTCAGTATCCCCATTAGTTGCAAACTATGTTTTCGGGTGTAATTGGAAGTTTGACCATGCTGATTAAAATGATAAAAAATCACATTTCATTTTCTTTCCTCATTTACCAAAAAAACTGTGGCAAAAAATAAATAAAAAATCTTCAAATTTCTCACCATATCTCTCCCAAGCACCTTAGGGTGTCTACTTTCCATAAAGGCATCATTTGTTTGTACTGTGTGGCATTTGAGGGCCTCAAGAAGTCAGAAAATCAGGGTTCATGCATTTCAAATATACTAATACTATAGTTTGTAGACTCTGGTACTTTCACACAGATGAAATAATATACAACGTTTTAGCAGAATACAATTAGGTTAAATTTTATGAAGATTATTAATTTTATTAATTTTACAACAGAAAGCAAAAGAAACAGGTCATTTTTCAAACATTTAAAGTATACCTAAAGGCAAAACTGTTTTGTTAGTTTTGCATAGAGTGGAGAGAGGGATTAGAACACCTGTCAGTTTTTATTGTTGTCTGTGCCCCCGTTAAGGAGATCCACCCACCCTATTTACTCTGTTTACTCTGTTTACCATTATCAGCGAAAGTGAAAGTAAAAGAAAATCCCACATTTTGGGTTGTCCCCAGAAAAGTAATAGTGTCAAAATTTTCCAATAGGTAATTTGCAGTGGTTTCAGAAAGTGAAGGAAAATCTCTGCAATAGGACACAGATGGCGAAAAAAATCTGACAGTGGTTATAACCCTGCCTTGTTCTATCCAAAATGGAAAAAAAAAAGTTTTGCTTTAAAAGAGATGTATAGGATCTATTTTTTCACAATCATACTTACCTAAGTGCGATGCTGCATCTGTCCCCCGCTGGCTCTACCACTGAGAACTGAGTGATCTTACACCGCCGATCACTTGGTTCTCAGTCACCTCTCTCTGCTCTGCCCCCCCTCACTCAGTTGTGGAGGGGGCGAGAGTGGCCCGGGTGCCGGTCCAGGCGTGTGGGTGGATCCCGATTCCATTGTCACAATCTTGTCTGAGCCTGGGTCCACTCTGGGACATCAGCAGACAGCAGACTTCTGCTGAAAATGGGTCACAGGAGTGCAGAACAAACTGCACTCCTGTGATCCACAGGAGAAGTACAGCCAAACAAGCTTTGGCTATACTTCTTCTTTAAGTTCAACTTTCAGTCATTTTTCTCTCTACAGTAAAAAACAAACAAAAAAAACTGTGGTTATTAACCACTTGCCTACCGCTGTATTGTAATATGATGGCGGCAGGAACCCTTTGTCCCTCCGGGCCGCTGTCATATGACGTCCTTAGCTTCCCTGCATTGCACGCTCGCCGCATCACTGGGGACCCGATGCGCGTGTCTGGCGGCCGCGATGTCCGCCGGGCACCCGCGATTACTCCTCACAGAGCAGGGTAAACACACAGATCCACGTCCTGTCAGGGGAGAGGAGAACTGATCGTATGTTCCTTGTATATAGGAACACCAATCGGTCTCCTCCTCTCATCAGTCCCCTCCCCCCACAGTTAGAATCACTCCCTAGGACACACATTTAACCCCCTGATAGCCCCCTAGTGTTAACCCCTTCCCTGCCCGTGACATTTATACAGTAATCACTGCATTTTTATAGCACTGATCACTTTATAAATGTCTATGGTCCCAAAATAGTGTCAAAAGTGTCCAATATGTCTGCCGCAATGTCACGATAAAAATCGCAGATCGCCGCCATTAGTAGTAAAAAAATAATAATAATAAAAATGACATAAATCTATCCCCTATATTGTAAACGCTATAACTTTTGCGCAAAACAATCAATATATTTTTTTACCAAAAATATTGACCTAAACTAAGGAAAAAAATCGTTTTGTTTTTTTTAAAAATTGGGATATTTATTATTGCAAAAAGTAAAAAATATTGTGTTTTTTTCAAAATTTTCGGTCTTTTTTTGTTTATAGCGCAAAAAATAAAAACCACAGAGGTGATAAAATACCACCAAAAAGAAAGCTCTATTTGTGGGGAAAAAAATGATCAAAATTAACTTTGGGTACAACGTCGCATAACCGCACAATTGTCGTTCAAAGTGTAACAGCGCTAAAAGCTGAAAATTAGCCTGGGAAGAAAGGGGGTGAAAAACATGGAATAAAATGTATTTATTCACTGCATGTCAATACATATTAATCTTGCCCAAAAGGGGGCTGGTTAAAACTTTATAGAACTATAAATAAACAAATGAAACATAGAAACATTACAAATCTACATATTTTTCCGAAAATACCTGACAAAAATGATAACATGTAATAATATATATTTAAAGGCAAACTATAAAGTTAATGACCTTCTGCATCATCAATGCTTCCTAAACTGTTATCAGAAAAGTCATCTGTCTTTATAATAATCATATAGAAAATTATTATTTTATATCTCACTGAACATTTTCTTTGCCTTCAGGTAAATCAGATTAATTAAACTCATAAAACAAAGATTGTAGCCAAGGTCATCTGGCCATGGTTTTCGGTGACCTAAAGTAGATATAAACTTTTGTGCTAAAAATAATTGTGGGAGGTTTACTAAAACTGATGCACACAAAATCTGGTGCAGCTGTGCATACTGACCAATCAGCTTCGTCACAAGCGATCGCGGTTGCCCAGCGGTCATCGCGCCCACCGGGCACTCGCATCAGCTCCGGCGGCACGCCACGGGCACGCACACGCGTGCCTCTGGTGACGCGCGCGTGCGCCCCCTAGCGGCCAAAAGGCAAAGCACGGTAAGGTGACGTCCTTTTGTCTAGAGGAGCAAACCTGACACAGTAAATCTGGGGCAGTTGGTCTGCAAGCGGTTAGGTTTTTTCTTCTTCTGATCTTTATATATATATATATATATATATATATATATATATATATATATATATATATACAGTATATGCAGCTGGAACATTTAGTATACTCAGTTCAAACATGGACACCAAGGATATCAAAATCTCTGATCTAATAAAATGTTTTATTTGTATCCCCTGCAGAGAATTTGCCCACAGCCTTTTAGGAAAATGTTGACCTACCTGTCTATCACAAACATCAGTGTTGCCCAGCAGGAAAACTAGCAAGGGATAGACTTTATCAAAGACTCTCTCTGTATGTGAAACTTACACAAGAAAGTCATGTTAAAAGATTTGACATATTCCCTTGGACTATATTTTCCCCTTGATCCAGGTGAAGTATATCATTTGAGAAGCATGAAGTTCAAAGGGAAACTTTTTTTTTTGTCTGTGCAGACATAAGATTATCATATATAGCACACTAGGGAATAAGACTAATGCCGCGTACACAAGACCGTTTTTCATGACGAGAAAAATTCAATTTTTTTATTTGGTCATTAACTGCTTGAGGCCCGCGCTATAGCCAAATGACGGCTTCAGCGCGAACCTGAAAATCCGGGAGGCCGTCAATAGACCTGCACCTTAATCTTACAGGGGGGAGCCTGACTGCAAGCCCTGGACTGAGGGGGTGGGAAATTGTATGGAGAATCCCTGGACGGGGGAAGGTGTGTGGAGAATCCCTGGACTAGAATAGAGAGAGGAGGTGTAGAGAATCTCTGGACTAGGATAGGGGGGTGTGTGGAGAATCCCTGGACTAGTGATGAGCCGAACACCCCCGGGTTCGGTTCGCACCAGAACCCGCGAACGGACCGAAAGTTCGAACGAACATTAGAACCCTATTAAATACAATGGATGCGAACGTTCGAATTCTAAAGTGCTAATTATAACAACTATTATGCATGTTATTGTCCTAAAAAGGGTTTGGGAACCCGGGTTCTGCACCAGGGGACATGTATCAATGCAAAAAGAAGTTTTAAAAACGGTCGTTTTTCGGGAGCAGTCATTTTAATGATGCATAAAGTGAAAAAAAAAAAGTCAAATATTCCTTTAAATATCGTACCTGGGGGGTGTCTAAAGTATGCCTGTGAAGTGCCACGTGTTTCCCGTGTTTAGAACTGTCCCTGCACAAAATGACACTTCTAAAGGAAAAAAAAGCCATTTAAAACTGCTTGCGGCTTTAATGTAATGTCTGGTCCCGGTAATATGGATGAAATTCTTTAAGAAAAATGGCATAGCTACCCCATGACCCCCCCCTACCCCAGCCCATTACCAGCCCCTTTGGGTCTTGTATGGATATTAAGGGGAACCCCGCACATAAAATAAAAAAGGCCCTATATACTCTGAACAGCCCTATACAGGCGGTGCATACAAGACAGGGACTGTAGGTTTGTTCTTATGTAGAGTCTGTTTGTAATTTTGAACAGGTACATTGTTGAAGTGTAGCTCCAGACCAAAAATCTATTTTTAAACTTTTTGGAAAACATAGGTAAGGGTTATCACCCCTGTAACATTTGTTTTGCTGTCTGTGCCCCTGTTCAGAACATTTCACCTCACTTTCCGTCCCAATGACAACTCTTTTTGAAATGTGGTCTTTTTCTTGAAACAAGGATTGCTGATAAAGCATCAGTACAGAGGAGACACCTTTCTCCCATATTTATTCTTACAGGAGAGAATTTTCCTTCCTAGTGGTAGATTTCCTCTCACTTCCTGTTGTCTTCTTGCGTTTGCAAGTAGGAGTCGTTTGTAAGTTGGATGTTTGAAAGTAGGGACCTGCCGTATATACTCTGCAGAAATAGGCCCCTTAGTTGTTGGTGTTGGCACAACACTGTAAGCACTCACAGTTACTCTTGGTTGGTGCTGGAACGCCCTGCTGTCAACTATTATATCAGGAATTTTAATTACATATAATTGTTGAACAGTGGTAGTAAAAATTGGGCCTTTGATGGTGGTGCTGGTGCCACAACACTGTAAGCCCTGACAGTTACTCTAGGTGGGTGCAGCAATGGGCCCTGCTGTGAATTATTAGATCAAGAATTGTAATTACATGCCCCTGTTGAACAGGGGCTGAAAAATTGGGCCTTAGGCACTGGTGGCACAACACTGCAACCCCTCACAGATACTGTACTTGGAGCACAGCAATGAGCCCTGTTGCAAAGTATTGCTTCAAAAATTGTAATGACACGCCCCTGTTAAACAGGGGCTGAAAAATTGGGCCTTAGGCACTGGTGGCACAACACTGCAACTCCTCACAGATACTGTACTTGGAGCACAGCAATGAGCCCTGTTGCAAAGTATTGCTTCAAAAATTGTAATGACACGCCCCTGTTAAACAGGGGCTGAAAAATTGGGCCTTAGGCACTGGTGGCACAACACTGCAACTCCTCACAGATACTGTACTTGGAGCACAGCAATGAGCCCTGTTGCAAAGTATTGCTTCAAAAATTGTAATTACACGCCCCTGTTAAACAGGGGCTGAAAAATTGGGCGTTAGGCACTGGTGGCGGCACCCATAAACAAAAATGATCTTACAAGCTATCATCATCAATCGTATCATTGAGGACTCGGAGGAGGAGGATAGCCAGTCAACATAACAGCACAGGCACTCAGCATCAGCATCAGTCTTGAAGGGATGTGACATGTTAAAATCAATTAGTCTGTTATATCAGCATCAGGTGTGTGGTAGCTGGTGGTGATCCAAGACTGGTTCATCTTGATGAAAGTCAGTCGATCAACCGAGTCGGTGGACAGGCGCACCCTGTGATCCGTGACAAATCCTCCAGCAGCACTGAATGTGCGTTCCGAAAGAACGCTGGATGCAGGACAGGCCAGTAGCTCAATTGCATACTGTGCAAGCTCTGGCCAGTGATCCATCCTCAAGACCCAGTAAGCCAGAGGATTTTCGGTGGGGAAGGTGTCCAAGTCTGACCTTGCCCCTAGATATTCCTGCACCATGTTTATCAGACGCTGGCGATGGTTGCTGGAACCGATCATACTTTGGGGCTGCGGACTAAAGAATTGTCTGAACGCATCGGTCAGACGGCCACCTTCCCCACCGCTCCTTCTTTGACTGGCCGAAGCCTCAGCAACTCGTTGTCCAGGACCAGGAGTTTGCAACCTCCCAGTCTCTGGGAACGCGTTGCACAGACCTTTCTGCAAGGCCTCCCGGAGTTGTCTCATCCTCTGCTCCCTCTGCGACGGTAACATAAGGTCCGCAACCTTACCCTTGTACCGTGGATCAAGGAGAGTGGCCAGCCAGTAATGGTCCCTCTCCTTGATCCGAAGAATACGAGGATCCTTCCGCAGACTTTGCAGGATCAGGGAGGCCATGCAGCGTAGGTTTGCTGAGGCATTCGCTCCGGAGTCCTCTGGGTCATGACATGATCCGCAGCCACCTCCTCCCAGCCACGTACAAGTCCACTGGTTTCTTGGGACTGTAAATCATCCCTAAAAGACTGCTGCTGATGATGCTGAGTGCCAGCCTCCACCTCCATGCTGACACAATCCTCCTCCTCCTCCTCCTCCTCCTCCTCCTCCTCCTCTTCCTGTGCGATGGGTGGGACAGAAGGAACACTGTCTGGGTAAAGGGGGCCTTGAGAGGCAAGGAAGTCCTCCTCTTCCTGCCTCTGTTCTGCCTCAAGTGCCCTGTCCATTATTCCACGCAGCGTGTGCTCCAACAGGTGGACAAGAGGTACAGTGTCACTGATGCATGCACTGTCACTGCTCACCATCCTCGTGGCCTCCTCAAATGGTGCCAGGACAGTGCATGCATCCCTGATCATGCCCCACTGGCGTGGAGAAAAAAAACCAAGCTCCCCTGACCCTGTCCTGGTGCCGTAGTCGCACAGGTACTCATTGATGGCCCTCTGCTGCGTGTGCAGCCGCTGCAGCATGGCCAACGTTGAGTTCCACCTGGTGGGCATGTCACATATAAGGCGGTTCTTGGGCAGGTTCAACTCCTTTTGCAGCTCAGCCAGGCGAGCACTGGCATTATAAGATCTGCGGAAATGCACACAGACTTTCCTGGCCTGCCTCAGGACATCCTGTAAGCCCGGGTACCTGCCCAAGAAGCGCTGCACCACCAGGTTAAGGACGTGAGCCACACAGGGCACATGGGTCAGTTGTCCCTGTCGGAGGGCGGAGAGGAGGTTGGTGCCATTGTCGCAAATCACCATTCCTGGCTTAAGCTGGCGTGGCGTCAACCACCTCTCGGCCTGGCCCTGCAGAGCAGACAGGACCTCTGCCCCAGTGTGGCTTCTGTCCCCCAAACACACCAGCGCAAGCACGGCATGGCATCTTTTTGCCTGCGTACTTGCGTAGCCCCGTGAACGGCTACGGAGCACCGCTGGTTCATAGGACAAACCACAGGAAGAGGCCATGGAGGAAGAAGAAGAGGAGGGGGTGGAGGAGAGAGGTGTGTCACAACCAGTAGTAGCATTTTGGAGGCGTGGCGGTGGGACAACCTCCAACACTACTGCACCTTGTCCTGAATCCTTCCCAGCTGCCAAAAGAGTGACCCAATGGGCCGTGAAAGAAAGGTAACGTCCCTGTCCATGCCTGCTGGACCATGAGTCAGCGGTAATATGCACCTTACCGCTGACCGCCCTGTCCAGCGAGGCCAAGACATTGCCTTCCACATGCCGGTAGAGAGCCGGAATAGCCTTCCGTGAGAAAAAGTGGCGTTTGGGAACCTGCCACTGAGGAACCGCACATTGCACAAACTCACGGAAGGGGGCCGAGTCTACCAACTGAAAAGGCAGCAGTTGAAGCGCTAGCAATTTAGCCAAGCTAGCATTCAACCGCTGGGCATGTGGATGGCTGGGAGTGAACTTCTTTCGACGGTCCAGCAGCTGGGGCAGGGAAATTTGCCTGCTAGAATCGGACGTCGGTGTACTGCTAGCAGAGTGGGCGCAAGTACTTGGCTGTGACACACCTAATTCTACACCTTCATTCCTCTCAGTGCATGTTTCAGAGAGGACTGAAGTTATAGTGGGGTTGGAGATCCCAGCTGATGCGGTGCAAGGAGAGGTCCGCTTTGTTCTTTGGTGTGGGTCTTTGAGGTAGGCTTGCCAACGAGCTGCATGGCAGGTCAACATATGTCTGGTCAGGCATGTGGTACCCAAGCGGCTGATGTTTTGGCCACGCAATATACGCTTGAGACATATGTTGCAAACAGCAGCTGTGCGATCTGATGCACTAGCCTCAAAAAAGGCCCACACCAAAGAACTTTTTGAATGACGGGCAGAGGCAGCGCCCTGCACAGGCGGAGCTCTGCGGTGTGATTCCGTCGGTGTACTGCCCTTACGCTGGCCACCAAAGGGCATCCTGCCTCGTTGGAGATGTGCCTCCTCCTCATCCTCCTCCTCCTCCTCTCTCCTATTAGGCACCCACGTGGAGTCAGTGACCTCATCATCCCCTCCCTCCTCATCACTGGAGCCAATCTGGCAGTATGCTGCAGCTGCTGGAACATGACTGCCAGATTGGTGTCCTTCTTGAGCATCCCCTCTGTCTGCTCTCACGCTACTGCCTTCCTCTAGCTGGGTTTCATCATCAGACCCTTCGAAACGCTGGGCATCCTCCTGGAGCATGTACCCAACACTGTGCTGAAACAGTTCGGGGGACTCCTCAGGAGGAGGACATGGTGGGTCTAGGGAAGGAGTGACTGATGATTTGTCTGACATTGATACCAGGGAAGACGACGCTTTGGCAGCTGCTTTTCCAGTACCCTGAGCCTGGGTGAGAGAGGATGAGGAGGAGGAGGAGGGCTTGGTCATCCACTCTACCAAGTCTTCGGCATGATGTGGCTCAACATGTCCAGCTGCCGAAAAGAAGGACAAGCGTGTCCCATGGCCATGTGCTGATGACAATGCACCGCGTCCACGACCAGCACTGTTGCCCCCAGACACAGAGCCTGCTTGCCCTCTTTTATTGCCTCCTGACTGTCTGCCTCTCCTTGTTTGCCTTCCAGACATTCTAATAGATGGCCTGCAGGGAGATGGGAAAAAAGCAATAAGGGCTACCTTCAGGTGTCCTTCTCTGTCCCTTGAAACAAGGACTTTCACAGTGAAAGAAACTGACACTCTCCCTACCTACAGTTTTCTGTCCCTAGAAAAAATATTTTTTTTAAGCACAATATAGCACAAGGACAATTCACTCACTGTCCTTACAGGTCCCTGGAAACAAGGACTTGCAGAGTGAAAGAAAAAAAACACTCTCCCTACCTACAGTTTTCTGTCCCTAGAAAAAATGTTTTTTTTAATCACAATATAGCACAAGGACAATTCACTCACTGTCCTTACAGGTCCCTGGAAACAAGGACTTGCAGAGTGAAATAAACTGACACTCTCCCTACCTACAGTTTTCTGTCCCTAGAATAAATGTTTTTTTTAAGCACAATATAGCACAAGGACAATTCACTCACTGTCCTTACAGGTCCCTGGAAACAAGGACTTGCAGAGTGAAATAAACTGACACTCTCCCTACCTACAGTTTTCTGTCCCTAGAATAAATGTTTTTTTTAAGCACAATATAGCACAAGGACAATTCACTCACTGTCCTTACAGGTCCCTGGAAACAAGGACTTGCAGAGTGAAAGAAAAAAAACACTCTCCCTACCTACAGTTTTCTGTCCCTAGAAAAAATGTTTTTTTTAATCACAATATAGCACAAGGACAATTCACTCACTGTCCTTCCAGGTCCCTGGAAACAAGGACTTGCAGAGTGAAAGAAACTGACACTGTCCCTACCTACAGTTTTCTGTCCCTAGAATAAATGTTTTTTTTAAGCACACTATAGCACAAGGACAATTCACTCACTGTCCTTACAGGTCCCTGGAAACAAGGACTTGCAGAGTGAAAGAAAAAAAACACTCTCCCTACCTACAGTTTTCTGTCCCTAGAAAAAATGTTTTTTTTAATCACAATATAGCACAAGGACAATTCACTCACTGTCCTTCCAGGTCCCTGGAAACAAGGACTTGCAGAGTGAAATAAACTGACACTCTCCCTACCTACAGTTTTCTGTCCCTAGAATAAATGTTTTTTTTAAGCACAATATAGCACAAGGAGAATTCACTCACTGTCCTTCCAGGTCCCTGGAAACAAGGACTTGCAGAGTGAAATAAACTGACACTCTCCCTACCTACAGTTTTCTGTCCCTAGAATAAATGTTTTTTTTAAGCACAATATAGCACAAGGACAATTCACTCACTGTCCTTACAGGTCCCTGGAAACAAGGACTTGCAGAGTGAAAGAAAAAAAACACTCTCCCTACCTACAGTTTTCTGTCCCTAGAAAAAATGTTTTTTTTAATCACAATATAGCACAAGGACAATTCACTCACTGTCCTTACAGGTCCCTGGAAACAAGGACTTGCAGAGTGAAAGAAAAAAAACACTCTCCCTACCTACAGTTTTCTGTCCCTAGAAAAAATGTTTTTTTTAATCACAATATAGCACAAGGACAATTCACTCACTGTCCTTACAGGTCCCTGGAAACAAGGACTTGCAGAGTGAAATAAACTGACACTCTCCCTACCTACAGTTTTCTGTCCCTAGAATAAATGTTTTTTTTAAGCACAATATAGCACAAGGAGAATTCACTCACTGTCCTTCCAGGTCCCTGGAAACAAGGACTTGCAGAGTGAAATAAACTGACACTCTCCCTACCTACAGTTTTCTGTCCCTAGAATAAATGTTTTTTTTAAGCACAATATAGCACAAGGACAATTCACTCACTGTCCTTACAGGTCCCTGGAAACAAGGACTTGCAGAGTGAAAGAAAAAAAACACTCTCCCTACCTACAGTTTTCTGTCCCTAGAAAAAATGTTTTTTTTAATCACAATATAGCACAAGGACAATTCACTCACTGTCCTTACAGGTCCCTGGAAACAAGGACTTGCAGAGTGAAAGAAAAAAAACACTCTCCCTACCTACAGTTTTCTGTCCCTAGAAAAAATGTTTTTTTTAATCACAATATAGCACAAGGACAATTCACTCACTGTCCTTACAGGTCCCTGGAAACAAGGACTTGCAGAGTGAAATAAACTGACACTCTCCCTACCTACAGTTTTCTGTCCCTAGAATAAATGTTTTTTTTAAGCACAATATAGCACAAGGAGAATTCACTCACTGTCCTTCCAGGTCCCTGGAAACAAGGACTTGCAGAGTGAAAGAAAAAAAACACTCTCCCTACCTACAGTTTTCTGTCCCTAGAAAAAATGTTTTTTTTAATCACAATATAGCACAAGGACAATTCACTCACTGTCCTTACAGGTCCCTGGAAACAAGGACTTGCAGAGTGAAATAAACTGACACTCTCCCTACCTACAGTTTTCTGTCCCTAGAATAAATGTTTTTTTTAAGCACAATATAGCACAAGGACAATTCACTCACTGTCCTTACAGGTCCCTGGAAACAAGGACTTGCAGAGTGAAAGAAAAAAAACACTCTCCCTACCTACAGTTTTCTGTCCCTAGAAAAAATGTTTTTTTTAATCACAATATAGCACAAGGACAATTCACTCACTGTCCTTCCAGGTCCCTGGAAACAAGGACTTGCAGAGTGAAATAAACTGACACTCTCCCTACCTACAGTTTTCTGTCCCTAGAATAAATGTTTTTTTTAAGCACAATATAGCACAAGGACAATTCACTCACTGTCCTTACAGGTCCCTGGAAACAAGGACTTGCAGAGTGAAAGAAAAAAAAAAACTCTCCCTACCTACAGTTTTCTGTCCCTAGAAAAAATGTTTTTTTTAATCACAATATAGCACAAGGACAATTCACTCACTGTCCTTCCAGGTCCCTGGAAACAAGGACTTGCAGAGTGAAAGAAACTGACACTGTCCCTACCTACAGTTTTCTGTCCCTAGAATAAATGTTTTTTTTAAGCACACTATAGCACAAGGACAATTCACTCACTGTCCTTACAGGTCCCTGGAAACAAGGACTTGCAGAGTGAAAGAAAAAAAACACTCTCCCTACCTACAGTTTTCTGTCCCTAGAAAAAATGTTTTTTTTTAATCACAATATAGCACAAGGACAATTCACTCACTGTCCTTACAGGTCCCTGGAAACAAGGACTTGCAGAGTGAAAGAAAAAAAACACTCTCCCTACCTACAGTTTTCTGTCCCTAGAAAAAATGTTTTTTTTAATCACAATATAGCACAAGGACAATTCACTCACTGTCCTTACAGGTCCCTGGAAACAAGGACTTGCAGAGTGAAATAAACTGACACTCTCCCTACCTACAGTTTTCTGTCCCTAGAATAAATGTTTTTTTTAAGCACAATATAGCACAAGGACAATTCACTCACTGTCCTTACAGGTCCCTGGAAACAAGGACTTGCAGAGTGAAAGAAAAAAAACACTCTCCCTACCTACAGTTTTCTGTCCCTAGAAAAAATGTTTTTTTTAATCACAATATAGCACAAGGACAATTCACTCACTGTCCTTACAGGTCCCTGGAAACAAGGACTTGCAGAGTGAAATAAACTGACACTCTCCCTACCTACAGTTTTCTGTCCCTAGAATAAATGTTTTTTTTAAGCACAATATAGCACAAGGACAATTCACTCACTGTCCTTACAGGTCCCTGGAAACAAGGACTTGCAGAGTGAAAGAAAAAAAACACTCTCCCTACCTACAGTTTTCTGTCCCTAGAAAAAATGTTTTTTTTAATCACAATATAGCACAAGGACAATTCACTCACTGTCCTTACAGGTGCCTGGAAACAAGGACTTGCAGAGTGAAAGAAACTGACACTCTCCCTACCTACAGTTTTCTGTCCCTAGAATAAATGTTTTTTTAAGCACAATATAGCACAAGGACAATTCACTCACTGTCCTTCCAGGTCCCTGGAAACAAGGACTTGCAGAGTGAAAGAAAAAAAACACTCTCCCTACCTACAGTTTTCTGTCCCTAGAAAAAATGTTTTTTTTAATCACAATATAGCACAAGGACAATTCACTCACTGTCCTTACAGGTCCCTGGAAACAAGGACTTGCAGAGTGAAATAAACGGACACTCTCCCTACCTACAGTTTTCTGTCCCTAGAATAAATGTTTTTTTTAAGCACAATATAGCACAAGGAGAATTCACTCACTGTCCTTCCAGGTCCCTGGAAACAAGGACTTGCAGAGTGAAAGAAAAAAAACACTCTCCCTACCTACAGTTTTCTGTCCCTAGAAAAAATGTTTTTTTTAATCACAATATAGCACAAGGACAATTCACTCACTGTCCTTACAGGTCCCTGGAAACAAGGACTTGCAGAGTGAAATAAACTGACACTCTCCCTACCTACAGTTTTCTGTCCCTAGAATAAATGTTTTTTTTAAGCACAATATAGCACAAGGACAATTCACTCACTGTCCTTACAGGTCCCTGGAAACAAGGACTTGCAGAGTGAAAGAAAAAAAACACTCTCCCTACCTACAGTTTTCTGTCCCTAGAAAAAATGTTTTTTTTAATCACAATATAGCACAAGGACAATTCACTCACTGTCCTTCCAGGTCCCTGGAAACAAGGACTTGCAGAGTGAAATAAACTGACACTCTCCCTACCTACAGTTTTCTGTCCCTAGAATAAATGTTTTTTTTAAGCACAATATAGCACAAGGACAATTCACTCACTGTCCTTACAGGTCCCTGGAAACAAGGACTTGCAGAGTGAAAGAAAAAAAAAACTCTCCCTACCTACAGTTTTCTGTCCCTAGAAAAAATGTTTTTTTTAATCACAATATAGCACAAGGACAATTCACTCACTGTCCTTCCAGGTCCCTGGAAACAAGGACTTGCAGAGTGAAAGAAACTGACACTGTCCCTACCTACAGTTTTCTGTCCCTAGAATAAATGTTTTTTTTAAGCACACTATAGCACAAGGACAATTCACTCACTGTCCTTACAGGTCCCTGGAAACAAGGACTTACAGAGTGAAAGAAAAAAAACACTCTCCCTACCTACAGTTTTCTGTCCCTAGAAAAAATGTTTTTTTTAATCACAATATAGCACAAGGACAATTCACTCACTGTCCTTACAGGTCCCTGGAAACAAGGACTTGCAGAGTGAAAGAAAAAAAACACTCTCCCTACCTACAGTTTTCTGTCCCTAGAAAAAATGTTTTTTTTAATCACAATATAGCACAAGGACAATTCACTCACTGTCCTTACAGGTCCCTGGAAACAAGGACTTGTAGAGTGAAATAAACTGACACTCTCCCTACCTACAGTTTTCTGTCCCTAGAATAAATGTTTTTTTTAAGCACAATATAGCACAAGGACAATTCACTCACTGTCCTTACAGGTCCCTGGAAACAAGGACTTGCAGAGTGAAAGAAAAAAAACACTCTCCCTACCTACAGTTTTCTGTCCCTAGAAAAAATGTTTTTTTTAATCACAATATAGCACAAGGACAATTCACTCACTGTCCTTACAGGTCCCTGGAAACAAGGACTTGCAGAGTGAAAGAAAAAAAACACTCTCCCTACCTACAGTTTTCTGTCCCTAGAAAAAATGTTTTTTTTAATCACAATATAGCACAAGGACAATTCACTCACTGTCCTTACAGGTCCCTGGAAACAAGGACTTGCAGAGTGAAATAAACTGACACTCTCCCTACCTACAGTTTTCTGTCCCTAGAATAAATGTTTTTTTTAAGCACAATATAGCACAAGGACAATTCACTCACTGTCCTTACAGGTCCCTGGAAACAAGGACTTGCAGAGTGAAAGAAAAAAAACACTCTCCCTACCTACAGTTTTCTGTCCCTAGAAAAAATGTTTTTTTTAATCACAATATAGCACAAGGACAATTCACTCACTGTCCTTACAGGTCCCTGGAAACAAGGACTTGCAGAGTGAAATAAACTGACACTCTCCCTACCTACAGTTTTCTGTCCCTAGAATAAATGTTTTTTTTAAGCACAATATAGCACAAGGAGAATTCACTCACTGTCCTTCCAGGTCCCTGGAAACAAGGACTTGCAGAGTGAAAGAAAAAAAACACTCTCCCTACCTACAGTTTTCTGTCCCTAGAAAAAATGTTTTTTTTAATCACAATATAGCACAAGGACAATTCACTCACTGTCCTTCCAGGTCCCTGGAAACAAGGACTTGCAGAGTGAAATAAACTGACACTCTCCCTACCTACAGTTTTCTGTCCCTAGAATAAATGTTTTTTTTAAGCACAATATAGCACAAGGACAATTCACTCACTGTCCTTACAGGTCCCTGGAAACAAGGACTTGCAGAGTGAAAGAAAAAAAACACTCTCCCTACCTACAGTTTTCTGTCCCTAGAAAAAATGTTTTTTTTAATCACAATATAGCACAAGGACAATTCACTCACTGTCCTTCCAGGTCCCTGGAAACAAGGACTTGCAGAGTGAAATAAACTGACACTCTCCCTACCTACAGTTTTCTGTCCCTAGAATAAATGTTTTTTTTAAGCACAATATAGCACAAGGACAATTCACTCACTGTCCTTAGAGGTCCCTGGAAACAAGGACTTGCAGAGTGAAAGAAAATAAACACTCTCCCTACCTACAGTTTTCTGTCCCTAGAAAAAATGTTTTTTTTTAAGCACAATATAGCACAAGGACAATTCACTCACTGTCCTTCCAGGTCCCTGGAAACAAGGACTTGCAGAGTGAAAGAAAAAAAACACTCTCCCTACCTACAGTTTTCTGTCCCTAGAAAAAATGTTTTTTTTAATCACAATATAGCACAAGGACAATTCACTCACTGTCCTTACAGGTCCCTGGAAACAAGGACTTGCAGAGTGAAAGAAACTGACACTCTCCCTACCTACAGTTTTCTGTCCCAAGAATAAATGTTTTTTTAAGCACAATATAGCACAAGGACAATTCACTCACTGTCCTTCCAGGTCCCTGGAAACAAGGACTTGCAGAGTGAAAGAAACTGACACTGTCCCTACCTACAGTTTTCTGTCCCTAGAATAAATGTTTTTTTTAAGCACACTATAGCACAAGCACAAAACACACTGACACTCTCCCTACCTATCCTTCTCTTTCCCTAAACTAAAGGAATCCAGGTTAAGCAAGAAAGAAATAACAGTCACTGTCCCTGCCTATGCTGCTCTATCCCTGCTCCGGAACACACTACACTAGGCCGCCGTGCTGGCGGCCTTTTATAGTGTGGGGCGTGTACTAAACACCCTCAGCAATAATTGGCCACAGGCATCCTGCCTGTGGCCAATCATTGCTCTCCTCGCTGCCGGCGCTGTGATTGGCCAAGCATGCGGGGTCACAGTGCATGCTTGGCCAATCACAGCGCCTGGATGACACTGCGATGGCGTAGTGCATTGTGGGCCGTTCGCGTCACTCGAATTTGGCGCGAACGGCCCAAATCGTTCGATCTTCGTCGAACGATCGAACAGCCGATGTTCGAGTCGAACGTATGTTCGACTCGAACACGAAGCTCATCCCTACCCTGGACTAGGAGAGAGTGAGTGTGGAGAGTCTCTGGACCAATAGGGGGGTGGAGAATCCCTGGACTAAGAATAGGGTGAGAGGAGACTCCCTCGACTAGGTGAGGGGGGTGTGAAGAATCCCTGGACTAGGAGGGGGGTGGAGAATCCCTGGACAAGGAGAGGGGTGTGTGTGGAGAATCCCTGGATGGGGGAAGTGTGTAGTGATTAAAAGATACTGTATGCCCCTTTTGCTCCCACAGTTTATTTTTATTTTTTTGCTTTATGTGCATTTTTTAACCACTTAACCACTTCAATACCATGCAGTTATACACCTTCCTGCCCAAGCCAATTTTGAGCTTTCAGCACTGTCGCAATTTGAATGACAATTGCGCGGTCATGCTACACTGTACCCAAACAATTTTTTTATCATTTTGTTCCCACAAATAGAGCTCTCTTTCGGTGGTATTTGATCGCCTCTGCGATTTTTATTTTTTGCATAACAAATAAAAAAGGGGGCCGAAGTACACCTACGGCGATTCGCCCAGGAGAGCCAACCTGACGCAGTATAATGACGGCGGCTGGTCGGCAAGCAGTTAAGGAGAGTCACTCTCCCTCTCCTGTCCTGTGTACTGTTATCTTCGAGAGTGAAAGTAAAAAAAAAAACTAATTTTGGGTTCCCCCAGAACAATAATGGAGGGGAAATCTTCCAATGGATGCACTAGTTCTGGTGACAGCCAGGGAATCCCTCACTTTGGAGGGATTTCCATCCACTTTCTCTTTTGGCTATGGGACAGGAAGTGAAGAGAAATCTCCCCAATGGAAAACTGACAATGATTCTAATCCTCCCATCCAAAAATAAATTCCTTTTGTTTACCTCTTTTGCATGTTGAATTTAATTTAGAACACAATTCATCAATACTCTTGTAAATTTTTGACCTTTGAGGGCTACTTGAACTTCTATGCAGTCAATTTAACCACTTGCCGACCACCCACAATATTTCTACTGTGGGCGACCGTAAAAAAAAGAAAAAAATAGAAAAAATTTAAAAAAAAGTTTAAGAATTAAAAAAAAAAATATATATATATATATATATAAGTCATATAATGACACTCTACTGCACTGGTGACACTATGTAAATAAATAAAGAAAGAAAAGATTTTTCTCAATTTCTTCCTTTTCAAAAACAATTATGACAAAAAATGACAACTTCAGAAAACTTGCCATGCCTCTTACTAAATGCTGCAGACTGCCTACTTTCCAAAAAGGAGCCATTTGAGGGGTATTTGTATTGTCCTGGCATTTTAAGGGTCTCAAGAAATGAGATAGGCCATCAGTACATGACAGAATTCATCAATTTTCAAATATATATACCTTACTTTGTAGACGCTATAACTTTCACACAAACCAATTAATATACATTTATTGGGATTTTTATTTAGAGTAAAGTACGTGTAGCAGAAAACATTTTGGCCTAAATTTCTGAAGAAATGTATTTGATTGGATATGTTTTAGAACAGAATGTAGACCATATTGTTTTTTTCTCTAAATTTTTGGCCTGTGATTCCTTGTGGCTGCACATGTACTAGGAGCTGCTGGTTACATTTTGGGCCTTGCACGTTACCTCGCTGTTCCATGCGCTAGTCTTAGGGGTTCTCCTTGAAGAGTTGTCCAGAAGAAAGTTCGCACCAACACAAAGTCTCTTTCAAGGGGTTTATTGATTAAAGTTCCAACAGAGGGGGATGAAGGGATGGGGAGGACTCAGGTACCTTACTTGCGGATCACAGGTATTTTCTGAGGTCCAGAGGAACAACTGTCTCCACGCTCAGCAACCACGGATAGGCCCACTCTCACTGGCCTAGCAACCGGTGCGTAGCTCAATCACAGAGAGTCTCTGCCACAGACTTGTGAAAATAGAATTTGCTCAATAGTCTCTGCCGCAGACTTGTGAAAATAGAATTTGCTCAATAGTCTCTGCCACAGACTTGTGCAACCACTCACTGGGTTACCTTCTGATGAAAAGAACACAGCTCTCAGTGCCAGGATTTTTCAGCCATTCCGGCAGCACTGTGAGGTAGATGTTGATCCAGATACATCCTCCAATTGAGTCCTCAATTGCTCGGTCCCATCCCGCAGGCAAGGCGACACAAGATCATCCCTGGGTCAGTAGTACCCAGTAACTCCTGGGCCCACATCTCAGCAACAGAGCCTCAGGCCAACGTGGCCCTGAGGCGGAAACTGCCAGCACATCCCTGAGGCCAGGAGGGCCCTCAGGTCGGGATCGGGAGGCGCCCACCACCAACGAACGACCGACTGACCCCACAAAATGGTGTCTGTCCCTTAAGTACCCTCTCCCAGAATGCACAGCGTGTTGCCCACGCCCCCTGGGCTGCTTCTGGGAAAGAGATACCCAATGCATTCAGCCTGTTGTCTTTCCAACCCTGACCAGTGGTGACAGCGACACCCACTGTCAGGGGGAAAATCATGCAACCAGTTGAACTGAAACAGAGTATAATTTGAACACAATCCTTCTGAGCCAAACTATTGCTCAGACAATTATAATTTTAACACATAGCGCCCACTCATTGGGAGCAGGGCACTACACACAGATGGCTTCCCACTGCGTCTGCACGAACCATGCTTTACTTTATTAATGGTCCCACAGCCTTCCAGGACCTACTGTATGACATGACCCAAAAGCTTGCAGGAGGGGGGGGGGGGAATATCTGGTGGAATTACTGCAGCGATCTAAATGGAAGTGGGATTGGGTACCTGTCAGAACCAGGTACCTGCTCCCCTTCCCCAAAAAGGTGCCAAAAGTAGAAGAGGATGGGGGAGAAGAATTTGAAAGTTCCACTTCTTTCCTAAGATGAAAAGAACCTTTCAACTAAACCATACTAAGGCAGCTTATACAATCATTTCTTTTACATTCAACCAGCAGTTGTTCCCACTAAGCTTTTGTATTCTGATAGCGGAGAAGCTTCCCCACTGCCAGAATACACTGATCAGCTGGCTATAGCCTGTACAACCACAGTGCCCATAGATCAAAATGTGTCTGGTTCCTTCAGAACCGGTTGAATCTGGATCCATGTATGGCTCTTTTTTTGGATTCTTTTTTATGGATTCTTTTTTTTTTCTTTATTTCAAAAGCTTTATTTGAATCATACTGATGCAACAATTTGTATAAACTAGGGTATCACATGTTAATCAGTAAATAAAGCCAAAAAAATTCTCTACTGGGAGAATTTAAGAATATAACAAGTCAAACACGTTAGGACATTTCCATGTTCTACAGATTACACACTTGCTCTTGAACAAAAGGTAACATTGTAAACTCTACCGGGTGATAGCCCGGTATAAGGGGTTATAACTGTTGTGTATAAGTAGGCTTGAGTAGGGATCAACACAGTGTTAATATTTTGGTCAGTTTGATCAACTGGATCAGGAAGAACCTTAGGGCATATAGGTCTCAAGCTCTTAAAAAGTCGGAAATGCACCTGAACGGTGGACAATTTGCCTAGTTGGTGACCAATTTATCTATGAGGAGTTCTTTAATGTAGGTGTTAGGGCTTTAAATGCAGGGTAAGGTAGTTTACAAACAGCATTGTTGTATGGGAAGTAGTTTGAAAGAAACAGTTTTGAGGGCTAGAAAGGGAAAGAAAAGCAACAAGTATAGAATCTAAAAAGGAATAGGAGGGTATGGCTCAGGGTGGCTTATAGAAAGAGAAAGAGGCAAGAGGGAAGGAGAAGAGTTGGGGATTCCATCCTCCTCCGCCTAAAGATGTCAGAGTTACGTATGTCCGGCTTTAGGCAGCTGGCTTTTTAGCGGACAAATGACCAGATGTTTTATAAACAGCACTCGTCCAATTATGTGCACATTACTTAATTAAAGATGGAGGCTGTAGAAGCAGATCACGCCATTTATTTTATTGTCAAGCTTTGGGATTGTGTAGGCTTAGCAGAACCATAGAGTGTGCAAAACCATTGGAAAGCCTAATTATATTGTGCAGAAGACTGTTATTTGTCAACTGTTCCATAATCAGACAAATGCTGACTAACCTTAATATCAGAGTTAGTGCTGATTACCAGTTAGGGACTGTCAGCCTGGAGGAAGAGAACTTTGGACATGAAAATCAATATTATACTGCAGTGCAAATGTTTGTTGTGTATGATTTCTCCCCATGCCAGCTAAGGCCAGCTAAGGTTTACGTGTCTTGGACTCAAGAGAGTTAACAAGCGTGAAACATCTAAATGCAGGCTGAACAATTGGCTTTATCAACAGTCTTTATCCAATCTCTACAACAGAATACTTTGCATTTGTGCATATCTTTATAACAGATAAATCCTATGTTCAGCAATAGCTGTATATTAAAGTGGTTGTATACCCCAAAACTATTTTTTATTTTTTTTAAAACCTGCAAGGCAAAGGCATAATGAGCTAGTATGACTAGCATACTAGCTCATTATCAATTACTTACCTTAGATCGAAGCCGCAGCAGCGGTCCTCGGACACATCCTCCGTCGCCGCCATGATACCCGGAGTGACTTCTGGGTATCGCCGCTCCGGCACTGTGACTGGCCGGAGCGGCGATGACGTCACTCCCGCGCATGCGCACGGAATGGCACTATCCCCGCGAATGCACGCATTCCGGCACTTTCCGCCAGGTTCCCATTCAAGAGCCGCCGTGCTCAGTGCGCCTGCGCTGTTATCTACGCTGCGCATGCGCTGTAGACATCGGTGCTCGCTTTTCTGAAAATATCTCCTTAACTATGTAGGTTAAGGAGATATTGCAAGCACCTACAGGTAAGCCTTAATGTAGGCTTACCTGTAGGTGCATGTATCACAAGAGGGTATACAACCGCCTTAAGGGGTAATGCAATGGTCATAGTAGTACAAGTGTTTATGGTTTACTGTTGTAGCGACCTCACCTCTCACTCCCTCCTTCTCTGTCAATGTCAATGGCTCTCGTCTAGGGGACCAGGTAGGAGAGTGTGACGCACCACCAGCTCGTATCCTCTTGTGTGTAGAGGTGTGAGCTATAACCATACCTTCGGGCCTGTGCCCCTGTCTAGAGCCAAAAAAACTTCCCTTGAGAATTACCTTTTAACTCCCAGAAAGCCAAGTTCCACACCATTGAAAGTCCAACACTTATTTATTCTTCAGAGCAATAAATAGTCCTTTTAGAGCAGACTGGTTAGACAACGAACAGACAAGGTGAAGAGGAATGTCCAGGCACAAACATGAACTGTTACTCTCCTGTTTCGGTGTGGGCAAACAGGCTTGGCCTTCGGGAAGGTCACCTCTCTGGTTCCCCTCGCCCTGGATTCGGGTCCCCTCACTTGGTGGGCCTCTAGGAATCCTCCATCCCATGCGGGACCCAGTCGAAGGTACTGGGCCCCAGGCCTCCGGAGAGTACCTCACCCCAGACCAAAGGTGTCTGGGGTGGAATCGCAGCTCCGACTCCGGGCCGAGGGCGCCCGGAGACCACCAGCACTCACCCCCAGGCTGAAGGTGCCTGGGCGTGGACCCCGAGCGGAAGATGTCCGCCCCTTTTATCACCTCTCCCAGCATGCACAGCGGGTTCCCCGCCCCGCTGTACCACTGCCGTGAGAGGACAAAAAAGGCACAGACCTCCAATGGTGGTTCAACCCCGGCCCATGGCGACAAAGCCACCCATAGGCCGCAGGGAACTGGACACCACTGATATCCTCCACTGGCATAAATTGGTCCATGAACCCTAACAATTGCTGCATCTGAGCCTGTTACCACTCAGATGCCTCCCCTAAATGTAACCACCCGCTACCCTGTTATATGTTATAAATATATATTTGGGGGGATTTACTAAAACTGATGCAAAAACACTCTGTTGCAGCTGTGCATATTAACAAATCAGCTTCTAACGTCAGGTTATTTAATTAAGCTTTGACATTAAAACCTACACACTGAAGGCTTTAGTAAATCTCCTCCAATATGGGTTTTGTCCTATTTAAAGCATGTGTATGGGCAGCTTGGGGACATTTTGACAGTTGTGACTGGGAGACAGAGGTGTGGCCAAAGAAGCTCCAATAGGCATTATTTTAATGGAATAAGTGTGCTCCGAGATTTAGGGCGAAACACTTTAAATAAAACTTTACATTTAGCAAGTTTTATACTATTTCTTGTTAAAATCAGAACATTGGATCCACAGCCTTGGGAAACCCCACCAAGAATGCATAAAGAATCTGTTTGTCAGAATATATGGATTTGTTCTTATGTTCTCTTTTTATTGGTGTTAAAAGTAGTATTAACCACTTCAGCCCCGGGAAGAATTGGCTGCCCAAAGTCCGGGCCATTTTTTGCGATACGGCACTGCGTCGCTTTAACTGACAATTGTGCGGTCGTGCAACTTTGCACCCAAACAAAATTGATATCCTTTTTTTCCGACAAATAGAACTTTCTTTTGGTGTTTTTTGATCACCTTTCTGCTATAATAAATATACCCAAAAAATATATATAAAAAAACTAATTTATTTTTCAGTTTACTCTGTTTATTCTTCTACATATTTTTGGTAAAAAAATCGCAATAAGCGTATATTGATTGATTTGTGCAAAAGTTATAGCGTCTACAACATAGGGGATAGATTTATGGCAATTTTTTTATAATTTTTTTTTATTAGTAATGGTGGCGATCTGCAATTTTTATTGTGACTGTGACATTATGGGGGACACATCGGACACTTTTGACACTATTTTGGGACCATTGTCATTTATACAGTGATCAGTGCTATAAAAATGCACTGATTACTGTGTAAATGACCCTGGCAGGGAAGGGGTTAAACACTAGGGGGCGATCAAGGGGTTAAGTGTGTCCTAGGGAGTGATTCTAACTGTGGGGGGGGTGGGCTACCAGTGACATGACAGGGATCACTGCTCCCGATCACAGGGAGCAGTAGATCCCTGACATGTCACTAGGCAGAACAGGGAAATGCCTTGTTTACATAGGCATCTCCCCGTTCTGCCGCTCCGTGAGACAATCATGGGCACCGAGTGGACATCGAGTCTGCGGGACCCGCGGGCACGCTCACGGAGCATGTGGAAGGGCGCGCAAAGGGACGTACAGGTACGTCCCTTTGCGCAGCCGTGCCATTCTGCTGACGTAAATGTATGTGCGGCGGTCGGCAAGTGGTTAAACCCTAAACCAAAAATGTAATATATTGCAGCTTACCAATCCTTAGATATGGTGGCTGCATTGGTTTTCCTTTTTAGTCCTTTTCCCCTCTGTTTTCACCTAGTGATCTGGCCAGTAACACGCCTCCTGTATTAGAGTGCCCCCATTCTGGATAAACGAGGACAGGAGGCACCTTTGGACAGAGCATTGTCATTCTGGGGGAAGGGGTGTGTTAACAGTACTAGCAGATTTAGATACATTAACAAATTTAAGCCAAACTCCAGCTCACACTGCAATTATACAAGCAGTTACAGCAACAGTTTATTTCTGCATCTCACTGCTGCCTTACACAGACTCATCATTGAATCTCACCTTTTATCCAGCCATGTGCTCAAGCTCTGTGCTCCCTCCCACAGTCTGTGATCTGCGCTGCCATTGGAAGTCCCCTCCTTCTTCACCTCCCACTCTCTGCACTACTCCCAGAGCCTCTTTCTGAGTTCACAGTAGCCGGTACTACAGAGGAGGCATTGGTTATCAATGTGTGCTTACAGTATTGACTGACAGTGAGCATTGAGAAAAACACTGGAAACAACATTGGGCGGAATACATCTGCCACAATGTTGATTTGCAGTAAAACCTGGGGGACCACCAAAATTTTCTCATGAACCATCAGTGGTCCACGGACCAATGGTTAGCAATCACTGGCTTAGGGAAGTATTAACATTTCTTTAATGTGTTCATTGCAGGACAGAAAGTTATGGGATGTACAATTTTACAGTTGCCACAAGAACAGAAGTAGAGGGAAATCTTGCAATAGGTACTGTACACCTGTTGCAAGGACAACTATCTAAACCAATGGGGGGGACGGGGTCTTCAAATTTTCTGAACAAAGGGTCAGTTTACTTTATTTCAGACTTGGGGGGGCTGGACTGTGACCAATTGGAGTAGAAAATGTCCTGGCATCAGTGATAGTAAACAATACAGCATTTTTAGTATTAGGGGGAGGAATAGTGCCCCATTGTTGGTGTTAGTATAGGAATCATTGCCCTATTGTTGGTGTCACTGGGAGGAATACTACCTTGTATCAGTGGTAAGAATGGTGGCCCAAGGGCCAGATAAAAGTATGCAACGGACCACAATTGGGAGATCACTGATCCAAACTGTCTCTTATCATTTGAGAGAGATTTTCTTTTACTACTTGTTATGTCTTTGAGGCAGGAACTGAAGGGAAATCTTCAGGAGACAGACAGCAATACATATAATAATATAATACAAACTACCTTAGATGTATTTCAACGCTTTCCTTCTTTATCTAAAACTAAAGGAGTAACAGGAGTAGTAGTTCATTCTTCCCACTATATTATAATGGTCTGTAACATTTGTGTGTATGTCTCCATGAATTAGTATGGGTCATTACTCCTGCCTATTTCTAGCCAACCGGTTAAGGTTGGTGGTTGGAGTTTTACCAAAGAAGCCCAGCCTATGCCTTTAAAACAAATCATATAACTCAGCCCTGACATTTACCTGTGAGTGTGTATTACATGTAGATAATGGTGGCCCAAGGGCCAGAAAAAAGTATGCAACGGACCACAGTTGGGAGATCACTGATCTGAACTGTCTCTTATCATTTGAGAGAGATTTTCTTTTACTTCTTGTTATGTCTCTGAAATAACAAATAAATTGTAGCGCTAATAAATGAATGTGTGAATATATATAACACCCAGTGAATGAAAGTGATACTCAATCCAAAAAAACAAATAATAATAGTCCATATAAATCATGTGAATGAAGTCTCTGATGATGTGAAAAGCAAAAAAAATGTGTATTGCTTCCACAATCCTGGGTAGGTGAAGTGAAGATAACCACCACCGAAAGCAGAGAGGCTTACCAGAAAATGTGGACCCTACTGGACATATGTCTAGAGGGTCAATTTAGACTTTGGTGTGTACCACTGTAGAAACTGGAACCTCCGTGGATGATGCACCAAAAAACATCACTCACAACATACAATAACAGGAGAGTGAGTGGAAGGTTGAGAGATGGTGACCCAATGATGGTTAACCGGGATGTAGACCAATGGCATTTGGTCCCCACAGCGGCTCTGTCCTGCCTTATCCTAGTGCCAGACTCCCTTTCTCTGTTTTCATCTGCTCTGTAGGTAAAGGTGCTGTCTCTGTAGTTGCAGCCTGTGTGATATCTGTGGGCCACAGATATCACACAGGCTGCAACTACAGAGAAAGGGAGTCTGGCAGTAGGATAAGGCAGGACAGAGGCGCTGTGGGGACCAAATGCCATTGGTCTACATGCCGGTTAACCATCATTGAGTCACCATCTCTCAACCTTCCACTCACTCTCCTGTTATTGTATGTTGTGAGTGGCATTTTTGGTGCATCATCCACGGAGGTTCCAGTTTCTACAGTGGTACACACCAAAGTCTAAGTTGACCCTCTAGACATATGTCCAGTAGGGTCCACATTTTCCGGTAAGCCTCTCTTGCTTTCGGTGGTGGTTATCTTCACTTCACCTACTCAGGATTGTGGAAGCAATACACATTTGTTTTGATTTTCACATCATCAGAGACTTATATTTTATATGGACTATTGTTATTTATTTTTTTGGATTGAGTATCACTTTCATTCACTGGGTGTTATATATATTCACACATTCATTTATTAGCGCTACAATTTATTTGTTATTTCTGCTTGTACCCATTTGTCTATTGGTTTTGTAGCAGCTCACTTTCACTAGCAGCGCAGAAATTTCTGTATTCGTTTCCATTTGTTATGTCTCTGAGACAGGAACTGAAGGGAAATCTTCAGGAGACCGACATCAATAAATATAATAATATAATACTAACTACCTTAGATGTATTTCAACTCTTTCCTTCTTTATCTAAAACTAAAAGAGTAACAGGAGTAGTAGTTAATTCTCCCCACTCTATTATGATGGTCTGTAACATTTGTGTGTATGTCTCCATGAATTAGTATGGGTCATTACTCCTGCCTATTTCTAGCCAACCGGTTAAGGTTGGTGGTTGGAGTTTTACCAAAAAAGCCCAGCCTATGCCTTTAAAACAAATCATATAACTCAGCCCTGACATTTACCTGTGAGTGTGTATTACATGTAGATAATGGTATCATATGAGGAATACATGTGATTGGCAAACCACACAATTTTTTAAATAATGACAGAAAATCAAGATTGTGCCATATTTCCAAGAGGACTCTACATCTCCTGCTGCATATTGTTTCTACCAACTCCTATTTTCCTTCACTAGCAAAACAGGGTTGTTGATAACAGGCAGCTGAACACTGCACCTCCAGAGACGCTTCTGAAGTGGTTTTCAGCAATTATACCTTCTCACTCAGAAAAACACTCCCAGCGCTATCATTACAAGCAGGGCTGTACTTCCATAAGGAAATTTTGTCCCCTAGGAAACCAATAACATCAGTGCTGTTTCCAACTGTAAATGAACAGTGTTTTTGTTTAAAGGAACTCTGTCATGAAGCAAAACACCTGTCTGAGAAAACACTGATGGATGCAGCAATTGCCAGAACTATGGGTCACATAATAATTCTGGGTGGAATTACTTCACTTGCAGCTAAGCTGAATAGATTCCACTTGGTGGCCTGGGATCTACTATACAGGAACCAAGTGCAGGGATAGCTGCTTTTATCAAACTTTATCACACATGTTTTCTTTGGTACAGGTGTAAAGCAACTCAGCTTTCCCATTCCTCTCTATGGGGCTTGTAGTCACCCTTGCTGTTGTACAGGTGCCATGGGGAAATCCAAATTTATACACTTTCCAGAACAGAAAAAATCCAAGCAGCTTAAAGTGAGTCTGTACTGACTACGAGGTCTGTCTTTGGGCATAATAAATAGAAAGGTGGTTTGGTGAACCCCTTTAGGCATGTTTAGTCTAAACACACGCAAGCACTTTAAAGAGTCCTTCAAAATAGCTACAAATCTCTTAGAGGGAAATGGCACCCTTGTAATCAGAACAAGTTCTTGGCAGAAAGCAGGGGCTTTTTAAGCCCAACTCCTCTAATTAGACAAAATGTACTCTTGCATTGGGACCCTGTACTGCAAGGCTTAACTTCTCATTATGTCTAGGGGTTCCAGAATAAGGAGTAAATCCTACCGTATTCCCTGCTCCCTGAATCCTGGGAGCTAGGTCCATCACTGTTGTCTCTCTAAGGTGCTCCCGACCATGCTCACACCCAAGCCTTCTCCACATTCAATACAGGGTTAAGAGCTTTGCATTGCACGTGTTGATGCCAAGGGTTCACTCACAGCCTGGAGTGTCAAAGCCTGCTGGATCAGGGATAGGGTAAGTAATGTAGCCTCTTCAGCTCTTCAGCTCCCCCAAGAGATACCAAGCATTTAACCCTTGTAGTGCAGGGGACTTCCACTACAAAAGCAAATTTGGCTAATTTCTGGAGTTGGGCTTCACATACCTTTCATCCATTGCAATAAATCCCTAATAAGCTTTGATATCACATGGTCTGAGACGTAATCACGAAATGTACGTCGAGGCGGCATCCTGGTCACGTTACCCACGCCGTTTCCGGCCCTGATGGTTGCTGATGGTTGCTAGAGTCAAGCGAGTGGAACGCAAGCCCTCCACGGAGGTAGACGGGAACACGGCGGATCCCCAAAAAACTATTTGCCTGATAAGCCAGCAGCCCCAGTGCCGGGCAGGCACTTATAAATGTAAGTAGCCATTTGGCTCAACTTTTATGCTCTGTTTTTTAAATAAACGTTATTACGCTATGGATGTCCTCCATTGTTTTTTTATATCCGGCCGGTACCTATGAGGAGGAAGGTGTACATTATCTCCAGCTACTACTTATGTGAGCAGGCACAATCCTGCATAAGCGCAGTTTGACCTTCTTTTTGAATAAAAAGGTCAATGGTTTCCGGTAAGCAGATCTTATATCCAGTCACTTTGGGTGTTTTATCACAGATTTGGTGAAGAATCACGCTACTAATCACTTCAAGATTAATTGCAGCAGGACTGAATGGTTGTTTTTTGATATATGGACTTTAAATGTCATATTTGGATCCAAGAATTATATATCAAGATTAGTCACGGCAGCACTCAATAGTTGTTTTTTGATTTATATGGACTTTGAATATCACATTTGGATCCATTATTATTGGGACTTTTTTGTATCGATTATTTGCACCGTATTTATGAGTATTGTTTTGTATATTTGTATTATGTACACATGAGCGGTTATGTGTTTTCTTCACCTAGTGCCCCCTATATAATTTACTTTGATATTACTGTGCTATACTGAACAATGTCACAGTATCGGACATTATTATTAAGTGCCTAGTACCAAGACACTTCTTGGACCAGCCTCTTTAAATGCATGGAGATGAAAGAAAAATTAGATGGCACCAGAAAAAAATGCAAGCGATGTATTATAGCTCTCTACCCCAGTATTGCATTTCATTATAAATTATCCAAATACAATTGCTTTCTATCAACTCAAAGCTTGCTTAATGAGAACAAAAAATGAAGCAAGGCTACTTAACACAGTACATTTAAACATATCCTACTTTAACTTTAAAAGCTGCTGTTGTCAGAAACATTTCAGGGTCCACATCTGGTGCTGAATCAGGAAATGGACCAGGGGCACAAATAAAATGTATTTTCAAGTATTGATTTCTGCTCTCTATTTCATGTCAGCTTCCGAGATTCCAGGCAGAGCAAGGCATGAACGGGTAATGAGTTTCTGAACACACAGTGTAATGGTGTACACTGCATCAAAGCTTTCAGCAGTTGCCTGGATGCAGCTTCCCAGCAGTACTAAACAACTTAAATATAATTAGCTGGAAGCCCCATAGGCTACATTTCCCCACTGGAACACTTACACTAATCCATTTATCAGACTGACAGATGATGGAATCACTAGTAATAGGGGTCCCATTCCATTTGTATTTTTACAGTCAAAATGGCACGTCCCTGTTTGTACTATATTTATTAAATACATTTGCATTGTTAGAGGCTGCAATGAGGGAAAAGCGTAAACCTTAATATTAGGAGGATAAAGAGAACCCTGTGGAGATCTCTGACCACAGGAAAACAATTTGAAACTTTTTATTGATTGAAAATGTTAGAAAATGGTGGCAATTACATAATATTTTTTAAAAGCCTGGTTTTGAAGACTAGATTATATAACTGTTACTGTGTGAGTTTAGGTTAACCACTTCAGCCCCAGACCATTTGGCTGCCAAATGACCGGGCCACTCTTTCGATTCGGCACAGTGTCGCTTTAACTGACCATTGCGTGGTCGTGCGACGTGGCTCTCAAACAAAATTGACGTCCTTTTTTTCCCACAAAAAGAGCTTTCTTTTGGTGGTATTTGATCACCTCTGCGGTTTTTATTTTTTGCGCTATAAACAAAAATAATTTTTTTTTACTTTTTGCTATAATAATTTTTTTTTTAAAAAGCTATTTTTTTCTCAGTTTAGGCCGATACATATTTTTCTACATATTTTTGGTAAAAAAAATTGCAATAAGCGGATATTGATTGGTTTGCGCAAAAGTTAGAGCGTCTACAAAATAGGGGGTAGTTTCATGGCATTTTTATTATAATTTTTTTTTTACTTGTTATGGCGGTGATCTGCATTTTTTATCGTGACTGTGACATTATGGTGGACACATCGGACACTTTTGACACTATTTTGAGACCATTCACATTTATACAGCGCTATAAAAATGCACTGATTACTGTATAAATGTGAATGGCAGTGAAGAGGTTAACCAGTAGTGGGCGGGGATGGGGTTTAGGGTGTCCTAGGGAGTGATTCTGTTAGGGGGCGTGGCTTACTGTAACACGTCACTGATCGCTGCTCCCAACGAGAGGGAGCAGACGATCAGTGCTTTGATACTAGGCAGAACAGGGAGATGCCTTGTTTACAAAGGCATCCCCCCATTTTGCCGTTCCGTGACCCGATCACGGGACACCGGCAGACATCGAGTCCGCGGGTCCCGCGGGCACAGTCACGGAGACCGCGGCAGGCGTGCACGCGCGCGCCCGATAGGGGGCAGGTTCAAAGCAACGTATATACTGTATACGTTGCTTTGCCTGCCCGTGCCATTCTGCCGACGTAAAGGCAGTCAGCAAGCGTTTAAGGGACTCAAAAACAAAGGATTATCCATGACATTAATTTGTATTTAAAGCCTAGGTTTAGGTAATTTTTTTTTTGTTCAACAGCACAAGGGCACACACACTCGTGAAGAGTGCCTCTACTATGCTCACCCTTTCCTCCCCCTTCTTCATTCATAGAAGCTGTACTATAACTTCAATCAAACAAAGTGTTTTATGGGATTGATTTACTAAAGGTAAATACGCTGTTCACTTTGCAAGTGAAGTTGCCCTCTGGGAATTTTCCCCAGAACTTATTGAATGTGGCCAATCTTCACTTTGCACAGAATACCCAATCACTTGCAAGGAAAAAAATATATATATTTTTTTCTTGCACGTGATTGGATGATGGAACTTAGCAGAGCTTCACCTCATTCACTAAACTTCCCTTGCAGAGTGCATCTGCAATGTGAGCACATTGCAAGGGAACAGTCAGTTTTCCTTTAGTAAATCAACCCCTGGCCTCAGGTAAGTATTAGGGGGGCTAAGGGGGGGGGGGTGCTGCACATAATACATTAAGTTAAAAAACCTTCTGACTTTACAACCCCCTAAAACAGACATGTTATTTTACATGGACTTTACATGGACTTACACTAACCATAGATGGATCAAAATTCGGCCTCTTCGATCCATCTATGGTTATTCTTGTTTGAGAAGAGTCGACCTAGTGATCAGCTCCTCTCGAATGGAAATGTTGGAAAATTTGTGTTCGATCAGAGCACGCAGCCAATCGGCTGCAGTGCTGATCAGTGTATTCTGACAGTGCTGTTAGAATACAATAACACGGTGGGGAGGATTCCTCCATCCACCTTGAAACCATTCATTTTTGTTTTGATCAGCTGGCTGGCTGGTAAAAAGAAATGAGTCATCCGTGGCCAACAATAAAGTAAGTGAAAAATTAAAACTTCTTAAGCAGTTACTGCAGCAGTTTTTTTTTCTTTTGGAAAAAATGGGTTTACTTTACAATAGTTAGTAGTCTTTTTTGCTGAAAACATTTAGGAAAACGAATATGTGAAAAAGAGTCAACATTGCCGGACCCTTGAAATCATTTTATTGTTTTATATTTATTATTTTATTTGCAGTAGTTAATGGGGGTGAAGCATTCTCCATTCATAAAATGTTTTCTATACTTCTCTGTGGTGTTTATTTTTTTACTGCAAGGTTAATAGATGGGTAAGTGGCCCAGTTTGCTGATGTATTGAACAAATTGGGGTCAGTTAGGAAACTGTACTTTTATTCTAAATACTAGCTCTTTGGGTAATCCACCCCATTGCTGCTTTTTTCATTTTATTTTATTAAATTTTTTGCTTTTTGTTTATTTTATTGGAGGACATTCTTCATCCTTCTTTTGAGCCTGGTATTTTGGGTCTTTCTTCTTTTTTTTTTTGCTGCATGTCGTCCCCTTAAAAAGTAAAATTTGTTTCAAGGGCGGCATTACTTGTATGAGCTTTTTTAAAATTTTTACATTTTTACTCTATATTGATATGGTCTTTTCGAGTTTGGGATGCCAAAAGAAGAGGATTCACTTGCTTACATCAGTTTTTGGAGTTGCCTTTTGTTCACAGCATGCCACTGCATTGTTTGAAGGGAAAAAAAAAATAAGTGCATAAACAGGGTGCACCTAAACCATCTGACAATATATCACTCACATTCACCAAACACCTCTATCCCCATGGATAAAATAAAAGTTAGACATGTACCAGTTGGTTAATTTTACATTGCTGTATTTTCTGCAGTATCTTAAATCTTGTGGTAATGCCCGAGCCTGTGCGATTTGTCTATAGTAAATTTGAATCTAGCCTTGCTATCTAAAAATGTCCTGCTGTTGGCCAAATTTACACAGCTGTAACATTTGTGGTCTGTTAAATCCTAATGAAAACATAATAGAAATTAGCCAGAAGCAGGGCAGTTTTGCATCAGCAATGACAAGGACAGCCACAGCCAACTGATGGCTGGTCAAAGTGGGTCGATTACTGTTTGATGTCAAACTGGGGTGCTGCTGTATGTAAGGCAAGCTACCGTAATTGCAATTCCACAGCCAAGTATGGGCTGTCAAAAGTTTTTAGGTAGTGCTGGACCTTTGTGATACATAGCTCTAATACAGGCATACCCCACTTTTAAGTACACAATGGGTTTTATTTACTAAAGCTGGAAAGCGCAAAATCTGTCTCACTTCTGCATAAAAACCAATGAGCTTCCAGGTTTTATTACCAGGCTTAATTGAACAAGCTGGGGTTAGAAGCTCATTGGTTTCTATGCAGAAATGAGCCTGATTTTGGGCTTTCCAGCTTTAGTAAATAAAACCCATTGTGTACTTAAAAGTGGGGTATGCCTGTATATAAACAATTTTTGCAGCAATAGGCGTTTTTTGCATAGTGAAAATCTTCATTAAAAAAAACTACCATGACAAAAAAACATGAAAAAGGTAACTGTGCACAAAATGCTTAGGTGATCATTTTCACACATTATTGATGCTTAAATTATGCCCCTCCTTAAAGTGGTAGTAAATCGTGGCAGAGTTTTAAAAATGCGTGTGGGAGCCCTCGGTTCCGACACGAAGCTCTGAAGGTTTGGCACGGAATGCTGGACCTTCAGAGCGCATGCCCGGGTGACCTCACCGGCTGCATTCAGGGTGAATATCTCCTAAATGGTGCACGTTTAGGAGATGTTAATTTTACCTACAGGTAAGCCTTATTATAGGCTTACCTGTAGGTAAAAATCACAAAGCGGGATTTAAAATCTCACTAAAATATATAAAAATATTTTAGATAAAATAAAAAAATATCACTAAAATATAAAAAAAAATATCAAAAAATATTTAAAATATCTAAAATATCACAAATACTACTGCTTTAAAGTTTCAAGAGATACTGTTTAGGGGTAAAGGAAAGGGGCTTATAAGAATAATTTTTGAGCCTAATATTATACTTGAAGAATTCCAATAAATCAGAGGCTATATTACCTGCATAAGAGGTTCTTTGAAAAAGGACAGAATCTTTTAATAAAATAGTCATGGCAAATATAGAATGGGGTTTATGGAAATATGGTTAAAATGCCATTTCCCTTTAGGGAAAGATTATATACCTGTACATTAGAACTGAAATATATATTTTGCTTTGCTGTTACTACTATAAATGGACAGTTTAGAACAAAACGTGAACAGTAATTTGCAGAGAAATGCATTTTATTTTATGGATACCTTTTGTTATAGATGTGTTAGCTGCATGTAATATAAATAACTCTAATGACTGTAAAGCGGTAAATAGAGCATGAGTCATAGTCAACAGCCTGTGAATTGCTAAAAAAAGGTTAATCATTTGTTGTTTTTTTCTTCACAGGTTTTCTATTTTTTTTTTTTTTTTATTGATGAAAAATGCCATTGTAGATCTAAGAGATTAAGGATTCACAGCTACAACACAATTGATCTGAACAAACAAATGTGTTGGTTGGCCAGTAAGCATAATTTACGTGTGTTTGGAAAAACAAAGTTTGCCGTATTTGCAGTGGAAATAAAAGCTTAATTTGATATGCGAAAATCTATAAGAATTTGGCCTATTGGTAAAAAATTGTTAGAACAGGGAAAATATAACATTATATCTTATAAATATTATTACGACAGGTACTTATATAGCATTATCAATTTAGGCAGCACTGTACACATACATCAGTCTCTGCCCTCAAGGAGCTTACGATCAAAGGTCCCTAATACTCACATACTAGGGCCAATTTATATAGAAGCCAATTAACCTACCAGCATGTCTTTGGAAACCCATGCAGGTACAGGGAGAACATGCAAACTCTCTGCCGGTAGTGCCGTGGTTGGAATTCAGACCAACAACCCTAGTGTTGCGAGGTGGAAGTGCTAACCGCTTAGCCACTGTGCTGCCCATTACCTTCCAAAGTATTGAGGGTTATCACAGGAGTAAATGGGAAATTTGTCTGAAACTTTTCACTGGCTTTTATAATCAACATTGTATTGTATTTTTCCTGAGTTGAACTCAAAGGAGGATATATTTAGAATAAACAAAGTGCATGAGTGGCAAAGATAAAGTGGATCACACATTTTGTCATACCTCTGTGTGAGGTATTGTTCTTTATATACTACAAAGTCCTGTGTAGTATATTAGGCTTGTGCAATTTGTTTCGTAACGAATCGAAATCCGTCCGAATTTAGCAACTTTCGGACATTCGGAAGCATTCGAATTTCCGAACAAAGCAATTACGAATAAAACCGAATCCGAAATAAATTATATTGCAAATAGCGAATGCCCGAATGTCTTCGGCATAATTCGTTCTGAAAAAAGTTACGAATGTACGAATCCATTTGAAGCACAATAACACTCACTCTGCTCTGCTCTCTGCTTCTCCCTCACCGTGCTGAACTCCCTCTCAAAATGGTGTACAGGAGCGGAGGCTATAGCTGCATGTAAAAAACAAAAGTAAAATACGAGATTTCAAATCGTTACAAATAACCGCTATGTATTTAGAAAAGTACAAATCCATTCGAAGCACATTAGGCATAATAGGCAGCGTCGTTGTGAGAGAGACACGGAAAATTATGAATCAACGAACCCAAAGTTACGAAAGTAGGAGTTGTGTCCAGAATCAACTAAAAGCAATGTACCCTACTGAAAGTACGAATTATAAATCAACTAAAAATAAGGCTTACATTAATATGAATCATTCCGATTCAACGAAAAATGTCGCTTGCAAAAATACGAATTAGTCCGAACACGAAAAATCCCGTCTAGCAAAATTACAAACGATTCCGAATCAACGGGACCGAAAATAAACGAACCGAAACTAAACAAATTTTTCCGTTGTGCACAAGTCTATAGTATATCATCCCCTTTGTTTGTGAAATAGTTTACCACTGCCTGCTGCATGGATAACAGGAGATGATTACTGTGATGATGTGAGGTCATTAATAGGTAGGTAAAAATTCATTATTTAGGGAAATATAAGTTTTGGGCAACCTCCTGAGGATGTTTTCACATTTTTGTAATCCCTTTGGCCAAAAACATATGACATTATGTGACACACATTCATAATTTGGAACATCTAGTTGGATCTTTTCATATATGTAGGCTCAACGCATACAATGTCTGCTTTCTTTGCGTGTCTATTGCACACTTCCTGTTTTATCTTGACCTTCCTGGTCTTTATTTGTGGAGATGGAAGAGCAGGGGGGTTTGAGTAATCTGGCAAAAGAAAACAGGGCATTGCAGTGGTACACATTTATAATTCTCACTCTCACTATTAGGCCTGATGCAGTTCAGGCTTTTTTTTTGCAGCTAGTAAACTCCCCAGAATGTTATCCTATGTGTCCATGCACACATAGGCTGTTATCAGCATTTTTTGGCAGGGGGGTTTTCTGGCAGGAAAAAAACCCAAAACTAGTGGGTTTTAAGAGGAGTTTTTCAGCTGTAAAAACACTCTAATTCCGCGTACACACGATCGGACATTCCGACAACAAAACCGTGGATTTTTTTCCGACGGATGTTGGCTCAAACCTGTCTTGCATACACACGGTCGCACAAGTGTTGGCGGAAATTCCGATCGACAAGAACGCGGTCACTTACAACACGTACAACGGCACTGTAAAAGGGAAGTTCAATTCCAAGTGTGCCACCCTTTGGGCTCCTTCTGCTAATCTTGTGTTAGTAGAAGTTTGGTGAGAGACGATTCGCGCTTTTCAGCCTCGTGCTTTTCAGTCCGTGACGTGTTTGCAGCGTGACGAATGTGCTATCTCCATTACGAACGCTAGTTTTACCAGACCGAGCGCTTCCGTCTCGTACTTGATTCATTGTGCGTTGGAATTGTCTACACACGTTCAGAATTTACGAGAACGGATTTTGTTGTCGGAAAATTTGAGATCCAGCTCTCAAATTTTTGTTGTTAAAAATTCCGACAGCAAATGTCCGATGGCGCCTACACACGGTCGGAATTTCCGACAACAAGCTCCCATCGAACATTTGTTATCGGAAATTCCAAGCATGTGTACGCGGCATAAGTCTGATAAAAGTTTAAAAATGATGAAAAATGTGTTTTTGAGCCATAAGCTTTTGTGCGAGTATAGTTTTGCTAAGAAACGCTACCGCTAAAAAACTCTGAAAAACGCTACTGCAAAAACGCTACAAAATTCATTCTACAGCTACAGCTTTCTACAGCTAACGCTACTGGTGTTTTTATCATGTCCAGTGTGCATAAGGCCTTAGGCCCCTTTCACACTGATGGACAGATCGGGTCCTTGAGTCAGTTTTTCAGGTGGACCCGATTGGACCATCCATAGCTCTGAATGGAGTCGTGGATGTCAGTGGACATGTGCCCGCTGACACCCGCCAGCATCTGATCCGATCCAGTCCACTAAAAACAGATGGATGGGGATCTGTTCCCCATCCATCCAGTAGTATCGGATCAGATGACAGTCAGATGGAAATGGACAAGCAGTCCATTTCCATCTGACCTTCCCATAGAGAAGAACATGCTATGCTGGTGTCCACTCTGTATAGCAAAGCTAACACAGACCTGTCATCTGCCTGCTCAGTGGGGATCACTGAACAGATCCCTTGCTGAGCAGGCAGATCTGCTTGGTGGAGTCCATCCCCTCTGCATGGGGCCTTATAGAAGCAGCAGTGCCAGAATTAAAACAAACTCCTGACCACTATAGTAGCTGGGAGTTTGGTTACACTTTTACTCCTGACTGACGGGTTTCACATAGAAATGACTGGCTTCTATTGATTTGTAATTGAGCTGCAACCCTGCAACATGTATCCTGAGCCTCCACATACATGCACAAACGAATGCCAATGTATGTGTAGGAAAGCGATGGTTGAGCTACACATAGGTTTCATTGCACATACCGATGTGAGAGCAATATTCCTAGGGCCGTCAATAACCGCTTAAGCCCCAGACCATTTTGCTGGCCAAAGACCAGGCCTGCGTCGCTTTAACTGACAATTGCGCGGTCCTGCGATGTGGCTCCCAAACAAAATTGACGTCCTTTTTTCCCCACAAATAGAGCTTTCTTTTGATGGTATTTGATCACCTCTGTGGTTTTTATTTTTTGCGCTATAAACAAAAATAGAGCGACAATTTTGAAAAAAATTCAATATTTTTTACTTTTTGCTATAATAAATATCCCCCAAAAATATATAAAAAAACATTTTTTTTCCTCAGTTTAGGCCGATACCTATTCTTCTACATATTTTTGGTAAAAAAAAATCGCAATAAGCGTTTATTGATTGGTTTGCGCAAAAGTTATAGCGTCTACAAAATGGGGGATAGTTTTATGGCACTTTTATTAATCTTCTTTTTTTTACTAGTAATGGCGGTGATTAGCGATTTTTATCGTGACTGCGACATTATGGCGGACACATCGGACACTTTTGACACCATTTTGGGACCATTGTCATTTTTACAGCCATCAGTGCTATAAATATGCACTGATTACTGTAAAAATGACACTGGCAGTGATGGGGTTAACCAGTAGGGGGCGATGAAGGGGTTAAGTGTGTCCTAGGGAGTGCTTCTAACTGTAGGGGGGATGGGCTGTGTGTGACATGACACTGATCACCGCTCCCGAATACAGGAAGCTGTGATCAGTGTCCTTGTCACTAGGAAGACTGGGGAAATGCTTGGTTACATCAGCATTTCCCCGTTCTTCCTCTCCGTGAGACGATCATGGGTATCCCTGCGGACATCGAGTCCACGGGACCCGCGGTCAGACTCACGGAGCTCGCGGCGCGCGCTTCCACAATGCCGATTCCTAAAGGGGACATATATATATACGCCCTTCTACCTGTCCGTGCCATTGTGTCGATGTATATCGTCGTGCGCTGGTCGGCAAGGGGTTAATGACTAACTCTAAACTGATGACCTGTAAAGCCTTTTAAATTGTAGCCCATGGACAATTTTAGGTAACATAGATGTTTGCTGTTTCACAGATGCACACAAGTTTGACATTTGACATATTTGGTATCTATTTACTCAACACTGCAACCTCATCTTTTGTATTTCACAAAAAAATGGGAATTGTGTTTGTGTGCATTAAAGCTAATTTGAGTGCATTTAAAAAAAAAATAGATTTGATAAATAGTAACACAAATATCATACAAAGAGATTGTAACTACCAGCATTTTGTTCTATAGGGCCTCTGCTTTCAGACAAATATATAATGTTTTGGTTCTTAGCACATTTTCATGTAAACAAATTGTATTTTGCTAGGTGCGCGTAATATGAAAAAAAGGGCTCTTGTAGTGAAAGGGTTAATCAGACCAATGTGTGTTTTTCTGACCTTTGTATTGCCTATATTATGATCTACTATTCCTTGTTTGCCATCTGACTTCTCTACTTGTGTATCTACTGAGAACATCAATTATACTTCCCTTTTGCCATTCATCATCACCTTTACATGGATGGGCTCAAAAGAGTGATCTTTGCCCTGGTTAAATGATGTCTAAAAGGGACACTATTATAGATTTTCAACAAGTTCACATTTTCAGGTCTTGCAAAGTCTATCCATGAAGTCATTTTTTAATGTAATTTTAAGGCTTTGTTTGTTTTTCCATTTTTAGATTTTGTATTTTCTCCTTGTGGCTATTAGTATTTAGGGCAATTTAATCAGCATCCTTGCTATATGACTGCAGGGCTAAAGTACAGGATAAGCCACCCAGAGACCAAATGCTTGACTTTTTTTGCAGGAATGCTGCAGGGTATAAACATTGCCTGGCCCTTGGCAGCCATGACAGTGAAAAACTGATAATGTCTGTAATTATTTTTTACATTTTGATCAGGAAAGTGAGGGAACTGGGCAAATATATTTTTTCTCAACAACAGCACCATTCAAGGCTGATAACAATCCTATTCATATTGTAAATAAAGCATATGAAGAAAAAAAAAACACAAAAAATGAAACCAAAAGCAGAGGTTACCAACAGCAAATAATGGACATGTGTTATGTACATGGAAATATTTAGATTCAGAAATATCTCTGTGATTATAGGACAATCTCCACTTTTCCTTAAAAAGCCAAATTTGGATTTGCCCCTTTCTAAATCCAAATCATCCCTATTGGCAATTGAGGATGCCAATCATATTAAAAGACCAATATGAATGGGTGTCCAAGAAGAGAGACAAAACATTTTATATGTTAAAAGTAACATATAACTTGAGCTTCCTATATATCTGAATCCATGGATCATTTCAATATGTGGATTTCACTCAGGCTGGGTTCACGCTGTGTGTGGATGCGGCTCAGAGCAGGTATCTGGTGTGTTACAGTTCTCTGTTTCAGGGACGAATCAGACCCAAATTATTGCCTGATTTCGGACTTGAAACGGAGCCAAAGAGGCACAGAGCCCTTGTACAATGTGCTTCGTGGCCACCCCGGAGATGTGAGAACCGGCTCCATTGCGAGCCGGTCACAGTCCCCTGTCATGCGAACTGGATGCAGAGAAGCCCGCATCCAATTTGCATTAGTGTTAAACCAGCCTAAAAGTATCCAGTGCTCACATCTTTTTTTTTCATATTTTAAATTGCACACATTATTGGCAAGTATACTTTAAAAAGACATTATCACTTTGTCCTTGCAAGGGCACTGGTGCCAAGTGCAATAGAGAAAGAAGCGCAAGGAAATTCCGGCCAGGTGAGTGTAATGCGTTTGGGGGCCCCCTTTGCAGAGATGCTGTCACTTTTACCTGCATGAACACATGGAATAGTCTCTTTAATGTGGCTCCTAAAAGCATTCAGCATTCATCGCCCTTAAAATAGTTTTGCATATTTCTACAATATTTAAACTTTGGTGATGAACCTGGCATCACTGGCAGAAAAAGCTGTCAGAAAACATATATACGGGTAGGGGTTTTCTTCTAGGTAATAAAAACACTTTGGTGTTAGGGGTTTTAAGGCATTTTAAGAATTCTACAACTGCAACTAACATTCAATATAGGATTCCTCATATATGACCGCTGTCATCAAGGAATGACATTTAGGGGCCAAAGTCTTAACCAACATCATACACATACCATCCAAAATAAAGAATACTTTTTTTTAAAGCAGGTGTTCTATATTTACTTAACACATTTCCTGAAAAACAGTTACCCAGGCTAAGAAATTTTTTATTTTTGTGGAGGCAAACTTTGCATGGATTTATAAAAGGCCTTTTGATTTTACTCATGAAGATTTACAGCTGTGGATACAGTAAAAAAAATAGAGATGAGACATGTATACCATGCTGCTTTTCATCTGATAAATGATTCAAGATGTTTTGTCTGAATATTCCCCTGCATCATCTCATAAGCCTACTGTGGTTATACAGAGGTCTTAGGTGAAAATGTACATGCTTATTCCAAAGGTGTAGAAAGTTCTATGGCTATTCTTTTTAGATAAACTTTGCAGCTGAAACCCAGATTGTTACATTTAGATAAGCATGCTAAACATTAACTTAGAGGGTCCATCAAAAAAGGCAGCTACCCTGGAAAGATGAATGTTGGGAGCAGGGTTGCCAACTTTCAGTAAATTTACGAACAGTTTGTAAAATCTATAATTGTTGCATCTGTCCATGAATGTCAGCTACGGACACGCAGCCTACACGTCCGTAATGGACATTCAAGGACAGATGCAAAAAGTACAGATTTTACAAATTGTTCGTAAATTTACTGAAAGTTGGCAACCCTGGTTGGGAGACAGTTGAATATTTAGTTTTTAAGGATAATATCAAAATCGATTTGGGTGATGGTGAACATGGTAGAGGAAGTGATGTTTGAGTAAGAAGCTAGTTATTTATTACAGTCATTTATATAACGCCAGAAATGTAAGCAATGTTTTATGTACGTTTGCATCAATCCTTGCTCTCAAGGAGCTTACTATATACTGTCCATATCTCACATGCATAACCAAATGCATACACACACTAGGAGCAATTTAGATAACCAGGATCCAATTGACCTACCAGCATGTATTTTGGAGTGTGTAAAGAAACTAGAGAATGCGGAGCAGGGGCGGATCCAGAGTCTTTTCTCGGGAGGGGCACTGCCAAAAAATGATTTTTTTGTGGGAAATTTATTGGGGAAATGGTTGGTGTCGGCGCTTCAATCATCCCGGCACCATAGTTGTTATGGTGTCAGGATGATTGAAGCGCATTATTTCTATTATTACATTGTAATATGAAATTAAATAGTTCAATGCAGAATCAGTGGGAGCCCTGATTGTGTCACTTGCCACCGTCGCCTACAATTAGTGGGAGCCCTGAGCGTGTCACTTGCCACACGTTGTGGATTGTCACTTGCCACGTCACCTGCCACATCTTGTGGATTGTCACTTGCCACACCTTGTAGATTGTCACTTCCCACATCACCTGCCACACCTTGCGGATTGTCACTTGCCATGTCACCTGCCACACCTTGCTGATTGTCACTTGCCTGCCACCAGATGCAGATTGTCATTTGCCACGTCACCTGACACAATTTGCGGATTGTCACTTGCCACGTCGCCTGCCACACCTTGCGGATTGTCACTAACTTGCCTGCTAAGGTGTAGTTTTGGTTGTCTCTTGCTGTGTCCCAGACTCCCAGAGTCAGGCAGCAGAGAGATAATGTAAACTGGGAAAACTTATTGACTCAAGTATAAGCCTAGGGTGTCCTATGGGAGGGGTGCCCGGATTTAAAAAATCAGTGCTCCCCGGCTGAAGGTCCCACACACACCAAACTTTGCACACTTGTAGAAGAGACATTGGGCTACATGTGTGCCAAGTTTGGGGTCCAGGGGTCCTACGACCGGCCGGTACCGGGTCCCCAAAGTTCAGGAGATCAGGCGCAAAAAAAAAACAGAGCAAGCAAGTGAGTGTGACAGATGGTCTCAGGGGGGGGGCAATTGCCCTGTTGCCCCCCCTGGATCCACCACTGATGCGGAGGAGGAAACTCATGCAAACTATGCAGAGGAGGAAACAAGAAGAACATGCAAACTATATGCAGGTTCCTGTCTGGGATTCAAACCAAGGACCCTAGTGCTGCAAAGCAGAAGTGCAAGCTGCATTGGTTACTTTGAAATAAAAGGCATTGACCAAGTTTTAAAGATCTGCTGGATCTGTATAGGATGCTTCAGTATCATACATAGGTGTATGGATGCACCAGCTCTTCATAAAAAATGGGGTATTGCCATCACATCAAGAAAACACAACAAATATATAAAGTTACATATGTTCTATTCATATGGTTTAAATTTCCTTAAAAAAAGGAAATAAAAATCACTGTAACTGCATAGGCTTCCATATGTGTGATATCGTTTGCCCAAATCTCTGTCAATGTTGCTGGACAGATCAGTTGGCATTAGGGAAGAACTGGAAGCTTTTGGCCTTGGGGGCAAGCACAGCCAACTAGGCCTTTCATGGTAGAGACAGATATCTATGGGCTAAAAAAAGTGTACCATGCAATGTGCGCTATGGTGCCATATTGGATAATAGGTGGATGTTCCTAAGGGACATGGTCTATTGTGGCACATCTTTTCACATCTTCCAGAATCGGCTTCTTTGGCAACTTTTGGCCCTTAACCACTTGCCGTCCGTGCTATAGCCGAATGACGGCTACAGTGCGGACCTGAATTTCCAGGAGGCCATCAATAGACGTCCTCCCCTTTGCAAGCGCCCCGCACGCCCCCTGCAGGGCACACAGCGCGCGCTGTGATCACGAGTCACTGAGACTCGGGTGATCACAGATCCGAGTAAGGGGCTGGTCCCGGCCCCTTACTACGTGATTAGCTGTCAGCCAATGACAGCTGATCACGTGATGTAAACAAAGCTCGGTAATCTTTTTTTTTTCTCCTCACTGGCTTTTGTGTAAGGGACATCGGTCTCCAGTGGAAGAGGCACATCAGCCTCATTAGTGCCCACCAGTACCGCCTGCCAGTGCCCCCTGCCAGTGACCACAGTGACCACCAGTGCAATAAAGTGCCACCTATCAATGTCCACGAGTGCCACCAATCAATGCCCACCAGTGGTGCCAGTCAGTGCCTCATCAATGCCACCTAGCAGTGCTGCTTTTCAGTCTCACCTACCAGTGCTCATCAGTGCCCATCATTGCTACCCATCAGTACCCATCACTGCCACCTATCAGTGCCCATCACTGCCAGTTATCTGTGCCACCTATTAGTGCCAATTCTCAGTGCCCACCAGTGCCACCTATCAATGCCCTTCAGTGGCACCCATCAGTGTCATCTCTCAGTGTCACCTCTCAGTGGCCACCAATACCGCATTTCAGTGCCCACCAGTGTCGCCTATCCATGCCCATCTGTGCCGCCTATCAGTGCAGCCTATCGGTGCCCATCAGTGCAGCCTCTTCAATGTACATCAATGAAGGAGAAAAATTACCCAATTGCTAAATTTTATAACAAAATATCAAACGGTTTTGTATCTTTTTTTAAAAAAATTGGTCTTTTTAAAAATTTTTAACAAAAAATAAAAACCGCAGAGGTGATCAAATGCCCCCAAATGAAAAGCTCTATTTGTGGGAAAAAAATGATACAAATTTCATTTGGGTACAGTGTTGTATGACCGTCTGGGCAGGAGGAGGGGTTTAAGTGCCCAGTAAGCAAGTGGTTAAGCGAATGTCATGTTAGAGTTTCACAGGAAGTGATTCTGAAAGACTTTCCTATGCCAGACACTGTGATCAGAGGTCTAAACAGGGAACAGGTAATTATATAATTCCCAATATTTGTCCCACTGTAATTAAATAAGAAGTATGGCCAAAGCTTGTTTTGTGATATTCCTCTGGTGGGTCACGGGAGTGCTTAAGCCTGCCACCAGCTGATGTCACAGAGCTGCTCCAGTCTCTGGATGTATCTTGACAATAACCCAGAAACCTAACTGGCAGCTGGCTCAGCTTCTTGTGCTTCTAGTGTTGCTGAGAGCCTGTGCCAGCCTTTCCCAACCAGTGAGCGCTGGAGGGGCAAGCAGAAAAACAGTGACTGACAACCACTGCTCTCTGCTCAGTTAAGACCGAGTGATCAGCTGTCATGTGATCGCTCAGTTCTCAGGATTAGAGTCGGGGGTGGGCAGCTGCAGCATAAGATCAATGCAGAGGAGGAAAGTAGCAATGCGAAAGAGTTGTAACATCAGATCAATGCTGCAGCCATAAAGGCAAGTATGTATTTTTTTATTTATTCATGCACTTCTCCTCTAAAGGCTAAATGATGAAATATATCTACTCAGGACCTCCAACCCAACATATTTTATTAGTATTGTCCCAGAGGGCAAATCTCCCCATGTTCCCTAGCCAAACCACCCTTGGTTGACATTAAAGTGCAGAGAAAATTGTTAAACAAAAAGACACGGGATACAAAAAATGAGATGTGTGTATGCTGTCATTAGAAATATGTAGTTTGTTGCCGCTTTCTAACACAGTCCTAGATTCTGGACCTGTAGTATTTATTTATACAGTAATCAGGCAATCCTTCAAGCACACAAACAGGTTCACTTTAGAAAATTAAAACATAATTGAATTGTATCACTTATTCCTTTTTTAGATTACATTTTTGTTCTACAGCACTTTGTGAGGCTGAAGCGTTTCACTGTCATGCACTGTAGAAAATGTTTGTTGCTAAGCAACCAAATACTAAATCTGAGAACTGCTGAGAACCTCTATGCTTACAGTTCCATGAAGGTTTAATCTGTTGCCAAAATTATTACCTATTTTATATTTAAAAGACTGATGTTCATGCTATTATTTTACTTGAATACCTTACACAGTAGCTTAGTCTACAATGCAATACACCACAGCTGTATTGAAATACTGAATTAGTTTCACTGTTTTAACAATAAATATGCAATTGCATTAGCATAACATTTTTTTTTTTTCACTTCTAAAGCCATTTTTAGCATGTGGCATATTAAAATAAATAGAACTCTTTCATAATGGAACAAACATTGGGAAAATAGCTTTGCATCTCATTTTGACTGCAGCTGAAATTAAATTTTTCCTATTATTTCTTATTGAAAAAAATGAAAAAACAACACCCCTTTCTTTCTATTGCAAGCGGATGTGGTAATTTACAGACAGCAATATAGACTGTGTGCATCATCAAAAAAATATATTAACAAAACAAAAGAAAGTGTAAATAATAAAATGATGACTTCTGGGAAACATTTCTTTTCCTGCCCACCCAGTTCTTGATTCTTTCAGTTTTCCCCATTCATTATAGCAGATTTACGCAAAAGTAAGCCAATTTAGCGCTCAAATGCATTTACCAGGGGTCATTATTGCTGAGACTGGGTCACTTCTCTAGGGAATAAGCTGAGTGGGTGCTAGAAAACAGCCTTGTTAGTATATAGTATGGAATGGCAAAAATACACAATTATCCTCAATTTACAAAGCTAACACACCAGGATAAGGATCCTTATTTAAAAAAAGTTATAGTTAGTATCATCTGAGTCCAATAAGATTTACAAATTGCAGTCGCGTGACTAACACAAAAATCCTTACTGATGTGTTAAAGTAAATCCAAATCATAACTGACATTTACGCTAATGTGACACTTGTGATCCCATCTCAAGCCACAGGACACCATTGATAGGATTGATAGAAAATGCCTGGAGCACACTCACCTGCTTTCTATGTGTTGCTACTTTACTGGATTTGGAAGTGAGGCATCAATCCCTTGCTGGCAAAAAAGCTTCAAAATGTAAGTTGTCTGTGAGAGAGCAAAGCCTTGCTTATTCAGCCAACAGGTGAGTGACACATGCAAAAAGATGAGTGTGTTTCACTACCTGTGTTTCACTGGCCACATGTATTCTCCAAAGCGAACACCTGCCGTTGGTGAGTTCCCACCAGAGACAGAGTCGCTTCTATGTTACAAGTGTAGCCTCTGTTTGCTTAAGCAGTACCTATGTATCATTTTCTGCTTTGTCTGAGGAGAGGGTGCTTAGAAAGTCCAGAGGTACAGTGCTAATACCACTGTCTAAAGGCCTGTATGAAAAAACGGTTGTGGATATGGAGCAAAAATGTAACATTATTTACAATATATCCAATGTATTTTTCTATATAAATCAAAGCACTAAAAATAGCTGGTAAAATGTTTCTGTGACAGACAAGACATGGCAGACAAGGTGGCGACTTAGTCACTCAGAATGTGGGTTGAGGGATGATTGTGGGCTCCAGGGAAACCTGGTGAGGTGGTGGTGGACAGGAGATATTTGTAAACCAGAATGTGAGTTGGGGGGGCATGGGCTCCAGGGGAACCTGGCGAAGTGGTGAGTGGTGGATAAGAGATAGTTGTTGCCCACAATGTGGGTTAGGGGGAAAGTCATTGGCTCCAGGGAAGCCTGAGGAAAATGGTCAGTCTATGCTGATAGTAACATTCCACTACTGGGCCTGGAGTTTGAGTTGTGGAAGAGATTGGATGCGTCTGCAGCCTGTCCGCCCTTGATTCACAAGTAAATTTGAGAGGATACCAGGCTCGTTATAGAAGGGCTGGAAAGTATCACAGGGCGAAGCTGTGCTGAGGACACTAAAAAAAATCTCTGTGGGTGGTAAACCGTTTGCTGTGCACAAACATTCTGAGAATTCACCCATAAGATTGTGAGTTGCTTAGGCTATGCAAAGCCAATTGCATGCATTCTGATTTATATGCTGAACTAAGCAGGACTTTGTTTTTTTTGTGGTGCTAATCATATACAGTGAGCTTTTAATGGTACAAACATTAATCACACATTTCTCTATATAAAAACATATATTTTTATTAATGAACTATAAAATCTTTGCAATACAAAAGAAAGAAAAAAAAATCCAAAGCATCACGCCATGTTAAAGGAAATGTAAAACTCTACGGTAGATCTCAGTAGACAATTATTCCTAGTCGGCCATCTCCTGTTACATGTTTTGTGTCTCATACATTTTCTTGTGATAATTGCTACAATAGGATACAGGCTCTTTAAAGTTGAGCTCCACCCTAAAGTGGAACTTCCGCTCATCGGAACCCTCCCCCCTCCCCCCTCCGGTGTCATATTTGGCACCTTTCAGGAGTCCTCTCTGCGGGTATTCTGCGGGTAGTACGTCACTTCCCGCAGAATACCCGTTGTGTTCTGGGAGACACTCGGCTCCCAGAACACAACAGGGACCAGTGAGAATGGCGCAGCGCGACTCGCGCATGCGCAGTAGGGAACCGGGCAGTGAAGCCGCAAGGTTTCACTTCCTGGTTCCCTCACCGATGATGGCAGTTGGGGCAGCAGAGTGACGAGCGATTGCTCATCTTCTGCTGCCAACGTCGCTGGACTCCCGGACAGGTAAGTGTCCCAATATTAAAAGTCAGCAGCTGCAGTATTTGTAGCTGCTGGATTTTAATATTTTTTTTTCAGGGGAGCTCTGCTTTAAGCTTTTAATACAAATCTTGTCCCCACATTGATGCTATATTCATTTAATACAATAAATGGGTGGTGGCTCTATTTTGATACCTTTTGCAGCTAGCTTCCTCAGAAACAGGTAATTTTGTTAAAACAAAGTGCATGGGCAGTGCAACACAGTGGCTAAGTAGTTAGCACGTCAGCCTGGCAGCACTAGGGTTGTCAGTTCAAATTCCAACCATGACACTACCAGCGGGGGGTTTGCATGTTCTCCCTGTCCCTGTGTAGGTATCCTTCGGGTACTCTGGCTTCCTCCCACACTCCATAGACAAGCTGGTAGGTTGTTTGTCTCCTGTTTAAATTGGCCTTAGTATGTGTATGTATGAATGTGAGTTAGGGACCTTAGATTGTAATCTCCTTAAGGGCAGGGACTACTGTGAATGTACAATATATATGTAAAGTGCAGCATAAATTGATGGTGCTATATACAGTGCCTTAAAAAAAGTATCCATACCCCTTTGAAATTTTCCACATTTTGTCATGTAACAACCTAAAACGTAAATGTATTTTATGGGGATTTTATGTCATAAACCAACACAAAGTGACACATGACTGTGAAGTGGAAGGAAAATGATAAATGGTTTTCAACATTTCTTACAAATAAATATGTGAAAAGTGTTGCGTGTATTTGTATTCAGCCCCCCTAAGTCAATACTTTGTAGAACCACCTTTCCCTGCAATTACAGCTGCAAGTATTTTTGGGTATGTCTTCACCAGCTTTGCACATCTAGAGAGTGACATTTTTGCCCATTCTTCTTTGCAAAATAGCTCAAGCTCTGTCAGATTGGTTGGAGAGCGTCTGTGAACAGCAAGTTTCAAGTCTTGCCACAGATTCTCAATAGGATTTAGGTCTGGACTTTGACTGGGCCATTCCAACACATAAATATGCTTTGATCTAAACCAGGGTTCTCCAAACTTTCTAAACAAAGGGCCAGTTTACTGTCCTTCAAACTTTAGGGGGGCCAGACTGTGGCTATTGGGAGTAGAAAAGGTCCGATGTCAGTGGGAAAAACATAATTCCCCATCGTTTGTTTCTGTGGGAGTAATGGTGCACCATGTTTGGTGTCATTTGGATAAATTGTGCCCCATCATACAGTAGGTGTCATTGGGAGGAATTGTGCCCCATATTAGGTGTCATTGGGAGGAATTGTGCCCTAATGTTGTTATCATTGGGAAGAATTGTGGCCCATTGTTGGTATCAGTAAATTAAATAGGGCCAGATAAAGACAACCAAAGGGCCACATCTGGCCCCGGGGCCGTAGTTTGGAGACCACTGATCTAAACCATTCCATTGTAGCTTTGGCTGTATATTTAGGGTTGCTGTCCTGCTGGAAGGTGAACCTCTGTCCCAGTCTCAGGTTTTCTTCTAAGATTGCCCTGTATTTGGCTCCATCCATCGTCCCATCACCTCTGACCAGCTTCCCTGTTGAAAAAAAGCATCCCCACAACATGATGTTGCCACCACCATGTTTCACAGTAAGGATGGTGTGTTCAGGGTGATGTGCAGTGTTAGTTTTCCGTCACACATAGCGTTTTGCTTTTATGCCAAAAAGCTAAATTTTAGTCTCATCTGACCAGAGCACCATTTTCCACATGTTTGCTGTGTCCCCCCCACATGGCATCTTGCAAACTACAAACAGGACTTCTTTTGGCTTTCTTTCAACAATGGTTTTCCTCTTGCCACTCTTTCATAAAGGCCAGAATTGTGGAGTGCATGACTAATAGTTATCCGTGGACAGATTCTCCCATCTGAGCTGTGGATCTCTGCAGCTCCTTCTGAGTCACAATGGGCCTTTTGGGTGCTTCTCTGATTAATGCTCTCCTTACCAGTTTAGGAGGATGGCCATGTTTTGATAGGTTTGTAGTTGTGCCATACTCTTTCAATTTTCAGATGATGGATTGAACAGTGCTCCGTGGGATGTTCAAAGCTTGGGAAGTTTCTTTATAACCTAACCCTGCTTTAAACATCTCCACAACTTTATCCCTGATCTGTCTGGTGTGTTCCTTGACCTTCATGATGTTGTTTGTTCACAAAGGCTCTCTAACAAACCTCTGAGGGCTTCACAGAACAGCTGTAATTACTAATAAGGTGACTTCTGAAGGCAATTGGTTCCACTAGATTTTAGTTGGGGTATCAGAGTAAAGGGGGCTGAATACAAATGCACGCCACACTTTTCAGATATTTATTTGTAAAAAAAAAATGAAAACCATTTATCATTTTTCTTCCACTACAAAATTATGTGCCACTTTGTGTTGGTCTATCACATAAAATCCCAATAAAATACATTTACATTTTTGGTTGCAACATGAAAAATGTGAAAAATTTCAAGGGGTATGAATACTTTTTCAAGGCACTGTAAGTACCTATAATTAATAGATATGTGTATCGTACCATAAGGAACAGGGGTACGCTCTAGGTGGGGATCGTAGATGCACCAATAGCTCAAATCTGACAGCAATGTTTCCATATGCTTTCACTTGCTCTTGTCTCGCTTGGATTCACACTGAACTGTTTGGTTTTTCCTTTGAAATGTCTCCTTCAGCCATTTAAAACTCTGTGGATAGTTAACTGTTTGCTGTGCAATGCACTTGGAGAAATTACCCATAAGACCGTGAGTTGTTTAGGCTGCGCAAGTCCTACTGTATGGACTCTATGTATTGCAGTAACCAGGACTGTTTCTTTGTGTTACTGTGGAATGAAGCTGTTATCTGGATACCTGAAAACAAATGTAGGTCCAGTTTTCTCTTAAAAATATTGTACTATACAGTGCCTTCCTGCCACAGCACTACCATCTGAGCAAGCCCAGGTCACAAGAATTTTACATTTTTTTACATTGACACACAAAGATTGCAGTCATTTTCTATCAATTTTATATTCACATAGGTTCTTTGCTTGTCTATTTTTAATCTGTCATCCAGCAAGCCTTATCTTATTTTTAACAGCATTCTCAAGCAAGAAGAAGCAACTGGTGACAAGGTCTCACAGGGAATCCTGTCTAATTATTAAACCTGTTTAACTGGTAACCAGGGCTACCAGAGACCTGTGATAATTTGTTGCTAATGAAACATTTGATATGTGCTTATTATAGAGGCAGACTGACAATTCTAGCATAGCACAAGAATGGTAAAAATAATACATGTGATTATGCTTGAAATGCAGGAGCGAGGTTAATTAGTTCATACTCTCTTAAGTGATACATACATTGGCCGAATTTATGATTACCACCCTACTTTCTGCATTATTTACATTTAAGAACTCCAAACAATCAAGTCTTCTTGTGAAATCTCTTCTCTTCCCCCCCCCCCCCCCCAGTCCTTGAATCTTTCCGTCTTCCCCGTTCATCATAGTAGTTTAATGCAAATATAAGCCAATTTAGTGTAGCGGACCCCTAGATTTAGGGGGTCGCTATGCCTAAATTTAAGTGACAGCCTGGGCAATAGTTTGGCCCAGGCTTTCTAATTTAATGCTGGACTCTGCTCTGCTGTGGTGTTGTCTGTACAGTTCCCTTTTGGCCTGTGGGTGGTACTGCTGCCCAGGTCTAGGGTCGAACCTCAGGTGACACAGTGGCGTGATTGGATGTCCTCTCTTGGCTGCCTTGTGGTGGGCGGGACCCCGTCTGCTGTGCATTCCGGGAGAGGGTATATAAGGGGCAGACGCCATGTTTTAGAGAGGAGTGCCCAGGGAGGAGAGTACCCGGAGGAGTACCCCGGGGAGTGTAACCCATGGGGGTGCGTGGACTGGCTGAGGAGTCTTGGGCACCTTTAGCCCGAGGCTGCAACATTCCAGGTAGGCCCAGTACCTTTTACTGGGTCTACAATCAGCACATGGGAGTCCCAGGGTGCCCAGGTGAGGGTGCCCATTCTGACTGAGAGGAAGCCAGGGGAGGATCGGTCCCACAGAGGAGACGAGTGATAGTAGGTTGCTGTCTCGGGAAAGGCCTGGTGACCTGCCAGAGGGAAGGATTCCTTGCTCAACAAAGCTAACCCTGTAGAGTGCTCATTGGCATCATCTGTTCTCTGAATTCTACAGAGGGTTAGAGAAGTTCTGGATTCAGGAATAACAGGATTCTGCTGCTATGGAGGATCTCTTGAACCCGTCCCTGAAGGGGACAAAGTGATAGTACTGTTCGAGCTCCACTCCGGCTGCTAGACTGTGAGAGGGATCTATTCGGGTGAGCAAAACCCACTCTGGGACCGAGTGGCGACGAGTGAGTCGGGTGTTGTGTGCCTGAATCTACCTCCTATCTTCGCTAGCTTCTTTCTCTCTTTAATTTCCCGTTAACTGAAGCAAAGGAAAAAAAAATCTTTGTTGGAGTTAAAGTCGTGTGGACATTGGCCTTCTTGGGGAAGAATATAGACTTTTCCCTATAGTCTAGGGACGAGAACCAGTGGAAAAAGGTAACTCGCTGCAGGACCCAAATCTGTAAACACCGCCTGACCTCTGATAAGGAGGACACGGGCTTGTGGCATGGTGTGTCCTACCCCCCGCAGGTGAAGGTAAGTGGGGGCAAAAGGATTGGTGCGCTACACTAGTGTTTGCTAGTCTTTTTAAGATACTTTAAAAAGAAGGTAAAAGAATGTCATGCACAAAAAGAAAACAAACAAAAAGAACAACAATAGCAGCTAAAATAAACTAATATGCCAGAGAATATGCCAATGCCATAACAATGGGAACTGGCGGTAAGTGTAACCATTCGCCATGCCTAGCCACTACTATGAAGCAAGGAGTAGAATCTACAAACTGAAAAACAATCAAAAACAAAAACAGCACTTCGGCATGGTATAGTATTCTATCACAGTGTATATATACAAAACAATTCACATGAACAATAAAAGCAGTGTGTACTAAAGCAAGTCAAGCCCATGGGTCCATTCCTGCCATGGCCAGCAGTTGGCTGCATCATGGACGGCATGTGGTTTTCATAGCTTGACAGCTTTGTGTGTGTGTTGCAAGCACTATTAGTTGCATATAACAGACCATCAAACACTGGCCAGAGTGGGAGAGGTCCCATTCATCATGAGCTTGGCTTGCTTGACCGTTCACTCTAATCTACATGTATTCTTCATGTGTGTGCAACATACATTTTGTGTATGATAAATAGTGTTTAATTACAATACTATAGTATCTTTGTCCTCAACATTGAGACTCCCCTTTCCTGGTCTTATTTCACAACCATGTTTAATATTATATACAGTACATGAACATTGTTTTGTATGAACATAGAGTACAGTATATGAATGGGAGGCAAACAGCATCTTCTAGGTAATCTTAGATTTTTGTTCATCTCTTTGGCCCTAACAGGAATATCTCAGATTTGGTCATTTCAATTTAGCTTTATGCTGAACAGTGGCACCCTTCTCCTATTCCTGTGGTACATAAACCATCTAAGAGAGTGATCCAGTCCACCAGAATCCACCTAATATTGGACAAACTTTTATTATTGATGGTAAAATGATTTTTTTTAAGGAAACACAAATATAAAACACGTGAAAGCCTCTATTGTTGCCCACCCCCCACCCCACTCCCTGCCTTCTCAATCATCTGGCTGTGATGCGTATTTTTGGCTTCATTGCTTTCTGAGACACTTGCCTTCTCTTGCCTGCATGCAGATCTGGAGTTTTGACTTTCACATGTGCATTCAACTGCATATAATGCATTTTCATTTATATAATTAAAATCATTGCAAGTTCCTCCTAACACAGATAGAGCAGGCTTCAACCCTGTCCCCAAAGCTGGGAATTCTCACAAGATTTTAGATTTACTATACTACACTATGATTGGCTAAACATGATGAACACATGAGTGCTAGCCAAAAAGATTTGTTTCAAATTTACTGTGGGAACAGAGGCTGCTGACAGGTTCCTATCAGAAACATATAATATGAATATTGCAAGAGGGAAGTGGTTAAACCCAGGCAAGCCTCAGTATCACTGTTGAGTTGTTTTCAATAAATAGCAAAGCTGTGTGATATCTGTGTTGTGTAGAGAAACATATTACAGTTACAGTCAGCATGTAATGAAACCAATTCTCACTACATTGTGCTACTCATGATACATGGGGACTTCAATTTCCTGATCTGATTTCCTGGTCAGTTAGTTACAGAAAGAAAATAATGTCCATTTTTGAAATTCTTTGTTTGAAACAGCTAAAAAAAATTATGGTTAGGAAGCAATTAATGAAATGATCATAAACGTAGTATTGTTCTGAACATTCAAATAGACATTGTATGTAAAAATAGCATTTTACCAAAAACGAACTAGCAAAACAGTGCCACTAAAATAGATTGTACACAAGGACATTACTATATTTACTATAGATAAGATGATTTTGGTAAGCCTACAAAGGCCAGGACAGCAAAAGATCAGTAGACAAAAGTCCAGCTTTTTTTTCTTTAATCAAATTAGTGGCTAATATCTCTGGGATCCTATCACTGGTATATTTCAGGGCAGATAAGTTGGTATTTACCACAAGGAATCCCCAGCAAAATGGGGGCAAGTATGCAAACTGGAGGGTACACTTACATTAAGGAAGGCTATCATATTGTTAGTGTTTATGAGAAGGTATGGGTATGTAGGGGGTTTCTGCAAGGGTTTGGGCTCCAGAAATGGTTAGCATGGGGGTTAAGGTTTTAGACAGGGTTAGTGTGAGTTTTGGGGCTGCATATAGATGATTACTATGATAATTAGGGTTACAGAAAGGGTTAGTGTGTTGGTTAGGGCTACAAAAAAGTCTAGCGTTAGGCTTACAGAGCTAGTGTTACAGAGAGGGTTAGTGCGAGTGTTAGGGTTACAAGGAGGGCTTGTATGAGGGTTAGAATTATTGGGAGCGTTAATGTGAAGATTGGTGTTACGAAAAGGAAACGTTTTTGGGTTAGTGGCGTGGTCATAGTTGCAGGGGGGTTTGGAGTTATAGGAAAGGTTAGCGTTAGGGTTACATGGTGGTTTAGAGTAGAGTTAAATGCTTAAAACTGCCATCCAAAGTAAAAATACATACATAGGGAAGCTATAATTCCTAATCTCTTTTTCCTGCTTAGTAGTGTTATTAAATGGTTTTGCCCATAAGTTTACAATATAGGGGATGTTTGAATAAATGATCCACAGCTTAATGACCTACAACACCTACAATTCTCCTGAAAGCCAGAGACCAGGCAATCTTTATGTAGATTTCAGGTTCCATTAGAAAGAACGTAGAGACTTTTTTTTAATTTATGACAAGAAAAAGGTATTATTTGATTTAGAATAATAATGTAATTTGCTAAGGCTAAGATGTGCTTTATTGATATATAAAGTGTGAATTTTAATAATAGGTCCACATTAATATTATTTATTGTTATGTAAGTTTGCATGCATACATCAAAAGTAATTTCCACCGAGTTATAGGTAAACAATTTATCTTAAAGAGGAAGTAAACCCCGATGGGTTTTACTTCCTCTTTTGCTACCTGAAAAGCCTGAAAATTAAAAGCATAATGGGCTAGTATGCATCACATACTAGCTCATTATGTGACACTTACCCGAAAAAGAATCCAGCGATGTCCCCAGAGTAGGCAGCGTCCATCTTCTGTCTCCTCTTCCTTCTGGGCCGCGGACTCCGGCTCTGTGATTCGCCGGAGCCGCGTGACGTCACTCCCACGCATGCGCACAAGAGCCGCCATTAACGGCACAGGCTGGGGAAGAAACAGCACTTAGTTTAGTTTCTTCCCCGCGCATGCGCCGTTAACATTTTCGGCGGACTACAAGTGCAATATCTCCTAAACGGTGCACAATTAGCAGATATTTCCACTTCCTATAGGTAAGCCTTATTCTAGGCTTACCTATAGGTAGAAGTAGTCAAAAGGGGTTTACAACCACTTTAAAATAACTGTTGGGAGGGGTTGACAACAAAGATGTGAGATCATAGAGGAGGCAGTGTAGAAAGTGGCATAGGTGAAAATTGAAATCTGACTATGGCTTTATTATAAGTATGGCCAATACATGTCTGAATTATATGTATATCCAGTCACTAAAATTCTATATAACCTTTAATATGTTATTTACCATTTCCTGGTATTGTCAGGAATTGTCTTTGTCCCTGACTACTAGTTGTTTACCTGTACTGTTACCCAACTTTTGTTGAGTAAAAAGCAATCCCCTGTAGATGATCAATGTACATTGCAAAAATTTTAACAAACTTTGTAGCAGAGTCCTTCCCGTTTCTAGTGTAAAAAAAAGCAGTTTGTTCTTCTATGTCTTTTGGATTCTGAATCTGAATGGGAGTGACTGTTTTGTTATTTTTCAGCTGATGCACTTACAATGCTGTAATGAGGGAAGTGGCAGGTCTGCATTCTTTTGGACGTAATTAACCTTTTTACAAGCATCTCACAGAAACGGAAATATTTATTGCAGAGGATGCCTAACATGTGACTTCTATCTTAGTGCAGACTCCTGGGGAAATTGGTGAGCCAATCATACAAGCCACAAATTACATTTCGTTCAATTCCGTATACCAAATATTGCCATATTGCATTGAATTTTACAGAAAATTACAGCGCTTAGGTTGGTTGAACTAGATGAGCTAGATTACTTTTTTAAACCAGACGAACTATATAAGTATGTAATGTTAGAGGTAACCTCTCTGTATACCAATATAACACATGATTATGGCCTAAAAGCGTTTTTTTATTTTTTGCTACCTGTATACTGACCTATTCATGGCCACAAAATCAAAGGAAGTTATATTAGATATTATGCATTTCATTCTAACCAATAATGTATTCACATCTTAAAACTAGTACTTCATACAAACAAAAGGTGCAGCTATGGAAAGTAAGTTTGCACTGAGTTTTGCTAATCTTTTGATGGGCTACATAGAATCTGAACTATTTCACCCAGACACCCTTTATGGAGCCAGTATTATCCTATAGAAAAGCTACATTGATGATCTGATTATAATATAGAACAGTGAAGAATCAGACATCCCTCATTTGTTAACAAACTTGAAGAAAGTTTTACCTTTTACCTAAACCACAATAACAATATCACAGATTACTTGGATCCATAATTTTATATCTTAGAAAAAAAATCCAGCCTAGAACATTTTTTCAAAAGCTAATTCTAACACTTACCTAGATGTTCGAAGTTACTATTTAAAGATCTAGAAAACAAACATACCATATGAACAATTTAAACAAATTAGGAAAAACTGCTCTACGCTCAAAGAGTTCAACACACGGGTGGCAAAGCTAGCCATGAAAATGAGGCATTATCTGAAAACGGTGAATTTCCAAAATTTCAAAACAAAACCCTGTAAAAAGAGAAAACCTACTTTTACCCCCCAAAAAATCCCAAGATATAATAGGAATTCTCCAGAACAAAGATGTGATTTCATTACCAGATACACAGAAACACAGAATACATATCCTTTTACAAGACCAGTATCTAAAAGTTAAAATACTAAAAACACCATTCAGCTGAACGAAAAAAGAATAAAAAATATCCTAGCACCCAGCAGACACAAACTAAAGAAAGTAATTGAAACTTCCAGACAAAAAGATCTTTTCAATAACATCAAAACAGGAAGCTTCAGATACAGCCACACCAGATACCTCCCAAACAATCTCATCAACAACAAAGAGAAATATTTTGTTCATAAGCACATGTGAATCATGTCCAACCAAATCCTTTCTTACCTGTGACACAGAATATGTTAGCTACTTACTGGAATGTCCTTGTGGGCGACAGTATATAGAGAGAACTACACAAAAGCAAGAAATGTAGTTGGGCAACACATATGCAATATCAGAAAAGAGTTGTGGAAACATGATGTTCCAAAACACTATTTAGACTTAATTAAAAATCAGATACACTACTTAATGTCACACCCATTAAACAGATAAAAGTTTCTGAGCTGTATGACAGACATAGCAGTTGAAAATCATATTGAATGTTCAGATTAAAATCTCTTCATCCTGATGGCATGACTAAAGTCCCATAAATTATAGAAGAATAGTATCAACCCACCCTCAATGTCTCATCCAGCTACTGAGGCCTTCTGCTGTATAAACATTAATGTTATCATCTCCTGTATTATACAATCTGGCTCAACAAATTTTAGTAAAGCTAGCCATAGATGTTAAGATTTCTCTCATTCAGCCCTTTGGACTGAATAAGAGAAATCATTTATTTCCCTCATCTAAGCTATTTAGCATTGATGGAGTAATCTCCCATTCTGGCTTATATGTTCAGACAGCACCAGCATTCCTGTATAATGGCTGCATCTGACAGGTTGCGGTCACTGTTCACTTGACAATTTTGCACCTAGCTAATTCGATTTTTCTCTCAAAATTTATTGAGTCATATGGTGCTATCAGAGTCACCCACTACTTGAAACTTCGCTATTTCAGCAGGAATCAGTCAAAACTGGAGCTATGTATGGTCAGTGTAATCTTTTCACACTTTGGGGTTGATTTACTAAAACTGGAGAGTGTAAAATCTAGTGCAACGCTGCATAGTAACCAATCAGCTTCCAGGTTTTATTGTCAAAGCTTAATTGAACAAGTTGGAGTTAGAAGCTGATTGGTTACCATGCACAGCTGCACCAGGTGTTACATTCCCCAGTTTTAGTAAATCAACTCCTTTGCTTTTTATGGTCTTATATCATATCTTGTTTTTTAAGCAGCCCAGCAATTTTTAGTATGTAAACACTTTGATTTATAATGTTACATCATATATTGTGTACATGTATTATTTATTCATTTCCCCACATATCTATCAAGCATATGTATATTCATATAAATATGTATATTCAGCAATCTACATTCCTTATGTTATGTCTTTCAATAATTTCATTCTTAAAGAGACTATGTTTTGAGATGAAGGGGGTCAGCTTAGCTTTGAAGATATATAGTAAGAACACAAATTAATGCAGTCATGTATTCATTAAACAAATGTACTTTTAACCACTTCAGCCCCGGACCATTTGGCTGCCAAATGACCGGGCCACTTTTTGCGATTCTGCACTGCGTCGCTTTAACTGACAATTGCGCGGTCTTGCGAGTTTCTTTTGGTGGTATTTGATCACCTCTGTGGTTTTTATTTTTTGCGCTATAAACAAAAATAGAGCGACAATTTAAAAAAATATATATATATTTTGTACTTTTTGCTATAATAAAGACCCCCAATTTTTTTTAAAAAAAGCTAATTTTTTCTCAGTTTAGGCCGATATTTATTCTTCTACATATTTTTGGTGAAAAAAATTGCAAAAAGCGTATATTGATTGGTTTGCGCAAAATTTATAGCGTCTACAAAATAGGGGATAGTTTTATGGCATTTGTATTATTTATTTATTTTACTAGTAATGGCGGCGATCTGCGATTCTTATCGTGACTGCGACTTTATGGTGGACACATCGGACACTTTTGACACATTTTTGGGACCAATTGTCATTTATACAGCGATCAGTGCTATAAAAATACACTGATTACTGTAAAAATGACACTGGCAGTGAAGGGGTTAACCACTAGAGGGCACTGAAGGGGTTAAGTGTGTCCTAGGGAGTGATTCTAACTGTAAGGGGGAGGAGCCACCAGTGACATATCAGCGATCGCTGTTCCCGATCACAGGGAACAGTAGATCCCTGACATGTCACTAGGCAGAACAGGGAAACGCCCGGGAACATCGAGTTCCCGGGACCCGCGGGCGCACTCTTGAGGCACGCTGGGCTGCAAATTTAAAGGGACGTACAGGTACGCCCATTCGCCTGCCCGTGCCATTCTGCCGACGCATATCGGCGTGCGGCGGTCAGCAAGTGGTTAAATACATTTAGTTTAAATAAATTATTTTGTCTTTATAGGAGCCTCCTGTAATTTTGTGCACAGTAGAGTTGATTAGGAAATAGAGTGCCAGAACTCTGATCAGACTCTGCTGTATGTTCTCAAAAGGGACATGCTGACAGAAAAGTGATGACTTCAATCGTATGCTGCTGCTCCTTCATTGTCCAGTCACAAGCCAGGGGCAGGGAGATGAGAAATCTTTACTACCTATGCTTAACCACTTCAATACAGGGCTTTTTATACCACTTCCATACCGGGTCTATTCTAGCACTTCTCTCCTACATGTACAAATCATCATTATTTTGCTAGAAAATTACTCAGAACCCCGAAACATTATATATGTTTTTTTAGCAGACACCCTAGGGAATAAAATGACGGTCATTGCAACTTTTTTTCTTGCACGGTATTTGCGCAATAATTTTTCAAACGCCTTTTAAAAAAAAAATGGTTTCATGAATTAAAAAATAACAAAACAGTAAAGTTAGCCCAATTTTTTGGGAAAATATGAAAGATGATGTTACGCCGAGTAAATAGATACCTAACATGTCACGCTTTAAAATTGCGCACACTCATGGAATGGCGCCAAACTTTGGTACTTAAAAATCTCCATAGGCGACGCTTTAATTTTTTTTACAGGTTACCAGGTTAGAATTACAGAGGAGGTCTAGTGCTAGAATTGTTGCACGCGCTCTAACGCACGCGGTGATACCTCACATATGTGGTTTGAACGGCGTTTACATATGTGGACGACTTACATGTGCATTCGCTTCTGATCGCGAGCTACCGGGGACAGGGGCATTTTAATTATTTTTTATTATTATTTATTTATTTATTTTACTTATTTTTTTTTTTTTTTTTACAATTATTTTACTTTATTTTTTTTATCACTTTTATTCCTATTACAAGGAATGTAAACATCCCTTGTAATAGGAATGTGTGTGACAGGTCCTCTTTATTGAGAGATGCGGGGTCAATAAGACCCCACATCTCTCCTCCAGGCTGGAAAGCATGAGATCAGTGAATTTTTTTTCACTGATCTCATACTTACTAGCCGCAATGGCGGCTTTGTTTACATTTGAGGACCCGGGCGTGACGTCATCACATCGCGTCCGGGTCTCCGACGATCATAGAGATGACTGGTGACAATCTGGTCTCCAGTCATCTCTATGCTCGTCACGTGACCCACCAACGGCGCCGGAAGATTCTCTCCGGGTCCCCGAACGCACAGGAGAGCCCGGAGAAGCACCGGATGGCGGCGGGAGGGGGGATGTCCCCTCCCGCCGCCTATAAGAACAATCAAGCAGTGGAACCGCTGCTATGATTGTTCTTATGGTGCACAGAATCGCCGACACCTCAAAAGGATATCTGAATGATGCCTCTAGCTGCAGGCATCATTCAGATATCCCCCTACAAAGCCAGGATAGGAGATCCCATCTGTGGACGTCATTTGACTATGGCTGGATAGGGAAGTGGTTAAAGTAAAACAAAATGCAAAACTTATTTTTTTTCATTTTCGGTTAGAGTAAGGGAGGGTTATAACTCCTGTCAATTTATATTCCATCTGTGTCCCATTGGGGAGATTTCCCTTCACTTTATATCCAATAGTCAAAACAGGAAGTGAGAGGAAATCCATCCAAATGAGATAATTCCTTGTTGTTACCAGGGTCTGCAGAACTAGTGTCCCCATTGGAAGATTTCCCCTCTTTTACTGTTCTGGGGGCAACTAAAAAATTGCGTTTTTCTTTAACTTTCAGTGATAATAGTAAACATGACAAATCGAGAGGGTGAATCAACCTAACCAGGCCAAAGACAGCAAAAATAATCCAACAGATGTTCCAATTACTCTCCACTCTATGCAAAACGAAAAAAAAAAATGTTGCCTTTAGTTATATTTTAACTATAGAGGAGATCAGGAGAAAATTAAGATCCATTAACCTTTTTGTGCTGCCTGGCAGGGCTCTTCTTGTCAATCAGTTTTAGGTACATCTCCCAATTTTTTTATGTATTTTTGTTGGCTATCATTGATTTTGAACTGTATGCCGATTTAAAAATAGCAAAACTGTCTGGTTTTGTTCCTTTACAAACACATGTACAAACAATTTGCCTTACTTATTTGCACTTTTAATGTCTATACATAAACATGTATATATATATATATATATATATATATATATATATATATATATATATACATAAGTTACAATGTTGCAACATCAGAATGTGGAAGATATTTTTGTATGCTTAAATCAGGTGGTTTTTGTGAAATCATTTAAAATAATAACTTTTTTGGCAACTATGGTGCTTGGAACAGACTTAATGAGAATTTCTAGAGAGCTATTATAGGAAATCAACGACTATTAGTGATGCTTGGAAATGTAGTATCATATTTTAGAGCTGATTCTGCTGCGGGGGATTTCTTTTGAATGGGGAAGAGAAACTGTGGTTAACTTTTCTTCTTTATAAAAATGTTTTAATTTACTCTGTTAAAAAAATTAACTGTTTAATATACTTAGCAAGAGTCTATTTTTCTATCTATCTATCCATCTATCCATCTATCCATCCATCCATCCATCCATCCATCCATCCATCCATCCATCTATCCATCTATCTATCTATCTATCTATCTATCTATCTAATCTATCTATCTATCTATCTATCTAGGAAAAAAGGGGGAAAATACTGCGCTAAACCAAAAACAATGTGCATGCAAGCTGCCAACACTCAAACAAACAAAGTGTACAGGAATGGTGAATAAAAATAGTGTGGCGCTCAAAACAATAAAAATAGGTAAATGGCTACTTAAAGCAATGAAAACAACAGTGCTCTAATAACACAATTATACATGTGAGTCCGCTACAAGGGTATTCAGATGAATTGTCCTCTTTGCGAACTGTGTAATATACCGTGAAGGTACAACGTGAAAATGGAATAAAGTCCCAAATAACAAAATATATGTGATCATGGATGTCCTTCAATGGATGACCTTCCCACAATGCAGACTGACAAAGGGACTTCAATGTAGAAGATGAATCAAGCAAGGAGAAGACACTAGTTGTTATAGATGGGTACTCTTACCGCTGATGGTGGACCCACCTACCGTACGGCAGTGGGTCTTGCAGGCTTAATGGTCACCAAGACCAAACGGGATGTAACTGGATGTCCTGGGTCCTCACTTGAACTCCAACCGGATGATGAAAAGGTAACTCAAACGATGGATGATTCTCACATGGGCCAGGTTCCACAGCAATCCGCGAAAGATATAAAGATGGAAGAAAAACCAAAAAGACTCCAGATGGTGCAGGTCAATAAAAACCGATTGCCGGAGTTTTATTAAATAAAATTTTTTTTTGTCCAACAATCATGCAGACAAATAAAAAGTGATCACGAAATAAAAATATTCAAAGCAATATGGGGTGCAGCGTCAGCAGGCCCTACGCGTTTCGACTACTACAGTCTTCAACAGGGGCATGACGCTGTACCCCCCATATTGCCAACATTTATAAGAATTTCACATACTCTGACACACCCCGGAAGGGGTGGAGTCAAAACAGGAAATGACACAAGGTCTCACAATCTCAATACATAATTTCATAATATGCAACTGAAACACATAAGCTATATGTATCAATTCAATAAAGCATTGGATAACCTGTATATTAAACATATTGTACATCAACAAATAAATGTACCTCCATAACCTAATTCTAGGTATGAGGATAGGGATCTGATCATGACACCTGTATGGAACTTACCCTAATGAGGGCACCGCCCATTGTGATCTTCTCATTATCTAGATGGTCTATATAAAATGAGTTCCCAAGTTCACCACGGTATAAACCACATTCCACAGGATGTCATGATCCCACCTGACCAAAATCGTCACTGGGGACACCCTCATATATAGCACTGGGGACACCGCAGCATCCCCCAGAGTACAATCTATACATTGTACTGCTAAATCTAGTGCACTATATACAGCGCCTCCATATTACTCCCTCTAGCGCTAGATCAGAGTCCCACTGGCGCTTCCCCTTGCAGTAACATCAACAGATGTTTGCTGCAAATGTCTATGGGGACACCAGTGAGACGCTACGTGGCCGCGCTATGTCCGCGCGCGCGTCCCGCGCATGCGCACGCCGACGTTGTAGTCATGTGATCGCATAACGCATCACATGATACCGGCCAACGTGAATGTGTAGAGAGAGAGACAAGCTTCACGTCTCGCAGGGGGGTTAAAGTAGTGCAACCGTCCGATGCGCCCTCTAGTGGGGATTAGACAGAATGCATATTCAAAATACATGTTGTATAGACGGTAGCAGGTGCTGATATAAATAAGGCCCAAAAGCGCCTAGCTATCCCTCTTATACACATGTAAAATGATGGTTACTAATAGAAAAATTCTTTTTCATTTATTTATCCATAATTATTCATCAAGCAATTGACTGATGAAGAATGAATCTAACTTACGTCTTAATTAATAATGGTACATTCAACGATTGGGGATAAATCTGATGATGGTAAACCAATAATTGAATGTAACCCCAAATAATAATATTACAAGGAAATTACTATCAACAAAAGAGAAAGGGAAAAAAGGGGAGGGGCAAAAAAACTCACAATCTATACAAGGGCAGAAAAATACGTAAATGTACTATTCTTTCACCCGAGTCGCCTATACAGGCGCACGCGGGGGATACCTGCCTCAAGTTCACCATATCCCAAATGTGGATACACGAGCCCAGGTGCCTCACGCCCGATTGATGAAGCAGTTGAGATCCCACTCAACGTTCATACCATGGGGTGAGTAACACCTGAGTTCGTGTATCCAATAAGTCTCCAATCTCGAGACACCCCGTAGGGAGGAATCTCCCCTCCAATGGGGAACGAACCTGTCAATCACTTGAAACTGGGTGCCCCTAGGGTCCTTTGCATGATGTTCTAAATAATGCCGTGACACCGTATGTTTGTCACATCCCTTACGTATTTTAGCCAGATGTTCATTGACCCGAATAGAAAAATTACGTATAGTACGCCCCACGTATTGAAGTTTGCACGGGCATGTGATGAGGTACACGATAAATCTGGTGACGCAGGTAGTAAATTGTGACATAATATAACTGCGTCCCGTGACACTAGAGCTGAATGTGTCTGTTTTACGTCTCCCCAACACATTAACCATGCAAACATTACATTTTCGACAGGGATAATATCCATTGGCTTCCGGAAAGAAAGAGATCCTTTTGGGGGGGTCTATTATATTAGGGGCCACCTCCCCCTGAATGGAGCGTGCACCCCTAAATATTAGAAAGTACATCGATTTCTTTCTACAGCCTTTGGTGAAATCGATACCCTCTTATCTAAAAGATACGAAGGACACTATCAATTTACTTGAGAAAGTTCGGCACCATGGTGATTTGATTCTTGTTACTGCAGATGTGGCCTCATTATACACCTGTATTCCACATCAATTGGGTTTGGGGGCAGTGGAGTTGTTTCTTTCCAGAGACTCCCCACTGCCTTTATTACAGAGGAACTTTATTATGGAGTTGCTCAACTTTGCCACCAGGCATAATTACTTTTGGTTCCAGGGAACATTCTTCTCCCAAATTAGGGGTGTGGCAATGGGGGCTAAATATGCCCCCAGTCTTGCCAACCTCTTCATGGCCCAGTGGGAGGAGGATGTCGTCTATGCCCTCAACAGACCTGAATTGGTTCTGTGGGCTAGATATATAGACGACATCCTCCTCCTATGGAAGGGCACAAGAGAATCACTGGATACCTTCATGAGGACTCTTAATGTTAATGATCGTGGTATCACATTAACATACGAGGCCAGCTCCACGTCGATACATTTCTTAGATTTAGAAATTATAGTTGCCAGTGACCGTTTGGAATTTAAAACATACTTTAAACCAACGGATAGAAATGGCTATATCCCCGTCGATAGCTGCCACCACGAACAATGGTTGAAGTCTGTTCCTCGAGGACAGTTCCTCCGCTTGAGGAGGAACTGCACCCGAGAGCAGGACTTTTTGGTTCAATCTCAGATTTTGAAGGCTAGATTCATTGATAGGGGCTACTCAGCAATCCAGTTGAATGCAGACATTGCTTCTGTATTGGCAATGGAAAGACCATCCCTCCTTGTTGAAAAACAGGCGAAAGCTAAAGAGGATAGATTTAGATGGTCTTTCTTCACATCCTATTCCACCCAACATAAGGAAATTAAGAAAATCCTAAATAGACACTGGAAGGTCTTACAAAGCGATAGAACTTTGGGCCCTTCCCTGCCTGAGCGGGCTGGCGTAATTTTTAGGGGTGCACGCTCCATTCAGGGGGAGGTGGCCCCTAATATAATAGACCCCCCAAAAGGATCTCTTTCTTTCCGGAAGCCAATGGATATTATCCCTGTCGAAAATGTAATGTTTGCATGGTTAATGTGTTGGGGAGACGTAAAACAGACACATTCAGCTCTAGTGTCACGGGACGCAGTTATATTATGTCACAATTTACTACCTGCGTCACCAGATTTATCGTGTACCTCATCACATGCCCGTGCAAACTTCAATACGTGGGGAGTACTATACGTAATTTTTCTATTCGGGTCAATGAACATCTGGCTAAAATACGTAAGGGATGTGACAAACATACGGTGTCACAGCATTATTTAGAACATCATGCAAAGGACCCTAGGGGCACCCAGTTTCAAGTGATTGACAGGTTCGTTCCCCATTGGAGGGGAGATTCCTCCCTACGGGGTGTCTCGAGATTGGAGACTTATTGGATACACGAGCTCAGGTGTTACTCACCCCATGGTATGAACGTTGAGTGGGATCTCAACTGCTTCATCAATCGGGCGTGAGGCACCTGGGCTCGTGTATCCACATTTGGGATATGGTGAACTTGAGGCAGGTATCCCCCGCGTGCGCCTGTATAGGCGACTCGGGTGAAAGAATAGTACATTTACGTATTTTTCTGCCCTTGTATAGATTGTGAGTTTTTTTGCCCCTCCCCTTTTTTCCCTTTCTCTTTTGTTGATAGTAATTTCCTTGTAATATTATTATTTGGGGTTACATTCAATTATTGGTTTACCATCATCAGATTTATCCCCAATCGTTGAATGTACCATTATTAATTAAGACGTGAGTTAGATTCATTCTTCATCAGTCAATTGCTTGATGAATAATTATGGATAAATAAATGAAAAATAATTTTTCTATTAGTAACCATCATTTTACATGTGTATAAGAGGGATAGCTAGGCGCTTTTGGGCCTTATTTATATCAGCACCTGCTACCGTCTATACAACATGTATTTTGAATATGCATTCTGTCTAATCCCCACTAGAGGGCGCATCGGACGGTTGCACTACTTTAACCCCCCTGCGAGACGTGAAGCTTGTCTCTCTCTCTACACATTCACGTTGGCCGGTATCATGTGATGCGTTATGCGATCACATGACTACAACGTCGGCGTGCGCATGCGCGGGACGCGCACGCGGACATAGCGCGGCCACGTAGCGTCTCACTGGTGTCCCCATAGACATTTGCAGCAAACATCTGTTGATGTTACTGCAAGGGGAAGCGCCAGTGGGACTCTGATCTAGCGCTAGAGGGAGTAATATGGAGGCGCTGTATATAGTGCACTAGATTTAGCAGTACAATGTATAGATTGTACTCTGGGGGATGCTGCGGTGTCCCCAGTGCTATATATGAGGGTGTCCCCAGTGACGATTTTGGTCAGGTGGGATCATGACATCCTGTGGAATGTGGTTTATACCGTGGTGAACTTGGGAACTCATTTTATATAGACCATCTAGATAATGAGAAGATCACAATGGGCGGTGCCCTCATTAGGGTAAGTTCCATACAGGTGTCATGATCAGATCCCTATCCTCATACCCAGAATTAGGTTATGGAGGTACATTTATTTGTTGATGTACAATATGTTTAATATACAGGTTATCCAATGCTTTATTGAATTGATACATATAGCTTATGTGTTTCAGTTGCATATTATGAAATTATGTATTGAGATTGTGAGACCTTGTGTCATTTCCTGTTTTGACTCCACCCCTTCCGGGGTGTGTCAGAGTATGTGAAATTCTTATAAATGTTGGCAATATGGGGGGTACAGCGTCATGCCCCTGTTGAAGACTGTAGTAGTCGAAACGCGTAGGGCCTGCTGACGCTGCACCCCATATTGCTTTGAATATTTTTATTTCGTGATCACTTTTTATTTGTCTGCATGATTGTTGGACAAAAAAATTTTTTATTTAATAAAACTCCGGCAATCGGTTTTTATTGACCTGCACCATCTGGAGTCTTTTTGGTTTTTCTTCCATCTTTATATCTTTCGCGGATTGCTGTGGAACCTGGCCCATGTGAGAATCATCCATCGTTTGAGTTACCTTTTCATCATCCGGTTGGAGTTCAAGTGAGGACCCAGGACATCCAGTTACATCCCGTTTGGTCTTGGTGACCATTAAGCCTGCAAGACCCACTGCCGTACGGTAGGTGGGTCCACCATCAGCGGTAAGAGTACCCATCTATAACAACTAGTGTCTTCTCCTTGCTTGATTCATCTTCTACATTGAAGTCCCTTTGTCAGTCTGCATTGTGGGAAGGTCATCCATTGAAGGACATCCATGATCACATATATTTTGTTATTTGGGACTTTATTCCATTTTCACGTTGTACCTTCACGGTATATTACACAGTTCGCAAAGAGGACAATTCATCTGAATACCCTTGTAGCGGACTCACATGTATAATTGTGTTATTAGAGCACTGTTGTTTTCATTGCTTTAAGTAGCCATTTACCTATTTTTATTGTTTTGAGCGCCACACTATTTTTATTCACCATATCTATCTATCTATCCTACTAATCTAGGACATTAAGTGAGATTTTTTTTATCATTGATCATGATACTTTGTAAAAGCACATTTCCATGATATAAAATAAATATGTCAGTGGAGCTGAAATGAATTCTCGGATTTCTACAAAGTGGTGCATCAGTAACTTTGCCAGCATTTAAAGGAACACTGTACCCAATGATTAGTGCAATCTGGTGCAAATACTGGCCATGTCAGACAGCTCTCTAACAAACATGGTAGCCTCATGTGTCCCAGGAATGATCCAATGAAAGTGTAAATGATGAGAGATCAGTAAGTCTATAAATGGTCTATTATTCTTTAATAACCTTGGCTTGGTAGCTTTAAATTGCCCGGTGTCACCTTGGCCTGCCGTTTGACCACGACTCTGCCTACTACCCTGCTTGATGACTGTTCTTATGTTTGGAAACCTTAGCTTATCTCAGAGAGCCTTGATGAGGCATTGAGGTTTGTATATAAATTTATAAATTCTGTGCAACTAAAACATCTGTTTTTAATGCAAATTGGTAAATAGTGTGCATTTACATTTTTGCTGGCTCTCTAGTAAATGTGCTGGGGGATTTTTGTACTCTGTTGCTGGAAAAACACCTTCCATTTGCACCTTAGTTTAAAAAGTGAGTTATAAATTAATTTGGAACAGATGCCTTTTTTGTTTGCTGGATTTGACATACCAGGGGTCTTCAGTTGCCCTTGTGTTGTGCTGGGCTTCTGGTGTGTACCTGCACTTTTAGGGCTTGTTCACACATGTGGTCAGGGGTCAGTAAAAATAGGTGGTTGACCTGTGGTTTTACTACCCCCTAACGGCCTCTAACACAGCTGCTGAGGTAGGTTGTACATATGTCACAGCAAAAATAAAAATTATACCCCCTGTTATGTTGGGTGGACAGTACCGCCACAGAATGCGAACCATTCCAACAAATGCCTTGCAACTGGCTGCAGTGCGACATATAACCTCCCAGCTGCCATCTAAAAAGTGATCTACCGCAGGTCCCTTTTTAAAAGGGCAGCAAGTGCTGCTGCCAATGTAAATAAAGCCTTAATGAGGAATGGGCTACCACCTTCAGGCATACATGCCTTCAATTTAGTCATTGCAATATATGATGGAAATTAAGAGCCTTTCATAGATTAGAGTTAGGGACCACACTTAAAACATATGCCCTGACGAGGCAGTGTGGCTTCCACATATATTTGCAAATGTGTGCAACTAAAAACTAGAGTTAGACTTACCGGTAACTCTATTTCTAGGAGTCGTCCAGGACAGCACTAGAGAGAGATAGGCTCCACCTCCAGAGGCAGGAAACACATCATACCAATCTTTAAAGGGCGGCTTCCGTCCCTCGTCCTCAGTCTTTTAACCGAGAACTTCCCCGGAACGGCTTCTGAAACAACAAAAAACACTCGTCCACCATTATAACAGCATATAGGGAGGGAATCCCTGCTGTCCTGGACGACTCCTAGAAATAGAGTTACCGGTAAGTCTAACTCTAGTTTTCTCTAGTCGTCTGTCCAGGACAGCACTAGAGAGGATCAGCGAGAACTTACCAGATTAGGGGGGGGACTACCGCTTGGAGGACTTTCCTCCCAAACGCTTGGTCTTGCTCTGAGAGAAGGTCCAATCTATAATGCTTCATGAACGTCGAGTAATTTGACCATGTTGCTGCTCGACAAATTTGTTCTGGTGTTGCTCCAGCTCGCTCTGCCCAAGAGGCCGATAGTGCCCGTGTGGAGTGAGCCATGGGGGAAAAAGGGCATTCCTTTCCTAAGATTTTGTAAGCTTCCACAATAGCCTGCCTAATCCATCTTGCGATTGTGCCTTTTGAAGCTTGAAACCCCAATTTTTTTCCCGAATGCAAAATAAATAGAGCATTGGATTTCCTAATGTTTTTGGACAACTCCAGATATTGTAAGACACAGGCTCTCACGTCCAGATTGTGGAATTCTGTCTCCCTTAGACTGGTTGGGGACCCAAAAAAGGAAGGTAAAACCATTTCTTGAGCCCTATGGAACTTTGACACCACTTTGGGCAAAAAACCTGGGTCTGTCCGTAATACCAGCCTGTCTTCAAAAACTTGTAGAAAAGGCTCCTTAATGGAAAGTGCCTGCAGCTCACTAATGCGTCTCGCAGTGGTTATGGCCACTAGAAAGACAGCTTTGAGCGTGACCCATTTTAGGGACAGCTCTTTCTCTTGTGACCATTTAGCCCAACCCTGCAACACTATCGTCAGGTCCCATTTTGGCAGGACTTTAAATGGAATGGGTCTAATTCTGGCTAACCCCTTGAAGAACCTGCTCACTAGCGGGTCTATAGCCAGGGGTCGCTCTAAAAAAACTGACAAGGCCGATACCTGTACTTTTAGTGTACTAATGGCCAGTCCTTTATCCGCACCATCTTGTAAAAACTCCAAGATGGCTGGGATACTTGCAGACACCTTTTTGGTATCCAACCAAGAACAAAATTTTTTCCAAACTTTAACATAAATCGCTTGGGTAACCTTCTTTCTACTAGAAAGAATGGTGTTTACTACCCTATCCGAGAGCCCCTTAGACTTCAGGAGACTCTCTTCAGACACCAGGCTGACAGCTTCAGGGTCTGAACCTTGGATAATAGGACTGGGCCCTGGGATAGCAGATCCTTCCTTACGGGCAACATGAGGGGGGGTTCCGCTGTCAGGCGTAACAGTATGGAAAACCAAGGCCTCTTTGGCCAATACGGGACCACTAGGATCATTGTGGTGCATTCCTGCACAAATTTCCTCAGAACCAGAGGAATAAGTTTGAACGGGGGAAAGGCGTAACATAGATGAAACGGCCACTTCTGGGCTAGGGCATCTATCCCTTTGGCCCCTATTTCTCTTTCTATCGAAAAGTAAGCTGGAACTTTGGCATTCGCCCTGTTGGCAAACAAGTCCACTTCGGGAATGCCCCACTTCTCTATTATTAGTTGGAAGACCTCCCTGTTTAGCGACCACTCTGATTCGCACACTTGGTGTCGGCTCAGAAAGTCCGCCAGGCAATTGTCCACTCCCTTCAGATGGACCGCGGATATGGACTTCAGATTTTTTTCTGCCCAGGCCAAGATAGCGCTCGCTATCTTGATTAAGGATGGACACCTTGTTCCTCCTTGCTTGTTTAAATATGAGACTGCTACCACACTGTCTGAGAGGACCTGTACGTGGTGATTTTTCAGCTCCGCGACAAATGCCCTTAGGGCTTCCCAGATTGCTTGCAACTCCCTCCAATTGGCTGACCTTTGGGACTGCACTTTTTCCCAGCGCCCTTGGGCTACCTTTGATCCCCAATGGGCCCCCCAGCCCCAGGCACTGGCGTCCGTGGTTATTCGGACTGACACCGGAAGAGACCAAAACAGACCCTGCACTAGGTTCTCTTCGTCCCTCCACCACCAAAGAGACCTTTTGGTCTTTGGGGATAGGTGGAAGGTCGCGTCCAACGATTCCTGCGTTCCATCCCAGTTGTTCAGAATATTTGCCTGAAGACACCTGAAATGGGCTCTTGCCCATGGAACCGCAGGGATTGTTGCCGTCAGGACACCCAAACCCGACATGGCTGAGCGGATAGAAATTGCCAGATTGTTTTGAAGGAAGGCTGCCGTAGCCTTTACCTTTTTTACTTTCTCCGCTGTGAGATAAATTTTCTGCGTCACTGAGTTTACTAGAAAGCCCAAGTACTGCAGGACCTGTGTCGGGGTTAGGTTTGACTTCTCCCAATTTATTAACCACCCCAGTTTTTCCAAAAAGGATATGGCCACCCGTAGATCCTCTTGCAGTTGGAGCGCGGAGGGTGCAAAAAATAAAAGGTCGTCCAGGTAAGGGATGACTGATATCCCTTCCAGTCTCAGGGGGGCCAGTGCCTCCGCCAAAATTTTTGTAAATATTCTGGGGGATGAAGACAGGCCGAATGGTAGGGCCCTGAATTGAAAATGTCGGACCTGCTTTCCCCATCTGATTGCTACCCTTAAAAACTTTTGAGATTCCGGATGGATAGGGACGTGTAAGTAGGCATCCCTCAAATCGAGGGAGGCCAAGAAACAATCCGGGGGAAGAATTGACTTCACCGAAAGGATTGTCTCCATCCGAAATTTTCTGTAAGCCACCCACTTGTTTAGTGATTTCAGATTTAATATTAGGCAGAAATTGCCCGGCGGTTTTCTCACTATGAAAACATGCGAGTAGAAACCTAGGTTTATCTCCTGCTGTGGCACTGGGATAAGAACCCCCTGGTCTACCAAGTCGCCTATTTGTGACAGCAAGGCTGTCTTTTTCTGAAAATCCCTGGGCGGAGAGGTTACGAACGTTCTTGTGGGCGGAGTGCCCCTGAACTGAATTCGATAGCCTTCCCTGATTATCCTCCGAATAAATGTATTTGGGGTAGTCTTTTCCCACTGTGGGAGGAACTGCCCCAATCTCCCTCCTACTGGAACTAAGTCACTGGGATTTGGTGGTCTTTTTAGGAGAGGAAAACAGGACACCTTTCTGTTTACCCTTTCCCCACTGCTTCCCAGAGGACGACCCCTTAGGAGCCTGCCCCTGAATCGGCCTTTGTCCTTGGGGACGAAAAAAACGTTTCCCCTGAACCCTTTTATTTTTGACCGGGAAGGCCTTTTTCTTGTCGGCAGTACGGTCTAGCACTTTCTCTAGATCTTGCCCGAACAAAAGGTCTCCTTCAAATGGGATGCCACATAGTCTGATTTTTGATGCCGGGTCTCCCGACCAGGACTTTAGCCATAAAGCCCTGCGTGAGGAATTGATTAAGGCAGCCGTCTTTGCCGATAGCTTGACCGACTCCGCGGATGCGTCCGCCATATAGCCCGCCGCCTTGTGTAGCATAGGCAGGGAATCAAGAATCTCCTTCCTGGAGGTCCCACTTTCCAGATGGTTTTGCAGCTGGTCCAGCCAGACCTCCAAGTTACGAGCCACTATAGTTGTAGCCATTGCTGGCTTTAAACTTGTCATGGCTACTTCCCATGACCTTTTCAGCAGTAACTCCATCCTTTTGTCCATAGGTTCCTTAAGGACACCCATGTCCTCAAAGGCGAGGTCTGTAGACTTGGAACACTGGGAAAAGGCCGCATCCACTTTGGGCACTTTGTTCCAGATACAGGAGGAATCCTCACTGAAGGGAAATCTCCTCTTCAGACTTTTGGGAAAAAACAATTTTTTCTCTGGTTCCCGCCATTCCTTTTTAATAGAATCTGCCAGTGTACTATGTACCGGAAATACCCTGTTCTGATCCTCTTTCAGGGTTTGGTACATCTGGTCATGCAAGGACAAGGAAGCCTGCTCTTCTTTGATATCGAGAGTCTCATATATCACCCCTAATAAGGCATCCACCTCCTCGAGTGAGAGCCTGTATCTGGGCGAACTTGTCCCCTGGCTCGGAATATCTCTGGATGAAGCCGCCTCACTTAGCTCGTCCAAGGAATCTGGTTCCCCTCCGTCTGATGCGTCACCCACCTCTGGGGCCGAATCAGGGGGGGCTGCAGCTGGTGGTTTTGGGGTTTCAAGGCTTGCCAGCATTGATTTAATGGTCTTCATTTCTTCCTGCACCCCAGCAATTAGTTCTTTACATGCCCCTGTTGCATCCTTGTAAACCAATTTGTCAATACAAGGTTTACAAAGGGGCTTGCTCCATCCCTCCTTTAGTTTGTTCGTACATGACGGACACCTCTTCTTCCCCCTTGACCTCTCCGGGCCTTTAGGCTGAGCCTGGGAAAGAGAAGGAGAGAAGAAACCAGGGCAAGTAGTCAGAAACCTTTTAGACAATCGGGGATTGTACCTTCACCACACCGATGTGCACCCCCACCAGCCGCTGACAGGATTCACATGGCTCTTTAGCCCAAGTCCTGTCGCTGAAGGAGGGGGGGTATTTCCCCTTTTTTTTCCCCTCCTTCCCCAGCCCTGTAGGTCCAGGGCACCCCAGTGTCTGCCTACCTGAGCTGGGCCGGCACCACTGCCACCTGGTTCCATTGTCTCCATGCTGTCTCCTACCTCTGTAGTCAGCTGCTGGATCATCTTCAAGGAACCGTCTATCTTGTGGCCGGCGTTTTTTTTTAATTTCCCGCCATGGCCCCAGCGTCCACGCTCGCCGCGCGACCCGGAACCAGAAGTGTTGCGCCGGAAGTCCCCGCCCTCCTCCTGCGTTCCACAGGCCGGAACTCGAGGCCTACGCCCGCCCCCCGCTGAACACCCACGCCAGAGACCACAGTAACTGGCCGGCAGATGCCAGGATGTCCTGCGGGGAACGTCAGCCCTCCTCAGGCTATACCGGAGGATTGCGCCGGTACCAGCTTCACTGCAGCCTGACCGGGGGACCCAACAAAGCCTGCCACCTTCCAGGTATCGCAGACCTCCTTCCCCCTTCCTCGAGCAGTCTGCCTCGGCTTAGGGGAAGGAGAGCTCCATCCAGCCTCCTCCTCCGGTGGAGGAAACACAAAGACTGAGGACGAGGGACGGAAGCCGCCCTTTAAAGATTGGTATGATGTGTTTCCTGCCTCTGGAGGTGGAGCCTATCTCTCTCTAGTGCTGTCCTGGACAGACGACTAGAGAAATCTCTGTTTTAACGCAAATAGTTTTTTTTTTTGCTGGCTAGCTGATTGGGGTGCAGGGACTTTTTAAATAGTGTTTGTTCTGTGAAATGGCTTCCATGTGCACCCTATTTAACCACTTGACCACTGGGCACTTAAACCCCCTTAATAACCAGACCAATTTTCAGCTTTCGGTGCTCTCACATTTTGAATGACAATTACTCAGTCATACAACACTGTACCCATATGAAATTTTTGTCCTTTTTTTCACACAAATAGAGCTTTCTTTTGGTGGTATTTAATCACTGTTGGGTTTTTTATTTTTTGCGCTATAAGAGAAAAAAGACTGAAAATTTTGTAAAAAAATGATTTTTTTTCGTTTCTGTTATAAAATTTTGCAAATTACTATTTTTTCTTCATAAATTTTGGCCAAAATTTATACTGCTACATATCTTTGGTAAAAATAAGTACAAATTGGTGTATATTATTTGGTCTTTGTGAAAGTTATAGAGTCCACAAGCTATGGTGCCAATATCTGAAAATTGATCACACCTGAAGTACTGACGGCCTATCTCAATTCTTGAGACCCTAACATGCCAGAAAAGTACAAATACCCCCCAAATGACCCCTTTTTGGAAAGAAGACATTCCAAGGTATTCAGAAAGAGGCATTGTGAGTTTTTTGAAGTTGTCATTTTTTCCCACAATTCTTTGCAAAATCAAGATTTTTTTTTTCTCTTTTTTTTTTTCACAAAATTGTCATATTAGCAGGTTATTTCTCACACACAGCATATGCATTCCACAAATTACACCCCAAAACACATTCTGCTATTACTCCCGAGTATGGCAATACCACATGTGTGAGACTTTTACACAGCGTGGCCACACACAGAGGCCCAACATGCAGGGAGCACCTTCAGGCGTTCTGGAGCACCCATGCCAATTCTGACATTTCTCTCCTACATGTAAAAATCATCATTTGTTTGCTAGAAAATTACATAGAACCCCAAAACATTATATATGTTTTTTTAGCAAAGACCTTAGAGAATATAATGGTGGTTGTTGCAACTTTTTATCTCGCACGATATTTGCGCAGCAATTTTTTTAACGCATTTTTTACGGAAAAAAAATGTTTTGTGCTTAAAAGAAAAAAAAACCGTAAAGTTAGCCCAATGTTTTTGCATAATGTGAAAGATGAAGTTACGCCGAGTAAATAGATACCTAACATGTCGCCCTTAAAAATTGCACACACTCGTGGAATGGCGCCAAACTTCGCTACTTAAAAAATCCCCATAGGCGACGCTTTAAATATTTTTACTGGTTACATGTTTTGAGTTACAGAGGAGGTCTAGGGCCAAAATGATTGCTCTCGCTCTAACGTTCGCAGAGATACCTCACATGTGTGGTTTGAAAACCGTTTTCATATGTGGGCGGGACTTACGTATGCGTTCGCTTCTGTATGCGAGCTCACGGGGACAGGGGCGCTTTAAAAAAAAAAAATGTTATTCTTCATTTTACTTTATTTATTTTAGTTTGACATGTTTTTCCGCCCTAAACATTTTTTTGATCACTTTTATACCTATTACAAGGAACGTAAACATCCCTTGTAATAGGAATATGGCATGACAGGTCCTCTTTACAGTGAGATATGGGGGGGGGGGGTGTCAATAAGACCCCACATCTCACCTCTAGGCTGGGAAGCCTGAAAAAAATACAAAAAAAAAAACAACAATCCTGGCTTTGATCGTAGCGGTGAGTCGGTAGAAGCACCGGAGGGCGGCGGGGGGGGGGGGGGGACATCCCCTCTCGCCTCCCATAAGAATGATCAAGCGGCGGAACAGCCGCTATGATTGTTCTTATGGTGTAGTGAATCGCCGGCTGAAAAAGCTAATATCTGAATGATGCCTGTAGCTGCTCCCATCATTCAGATATCCCCGCACAAAATCAAGGACGTCATATGACGGCCGGAGGGCGGGAAGTGGCTATTGCAGAGTATTGCCGGGCATTGCGGAGTATTGCCGGGCATTGCGGAGTATTGCTGGGCATTGCGGAGTATTGCGGACTATGGCAGGGTATTGCGGTGTATGGCAGGGTATTGCACGGGTATTGCACAGGGTATTGTGGAGGGTATTGCACAGGGTATTGTGGAGGGTATTGCAGAGTATTGTGGAGGGTATTGCAGAGTATTGTGGAGGGTATTGCAGAGTATTGTGGAGGGTATTGCAGAGTATTGTGCAGGGTATTGCAGAGTATTGTGCAGGGTATTGCAGAGTATTTTGCAGAATATTGCGCAGGGTATTGCAGAGTATTGCGCAGGGTATTGCAGAGTATTGCGCAGGGTATTGCAGAGTATTGCGCAGGGTATTGCAGAGTATTGCACCAGAGTATTGCAGAGTATTGCACCAGAGTATTGCAGAGTATTGCACCAGGGTATTGCAGAGTATTTTGCAGGGTATTGCGCAGGGTATTGCAGAGTATTTTGCAGGGTATTGCGCAGGGTATTGCAGAGTATTGCGCAGGGTATTGCAGAGTATTGCACAGGGTATTGCAGAGTATTTTGCAGGGTATTGCAGAGTATTGCGCAGGGTATTGCAGAGTATTGCACCAGGGTATTGCCGAGTATTGCACCAGGGTATTGCAGAGTATTGCACCAGGGTATTGCAGAGTATTGCACCAGGGTATTGGCAGGGTATTTTGCAGAGTATTGGCAGGGTATTTTGCAGAGTATTGGCAGGGTGTATTGCAGAGTATTGGCAGGGTATAGCACAGGGATGGCTGAGCAGGGATGGATGGATGGCTGGATCTGTGACTGCAATTGTCACAGATCCAGCCCACAGTGCTGCTGCTGCCATCCGCTCCCTCCCCCTCCCCTCTCACACTGTACCGATCGGTACAGAGAGGGGAGGGAGGAACCGGCGTCATCAAATGACGCCGGTCTGTTTACAAGTGATTGCTCCGTCATTTGACGGAGCGATCACGTGGTAAACGGCCGCTATCAGCGGCAATTTACCGCGATTCGTGATCCGCCGGGTCCTCTGGACCCGGCGGTCACGGAGTTTCCCGTGTGCGCGCCCCAGGGGGTGCGCGGGAGCGCGATTCTGGGAGGACGTTATATAACGTCCTCCCAGATTTAAGCAACCACCTTGTCGACGTTATTTGTCGGCAGGTGGTTGTTAAGTGGTTAAACCACTTCAACCCCGGAAGGATTTGCCCCCTTAATGACCAGGCCATTTTTTGCGATATGGCACTGGATCGCTTTAAATGACGATTGCGCGGTCATGCGACGCTGTACCCAAACAGAGTTCTCACAAACAGAGCTTTCTTTTGGTGGTATTTGATCACGCGGTTTTATTTTTTTGCACTACAAAAAAACAAAAAAAACATTTAAAAAAACAACAACAATTTTTTAGACTTTTTGTTATAATACACATCCAAAAAAATAAATATATAAAAAAACTAATTTATTCATCAGTTTAGGCCGATATATATTCTTCTACATATTTTTGATTAAAAAAATGATTGGTTTGCGCAAAACGTATCGTGTCTATAAACTATGGGATAGATTTAGGGACTTTTTAAAATAGTTTTTACTGGTAATGGCGGTGATTTTGTGCGAGACTGCAACATTGTGGTGGACAAACATGACCCCAAATGACACTTTTTGGGAACCAGTGACATTGTTACATTGATCAGTGCTATAAAAATACAAGGGGTTAAATGTGTTCTAACTGTAGGGGGGTTGGGCTAGCAGGGACATGACAGAGATCACTGTTCCCGACCACTGAGAACAGTAGATCTCTGTCATGTCTCCTGTCAGAAAGGGGATCTGCCTTGTTTACGGAGAACATCGATCCCGCCCGACTCACGGGCGCGCTCCCGTAGCAGGCGCAAGCAAGCGCCGCCACGTGCCTGTCTGCTATCGCGCCTGCACGACCTGCTGTACAGCTACGGCGATTTGCGCAAGAGAGCCGACCTGCCGCCTTATAATGATGGCGGCTGGTCCGCAAGCGGTCAAAAAATCGAATCATAAACTGATTGGGGTGGTTGCCATTTTTGTTTATTTGGCTGGGTTTGGCATTGGGCACACTAGGGGTCTTCAGTTGCCCTTGTGCTGTGCTGGGCTTCTAGTGTGTCCCTGCTCGTTTAAGGAGGAATGGGATACTTCCAGGCATAACTGTCCTCAATTTATTCATTGCTGTATAGGCTCCAAGAGGGAGGCATTCATAGATCAGAGTTAAGGCTGGTACACACGGCCAGTCCTCCTGTCAGAACACAATAGCTCAGATGAAGGTGGGGGTCGATGTACTAACATTGCATAGTTAGTACTGTAAGCTCCTCGCAAGCTCCTCATTTTTTTTTTCATGCAGCCCGCTGGGTTGAATGAAAAAAAAAAACTACCTGAGGGCACCAGGCACACTTTGCAGAGAGGCATTGTCGAGGCAGCATGACTCCCACATATATTTGCAAGTGCTGCATATTTACTAATTGGTAGGGTTGAGTAAAGACACAGGTCTATCTTGTTCAGCCTTAATTTGTGTGTGTCTATGTGTGTGTAACCAATTTTCATATCCCTGTATATTGTGTTCCCTGAGAAAACACATCTAAAGTCTCGTACACACGACTGGTTTTCCTGGCAAGAAAACTGCTGGGAGAGCTTTTTGCCGTGAAAACCGGGCGTGTGTATGCTCCCTCGCCGGGAAAACTGCCGGGAATCCCGGCGGAAAAAATAGAAAACCTGCTCTCTATTTTCCCGCTGGGATTCCCGGTGTTTTTTTCCCCGCAAGATTTACTAACTTTGCCAATGGAAAACACTGCAAGGCAGTGCGGAGGGAGCATAAGCCCTGTACACATGGCCGGGATTCCCGGCCAAAGCTCTCTCCGCAGTTTTCCCATCGGGATTCCCAGCGGACTTTATACCACCGGGAATCCCGGCTGTGTGTACAGGGCTTGAGAGTTTTTTAATTTATCTACAACATACACTCTCCACTGATACCACTAACTTTGATAGGGAGTTTCACACCCTTACCACTGAAAGAGCAAAAAACTCTTGTGCAGTTTAGGATTGAAATGCTTCTCCTTTAGTTCCATTGTGTGGACCAGTGTGGCTTTGTTTTGTTGCCATTCTCTGGACTCTCTCCAGTTTAAGGACATCCTCCATGGGCATTGGTGAACTAAACTGAATTGCATACTCAACATGGTTGCCAAACCAATGTTTTTAATGCTTAATAGCAGCTCACTAGCCTTGCTTGCTGCCCAGGTCCATTTCCATCTATGATTCCCCCAGGGGTTCTCCCCTTAATGAGTATCATGCGTGTGCTTTTTTCTTTATCTCCCAAATGAACTACTTTACATTTTGAAAATATTAACCACTTCCTTACTGGGCACTTAAACCCCCTTTCTGCCCAGTCCAATTTTCAGCTTTTAACGCTGACGCACTTTGAATGACAATTGCGCGGTCATACAACAATGTACCCAAATGAAATTTTTATCATTTTTTTCCCACAAATAGAGCTTTCTTTTGGTGTTATTTGATCATCTCTGCGGTTTAAATTTTTTGCGCTACAAACAAAAAAAGACTGCCAATTTAGAAAAAAAAACTATATTTTTTACGTTTTGCTATAATAAATATCCCAATTTTTTAAAAAAAAAACTTTTTTTTTTCTCAGTTTAGGCTGATACGTATTCTTCTACATATTTTTGGTTAAAAATAGCAATAAGCGTATAGTGATTGGTTTGCGCAAAAGTTATAGCGCCTACAAAATAGGGGATAGATTTCTGAATTTTTTTTTTTTTACTAGTAATGCCGGTTATCTGTGATTTTTGTCAGGACTGCGATATTGCGGTGGACAGATCTGACACTTTTGACACTATTTTGGGACCATTCACATTTATACAGTGAACAGTGCTATAAATATGCACTGATTACTGTATAAATGTGACTGGCAGGGAAGGGGTTAACACTAGGGGGTGATCAAGGGGTTAAATGTGTTCCCTGGGAGTGATTCTTACTGTGGGGGGAGGGGACTGACTGGGGGAGGTGACCGATCGGTGTCCCTATGTACAAGGGACACACCATCGGTCTCCTATCCCTGAAAGGACGTGGATCTCTGTGTTTACACACAGAGATCCACATCCCTGGCTCTGTTACCTGCCGATTGCGGGTACCTGGCGGACATTGCGGCCGCCAGGCACGCGCATCGGCACCCACGTGACACGGCGGGCACAGATTTTCCCCGATGCACGCCCTCGGCGGTGCGCGGGGAGGATGTAAACAGGAGGACGTCCAGGGACGCCCTCCTGGCAATTGAGCGCCGTGCTGTAGACGTCTTTTGTCTATAGTGCGGGCGCAAAGAGGTTAAGCCTCATTTGTCATGTAGCTGTCCACACCTCTATTTTATCAAGGTAACGTTTGTAGTGTTGCTAAATCCTGATGCAAAGTTATTGCCCTGTTTAGCTTGTTATAATCAGCGAGCACTAAGATTGAACAATCTATTACAATACTGCCCCTGTTCATCTTTTATGAGGCCTATATGTTCTGTCCTAACCTCCTTATGCTTCATATATATGAAGAATGTTTTTTTGTCCAGCAATATGTTTCTCATAATCTATTTTAGCTGCCTACCTCCAACTGATCCGGTCCACTAAAACAAAATGGAAGGGGATATATCCCCCTCCATATAGATGGAACAATCAGAGGGCGATCAGCCGCCCATAGAGCAGAGTGGACTCTGTCTGTGTCCATACTGCAGAAACTGTGCAGACACGCGCCTGTAACCCGCCCACTCTCCGTGGACAGATCCCCTGCTGAGCAACTCGGATTCTGCCCCGTGTAAAAGCAGCCTAATGCCGTGTACACATGCTCAGAATTTCCAATGGAAAAAGTCCGACGGAAGTTTTTGCTCCATGTGTATGCCCCATCGGACTTTTTCAATCGGAAATTCCGACAGAATTAGATAGAGAATATGTTCTCAATTTTTCAGATGAAAAAAATCGGGATTTCCGTTCGTCTGGGTGCAATTCCGACGGACTAAAAATCACGCATGTTCGGAAACAATTTGAGGCATGCTCGGAAGCATAGAACTTAATTTTCTCGGCTCGTCGTAGTGTTTTACGTCACTGTGTTCTTGACGGTCGGATTTTAGTGTGACCGTGTGTATGCAAGACAGCTTGAGCAGAATTCCGTTGGAACTCCATCGGAAAAACCCGTCAGAGTTTATTCCGACGGACATTCCGCTCGTGTGTACAAGGCATTAGTGTGCTAGGAAATCTTTGTAGTGTGTTTGCCTCAGACTATGCTTCCAGCCTGTCATGTGTTCCAGTCTCCCTGCCTGCTGCTGTTCCAGTTTTCTCCTCTGCAGTGACTCTTCCTGCAACCCTGTACCTTAGTGACATCCTCATTGGTCTGATGCGAGCACCTTGCATTCAAGAATTCTACCAAAAGTGAACACCTAACTTTTAGCACCAATAACACTCGGTGCCTTCTCAACTCCAATCCTCCACTCCATGGGTACTTGAACCAGAGGTATAAGGGAAGCCATTTTGCAACTTCAGCTTCTAACCAGGTATGTGGAAGGCAAACATTTTGGCACTTCTAATCATATTGCACCTGCAAAATATCTTCTATCTCAGGCTCATCTCAGGCTCATCCAAAAGATGTGCATACTGGAAACTCTAAGATATATTAGGCAGTCAGCAACAAATGAATGCCAGTATCTATAAAAAAAAAGATCTATGAAAAAAGTGAGCATTAAAAAAGTGAGGATTGGCCCTTAAGTCACTTCAAACACATCACTGATTGACTAGAACATGTTTATAACTCTAATTATTGTCACTATAATGCGGTCAGAATTTCCGAGGAAAAAATTCTGACGGAATTTTTTCAGCGGATATTCCAACCGTGTGTGTGCCCCATCGGACTTTTTCCATGTTCTCTTTATTTCCGACAGAAAAAGATTTCTATCGGAAATTCTGTTCGTCTGTATGGAACTCCGAAAAAAGAAAAAAAAACACATGCTCAGAATCGATGCATGCTCGGAAGCAATAAACTTAATTTTTCTCGGCTCGTCGTAGTTTTGTACATCACCACGTTCTTGATGGTCGGAATTTGGTGTGACAGTGTGTATGCAAGACAGCTTGAATGGAATTCCGTTGGAAAAACCCATCTGAGTTTATTCCGACGGAAAATCCGACCGTGTGTACAAGGCATAATAAGTCTTTGTGATAATTTTGCATAATGGCGTCCAAATGAACAAAAGACACAATAGAAGCTTATAATCACATTAAATATGTTCTCCATTTAACAATGAAACATGTACCCCAAATACATGCAGGGGGAATAGCTTATCTGCCTAAAGCCAGGTACACACTACAGTTCTTTTGAACCGCCCGTTGTCTCCCAACATTCTGCCCATGTGTACAGGGCTTAACCCTTTTGCTTTCATCTTGGTGTTGATGAAATTCATCAGACCACTCTGCATTAAAAAAAAAACACTTGATGCCAACCATAGGTGTGCACAGCCTATTGCATTAGGGTGTGCACCCCAAAGCTCAAACACATATGCCTGTACATGTGTATACAGTATATACTGCTGGTGTCAGTAGAGCAGTGGACGATGTCAGTAGGGCAGAGTTTGGTGTCAGTAGGGCAGTGGATGGTGTCAGTAGTTTTTATTTTTACTATATTATTTATTTTTTTATTATTATTTATAATTTTTATTTTTTTATTTTTTTAGGAGCCACATTAGGGGGCTTTGGGGAAATATCACAGGTCTAAACAGGGGCCATTTGCAGCATACAAGGTGATTAGGGTATGCCCAGGCACATCTGGCACACCCTGTGCGCACACCTATGATGCCAACATTCTAATACTTGGGGAACACATCACACCACTTAACTATAAGCATTTATGTCTTTGCTGACATAAGTCATTAGTAAAGATTTATGAGTCAGTGTCATGCCCATTTTCACTTCCCAGGCAGCCTCTCCAAGCCTTGGGTATCTGTTGAGAATCTCTGGAGACCAGTTCCCGACCCACCCCAGTGTTCTAAACCTCACTTATTCTGTAAAGAATCAAGAACCTGTCTCTTAAGAACCCACCCTAAATGCCTTGAATTACTGTAACATACCACAGGATCATTCTGCTTATACCAACACAGATGAAAACAGATTCTTATTAAGAGTCCTTTCTTCTAGCTGGAATTGATTTTTGACACATAATCAAAGTTCTACTTTAGGTACATTTTTAAATTTTTAACACTGATTTTTTTTTATACTTAATCCCTAATAAGTAAATACTATTTTTATGCTACTGGGATTTAATATGTTGCATGTTTAAACTTATTGTGTGAACATCCTTTGCATTTTAATCTCTTACTGGCTGAATACCAATCAATCTGATACATTTTATAAAAACAAATGTTTGTCTGGTTCTCCCCTTTCATGTGACTTTAATTCATGCCACCTGCACATGATGTAATAGAAGCTGAATAGGATCTGAAAATCACACCAGCGTTGTTAAATTGTTTTACATGCTCAGAATTTCAGATGAGCCGTGCTCTTTTTGCAAAAGAAAAACAGAGACTCTGGAATGTACATATGGTCTAGACAGGGTTTAAAAAGTATGTACACAAATAGACCCTGTCTATGATAGTAGGGGGTATGGTTAAAAATATTATACAAGTTGATTAAACAATGATTTGAGCAGTAAAACTTTACCCCTGTTCATTAGTTAATGTGTGTTCATATTATAGACTTCAGCTGGGTTTCATTAATCTAAATTAAGTCAAAGCATAAACCTTTAGGGATTTTTGGAATAAAGCCACATTTGTTCAAGGAAAATAATGTCCGTTCAGTCATATTATATAAAGGTAGAGCAGAACACATGCAACCATACCGATTCCAATAAACCTTTGGTGGAATCATTCATCAAACGATTCCAAGTATAACACTGGTGTTGGTAAGTCTGTTCCCATTGATAACACGAGTAAATCAGATAATTAAAATAAATTATCTGCCTATTAAAGAAATATACAAAATAGGAAGAAAATGTTTTATGGTGCCTGCTGATGGAAACACCTACTTTTGCTTGTGGTGCATGTTTTAGGCAACATCGACGAGGAAGTTAAACAAGTTGTTCGCTAATCCTATAATAATTAAATTATTTACTTTGCAATAACTAAACCCTTCTAGGTATTAAAATGTGATTCCTTACCCTGCAATTCTATTTAAAGCTTGGAAATAGGATAATTGTTGGGGACATAACTAGACTCTGGCACGTCGGGCACTGGCCCTAAGTCAAGTGCTTCAAGTCTTATGCCTATTACACATGGGCTGAATGTCAGGAGACATCGGCTGGTTCAATAAAAACGGTCGACATTCGGCCGATGTGTATGTCAGCCGGTCTGACTGGTCTGTCAGACGAGCATGCTGGAAAATCAGCAGCCGACCAGCTCCTGATCAATGCTCTCAGCCAAAGCCTCTCAACAATGAGTTTTCTGGTGTGTGGGCTGTCTCCCTGCCAGAACACAACAGCTCAGTGGGGGGAGATCGCTGTACTAGCGTCAGACTGTTTCGCAAGACCATTCCTGTTTCCTGTTTCATCTACTCCTGATGAAGCAAGCATGGTCTTGTGAAACGCATTGGGATACCTTCCATGCCTGTGTACTTTGCAGTTTACATTTTATACCATGATATGTGTAATGACATTATTTACTGTATGTATCATTTCAGTGGCTTGGCCATGATTCATGTTATTTATGTTTGCATGACAATTTTAATACATTTTGAGACTGCTTTTACTATGTCAATTGTTGGCTAACTGCATTCACCTCATTTAAAGTCCTGGGGCGATTTCCTCTTTTTTATTGCATATATTGGGATGGAGGTGGTTTGCGGGTGACACCAGACCTTTTCCTTTTTGTCTATAAACAAAAAAGAGTGACATTTTGAAAAAAATATATATTTTTGCTATAATATTCCAAAAAATGTCTTCATCAGTTTAGGCTAATATGTATTCTTCTACATATTTTTAGTAAAAAAATCGCAATAAGTGTATATTGATTGGTTTGCGCAAAAGTTATAACATTTACAAACTATGGGATGGATTTATTATTATTATTTATTTATTTTTTACTAGTAATGGCGGTGATCTGTGATTTTTACCAGGACTGCGACATTGCGGCGGACAGATCGGACACTGTTGAAACTTTTTTGGGACCAGTGACATTTTTATAACGATCAGAGATAAAAATAGCCACTGATTACTGTATAAATATAGAAAAAAACACAGAAAAGCGCCTCTAAGTGCAATGTTTAATGTACAATATAATAAAAGTATCCAACACTTACATCTAGGTAAGGACTGGTATGCTTGTGGGAGATTGAAATCTCCTTGGATTTTTTCCAGCGTCTTAGAGCGTGTTCTGAGCGATCATGAGTCAAGGCTGCGAAAGCCGCAAGGAGCCAGAGAGGAAGCCATCTATTCCCTTGGAGGAGATGATGATAGTCTGCTCGTGGAACGATGCTTCTGGGCGTGTGACATCTGTGGGATCGGGGAACAACAACGCGTTTCAGAGCATGCAAAAGGCTTGTGCTCCTTTCTCAAGTGTCTTTTATTATTGTTGTGATCCGTTATACCTGCATCCTGAGCGCTAGCATCTGTTGTTTTTTGATTACTGTATAAATGTCACTGGCAGGGAAGGGGTTAACACTAGGGGGTAATTTAGGGGTTAAGTGTGTCCTAGGGAGGTGTTTCTAACAGTGGGGTGAGTGTACTGAATGGAGGAAGAGAGAGATCACTGTTCCTGATTACTAGGAACAGCAGATCTCTCTCTACACCCCTGTCAGAGCAGGGATCTGTTTGTTTACATACACAGATCCCTGTTCTGGCTCTCTATGGAGCGATCACGGGTTGACGGCGGATACCGCGGCCGCCGGCCACGCAAATTGGCCCCCCCGGTGTCGCGGCGCGCGCGCGCCCCCTATCGCTCTTAAAGCGGCCGACGTACACATAAGGTGATTCGCGCAGCCGTGCCAACCTGCCACAGTATATCGATGGTGGCGGGTCGGCAAAGCGGTTAAACTATTTTTTTTTGGATTCATTTCAAATATGCAAGTTTGTCACAATGTTGCAGAGATGTGCAAAAAAAGGAAGAAGAGATCACAAGATTTTACATTTTGTATTGTATTGTATAAGCTTACCTTTTGCCAATAAGCAATTTACCATTTTTATATTATTAGCAATGTATTAGTGTAATAATAAAATATTACAGAGTGGATAAGAACAATCCAGTCTCGGGTTGAATGTGCCTTTGTCTGATTTTATTATGCATCTTTTGCTATGCTAATATGCTGGTCTCCCTGTGTTGCTGATTCGTTTTATAGGGTGATGACTCATAAAACACAAGGACAAAAAAATGGCTGTGGTAGCTAGCTATCTGTTTATGGCTGATTGGTTGTTTTTCCCCTTCTGATAGCTACAGGCAGGGAAGAAAAGAGCAGCTTATCAAACACTTCAATCTTGTTTGCCGAGTGTAACAGCTTATGAGAAAATGGCTGCCTTGTTTTTCAGACTCTTCAGGATATGACCGTGCAGGAGAAAATGGGGATTGAAGGATGAAAACACATTCGTGTACTTTACTGTGCCATTTAACATTTAGAAATAAATATGTTTTGCATCAATGTCTACAAACAGATCTGAATCTGGAAAGAACCCTATCCATGCATGCAATGAAAATATAAATTGCTGGGAAAGTATACTGCAAGTTTTATCCTTAATTACAGTTTGACCGCTGATGCTGTAAACATAACATGGCCACACTGAGGTGATCTTGTCAGGAAAACGTAAAAAAATGTATGGTAGGTCCAAACTTCAGGAACTATGAGCTTGATTACAAAGTGATAAAACTATCAGTTATACTATAAAGCCTGCAATAAATGGAATACATGAAATATTGGCCTGTATCCTTGACAAATTCCATGGGATCACATGCATCATGCACACCCCCGCAAACATGCATAGAGCACAAAAAACACCAGAGCAAGTTATAACTTAAACAACCAATTTTATTAATCTCCATGTAACATTTTTTATTTTTATATATATTATTATTATTTTATATATTTTTTTTTTTTTTGGATAATTATTGGCCACGGCCTGATTCACTGGTTTTCAAAACATAAATCCATAATCCACCAATTTTAACTTTTAAAACATACTTTCCAACCAAGTGTTTATCAATACCCGTACTCAACCCAGCCACTGAGACTCGAGCTGATTATTACTTGAACTTGACTTTCCTTAATTCTCCCCTCTGGCAATTCACCAGAGGGAGCCTACCACATGAATTGGCCGCGACGGGAAAAAGATGGGGGGGGGTAGGGTGGGGAGCTCCTCCTGCTGGAATCTTCTGGTATCGCACCACTAACCTGCCTGGAACTGCTCCTTAACCACTTAACGACCGCCCACCGCCGATTTACGTCGGCAGAATGGCACGGACAGGCAGAATCACGTAGATCTACGTGATCGCCTTTGTGCAGTTGGGGGGTCCATCCGGACCCCCCTTCACTGCAGTGAGCGGCCGTTAAGTGTTCGGGAGCGATCAGGCATGAGGGGGGGGGGGGCGCTCGATTCCGCCCCCCCCTCGCGATCGCTCCCGGCCAATGAAAATGCTTCCTCCGCCATGTGATGTAAACAAGGCTGGAGGAAGTGATGTCATCTCCCTCGCCGCGGTCTTTCCGTTCCCGGCGCCGAGCAGAGAGGAAGCAGGTTAGTGCACTAACAGTCCACTGACACGTAGGTACACATAGGCACACAAATCACCCCCCAGTCACCCCCAGATCACCCCCCAGGTCACCCCAAAGCCCCCAATCACAGTGTCACTGATTGCAGTGATCATTTATTTTACTGATCACTGCATTTAGTGTCATCTGTGATTGTAAAAAGTTGCAGGGCAGTTAGGATTAGGCCCCTTTAGGTCCAGGGTAGCCCCCTAACCCCCCCTAATAAAGGTTTAACCCCTTGATCACCCCCCAGGTAACCCTTTCACCCCCTAACTTCAGCGTCACTAAGCGATTGGTTTCCGATCGCTGTATTCGTGTCGCTGGTGTTTTAGATAGGCAGTTATTTTTTTTTAGGTTCGCCGCAGGTTTTTATTAGTGTCAGGTACCCCCATATATTATTTTAACCCCCTGATTGCCCCTAGCGTTAACCCTTTCACCAGTGATCGCCGTATAAGCGTCACTGGTGTCACTGGTTAGCCAGTAAGTTATTTAGTTATTTAGGTTACCCGTCAGGTTTTTATATAGTGTCAGGTACCCCCATATTTAACCTAATAAAGATTTTAACCCCCTGATTGCCCCTAGTTAACCCTTTCACCAGTGATCACCATATAAAGGTTACGGGTGACGCTGGTTGATTAGTTTGCTTTTTATAGCATCAGGGCACCCGCCGTATATAACCCAATAAAGGTTTAACCCCCCTGATCGCCCGGCGGGTGAGATCAATTAGGTTTTAGCGCCAGAGAGGGTCTGCGTCGCCCCAGGCAGTGTTAGGTTAGTGACAGTAACGCTAACACCCACGCGCAAAGCATACACCCCCCTTAGTGGTATAGTATCTGATCAGATCTGATCAGATCTATACTAGCATCCCCAGCGGTTTAGGGTTCCCAAAAACGCAGTGTTAGCGGGATCAGCCCAGATACCTGCTAGCGCCTGCGTTTAGCCCCTCCGCCCAGCCCAGCCCAGCCCAGCCCACCCAAGTGCAGTATCGATCGATCACTGTCACTTACCAAACACAACACACATAACTGCAGCGTTCGCAGTGCTTGGTTTTTGGGGCCCTGTACGCGGCTAGGCTCCCAAAAAGTCCCACACATGTGGTATCCCCGTACTCAGGAAAAGCAGCAGAATGTATTTTGGGGTGCAATTCCACATATAACCATGGCATGTGTGAGCAATATATCATTTAGTGACAACTTTTTGTACATTTTTTTTTTCTTTTTGTCATTATTCAATCATTTGGGACAAAAAAAAAAAAATTCAATGGGGTCAACATGCCTCTCAGCAAATAGCTTTGGGTGTCTACTTTCCAAAATGGGGTCATTTGGGGGGTTTTGTGCCATCTTGGCATTTTATGGCCTTCAAAACTGTGATAGGTAGTGAGGAGTGAAATCAAAAATTTATGCCCTTAGAAACCTTGAAGGCGGTGCTTGGTTTTTGGGGTCCCGTACGCGGCTAGGCTCCCAATAAGTCCCACACATGTGGTATCCCCGTACTCAGGAGAGGCAGCAGAATGTATTTTGGGGTGTAATTTCACATATGCCCATGGCATGTGTGAGCAATATATCATTTAGTGACAACTTTGTGCAAAAAAAAAAAAGTTTGTCATATTCCCGCAACTTGTGGCAAAATATAAAATATTCCATGGACTGAACATGCCTCTCAGTAAATAGCTTGGGGTGTCTACTTTCCAAAATGGGGTCATTTGGGGGGGTTTTGTGCTATTTTGGCATTTTATGGCCTTCGAAACTGTGATAGGTAGTGAGGAGTGAAATCAAAAATTTGCGCCCTTAGAAATCCTGAAGGCGGTGCTTGGTTTCCGGGGTCCCGTACGTGGCTAGGCTCCTAAAAAGTCCCACACATGTGGTATCCCCGTACTCAGGAGAAGCAGCAGAATGTATTTTGGGGTGCAATTCCACATATAACCATGGCATGTGTGAGCAATATATCATTTAGTGACAACTTTTTGTAATTTTTTTTTTTTTTTTTTTTTTGTCATTATTCAATCACTTGGGACAAAAAAAAAAATATTCAATGGGCTCAACATGCCTCTCAGCAATTTCCCTGGGGTGTCTACTTTCCAAAATGGGGTCATTTGGGGGGGTTTTGTACTGCCCTGCCATTTTAGCACCTCAAGAAATGAGATAGGCAGTCATAAATTTAAAGCTGTGTAAATTCCAGAAAATGTACCCTAGTTTGTAAACGCTATAACTTTTGCGCAAACCAATAAATATACGCTTATTGACATTTTTTTACTAAAGACATGTGGCTGAATACATTTTGGCCTAAATGTATGACTAAAATTGAGTTTATTCGATTTTTCTTATAACAAAAAGTAGAAAATATCTTTTTTTTTCAAAATTTTCGTTCTTTTTCCATTTATATCGCAAAAAATAAAAATCGCAGAGGCAATCAAATACCATTAAAAGAAAGCTCTATTTGTGGGAAGAAAAGGACGCAAATTTCATTTGGGTACAACATTGCATGTCCGCACAATTTACAGTTAAAGCAGCGCAGTGCCGAATCCCAAAAACAGGCTTGGTCCTAATGGCCCGAAATGGTCCGGGGCTTAAGTGGTTAAATGGACCAGAAACCAGCTTCTAGAATTTTCCTGATCTAACACCTGATTTCACTAACCAATCCCTTACTGATTCTCAGATTTCCAGAACTCTCTAACACACCTGAGCTTAATCAAATCTACTGACTGGGGTTTTTTTTTTTTTTTTTTTTTAAAACTATTGACTCTCTAGCCCTGTAGCTAAACCTTCTTAGAAACTTATGTATTAACCTTGCAGTTACAGTGACCCCATGAGGAAAGGGGAGCCTATATGGCTACTCCCTTTCCTTCCCCATGGGATCACATGCATCATGCACACCCCCGCAAACATGCATAGAGCACAAAAAACACCAGAGCAAGTTATAACTTAAACAACCAATTTTATTAATCTCCATGTAACATTTTTTATTTTTATATATATTATTATTATTTTATATATATTTTTTTTTTTTTAATTTTTTATTTTTTTTTGGATAATTATTGGCCACGGCCTGATTCACTGGTTTTCAAAACATAAATCCATAATCCACCAATTTTAACTTTTAAAACATACTTTCCAACCAAGTGTTTATCAATACCCGTACTCAACCCAGCCACTGAGACTCGAGCTGATTATTACTTGAACTTGACTTTCCTTAATTCTCCCAACCGACGGGAGGGGGGCTTGCAGCACCCCTCCCGTCCCCAACCCCCCAAACCGCGGCCAACTCTATGCATGTTTGCAAATTTGTGTTTAAGATATCTAGACCTATGGGCGATAGATGCACCCCGTCATCCCTATATAGACCCTGTAAACCGCCCTCCAGCTCATGGTGCCGAAATGAAAAACCCATACCATCGCTCAGAAACTTCGCCATGGCTCTATTTATCCGCTTGCGGACCTTCTCTAGTGGCTTGAAAACTGCGGATTCCAACCACCTCAGACGTGGAATTATCTCTGAGAACCCAAACACCGTATTTGGAGAGGCTAAACGTAAAAACTTAAATGTATCCTTCATATCGGTAATCAGATCAAATGTCTTTAACTTCCCAATGTCATTACCACCAACATGTATAATTATTATATCTGGAGCCTCATGTAAAGCGTATAGCCTACTTAATTCAAACAACAAATCCTCCCACATCATTCCCCTACGACCATACCAATGAATCCGGAAGGCTGCAGGGTCCAGACCCAAATTCTCCGAATATATTCTATCAGCAGCTCTCTTCTGTGCCCAAAAAATAAAAGAATGCCCTATAATCCAGACTGTATGTAGGGGACCTGAAACAAAATAATTAATTAATATGGACGAATGAATAATTTGTAACAATCTGACCTCCATCTACCAATCTTCTTAATTGTACTCTCCTCTAGACCAATCCTGGCAGCCTCTGTGGCTGCTCCTATTCGAAACGAGTGAGTCGTTATTTTAGTGTTGCTCAACTGAAGTTTTGCTAAACATTTCTTCAATACTGATGAAAACTGGTAAACTGTTACTGGTAAACCATCCTTGTGAATGAACAAAAACCCTGAACTGGGCGGGCGAACTGCCATGTAAGCCTGAAGGGTCCTTACTGGGCAGATATTCTCAACACTATACCTCTTTAAAGCCACCCAATTACCAACACCAACCGCATCCGTCTTACTTGTAGCTATAAATAACTTTATATTATCTGAACCCATAAACAAATTAGATAATAACATGCCTATGTTACTTCTCTTTGATGCAGGAAGGATCTCAGAAATCCAAAACGCACCGAAGAATGCGAGCGTAAACACTGATTTAAAAAGGACAGCTTCATAAGCAGAAAAGCATACTTCTGAAGTTATCCCACAAATCCGTGCTAATATAGCCGGGGTAATTGGGGACCTCATATCCTTTCTAAAATTATTCTTCCTGTATCCCTTTAGCACCTGCCGCACCGAGAAAAAACTGTGACAAGCCGGCAGATTATAAAGGCGCAGAAAAAATGACACCCCTGATAATGTCTTACTAATGTGAGACCAAGAATACTGTTTCAACATTAATGATTGTAGAAACAGAAGTACTAGGTCCTCCGAATGATTCGATAAAGACAGACTCATCGATGCTAAAAAGATTGACCACAATAACCATGAAGAACTGTAGCTCTTCCAGGTAGAAGCCGCCACAGAGTCCTGGATGTTTTGGAAAATTATGCTATCTCCCATAAACGGGAAGGGAAGATTACCCCCACTGGATCCGCTTCTGGCAGCAGCTTGAAAAACCGGTCCATCTGCAGGCGAGAAAGAGCGTCAGCAACGACGTTATTCTTTCCTGGGACGTATTTCGCTTTTAACCAGATGTTCCATTTTAAACACAGAAAAACCAAATATCTTAAATAAGAAACCACGGGAGGAGATTTAGATGACAAACTGTTAACTGCAAAGGCTACTCCCTTGTTGTCAGTGCTCACCAGCAACCTTCTATTGGCGAATAAACTGCCCTATATTTCCAATGCCACTACCACTGGGAATAGCTCTAATAATACTATATTTCTGCAGAACCCATTGATGACCCACCTGTGAGGCCACCCAGCAGCGCACCAATGGTTTCTCCAAACCGCCCCAAAGCCAACCGAGCCAGCTGCATCTGTTTCAAGGTGAAAATCCTTGTCCAGCACAAAATCATGCTGCCACATGGTTTTCCCATTAAATTGCTCCAGAAATTGCAACCAGACCATCAAGTCCTGCTTGATCTCTAAAGATAGCCTGATATGGGCCAACGGGTTCTTTAATCCTGAAATGGCAGCATACAATCTTTTGGAAAAAACCCTACCCATGGGAAGAACCCTAGTGGCAAATGCCAATTGCCCCAAAAGGGACTGCATTTCTTTCAATGTCACCTTTTTTCTACCCAAGAAAAAATGCAAAGATTGGGATAATTTGCCGATTTTTTCACCAGGCAACCGAAATTCCATGGTGACCGAATCCAGTGTTATACCCAAAAAATCAATACATGTTGTAGGAAAAACAGTTTTATCTTCCGCCAATGGTATCCCAAAATGTTGGCATACTAATTTGAATGAAGATAATAGCTGACCGCAGTCCTCTGAACCTTCCGGGCCTAAAAATAAAAAGTCATCCAAATAATGAATAATAAAGGTGGAATGTGATACCATACTTACCACCCATTCTATAAATGTTGAGAAAGCTTCAAAGTAAAAACAAGAAATTGAGCAGCCCATCGGCAATGCTTTATCAAAGTAAAATTTATTGTCAAAACATATACCGAGTGAGTTGAAACAATCTGGGTGCAAAGGAAGAAGCCGAAAGGCTGATCGAATATCTGCCTTTGCCATCAAAGCATTTTTCCCTAGCAACCGTATCTTCTCAATTGCTAAATCAAAAGATGAATAAGACACTGATATAGCCTCAGTGTTGATTTGATCATTCAAAGAACTGCCAAAAGGAAATTATAAATGGTGTATCAAACGAAACTCATTTGGCTCTTTCTTAGGTACCAAACCCAAAGGGGAAATCCTGAAATCCAAAAAGGGGGGATGGTCAAACGGACCCTCCATCCTTCCTGACGCGACCTCTTTTAGCAATTTTATTTTTACTATTAAAGGTGCCTCATTAACAGATCTCAGATTTTCCACTACTGTACAACCTTTACCTTGAAAACTAGGTAACTGGAAACCCACTGTGAACCCGCTAATTAGCAATGAAGCTATCTGCTGGTTTGGATAGAGAAGCAGCCATGGCAGCATGCTTGAGAGCATCACTGGTGTTGCTGCTTTTGGAAATACCTTCCTTTGCATTTGCTTGTAATTTCCGAAAACATTTGGAAACTGGGTGATTCCCAGCACAAAAAGCGCATTCGTGCTTGTATTTACAAGACGCCATCCATTTGCAATGCGCATCATTGTAAGCAAAGCACACACCCTTCTTATAATTTACATTAGATGATACCTGGGGCCCTGCAGCCGCAGCTGAGCGAAAAATTGATTGTTTTTGAGGAAGAAATAAATTGAGCCATAGGCCAACATCTTTTGAACCCCATTGTAGAGATGGCTGCACCGCTAGCTTCTGCCTAAATGCTTCATCGTATAGCAACCATGACAAGCCACTGAAACTCCTGTAGGCTTCTAAAACGATATCAATGTGTTGAAATAAAAGGGGGCTTAATTCAGGGGATTTTTCACAAAGCACACTAGCGTATATTATAAATGATTGTAACCACCCATAAAAGGACTTAATGAGAGCTTTGCGACGCTCCTCATCTGTCCTATCATCTTTTTTATCAAACCTGGATGGTTCTTTTGAAGGGGGAGGAATTGAACTGAGATCAATATATTCCCCCCTCCAAATCTTTTCCTTTACTGTAGAGGCTAAGTGAAACCCCAGCGGGGACAGAAAACAAGGCATGCACTCTTTTTGCCCTGTGACTTGCACCCCTCTTACTGCTTCTACATTACTGTTATTAGATGCACTGGCTAACTTAGATATACACATGGGCTCAGCTGTACAAGCTGGCCAAACCCCTGCACTGTTATCTCTGGGAACCTGCTGATTTGTAGCCTGTGCCTGCATTACAGTTAACAATCGTTCTAAGGATTTAGCTAATATAGATAATTGATGTGCTGTGTTTGACTCACCAACTGCCCCCTGAGCAGGGATCACTCCAGGGGATGACACCGGCGATGCACACCGCACAGGGATTCTGTCGGCTTGTTGGATTTCAGGCTGTGTGGTCACACATGCAGCTCTCTGTCCTCCCTTTCCGCCCTTGCGAGCCCCCTGCCGACCACGGGCGGGCTGCTGGCGTACTTCTCCTGTTGCTGTTGTTGTCCCCAGCGTGCTTTGTCCCCTCTCTCCGGGCTCTGTCATTGCGCATGTGCGCCGGCTCCTATAAGGGAGAGAAGAAAAAGTTTGGCTGCCATGGGCAGAAGCGGGTTGATCCGGGCTTGCGCTCCTCCTCAATGGGCGTCTTCTCTTGCTTGACCTCCGACCAGCCTCCTCTTCTTCTTCTGCGGCGTCATCCGTCCCCGCCGCTGTATGATGGGGAATCCCGCGACCGCTCCCTCCGCTCCAGGGCATGGCTGTTGGTGTGGTCCCGCCGCGCTGTTCGTTTGCCCAGCTGATCGGTCCTCCGTGCTGCTTGCATCGGGATCAGGATATGAAGGTGAGGCAAGACACTGTCGAATCCATTCTTCCCCTCCCGCAGCCTCGGCTTTTTCGATCAGTTGACGAATCAGGGCTTCCATGACGATACGTGAGCTCCTCCTGCTGGAATCTTCTGGTATCGCACCACTAACCTGCCTGGAACTGCTCCTTAAATGGACCAGAAACCAGCTTCTAGAATTTTCCTGATCTAACACCTGATTTCACTAACCAATCCCTTACTGATTCTCAGATTTCCAGAACTCTCTAACACACCTGAGCTTAATCAAATCTACTGACTGGGGTTTGTTTTTTTTTTAAACTATTGACTCTCTAGCCCTGTAGCTAAACCTTCTTAGAAACTTATGTATTAACCTTGCAGTTACAGTGACCCCATGAGGAAAGGGGAGCCTATATGGCTACTCCCTTTCCTTCCCCATTCTCTGTTATTTTGTAGCAAATCCAATGACCTAACCCCTTACAGCAGCGAAAAAAGAGGTTCTATAAACAGCGCTGAAAATGACAGAGAAATAACATTGCTGGAGCAGTAAAGAACCCAAACACCAGGAAATTATGTTTTCTTAACCACTTCAGCCCCGAGCCTTGTTTTGAGATTTGGAGTTTACAAGTAAGGATGAGCTCCGGCGTGTTTGCAAACCCCACGTGCAGAGCCCGCCAGGAAGTCGGCACTGCGCTGCGCTAATCACAGGCAGTGAGACATTTCCTGATCTCTGCAACCACGCATCGGAACAATGTCTCACTGCCTGTGATTAGTGCAGCGCAGTGCCGACTTCCTGGCAGGCTCTGCATGTGGGATTTTCGAATACACCGGAGCTCATCCTTATTTACAAGTTAAAAAAAAAATAATTTTGCTAGAAAATTGCTAGAAAATTACTTAGAACCCCCAAACATTCTATCTTTTTTTTTACACCCTGGAGAATAAAATGGCAGTCGTTGCAATACTTTCTGTAACCCCGTATTTGTTCAGCAGTCTTACAAGCGCACTTGTTTTGGAAAAAATACACTTTTTGGAATAAAAAAATTAAACAACAGTAAAGTTAGCACAATTTTTTTATATATTGTGAAAGATAATGTTAGTAAATTGATACCCAACATGTCACGCTTCAAAATTGCCCCCGCTCGTAGATGGGGGCCAACTTTTATCCTTAAAAATCTCCATAGGCTATGTTTAAAAAATTCTATAGGGCTATAATTATTGCTCTTGCTCTAACGATCGCGGTGATACCTCACATGTGTAGTTTGAATACCGTTTTCATATGTGGGCGCTGCTCATGTATGCGTTCACTTCTGCACGCGAGCTCGGCGGGACAGGGTGCGTGGAAATGTTTTTTTTTTATTATTTATTTTACCTTTTATTTTTTATTATTACACTGTTCTTTGAAAAAATTTAAACATCCCTTGTAATAGAAAAAAAGCATGACAGGACCTCTTAAATATGAGATCTGGGGTCAAAAAGAGAGGGGGTCAAAAAGTGAGAAGGACGCGATCGCCTCCGCCACTGCCGAAGAGGACCGGAGCACGCGGCGGAAGTGAGGGGGCCCTCTCCCGCCGCAGATAAAAGTGATCTTGCGGCAAATCTGCCGCAGAGACCACTTTTATCTGAAAGCGGACCGCCCGCTGAAGAAGAGGATACTGGGGTTATGGTAGCTAGCTGCTGCCATAACAACAATATCCCTTTTCAAACAGCTGACGTATAACGACAGCGGGCGGTCCGTAAGTGGTTAAAGCCAAACTTCTGGCTCACTTCGCTGTGGCGAACTGAGCCAGAACTGGGAGCGGGTACCTGTCAAAACCAGGTACCTGCTTCCCCTCCCCCCCAAAGGGTGCCAAATGTGGCAGCGGAGGAGGCCGACACCCCTTTTGGGTGGAGCTACGCTTTAACTATTTAAAGGGACAATAAAGAGTAAAACCTAGTAAACACTAGTATTTTTTTTCTTCCTTCAACCCAGCAGGGCTGAAAAAAAAAACCTGACAGCTCCGTAGGAGCCGCTGTACTAACCATGCAATGTTAGTACAGCAATCTCATCTGCTGTTCTTCTCTGTTCTGACAGGGGGATGGCCCTCCCACCAGAACACTAAGGTGTTCAGCCATTGGCTGAGAGCTCTGATCGGGAGCCAGTCGGCAGACCTTTTTTAATCATGCCCCATTGACAGAAACCCCATTGACTTCTGTCCAACTGGCTGCAGTACACACGGGCCGAATGTTGGCCAGTTTCTATTGAACTGGCCGATGCCGCCCGACATTCGGCCCATTTGTACTAGGCTTTAGGTTTCAAGGGTATCTATTATCTCTTTTTTCCCTTCTGAAAAAGTCCGATGAGAGCTTTTGGACGGGAATCCCGGCCGTGTGTATACTCCATCTGACTTTTTTCAACAGGAAAACTGCTGGGAAATAAAGAGAGCAGGATCTATTTTTTCCCATTAGGAAAAAATCCTAGCGGGAAAACCATTTGTCTGTATGCTTTTCAAATGGGGAAAAAAAACATGCATGCTCGGAAACAATTCGACGCATTCTCGGAAGCATAGAACTTCATTTTGTCGGCTTGTCGTAGTCTTTTACGTCACCGCGTTCACCGGACTTTTGTGTGACCGTGTGTATGCAAAGCAGGCTTGAGAGGAATTTCGTCAGGAAAACCATTGTTTTTTTTCCGACGGGAAAACCGCTCGTGTGTACGGGCCAAGGAAGCTGCCATCTTTGCCTCTGTTTAAACTACAACTGCCATGATGCTGCACATGTGATCAGCTATGACACCAGCCATTGGATGGTTTGAGAGTTTGGTTAAGAACACAACCAATGGGAGTGTTACATTTCCGACACGTGTCGGAAAATAAACTTTTTACGGATGGGTTTACTTCTGCTTTAACTGCCATATTCTTAAAGGCTAAGTTCACCTTTTATATAAAAGAAAATAGGTGCACATCTTTTTTTGCAGGAAAAAAATTGCATTTATTGTTTTTTGACAAGAGAGCAGATCATTGCACACGTGATCAGTGGATCGTAGGTGCAATGTTAGGCTCCCACATACACTGCCTCTGTATGGGCAAACAGTTCCTGAGCTGAAGGCAGTGTGAATGAACTATGAGTGTGCTGATCAGCGCTTACACGTCATTGTCACTTCAAGTCCATCTGCCGCAGTGGCAGACAGGATTTGTAGTTTATTCACTCACAGATTTCTGTGAATAAATGACGTGGCTGTGTGGACAGAGCCAATTTCAGAATGTGACAGTGGGTGCGGGAAAAAATCCCTGCCTGCTGTCACAGGGGGTTGAAGGGAAGGATGCTGCATAGAAACATGTTACATGTTACGCCCTAAAAATGGGTGAAACATGTAAAATGTTACTAGAGGTGAACCTATCCTTTAAGATTTCTGTTCTCTGCTCATCAAACAGCTACATTCCATAGTCTGGTTTTCCCAGAATCCTCATAAACCTACTGTATATCTTCTTTGACAGCTATGCACAAAGCCTTTGGTCAAGGTACAGTATCGTTAACCTTTTTTTGTAAAATGTGGTATCCCCAGCATGCTTCTATATGTTTTTATGTGAGCAGAGAATACAAGTGTAGTTAAAATGTGTAATGGACCAATGGTTTGATTCAATAAAAATATATTTTTATTAGAGTGAACCTGTACATTGTTCTTACAGAGTAAAACAACAGGTTAAAGTGTTTGTTACCCCAACATTCCAAATGCCTGATATGTGCCTGTTGTAACATGTACTTGTATGAGAAAGTATCCTGTTCTATTTTTTTTTTTGCTTCCTTTGTGTGAAATCCCTGATGTTCCTGCCAGTCCCTCTGCTATCCTGTTAAAAACTGACCACACTAGGCAGGAGAGAACACTGTGGTCAGTTCTCTAGTTGTGCTGGGAACTCAGCCTGCTCTCCTCCAATGATCAGACTTGTCCTCACACCCCCCCTGCTGCAAGCCATTCACTGAGAAAATCAGTGTGCTGTTTATTCTCCTTCCCCAGCTCTTATGCAGGTGAGAACCGAAGGAATGTGATCACTTATAAGAAAAGGGTGTTTATAAAAAAAAATTATATCTATACGCAAATGTTTTGTATCTCATTTCTATTTGAAACTGAATGGGTTGTTTTACAAGGTGATCATTTAAAATCACTTTAACGTTAACCCTATCCCCCCATACTTACTTCTAATTCTAATTTACTACTTCTAATTTCCGAACTCTCCCCTGAGCTACCAGGGACAAAATAAGACAGAGCTGTGTAGGTTCATATTTGCTACCGTCATTGCTTACACAGGAAAGAGAAGGCTTTGGATCGATACCAAACACTAGAGCTAACACATACAGTCAGGTCCATAAATATTAGGACATCGACACAATTCTAATCTTTTTGGCTCTATACACCACCACAATGGATTTGAAATGAAACGAACAAGGTGTGCTTTAACTGCAGACTTTCAGCTTTAATTTGAGAGTATTTACATCCAAATCAGGGGAACGGTGTAGGAATTACAACAGTTTGTATATGTGCCTCCCAATATTTAAGAGACCAAAAGTAATGGGACAGATTAACAATCATAAATCAAAATTTCACTAAATCCTTTGCAGTCAATTACAGCCTGAAGTCTGGAACGCATAGACATCACCAGACGCTGGGTTTTATCCCTGGTGATGCTCTGCCAGGCCTCTACTGTAACTGTCTTCAGTTACTGCTTGTTTTTGGGGCATTTTCCCTTCAATTTTGTCTTCAGCAAGTGAAATGCATGCTCAATCGGATTCAGGTCAGGTGATTGACTTGGCCATTGCATAACATTCCACTTCTTTCCCTTAAAAAACTCTTTGGTTGCTTTCGCAGTATGCTTCGGGTCATTGTCCATCTGCACTGTGAAGCGCCGTCCAATGAGTTCGGAAGCATTTGGCTGAATATGAGCAGATAATATTGCCCGAAACACTTCAGAATTCATCCTGCTGCTTTTGTCAGCAGTCACATCATCAATAAATACAAGAGAACCAGTTCCATTGGATGCCATACATGCCCACGCCATGACACTACCACCACCATGCTTCACTGATGAGGTGGTATGCTTTGGATCATGAGCAGTTCCTTTCCTTCTCCATACTCTTCTCTTCCCATCACTCAGGTGCAAGTTAATCTTGGTCTCATCTGTCCATAGGATGTTGTTCCAGAACTGTGAAGGCTTTTTTAGATGTTGTTTGGCAAACTCTAATCTGGCCTTCCTGTTTTTGAGGCTCACCAATGGTTTACATCTTGTGGTGAACCCTCTGTATTCACTCTGGTGAAGTTTTTTCTTGCTTGTTGACTTTGACACACATACACCTACCTCCTGGAGAGTGTTCTTGATCTGGCCAACTGCTGTGAAGGGTGTTTTCTTCACCAGGGACAGAATTCTTCGGTCATCCACCACAGTTATTTTCCGTGGTCTTCCGGGTCTTCCGGGTCTTTTGGTGTTGCTGAGCTCACTGGTGCATTCTTTCTTTTTAAGGATGTTCCAAACAGTTGATTTGGCCACACCTAATGTTTTTGCTATCTCTCTGATGGGTTTGTTTTGTTTTTTCAGCCTAATGATGGCTTGCTTCACTGATAGTGACAGCTCTTTGGATCTCATATTGAGAGTTGATAGCAAAAGATTCCAAATGCAAATAGCACACTTGAAATTAACTCTGGACCTTTTATCTGCTCCTTGTAAATGGGATAATGAGGGAATAACACACACATGGCCATGGAACAGCTGAGCAGCCAATTGTCCCATTACTTTTGGTCCCTTAAAAAGTGGGAGGCACATATACAAACTGTTGTAATTCCTACACCGTTCACCTGATTTGGATGCATATACCCTCAAATTAAAGCTGAAAGTCTGCAGTTAAAGCAAATCTTGTTTGTTTCATTTCAAATCCATTGTGGTGGTGTATAGAGCCAAAAAGATTAGAATTGTGTAGATGTCCCAATATTTATGGACCTGACTGTAGATTAATTCACATGTTCCTCCATACTCAGAAGTGTTTTCTTCACTCCCAAGGACAGAACGGCAGGAGGAGGGTACAAAAGCAAACCTGTTACTTTTGCTTTAGGTACTCATTTTTAGGAACAGTCGGGTAAAGCAAGCAATCATAATTCACCTGGCAGAAGTCAAATGTGAACCGGTTAAATTTTCCCTATCAGAAGCCCCTACTACGCGATGCGTCTGATTTTAACTTTCACAATGTATGCAATTTGTCTTTTCATCACACTAAAGAGGTTAATACACCACACTTAGATTTAGCCCTGCTGTTCTTTACTATAAATTTCCAATGATGTCTAGGAAATATTACATCTGTGCTAAAATAAAAAAAATCCTCTCAATTTAATTTACTGTGTGTTTTGTAAGTCTGTATAATGTTTTTTGAAACCGAAACTTATCCTTTAATATTCTAAATGTCCCTGATCTGCTTTGCATTTGAACATGACTGTTGCATAAAGTACAGCGTGTGCTCTCTAGGAAAGGGATCTGAACTCTTGAACTCTGAATATCATATTAATGAAACTAAACTTTTATTACTGGGTTAAATTAACCCCTAAATAATATTGCTTCTATACAGAATATTGCAGAACATTTGGAGCCAGGCTTAAAGGAATTCTGTAATGACAGACATATATAGGTCAACCTCTCCTTTTGCTAGTTGCCTTACTGTCTTTGGATTAAATATTTTCAAATTTAATGAGCTACGAGAAGCATTTAGTAAGTCAAGTTAGAGTGATATGCATGCTTGTTCTGGGCAAGTGACAGAGAAAATATTAAGGACTAAGGATCACCATGGAAGCCAGTAGACTTGGACATAAAGAACGAATAATCAGCATTTACAGAGCATGTGTATCCCTTTCACATATTTTCTTTAATAAGAAAAACTGCACACCTCTATATCTGGGTATCATGGGTAAACAATTATCAACATGATTGAACCAAAACCCACAAATTGTCACAGTGCAACTTCCTAAAGTTGGCATAACCCAAATTATCTGTAGTTACTTCACTTTTTTGAATATTGACCTTCATAGTAAACTTTATGAAATAAAACTCAAATATATACCGCTAACTTCACTTTTTACTGTCACATAGATGGTTCGAAATTCAGACGATTCAGCAGGGACAAGCCACATTTTTAATTTTCCTACTAACAACTGACCTCTGTCAAATGGAAATGTTGGAAGAGTTTTTCTCGATTAGCCAAACTGCAGCCAATTGGCTGCAGCTGCTGATCAGTGTATTCTGACAGCGGAGTGGTCTCACTGTCAGAATACAATGGAAAAGCATGGAGGATTCCTCCATCCACCTCACTTGTGTGGATGGGAGAATGCGTTTGTTTGTTTTTCTAACAACCTGCTGGCTTATTGAATAAAAACAAGGCCTCTATGGCCAGCCTAATGCCTAGTATACACAATTTAGAAAATTGGATGAAAAATACATTTTTCAAAGCAATTGTACGATAATGAGATTGTTAGTACACAGCTTTGGAGAGCCAATCACGACAGTTCATGTGAAATTATCCAAAGGGACAAACACAAAAACTTTTCTCGTAGGATACCAGAACAAATTATTTTCCTTTATTCAGTACAGTACTCATCCGAAAAAAAATCTAAAAACCAAGACCACACATGCTCAGAAACAAAACAATACATTACAATACAATACAACACATTACATCACTTCCTGAAGTTGTATTCTGACGTACGAGAATTTTCTTAACTTTAGTGACCTCTTTATTTTCGATATGGTACTAGCATGCAAAAAAATAAAACTGACGATCATTTGTCCTGTAGTCTGATCGTGTGTACGAGGCTAATAAAGGCTAAACAAATATTATTGGCCATGTGCTAAATTAATCGGTTACAGAGCTTAGGGATTTGACAAGAACTGGTCACTTTCAGCCTAGTTATCTCTGATGAACCATGTCACAAGAAATACATTCATTACAATATAATGAGTCTCTTTGTATTGATTTGTATGTAACGTGATTGTAGATGTATTAGTGCATTATTGCAACAACACAGTTAAGTACTGTCCATGATACTTTTTAATTCCAGTAACAGTCCCTTATCTATTAGCGCAAATAAAAAAGTATCACGGAGGGTACACACCTTATTTTGATCTGAAATGTAACTGTTTTTGCAAGTATATATATAAAAAAGAAAAAAAACTGCAATTCAGAAAAATATACAATTGTATACTGAATGTAACTTTTAGTTTTCTTGTAAATACAACCCCACGAATCTAGTAGTGGATTTTCATCTAGAAATTGTATGTAAATACTGAAGTGTTGTCATTAGTTGCAGTTCTAGTTGTAGATGTGGGTTGCCGGGGTGTGTCAGATCCTTATATGCCTTGGATACCCAAAAAGTGAGATTTCTCTGCAACAATACCCCACTCTGTTCCTGTCAACTTAGGAACCTTTGTGTTTTCTGGAATCTTCTATTGCATTCTCTGGAATATAAAGCAAATGAAACTCCAACAGGGAGATAGAGAAAACAACAAAGAACGTGTGAAGACCCAATAATTATAGTGGCGTCATTCATGTAAACTTAGCTCTCTAGTGTTTACCAAAACTGAAATATCATTTTTGGTTTGAGGACCCTTTAGTATATTTAGTATATTTGATCTTTACCCCCATTATCCCAAAAGACCCAAAATGATCACTGTACTGTAAAGTTTAAGAACTAAAACTGCAAATCTTTTTCATGGAATAGTCTTCTTCTATTTTAAGTACTGGACTATAACTTTGTCAACAGACCAAAATAAAATATACAATTTTTATTTTGCAAGTTTATTGTCTCATGGTATCTAAAATACACAAGATACACTGTATGCTGCTCTTTCTGTTTAGAGGAATATTCTGTCAAATAAATGGATGAGATAGAAGGTGTAAATGTAAAATGAAAATCTTGACAGCAAATCAATAGTAAGCTTTAGATGAGCCTGACTCCATTAAATCAATTGAGCACGTGGGAGGTGGGTTAACACTGAGTGATCGAATACTGAATCCTATGTAGCGCTTTTTCTCAACAAATACGTTTATAATATCTACTCTGCGAGAGGCACTATGCACAGTGAAATTTTTTATTTGATGGTAGTTGCAGTAAAGAAAAAAAATCAACAATTGCAGATAAAAGGGAGAAGCCAAGGAAAAAATCTATAGCAAATTGCTTATGTTTAGACTTTCTAAAATCTTCAAATGTTTTTGCAACTATTCTTTTATAAACCTGTAACAAAACATGTCTTAAATGGATAATGTATGGGAAGCAAGGGTCCATTATAGTGCACATACCAGAATAAGATAGAAATTGTTAAAGTATATGTAAAACTAAAACTTTAATTTTGGATAGAGTCTCTGGGGTGAAAAGTAATGGTAAATGCACATTTTTTATTATCATTAGGACAGGAGAAGAGGAAAAATGTTTTACATCTGTTCCAGTGATAACAATCCAAGAGGAGATTTTCCTGGTTAACTTTTAGATTGTAAACTCTAACAAGCAGGACCCTCTGATTTCTCCTGCACTTAATTGTATTGTAACTGAAGTGTATGCTCTCCTGTTGTACAGCACTGCACAAACTGTTGGCGCCATATAAATCCTGTATAATAATAATAATAATAAAAAAACAGTTTGGAGATTTCCTCACCTTGTGTGAAGGGCAATATGCCTAAAAAAGAAAACCAAAATATCTCACAGAGGTTCTAACCATCTATTTAAGCTACTTAAAGGGAACCTGCAATGATGAAAAATATAGAGGCTGCCACTGATGGCACTTTTGGAGTCACAGATCTGAAACAAATATGCAGGTTAGGCGCTCTGTATTGATTTTGGTCTTCCTGATCTGACTGCTTGTTCCAGGCCAGCAAATCAGAAGTTATTGAAGTCAGCTATAACCAGGTTAACGAGCATATTCAGACATAGGTTATAAATGGAAGATGTCCCTTTACAAATTCCCCTTCACAAAGTTGAAACTTTTCAATTATATAGGAATGTGTGACTCCGCAGTGGGGGCACAGACAGTAATAACAACTTGACAAGGGTTTTAACACTTTGCCACTAAATCCAAAACTAAAAAAAGCTTGCCTTTCAATGTTCTTTAAGCTTTACAGCTCCCAGCTTCTGTATCTTGGCCTGCTCTACACTTCCGCTGTCACTCCCTAATTTTTATGAAAAATATCTATACCACAATTAAAAAATAACAAACACTAAATAAATTCTAATTTAAATTTCTGTAAGTATACTGCAGCTAAAAGAGAAGTGTGGAGGAGACGCGCTATCCCTTTCTGCATGGGGTCCGGGCTCTTGATTGGATAGATTGATAGCAGCGCAGCCATTGGCTCCCGCTGCTGTCAATCAAATCTAATGATGTGGGCACCGGGGGGTGGGGCCGAGTCCCACATTTGTGTCTATGGATGCTGAATGCTGGACACGGGAGCGTGCCTGCAATATAACCCCCCGGGAGATCGTTTCTCCTAGGGGGTTCTCTGATGCAGGAAGGAGCCGCTAGAGCCACCGAGGGACCCCAGAAGAGGACGTTTAGGGTCACTGCACAGTGGAGGTAAGTATGACATGTTTTTTTTTTTATTAAAAAAAAAAACAAGCTTTACAATCACTTTTAGGAGAACCCAGCATCAGGTAAGCTAGTGTTAAAACAAAAGGAGGGTTTAAAAGGAAATTCCTCTAAGTTTCTCTTGAAGATGGATTTTAACAACTCCCAACAGTGAGAAATTATTGCTGATTGCTTGTTATCAATTGTGGCTACAGTGTGTTTATTGCATGTTGATGTAAGTCTAACATAAGTAGGTAACAAATGTATATGAATACCTGGAGTCTCAATATACAGTACCTTGACTGCCATGTACATAAAAATCTGCAAAAAAAAAAACTAAAACAAAAGAAAGCTCTGACCTGTGCCTGATATATTTTTTTATATCCTTTTTTTGCAAAAAAAAAAAAAAAGTTATGCTCAAGTGTGAATGATTCAATAATTACTCAATTTCCTTACCAAGCAGAAATGAAATTTTTCTGTGCTAATTTGCCTGCTAGTAACTGTGTTTTATGACTATTAATAGTTCATCTTCTTTGGCAGAGTTGTCAATATTTTAACTCCATCTCCAGTTCATTAGTTTAATCAAACAATTAAAGTTATGCATAATATAAATAATGGAAAAAATAAATTAGTTGTGCTAGTATAAAGTTAATGCACTTCAAGAAATCCTTTCATTAATAATGCCCTACCTTTATATTCCACTGTGGACACAAATCATAGAAATCACTTGAGATCTCATTAGTAATTCTCATTTGTACCGTACAAGTCATTTGTCAGTATTAGAAAAACTGTTGCTAAAATATAGGTGATTTGTACTTGAACTATTTGGTCCCCTGTACGTGTTAATGTGTCTAGAACTGAATTTTACAATGATATCTTAGTATTCCTTTAAAGCAGATCTACCCCATCACTTGTTCTTAAGGCATCGTTAATACATTTTCTGCGGGAAATATACCTCTTAATTAGTGCCATTTTAAATTCTTACATCATCAGTGGCTGACTTCCCTACTCTGTGGGCCAGACTACCAATGATATCTGCACTAGATCTTGCTCATGTGCCTGAGATCTGGAGTGACCTGTTGTTTGGCCATAAGCAAACTCTGTGCAGGAAATAACTGAATTAACAAATTTGCGAAGACTCCCAAAATATCACAAGTACTTGCTCTGCACTTTCAGAACTACTTGGAAGCACTGATGTTGTAGCTTTCACGAGTGCTTGGGGAAAAGAGGAAGCGGCATTAATGGAAATGGATTTATGGAAAAAATTGCCTTGTGCTACAAGGGTGAAAATAATGAATCAACAACCCACGCAATAAATAAAATAATCCAAAAAAAAACGTTTTTTTCAGTAGGAGCTTGCTGACACTTCAAAGTGATCACTCCAACTTTACTTTAAACCTATAACCAAAAACTAGTGCACTCCTACCCTATTATAAAGCTACAATTAATTACCAACTGATCTTCATAAATTAATGAATAAGTGAATAACCAAATTAAAAGAACTGTGACACTGTATTTTGATTTGGTTGCTTACTTAGTTATTTATATATTGATATCAGTTGGGAATTGATTGTAGCTTTATAATAGGGTAACCCTGCACTGGTTTTTGGTTGTTATGCTACAAAGGGGTCAAAAGGTCAATTTTACACAACTATAGCCACTTCCCTACCGCAGTACGTCATATGACGTCCTTGACTTTCAGGGGGGATATCTGAATGATGCCTGCAGCTACAGGCATCATTCAGATATCATTATTTTCTGCCATCGATTCTGTGCATAGCAAGAATGATCATAGTGGCAGTTACACCGCTTGATCATTCTTAAAGGCGACGGGAGGGGATGTCCCCCTCCTGCCGCCATCCGGTGCTTCTCCAGGCACTCCCGTGCCATCGGGAACCCGGAGAAAAACCGGCCACCGCCGGATGACGACCATAGAGATTTCCGGTGAACAGATGGTCACCAGTCATCTCTATGACTGTTGGAGGCCTGGGCGTGACGTTATGACGTCACGCCCGGGCCGCGGATGTAAACAAAGCCTCGGTTGTTAAGCATGAGATCAGTGAATTTTTTTATTCAATCTCATGCTTTCCAGCCTGAAGGAGAGATGTGGGGTCTTATTGACCCCGCATCTCTCCATAAAGAGAACCTGTGACGATAGATTCCTATTACAAGGGATGTTTACATTCCTTGAAATAGGAATAAAAGTGATCAAAAAAAAAAAAAATTAAAAGAAAGTGTAAAATAAATAAATAAAAATTAAAACGCCCCTGTCCCCGATAGCTCGCGCTCAGAAGCAAACACACACGTACGTCCCGCCCACATATGTAAACGCCATTCAAATCACACATTTCTTCTCTTGGGACTCTGGTAAAAAGATATACACTTATGTATTTTCTGACCCTGGCCTAATATTGAGCACATTATGAGTGCCACTATGTTCTTATGAAAAATCCACGATAAATGGCACATAAATCATTTTTGCTTGTTAACAGTTACGTTTGATCTTGGGAAGATATCTTGACAAAACAATCTGAAAAATAAACTGGTGAATGATTCAGTTTGACAGTGTCCAGCCTAAAATGAAAAAAGTATTGGCATTTAAATTGTGAAGGTTCTCAAATTAGGAAAAACTAACAAGTTTACAGATGATTTGTAAATTAAATTAGAATGGTGTGTCCCGTCAGTCCTTACCTCCAAAAGAAGCCTACAATCTAAAGTCCAGTTTAGATACATTCAGTAAACAAAATAGAGATGGAAGCCAGTTAACATGCAAGTATGTTTTGGGATTTTGGGAGAAAATCAAGGTACCTGAGGGAAATATATAAATTCCATGGAAACAATTTTCCTTGTAAGAAACAATCCAGGGACAAGAATGCTTGCCACTTGTCCAAACTGCTTCTATGCTACTCGCTAGGGAATTTTAGTCAAAATGTTACATACCAAGACAACAAAATCCACTAATAGTTGCAGCATTGCCAGCAAGCCTAGATTTACCCTGTCAAACTATTTCTTTCCATTACTGCTTTATATCAGGTTCCTGTTGCTGACTTTTCCCATCTTATGGAACTCCCTACCCCAATCTGTCTGGCTATCTCCTACTTTGTACACTTTTAGGCTATCCCTAAAAACCCTTCTCTTCAGAGAAGACTATCCCGCTCTCACCTAACAACCATATTTCCACTATTTCCATCAGCTCACCCCCCTACAGTTTTTACCTTTGGCATCATTTGACCATAACTTTTAGATTGTAAGCTCTGATGAGCAGGGTCCTCTGATTTATCCTATATTGAATTCTATTGTAACTGTACTGTCTGCACTCATGTTGTAAAGTACTGCACAAACTGTTGGTGCTACAGTATATAAATCCTGAAACATAATAATAATAATAATCTCCATATTATTTTCTATGTATACCAAGTTTCGCAAAACCTGGCTTTAGTATACAGGATCTTAACTTTGTTCTGAGCCAAAGCTTTTTGATGCAACCTAACATCCCTCTAATAAGATGGCCACAAAGTTACAAACTGGATAGTAGTATGGCTTATTGCAGGGTCACAAACTTGAGGCTTACTAAATATAATTGTGTAGAATAAATGACATTGGAAATATTCATCTATTTTTGTACTATAGCTTTTTTTTTTTATATGCATTTGGCTGTTGGACTATAATGGAATTATTTGCATGCCTCCATCCACTGTCCTGAGATGAGGAATAATCCTCTTATTTTTGGGTATGTGTTGAAATGGGACATATAAATACCTTAACCTAAGAAGGTTTTACTGTGCTATGCAAAGAAAAAACTGATAACACTTTTCTGTAAATATAAGAATATATTATACTTAATAAGCACACTCACTTGTACATGTTTTTTAAAATGATTTCTGTGCCAATACTTTATTTGTATGCTCCTGCACTTCTATCATAAATGTGTAATTTTTTTTTTTAGTCAGCTTTTATCTCTTCTCATAACTAGTGCCACTCATCACATAAAATGGGAAGATTTGATCTTTGTAACAAAATGCATTATGAATTCTAATGAGGAGGAAAAGCAATAAACAGAACATTTGACTTGAGTTTAAATGTATTTTACATTTTAACTCCACATTAGCCTTGATATTGATAGACAATAGAGTGCTTTGTTCTGTTACAGATTAAAATGATAAAGTGATTCATCCAACTTAACAATAAACAAATTAGTAAGCTCTTATGGCTTGTCTACACAGGCCCAAGATGCAAGAATGCTCCTGTGTTACCATCTTAGTATTGATTTGCCCTGCCAAGCAGTGCTCTCCGGGGAGGGGAGCGAAGAGGCTGGACTAGGTTAGCATTACTGATGATCATGACTATAATGTCAAAGGCTCCTAGATCTTGCAAAGAAAAAGTAATTTAGCTTGATATATTCTTTCAGTGCCAGAGAGTACATGTGTGTGGTAAGGGTGTGGGTATTGGAAATGTGCTACAAGCTTTCTGCTTAAACATCTGTGGGTTTGTGTAGGTACTAACATACTACAGCAGTACACTTAAATGGGCTCAAATCAAGACCTAAAAAACTATAAACTGCTGCAGATAAAAGGTGCAGAAACATATCTGTAGGGACCTCTCGATTTCCCTGCCACATCAGAATGTTGGGCCCTTATGATAGACAAAACTCCAGCAATTCAAAGGAGTATTAGGTCCTGCCTCTAAGCCCTGCCAGCACACATTCCCATTGGGCCATCGTTATGATGGGCATCTTTAAAATGTTCAGGTAACAGAAAACACTTGAGTGGGAAAAATAAATATGGCCATGAGGATGGGGAAAAGTTGGATACTGTGCATCAGGCTGTGTACCTCCATTATATACCTGATTCAATTTTACAGTACTTTTGGGTCTTCTTTCCTTGGGTCTTGTCAGAAGCTGGTTTGGCATCAAAAGGTTTGGCTTGTGCCAAACCAAATGCTAACAAGATCTGTACTTGTAATTGCACTCAAAGAAATACCACTAAAGGTCCAGTTCACTTCTAGTCTACTAGTTTTCAGTTTCAAGCCCTAATGAAGGGGGTGTTTTCAGATCTCCAAAACGTGTTGATTACCCTTGTGTTTGTCCACCTGACTTTTAGTGGAATAAAGACATATCTGGATCTTTTGACAGTGGTGCAGTGCTTCAATTTGCATTTTTGTTACATTAAGCCTTCTACACACAGGCTGAGTGTACAGCCGTCTGTTCTATAGATGCCAGTCTCACGACCACAAAGGCACAGCGGGGAGATCGCCACACTAACATCATGTTAGTACCAGTACTATGTTGTGTACCAGGCTTAACACTATAAGCCAACAAGACTGTGGAGATCGTCTGGGGTGCCTGGCCAAGAATCAGATTGTCTATATCAACATCAATATCTTAAGATAAGATAGCAATACCAATAAGATAACCTTACGTACATGTCCAGCTCTAATTTTCCACTTTCGTTAACTAAGCAATAAAAACTTAACAATAGTTCCAACCTGTTACCACTCTCTCCAAATCTACAAAAAAACTACTTGTTAACAATTAGTTATACTTGAATTTGATGTAGAAGAAAAGTAATGATTGCTGTGAATGCTACTGTTCCCTGTTACAACACGTTGAAATATTTTAGGTCTTATTTGCCATATTTGTGTTATTTGAGACTCGGTAAGAGTGCATTGTCCATCAATGTGAAAATACAAGGAATAAGCAGATGTCTTAAATGAAACCACAGAGTGGGCATTGAAGGACTGCTATAATGCCAAACTATTAAAATATCAAAACAAACCATCACATATCAGGCAACACTGGAGATGGAAAATATTATTTGTTTCTTGTCGCAGCACATAACTATTTCTCTATCACTTTGATGGATTTTGCTTGAAGTTATGAAACAGTGTAATTTTCATGTGCGAAAATCTTTTTCACAGCTACAAGGTTGAGTTTCTACAGTGCCTCCATGTCCTAATGCTCAATAACCCAGCCTGTGAGTATAAAAAACTTCTCCCAAATGAAAAAAAAAAGGAACTCTGAAGAAACATAAAATACACATCAGCTTTTAGTGGGTCAGTGAAGGAGATGTATTCTCATTGCAAATAACATGCTCTGTCTTGCATGAAATGGATGATTGAATTTAAAAATAAAGATTAATGAAGATAATAAAGAACTCATTAACACCAGCATGGAAGACACTGTGTTTGGGATATGTTTAGGTTCACAGTGTTAGGGGAAGTTAATAAGCAAATACATACAGGCATACACAAACACACACATGCTGAGAGATAATCATTCCAAATTTATTATGTAACTTCAAAGCTAGGCTTCAGGTAAATATATTATATATATTATTAAATTAGATTTAAAAACAATAATATAATGTACTTTAACATACATCTATTATACATGCCGGCAACTCAATATCAGCCTTAACACAGCAGAACTCGAATGCCCTGTAAACACGATCGGATTTCCGATGGAATAAAATCCGATGGAATTTTCTGTCGGAATTCCGATGAAGCTGACTTCCATCAGTCTTGCATACACACTGTCAGACTAAATTCCGACCATCCAAAACGCGGTGACGTAAAATACTACGACCTGAGAAAAACGAAGTTCAATGCTTCCGAGCATGCGTCGACTTGATTCTGAGCATGCATGGATTTTTCTCCGATGGAATTCCACACAGACGATCGGAATTTCCCATCGGACTTTTTTTTTCTGAGAAATCCGATCGTGTGTACAGGGCATTAGAGAAAGGACCAACACTCTTTGAGAAATAGGGCGCTATTGCTTTGCACCGTGTTTTTCAGCCCAAGGATTTGTATACATGGGCTTTAGTTCAGATGTCCATTGAGATACAAAAGTAATTTAAACCAGCCTTATGCAGTGTAAAAAGAGATGACGTCGGCACATGAGGATACAGCAAATATCTCCTAAACTGTGCAAGTTTAGGAGATATTCACGGTACCTACAGGTAAACCTTATTATAGGCTTACCTATAGGTAGAAGTGGTGTAACAGGGTTTACAACCACTTTAAATACAAGCTGAATGCACCCAACATGATTGTTAACAACGTTTTACTAATATCGAATATTCGACTACTATGCACTATTGGGTGAAGCATGCTGTCTGCTTGATGAATTACTTTCAACCATGCAGGCAACCTAACAAGAATAGGTAAGAGTTATTTTCCTGAATGTGGCCATTATTGGAAGCAAGATCTCCAAATACCATCTGTTTTAAGACCCCACTTTGCTTTGCACTAGTTTCGTTTGTTTAGGTCTACCTTAAATAAACCTGTCTGGTTACAAGTTGTCATTGATCCCCACTGAATTTCGAAGCCATACAGTATAGACGCCATGGTTTCCACACATTGCACTGGTAAGAGAAAACTCTATTGTGTTTTGGATTGTGGGAGGCGTTTGGAACAACTTCCTCACATAAATGGAGAACTTATAAACTCTAAATATATAAAGTCTCTGATTACAATTAAGCCATGACTCCAGTTCTTCAAAAAATCACAAGCTAACAAGTAAGCCATAGTGAATCAAACAGTAAGTAAGTACACTGAATCATCCCAAGATCAATCTGTAAAAATTGCCCTTAACCTTCCTAGCGGTATTCCCGAGTCTGGCTCGGGGTTAAATTTCAGCACCAAAAGCGGTAACCCCGAGCCAGACTCGGGATTGCATCGCAGTGATCCAGGCAGTTACTCACCTTGTCCCCTGGATCCTGCGATGCCTCTCCGCTGTGTGATCAAGCTGTCTCCTCGCTCGATTCACACACTTCCGAGTGCCGCCGAGCTCCGTTCCCTGCGGCGTTACGACGCACAGGGACGGAGATCGGCGCCAAATTCAAAAAAGTTGAAACACAGTATACATACAGTATACTGTAATCTTACAGATTACAGTACTGTATGTAATAATTACACACCCCCATTGTCCCTAGTGGTCTGCCCAGTGTCCTGCATGCACTTTTATATAATAAAAACTTTTCTTTCTGCCTAGAAACTGGAGATTGTCCATAGCAACCAAAAAGTGTCCCTTTATGTCAAAAGTGGTTTTAGAGCAGCTAAAAAACAGCGATAATAAATTAGAATCACTCGCAGAATTAAGCAATAGCGATTTGTGGGGAAATTCGTCATCAAACACTGAAAAACACTTTTATTATTATTATTATTATATTATTTGTTATAATTATTTTATAGTTATTTATTTTATTATAATGTATAATTTAGTTTTTTGAACTTTATCATACCCGGGATGTCTACTAGACTCTTGTTTGGACAGATTTAAGTGAGTTATTCCTAAGAATTACAGGCCTGCAATATAAAACGCCAAATTTCCATGCAGAATAATGGTACCGCTTTCAGCACCTAAAATCTGACAGAATCATACCGCCAGGGAGGTTAAAGCACATCCGTTCTTTTCCTTCAGTTTGAACTCTAAAATGTGAAATGTTCCTTAACATGTACCCGTACTCAAATAAAAAAAGGTTGAAGTAAGATATGAGTCCTATTAAATATAATAAGAGATTATTAAAATGTGTTCCTTTTTTTTTTCATCCAATGCCTGGAAGACCCCTGTGTATCCAATATAACTTTTCAGTTTGTGCAAAATCTAAACTGAACTCTTCCCTTCTCGTGGCAGTTCCTATATATGTAAAACATTAGGCATTGTTGGCAAGAAGAAGAATGAATACAGATTTTCCTTATTATCATTTATTTGAATCTATTTATTCTTTTATTATGCATAATATGCTTGCATCAACATTCAGATTAGTAATATTTTCTATTTCTTGGCTTTTTCCATCAAGAATGGGTTAACAGAATAACTATCTTTATCTTTTGCCTCTTGTCTTATCTACCCAGAGTAATGCAGTGTAGCAATTCTATTAATAAGCCTCTACGGTATATCCCTAAGGCAAAGAGTATGAAAAACCTCTTGTGATGTTGCTTGCCTATGCTGTTTATACTTGGCTTAGTTTCCCTGTGGGTAGACTGACATAGACTCTCAAATACTAGCACATTTGCTGGTCATATTATGTACATATGTGATTATGTGCAGTATTATTGGAAATAAAAAGACACCGTTCACTCACTATATCTTTAGATGTGTCACATAGCACAATACTGGTAAACGGTATAGGCTTCTCTGTAAAACACAGATTGCAATCTTTTTTACTTTATATTACTACAGCTTTTTTAGGAAAAGATTGCTTTGTAAAACAGCTTTAAGGTATTTCACAATGAGATTGATTATTTAGGTTTATGATCATTAGGGATGAGCTTCGAGTTCGAGTCGAACTCATGCTCGACTCGAACATTGCCTGTTCGCCTGTTCGCCGAACAGCGAACAAATTGGGGTGTTCGCGGCAAATTCGAAAAGTCTATGGGAGAAATCTAAAGTGCTAATTATAAAGCCTAATATGCAAGTTATTGTCCTAAAAAGTGTTTGGGGACCCGGGTCCTGCCCCAGGGGACATGTATCAATGCAAATTTTTTTTTTTTAAATGGCCGTTTTTTCGGGAGCAGTGATTTTAATAATGCTTAAAGTGAAACAATAAAAGTGAAATATTCCTTTAAATTTCGTACCTGGGGGGTGTGTATGATATGCATGTAAAGTGGCGCATGTTTCCCGTGCTTAGAACTGTCCCTGCACAAAGTGTCATTTTTGAAAGAAAAAAAGTAATTTAAAACTCACTCGCGGCTATTAATGAATTGTCGGCTTTTATCAATACATAGAAAAGTCATTGATAAAAAAAAAAAAAAAGCGTGGGGGTCCCCCAGAATTCAATTACCAGGCCCTTCAGGTCTGGAATTTATATTAAGGGGAACCCCGCCGCAAATTTAAAAAAAAATGGCGTGGGGTTCCCCCAAATATCCATACCAGGCCCTTGAGATCTGGCATGGATTTTAATGGGAACTACACCCCAAATTTAAAAAAAAATGGCGTGGAGTCCCCCCAAAAATCCATACCAGACCCTTATCCGAGCACGCAACCTGGCTGGCCGCAGGGGAAGAGGGGGGATGAAAGAGCGGCCCCCCTCCCTCCTGAACCGTACCAGGCCACATGCCCTCAACATGGGGAGGATGTCCCCATGTTGATGGGGACAAGGGCCTCATCCCCACAACCCTTGCCCGGTGGTTGTGGGGGTCTGCGGGCGGGGGGCTTATCGGAAACAGGAAGACCCCTTTAACAAAGGGGACCCCCAGATCCCGGCCCCCCCTATGTGAATTGGTAAGGGGTACATTGTACCCCTACCATTTCTCGAAGAAAGCGTAAAAAAATGTAAAAAAAAAACACACAAACACCTTGAAAAAGTCCTTTATTAAAAAAAAACATTCCAGCGATGAAATCCAGTGTCCCGCGGCGATCCCGATGTCCAGCGCCGTCCGTCATTGGTTTTGCCTGAGCGGACCTGATGGGGAACTTCCTCCTCAGTGTTTTAAATGTATAGACCCGCCCCTTCTAAAGTTCCCCATCAGGTCCGCTCAGCGGACCAGATGCGGAACATGAGAAGGGGCGGGTCTATACATGTATTACCAAAGTGAGAGAAGTTCCCCATCATGTCCGCCCCCTCGGTATGTCGGACCCGCCTACGTCATTGGCTTGAGCGGTGAACTTCCTTCACTGTGTAATTTAAATTTACACAGTGAAGGAAGTTTCCCGGCACAGGCCAATGACGTAGGCGGGGTCCGACATACCGAGGGGGCGGACCTGATGGGGAACTTCCTTCACTGCGTAATACATGTATAGAGTCTATAGACTCTATAGACACTATAGACTCTATACATGTATTACGCAGTGAAGGAAGTTCCCCATCAGGTCCGCCCCCTCGGTATGTCGGACCCCGCCTACGTCATTGGCCTGAGCGGGAAACTTCATTCACTGTGTAAATTTTAATTACACAGTGAAGGAAGTTCCCCGCTCAAGCCAATGACGTAGGCGGGTCCGACATACCGAGTGGGCGGACCTGATGGGGAACTTCTCTCACTTTGGTAATACATGTATAGACCCGCCCCTTCTCATGTTCCGCATCTGGTCCGCTGAGCGGACCTGATGGGGAACTTTAGAAGGGGCGGGTCTATACATTTAAAACACTGAGGAGGAAGTTCCCCATCAGGTCCGCTCAGGCAAAACCAATGACGGACAGAGCTGGACATTGGGATCGCCGCGGGACACTGGATTTCATCGCTGGAATGTTTTTTTTTTTTTTTAATAAAGGACTTTTTCAAGGTGTTTGTGTGTGTTTTTTTTACATTTTTTTACGCTTTCTTCGTGAAATGGTAGGGGTACAATGTACCCCTTACCAATTCACATGGGGGGGCGGGATCTGGGGGTCCCCTTTGTTAAAGGGGTCTTCCAGATTCCGATAAGCCCCCTGCCCGCAGACCCCCACAACCACCGGGCAAGGGTTGTGGGGATGAGGCCCTTGTCCCCATCAACATGGGGACATCCTCCCCATGTTGAGGGCATGTGGCCTGGTACGGTTCAGGAGGGAGGGGGGGCCGCTCTCTCGTCCCCCCCTTTTCCCCTGCGGCCGGCCAGGTTGCGTGCTCGGATAAGAGTCTGGTATGGATTTTTGGGGGGACTCCACGCCATTTTTTTTTTTATTTGGGGTGGAGTTCCCCTTAAAATCCATGCCAGATCTCAAGGGCCTGGTATGGATATTTAGGGGGAACCCCACGCCATTTTTTAATTTTTTTTCGGTGGGGTTCCCCTTAATATCCATACCAGACCTGAAGGGCCTGGTAATTGAATTCTGGGGGACCCCCACGCTTTTTTTTTATTTTTATCAATGACTTTTCTATGTATTGATAAAAGCCGACAATTCATTAATAGCCGCGAGTGAGTTTTAAATGACTTTTTTTCCTTCAAAAATGACACTTTGTGCAGGGACAGTTCTAAGCACGGGAAACATGTGCCACTTTACATGCATATCATACACACCCCCCAGGTACGAAATTTAAAGGAATATTTCACTTTTATTTTTTCATTTTAAGCATTATTAAAATCACTGCTCCTGAAAAAACGGCCATTTTTAAAACTTCTTTTTGCATTGATACATGTCCCCTGGGGCAGGACCCGGGTCCCCAAACACTTTTTAGGACAATAACTTGCATATTAGCCTTTATAATTAGTACTTTAGATTTCGAACGTTCGAGTCCATTGTATTTAATAGGGTTCTAAAGTTCACACGAACATTTTGTCTGTTCGCAGGTTCTGGTGCGAACCGAACAGGGGGGTGTTCGGCTCATCCCTAAAGATCATCATAATATTATTTTTATCAATACATTGCATCCAATGTTCAACTAAAGAATTTGTTATACATCTGTATCTATAATACCAGTAGCCAACTAATGGCCCACCTGTATTGGATGTACCACAATTTATATAGTGCTTTACATATAATACATACCGTACATTTACATCTGCCCCTGCCCTCAAGGAGCTTACAATCTAAGGCCTCCATCTTACATACATACTAGCACCCACACACATACTAGGACCAATTTAGACTGGTTATATTTAGCCTGCCAGAATGTCTTTGGAGTGTGGGAGGAAATGGGAGTACCCAGAGCAAACCCACACAGGATCACAGGGAGAACATGCAAACTCTATGCAAATAGTATCCTTATTCAAACCAAGGATTACAGTGCTTGAAGGTAAAAGTGCATTAAGCCGCTGTGGCGCATGTGTCCGGGCCCTTTTTTCAGGCTAAGAACATTTTAGCAAGTACAGAAAATACCTGTTGATCTAGCAAAAAATATAATGTCCTTGTCACTTCCTGTGAGCTAAAAACAAACATCCTTATCTTTCCTGTGTAAACTACTAATCCAATCGATCCAACATTTAATGAAGATGAACAAAAGGCAGACATGTTTGAAGTCCAGCCTGTTTGTAAACCATGGCTACTTCCATAGATACAATAGAGAAATGAGTGTAGCTATAAAGGGACAGAAGGTGCATTATTTACAGGATTTCTAGGCGAAAATAAAGTAATAAAGAAGCCTTGAAAAAAAAAGAAAACAAATGTTGATACCACATCTGAGGACTGGTAGCTGCCATATATTACTTTTGTTTTCAAATTTATATACAGTATCTCACAAAAGTGAGTACACCTCTCACATTTTTGTAAATATTTTATTATATCTTTTCATGTGACAACCCTGAAAAAATTACACTTTGCTACAATGTAAAGTAGTGAGTGTACAGCTTGTATAACAGTGTAAATTTTAGACATGTGCACACTGAAATATTTCGTTTCGGAATTTCGTTTTCGTCCGAATTTTTTTTTTATTTAGTTACTCCTGAAATTTGTTTTTATTAATTTCGTTTTTCGTTAAAAAATGCATTCGTCCGAAAAGCCAAATTAATTAAGGTCGAATCTGTCATTGAAGGCTTATGGTGTCTGTCGAATGTTCTAAGAAGATTCGACGGAGCAGCGAAACTGTACGACGCCACAATCGTACATTTCCGGTCGAATGTTCCACCTACAAGCTATAGTAGAATTCTAATGTTGTATGACTAGTAATAATTATATTTATTAATTATTATTACTAGTCAACCAACATTAGAATTCTTCTATAGCCTATGGGCAGAGCATTTCACCATAAATGTCAGCTCGCTGCGATCGTATGTTTTTAGCTACTTCGTTGAATCTTCATTTCTCTATAATGTCGAATCTTTTCTCTCTATGTAAAATAATATTGGACTAACAGAGTTAAGGTTAGGCACATTCGACCGCAGGTTCGATAGACACAGATTGTTATTGTCAGCGTCATGTCGAATCTCCAATCTATATCAAACTGTTGTCGCGACGAAAATAAAAAAAGCATTTGTTTATGCCGGATATTTCGGTTTTCGGATTCTGCGCTTTCGTTATCGTTTGTTAAAACGATAACGAAAATACCTGAAATTCGGACGAAAATGCATTCGGACGAAAATTAATGCACATGTCTAGTAAATTTACTGTGCCCTCAAAAGAACTCAACACACAGCCATTAATGTCTAAACCACAGGCAACAAAAGTGAGTACACCCCTAAGTGAAAATGTCCAAATTGGGCACCCCATGGCAAAGTACTCTCTAAGGATCTGAAAAAAAGAATTGTTGCTCTACATAAAGATGGCCTAGGCTATAAGAAGATTGCCAAGACCTTGAAACTGAGTTGCAGCATGGTGGCCAAGACCATACAGTGGTTTAACAGGACAGAATCCACTCAGAACAGGCCTCGCCATGGTCGACCAAAGAGGTTGAGTGCGCGTGTTCAGCGTCATATCCAGAGGCTGTCTTTGGGAAATAGACATATGAGTGCTGCCAGCATTGCTGCAGAGGTGGAAAGGGTGGGGATCACCCTGTCAGTGCTCAGACCATATGCCGCATACTGCATCAAATTGGTCTGCATGGCTGTCATCCCAGAAGGAAGCCTCTTCTAAAGATGATGCACAAGAAAGCCTGAAAAACTGTTTGCTGAAGACAAGCAGACTAAGGACATGGATTACTGGAACCATGTCCTGTGGTCTAATGAGGCCATGATAAACTTATTTAGTTCAGATTGTGTCAAGCGTGTGTGGCGCCAACCAGGTGAGGAGTACAGAGACAAGTGTGTCTTGCCTACAGTCGAGCATGGTGGTGGGAGTGTCATGGTCTGGGGCTGCATGAGTGCTGCCAGGACTGGGGAGCTACAGTTCATTGAGGGAACCATGAATGCCAACATGTATTGTGACATACTGAAGCAGAGCATGATCCCCTCCATTTGGAGACTGGGCCGCAGAGCAGTATTCCAGAGTTATAACGACCCCAAATACACCTCCAAGAAGACCACTGCCTTGCTAAAGAAGCTGAGGGTAAAGGTGATGGACTGGCCAAGCATGTCTCCAGAGCTAAACACTATTGAGCATATGTGGGGCATTCTCAAAGGGAAGGTGAAGGAGCACAAGGTCTCTAATATCCACCAGCTCTGTGATGTGGAAGAGGACTCCAGAGGCAACCTGTGGCGCTCTGGTGAATTCCATGCCCAAGAGGGTTAGGACAGTGCTGGAAAATAATGGTGGCCACACAAAATATTGACACTTTGGGCCCAATTTGGACATTTTCACTTAGGGGTGTACTTTTGTTGCCTTTAATGGCTGTGTGTTGAGTAATTTTGAGGGGACAGCAAATTTACACTGTTATACAAGCTGTACACTCACTACTTTACATTGTAGCAAAGTGTAATTTCTTCAATGTATTCACATGAAAAGATATAATAAAATATTTACAAAAATGTGAGGGGTGTACTCACTTTTGTGAGATACTGTATGCTTTAACCACTTAACGACCGCTCACTGTATATGTACGTCGGCAGAATGGCACCGACAGGCACAATCACGTACAGTGTACGTGATTGCCTTTGTACAGTTGGGGGGTCCGATCGGACCCCCCTCCTATACAGTGAGCGGTCGGTATTCATTGGGGAGCGATCCGACATGAGGGGGCGGCCATTTGATTCTGGCCACCCCCCCGCGATCGCTCCCGGCGAATGGAAATGCTCCCTCTGCTGTGTAATGTTTACACAGGCAGAGGAAGCAGGAGGCGCTCACATATACCGAGCGCCGTACAAGAGAAGACACACAGGTCAGTACACTAACACTACACTGACACCAGGACACATAGGTACACAAATCGCCCCCCCAGGCCCCCCCAGATCACCCCCCAGCCCCCAGTCACAGTGTCACTGATTGCAGTGACCATTTATTTACTGATCACTGCAATCAGTGACATTTGTGACTGTAAAAGTGTCACTACATTTAGTTTTAGGTCCAGTGTAGCCCCCTAACCCCCCCTAATAAAGGTTTAACCCCCTGATCACCCCCCAGATAACCCTTTCACCCCCTAGCACCGCCGTCGCTAAGCGATCATTTTTCTGATCGCTGTCTTAGCGTCGGTGATGCAGATCGGTAGCCAGTTATTTTTTTTAGGTTCGCCGCAGGTTTTTATAGCATCGGGTACCCCCATAAATTATCTAATAAAGGTTTAACCCCCTTAATCGCCCCCCAGGTAACCCTTTCACCCCCTATCACGACTGTCGCTAAGCGATCATTTTTCTGATCGCTGTCTTAGCGTCGGTGATGCAGATCGGTAGCCAGTAATTTTTTTTAGGTTCACCGCAGGTTTTTATAGCGTCAGGTACCCCCATAAATGATCGAATAAAGGTTTAACCCCTTGATCGTCCCCAGGTAACCCTTTCACCCCCTATCACCACTGTCGCTGAGCGATCATTTTTCTGATCGCTGTCTTAGTGTCAGTGATGCAGATCGGTAGCCAGTAATTTTTGTTAGGTTCGCCGCAGGTTTTTGTAGCGTCAGGTACCCCCATAAATTATCTAATAAAGGTTTAACCCCCTTGATCGCCCCCCAGGTAACCCTTTCACCCCCTATCACCACTGTCGCTAAACGATCGTTTTTCTGATCGCTGTCTTAGTGTCGGTGATGCAGATCGGTAGCCAATAATTTCTTTTAGGTTCGCCGCAGGTTTTTATAGCGTCAGGTACCCCCATAAATTATCTAATAAAGGTTTAACCCCCTTGATCGCCCCCCAGGTAACCCTTTCACCCCCTATCACCACTGTCGCTAAGCGATCATTTTTCTGATCGCTGTCTTAGCGTCGGTGATGCAGATCGGTAGCCAGTAATTTTTTTTAGGTTCGCCGCAGGTTTTTATAGCGTCAGGTACCCCCATATATTATCTAATAAAGGTTTTAACCCCCTAATTGCCCCTAGTTAACCCTTTCACCAGTGATCACCATATAAGTGTTACGGGTGACGCTGGTTAGTTAGTTTGCTTTTTATAGTGTCAGGGCACCCACCGTATATATAACCCAATAAAGGTTTAACCCCCTGATCGCCCGGCGGGTGATATCAATTAGGTTTTAGCGTCAGAGAGGGTCTGCGTTACACCCCAGGCAGCGTCAGGTTAGTGCCAGTAACGCTAACACCCACACGTGAAGCATACACCCCCCTTAGTGGTATAGTATCTGATCAGATCAATATCTGATCTGATCAGATCTATACTAGCGTCCCCAGCAGTTTAGGGTTCCCAAAAACGCAGTGTTAGTGGGATCAGCCCAGATACCTGCTAGCACCTGCCTTTTGCCCCTCCGTCCAGCCCAGGCCACCCAAGTGCAGTATCGATCGATCACTGTCACTTACAAAACACAACACACATAACTGCAGCGTTCGCAGAGACAGGCCTTATCCCAGTGCTGTAGGAGGTGATTTCACCACCACAGTTAAAAAAAAAGCATATATGCCGAAGCATTGGGGCAGCAGGGGCGGAGGAGCGATTTTGCTCCTAATGCCGCGTACATACGGTCGAAATTCCGACGGAGGCTTGCCCGTGGAAAAGTCCGGCCATGTGTGTGTGGCATAACTTTTTTGCGGGAGGATGCCCCCATGCTTCGGCATATATAAATGGTGCATGTATGCCCATCATTAGAAGTGGGTGGATGAAGGGCGGTATTCTAATGGTGGGCATACCCACCGATCAATCTCTTTTTTCGTTCAGCCAACTGGCTGCATGAAAAAAAAAGATTACAATACATGTCCAACAAGGACCAGCAACGTACTGGTATGTTGCTGGACTTTGAATGTTTATACCAGAATGATGCCTGTGGGTTTAGGTATCATCTTGGTATCATTCTTTTCAGCCAGCGGCCGGCTTTCATGTAAAAGCAATCCTAGTGGCTAATTAGCCTCTGGACTGCTTTTATAAGCAGTGGGAGGGAATGTCCCCCCCCGGATATAAAAAGCGCCATTGGGAAATTGGGAAAGCATTTTATGACACCGATCTTGGTGTGGTCAGATGCTTTGAGGGCAGAGGAAAGATCTAGGGTCTAGAAGACCCCAGTTTTTTAAAAAAAGAGTACCTGTCACTACCTATTGCTATCATAGGGGATATTTACATTCCCTGAGATAATAATAAAAATGATAAAAAAAAATAAATGGAAGGAACAATTTAAAAATAAAATAAAAAAGCAAAATTAATAATAAAAAAAGGCAGTAATTTTAGCAGTAGACCTCCTCTGTAAATCTAACGGGGTAACCTGTAAAGGCTTTTAAAGGCTTTTAAAAATGTATGTAGTTTGTCGCCAATGCGCGTTAGTGCGAAATTTTAAAGCATGTCGTGTTTGGTATCTATGTACTCGGCCTAGGATCATCTTTTTTATTTCATCAAACATTTGGGCAATATAGTGTGTTTTAGTGCATTAAAATTAAAAAAAGTGTATTTTTTCCCCAAAAAATGCATTTCAAAAATCGCTGCGCAAATACTGTGTAGAAAAAAAAACTGCAACACCCACCAATTTAATCTGTAGGGCCTTTGCTTTAAAAATATATATAATGTTTGGGGGTTCAACATAATTTTCTTGCAAAAAGAAAATATGTTTTCATGTAAACAAAAAGTGTCAAAAAGGGCTTTGTCTTCAAGTGGTTAGAAGAGTGGATGTAAGCTTCCTAATGTTGTGTATAAAATGCCAGAACAGTTCAAAACCCCCCCAAATGACCCCATTTTGGAAAGTAGACACCCCAAGCTATATACTGAGAGGCATGTCGAGTCCATGGAATATTTTATATGTTGACACAAGTTGCGGAAAAAATACAATTTATTTTTTTTTGCACAAAGTTGTCACTAAATGATATATTGCTCAAACATGTCATGGGCATATGTGGAATTACACCCCAAAATACATTCTGCTGCTTCTCCTGAGTACGGGGATAACACATGTGTGAGACTTTTTGGGAGCCTAGCCACGTACGGGACCCCAAAATCCAAGCACCGCCTTCAGGCTTTCTAAGGGTGTAAATTTTTGATTTCACTTCTCACTGCCTATCACAGTTTCGGAGGCCATGGAATGCCCAGATGGCACAAAACCCCCCCAAATGACCCCATTTTGGAAAGTAGACACCCCAAGCTATTTGCTGAGAGGTATTGTGATTATTTTTCAGATCTCGCTTTTTGTCACAAAGTTTTGAAAATTGAAAAAAAAAAATATATATATATATATTTTCTTTCTTCATTTTCAAAAACAAATGAGAGCTGTAAAATACTCACCATGCCTCTCAGCAAATAGCTTGGGGTGTCTACTTTCCAAAATGGGGTCATTTGGGGGGGTTTTGTGCTATTTTGGCATTTTATGGCCTTCAAAACTGTGATAGGTAGTGAGGAGTGAAATCAAAAATTTGTGCCTAGAAATCCTGAAGGCGGTGCTTGGTTTTTGGGGTCCCGTACGCAGCTAGGCTCCTAAAAAGTCCCACACATGTGGTATTCCCATACTCAGGAGAAGCAGCAAAATGTATTTTGGGGTGCAATTCCACATATAACCATGGCATGTGTGAGCAATATATCATTTAGTGACAACTTTTTGTAATTTTTTATTTTTTTTTGTCATTATTCAATCACTTGGGACAAAAAAATAAAAAATACTCAATGGGCTCAACAGGCCTCTCAGCAATTTCCTTGGGGTGTCTACTTTCTAAAATGGGGTCATTTGGGGGGTTTTGTGCTATTTTGGCATTTTATGGCCTTCAAAACTGTGATAGGTAGTGAGGAGTGAAATCAAAAATTTGCGCCCTTAGAAATCCTGACGGCGGTGCTTGGTTTCCGGGGGCCCGTACGTGGCTAGGCTCCCAAAAAGTCCCACACATGTGGTATCCCCGTACTCAGGAGAAGCAGCAAAATGTATTTTGTGGTGCAATTCCACATATAACCATGGCATGTGTGAGCAATATATCATTTAGTGACAACTTTTTGTATTTTTTTATTTATTTTTGTCATTATTCAATCACTTGAGACAAAAAAAAAAATATTCAATGGGCTCAACATGCCTCTCAGCAATTTCCTTGGGATGTCTACTTTCCAAAATGGGGTCATTTGGGGGGGTTTTGTACTGCCCTGCCATTTTAGCACCTCAAGAAATGAGATAGGCAGTCATAAACTAAAAGCTGTGTAAATTCCAGAAAATGTACCCTAGTTTGTAGACGCTATAACTTTTGCGCAAACCAATAAATATACACTTATTGACATTTTTTTACTAAAGACATGTGGCTGAATACATTTTGGCCTAAATGTTTGACTAAAATTGAGTTTATTCGATTTTTCTTATAACAAAAAGTAGAAAATATCATTTTTTTTCAAAATTTTCGCTCTATTTCCGTTTATATCGCAAAAAATTAAAATCGCAGAGGCAATCAAATACCATTAAAAGAAAGCTCTATTTGTGGGAAGAAAAGGACGCAAATTTTGTTTGGGTACAACATTGCATGTCCGCACAATTTACAGTTAAAGCAGCACAGTGCAAAATTCTGAAATCACCTCTGGTCCTCTAGCTACCAAATGGTCCGAGGCTTAAGTGGTTAAAGTGGTTGTAAACCCACTTTTGCAACTTGCACCTACAGGTAAGCCTAGATTAAGGCTTACCTGTAGGTGCAAGAAATATCTCCTAAACCTACACGGTTTAGGAGATATTTGCTAAAAATTACATTGCTCCGTGTCTACGGCGCATGCGCGCCGTAGACAACGGCGCATTCATGGGGTTAATCCCATTCACAAATTCGGCTAAGTCCCAGCAATGCTTGGGCTTAGCCAAATTTGACGGCTCCCGTGCGTAAGCGCGGAGTGACGTCTTCGCCGCTCCGGCCAATCACAGCGCCGGAGCGGCGCTGTGATTGGCTGGAGCGGCGATACCCGGAAGTAACATTCCGGCTATCGCCGCAGCGATGGCTGCGGCTGAAGAGGGAGACGAGGACGTCTTCGGGGGCCCCGATCTAAGGTAAGTGATGCATAATGAGCTATTATGCTAGTCATATTAGCTCATTATGCCTTTCTCTTACAGGTGGTTTTAAAAAAAAAAAAATTGTTTTAGGGGTTTACAACCACTTTAAAGGCTTGTTGTACTAATTTTACTCTGAATTGTGCATCTACCTCTAAGGCTTCATGTACACACAGCCTACTTTGACAGCCGGCCGCAGGAAAAAGCAAATTTGCCACGGTTTTCACGCTTGTTTGTGTTTTCTGGCGATCAAAACGTGATTCTTCTGTGTTCAGGAGTGGTAGGTTGAGGGAGGTTGAAGCTCCCCTAACCGCAGCAGCTCCTGAACTCTGGTAAAAGCCTATGTGTATTGACACATAGGCTTTTATGGAGTTTAGTTTAGGAGCTTTGGCAAAAAAAAAAAAGGCTCCTTAACTCAAGTTTATGAGCTGTAGTGTACATGAAGCCAAATAACCTTTACCATGTAACTTTTTAACACTATTGTACCAAAAGTATTTTTTGCTAAAGTGGAAGCAAATTTTTTTTTGGTATTGTGTATCGTAGTTTGGTCAACTCCAATAAAGGACCTGTATGGTTGAAGCTGATGCTGTTGTCTCTTAACCTGCACAGAATGTTGGCGCCATAATTACAAATTAGAACATAACACCAATAATGAAATATACTCCACCCAATATTACAAGTGTGCATTATGTTATGTTTTTGAAATCACAATTATTTAATTAAAATTTATAGTGTTATGCCTTGTACACATGATCAGATTTTCCGATGCAAAAAGTCAGAGGGAATTTTTTCATCGGATATTCCGACCGTGCGTGGGCCCCATCTGACTTTTTTCCATCGGAGTTTAGAAATAGAACATGTTTCCGATCGTCTGTGTGGAACTCCGATGGAGAAAAAAACATGCATGCTCAGAATCAAGTTGACGTATGCTCGGAAGCATTGAACTTCATTTTTCTCGGCTTGTCATAGTGTTTTACGTCAACGCGTTTTGGACGATCGGAATTTGGTCTGACAGTGTGTATGCAAAACAGCTTGAACAGAATTCCGACGGAAAATTCCATCAGATTTTATCCCATCGGAAATTCCGATCGCGTGTACAGGGCATTACTCGTGTAGTTTTAGCTATCTCTTCAATTTTTTTTGTAAAAGTGTTTATTTATTTTTTTCATTTTAGATATCTGAGATATTTTAAATATTAGAGAGTAATTGGAGCTTATCCTTACCAAGCAGTATGCGGGGTATTGTTATTTTGTTGTTTTGTATTTTCTCTGCCAGTGCTTCTGCAGAGTTGTAGTTTCCAGGAAATAGCTTCAATAGACAAAATGGTCTAGACGTCTCTATGAATATTAACACAATCTGCATGATCTATAAAAGCACATCATGTGTTCTACACATGGTCCACTGGCATATGACATTTTTATTCAGACCTGCATCATGTGACACCTAGAGTAGCTTTGCTCTATGTATAGCAATATAGTGCTATATGGAACATCCCGAATAAAACATTTCTAACAGAATGTCAGATTTCATAAACTGTGAACTCATATACCAACTTCATGGTTATTTGCTTATAAATGTTTAAGTTGGGGTTTCACATTCTGTCACTATTTTTTTCTAACATCTCCTTCTAAGTTACACTATAAATGTGGAAGCATTTGCTATCCCTTAAAGAGAGACCATCATGGAGAAAACAACCCTAAACTAGTTTCAGTCTAAAGCCCTGTACACACAGGCCAAATGTCAGGAGACAAGGGTTGGTTCAGAAAAAAATTGCCGACATTCGGCCCATGTGTATGTCGGTCTGTCCAACAGAAGCCAGACTTTTGGTCGACTTCTGTCGGACAAGCATGCTGGAAAACCAGCAGCCGACCAACTCCCGATCAGCGCTCTCAGCCATTGTCAGAGAGTGTTGATCGGAGTGTTTTGGCAAGGGGGCCGCACTCCTGTCAGAACACAACAGCTCAGCGGGGGAGATCGCTGTACTAACCTTGGATGGTTAGTACAGTGGCTCTGACCAGAGCTGTCATTTTTTTTTTCATGCAACTCAGCGGAAAAAAAAACGTAGTGTGTACGTGGCTTATGGACCCTTTCACACTGATGCACTTTTTATTTGTCCGATTGACTTACAATGGAAGGTGCCTTTTTGGTCCGCTTTTGAAAACTGCACCAAAGATGCAGCATGCCGGTCTCATAGTGCAGTGCTCCTGCAGTGTGAACATTTACATAGGATTTAATGGGGAATATTTTTTTTGCGCCTTTGTTGCCCTGAAAAAGCATTGAAAAAGTGAAACAGTTTGAAAGGGGCCTAAATTGCAGACACATACATGCAGCAGCCACTGCAATCTCTACTGTCATATCTGAATGAAAGCTCTGACATTTTGAGGTATTGGCGGATTTTACACTAAGTTTCACCATATTATAGATTTATACTGATCCATGACTATGATGGTCAACCTCATTTGCTAATAGGAATGAGCCTATTCAATTTCTGCATATGCAAGATCCATTTTCAAAAGATGTATGGTTAGCTAATACAGGGTTTAGCTTAAAAAATGTAAACAACTGCTATGGCAGAAATGTGCTACTATTTAAAAATGTGTACTTTTAAATACCAGTTATGTGTAATATTTTTTTTTTTTTTAACTATTGAATTAAAGATTATTTATAATCTATATAATTCCGTTCTAAAAAAATAAAATACATTATATATATATATATATATATATATATATATATATATATATATATATATATATAGTATATACCTACACACTGTTAAAGACTGGCTTTGTAGGTTGGATATCCTGCTCATTGAGTGGCTTGATCAGCTGAAACTGTGACCTGTCTACCTGCCAGTTCTTTTCTCTACAGTGTGTCTCACTAAAGCTGAGAGCATAACATAGCATGGGACATCAGATATCCCAGAAGGGAAGACAAGTTCATATAAAGTACTCTTTCTAAAAATGATACTGTTCCCAATGCTACTGAGGAAAAATAAGAAACAAATATGAACACATTATAAAAACTTCACTTTTTGAGTAATGTGACCGTGAACGTGAAAATACAGCTTAAATATTTTCACTTTGATAAAAATGATTTACAGCACCTAAAATAAAAGCACCATAAAACACATTAATGCAATGCCTTCCTTGATATGTAAATGGCAACTGCTCTCGAAAACATGTACAAAGACAGCCAGATAGAGAGAAAGTGATAAATAGAGAGATACTGTCGATAGATAGATAGATAGATAGATAGATAGATAGATAGATAGATAGATAGATAGATAGATAGATAGATAGATAGTCTGACAGCAACGCTCCACTGGATATGTTATGGCAATCGTGCTTACCACATGGCCATTCTACATTTTGTAGAGGGTGGCAGTGGCTTTGGCAGGGCTTTTTTTCAGCTGTAATTTGGTTGAACTCAGTTCCACCACCTCTGGCTCAGGCCCTGCTCACCACTGTCACTTGTAAACACAAAAGTTCAGCTTCTGTGTTTACATGTTTACAAGTGACAGCTTGTCTCCCAATGGCTCCCTCAGATCTTATCTGGCTCCTACTGAGTGCAGGATGGGGACAAGCGAGAAGCAGGTGCATGGGCTACAGTGAAGATGCTGACACCCCCACTGGATGATCTCCCCAAAAGTGAGGGAGGCAGAGCCAACTACAGTGTGCAGGGAGGTACTAGAGCAGATTGGGTGCTTCAGCATAATACAGCAACAGAAGTGAGACATGTAGAAGATGGTGGAGCTTTTAAGGGGGTGGGGAGAAGATGTGGGCAGTGGAGGGGGTTGCATGTAGAGTTTAGAGCTGAAGAGGGTGGAAAGTGAAATGTGCATGAGGGAAGCAGGGGTAGCGCACCCCTGAACTCTGCACTCTGTGTGTAAACTCCTCCCCCCGAACTCTTCACCCTGTATCTAATGCACTCCTGGTATTTAATGCCCCTTTAAGACCCTCCCACTGTTAATAAAATTTGGAAAACACCCACTATTTGATGCGGTATGGAGAGTGTGTGTGCGTGTGTGTGTGTGGGGGGGGGGGTGGTCATGGTTGAGTTCCTGTACCCATGGGCTTTGGAAATAAACAAAGAGAGCCTCTATCTGAAATTTTTACTGCACCCTTTTCTAGTATCATCTTTTTTCTAGTATGTACATTCAAAATTCGGTGATCAATGTACATACTGTACTTGTAGTTAGTCCTTAAAGAGGATCTTCAGGCTGTATGAAAAAATTAAAAGTCTGCAGCTACAAATACTGTACCTGCTCACTTTTATTAACCACTTCAGGCCGGGGCCAATTCTGACACTTTGCTCCTACATGTAAAAATCATAATTTTTTTGCTAGAAAATTACATAGAACCCCCAAACACTATATATGTTTTTTTAGCAGACCCTAGAGAATTGCATTTTTTTATCTCGCACGGTATTTGCGCAGCAATTTTTCAAGCACTTTTTTTGGGAACAAAAAAAACAATTTCATGCTTTAAAAAAAACAAAACAGTAAAGTTAGCCCAATTTTTTTGCATAATGTGAAAGATGAAGTTACGTCGAGTAAATAGATACCTAACATGTCATGCTTCAAATTTGCACACGCTCGTGGAATGGCGCCAAACTTCGGTACTTAAAAATACCCATAGGCACCGCTTAATTTTTTTTTACTGGTTACATTTTTTAATTACAGAGAAGGTCTAGGGCTAGAATTATTGCTCTCACTCTAACGTTCGCGGCGACACCTCACATGTGTGGTTTGAACACCGTTTTCATATGTGGGCGGGACTTACGTATGCGTACGCTTCTGCATGCGAGCACACAGGGAGAGGGGCACTGTAAAAAAAATTATTGTTAATTTTACTTATTTTTTTTTATTTTGACACTTTAAAAAAATAAATAAAATTTGATCACTTTTATTCCTATTACAAGGAATGTAAACATCCCTTGTAATAGGAATATGACATGACAGGTCCTCTTTACAGTGATATATGGGGTCAATAAGAGCTCGGAAGCCTAAAAAAAACAAAAAAAACGATCACTGCTTCAAAGCCGAAGCGTTTTTTTGAATGCAGAGGCCGGGTGTGAAGTCATGACATCGCGCCTGGCCTCCGACGATCATAGAGACTCCGGCGACCATCTGATCCGCCGTAAATCTCTGTGATCAACATCCGGGCCCGGCGGATCCTGTCACTGACTCACCGATCGCACAGGTGAGTCGGGAGAAGCACCGGAGGGCGGCGGGAGGGGGGAACGTCCCCTTTCGCTGCCCGTAAGAACAATCAAGCGGTGGAACAGCCGCTATGATCATTCTCATGGTGCAGGGAATCGCCGGCTGAAACCGGCAATATCTGAATGATGCCTGTAGCTGCAGACATCATTCAGATATACCCCCACAAAGCCGAGGACGTCATATGATGGCCTCTGGGCCTGAAGTAGTTAAAAGGACACTTACCTGTTTAAGGATTCCTCACCCAGGCCGGTTCTTCACCGCCCTTCGGGTCCCTGGTGCTGATATTCAAACTAGGGGAAGCCAGCTGTCACTCCCTGTGTCTTCATAGCCAGCTTCCCACTGCCCATGTGCGAGCTGTGCTGTGCTTTGTGAATGGTTCTAGAACCTTCTGGGACCTGAAGGGTCCGGGCGAAATGGGAGTTGATACCTGTGAAAATCAGGCACCCGCTCCCTAAAATAAAAAAAAAAGTATACAAAAATAATAGAGGAGGAGGGGAAGAGGTGGAAAATGAAACCTCCCCTTCTGGGTGCAGTTCTGCTTTAAGTTCCAAACAATTACCAAGTATAGGCAATTCATAGGAAGTTGTTCTCTGTGCATTTCCTAGCCTGAAATATTATACTGCTAGCTCTCCACTAAAAGTAAATGTTGCAAGAGGTGGCAGCAGAGTAGGCTCAAGCCTCATGGAACAAGGACCTAGTTGAGGCTCCCTTGACCCCAATTCCAATGCCATTGCTCACATGAATTAAATAATTACTAATTTGCGCATTTCATCTACTTCAACTTCATCCATGAGTGCAGATCAAAGTTTTCAATTTCCCCTGTCTTCAGTAGCAGAGTACAACAGATGGCAAAAGCTCAGTTTGAACAGATACAAATTTCAAATTAATGTAAGCTTTCCAGTGATATCGTGAATATATGCATTGTTTGATTGTTCTCAAGTCCACCTGTTTTCTTTTCACATTCTGTGCAGCCGTTACACATAACCGGAGATGGAGATGAGTTTATAATATATCACATTTCCAGCCAAGATAAAATCTCTGTTGATATCTTTGTCAGCAGAACTGTAAGGAAATAGGGTTGGGTTTTGTGGCTCCTGACCTAGCTTGTAATAGCAGAAATGATTAAGATAAAAAGGCAGATGTACAGGAGCACAATTTAATAGCAGGATAAGTATCTTTAATTCATCTTAGTACAAAATGGGATGGATTTATACCAGCCATTTATTAATTAGAATCACTATAAGAAGTTATTGACGTACAGTATATTGCAAACTACAAAGTGTGTTAGTACAATAAGTTACAGGAAACCTGAGTGGATGACAAGGTGACAAACATTTATGCTGGCTTACTAAAAAAAAAGCCACAAACACCACACAGTAACAAAACTCGCCCTGATCTAAAAATTGGATGGGCTTATGAAAAGTTTGAAACCACACAAAGTCATTTTGAGACATAACCACAAAGTGCATATCTCAAACCCATGAACAGAATACATGCCTATGTTGAAGTTACAGTCTTCTGCATAAAAACAGTTCTATTTATACCCTAATATGGTTAGGGTTACAAAGTATCCATTCAAAACATGTATTTCCCATTCTATAATGGATCACATTTTCAAACGAGCAAGGTTTCATATGTAAATGTCACATAAAATTGTCACCTAAAGCACCAGAGATATTTTTCATTGTAATGCATGCATGCTAGGTAACATGTAAATATAGTACTCACACTTAAAGGGGCTGTAAAGGTTGATTTTTTTTAAATAAAAATAACAAACATGCTATACTTACCTGCTCTGTGCAAGGGTTTTGCACAGAGCCACCCCGAAACTCCTCTTCTGGGGTGCCTTGTCAGCGCTCCTGGCTCCTCCCCTTCATCGGGTGCCCCCACGGAGAGCCGCTTTCCATGGGGGCACCTATGCGGGTGTGCTCCCGAACCCCGCTGCTGCAATTATTGACACAGACAGAAGGACTGGGCCACCCCCCACTCCTGTATCACTGGATTTTATTGACAGCAGCGGGAGCCAATATCAATCTATCCAATGAGGACAGAGACAGCAGCTGGAATGGATGGGCTTAGGTAAGAAAAAGGGGGGGCTCTGGGGAGCAGCTGCAGCAAAGAGGGTTTTAAACCTTAATGCATAGAATGCATTAAGGTGAAAAACCATGAGACTTTACAATCCCTTTAAAGAGGAAATCCATTTTTTTGTTTGTTTTTTTCTTTACAAATACTGTAGCTGCTGACTTTTAGAAATCAGGAACTTACCAGTGCTTGGAGTCAAGCGCTGTGTTACCGCAGCCAGTTCTTTATACCCATGTGGGTTCCTGGCTGTGTCTTCTTGGATATGGGAGCTGGCTGTGACTTCCTGAGGAACCACAGCTGGCTCCCCACTGAGCATACGCAGTCTCCTGAGATATGTGACATATCCCAGAAGGTTGCAGGTGGGGAGGAGCAGGGCAAGGGTCATCATTCTTGCCTAGATGAGGATTGTGAAAGTGGGAGAGGGTACCATTAAAAATTGGTATTTCCCCTCTCCCTGTGTGGGGAATGGGGAGGGGGTAAAGATAACCAGCAGTACTTTAGTTTTTGAGTGAAGTTCCACTATAATTACCTCTCACAGGGATCACATTACCCATCCACCTGCTCACCCACAATGCTTTCATCTGCATTTCTCATGGGAAGGATTGATTCTCCTTTAGGTATTATCAATATATTGACCTTCTGGGTTTAGATGCTGACTGTTGGGTTGTCCTTTGATGAGAGATGATAGAGTCTTTATAATCTTGGTGCCTGTAGAGTTTTCAGTTTAAAGGTTCACAAATGCTTTGTATGTTTCTTTCAGATCTATGCAGTATGTAAAGCTATGCAGTAATCAAGAGTGAAACTGTGTTTTTCTGCAGGAGCTTTCACTAAATAAAAACAGTCGCTCTTTCTCTAATTTAAGGTGAGTGGTCTTGTATTGGCCCCCTCCTGTAGTTTTCTGATGTCAGCCTTTAGGGGCTGGACCTGCTAGGTCTCTGCTCTCTGCACAAGCTATGTGCAGCACAGTGATTATGTCACTGCTATTTTTACAAGGTAATAAATGGGTTTGCCAAGGCATTGGGTGCAAACAAAATGGATTTATATTATTTTTGGCTATTGCTGAATATTGTGACAAGTTAGGGGTTTTGTAGCTCATTGGTAGTGCAAAACAGTGAGTTTACACCATGCCAGAAGTACATTTCAGGGCTTTTTCTGCCCACTTTCATTTAAAATAAAATAAATCACAAATGAAAGTCTTCCCGCACAGGGGCTCATCCATCAATATGACAAAAACCTATATTCAACCTTATAGATTCTGCTCTACTGCTCAGGCCTCATGCCTAGGTCCTCCAGACCATCTAACACAGTTCCAGTGCTCGTGCACAAAACGTTGTACCTTTGTCATCTTGTCCTGAAGCTCACAGTTGCTACATTCTCACAGGCTCAGGGCTTTGTCTGTCCTGACCTGAACAGTATGGTGTGACGTGCACCTCTCACAGCTCCCTTCACACACTGACCCCCTTGGGATGGTGGGGAACTAACATCTAACTCTGTCTCTAACATGAAGCCAGCACACACCTGTGCCATCAGTGTGCTTGTTTCCTAGAAAATCTGGCCCAGGCTGCCATAATAAACAGTGGCATGGCCTCACCCTGCCTCAATATGTTTGAATTATTTTTTTGCCTCCAGTTCAGCTTCAGTGATAAAACAAGCAGCCTGTTTTGAAAAATTATAATATTGCTGTACAGTATATTGTGGCATACCAGAAATGTATTCATGCAAAGTTGTATAGTTTCTAAAAGGTGCACTTTACCCAGCCTGTAACTGATATTTTCAAATAATAGCTAGCTAACATTTATAATTATGAGAATAAAAACAAGACACACCATATTTCTGCTTTGAATTAGCAGACAGGCTATGTTCTAATTCTTAGTATTTCCTTTGAACTTTCAAAAACCAATAGAAGTTAGGGAAATGTAAAAATGAGTAGACCCCATTACGTAATTATCACCGTTAATAGAATGCAAGACCACTGAGCTTGTTTAGTAGTCTGTTCCAAAGCTGTGTTCTTTATTGTATTTAGTAGAATTGTTTTAAATTCATTTAGAATATCCTAACCTGAAATGCTTTTACTCAGCAATGCTAATGATAATTCTCCTTAGTATTTATGTAATACGTTTTATACAATGTAAGATTATTTTCCACTACTAAGTGTTCTGAGTTTCCTGACTTCATGGTATAGAGTACAATATTAAAAGAACAGTAGGTTAGGTAAGAAAATGAATACAAATAAATAGAATATAGAGAAGCATAACTGCAATTCTTTGGGTTAATACTTGATTTGCCTCTTGCAAATAAAGAACATACATAATCCAGTTTACATTTCCATAATCCAAGAACACACATAATCCAGTTTACATTTTAATAGAGTAAAAACAACCATTCCAATTATCTACTTCCAACTGCACAATGCTGTAACCTTCAGCTTTGCCAAAAAGGCCAACTCATTTTTTCAGATGTTAACGCACAGGTTGTGATTTTCAGGGCCAGACCCACAAACCAAGATGCCAAGGTTAAAAAAGAAATGTTATATGCCAAAAGCAAATGCCATTTCTGCTATACTACCCAAGGCAGTAGTAATACAATAACTATAAGTAGACAAATGCAAATAAGTTATCTGTGTCTGGCACAGCATTTCACTTACAGTGGGGTGAATCTAGCCAATCCACGTTGTTCTGTTTTATTCCTTAGAACAGCCAGCTTCCAAAGATCAGACACCTGCAAGCAAAGAGGCAAATTAAAGTTTAAGGCAGCTGAGATTTTGATTTAAAGCATGTTTATTCAAACTGAAAAATAAAAAGATGTAAGATATTGAATTTATGACTTTAAGAACCTTATATTTTATGACACACTATTAACAGCTGGAAGCTGTCTGTGTCCACTCTCTTGCTTAACCCGAATAATACACCATTAGCAAACCTATAACATTTTAAACTAAAAGAATTTGATGCTGAAACGAGATTTTGTGATTCAAACACTGTAACCATCATCATGGTGGGGGGTCAACATCGTCAGCTACTGATCATCGTGAATGATGTTGATCTATATTGCTGAACAATGTAATTGATGTTTACATCAGGGGAAAAAACTGAAGGTGTTTTTCAATGACGTAGATGTTTTTAATCACAATTTACCTTTTTTGAAAAATAAAAAGGGAAATAAAGATGTGATTGAATTTATGACTTTAAGAATCTTATATTTTAAGACACACTACTAACAGCTGTGTCCACTCTCTTGCATAACCCAAAACATGCACCATTGGCAAACCTATAACATTTTAAACTAAAATAATTTGATGCCGAAAAGAGATTTCTCGTTTCAAACACTGCATAAAAAAATTTATAGTTAAAACTATATATAAAAAAAACATACTGTACACACACAGGTGGCTTTAAATGGTGTGTGTCCAGGTAAATGTAGCTGCAATCTGAGATATACCGGTAACTTATTAGGGGTCTTATTCTGAATGTTGTACTAATATCCAATTTAATTTAGCTTTCCAGGCTGAATATTTAAATTGGTAGTGCCTCTTGGATTTTAAAAACCCACAGGTTAGGAGACAGACAAATCGAGAAGGAAATAACTTCTCATTACTAGAGATAGGTGAACTGTGCAAAGTTTAGTTTGCAAGAGGTTCAGGGAACTAAGCAAATACATTTATTAAACCCATATATACTGTGGCTCCAGACACCATTCCAAGTCTTTAGTAGCCAAATCTTATTAAAAGCCAATTGGCAAGATTTTGTTGGGCACTGCCATCTGAGACATGTATCAAGGCAATTTTTTTTTTAATTACTAGTCAGTGGGAAGAGTGTCTTTTAATGCAACTTGAAGGGCAAGATTATAAATACACAGATGCCCCAAATTACATGCTTTAGGGATTCCAAAAAACCTGCATGTGAATCTGCAGAGCAGTGGGATGTACTCCTTTAAAAGTGTTTTTTTTTTTTACATTCTGGCTGCCTTGTTTTTAAACCAACAAGCTATGGATCATGGGGAAAATCTTTGACCAAATATCGTCATAACAATATTTGGTGGTCAACTACATCACCTGAAATTCCTGCCACTGTGTTTACATTCCAGCAGAGATTGTCATGCTTGCTGCCCCCCCACTTCCAATGCCATTTGGAAAAATATGTAAATGGTGTGCTGGCCTTCAAAAGAAAAATAAATGCCGTAGCGTCCCTTAGAAATTTCAAAAAGACCCTTATCCAGCCATACAGTATGGTGGGCCAAAAAAGAGGAGACAGATTCATTCCCTCATCTTGTCCACCAAAATGGACGTGGAGGACAACATTGGGGACTTATCAGAATCTGGAAGCCCCCTTTAGAATAAGAGGGCCCCCAGATATCCACCCTCTCAAGTGGATGAGCACCTCTTGTTACTCATTCACAAACAAAAATGTAAATAGTAAATGAAAACAGTCACACCACAGTAAGTCTTTTATTGGGGAAAAAAACCCCCTGTAAAATTAATAAATAAATACATGTCTCCCGATGTAAATTCAATGTTGACACACAAAGTAGATCCATGTGAATCTCAATGAGTGACACCTAACAGTGTGTTTAACATTCCTGATCTAGGGATCCTCCTGACATCATCAATGAGCTAGTCATAACATTTATGCCATACACTGTTTGAATCTTGGCCAGTTCAGCAGGAACCTGCTGAGATTCAAACTGTTAATGGGCATGCTGAATGTATCAAGTTGATCGATCGATCAACTTGAGTACAAACAGCCTGGGGGATTCTCTTGAGATTATCGCTAGTGGCTACTATAGCCACTAGTGATAGTCACTGTCTTCTCCCGGCGGGTATGGCTTACCCCGCCAAGAGAAAACAATGGCCCGGTAGGTGGGATTCCCGCATCAACACTGTCTGTGTTGATGGGGAAATCAAGTGAATTTCTTTCCCGCAACCCGTGGTTTCAGATAAGAAATTTGCTCCATGTATGGCCGGCCTTGAATATAATGCTACAGAAAGCTGTCAGAACCTGTAGATATGCAACAATATATAGTCAAAGACTACAGGCATGCTACAAGTGAGGACCAGAGACTTCAGAACTTCAGACATGTTCCAAGAGAAAGTCAGAGATTGTCTAAATTGTATAGGATTTATTCAGAGTCTGGGGGCATTCTTCAGGAGACAGTCACAGACTGGAGACACATGACATTAGAGTACTATAGATCACTGCTAGTATACCCCTTTCACAGGTCAATGCTTCATCATTTGTGCTCCCTACAGCCCATCATTCAAAACTGGCTTTACAATCATTCGTTTTAGCATTGTCTGTTATAGGAAAGCTTCAGTCAACATATTCTGAGACAGTGACTTTGTGAAAACATCATCTAGGCCAGGGATATGCAATTAGCGGACCTCCGGCTGTTGCCAAACTACAAGTCCCATGAGGCATAGCGAGACTCTGACAGCAGCAAGCATGACACCCAGAGGCAGAGGCATGATGGGACTTGTAGTTTTGCAACAGATGGAGGTCCGCTAATTGCATATCCCTGATCTAGGCCAATGGCATAATGAACCACCTATAATGCTTGCCCATGAATATCTAATAATGGGTAGTTCAAACCCGGAGGGGGTTGCCAGGAAACTTTAAAATACTAAACTACAGCCCACAACAATGGGCAGAATGATCTCTAACATTTTCCAAATTTACACCAGAAAAGTCAATGTTTTTCTGAGACCCATAAAGTGTATACCAGAAACTCCATAACATTCCCAGTATCGCATAACATAATGTATATTCCATCAACAAAGATCAATGATTAATGGGGCCAGATTATGGCCCGTACACACGATTCAAAAATTGGACGACAGATCATCAGTTTTTTTTGCATGCTAGTCGCATATCTTCGCCATCTCAACCCTTCTCTTCTTTTTTCTGCTACAAATTGTCTCTATGCCAAAACCTCATTCTTGTCCTGGCCCCTTCTATCTACAACAGTTCACTGTCATCCACCTTGGATACCTTGGCATCCCTCACTATGCACAGAATCAGGCCCCGACCGCTACAACCCTGGCAGACAGACAATACCAGAAGCCTCAGAAAACAGAGCCGTGCTCTTGAGCGTCTGTGGCGTAAGACAAAGTCACAGCAAGATTTCAGCTAATATAAATCTGCCCTCCAAAAATTCCATTCCTGTCTCCACGCTGCCAAACAGACTTACTTTATCAATCTCAATAACACTCTCTCACACAGTCCCCATCAACTCTTTTCTACCTTTAATGCTCTACTTCGTCCGCCATTACCTCCACACACTAATTTACTCAATGCCCAAGAGATTGTTAATCACTTCAAAAATAAGATTGAGACAATTCGTCTGGAGATCTCCTCCACTTTACAGATATCTCCCTCACTTTACACTGTTTGTCCTCCTGTACAACCAATACTCTTGTTTAGCCCAACTACTACAGTAGAAGTCAATAAACTTTTTTCTAACACCCACCTAACCTCCTGCCCGCTGGACCCCGTTCCTTCTTAAATACTACGGTAAAGCAACAAATTTACTGTATTTAGCTTAACCCCTTAGCTTAACCCCTTTATCTTTCCTCGCTTCCATCCATTAAAAAGGTTCTGAAAGCCAGGGCTGTCACAATGGTCCCTGATTATTAGCAGGGATCAAGATCTGTCTTTCACCGCTTGGTCTCTGTGCTGGGAACATGCATTAAGACGCTCTCAGCACAAAAACATTGGCTGCCCCGTAATGCATATGTGCATTGTGTGGGTGTTAAAGCCCACCCTTTTGTCGCCACACATACTGTATGTATTAGGCAGTGATAGAAGGGTTGAAGATATTTAATCTTCTACCTGATCTATGATATGCATTCTATAGTATAGTATTTTGCTTGGTGCTTTAGAAAACGTTCTAAAAAAAAATTAAAAAAAATAACTATCAAGCTTTGGATTGCATTAGGCAAAGCACAGGTCCATTTTAATGATTCATAATTCATAAAATACTGACAGCTCTCAATTGTAAGTGTCCTTTATCTTAAAATGGGATCTAACATAAAACAACATTATACAATATATATTAAGGTTGCAAAAGAATGCAAAATTTGCTTTTTTATGATTTAGGGGAAATTTTACATAAATATTGGTGTATTTATGAAGGATACATTGCAGTAACTTATGACATCCAAGGCTCAATTCACTAAAGAATATCGCAGGAGATAATAATTCACATGACACGTTTTTTTCCTATTATCTCATGTGATGCTGAAAATGTCAATTTGCTATCGCCTTATGTGGTATTTACCTCAAAAAACAAAAACACTCAATAAATACCTCATAAAATGGCATTAAAGTCAATTAACCAAAGGAAGTGTATTAGTTAAATAGGTAGTGGTCCAGGCATGCAGTGTTTAACCACTTAAGCCCCGGACCATTTCGGGCCATTAGGACCAAGCCTGTTTTTGGGATTCGGCACTGCGCTGCTTTAACTGTAAATTGTGCGGACATGCAATGTTGTACCCAAATGAAATTTGCGTCCTTTTCTTCCCACAAATAGAGCTTTCTTTTAATGGTATTTGATTGCCTCTGCGATTTTTATTTTTTGCGATATAAACAGAAAAAGACCGAAAATTTTGAAAAAAAATGATATTTTCTACTTTTTGTTATAAGAAAAATCGAATAAACTCAATTTTAGTCATACATTTAGGCCAAAATGTATTCAGCCACATGTCTTTAGTAAAAAAAATGTCAATAAGCGTATATTTATTGGTTTGTGCAAAAGTTATAGCGTTTACAAACTAGGGTACATTTTCTGAAATTTACACAGCTTTAAATTTATGACTGCCTATCTCATTTCTTGAGGTGCTAAAATGGCAGGGCAGTACAAAACCCCCCCAAATGACCCCATTTTGGAAAGTAGACACCCCAAGGAAATTGCTGAGAGGCATGTTGAGCCCATTGAATATTTTTTTTTTTCGTCCCAAGTGATTGAATAATGACAAAAAAAAAAAAAAAAATTACAAAAAGTTGTCACTAAATGATATATTGCTCACACATGCCATGGTTATATGTGGAATTGCACTCCAAAATACATTCTGCTGCTTCTCCTGAGTACGGGGATACCACATGTGTGGGACTTTTTAGGAGCCTAGCCACGTACGGGACCCCGGAAACCAAGCACCGCCTTCAGGATTTCTAAGGGCGCAAATTTTTGATTTCACTCCTCACTACCTATCACAGTTTCGAAGGCCATAAAATGCCAAAATAGCACAAAACCCCCCCAAATGACCCCATTTTGGAAAGTAGACACCCCAAGCTATTTACTGAGAGGCATGTTCAGTCCATGGAATATTTTATATTTTGCCACAAGTTGCGGGAATATGACAAACTTTTTTTTTTTTGCACAAAGTTGTCACTAAATGATATATTGCTCACACATGCCATGGGCATATGTGAAATTACACCCCAAAATACATTCTGCTGCTTCTCCTGAGTACGGAGATACCACATGTGTGGGACTTTTTGGGAGCCTAGCCGCGTACGGGACCCCAAAAACCAAGCACCGCCTTCAAGGTTTCTAAGGGCATAAATTTTTGATTTCACTCCTCACTACCTATCACAGTTTTGAAGGCCATAAAATGCCAAGATGGCACAAAACCCCCCCAAATGACCCCATTTTGGAAAGTAGACACCCCAAGCTATTTGCTGAGAGGCATGTTGACCCCATTGAATATTTTTTTTTTGTCCCAAATGATTGAATAATGACAAAAAGAAAAAAAAATGTACAAAAAGTTGTCACTAAATGATATATTGCTCACACATGCCATGGTTATATGTGGAATTGCACCCCAAAATACATTCTGCTGCTTTTCCTGAGTACGGGGATACCACATGTGTGGGACTTTTTGGGAGCCTAGCCGCGTACAGGGCCCCAAAAACCAAGCACCGCCTTCAGGATTTCTAAGGGCGTAAATTTTTGATTTCACTCCTCACTACCTATCACAGTTTTGAAGGCCATAAAATGCCAAAATAGCACAAACCCCCCCCAAATTACCCCATTTTGGAAAGTAGACACCCCAAGCTATTTGCTGAGAGGCATGTTGAGTCCATGGAATATTTTATATTTTGCCACAGGTTGCGGGAATATGACAAACTGTTTTTTTTTTTGCACAAAGTTGTCACTAAATGATATATTGCTCACACATGCCATGGGCATATGTGAAATTACACCCCAAAATACATTCTGCTGCTTCTCCTGAGTACGGGGATACAACATGTGTGGGACTTTTTGGGAGCCTAGCCGCGTACGGGACCCCAAAAACCAAGCACCGCCTTCAAGGTTTCTAAGGGCATAAATTTTTGATTTCGCTCCTCACTACCTATCACAGTTTTGAAGGCCATAAAATGCCAAGATGGCACAAAACCCCCCCAAATGACCCCATTTTGGAAAGTAGACACCCCAAGCTATTTGCTGAGAGGCATGTTGAGCCCATTGAATATTTTTTTTTTTGTCCCAAATGATTGAATAATGACAAAAAGAAAAAAAAATGTACAAAAAGTTGTCACTAAATGATATATTGCTCACACATGCCATGGTTATATGTGAAATTACACCCCAAAATACATTCTGCTGCTTCTCCTGAGTACGGGGATACCACATGTGTGGGACTTTTTGGGAGCCTAGCCGCGTACGGGACCCCAAAAACCAAGCACCGCCTTCAAGGTTTCTAAGGGCATAAATTTTTGATTTCACTCCTCACTACCTATCACAGTTTTGAAGGCCATAAAATGTCAAAATAGCCCAAAACCCCCACAAATGACCCCATTTTGGAAAGTAGACACCCCAAGCTATTTGCTGAGAGGCATGGTGAGTATTTTACAGCTCTCATTTGTTTTTGAAAATTAAGAAAGACATTTTTTTTTCTTTTTGTTTTCTTTTTTTACATTTTCAAAACTTTGTGACAAAAAGCGAGATCTGCAAAATACTCAACATACCTCTCAGCAAATAGCTTGGGGTGTCTACTTTCCAAAATGGGGTCATTTGGGGGGGGTTTGTGCCATCTGGGCATTCCATGGCCTCCGAAACTGTGATAGGCAGTGAGGAGTGAAATCAAAAATTTACACCCATAGAAATCCTGAAGGCGGTGCTTGGTTTTTGGGGTCCCGTACGCGACTAGGCTCCCAAAAAGTCCCACACATGTGGTATCCCCGTACTCAGGAGAAGCAACAGAATGTATTTTGGGGTGTAATTCCACATATGCCCATGGCATGTTTGAGCAATATATAATTTAGTGACAACTTTTTGTACATTTTTTTTTTTTTTTGGTCATTATTCAATCACTTGGGACAAAAAAAAAAAAATATTCAATGGGCTCAACATGCCTCTCAGCAAATAGCTTGAGGTGTCTACTTTACAAAATGGGGTCATTTGGGGGGGTTTTGAACTGTCCTGGCATTTTATGCACAACATTAGGAAGCTTATGTCACACATCATCCACTCTTCTAACCACTTGAAGACAAAGCCCTTTCTGACACTTTTTGTTTACATGAAAGAAATTTTTTTTTTGCAAGAAAATTATGTTGAACCCCCAAACATTATATATTTTTTTAAAGCAAAGGCCCTACAGATTAAAATAGTGGGTGTTGCATTTTTTTTTTCCACACAGTATTTGCGCAGCGATTTTTCAAACGCATTTTTTGGGGGAAAAACACACTTTTTTTATTTTTAATGCACTAAAAAACACTATATTGCCCAAATGTTTGATGAAATAAAAAAGATGATCATAGGCCGAGTACATGGATACCAAACACGACATGCTTTAAAATTGCGCACAAACGCGCAGCGGCGACAAAACTACATTCATTTTTAAAAGCATTTAAAAGCCTTTACAGGTTACCACGTTAGATTTACAGAGGAGGTCTACTGCTAAAATGACTGCCCTCAATCTGACCTTCGCGGTGATACCTCACATGCATGATGCAATTGCTGTTTACATATGACGCTAGACCGACGCTTGCGTTCGCCTTTGCGCAATAGCAGGGGGGGACAGCGGTGCTTTTTTTTTTTTTTTATTATTTATTTGGCTTTTTTATTTTATTTTTAAACTGTGCCTTCCATATTTTATTTTTTTTACCATTTTTATCGTTATCTCAGGGAATGTAAATATCCCCTATGATAGCAATAGGTAGTGACAGGTACTCTTTTTTTGAAAAAAATTGGGGGGTTAGACCCTAGATCTTTCCTCTGCCCTCAAAGCATCTGACCACACCAAGATCGGTGTGATAAAATGCTTTCCCAATTTCCCAATGGCGCTTTTTATATCCGGGGGGGGGACATTCCCTCCCACTGCTTGTAAAAGCAGTCTAGAGGCTAATTATCTGCTAGAATTGCTTTTACATGAAAGCCGGCTGCTGGCTGAAAAGAATGATACCAAGATGATACCTAAACCCGCAGGCATCATTCTGGTATAAACATTCAAAGTCCAGCAACATACCAGTACGTTGCTGGTCCTTGTTGGACATGTATTGTAATCTTTTTTTTCATACAGCCTATTGGCTGAACGAAAAAAAGAGATTGATTGGTGGGTATGCCCACCATTAGAATACCTCCCTTCATCCACCCACTTCTAATGATGGGCATATATGCCGAAGCATGGGGGCATCCTCCCGCAAAAAAGTTATGCCGCGTACACACGGTCAAGCCTTCGTTGGAATTTCGACCGTATGTACGCGGCATAAAAGGTTATGCCGCGTACACACGGTCGGACTTTTCCACGGATAAGCCTCCGTTGGAATTTCGACCGTATATACGCGGCATTAGGAGCAAAATCGCTCCTCCGCCCCTGCTGCCCCCATGCTTCGGCATATATGCTCTTTTTTTTAACTGTGGTGGTGAAATCACCTCCTACAGCGTTGGAGTCACGGCTTTATGTATCGTGGGAGCAAACGCTGTTGCTGTCAAGATAAATAGATCCGCGCTGCAACTGAATGGCGTACCTGCTAAGCAAATGGTAGTTAACATTAAAACAAAGTAACATTACAGTACAACAGTAAGACCTTACCATGCCATACCTGCAAAGCAAATACCAAAACAAAACCTAGTAAAAAATAAAAAAATGTTTTAACGCAACCTGTGCCTAAAATATATATATGCCGAAGCATGGGGGCATCCTCCCGCAAAAAAGTTATGCCGCGTACACACGGTCGGAATTTCGACCGTATGTACGTGGCATTAGGAGCAAAATCGCTCCTCCGCCCCTGCTGCCCCCATGCTTCGGCATATATGCTCTTTTTTTTAACTGTGGTGGTGAAATCACCTCCTACAGCGTTGGAGTCACGGCTTTATGTATCGTGGGAGCAAACGCTGTTGCTGTCAAGATAAATAGATCCGCGCTGCAACTGAATGGCGTACCTGCTAAGCAAATGGTGGTTAACATTAAAACAAAGTAACATTACAGTACAACAGTAAGACCTTACCATGCCATACCTGCAAAGCAAATACCAAAACAAAACCTAGTAAAAAATAAAAAAATGTTTTAACGCAACCTGTGCCTAAAATATATATATGCCGAAGCATGGGGGCATCCTCCCGCAAAAAAGTTATGCCGCGTACACACGGTCGGAATTTCGACCGTATGTACGCGGCATTAGGAGCAAAATCACTCCTCCGCCCCTGCTGCCCCCATGCTTCGGCATATATGCTCTTTTTTTTAACTGTGGTGGTGAAATCACCTCCTACAGCGTTGGAGTCACGGCTTTATGTATCGTGGGAGCAAACGCTGTTGCTGTCAAGATAAATAGATCCGCGCTGCAACTGAATGCCGTACCTGCTAAGCAAATGGTGGTTAACATTAAAACAAAGTAACATTACAGTACAACAGTAAGACCTTACCATGCCATACCTGCAAAGCAAATACCAAAACAAAACCTAGTAAAAAATAAAAAAATGTTTTAACGCAACCTGTGCCTAAAATATATATATGCCGAAGCATGGGGGCATCCTCCCGCAAAAAAGTTATGCCGCGTACACACGGTCGGAATTTCGACCGTATGTACGCGGCATTAGGAGCAAAATCGCTCCTCCGCCCCTGCTGCCCCCATGCTTCGGCATATATGCTCTTTTTTTTAACTGTGGTGGTGAAATCACCTCCTACAGCACTGGAGTCACGGCTTTATGTATCGTGGGAGCAAACGCTGTTGCTGTCAAGATAAATAATTCCGCGCTGCAGTTGAATGGCGCACCTGAAAACAAAAAATTACATACCTGAAAAGCAAGCATGATAAAACATTGCAGAATAGAATACAGTAAAAAAGAGCAGAACAATAGAGAGAAAATAGAGAGAGAGAGAACAATAAAACGACAACTATTTTTGGTTTTTTTATTTTATATTTTTTTTGTGTTTTGTTTTTTACGTTTTTTTTTTCTTTTTTACACTTTTTTTTGTAACTTTACAACTGTAATGGTTCGGGTCTCTCAAAATGTAATGGCATCTTGGGAGACCCTGTGTAAGTGTGTCCTAGTCTGTGAAATGCTGTACCCTACGCTAAAACTTCACTTTTGAGTGGTAGCGTTCAAAACATTCACCTTGGCAAAGACCAGGCTTGTCAGGACAGAGTGGACAAAAACTACGGGTGTCACGCCTAAATCCGCGCTTGCTACAGACACGACATCTTTTTTGGGGGTGGCTTTGGGTAGGGGTACTCGGGAGGACATACGAATAATGCCTCTCATGCAGCCGGCTTACTGCATTTGGTTGGGGATGGTGAGGTGCAGAACCGCCTGGATACAGGAGTTCTGTGACTATCTCATTCTGGAATTTTAGAAGAGATAACGTCCCGCCTGAAGCTCTGTATAGCACATGAGCGTTCAGCAAAGCCAATTGGAATAATGATAGAGAAACTTTTTTGTACCAGCGTCTCGCCTTACGGTCAATTAGATACGGCGCCATCAACTGGTCGTTGAGGTCCACCCCTCCCATATTTTGGTTATATTCGTGGACACAGAGGGGTTTCTCCACAACACCAGTCGCCGTACGAATTTGGACTGTCGTGTCTGCATGAAGGGAGGTAAGAAGGAAAACATTCTTATTGTCCCTCCACTTCATAGCGAGCAAGTTATTACACTTCAAGCAGGCTCTCTCCCCCAGCCTAAGACGGGCATCTACAAGCCGCTGGGGAAAGCCCCGGTGATTAGGTCGCACGGTGCCACATGCTCCAATCTTATGATCAAACAAGTGACTAAACAGTGGCACGCTCGTGTAATAATTGTCCACATACAAGTGGTACCCCTTTCCGAATAAGGGTGACACCAAGTTCCACACTATCTTGCCAGCGCTCCCTATGTAATCCGGGCAGTTGACCGACTCAATCTGACTGTCTTTTCCCTCATAAACCGTAAAGTTCACTAGATAGCCTGTTGCCCTGTCACAGAACTTGTAGAGCTTGACCCCGTATCTGGCACGCTTGCTGGGAAGGTACTGCTTGAAAGACAAGCGGCCAGAAAATTTAATCAGGGACTCATCAACGCAGACAACTTGATCGGGAGTAAACAAGGCTGCAAAACGTTCGTTGAAGCGGTTTATGAGGGGCCGAATTTTATAGAGCCGGTCGTATTCAGGGTCCCCACGTGGACGACAAAGTTCATTGTCGTTGAAGTGCATGAACCGCAAAATCTGCTCGTATCGTGCCCTGGACATGGAGGCAGAGAACACGGGCATGTGGTCAATTGAGTGCGTGGACCAATAAGCACGCAATGACGGAAATTTATGTGTGCCCATGTTGAGGGAAAGGCCCAGAAAGGTCTTAAATTCGGAAACCGTAATTGGTTTCCAATTTCTGGCAATTTTAGGCAACTGGGGGTTAGTGGCGATAAATTGACCAGCATATAAATTACTCTGGTCCACAATAGATCTATAGAGATCTTCCGTGAAAAACAGCGAATAAAAATCGATTGGCATAAAATCAGCTGTTTCCACCTGAATACCGGGTTGGGCAGTGAATGGGGGAAGTACGGGTTCTGCAGAAGTGGTGGGGACCCAATCAGGATAGGCGAATTCTGCAGGAAGGGCAGTATGGGCACGACGGGCCTGCCTTTGTCTTCTTGGTGGCAGCGGGACACTACTTGTGCTTGCCACCTCGCCAGCTTGAACTGCACTTATGGGACTCGCCACGTCACCAAGTGTTACTGCAGTGCTGGATGTACGTCCAGGCTGTACTAGGCCGCTGGTGCTTGCCAGTTCACCAGAAGGAATAGCGGCGCTAGTACTACTCTGCTCCATGATACGAGAGACCTGCGGTTCTTGCTCCTCAACAACCTCAGAAGATCGGGATCGGGTACGCCTGACCTTAGCAGGGACCTCAACTTCGTCGTCAGAGCTATCTGACGTGGGGCCGCTGACGTCACTGTCTTCTACGGGAAGATATTCTGAGCCTGAATCTGACAGATACGTGACCTCCTCTTCACTATCTGTCATGCTCAGAATCTCGTAGGCCTCTTTACTAGTGTACCTTCGACTTGCCATTTTGGGCTCTAAATTTAGGGGTACACTAGTAAGATTCACAGGAAAAAAAGCACCTGACTGTCGTCAGCAAATATATCAAACGCTACAAAAAAACTGTTAGCGATCGCAGGGATCAGGCCTGTCTCTGCGAACGCTGCAGTTATGTGTGTTGTGTTTGGTAAGTGACAGTGATCGATCGATACTGCACTTGGGTGGGCTGGGCTGGGCTGGGCGGAGGGGCTAAACGCAGGTACTAGCAGGTATCTGGGCTGATCCCGCTAACACTGCGTTTTTGGGAACCCTAAACCGCTGGGGATGCTAGTATAGATCTGATCAGATACTATACCACTAAGGGGGGTGTATGCTTTGCGCGTGGGTGTTAGCGTTACTGGCACTAACCTAACACTGCCTGGGGCGACGCAGACCCTCTCTGGCGCTAAAACCTAATTGATCTCACCCGCCGGGCGATCAGGGGGGTTAAACCTTTATTGGGTTATATACGGCGGGTGCCCTGATGCTATAAAAAGCAAACTAATCAACCAGCGTCACCCGTAACCTTTATATGGTGATCACTGGTGAAAGGGTTAACTAGGGGCAATCAGGGGGTTAAAACCTTTATTAGGTTAAATATGGGGGTACCTGACACCAATAAAAACCTGCGGCGAACCTAAAAAAAAAATAACTGCCTATCTAAAACACCAGCGACACGAATACAGCGATCGGAAAAACAATCGCTTAGTGACGCTGAAGTTAGGGGGTGAAAGGGTTACCTGGGGGGTGATCAAGGGGTTAAACCTTTATTAGGGGGGGGTTAGGGGGCTACCCTGGACCTAAAGGGGCCTAATCCTAACTGCCTTGCAACTTTTTACAATCACAGATGACACTAAATGCAGTGATCAGTAAAATAAATGATCACTGCAATCAGTGACACTGTGATTGGGGGCTTTGGGGTGACCTGGGGGGTGATCTGGGGGTGACTGGGGGGTGATTTGTGTGCCTATGTGTACCTACGTGTCAGTGGACTGTTGGAGCACTAACCTCTGTCTTCACTCCTCGGCGCCGGGAACGAAAAGACCGCGGCGAGGGAGATGACATCACTTCCTCCAGCCTGTGTTTACATCACATGGCGGAGGAAGCAATTTCATTGGCCGGGAGCGATCGCGAGGGGGGGGGGGGGCGGAATCGAGCGGCCGCCCCCTCATGCCTGATCGCTCCCGAACACTTAACGGCCGCTCACTGCAGTGAAGGGGGGTCCGGATGGACCCCCCAACTGCACAAAGGCGATCACGTAGATCTACGTGATTCTGCCTGTCCGTGCCATTCTGCCGACGTAAATCGGCGGTGGGCGGTCGTTAAGTGGTTAAGGAATGTAAAAATATAATAGCCAACTTGGAGTAGTCTCTACCTTTTTTTGTATCAGTTTCTCAACAGTAATGCATAGAAACCTAAATATGGAAAAACACAGAATCACTGGGGTTGATTTAACCACTTTCCGCCCACCATGTAGCAAAATGACGGCGGCCCCGAGGGCACACATCATGGTGATCGTTGTTGCGGCATATCAGTCTGACACACCGCAACTCTGATCTAGGAAAGAGTCTCTGACGGAGACTCTTTACCACGTGATCAGCCGTGTCCAATCACAGCTGATTACGATGTAAACAGGAAGAGCCGTTTATCAGTTTTTCCTCACTCGTGTCTGACAGACGCGAGTAGAGGAGAGCCGATCGGCTGCTCCTCTGACAGGGAGGGTCTGCGCAGCCTCCCCCCCATGGATGCCCACCCAGGACCACCAGGGATTCCACCAGGACCACCAGGGATGGCCACCAATGATGACCACCAGGTATGGCATCTCTGGTGGCAATGTGTGCCCACATATGATGCTAATGTGTGCCCACACATAATGCAGAAGTAGAGAAAAATGGGAATCCCGCCTATATTAAATAATTGGTAGTACTCACCGAATGTATATCGGGGGTGTAATCAATAATAGGACTAAATTAAGAAAACATTTTAAATAAAAAAAATAAAAAATAAGGAGATATATACACACCCTAAAGAGTTAACTACAGTTAAATGTATTGCTTTAAGGAGCAAAGTACAAAAAAGTAATAGCAAGAAAAAAAAACTAATACCCTGTATATAGTCCAAGAAGGAAGTTCCAAAAAATGAAGGAAATTCCTTGGTGGTCTATACTTCCCCACATCAATGAAAACAGATAATCTATGTAAAAACAATGCTGCCCCCCATATATGAGGAAAGCAGAGGCAAAAACAGAAGTCCACAAACCCTTCCCCCCCTAATATAAAAGCACCCCCTATAAACACCTTCTTGATACCCAAAGCCATCTATATACGGATTCCAAGCATATCAATTCCTAAAAGGGACAGTGTGTTTCTGTGAAACACAGATATTTATCACTGTTCCGTAGTGGAATGATGCACGATCCACAACCATGCTATGATATATATATAACCATGGTCCCTTATTGACAATGTCTACGATGACGAAACGTGTCTAAGGGGGTACGCGCTGACGTCACCACGCTCGTTTGGACGGGAGTTTGCTACAGCCGGCCGGCTTTTTTTTATACATGTCCTAATATCGCTTATGTGATGTAAGTGTGATTTTAATTCCTTTAATAAATGTAGTGACGTTATTACACTATATAGTCTTTATATTTTTTGGGTACATCTTCCTGTGGGCTCCATGGAGTCATATCCTTTGAAGCTGTGAGCTATATCCATGCGATTTAGCAGCTATATCCACAGAGAGTCAATTCTATCTGCAACCCAACCTCTGCTGACAGTTGATGTGGTCTGCTTATGTCCCAGTGTTATCTGATACATAACATTTGGAATACATACCTGCCCAAACTGTGGAGCCATCTTTCCATTACTATCTCTGAGGAAATTAACACTGGTGTGTTAATCAAAGGCCTGGGCTGGGCTATAGCCATCTGCCTGTTTGGCTTACTATCTGGTAAGCATATATCCATATAGATTCATTCAGGATTTACGTGGTTTTTGGCATTTGTCTATTCCAGCACCTTCAATTGGAACTTTTCGGACTTTGAAAAATGATTTTTTTCCTCTTCCTTTTTGGACTCATTAGCGCATTTTTTTTCCTTCTATGATATAACCATATTACTACTCATGTCACCGGTCGGTCAGTCAGTGGGGCTAGATGAGAACACAAACAAATATTCACAACAATGTGTGAATAATGATGTTGTCCGAATGATAGAAAAACACCCTCACGGACAGGTGTATGTATTCTCCGGTTTAATTAGTCCCTGCTGCTCTCGTCCTGGTTTTTTAAGTGCAAAAAATGGAGAAAGTATCCCAATACTAGAAGAGCTATGTCAATCACTAAACACTGCAAGTCCAAATGTTTTTTTTTGGTATTGTGTCACAGAAAACCAAACATTTTCACAGATATATTCAATGTAACCACATGCTAGGATTCCGGCAACGTGCAGATAATTTCCTATAGGCAATTGATACAGTGATACGATTTTTCAGTCTGTAATGGTTACTCACGGATCCTGCTGGCAATGCAGAGATCTCCACTGATGTTACGTGGAGATCAATCTGGAGATCTGGAGATCAATCTGTTCTGGCATTACAGGAGCAAAATATGTAAACTTTTACGCTGGGACAGCACCCCTGCTCTATACCTACCTCAGCCTACCTCCCGCTCTCTCAGTGACATCACTTTGAAAGCAGATGATGCACTATCTGAAACAACCAGCTTGAACGTTCCTTTCCAAGGACTATTTTGGAGATCTATCTTTTGCACCAGACTTCCTGGATATTGATTGGATTGTCCTTTGGACTATCATCAGCTTGCTTCGATAGCACTGAAACACTGCACAACCTGGAAATCAATAGAACATCACAGTCGGATGAGGAACTAACTGCTGAAGAATCGTATGCATTGTACATACAGCGACAGATTGATCTCCACGTAACTTCAGTGGAGATCTCTGTATTGCCAGCAGGATCCGTGAATAGCCATTACAGACGTAAAAATCGTATCACTGTATCAATTGCCTATAGGAAATTACCTTCACGTTGCAGGAATCCTAGCATGTGGTTACATTGAATATATCTGTGAAAATGTTTGGTTTTCTGTGACACAATACCAAAAAAAAAAAACATTTGGACCTGCAGTGTTTAGTGATTGACACAGCTCTTCTAGTATTGGGATACTTTCTCCATTATTGCACTTCAACACCAGGACACCAGGATGAGAGCAGCAGGGACTAATTAAACCGGAGAATACATACACCTGTCCGTGGTATTTATTAATTTTTTTCTTGATTTTGCCCACACATAATGCAAATCAGTGCCCACCAGCAATACCTGCCAGTGCCTCAATAGCAGCGATGTCCATCAGTGCCATCTATCAGTGTAAATCAGTGCCACTCATCAGTGTCCATCAGTGCCACCTATCAGTGCCCACCCGTGCCCATCAGTGCCCACCTATCAGTGCCTGTCAGTGCCGCCTATCAGTGCTCATCAGTGCCACCCATAAGTGCCCATCAGTGCAGCCATTCAGTGCCCATCAGTGCTGCCTATCAATGTCCATCAGTGCCCCCTATGAGTGCCCATCTGTGCCGCCTATGAGTGCCCATCAGTGCTGCATATCAGTGCTGACTATCAGTGCCCATCAGTGCAGCCTATCAGTGCCCATCGGTGCCGCATATCAGTGCTCATCAGTGCCACCTCATTGGTGCCACCCTATCCGTGCTCATCAGTGCCACTTTATCAGTGCCCGTCAGTGCAGTCTCATCAGTGCCCATCAGTGAAGGAGAAAACGTATTTACAAAATTTTATAACAGAAACAAAGAAAAACTATATTTTTTTCAACATTTTCGTATTTTTTTATTTGTTTAGCAAAAAATAAAAACCCCAGAAGTGATCAAATACCACCAAAAGAAATCTCTATTTGTGGGAACAAAATTATAAAAATTTTGTTTGGGCAGCATGACCCCGCAAATTGTTATTTAAACAGCGACAGCGCTGAAAGCTGAAAATTGGCTTGGGCAGGAAAGGGGGTAAGAGCCCTGTATTGAAGTAGTTAATCTAAGTATAACTAAAGGCAAAACTTTTTTTTTTTTTTCGTTTTGGACAGTGGAGAGGAATTAGAGCCCCTGTCAGTTTTTATTGCTATCTGTGCCTCCATTAGGTAGATTCACCCTCTCTATTTATTATGTTTACCATTATCATTGAAAGAGAAAGTAAAAGAAAATCACAAACTTTGGGTTGTCCCCAGAAAGGTGAGGAAAAGAGGGGAAATATTCCAATGGGGACCTTGGGGTCCACAAGGGATTCCTTTAATTTGTAGAGATTTCCCTCCACCTCCTATTTTGGGTATGGGGCAGTAAATTAAGGAAAATCTCTCAAAAGATTTTTTATTGGTGGAAGAAGGGTATTTATATATGTGTGTGATTTTTGATACTATTTTTATTCAATATTTGAAATCTATACTGACTTAGTGAGTTGACCTATTTCTACGGTTTAAACCATTTTACCTATTTATTAGTAATAAAATCTGACAGGGGTTCTAATTCTTCTCCACTGTATTCATTCCACTGAATATTAAATCATGAGATAAAATAACAAATGGTTTCATGAGAAACCACATTTTGATGAAATAACTCATGCCTTATTTTAGTAGCTTGTTTTGTAAATTGCAATTTATTTTTTGAAAAACGCTTAAGCCCTGTACACACGATCAGTTTTACCGATGAAAACAGTCCGATGGACCCCAACAGTGTATGGGCCCCATCGGTCTTTTTTCCATCAGTGATTAAAAATAGAAAATGTTTTAAATTTATCCGATGGAAAAAAAAAAACGATAGCAAATTCCGATCATCTGTGTGGAACTCCATTGGAGAAAAAACCCACGCATGCTCAGAATCAAGTCGACGCATGCTCAGAAGCAAACTTAATTTTTCTCGGCTCGTCTGAGTGTTTTACGTCACGGCGTTTGGAACGGTCGGATTTTTGACTGATGGTGTGTAGGCAAGACTGATGGAAGTCAGTTTCATCGGAAATCTGATGGAAAAATCCATCAGATTTTATTCAGATTTTATTCCATCGGAAATCAGATCGTGTGTACAGGGCTTTAGAGCTATTTTACCTCAGATTTAAAAGTGGAAAATACCTCTTTGTGAATTGAGCCCCCAGTTAGATAATATCGTTCAGTGGTCTAATTTACTTATTTTAGAAATCAGATTGCAGCTAGCTTGGCGTTTGATTATGCAATATATGCCATAGGAAGTACAGAACTGACGTTCGGCCAGAGGTGGTCAGTCAGCGACCCTGCATGAACTACACCATTTTTCTGTGTATGCCTTTAAAGAAGATACATTGACATGATAGAAATTTAGTTTTAGTATGGGTGCACTTTAAGTTGTTAATATAATTTATGATTTAATAAAGGAAATATTAAAAAAAAAACATTTATTTTATAAGAAGCAAGGTTACAGTGTGCCATATTTTATGACTTCAGCATACATCACTTTCTGTGGTGAACAAGGAAATACATGTTATCTAATACATTGTGTAGATTGAGAAACTTGATAATAAATGTAATATTATATACAACAGGATTAAAAAACTATTTTTTGTGAGTTGCAAAAACCAAGAAAAAGATGAAGAAGCAGTAGCTTTACTGACTTTTACAGACACTGCTATTAAGGAGTGACTGTTTAATAAGATCTCAAGACATATCACTGACTTTATCTGCCAACACTCAAGATAATTAAATTTTATTTTACCATGATTTCAGAGATCTAGAATACATTCCGTTGTAATACACACTACTTACATCATAGATGTTCATTTTGTGGCTGAAAAAAATATGTTACTACAAGTAATATTGAGTGCTGAAGTCATAGCATTACAGAAAATGGTATACTGATAACATCTTGACAAGCATATATAAATTATAAAATGCATGTATTTTCTATTAGCTCTGGGGCAAATAACTATGAATGACATAGTGTTCCATAGCAAAATTATTGAAAACTCCTCTGGTCTCAAACTCAGACTTAAAGAGAAAATATACAGTATTATCTGAGACTGTGAGAATACATTTTGAAAGATTATTGTGCTGTATATCATAAACTAACTTTTGATGTGCCATTCTTACATGGTTTTTGTATTAGCTTGCTCTTCTGCATTTTTAGTATTGCACTAAAAAGGTATATTTGTAGGTTAGCCTAAAGAGGGGCTTAGTGCAGCTACTCTCTCTTACGCAACGATTCTTAAAAAAAATATGTCAGCCACGTAAGGAGTGTATTGATGTTAGTGAGCCACCTGACTCATAGGCATTGATTTACTAAAGAGATAGAAACTATTCCCTTAAGCAGGCCATAGGCAGTGCAAATTTCTTTCCTGCAACCACGGGTCTCCCCCATCAACACAGACAGTGCTGACAGGGGAATCCCCCTTGCCGGATGCAGACAATTGCTCGGCTATAGCAGCCGCTAGCAATAATCGCAAATGAATCCGGCAGGCTGGTTGTGCCCAAGTTGATCAACTTGGTACATTCAACCTGCCCACACACGGTTTTAATCTCGGCCGGTTTCTGCTGAACCAGACGAGATTTGAACTGTCTATGGCTGGCCTTAGTCTGAGTGAATGTTCATTTTGCAAAGTAAATTTCCACTTTGCTTAGTAAATAAGGTGAAAATATGCTAACTTTGAGCATCAAATAATGAGCAAGCAAAAATCAATTTATTTTTAAATTTTTTTATTTCTCCTACACATTATTGTGTATTGAAAGTGATCCAACTTGACTTTGTTTAGTCAGCTAAGTTAATGTTCACGTTGCTATGTAAACAGTCTCAACTTCTTTTGTAAGTAGCAATACAGCAATTTTGTAGCACTGTAAAGCAAGAAGCTTGAACAAATACCAAATACTGTATGTGCACATGTAAGGCTTAATGTACACGGGCCATTTTTACAACCTCTCCTGAACGATTTAACTTGACAGATAGTAACACATGTTTAAAACGTCTGTTTTGCCGTGTTTATATGCCGCGTTTAGAAGCTTTTCTAAAAAACCCGAAAAATGCCTGTTAACGAGTTTAGCCGCACTTAGAAGCATTTGGCGCTTGAAATGCCTCTAAACTCAGCTTCTGAACCCATTTTTTTGCATTCCAAAAAAAGCCTCTAAACTCAACTGCCTAAAAACGACTATAAACTACCCTGTGCACATGTACTGATAAGATAACATAGAGGAGAGTTTAGGAGCAGTTGAAAAAAATGCCCAACTGCTACTAAACGTCTGTTTACCAGCAGCAGTGTACATGAGGCCTAAGGCTCCATTCACATCTTGGCAGCGATTCGAAATAGCGGCAAATCGTGGGACACCCATGTGCGATCCCCGTCACTTCCAATGGCACCCACGTTTGCAATTTTGATTTTGCCTCGATTCGCCAGGCGAAAATCATGGTAAATCGTGCAAACAGAATCACGGGATTCCTGTCACCCAAAAGAAGTTCATCCCATGATTCTGTTTGCGTGATCTTCCACGATTTGTCGGGCGTCAGTCACTGCAAAATTGTGCCACGATTGGGGTACCATTGGAAGTGACGGGGATCGCACGGGCAATTTGCCGCTATTTCGAAACGCGGGCAGAATCGCAGCAATTCCGGAACGCCAAGATGTGAACGGAGCCTAAATTAAAGGTTCTACATTGAAACCAGGTTTAACACATACTGAGAAACATTATTTACATTAAGGTGATCTATTTTACATGTTTATTCAAATAATTAGAACATACAATATATTCCCTTTAAAGGCAATACTGCTCTAGAAATTAGTGCCATTCTAAACAATGGCTAAACTAAAATAACTGCTCAGAGAGCAATTGGTTACAGGTGACTAAACTAATCTGAATAGATGAAAAGCTTCTTCATAAAGCATGATGACACCTTTATTCAGCTTCTGGCATCGTGATAAAACATTGAATACTAATCATAAATATGATGCAAACTACAAGCTGCTAAACATTTCATAAGCTGAGACATATATGCATTCAAGTCATTAAAAAACATTGACCAACTGAGATAGCTCCATGCAATAATTTATTTTAGTATCATGTACAAAATTGCAATCATGTCATGCAGAACCCATTAAATATTCAGGTTATGTACAGCATATAGCAGTGATTTATTGACTGAGCTAAATATGCATGCATTTTGTTATGATTTGTAATTTTTTTTATTCTCTGGATGAATGACAAGAGAAAATAATAAGTAAGAAGAGCAAATGACCTGGTAGATCTGGGATGCTCTAATGCTGCGTACACACGATCAGAAATTCTGAAAAGGAAACCGTGGATTTTTTTCCGACGGAATGTTGGCTCAAATTCATGTTGCATACACACGGTCACACAAATCTTGTCGGAAATTCCGACCGTCAAGAACTCGGTGACGTACAAGACGTATGACGAGCCAAGATCAATGAAGTTCAATAGGCAGTTTGGCTCTTCTGCTTGATTCTGAGCATGCGTGTTTTTTTTTGTACGTCGGAATTGCGTCGGAATTGCATACAGACGATCGGAATTTCCGGCAAGAACTTTTCTTGATGGAAAATTTGAGAACCAGCTCTCAAATTTTTGTGGTCAGAAATTCCGACAGCAAATGTCCGATGGAGCTAAAAGCTCACATCGGACATTTCTTGTCGGAATTTCCAATCGTGTGTACGCGGCATTAGGTCTTGTCTATATGATAATTCTTTTTTAGTTTTTTACTCTGCTTTAAAAATCAAAAGAGCATTTATGGAGACTGGAGAAAGCAATATTCCCTTTGGTAAACATTGGTAGGTTTCCCCAAGAAAGAAAATATGGTTAAAAAATGTCTTATATTCAGTTTTGTGTCTACATGTGTTGGAATGCTCTTCAATGCTTCAAAAGTTTTTGCAGTGTTAAAAAAGGGGACATGTACATTTAGGTTCCCCCATTTCAGCAGCAAAATAAATTTTCATCATTCATGGCACCATTTTGGAATCAACCATTTTGGTACCAAGTATTGGCCCAATATGTTGCATACTTGCCATACAGCATAAAAAAAATTAAAATAAAGGTTTATGTGATATTTTTGTTTTTGGAATTACCTATGTTAATGCCAGCTAAGCATTTAAGGACTTTTAGGAATGCAGTCAGGCATGGGGGTTATGATTTAGGGATACAGTAAGGGCTAAAGTTAAAGGATAAATAGGATATGTGGTCTATTTTCAAATATTTTTACACTAGATTCACACAGCTTCCGCCTAGGAGTCACACATTTTTCCAACTGAATCTGATTAGAAAAATGCTTTAAAAAATGTGTGAAAGTGTCAAGGTTTTATTTTCAGAGTAAGGTAAAGGTTACATTTAACTAAGTTTAACAGGTAGTTTAACCACTTGCTGCCCACCTGTATGGACCTGTAAAAAATGCCCTTTCAGCAACAGCTGCAACCATGATGTTGGTGTCAATTTTTACAGCTAGCAATCTGTTATTTAGTACAAATGATCTGGGTGTCTCTACAGTTGCACAAACATTTTTACAGTGCTGCAGAGGACTGACCCCCTCGAATGCTGCCACCACTGGGACTGCGGTAAACAACTGGGATCAGTGAACATGGAGGAGATGGAGGAACATCCATCTGATAGACTCCTGATGTCTCCAAAAACATTACGTCTTACCAGACCATGCTATCACATAATGGGATTTTTAGCTCCCTTGTGATAGCAATAAAGGTAAATGATTTTTTTTTTAAAGTGTAAAAAACTGTAAGTAAATATAATTGTGGTCAGGACTATGCAATGTATATCTTAATGCAAGGTTTGCAGTAGTCAGGGGCAGTTTTTTACCTTTCTGATGAAATTAGAAGAAAGAACCCCTCAGCAGTAGTGGTCAGTGGAAGGAAAAAATGCCCCATGTCAGGGGTTCCTGGAAGGGAAAAATGCCTCACATTGTTTGCCAGTGTGGAAAACAATGCCCTAGCGTCAGTGGTCAGAAACGTGGGTTGGTTATTTGGCATCAATGACGGATGGAAGAAGAATACATTGATATTGGGGGTCAGTGAAAGTTAGATTTCCCTCATGAACAGTAGAAAATCAGTTATTTTTTGCAACCTGTAAAAACTGCAAGTCACCCAGTTACATTAACCATTAATATGAAGACATTTTACAATACTAGTGTGATGAAGGTATTCTATATTAAAGCGGAACTTCACCCAAAAGGGGAAATTCAAATTTCCCGCCTCTGCCCCCCTTTCACTACAAAATTTGGACAGTTTTATTTTGAGGGTGGAGGGGGGAGTGAGTAACTTGTTTTGACAGATACCCACTGCCACTTTAGGTCAGATTGCCATGGCGGATCCACTGGAAGTTCTTCCCCCTTCCCTCCCTGCCACAACCTTCTGGAACACAGAAGGCTGTGGGACCATTCACAAAGTTAACATGCCGGCGCTGGGTACTAAAGACCAGTGAAGAACTGGCTCGGGTGAAAATGGTGATGGATCCCAGGACAAGTAAGTGTTTTTTTAAAGTCAGCAGCTACAGTAATTTTTTGTTCCTAGGTTCAAGAGCCAATTTAACCATCAATATAACAAGGGTATTTACACTGAATGCCAAGCAATAGAAATATTTACACTGACCAACTTAGCAGGGGTGTTTACACTGACCACCAGTGTAACAGGGATATTTATAATTGCCACTAATTTAATGAAGAGATCCTACACTGACCACCAATGTAATGGGAAGATATACACTGATCACCAACAGAACCATGTGCTTACACTGACCACCAATGGAGACATATACACTGACCAGCAGTGTAACAGGGGAATTTCAAGTGCTCACTGATATGATGGATGAATTTACACTGACCAGACTGCCAATTAATTGGAGGTTTTACCACGTATGTCCCCAATATAATGTTGTCATTGTTAGAGTAGGGTTATGCATTTGCTCCCCTTGGTTTGTAGAATGCTGGGGCTGTCTCCATCCTAGCAACCAATGCCGCACATTGTCCCCATTTAACTGTTAGCTGGGCGATTCCCTGGCTGGAAGCTGAATGTAAACAAAGGGGTGGAGATAGTGGCTGACTTCATTGACCAAGTTTGGCCAATGAAGACTGATCTTAGCAGTGTGAAACAAAACACTTCTAGAATAAAATTGCATTACAGAGCACAGCTGCACTATGCAAATTGCAGTAGGACCTATTTGTTGTGCTTCAAGGTGCATTACAGCTAGTTAGTGAGATGGAAAAGTTAAATGTTAGGATGTAAATAATAAGTAAGTATTTGGAATGACTAACAATTAGGGGTTAAGCGGATGTTTGACCTAGATGCTAAAAACCCTCACAAACAAATGTGCAATGGGCTTTGGACACCAAAACAAAATGTATCTGCACTTATCTGTAAACTGTAAAACCATATAACCAGAGGCGTAGCGTGGGGGGGGCAGGGGTGGCCGTCGCACCGGGCGCAATATTGGGGGGGGGCGAATTCCCGCACCGTTTGTGTGTCACTTATCATGGTCCGTGTTAAATTTGATTTATTGTCACCGGCCGCCATGTTGCGCCAGCTGGCGCCCTGTGATTGGGCGACTGTGGTCATGTGCTCCGGCGGGGCTGGCCAATCCTTGAACGCGGGCGGCGCATGCGCGAAGGCCCGCCCGGCGCCCGCGCTTCTGTAAGCCGCCGCCGTCTTCTCTCCACTCTTCCTCCCTAACCGGATCTGGAAATGCGCAGAGCCTTCATCTGGGACCGGCGAGAAGTGGAACTCGAGTCGGCAGTGTCAGTGTGGCATACCCTAACCTGATCGATGGACAACAGGAGGTGAGTGAGTCACGAGTGAGCCTGTGAGGGAGGCAGAGCAACCGCCGGTCAGCAGCAGTTAGTCAGGGAGAGGAGAGTCACGCCACCGCCATGCCACGCCACATGTTAATGCATTGCCACATGCCTGTGGGCGGCGGGCCTAGTACAGACAGAGACAGTTACATGTCAAAAGCCCCCTCCAAGCCCCCCCCCTCAGGATTTACTGAGCTTCATGTATGCTTCAGGGCTTTCAGCATCATGTAAGGGGGTTAAATGATGAATCCTTATCCTGCTAGGTATTTGGCATGTCGAATGCATTATATAGCAGGATTCATCATTTAACCCCTTACATGCTGAAAGCTCTGAGGGGTACACCATGAAGCTCAGTAAATTATTAATCCAACTCCTGAGGGGGGGCGGGGGGGTTTTGGCATGTAATTGAGGTGTTACTCGCGGACATGGAAGGTAAAAAATATTCTAATGGTGCAGTATGTTCACTGTAATAAATTTAATATAAGAATTATCGCACTTACAAGCGTGATGTTGGTATATCAGCGTAACAGCAATCACATATGCGGTCATGTAAGGAGCTGCGGCGTCTCCATTAACTTCTCTCTACTCCCTATCGTCAATCCGCTGTCTGGAAAGGAAAAATGTGATGATGTCACCAGGGCTCCACCCGTCATCACGTTTTTCCTTTCCAGACAGTGTATTCTTATATTAAATTTATTTGAGTTAACATACTGCACAATGAGAATATTTTTTACCTTCCATGTCCGCGAGTAACACCTCAATTACACTTTGCTGTTCACGGATACCACTTGAGTCTTGGGGAGACCGTTAAATTCCCTATACTTGGTGAGACTGTGTGACTGTCAAGGTCTTCTGGTAAGCAGGCTACTTCTTAATTGGGTGTCGAGCTATCTGCCCGGTGGCTGGTGTGAAGATTTGTGTCACTTATCTGCTATTTTTCACTCATTTGGATGCCAAGCATTGCATAGACTCTTATGAACTTCGTTGTTTTTGGGACTCTGCATTCGTTTTCTTTTTTTCACCCGCTGAATTTTCACCACTCACAATTCATTTATTTAAATTTTGCATAGACCTACATGAACTTTATGAGATTAAGATTCTGCAATAGTTTTCCTTTCTCACAGTTTTTTTCACTTGTTATTTTTTTCATCTCATTTGTTTATGTTATTAGTATCTTGCCCAGATATATCAATTTTATGGATTAGGATTCTGCAATATTTTTCCTCCTTCACTAATTTTTATGTCTTAATTTCATTTAATTGAAAATCACTTAGAATCATATGAATTTAAGAAATTGGAGTCTCTGCATTAGTTTTCCTCCTCACCAATTTTTCACATTACACCTATTGACATTCATTTATTTATTCTTTTAGCGCTGTACCTCATTTTACATATTTCAGTGTAAGTGTAAGGTCGGTGGGTCAGTGTATATGTCAGGTGGGTGTCGGGGGTCAGTGTACGTGTCAGTCAGTGTAATAGTCAGTGTTGGTGTCAGGTGAGTCAGTGTAATGTGAGTAGTGCAAGAAGTAGGTGTCAGGTGGGGCAGTGTAGTGGTCAGTGTGCAGTGTAGTGGTCAGTGTGCAGTGTAGTGGTCAGTGTGCAGTGTAGTGGTCAGTGTGCAGTGGTCAGTGGCCAGTGTGTAGTGTGCAGTGGTCAGTGTGCAGTGGTCAGTGTGTAGTGGTCAGTGTGTAGTGGTCAGTGTGTAGTGGTCAGTGTGTAGTGGCCAGTGTGTAGTGGTCAGTGTGTAGTGGTCAGTGGTCAATGTGTAGTGTAGTGGTCAGTGTGCAGTGTAGTAGGTAGTGGTCAGTGTAGTGGTCAGTGTGCAGTGGTCAGTGTGTAGTGGTCAGTGTGTAGTGGTCAGTGGTCAGTGTGCAGTGTAGTGGTCAGTGTGCAGTGTAGTGGTCAGTGTGCAGTGTAGTGGTCAGTGTGTAGTGGTCAGTGTGCAGTGTAGTGGTCAGTGTGCAGTGGTCAGTGTGCAGTGGTCAGTGTGCAGTGGTCAGTGTGTAGTGCAGTGGTCAGTGTGTAGTTTAGTGGTCAGTGTGTAGTGTAGTGGTCAGTGTGTAGTGTAGTGGTCAGTGTAGTGGTCAGTGTGTAGTGTAGTGGTCAGTGGTCAGTGTAGTGGTCAGTGGTCAGTGTAGTGGTCAGTGTAGTGGTCAGTGTAGTGGTCAGTGTGCAGTGTAGTGGTCAGTGTGTAGTGTAGTGGTCAGTGGTCAGTGTGTAGTGTAGTGGAAAGTCCGCAGGTTAGGGGGGGCGCAAATTTCTTGCCTTGCCCCTGGCGCTGACAACCCACGCTACGCCACTGCATATAACCACTGGTTGTGGAGCTAAGCAGATATGTAATACCCAATAACATGACAGGAATCATCTCTAATGGCCAAACAAATACAAAGTAAAAAAAAAGAAACCAATTAAAAGGCAAACAATTACTAAACTGTGAAAATATAAAACCATTTAATAAAATGAATAAGTACTCATTCTGATGACTGTATGATAATAGGAAAAATAGATATCATCACAGTTTTACATTACATTTTTAGGATGTTTATTTGTGCATGCTGGGATTTGTACCTTTTCTGAAATTTACTTATAATTAATATTCATACTGGGCAGGAAATACAGCTGAAAATATCACAACATCCTGTATTCAAAAATAGAAATGCTTCTGGGATTGCAATTTTCAGGTTATTTTCACATTTTTTAAGTACATGGGTAAACAGATGAAAAGACTCAGTATAGAGAGGACTCAAGATGTAATAATGTAAGGTGCCAAAAACACTTAAGCCCTGCCCTGTACACACGATCGGATATCCTATGGATTCTAATCCAATGGTTTTTTCCATTGGAAATCCGATGAAACTGTCTTCCATCAGTCTTGCCCACACACCATCAGTCAAAAAACCGACCGTTTCAAACGCGGTGACGTAAAACACTCCGATGAGCCGAGAAAAATTAAGTTCAATGCTTCTGAGCATGCGCCGACTTGATTCTGAGCATGCATGGGTTTTTTATCCGATGGAGTTCCCCACAGACGATAGTAATTTGCTATAAATTTAAGTTCTATTTTTAAACACCGATGGAAAAAAGACCGATGGGGCCCATACACGATCGGCTTGTCCGATGAAAAAAGTCCATCGGACTGTTTTCATCTGTAAAACCTATCGTGTGTACACGGCTTTAGTGTGGTTCCAGTTAGGAACAAAAAATAAATAAAAGAACATACAAAATTAGGATCAGTCATGAAGTTATATATTACAATATTCAAAAGAGGAAGAGATATGATAGCATGATAATAAAAACGGTTTTGTCACCAGGCCTGGTTGAGATTATTATTTATAAACGTATGTGTTCTACAAATATTTGCACATAATGCTTCTTGTTATCTACAGTGCAGTGCTGCAATGTTTGAAAAAATTAATGATTAGGGGTTTGCATGAATAGACTACAAAGAAACGTTGAGGACAAAGCTAGGAAACTCTACCCTAAAGATGCTCAGGGTCAAAATAAGATGCTCCCAGGACAATAAAGGTAATGTCAACTAAAAGATTACCTGTAAACTGGCCCTTTATGTTACAATGTAAGAGTATAATCATTCTGAATATGGTCATTTTCAACAGCTGCGCATAGTTTTATTATCCAGACAAGCAGAATTGTTAGGAGCTCAAGACCTGTATAGCTGGGAAGAGTGTAACCAAGAGATAGGGGGCATTTGTTCCCAGGCCAGTACAAATAATATATTTTAGGCTTGGGACCCTAAGTAGAAATATTCTCATTTTCAGGCTTCAGTCAGAGTGGGATTTGCATTCTGTGACAGCTACTGGGCATTATATAGCTAGCTCACCCTGTTCAGATCCATGATTGTAGACATCTAACCTCACCTCTAAAGCAAAGCCTTAAAACTTAAGCCCACCCCCCATAGTTGACTATTGAAGTGAGCCTTCATGACTATCACTAGCCTAACCACTAAACAACCACTATTTGGCTCCACAATCACATTGTACCATGCTGGGAACACCTGCAACAGTAGCCCACAAGCCTTGCAGTGTGAAGATACCAGCAGCTAAAAAAAAATACAAAAAAATGCTTCATTGGTTTTGGAAAAGATTACAGTTCACAGTCTTATTTTAAAGTGAATTCCTGCTTTGCACATTTAGAGCAAAGCAACAGGTTCACTAAACTGCTGCCCACCCCAGTTATATATCCTCTGCTCCCCTTTATCCCACTGATGCACCATTCATTTGCCAGTGGTGAAGAAATATAACCTTTTATTTTCGGTATGGGCAAGCATGTGATTTGCGCCCACTAATTCCTTATGATCGCTCTATCACATGGGACCAGTAGAGAGCTTCAAGGCAGCAGAATTTGGGGAGAGCAGCAGTTAAGTGAACCTCTAGCTTAGCCCTTCTTGAGCAAGTAAATCGATTTATAAACAAATACATATAAATATAATTGGCTAGTGACTTAATTGGACAGTGGTAGGCTCACACCACAGCACACACAACATCACCGTATATGTGTTGGCATGCGTTGATTATGTGTGCTGCAGTAAGGTTTTGCATGCTTTGATTTTTTTTTATGTATGCTGTGGTGCAGATTTTTTTGAACCTAACGTGCTGCAGCACACTGTGGATTTAATGCTAATTTTCTCACTTTTTACGCCTACACTAATGTGCCGCATTTGTGTGAACTGTCATAATACAAAAATAGGCTTTTGTTTTATCCATGTGTTGAGACTGCATTGACCAATGAAGCCCAACGTATGTGGTGTGAACAAGCCTAAAGCAAATAACTAGTACTATACATAACCTGTCAGCCAGGCAGCTTTTGTTTTCTAGGGCTACCACATCCCTGAAAGTACTATAGCATAGAAATATAAATAATTTATCTAATATACAGTTGTGCTCATAAGTTTACACAGAATTTATGATTTCTTGGCCATTTTTCAGAGAATATGAATGATAACACAAAAACTTTTCTTTCACTCATGGTTAGTGTTTGGCTGAAGCCATTTATTATCAATCAACTGTGTTTACTCTTTTTAAATCATAATGACAACAAAAACTACCCAAATGACCATGAGCAAAAGATTTTGGACTGATAACATGCACACAAGTTGACACAAAGGATCACCTGTGTCTGTTTGCTTGTAATTAGTGTGTGTGTGTATAAAAGGTCAATGAGTTTCTGGACTCCTGGCAGACCCTTGCATCTTTCATCCAGTGCTGCACTGACGTTTCTGGATTCTGATTCATGGGGAAAGCAAAAGGTAGTTGAACTGTATAAAACAGGAAAGGGATATAAAAAGATATCCAAGGAATTGAGAATGCCAATCAGCAGTGTTCAAACTCTAATCAAGAAGTGGAAAATGAGGAGTTCTGTTGAAACAAAACCACGGTCAGGTTGACCAACTAAAATTTCAGCCACAACTGCCAGGAAAATTGTTCGGGATGCAAAAAAAACCCACAAATAACTTCAGGTGAAATACAAGACTCTCTGAAAACATGTGGTGTGGCTGTTGTAAGATGGACAATAAGGAGGCACTTGAAGAAATATGGGATGCATGGTCGAGTCGCCAGAAGAAAGCCATTACTACGCAAATGCCACAAAGTATCTCTCTTTCAATATTCCAAACAGCACAGAGCAACCTTCTGGCACAAAGTCATTTGGAGTGATGAGACCAAAATTTTGATTTTTGGCCACAACTATAAACGCTTCATTTGGAGAGGAGTCAACAAGGCCTATGATTAACTGTGAACTATTCCTACTGTGAAACACGGAGGTGGATCGCTGATGTTTTGGGGATGTGTGAGCTACAAAGACACAGAAAATTTGGTCAAAATTGATGGCAAGATGAATGCAGTATGTTATCAAAAAATACTGGAGGAAAATTTGCATTCATCAGCCAGGAAGCTGTGCATGGGACATACGTGGACATTCCAACATGACAATGATCCAAAACACAAGGCCAAGTCAACCTGTCATTGGCTACAGCAGAATAAAGTGAAGGTTCTGGAGTGGTCATCTCAGTCTCCTGACCTCAATATCATTGAGCCACTCTGGGGAGATCTCAAACGTGCAGTTCATGCAAGACAGCCCAAGAATTTACAGGAACTGGAGGCTTTTTGCCAAGAGGAATGGGCAGCTTTACCATCTGAGAAGATAAAGAGCCTCATTCACAAATACCACAAAAGACTTCAAGCTGTCATTGATGTTAAAGGGGGCAATACACGGTATTAAGAACTGGGGTATGTAAACTTTTGATCAGGGTCATTTGGGTAGTTTCTGCTGTGATTATGATTTAAAAAGAGTAAACACAGTTGATTGATAATAAATGACCTCAGCCAAACACTAACCATGAGTGAAAGAAAAGTTTTTGTACTATCATGCATATTCTCTGAAAAATGGCCAAGAAATCATAAATTCTGCCAGGGTATGTAAACTTATGAGCACAACTGTATATATATATATATCTAAAAAAAAATATATATATATATATATATATATATATATATATATATATATATACACACACACTATATTACCAAAAGTATTGAGACACCTGCCTTTACACGCACATGAACTTTTATTTCATCCCGGTCTTAGTCCTTAGGGTTCAATATTGAGTTGAATGAATACTAATAATATAAATGGTGTGCTATTCCCTGTGTTAAAGTATGTAACACAATATATTGGATGAACAAAGAGTGACTGATGTGTACACAATAGTATGTGAGGTAGATGCCTTAAAGTGATTGTAAACCCTTTTTGTTGACTAGATATAGATATATATAGCCTAGAATAGAGCTTACCTATAGGTAGTGGAAATATCTCCTAAACGTGCGCCGTTTAGGAGATATTTCACTTGTAGTGCGTCGATAATGTAAACGGCGCATATGCTGGGAAGAAACAAACCTCCGTGCCGTTTCTTCCCTAGCATGTGCCGTTACTGGCGGCTCCCGTGCGCATGCGTGGGAGTGACGTCATTGCGGCTCCGGCCAATCACAGTGCCGGAGCTGCGATACCCGGAAGTAACCTCCGGGAGAGATGTCTGCGGCCGGAGGGGGAGACGAGGACGGCTTCAGGGGCTTCGATCTAAGGTAAGTAATTCATAATGAGCTGGTATGCTAGTCACACTAGCTCATTATGCCTTTGCCTTGCAGTTTTTTTTTGGGAGGGGGGGGTTAACAGGCTTTGCTTCCTCTTTAATTAATTGAGACTAATACTAAATAGATTGGTGCATAAGTGACACTCTGAGGTGCTCAAAACAGTACATATAAATAAACAATCTATGTATGAAAAAATTGTGCCTTATGTGATAAACAATTATATCACACAAAGTTCATGCGCTGCACTTTCTGAAATGGCGGGACCATTCAGAAAGTGCAGCGCAGCTCGCGCATGTACAGTAGGAAATCGGATGTTTAGCCTGAAGAATTCACAGCCAGTTTCCCTTAGGGAAGATGCTGATGCCTGCACCTAAAGCCGATTGGTCAATCGCCTTGGGATGCCGACATCACTGGTTCCCTGGACAGGTAAGTATCCTTATATTAAAAGTCAGCTGCTGCAGTATTTGGAGCTGCTAACTTTAATTTTTTTTGCCCAGACTGCAGCTCCTCTTTAACAAACAGCCATACCCCACATTTTGTTTAAACCGTTTTAAAACGGAGTTCCACCCAAAAATTGAACTTCCGCTTTTCGGAACCCTCCCCCCTCTGGTGTCACATTTGGGGGTGCAGATACCTGTATAATTCAGCTATTTGTCTCCACTTCCAGGGAGAGACTCCCACGGGAGTCACTCCACTTCTCGCCCCCCCCACTGTCTTCTGGGAAACACACTGGGACCACTGGGAACGTGCCGCGCTACTCGCGCATGTGCAGTAGGGAACCGGGCAGTGAAGCCGCAACGCTTCACTTCCTGATTCCCTCACCGAGGATGGCGGCAGGGGCAGCCGAGAGACGAGCAATTGCTCGGCTTCGGATGCCGACATCGCGGGCACCCTGGACAGGTAAGTGTCCATTTATTAAAAGTCAGCAGCTGCAGTATTTGTAGCTGCTGGCTTTTAATTATTTTTTTTTGCGGGACCTCCGCTTTAATGTGACCTTCATCTACATATTGCAGTTGGCTACTATTGCAGTAATATTAGTTTAATTCAAGCAATTGACTTTAAATCCAGTAGGATTTGTTAGTTTCTTTACTCAGAAAGTGTTGCACAGCTCTGCTTATAAATGAAAAGAAAAAACATATTACAATTTCAGTGTTAAAACATGTTTTCTTCAGTGCTGTGAAATTGAGTCTCAAAACTTAGATCATAGTCTCTGTGTTCCCAGCATGGAGTAAACTGTCTCTCAAGAAAAGCTTTTAGTGAAACTAACTTTTCACATGTAGCATTTTAGCTCACTGCAGCATTAAAACTAAAGTGTGAACTTCACCACACAAAAGATTCTGCTCGACCCAAAACAAATCTTAGATGCTGAGTGACTGTATTGCTTCCTGATTTCTTATCTCTTGAAGACTCCAATAGTGTAATCTGTACATTTGTGTTCCCAGACCTGCCACTCTGATTTGAATATTGTGTTGGATTCACCAGAAGGATTAGAACTCCATATGCAGCTGACTGAATTAGAAGATATGAAGGGACTTTTCTAAATTAGAAATCCACAAAAAAACACACACCAACACACATCATAACATTGTTAAAAATACATGTGAATGTTTGTCATTGCATGTTGCTTTGATGTGCAATGAAAGTGCATTGCAACTTGTGTTACTATCGTCATGATCATCTATGCCTGTTTTTCATGATCATCTATGCCTGTTTTTCATGAGTTTTGCATTGATTTAATTGAAAAACACATACAATATGCCTTAAAGCAGAGAGGTGTGAATAGGTAATCTGACATGTAGGTACAATGAATATCTCACAAATGGGCACTGTTTATGAGATTTTTACTATTTCTGCAGCCGGTGACATTACCGGGGCATGCTCATTGCGCTCTGAATGGATGGCACACTAAAGTGTGCTGTCCATTCAGAGTACTGTATCGCAACCGTCGCTCCCGTGCATATGTGTGGGAGTGACATTATCGTGGCTCGGCTATTCAAGCGGCTGGAGACTACAAACCTAGAAGGAAGACCAGGTGAAGATGGAAGTACTGGGAGCTGTGGCAGCGCACCTCATTGAGGGCTTCATTTAAAAGGTAAGTCTCTCATAATGTACTAGTATGTGGTGCATACTAGCACATTATGACATTATAAGGAAAGAAGGAGCTGCGCCAATACTGATTAAAAAAGGAGGGTACACATCAGTCCTCAGGATGACATAATTAATAGTAGTATAAACTATCCCCAGATTGACATAGGAAATAATATACACCATACACCAGCAGACCAATAGTCAGACAAAAGTCCACAGGTTGGTAAGTCCACAGGCTAATAACAGTCCATACACTTGCAATGACGCCACTGTGCTTGATATTAACCACTTCCTTACTGGGCACTTAAATCCCCTTCGTACCCAGACCAATTTTCAGCTTTCAGCGCTGACGCAATTTGAATGACAATTGTGCGGTCATACAATGCTGTAACCAAATTATATTTTTATAATTTTTTTCCCACAAATAGAGCTTTCTTTTGGTGGTATTTGATTTTATTTTTTGCGCTATAAACAAAAAAAGACAGAAAATTTTGAAAAAAAACTCAATATTTTTTTACGTTTTTGTTATAATAATATCCCAATTCTTTTTAAAAAAAAATATATTTTTTCTCAGTTTAGGCCGATACGTATTCTTCTACATATTTTTGGTAAAAAAAATTGCAATAAGCGTATAGTGATTGGTTTGCGCAAAAGTTATAGCGCCTACAAAATAGGGGATAGAATTATGACATTTTTATTATATATTTTTTTTTTTACTAGTAATGGCGGCGATCTGCGATTTTTGTCAGGCCTGCGATATTGCGGCGGACACATCGGACACTTTTGACACTATTTTGGGACCATTCACATTTATACAGCAAACAGTGCTATAAAAATGCACTGATTACTGTATAAATGTGACTGGCAGGGAAGGGGTTAACACTAGGGGGCGATCAGGGGGTTAAATATGTTCCCTATTAGTGTTTTTCTTACTGTGTGGGGGAGGGGAATGACTGGGGGAGGTGACCGATCTGTGTCCCTATGTACAAGGGACACAGCATCGGTCTCCTCTCTCCCTGACAGGACATGGATCTTTGTGTTTACACACAGAGATCCACGTCCTGCCTCTGTAAAAGCCGATCGCATGTACCTGGCGGACATCGCGGTCGCCAGGCATGCGCATCGGCATCACGTGATGCGGCGCGCACAGCTGTTTCTCCGCCGCGCGCCCTCGGAGGCGCGCGGCGGGATGTAAACAGCAGGATGTCCTGGGGACGTCCACCCGGCACTTGAGAGCCGCGCTGCAGCCGTCTTTCGGCTATAGCGTGGGTCTCAAGTGGTTAATATATAGTGCCCCCCACCGCAAAACAAATGGCTGCTTAGCGGAAGGCAAGCAAAGACACACAATCGGCTGTGACCCAGCCGCGGCCTTTTACTTGTAGGTAGATTGGTAACCGGGACACGGACCAGACACGCAGGGTGATTCTCCAGCACACTCTCACTCCCTGGCTTTACCTTACAACTCCAATGCAGTTGATCGCGTGGAAAGGAGAGAGAGGGACCAATAGGGTGATAACGTCTTGACTGGTTTATTGTATAAAAAGTAATGTACTTACAGACATGAAGTAATAAAAAGCATAAAAGAGTGCTGGCCGGCAGAGTACAGAGGCCCTTTCTCGTAAACGGTGTGGTGACGTCACTGCGTGCTCCCTAGATGCGTTTCGTCACATCTGACATTTTCAATCCCCATCACAAGTGTATGGACTGTTATTAGCCTGTGGACTTACCAACCTGTGGACTTTTGTCTGACTATTGGTCTGCTGGTATATGGTGTATATTATTTCCTATGTCAATCTGGGGATAGTTTATACTACTATTAATTATGTCATCCTGAGGACTGATGTGTACCCTCCTTTTTTAATCAGTATTGACATAGCTCCTTCTTTCCTTATTCTGTCTAAATGTGTGTATCCCATTTTTATTCTTACTAGATGCCGTGGGAACTTTACCACATTATATTCATTATTGGCTGTCTAGTTCTTAGCTTTTTGTATCCTTGCCGCTAGATGGAGCTCTAAATATTGCATACCTCCTTGTATTAGTTGGTTTGATTATTCAGTTTTTAGTCTGTGTTTTTAAATTACTCAATTGTAATTTTTAATTATTTCAGGCCGATGGGACCATTTTTTTTGCTGCCTTTATTTTCTCCAATATTCTAGCGCAGTTTTTTCTCTATACATTATGACATTAACTTGTAGGGGGGCCTTTTTTTTAACAGACCTAACTGGGCTTTAAGGCTGGATTCACTCTTATGCAAATTGGATGTGTGTTTCCCCGCATCCAAGTTGCATGATAGGAGACTGTGACTGGCTCGCAATGGAGCCTGTTTACACAGCTCTGGGGTGGCCACGAAGCGCACAGCAGAAGGGTCCTGTTGCGTCTTTGGCTCTGTTTCATGTGGGAATTCAGGCAAAAATTTGGACCTGATTCACCCCTGAAACAGTGAGCAGGGACGCACCTGACCCCCTGCTGCGAGCTGCGGCCACACATAGTGTGAACCCAGCCTAAAAGCGGAGTCTTCAATGGATACTATTGGGAGATTGGAGACACAAGTTTCACCGTCTAAGGGCCTGTTACTCACTGCATTAGTTGGAGAGAATGGTAAGTGGTCCTTCTGACGTCCAGATTCTGTGCAAATTTCACTACTCATCTCTACTGGTGAGCTGGGTTATTCGCTGGCTTTTTTCCCAGCGATCCATTATATAGGCCCCTCTGAGTACATTCCAATCACGTTTTAACTTTTTAAATTATTTACAAACAAATATTACTTAAACAAGGAAGTAGTCACTGAGCTACTAGATCAATATAATCCCTTGCAATTGCTCTAACAATTATTGACAAAATGGGTGGTGGTGAGGATACATGAAGTCTTTCTACTACAGTATTATGTTTTTTTCTTACTCTAGCGTAGCATTAAAGATGACTTGGAACAATTAAATTATATCTTCAGACAGAAAATGTAATGAAAGAGAACAATAAAATGAATAACAAGCCACGCATATCTTTGTGAAGCAATTAACTGTCCTCCCACTTGCCAGCAATCAACACAGTTCTAAAGTAATCAGTGCACACCAGTAACAGTGTGTACTGCATTGTTTTTCAATCACACATTGTAAGCAGGTCCAAGATACATCATATTAAAAAAAAACTTTCTTAACTAACTTCAGGGAACAGACATTTTCTTCCCTAAAATATGATTAAACCATGAAACAGTTACAGTTACAAGAATTGTTTTTCTTTTCTCTTATTTTCTCCAGACTTTAGAGAAGAAATGCAAAATGCATGTATATAACTACAAATAGTGAGTCATTGATTTACTTTTTGAGTATTCTCAAGTGTACTTCCAAATAACCCCATGTAATTTGAGGAAGAACTTCTGGGTTTCACCATTTTTCACATGGCAGGCTTGTAAGTGAATGATCAAGCCACTGGATGTTTGAAGTGTATGTATAGCCCAAACTTTTTTTTTTGGATAGACCTCGAAGGGACTATGCCTAGTGCACACAATCAGAAAATTGGAGAAAAAAATACCCCTTTCAAAGCGATCGTACGATAATATGATGGTTATTACACAGCTGATCACAACTGTTTATCTGAAATTATCTGAAGGGACAAACACGAAAAATGCTCTTGTACGATATCAGATCGTACAATTTTCATTTAACTAGTACAGAAGAGCAAGACCACGCATGTTTGGAAAACGAAAGAATAGATTACAATACAATGCAATACATTACATTATCGAAGTTGTATTCTACGAGAATTTTCATAAGTTTAGTAACCCCTTCTTTTTTGATATGAAACTAGCATGCATATTCTTCCGATATTCATCCATTCATCCAAAATTCTCATCACATGTACGAGTCTTTAGTATCCCTGTCCTGTTTTTATTGTTGTCTTTGTCCCTGCTAAGAAGTTTCCCCCAGTTTATTTATTCTGGTGACCACTGTCTCCTTGTATGGAGATGATGTGAAATTCAAAACTTTACTTCAGTCACCAGATTAGACCTTGATTAGAGTAGGATCCCAGTCATAGTAAACCTACTCACTATTTAGACCTGCAAGCAGAATGGCACCTAAGGCTGGATTCACACCTAAGCATTTTTAGTGCTTTTTGCATTTTGCAGATTTGCACTACAGTCCATTTAACGTGGTTTCCTATGGAACACATTCTGTAGTGCAAATCTGCAAAATGCAAAGAGCACTAAAAATGCATAGGTGTGAATCCAGCCAAAGAGGGAATGTCTTTCATCCCTGACTTGCTTTGCTATTTTTCTTTATATTCACTACTAACAACTTTTAATTTCTAACAAACAAATCGAGATAAGCTACATTTTACACAAGTAAACATAGAATGCTTATGTTGTACTGTCATTCTGAATAACAATATTTACTCAGTTTTATTTAATCAGTAAGTGCAGCAAAAGAATAGTAGACTTTATTTTTAACTGAGTTGTAAAAATGAAAGTCTCAAAATCATAATCTAATTGGAATTGTGTCCTCAATCAGCTGCTATTCTGTTACTAGCAATACTCAATGGCCCTAACTTCAATCTCTTAGTATTAGCTGTGTAAGAGAACCATGTCAACTTGAGAAAGGGACCATTGCATCTAAAGTAAGAAGGAACTAAGGAAATGTAACAGTCACCAAAATTAAAAGACCTCCAATCTTAACAACTCAGTATACAAACCTTTTTGCATTTACATACAAAAGTTGGCCAAAAAAGTATTGTAGGGGTCATCTCTGGATTGGAGTTAAATATTTCAGCAAAAGCTGGTTTTGTTTTTTGTTTTTAAATATTCTATTTATAGTTATCATTGAATGTAACTGTACTTTAAAATAAAATTTTCATGAAAATATTGTATTCTGATACAGCTATATTAAAGCATATTATAATAGTATATGATTTTTTTTTTTCATTTCAATTGCCTTTATTTATACTTTTGTCAAAATTTAGATGCAATACTAGTCGAATAAAGAGTTCTAAGTCACATGACATGTTAGGTCAGGCTGAATAAAGACACAAATCCACCTAGAGCAGAATTAAACCCGCCTATACTTTACAGCCAAAGAAGCTGTCATTTCAGCCTCTGTTTGATCTGCAGTTCCCATGGTGTTAGGGTTAGACTTAGGGTTAGGGTTAGGGGTAGGGGTAGCGCGCGCCTACGCTTTCCCCGACTTGTTCATTCCCCGACTTAGTTGGGGTAGGCGGTACACTTTGGTGGGGGTCAGCCATGCCCAGTGACCTTTGACCTCTGGGGACCCACCCTCTGACCTTTGACCTCTGGGGGGAGGTCCCTGTTCAAGAGCCTGGGTCCTAGCCTTGTTCTTAAAGGGAAAACCCTAACCCTAACCCCTAACCCTAACCCTTAACCCTAACCCTAAACCCTAAACCCTAACCCTAAACCCTAACCCTAACCCTAACCCTAAGTCTCAACCCTAACTGACCTTTGGCCTATGAACTTTAACCCCAAGTGCATCTTCACTTAGTGACTCTCCCCACCCAAAAACCCCTACCTTTCCCAGATCCCGCTCGGTTTGTTGGAAAAAGGGGGTAAAAAAATTCCTTTAGGCTCGCTCGCTTCGCTCGCTCGACATATAAGGCTACCCCAACTGGAAACTCGTAGGACGCGTTACCTGCCTCACTTCGCTCAGCAGCCTTTTTAAAAAAACTTTTGCGCGACTTGTTCATTCCCCGACTTATTTGGGGTAGGCGGTACACTTTGGTGGGGGTCAGCCACGCTCAGTGACCTTTGACCTCTGGGGACCCGCCCTCTGACCTTTGACCTCTGGGGTAGGTCCCTGTTCAAGAGCCTGGGTCCTAGCCTTGTTCTTAAAGGGAAAACCCTAACCCTAACCCCTAACCCTAACCCCCTAACCCTAACCCTAACCCTAACCCCAACCCTAACCCCCTAACCCTAACCCTCACCCTAACCCTCACCCTCACCCTAACCCTAAACCCTAACCCTAACCCCTAACCCTAACCCCAACCCCAACCCCAACAATTCGATGATTGATAGCAAAAGTAAAAGTAACAGTTATCATTTATGGAATGCCTTCAATGTGATTGTTTTGGGAAATCATAAAATCGATGGGTTATGTTCCACTTTAATATCAGGTTGCCTGTGCTTTATTGGTACATCGTTTTGCAAACCCAATTGCAAAACTACTATATTATCTGAAACCCACACTCTGAAAATGATTGTTTATATCAGGGGTCTCCAAACTTTCTATACAAAAGACTAGTTTAATGTGCTTCAGACTTTAAGGTGCCAGATCATGGCCAGTGGAAGTAGAAAACACCCTGGCATCAATGGAAGTAAACAATGTTCCATCTTTGGTAGGAGAATTATTAGGGCCTCATCTTTGGTATCAGTTGGAGCAATAGTACCCCATCATTGGTGTCAGTAGGAGGAATAACACCCCATCATTGGTGTCAGTGGGAAGAATAGTGCCCCATCACTGTCAGTGACAGAAATAGTGCCCCATCATTGATGTCAGTGAGAGGAATAGCGCCCCATTGTTGCTGTCAGTTGGGGGAATGATGCCCCAACATTAATGTCAGTGGAAAGAATAGTGCTCAATCGTTGGTGTCATTGGGAGGAATAGTGCCCGTTGTTGGTGTCAATGAAGAAATGATTGCCACATTGTTGGTGTCAGCAGGAGGAATAGTGCCCCAATGGCTGGACAAAGGCAAGTAAAGGAACACATTCAGTCCCCAGGTCTCAGTTTGGAGACCACTGGTATATATTGTTACAGTTCAAAGTCCAATTGACAAGTAATGCAAGTGTTGTATTGGGTCCGATTGAGTCTTTCTGAAGCAGGCTTCATTTATTGCTACAGGCCCAATATCTTTATAGGGACATTTTTTTTTTACTTCCATACACTGCATTCACACAACCAAATAAATAGCTCTTTATTTTGCATGTTTTTTAATTAAATATTTAATCTGCCTGAATTAAAAGAGATTGTTTTGTCCAAAAGAAAAAGCAATATTATATAAACTAACCACTTAACGACAGCTCACTGTATATGTACGTCGGCAGAATGGCACCGACAGGCACAATCACGTACAGTGTACGTGATTGCCTTTGTACAGTTGGGGGGTCCGATTGGACCCCCCTCCTATACAGTGAGCGGTCGGTATTCGTTGGGGAGCGATCCGAGATGAGGGGCCGGCCGTTCGATTCCGGCCACCCCCTCGCGATCGCTCCCGGAGAATGAAAATGCTTCCTCTGTCCGTGTAATGTAAACACAGGCAGAGGAAGCAGGAGGAAGTGATGTCATCTCTCATGCAGCGCTCACATATACTGAGCGCCGTACAAGAGAAGACATCAGGTCAGTGCACAAAACACTACACTGACACCAGGACACATAGGCACACAAATCGCCCCCCCCAGGCCCCCCCAGATCACCCCCCAGCCCCCAGTCACAGTGTCACTGATTGCAGTGACCATTTATTTACTGATCACTTCAATCAGTGACATTTGTGACTGTAAAAGTGTCACTAAAGTTAGTTTTAGGTCCAGTGTAGCCCCCTAACCCCCCCTAATAAAGGTTTAACCCCCTGATCACCCCCCAGATAACCCTTTCACCCCCTAGCACCGCCGTCGCTAAGCGATCATTTTTCTGATCGCTGTCTTAGCGTCGGTGATGCAGATCGGTAGCCAGTAATTTTTTTTAGGTTCGCCGCAGGTTTTTATAGCGTCAGGTACCCCCATAAATTATCTAATAAAGGTTTAACCCCCTTGATCGCCCCCCAGGTAACCCTTTCACCCCCTATCACCACTGTCGCTAAGCGATTGTTTTTCTGATCGCTGTCTTAGTGTCGGTGATGCAGATCGGTAGCCAGTAATTTTTTTTAGGTTCGCCGCAGGTTTTTATAGCGTCAGGTACCCCCATAAATTATCTAATAAAGGTTTACCCCCTCTTGATCGCCCCCCAGGTAACCCTTTCACCCCATATCACCACTGTTGCTAAGCGATCATTTTTCTGATCGCTGTCTTAGCGTCGGTGATGCAGATCGGTAGCCAGTAATTTTTTTTAGGTTCGCCGCAGGTTTTTATAGCGTCAGGTACCCCCATATATTATCTAATAAAGGTTTAACCCCCTTGATCGCCCCCCAGGTAACCCTTTCACCCCCTATCACCACTGTCGCTAAGCGATCGTTTTTCTGATCGCTGTCTTAGTGTCGGTGATGCAGGTCGGTAGCCAGTAATTTTTTTTAGGTTCGCCGCAGGTTTTTATAGCGTCAGGTACCCCCATATATTATCTAATAAAGGTTTAACCCCCTTGATTGCCCCTAGTTAACCCTTTCACCAGTGATCATCATATAAGTGTTACGGGTGACGCTGGTTAGTTAGTTTGCTTTTTATAGTGTCAGGGCACCCCCCGTATATATAACCCAATAAAGGTTTAACCCCCTGATGGCCCGGCGGGTGATATCAATTAGGTTTTAGCGTCAGAGAGGGTCTGCGTCGCCCCAGGCAGCGTCAGGTTAGTGCCAGTAACGCTAACACCCACGCGTGAAGCATACACCTCCCTTAGTGGTATAGTATCTGAACAGATCAATATCTGATCTGATCAGATCTATACTAGCGTCCCCAGCAGTTTAGGGTTCCCAAAAACACAGTGTTAGCGGGATCAGTCCAGATACCTGCTAGCACCTGCGTTTTGCCCCTCCGTCCAGCCCAGGCCACCCAAGTGCAGTATCGATCGATCACTGTCACTTACAAAACACAACACACATAACTGCAGCGTTCGCAGAGACAGTCCTGATCCCTGCGACTCCAGTGCTGTAGGAGGTGATTTCACCACCACAGTTAAAAAAAAAAAGCATATATGCCGAAGCATTAGGGCAGCAGGGGCGGAGGAGCGGAGGAGCAATTTTGCTCCTAATGCCGCGTACATACGGTCGAAATTCCGACGGAGGCTTGCCCGTGGAAAAGTCCGACCATGTGTGTGCGGCATAACTTTTTTGCGGGAGGATGCCCTCATGCTTCGGCATATATAAATGGTGCATGTATGCCCATCATTAGAAGTGGGTGGATGAAGGGCGGTATTCTAATGGTGGGCATACCCACCGATAAATCTCTTTTTTCATTCAGCCAACTGGCTGCATGAAAAAAAAAGATTACAATACATGTCCAACAAGGACCAGCAACGTACTGGTATGTTGCTGGACTTTGAATGTTTATACCAGAATGATGCCTGCGGGTTTAGGTATCATCTTGGTATCATTCTTTTCAGCCAGCGGCCGGCTTTCATGTAAAAGCAATCCTAGTGGCTAATTAGCCTCTGGACTGCTTTTACAAGCAGTGGGAAGGAATGTCCCCCCCGGATATAAAAAGCGCCATTGGGAAATTGGGAAAGCATTTTATCACACCGATCTTGGTGTGGTCAGATGCTTTGACCCCAGTTTTTTCAGAAAAAGAGTACCTCTCACTACCTATTGCTATCATAGGGGATATTTACATTCCCTGAGATAACAATAAAAATGATATAAAAAAAAAAATATGGAAGGAACAATTTAAAAATAAAATAAAAAAGCAAAATTAATAATAAAAAAAAAAAATAAAAAAAAAAAAGCACCCCTGTCCTGCCCTGCTCTTGCCCAATGGTGAACGCAAGCGTCGGTCTGACGTCATATGTAAACAGCAATTGCACCATGCATGTGAGGTATCACCGCGAAGGTCAGATCGAGGGCAGTAATTTTAGCAGTAGACCTCCTCTGTAAATCTAACGGGGTAACCTGTAAAGGCTTTTAAAGGCTTTTAAAAATGTATGTAGTTTGTCGCCAATGCGCGTTTGTGCGAAATTTTAAAGCATGTCATGTTTGGTATCTATGTACTCAGCCTAAGATAATTTTTTTTATTTCATCAAACATTTGGGCAATATAGTGTGTTTTAGTGCATTAAAATTAAAAAAGTGTATTTTTTCCCCAAAAAATGCGTTTGAAAAATCGCTGCGCAAATACTGTGTAGAAAAAAAAAATGCAACACCCACCATTTTAATCTGTAGGGCCTTTGCTTTAAAAATATATATAATGTTTGGGGGTTCAACATAATTTTCTTGCAAAAAAATAAAATGTTTTCATGTAAACAAAAAGTGTCAAAAAGGGCTTTGTCTTCAAGTGGTTAGAAGAGTGGATGTAAGCTTCCTAATGTTGTGGATAAAATGCCAGAACAGTTCAAAACCCCCCCCAAATGACCCCATTTTGGAAAGTAGACACCCCAAGCTATATACTGAGAGGCATGTTGAGTCCATGGAATATTTTATATGTTGACACAAGTTGCGGAAAAAAGACAATTTATTTTTAGTTTTTATTTTTTTTGCACAAAGTTGTCACTAAATGATATATTGCTCAAACATGCCATGGGCATATGTGGAATTACACCCCAAAATACATTCTGTTGCTTCTCCTGAGTACGGGGATACCACATGTGTGAGACTTTTTGGGAGCCTAGCCGCGTACGGGACCCCAAAAACCAAGCACCGCCTTCAGGCTTTCTAAGGGTGTAAATTTTTGATTTCACTTCTCACTGCCTATCACAGTTTCGGAGGCCATGGAATGCCCAGATGGCACAAAACCCCCCCAAATGACCCCATTTTGGAAAGTAGACATTCCAAGCTATTTGCTGAGAGGTATTGTGAGTATTTTTTTTTTGTCATTATTCAATCACTTGAGACAAAAAAAATAAAAAATTCAATGGGCTCAACATGCCTCTCAGCAATTTCCTTGGGATGTCTACTTTCCAAAATGGGGTCATTTGGGGGGGTTTTGTACTGCCCTGCCATTTTAGCACCTCAAGAAATGAGATAGGCAGTCATAAATTAAAAGCTGTTCAAATTCCAGAAAATGTACCCTAGTTTGTAGACGCTATAACTTTTGCGCAAACCAATAAATATACGCTTATTGACATTTTTTTACTAAAGACATGTGGCTGAATACATTTTGGCCTAAATGTATGACTAAAATTGAGTTTATTCGATTTTTCTTATAACAAAAAGTAGAAAATATCATTTTTTTTCAAAATTTTTGGTCTTTTTCCGTTTATATCGCAAAAAATAAAAATCGCAGAGGCAATCAAATACCATTAAAAGAAAGCTCTATTTGTGGGAAGAAAAGGACGCAAATTTCGTTTGGGTACAACATTGCATGTCCGCACAATTTACAGTGCAGTGCAAAATTCTGAAATCACCTCTGGTCCTTTAGCTACCAAATGGTCCGGAGCTTAAGTGGTTAAGAGTGCCACTAACGCACATAAAAATCCCAACACCTCTACAGAAATTCTCATAGCTTAGCATTTACATAATTTAGTTGAATAGCCTATTGTTCTATATCAACTGCCATTGGGGACAAAATGAGGCAATAAAATCACAATTGGTAGTTTTGCATTGCAGGATGCTTTGGCTAAGTAGGCTATGAAAAGAAGCTATGCAATGTCTGTGGCTTCAAGGTTTTACAAATTCATACAATGAGAACAGGTAATGACTTTCTGGTTTACACCTCGGTTGAGGAATTCATCAGTTGCCCTGGATTCTGAACTCAAATAATTAAAAAAATATGTTTCATGAAATATTTTTTTGGGTAAAATGACACAGCTGAAAGAATTTCTCTAAGCATGATTTGAGAAACTTCCTGGTATAGTTTAATGTGTTTACTTATTTACTGATGTAAATCTTTGCAAACTGTGCATTGGACCCTGACTTTGGTATGCTATCATTCTGCTGTTGGAATATTGTAATGTATGAAATAATGTCCTAGATTTTCTAATTATATTATACTGTTATTTTTTGGACAGCTGACAACTTACATGGCAATTTGTCTCATCCAATGACAGCACAACATGATACAATGATCTCTTCTTTTACAGGATACTATACCAGATCACATTCTTTTCTTGGTATATAGGGTTCTTATTTTGAAACCTCATCCGCACTTCCCAGAATTTACAAATAAATGGACACTAGACTTGAATGTTCAAATTAAACCAGAGGAATGGGAGAAAGCGTTTACCCTTATGCCTTGTACACACGGTCGGATTTTCCGTTGGGATAAACTCCGACGGATGTTTCCAAAGGAATTCGGTTCAAGCTGTCTTACATACACACTGTCACACCAAATTCCGACCGTCAAGAACGCGGTGACGTACAACATTACGACGAGCCGAGAAAAATGAAGTTCAATGCTTCCGAGCATGCATCGACTTAATTCTGAGTATGCGTAATTTTTTCTCTATCGGAGTTCCATACAGACGAACGGAATTTCCAATACAAATTTTTTCCGGCGGAAAAAAAAAGAACATGTTCTCTTTCTAACTCCGTCGGAATTTCCGATGAAAAAATTCAGTCTGACTTTTTTCTGCGGAAATTCCAACCGCGTGACCGTGTGAGCATGAGGCTCATGGGAAAAACTTTAAGCTTCTCTCCCGTTGGTATAGATGTTCGATGGTGCTTCATCGGATATATCCAAATGATTCAGACTTATGTTGGTACTGTCATTCTGCTAAGGGCTCGCTACTGCATATCTGTTGGGAATGCCCATCTGTCCATGATTTCTGGAATATGGTCCTACAGTTCCATACCTATGCAACTGGGGTGATTGTCCCCAATAGGCCACAAATTACTCTGCTATCTATCTTATCTGTTTTTTATAAAAACATTAAAAAAGGCCTTCTTAGGCATTGATTGACAGCAGAAAGGGGAGGGAAAATACTGCGCTGAACCAATCCTAACTATGCGTAGATGCTAACACTCAAACAAACAAATCAGCTAGTCTGAGCCTGATTGACTCACTACCGCTGGTATGTGTGTCCACCACAGCTGGTAAGAGTACCCACCTATATTTCTTTATTGGGAAGATTTCATGTCAAGACAGCTTTTCCACATTCTGACCACATGTTTCCAAGTTATAGCTTGAAGCAGGATTTCCAAAATCACCGTTGTGGACTTTACTGCTCACCACTTATTTCGTGATTTCACTTTTACATTGCAGATTGGACTTTAAAGTGATATATATTTCTTACATTTAGTGATTATTTAGTCACTTGTGTTCTTTTACTTTATTTTTCACTTCATATTTTGTTTATTTTAGTGCACAGCACTTGTTGAGTCTATTCCATTATACTCTTGTCACATATCAGCGCTGCACTATATTTTTGTATTGGTTGACAGCAGCAAGAATGGTTATACCACATCATTGAAGGTACATGCTCCACCTCTGATTGAGTGGGTTATGGAGATGGACCATATTGAATTGATAGAGACACTCCTGTCACGTGAATTGGACACATATGATCAATGTTGTCAAATTTGGTTCCTTTGGAAGCTGTTCAGGGAATCCCCTGAAATACAAAATTTATATACAGGGTCTGTTGTAAGATTGGAACTTGATCCTGAGTTGAAACAAACAAGGCAATGTCTCTCCAGGTGTCCAATTCTGGTTACATTTCATTTTTCTTTTCCTTTTTTTCCCTTTTACGTCTGTCCCCCCCCCCCCTTTCTCTTCCCTCTTTTTTCATTTATTTTTTGTTCCTGTTTGTGTCTCGTCATGTCCTGTGTTTTGTGTGATGTGTCCATACCCTTGTGGGAGTTGAAGATAGGGAGTAGTAAACTATAGACTACTACCCTATTGGGCTGAGGGAGATATGATATGGTTATTCGTTCCAGGGGTCCAACAATCTGAGTAGTTTGGTGAAAATCTTTATTTTTCCTTGCAATATACCGTATACGTTTTTGTTAGACTTTCCCTAATAGTATCTAAATTCGTTTACGCCATTTTTTGGGTAAGGGTTTATGTGGGATGTTCATACACGTCTATATGTAACATGTTTTATGCTATGTAAATTATTATAATGTGATATGTTTTTCTCTGATTGTTTGTGGTATATGGATAATATCCCTTTTTTTTAATAAATTTGTATGAAATAATTAAAATATTTTTTTTCATTGAAATAAAATGATACAATGATTAAAACAAACCTGTATCCTGTATCGCAAAGGATGAACTGAACTAGAACACAGAATAGCTGGCTCAATAAGATGCCTATATATACTCCTTGAATATAGCCTAATGCAATCCTGGAAATAGATGGTTTCAACATTAGGGTCTATGTTATACACAGCAGCCTAACATCTTGGGGAGGACATTAGGGTCACATATGCACTACACAGCAACACAACATCTTGGGGCTGAGTAGATACACAATGTGCTGCACTAAAATAAATAAATGTACAGCTTTTCTATAATATATCACTATTACACAAGCGTGGTTACTCCATTAGATAATTTATGCTTTACCTTGGGGAGGAGGACTGAAGAAGCATCAGAGCTGGAATATTACACAGCTGGTGGTGGGGGCCACTGGCTGATTTGAGGTAGGTAGCAGGGAATATATTTAAGATGCTGAGGACTTAATATGCCCTCTGTATCCCACAATGCATTGCAGGTACATTAGCAACCTCACTTTAAAGCACATTTTAAGTGATTTCTAAAATATCATTGTTATAACAGAATTGTTTCAAATCAAACATTTTGTAGTAGAGCTATAAGAACCACAAATGTTAAAGCCATCTAAAATAAGGATAATAAAGTCAACTTAATTACATCCTTCCTTTCTTCCTTTTTTTTTTAATTCATTCCTAAGTATTCTCCACAAAGAGGTAAACTTAAGCTTACAAATCAAATTCCCATGCAGTATTTTTACATGCCCCAGTAACCTATTTGACCACTGAATGACACTGCATCATGTTCCACAAGACCGATTTTCTCTTTGAAACAAAAGTACTTTTATAATAGCTCCCTTGCTCTTCCTAGGCACTGATCCATGGTAGGATTATGACATACAGTAGTCTCGGGACATCTAGACAGAGAATTATGCAAGGGTCAGGAACACAAATCAGAGAACCATGGAGTGTTTGTCTTTTTTACAAATGGTCATAGTGCAGTACGAACAGTAGAGCAAATAAGGTCAAGTTTTGCAATGAGTATGGAGATAAAAGAAGGAAATGAAACACAATTAACTCATGTTAGGGTGTGAAGGGGGGAGGAGCACTGAAACAAAATAGCAAGAACAGAAAATTTGTACAATCATCAAACATGATAATATGCAGAACAAATATGTTTGAAATGTTTTTATTTCGCTTCCTCATCTATTTTATTTTGCCAATACTACAGACAGAAACCTATTGAGTATATTGTGTTTTTAACCACTTCAACCCCGGGCTTTTTTTACCACCTCAATACTGGGCCTATTCTGGCACTTCTCTCCTTCATGTACAAATCATCATTCTTTTGCTAGAAAATTACTCAGAACCCCCAAACATTATATATTTTTTTTTAGCAGACACCCTAGGGAATAAAATGATGGTCATTGCAACTTTATTTCTTGCACGGTATTTGCGCAATCATTTTTCAAACGCCTTTTATTTGGGGTGTAAGCCTCATTGGTAATTAGGAGAGATCAGTTCTCTGTTCTGCTGGATCTGTAACAGGCAGCTCAGGGAAAAGAGAGCTAGAGCTGCATGCTCTGATCTCTCTGCCATTTAGCCCCCCCCCATCCCCCATCCCCCAGCTCAGAGCTGGAGGGAGTAGGTGGATTATTAACGTGGGAGTAAACTCCCATAGACAATTTCTACTATAGCTTAGCCTATAGTAAGACTTATCTATAGGTACGGTAAATATCTCCTGAATGTGCACCGTTTAGGAGATATTTACTTGTGAAGACGTCGGTGACATCACTTGTGCATGCGCTCTGAAGGGACAGCATACTGTGCCATTCCTTCAGAGACCTGTGCCGTGAACAGCAGCTCCCGTGTGTATGAGCAAGAGTAACATCAACGTGGCTTGTCCAATCAAAGGATCGGAGCCCGCCAACCCGGAAAGAAGACCAGGTAAAGATGGAAGCCCTGTCAGCGGTGACAGCGTGCTGCTGGAGGGCTTTGTTTTAAAGTGAATGTAGACCCTCACATATACCCAGTGAAGTGAACAGCCTTAGATGATACACGGGATGAAAAAAATCTTCCTACATAAGTTTACATATATATCTGCTGTCTTCAGCTTTATTTACTGTTTAGAAAGTTCAGATCGTGTTAGGAGATTTTCTCTTCCTGGTTAGCACTGCAGTGAAGCCTGGGCATACAGCCAAGACAGCTGATTGGAGGAAAGGCACACACCCCCTCTCCTCATAGGCAGAGACTTTCAGCTCTGATCGTTAAATAGTTCAAGGCTCTGCTAATCTATTTATAGCATCCTCCCCAACACAATACTATGGCTTCTTTTGTCATATGTGACGGAGAACTTGTCAAGAGTTATCAGCCTGATAACAGAGGAACGGAGGAGACAACAGCTACGGGACATAGTGCTTTGAAGAGAGATAACAAAAACACTGCAGATTTATGTGCCCAGCTCAAATTTAATGAATCAGGTTTACATCCACTTTAAGGTAAGTTTCACACAATGTGCTAGTTTGCGAAGCATACTAGCACATTATAACTTTGCCTTGCAGGTTTAAAAAAACGAAAACTGTGGTTTACTACCGCTTTAATCCTGCAGGCTCTTCTCGTGTAGTGTGGTCCCTACAAAAGCAGAAAGAGGGATGGGAGCATCTTTCTTAAAAAAGATGGACTGAGCTTCATGAAAACATTAACAATAAAAACACTTCTGTTTTTGATCTTCCTGCTCTACAAAACCCGTGAGTTCATCAAAGCCAGATAGCCCATTCATTTGAAAGTGCTGCATAGCACACAACAGAGTAAAAATTGTCCATGCATCATTTTTGGCAGCACAGCAGCACAACACAGCACACAGTAGTGCGTTATTGCACAATGCTGTGAACTGCAATGCAGGTACGCTGGTAAGGTTCATTGAGGTGTCATTCAGAATTAATGCCACTGCATTACACAGATGTGTGTAACATGTATCTTTATATGTTGTGGTATCGCACAAATTTTATTGCACATGAAAAGTTTATCAAACAACGCCTCTGCATACATCAGAAATTTACTTTGACTAGGTATATGTTATTGAAATCCACATACAGACACCATAGAAGCTACATTGCCACATCCTTCATTATCTTTTTACCAAACAATTCAGTGCACAAAAACAGCTGATTTGTGTATCAGTTTTGCTTCCCCTTGTCTGCTTTAGTGTTCACTTAGATTTCTACATAGCTAACATAGGTCATGGATTCCAGCAGTACACATCCACCTACACATGTTGCTGACTAGGTCTGTAAACTGCGAGCAGAATGGGATATGTCGTACTCTTTTACTCTGTGTGATGATACAGAGTGGGTTCATTCAGGCTCTCGGCCTTCAGTGTACCTTTTGTGGCTGTGACAGCTGATTCTGGTGGTATGGTACTAAGGTTAGCCAGCTGAGAGGGTATTATAGGGGAAAAGTTATACAGCAGGCCTAGGAGGGAAGGAAGTATAAATTGCTTATTGACGGTTAGTGAAACACTGCTCATGTCTATGTACTTGGAATGAGGAGGTTTGTGTCCATACAGCAAATACTAGTAAAAGGGCCCATTCACACTTACATGGGTTACAACGTTTTGCTGATTTATGTGGGGTGCCATTAATTATGATGTACACCCAAAGCTCTGTACAATAGAATTGCACCTTGTGTTGTAGTGTGCTACATTACTAAAAAGGTCATGTGGGGTTGTTGATCTGTTGTGGTTCATCGACAGCTGATTCTAAGGCTGCATTCACACCTGAGCGTTTTGTAGCCTGAAGCCTGAAGCTACAAAATGCTAGAGGGGGAAAAAAACATTATTCTCTATGGAGATGGTTCACATCTCCACTCCAAAACGCCTGAAGCCGAACGCCTGAATCAGGCAGATTTTGGCGTTTTAGGAGTCATAGAATGTAATGGAAACGCTCGATTCAAGCGTCTAGCGCGACAACGAGCGTTTCGACGGGCGCAAATTCGCACGACAAAACGCGGGTAAAAACGTTGGTAAAAACGTTGGTAAAAACGCTCGAATCGCTACGCTCAGGTGTGAATGCAGTCTTAATGATACAAAACACACGTTATGTATGCCATGACATGTGGCAACAAACTGTTTAAAGTGGTTGTAAACCCACTTTTTTTTTTTTTGGCCCACCTGCAAGAGAAAGGCATAATGAGCTATTATGACTAGCATAATAGCTCATTATGTTCCACTTACCTTAGATCGGGGCCCCCGAAGCCGTCCTCGTCCCTCTGTCCAGCCGCAGACATCACTGCGGCGATAGCCGGAATGTTACTTCCGGGTATCGCCGCACCAGCCAATCACAGTGCCGCTCCGGCGCTGTGATTGGCCGGAGCGGCGGAGACGTCACTCTGCGCATGCGCGCAGGAGGCGTCCCACTCGGCTACGCCCAGCGATTGCTGAGAAGTAGCCGAGTATGTGAATGGGATTAACCCCATAAATGCGCCGTTGTCTACGGCGCGCATGCGCCGTAGATAACGGCGCTTGTCATTTTAGTAAATATCTCCTAAACCGTGTAGGTTTAGGAGATATTTCTTGCACCTACAGGTAAGCCTTAATCTAGGCTTACCTGTAGGTGCAAGTTGAAAAAGTGGGTTTACAACCACTTTAAGTGTGAATGAGACCAAAAAGGAAAAGTAGTGGTCAAAAACTCATCATTTAGCTTTAACTGATTATTTTTTTGCAAATCAATTCTTTATGTCCAAATTAGGGAGCACAATTTACAGAGGTGCCGTGATGTGGCAGTGTGGCTTTGCCTGTATTTGCAAATGAAGAAAGCAAAATCCTCTGTTTTTAACCTGAAACTTTGAAAAAGTTTAATTAGCCTTGTGTGCAGACTAGCTGAACAGAAGGTTGGGAAGTTTTCTATTATTCTATAAAACGTTAATGGCTGCCTAACTGGAAGCATAGTAGGAGTGTGATCTGTGCCTACAAATATACACATAATTTGCACTAAAAGGTGTCTTTCTTGCCATCCTAGAAAGTTGGGAGGTGTGCAGCTTCTGTACTAACATCCTCATTTGCACTTACTGAACACTTGCCAACTTGAACACTTCATATTTACAAGTTCACGCTGCATTTTTATACAAGAAAGTTGGATATTTCAATGTGATGTTCCTTCGGGGTCACCTATTTATGATTCTTGGTAAACAGAATTGAATCAAATATAATAGTGTTCATTTAAATGTGTGTATAAGAATTAGGGTTGCCACCTTTTCTTCAAGTCAAACCCAAACACTTTAGTGGCACACGGCAATTTTTGTTTATAGTATAACCTATTCATATATTTTGCTATTAAATAACATTTCTAATCATATGAAGTTAATAACAAGAGTCCCCCTTTACATCAGAGTCCACAGAGTTTCCCCTTTTACATCTGAATCCACAGAGTTCTCCTTTTACATCTGAACTCGCAGAGTTCCCTTTCACTGTAAGGGGGGACTCTGCAGACTCTGATGTAAGGGAGAACACTGGGGCCTCTAACATAAGGGATGCTCTGGGAACCAGGATTTATAGGGGAACACTGAGAACTCTGATGTACGGAGAAGACTCTGATGTAAGGGGAAACACTATGGCCTCTGGTGTAAAGGGGAACACTGATGTAAGGGGTGCTATGAGAACCCTGATTTGCTTTACTGTGCTTACTCAGAGGCAGGAGAGAGAAGGGGCGAGACTTCAGTCACAGGTGAATATGAAAAAGTGTAGCGCTTATTTTTGTGAAAGAGTCAGTTACCAACACATAACAAATGTTGCAAACATGCATATATATTAATTTCAGTGACACCAAGTGACTGAGTGTGATCCGTGAAAAAAAATATTATATGTAAATAAATCAGAACGAAACAGTCCTCTATTGTGACCACACACAAATAACAGTCCAAAAGTGTAGAAAAAACTGCAAAGTTGAAAAAAAGAGTCCCACATGGATATGACCCTCTCTGTGAAAGGATAGAGACACCACCACCGATATAAGGAGGAGGCTTACCAGATGGTATTGACTTGGTAAGGTGTATACCACCCAAGTCAAAACAGGCTTAAATAATCAGTCAGCAAGGTGTATCCAGCTGGTCCTGAATCCGCATACCAGTCGGCACCGCAAATTCCCGTAAACACCAGGAAGTGTGAATACATATAGTCTTGTTGGAGCCAGAGATACGGTAACCACATAACATGCGTAATGGGGGAAAAAACTCACATAGTGTGATACCGTACAAGGAAGTATTTATTTAAAAAAAGATTAAAAAATGTACACTCACATTTGGAAGAACATCATAGGCATATCACAAAATGCAAGAGCGATGTGTGTAAATGGGTCCACCCGACGCGTTTCAACTAAAAAGTCATCATCTGGGGTGTGGACCCCCACAACAACACCGCTATTTATAGATGGAATGACCCCAACTGGAGTGACCCCGGAAATTACATCACTTCCTGTTGGTGAACAGGAAGTGGCGGCTGCTATTTAAAATATCCCATTTGATCTCAAAAAATCTTCCCATAATATAGGATAATACTGCCAATGAATATTTATTAGATTGTGTTAGATCAATAGATAAATAAGCAGTATAGACATGGCCAGAACTTCTATATCAGCCATATAGAACAGGAAGCGCCATCCAAGCCTCTCTATGAAGACGAGGCTGGATGACATCACTTCCGCTCTGCACAGGAACATTGGAAAAGATCCCCAAGCCTCACTATGTCTGATATGGCACTGTTTTTTATGAGCCCTAACAAACACTTCCAGTGGTGGTGCTATGGGCAAAGCGCCTGATGTGTTATCGGGAGGTTGTGAGTTCGAATCCCCGCTTTGGCATGCCGAATTTGAAGTCAAATCAAACTGGGGTCATCCCTAAAAATCTAGAATGCTAATATTGGTTAATGTTCCAAAACCGACAAATTCAACTGTCAAACACAAACTAGCCATTTGAATGGCGTCTAGATAGTTGACAAGTTGAAATGGGTATTAAAACATTTTATAAAAAAAAGGATAAAATTTTAAATTACTACACAAATTTATGAAAAATCGTCCTTGGAGTCAAGATCTATTAATAAAAGCATTAATATCCCACTCCACATTTAACCCCTGTGGGTGGTGAGTCTGTAACTCGTAAATCCAGAAAGTTTCGAGTCTGGAAACTCCTCTAGTGTTGGCCCCACCCCTCCATGGAGCAACATAACGGTCAATAATCAAGAATTGGGTCCCTGTTGGGTCACGGGCATGGTTTTGCCGATAATGCCGAGGGACCGTGTGTTTGACGCTCCCAAACTTGATTAAGTTGATATGCTCGGTTACCCTGGTCGTGAATGACCTAATGGTCCGCCCAACATATTGTTTACCACATGGACATGTCAGTAAATACACGACATTAATAGTTGCGCATGTACAAAATGGTTTGATTGGATAGACCCGGTTAGTCGCTGTGGACCTAAATTCTTTACTGGCCTTTCTCCCACAGGTGTTATACTGGCATACAAGGCATTTCTTACAGGGGTAGTAGCCTGTCCAGTTATGAAAAAATGTTGGCCTAATCGGAGGATTAATGATGGTTGGTGCAATTTTACTTTTAAGTGAGGGCACTCCTCGGTATATCACTTTAGGTCTTTCTGGTAAAAGTGTACCAAGGATTCGATCATTCCTCAAGATACCCCAATGTTGTTCAAAAATAGCCTTGATTTGCTTGTGTTGGGTAGAAAAGGCTGTAAGAAAAGACCATCTAAAATTGTCTTCCCTTTCTCTTTGAGGTCTATCTGCTAACAATAGAGATCGGTCGATATTCAGAACCTTAGTCATCTCATTCTCGACATCTCGATTGTCATATCCCTTTTCAATAAACCGGCCTCTTAGAATGTCAGCTTGTATCCTGAAAGTTTCTGTGTCAGTACAATTCCTGCGGAGTCGCAGGAATTGACTTTTGGGAACGGATTTTAGCCAGGACTTATGATGGCAACTGTCTGTGGGTATATATCCGTTCCTATCCGTAGGTTTGAAATACGTACTATACTTGAATTGATACTCAAACCTTTCTATTTCAAGATCCAAAAAATGGATTTTAGACTGGCTAAATTCGTATGTAAGTGAAATCCCTCTGTCATTCTCATTGAGCTCTGAGAAGAAATCTTCAAGAGATTCAGGGGTGCCAGCCCAAAGGAGGAGGATGTCGTCTATGTACCTGGCCCACATAATTAACTGCGGGTGTTCCAGGGCATAGACGGCATCCTCCTCCCACTTGGCCATGAAAAGGTTTGCTAAACTGGGAGCAAACTTTGCTCCCATCGCAACTCCCTTATGCTGCAAATAAAAGCGACCATCGAACCAAAAATAATTATGTTGGGTGGCAAACTCCAACAAATCAACTATAAAATCCACCTGAGGTTTAGCGAGAGTGACATCCCTATTTAAAAAATCCTTAGCAGCCTCCATTCCTCTCTGATGAGGAATGCAGGTGTATAAGGATGCCACATCCGCTGTGGCCATAATCAAATCGCCTTCAAAGGTGATAGCAGACAGGCGTTTAATCACATCCTTCGTGTCTTTAAGGTAGGATGGAGTTTTGCGTACAGATGGTTGCAAAAAGAAATCAATGTACATACCAATTCTAGAGGTGACGGAATCTATCCCGCTAATGATGGGACGTCCAGGGGGATGAAGGGAATCTTTATGAACCTTAGGTAAATAATAAATAACAGGAATGCGGGGGGCTAAAGGAACAAGGAACGATTTTTCTTTACTATTTAAAATTGAGGACTCATAACCCTGAGCGATAAGACTGGTTAATTGTCTCTTGAATTTAGATGTCGGATTACTGGGTAGCTCTTTGTACGTATCCTGATCACTCAGAATTTTGTACATCTCCCCCATATAGTCCTGTTTGTCCAGCAATACAATGCCTCCGCCTTTGTCAGCGGGACGGATAACCAGATCCTTATTGTCACACAAGGATTTAAGACCCTGACTAGGTAAAGGATTATTGAAAACTCGTTTAGGAGGTAATTTGGCAAGATCTTTCAATACCAGATCTCTAAACATGTTTATTGCTGGAGCAAGCTGGTTAGGGGGGTTGAACAGGGATGGATTGGATAAACCTGAATGGACAGTACCTGACGTAGCTGCCCTCGCTATACTTCTAGTAGGATTGGAAGTAATATAGCGCTGTATGTTAATCTTCCTAATGTACTTATGAATGTCGACAAAGGTGTCAAATTTGTTCAACCTCCGCGGGGGAGCAAATTTGAGACCCTTGTCCAAAACAATCTTTTCTTCATGTGTTAAAACAGTACTACTCAGGTTGAACACTCCTTTACAGATTATGTTCGCCCTCGCTTTTCGTCTCTGGCTCCTCCTCCCTCCTCTGGACCCTCTCTTGGGTCTCGGCCCCTTTTTCTCCCTGGGGGGTCCTCGTGAAAACCCTGATTTGGGCAGGGTTGGGAGATTGGTTGTTGATATCCATAGGAAGGCTGATCATACTCGGCATTTGGATACGGATATACTCCATCATTATACTGATCTTGAAGTGGAGAATATCTGTTATAAGTGGATGTTGGTGGATGACTATAGTGGGACGGTTTAGGGTAACCATTATGGTGGTCTTGATATCTAGAGGGTGATCCCCTATAATAGGGAGACCCCCTCTGATAGGATGGCTCACGATCATAATAATGACCGTCAGGGTTAGAATGGTTCCCTCTATGTCCTCTCCCTCCCCTTCTATTAGAATTATGTCCTCTACCCCTCTGTGTGTTCCTAGGGGTATGTACATTTTGGGGGCGACCACCCTGGGTTGGAGGAGGATCCCTAGGTAGTAGGCTCCTATTCATAGAAGGTTTCGGTTGGGTCTGGTAATCAATCAGAGGAGCCTGCGCTCCTATAATAGAAGAATTAACTTCCATAGTTTGATCCTGTACTGGGGTTTTCTGCCAGCTGAATACCTTACCCACCCTATAGTCACCTATATCCCGCGAGTATTTTTTATGTTTTTTAGCCTTTTGATCTTTATCCTCCTTGATCAAATGGGCCTGGAGGTTAGAGGACAAGGAATTGTATTCAACTGAGTTTTTATACACAAGCAGTCCTTCCTTTAATTCCTTGATCTCTCTATCCAAGACAGAGAGGCGACTTCTCTTCCTGGTAATGAGGAAATTTAAAAATTTGGTACCAGCCTCATTGAAATATTTAAACCAGGAGTCAAAATCTCCCTCACCCTGTTGTGGATGAATGTCCCATCTGAGACTTCGTGGGACCATCTGTTCCGTCACATATTGTTCCAGGAACGCAAGGTCCCACTGAAGATGGAGTTCTGACACCATGACATTCCTAAGCCTTAAAAATAACCCTCCAATTTCTGTGTCGCTACCAGTGGCTACAAACACACCCTCTGTATTGACTGTGCGTGATGCACGGTAGTCAAATACATCCATATTAGTGGTTGGTATTATACCAAATAAATAATGAACACTGCTGCAATATAATGTCAAGTAAACTGTGCAAAAAATTAGATACAGACAGGGATGGATGGTGAGCTCACTTACCCCTTGTCAGTCAGCACCTCTCATCCAGATGTATCTGAGGCTGCTGGACTTCAAATTTCCGGCCCCAACTTTCCTTTTCTGAGGCACAGTGCCGGGGATTGGAGTGTGGGCAGACACAGAGGGGTAGGGGTGGGGGGAAGAGGTGCAGATTGAGCCCTCTCTCCTCTCCCTTCTGTGTGTGTTTTTTGGGGGAATTGTTAGTGCTGACTTTGGGCAGTGTGAAAGAGTGTAACAGACACTCTCAGCTTAGACAACTGCAGCCAGCTACCCTGCTGGGAAGCCATAGTCCAGTCTAAATAATGTTTGAAACCCAGACACATGATTCCAAACCCGAACTGTCCGGGTGAATCCTGGACAGGTGGCAACCCTAATAAGAATACCACGACAGTCGCCTCATTTATAGGTTTGTTTTGGACCCAAATGTTTGAGGAAAGGACCCAGAATGAGAATCTGATTCTTCTGAGCACTGATGACTGAGATTGCATTCCTTCTTAAAATTGTCTTTTGAGTACCCACTTTGATATTTTCCTGTAACTGTCTACCGATATACTTTTTATACTTTTTCAAACACACCACTCATTATATGTGAGTTAACATCTAAACCTTACACAGTTCAGTCTAGAGCAGGGTTTCTCAACTCCAGTCCTCAAGGCGCCCTAACAGGTCATGTTTTCAGGCTTTCCTTTATTTTGCACAGGTGATTTGATCAGTTTCACTGCCTTAGTAATTACCATAGCTGTTCCATCTGAGGGAAATCCTGAAAACATGACCTGTTGAGACGCCTTGAGGACTGGAGTTGAGAAACACTGCTCTAGAGTGTACTGATAGTATTGTTGACACATGGGAAAGTAATCTTTAGTCTGTATAGCAGGCACCTTCAGGTACATGTATATAATTAGGCCTCATGCACACTGGACGTTATAAAAAGGCCAGTAGCTTAGCTGTAGAATACCATGTTTAAAACGATTTGCTGCATTTTGCTTTTGTTTTTGCATTAGCGTTTGTTAGCATTTGTCGTTTTTTAGCTTTCTAGCAAAACTATATCCCCACAAAAGCTTATGGCTCAAAAATACTCATAAAAGCCGAATAGCCATGTTTTTCATCATTTTCTAGTGTTTTTTTTAAGAGTCAGAGCGTTTTTACGGCTGAAAAACTCCTCTTCAAACCCACTAGTTCTGGGGGTTTTTTTCCAGCCAGAAAACACCCCTGTCAAAAAATGCTGATAAAAGCATGGGGAGTTTACTGGCTGCAGAAAAAAAAAATCTGAAGCCAAAAACTGAAGCTGTAAAAATGTCCAGTGTGCATTAGGCCTACAGTTAAAGTGGTTGTAAACCCGTTTAAATAATAAAAAAAAAACACCTGCAAGACAGAGCCATAATGAGCTAGTATGACTAGCATACTAGCTCATTATGCATCACTTACCTTAGATCGGGGCCCCCAAAGCCGTCCTCGTCTCCCCCTCCAGCCGCAGCCATCGCTCCACAGGCAGAAGGTTACTTCCAGGTATCGCCGCTCCGGCCAATCACAGCGCCGCTCCGGCGCTGTGATTGGCCGGAGCGGCGAAGACGTCACTCAGCACATGCGCACGGGAGCCGTCAAATCCGGCAAAGCTGGATTTGTGAATGGGGATTCGGACTGAATGCATCGCTGTCTATGGCGCGCAAGCGCCGTAGATATCGGTGCATGTCTTTTTTTGCAAATATCTCCTAAACCGTGTAGGTTTAGGAGATATTCCTTGCACCTACAGGTGATTGGCCGGAGCGGCGAAGACGTCACTCAGCACATGCGCACGGGAGCCGTCAAATCCGGCAAAGCTGGATTTGTGAATGGGGATTCGGACTGAATGCACCATTGTCTATGGCGCGCAAGTGCCGTAGATATCGGTGCATGTCTTTTTTTGCAAATATCTCCTAAACCGTGTAGGTTTAGGAGATATTTCTTGCACCTACAGGTAAGCCTTAATGTAGGCTTACCTGTAGGTGCAAGTTGCATAAGTGGGTTTACAAACACTTTAACATATGCAGACCTGCAGAATTGTGTAATACAAATTGTGACCAGATACCAGTTTTTGGGGAAAATCATTTAGCAAAATTTTGAGGTTAATATCTGTGGTATTTCAAAAGCAATAAAGATTATTAATTGAAATCCCTTTTGTAGATGTCCTAAAATGATAAAGTCTTCCACCAAAATATGTTGTCAATAATATATACAAATTTACGGCTACCTTTATTGGGAAAATCCCTCAATGATTTTGTTGCTTACTTTAAAATAAGGGGTAGAGATTAGAGGTGTGGTGAGGGGAGGCAGGGGTGACAACGTTTTGTATACAAGAGTCTTGGGGAGAATTGTGTGGATAGCAATTGATAGTGGAGATGGACTGTTCACCGTTTATTCCACAACCTTAGATTGTAAGCTCTATGAGGGGGGGACTGATGTGAATCTGTACCATAGGTAATACGCTGCGTAAATTGACCGTGCTATATAAGTACCTGAAACAAATAAATAAAAATAACTGGAGCAAAGGTAGAAGTAAAAAAAAAAATTTTTTAAATTCTTCCTTTTCATATTTTAAGTTTCCTTACTTCCTTCTGAAAAATCCCTATGTTTACAGAACTCAATAGCTCAAGCTGAAATTTACACTTATGTTTAAAGAACTCGATAGCTCAAGCTAAAATTTTCACTTACACACACATTATATATTTAGAGCATTGACCCAATGCAGTGACTCCTTATAAGACTGCTTGGTCAGAATTTTAAAATCAGTCTTTTTGAAAGGGGAACGTTACTCCCCTTTGTTGTCTCTTTGGTTCACCTAAAGTTCTCTGGGAATCCTTTGTCATGTATCAAAGATTGTACGGATATAGTTAAGGTATATACTATATTTGCGGCAGGGATTTGCAATTAGCGGACCTCCAGCTGTTGCAGAACTACAAGTCCCATGAGGCATAGCAAGACTCTGACAGCCACAATCATGACACCCAGAGGCATGATGGGACTTGTAGTTTTGCAGCAGCTGGAGGTCCGCTAATTACATATCCCTGATTTACGGTATAGCCTAAACTTTTTTTTTTTTTTTTTGATGAGGGTGGTGAGGGGTTAAAATCCCTGTAAGGCTCTATGTGCCTTCTGTCTCCCAGCAAGAGAGATTTACTCTCTCTGTTTGACCTGGTGACCAAAGTCACTAGACAGAAACAAAAGGAAAATTTTAAATTGTCACCAGAACCGTAATAAAGGAGTAATTGTACAAAAGTGACAACTGTTATAACTGTCAGAGAGGGGATTTTTATCACTTTGGAGAGATTTTATTTTACTTCCTGTTGTGTCTACTGGACAGGAAGGGAATCGAAAGCTCCCAAATGGGACACAGATTCTAATAAAGTGGCAGGAGTTATATTTATTCCATATGCTATTCAAAAAAGATATACTTTAACCAAAATATATAAAACATCAGGTTAGAATTTAAGATCTTTAAAAGAAAATGTTGACACAAAACCCTGTGGTTTCCATTTTATAATATCCTTTTTTTCTGCCAAGGTTGTCTTATACATTTTTGTCAGAAACTGAAACTAGGCAGATTTAAAATAACATTGTCAAGGCTGTTCTTTTAGCAAGAAAAACTCTTTAAGTGTACGGCCAACTTTATATTTGCTTAACCACTTCAGCGCTGGAAGGAATTACCCCTTTAATGACCAGGCCATTTTTTTGTGATACAGCACTGCGTCGTTTTAACTGACAATTGCGCGGTCCTGCGACCTTGTACCCAAACAAAATTGATGTCCTTTTTTCCCTCAAATAGAGTTTCTTTTGGTGGTATTTGATCACCTCTGTGGTTTTTATCTTTTGCACTATAAACAAAAAAGACTTTTGAAAAAAAATATATATATTTTTTACTTTCTGCTATATTACACATCCCAAAAAAATATATAAAAAAAATAATTTTATTCATCAGTTTAGGCCAATATGTATTCTTCTACATATTTTTTGTAAAAAAATTGCAATAAGCATATATTGATTGGTTTGCGCAAAAGTTATAGCGTCTACAAACTATGGGATAAATTTATGGACTTTTATTTTATTTTATTCTTTTTACTGGTAATGGCGGCGATCTGCAATTTTTAGTGGTACTGCGACATTGCGGCCGACAAATCTGACCCCAAATCACACTTTTTGGGGACTGGTGACATTATTACAGCGATCGGTGCTAAAAAAAATGCACTGATCAATGTATAAATGACACTGGCAGGGAAGGGGTTAACACTAGGGGGCGATCAAGGGGTTAGCTGTGTTCCCTGGGTGTGTTCTAACTGTGTGGTGGATAGGCTTACTGGGACAACACAGAGATCGCTGTTCCTGATCACTAGGAACAGCAGATCTCAGTATTGCCCCCTGTCAGCATGGGGATCTGCCTTATTTACATAGGCAGATCCCCATTCTGCCTTTCTTTAACGCGATCATAGGTGGCCGGCAGACATCGAGTCCACCAGACCCGCGGGCGAGCTCCCGCGATGCACGCCCGCACTACCACATGCCCAGCCGAGCCGCCTTGCCGCAGTATACATGCGGAAGGCGGTCGGCAAGTGGTTAAAGGATACTTCAGTTGGTTAAATTCCCTGATGGATCCAAAGAACAAAACATAACTTTCAAAAAAAATTAAAAATACATCTGCATACTTAACTGTACTAAGGGTTATGAGACAGGGACTTTGGATCTTTCCTTGCTCAGAATTTAAGGCCTTGCTTACTGTACATACATTTGCTTCAACACAGCAGTGAACTGCATGAAAACTGCATACAAATACTATTATTTTGTATTTAAATATACAATATTTGGATACATTTGAAGTGTTTAAAAAATGCATCAGTTTCTAAGTCTAGGCACATGGATGGTTAGTTGAACTAACTGCATCTGCAAATTCAAGAAAGGTGGTTTAAAATTGATTACAATTGCTAATGCTTGCATTTTTTAAATGCACATTTTTGAACTAGGTCCTGAAGACGAAGTAATAGAATAAAAAACCTGTGTTATAGAAAAAAAAAAAAATATATATAATGTTAATAAAGATAATAAAGGCTAGTACAGCGGCTATCCATATGATGTTAAGACCATCAAGAACTACTGTTTGTTTTTTGGTCTTAAAGTGGGCCTGAGCTCAAAAAAGGAAGATTATTAGAAATGTTAATGGTGTCTAAGCAGTACTCAGAACATCACATTTCCTTGTATCTTGAGCCTTTTAGCTGTTTATCTAAACTGCCTGTAACTGCTAGTCTCTCTTTTTGTTGTTAAACTGTACAACAGTATTCATTTAAATTTTTTTACATTTTGTCCGCAATATTGTACTCTTTTGATTAATGTACACTTTTTCTTGTACAACTTCTTTTCACCACAATAAAGAAATATTGAAAGTAAATAATTATGTGGATCTTTGCTTTCTCTACCTTTCCTGCTGCTTCTTGATCATTCTCAAAAGCCATCAAATCAGAAGTCACCATGATGGAGACTCTGACATGAGGAAGCAAAGTTCTGCTCATCTAACAAGATGGCCGCTTCCACACAGAAACACAGTGCAGAACAGGTAAAAGTAAATCAGCAATGTAGAAAAGGTCAGATGTAGGGAGCCTACAGGCAATACTAGTGACTAGTCCTTTGCCCTCCGTTTGCATTTTTAAAGCACCACGTTTCCACAGTACAGGTCCTCTTTAAGCCACATCTCTGTACACAGGAGGGTTTGTCTGCTTTTATTATTATCATGTTTTACCTCTCTACATCAAGAAGACACGGGTAAAAAGATCAAAAATAAATGAGGCGCAAATAGATGTGCTGACTCCCGTAAGTAATTTGAAACTACCTTGCATTATAAATTTGCTTTATATTCTCCCATAACATTCTTATATCTTTCTTCCAGCTATTTAAAGGTAAATACTTATAACAACAGCTAAAAAATCACACTGCATGCAATTTAAAAAGTGTCTCCCTACTTGTTATCTTCTCCATTTCTGACAGCACATGTAACTTTCCTGAGACCGTACTGATCTAATTTTGGAAACACAGCTCTTCCTCCAGTGCTTTGACAGGAAGCAGGAATGACAGAAATGTACAGTAAACACAACATTAGCTTTCAGCTGCAGAGGTTATAAAACCCCTAGCGCAAGAAATCTGTAATACGGTAGTGTAAATAAAGATTATCAGTAGAAATTACAAATACTAATGTCCAAAAAAATGTACAGTCCTGACATCTTTTCTTTCAAGAGTATATCTATCTATTTATAATATAGATAGATAGATAGATAGATAGATAGATAGATAGATAGATAGATATGCAGTATCTCACAAAATTGAGTACACCCCTCACATTTTTGTAAATATTTTATTATATCTTTTCATATGACAACACTGAACACACAGCCTTTGTTTTTTAAACCACTGGCAACAAAAGTGAGTACACCCCTAAGTGACAATGTCCAAATTGGGCCCAATTAGCCATTTTCCCTCCCCAATGTCATGTGACCAGTTAGTGTTACAAGGTCTCGGGTGTGAATGGGGAGCAGGTGTGTAAATTTGGTGTTATCGCTTTTACTCTGTCATACTGGTCACTGGAAGTTCAGCATGGCATCTCATGGCAAAGAACTCTCTGAGGATCTGAAAAAAAGAATTGTTGCTCTACATAAAGATGGCCTAGGCTATAAGAAGATTGCCAAGACCCTGAAACTGAGCTGCAGCACGGTGGCCAGGACCATACAGTGGTTTAAAAGGACAGGTTCCACTCAGAACAGGCCACGCCATGGTCGACGAAAGAAGTTGAGTGCACATGCTCAGCATCATATCCAGAGGTTGTCTTTGGGAAATAGAAATATGAGTGCTGCCAGCATTGCAGTAGAGGTTGAAGGGGTGGGGGGTCAGCCTGTCAGTGCTCAGACCATACGCCGCACACTGAATCAAATTGGTATGCATGGATGTCGTCCCAGAAGTTGGCCTCTTCTAAAGATGATGCACAAGAAAACCCGCAAACAGTTTACTGAAGACATGCAGACTAAGGACATGGATTACTGGAACCATGTCCTGTGGTCTGATGAGACCAAGATAAACTTATTTGGTTCAGATGGTGTTAAGCATGTGTGGGGGCAACCAGGTGAAGAGTACAAAGACAAGTCAAGCTTGATGGTGGGAGTGTCATGGTCTGGGACTGCATGAGTATTCCAACATGATAACGTGCCCAAACACACCTCCAAGACGACCACTACCTTGCTAAAGAAGCTGAAGGTAAAGCTGGCCAAGCATGTCTCCAGACCTAAATACTATTGAGAATCTGTGGGGCATCCTAAAACAGAAGGTGGAGGAGTGCAACGTCTCTAACATCCACAAGCTCCGTGATGTCATCATGAAGGAGTGGAAGAGGACTCCAGTGGCAACCTGTGAAGCTCTGGTGAACGCCGTGCCCAAGAGGGTTAAGGCAGTGCTGGAAAATAATGGTGGCCACACAAAATATTGACACTTTGGGCCAAATTTGGACATTTTCACTTAGAGGTCTACTCACTTTCCCATCAACTTTTTCCCACCATGTGCAACTTTAAATACTCAGCGGACACCCTACACAGTCTAAGGAATACCGCCTCAACACTACCAACCTCCACCCAAAAAATACTACGAAAAGAACAACTTCTAAAGATCAATCGACAATCGACCATCAAAAACAGGAAGGCACCACTTCAACTACAACACTTATCATGCGCCCTGATAAACACCAGATCTGCAGTCAAGCACAGACAGGAAATCCACGACTTCATCACCCAAAACAACACAGATTGCCTCTTTATCACGGAAAGCTGGCTAACACCTGACTGTATCACCATCCTAACAGAATTGGTACCTGAGAACTACTGCATCCTAACCGAGCATAGAAAAGGACAAAGAGGAGGAGGCCTAGCATTGATCTTCAAATCCCACCTCTCTCTCATCAAACTAACTCTACAGAACTCATTGCCTTTGATTGATTGATTGATGATTGATTACTTGTATAGCGCTACAAATGCGAACTGAATCGCCTCAAGGCGCTTGCATCCAGTGACGTCCTGTTCCATTAGAAGAGGTGGGTCTTAAGTTTTTTCCTGAAAGCTCGATGGTTTTCTTCCATGCGGATATCAGTGGGTAGAGCGTTCCATAGCCGCGGTCCTTGGACTGCAAATCTTCGATCTCCCTTCCATTTGTAACGGGATCTGGGGATGTGGAGGAGGTTTTGATTGGTTGACCGGAGAATGCGTTTGGGGGAGTAGTGTTTAATTTTCTCGCATAAATATTGCGGTGCGTTTCCTTGTGTGCACTTGTGGGTGAGGCAGAGGGTCTTGAATGTGACCCGATCCTTTACGGTTAGCCAATGCAGGGTCCTCAGTGAAGGGGTGATCGATTCCCAAGGTTTTTTCCCTGTTACCAGTCTAGCTGCCATGTTCTGGACGACTTGTAGGCGCGAGATCTGATATTTAGGTAGTCCTATGTAGAGGGAGTTTGCATAGTCGAGTCGGGAGTTGATGATTGTACCAACTACTACTGCTGTGTCCTCTTCCGGGATGAAGGGGATGAGTCTCCGTAACAGACGGAGGAGATGGTGTGATCTGCTGACTACTGATCCTATTTGTGCATCCATCGACATCTCTGAGTCAAAGATGAATCTGAGACTTTTGACTTTTGTGCTCGGGGTAATGGTCTGTCCAAGAATGATGGGTGGTGTCCAAGACGTCTTTGTTTTTTGGTTTGCGTGGAGGAGAAGAAGTTCTGTTTTGGATCCATTGAGTTTGAGGGAACTCTCAGTCATCCAATCATCGATCAATGTGAGGCACTCTTCCAGTCCGCGATATTGGTCTTTTTTCCCGGTGATACGAAAGTAGAGTTGGTGTCGTCAGCATATGAATGCCTTTCATGGAGACACTCACTCTGCATCTTCAAACATCCCAGGACACCATCCACATACTGCTATGCTACAGATCACCAGGGCCAAAGACAAATCTCCTCAGACCCTTCACCAAATTCATCTCGACATACACCTTGAAAACCAAAAACTTTTTGCTACTCTGGGACTTCAACCTCTGGGCTAACTCCACCCAGGACCCCATCGCCACCTCCTGCATCAACCAACTGGAAGAACTGGGTCTGCAGCAACTAATAAAAGCCCCCACGCATGGCTCAGGTCACATTCTTGATCTCATCTTCAAATAAAATATGGACATCAACACACTGGACAACATGCCTTTACCATGGACGGACCACCACACTATCAAATTTAAAATCACCACCAACACAATCTCCCAAAAACCGAAACTCTCAATAACAACACACTGGACAGGATCTCAGAAGAAACTACACTCTGAACTCTTCAAAACCACACTATCAAAAAACATAAAAATGCTAAATCAAAACCAATCAACGGAACAAACACTCAACTCCTTAAACAAAGCATTACTACAAACAGCAGACACAGTCGCTCCGAAACGTAGAGCACTCATCCGCAAAAACAATTCCCGGCTGGTTTAATGGCACTCTTACTTTACTGAAGCAAGAATGCAGAAGAGCTGAATGAGCCTGGAGAAGAAACCCAACAAAGGAAAACCACACAAATTACAAAGCACTCAATAATAAATACCACAAAGCAATATTCAAAGCAAAAAAAATTAATTTCTCAAACATCATCTCAAAAGCCCTAAACTGACCTCGTGAACTTTTCAAACTAGATGCTCACACTATGAACCCTATCTGCCTAGAACCTCCAGCAAACGAAACTCAAGAATTCTGTAATGAGCTATCGGATTTTTTTATCAACACAATCGGAAACATTTGTGAAATAATTCAACAGAAAAAAACAACCAACCTCACTCAGTCAAAGCAAGAAGAGGAAATCAATACAAACATTATAAAATCGACTAAATTTTCGCTGGTCCCGATTACCATCGACACCACCAAAAACATCATCAGAAGCCTCAGAGACAGCACATCACCAAATGACATAATTTCTACAAAACTCCTGAAAGAATGTATCGACATCTTGGCACCCACCATAACACATCTCGTAAACCAATCATTCAAAGAAGTTATTGTTCCGATCCCCCTCAAGCAAGGCATAATCAAACCCCTCCTAAAGAAACCCAACCTCGACCCCATAGACCCAAATTACCGCAGACCGGTAACAAGTCTTAACACCTTCTCCAAGATCATGGAGAAAGCAGTAGTACAACAGCTACAACTCCATTTGGACACCCACAAACTCTTGGATCCACTACAATCAGGCTTCTGCCCAGGCCATGGCACAGAAACAGCACTTCTCAAAATATGGGATGACGCCCTCGAAGCAGCAGATGATGGAGAATCATGTCTCCTGGTGCTGCTGGATCTTAGTGCAGCGTTCGACACTGTAGACCACAAAACTCTACTCATTCGCCTTAAAGAATTAGCAGGAGTCACAGACTCAGATCTACCCTGGTTTGCATCTTTCCAAGAAAATCGTTCCCAGACAGTGAAACTAGGAGCCTTCACCTCTGAAACTCGCGCAATTTCTTGCGGAGTCCCTCAAGGATCACCCCTGTCACCTGTGCTCTTCAACATCTACCTCTGCCCACTCCTCAAAATCATCAGCAAACAGGACCTGTGCTACCACTCATATGCTGACAACACTCAACTCTACTTTCGCATCACCGGAAAAAAAGACCAATATCTCGGACTAGAAAAATGTCTCAGATTGATCGATGATTGGATGACTGAGAGCTCCCTCAAACTCAATGGATCCAAAACAGAACTTCTTCTCCTTCATGCAAACCGAAAGACAAAATCTAAGACTTCATGGACACTACCCACCATTCTTGGACAGACCATTACCCCGAGCACCAAAGTCAAAAGTCTCAGAGTCATCTTTGACTCTGAGATGTCGATGGATACACAAATAGGATCAGTAGTCAGCAGATCTCACCATCTCCTCCGCCTGCTGCGTAGACTCATCCCCTTCATCCCAGAAGAGGACATAGCAGTAGTAGTTGGAACAATCATCAATTCCCGACTCGACTACGCAAACTCCCTCTACATAGGACTACCTAAATACCAGATTTTGCGCCTACAAGTCATCCAGAACACGGCAGCCAGACTGGTAACGGGGAAAAAACCCTGGGAATCCATCACCCTTTCCCTGAGGACCCTTCATTGGCTAACCATAAAGAATCGGGTCACATTCAAGACCCTCTGTCTCACCCACAAGTGCACACAAGGAAACGCTCCTCAATACTTGTGCGAGAAAATAAAACACTACACCCCCAATCGCATTCTCCGATCAACCAACCAAAACCTCCTCCACATCCCCAAGTCCCGCTACAAATCGAAAGGAGAATGAAGATTTGCAGTCCAAGGACCACGGCTATGGAACGCTCTACTCATAAACATCCGCATGGAAGAAAACCATCGGGCCTTTTTGGAAAAAACTTAAGACCCACCTCTTCTGAAGGATCAGGATGACACTGGATGGAAATAAGCGCCTTGAGGCGATTAAGTTCGCATTTGCAGTGCTATACAAGTTATTCACTCACTCACTCACTCACTCACTTTTGTTGCCCGCGGTTTAGACATTAATGGCTTTGTGTTGAGTTATTTTGAGGGGACAGCAAATTTACAAGCTGTACACTCACTACTTTACATTGTAGCAAAGTGTAATTTCTTCAGTGCTGTGACATGAAAAGATATAATAAAATATTTACAAAAATGTTAGGGGTGTACTCACTTTTGTGAGATACTGTATACACATATGGAGAGAGAGGGAGAGAGAGAGAGAGTATATACAGTATTTTATTTTTACAGTATACTCCTTTTTTAAACATTTTCTGCAGGTCGTTAGTATTATAAATATGCTGGATAATATTAGACCTCCAAAAGAGTTAATTTAGCTGACAATTGCGCAGTCATGCAACACTGTACCGAAATAAGATGTGTGTCCTTTTTTTCCAACTAATAGAGCTTCCTTTTGGGGGTATTTAATCCCCTCTGCGGTTTATATTTTTTGCGCTATAACCAAAAAAAGACCAACAATTTTGAAAAAAAAGAAAAACAATATTTTTTTTACTTTCTGTTAAAACATATCCACCAAAAAATTTCAAAAAATCTAATTTCTTCATCAATTTAGGCCAATATGTATTGTGTTACATATTTTTGGTAAACAAAATCCTAATAAGCGTATATTGATTTTTTTGCGTCTAAGTTATAACGTCTACAAATTATTTTTATTTCTTTATTTCTTTTACTAGTAATGGTGGCGGTCAGCAACCTATCACGGGACGGCAATATTGCGGCAGACATTTTGACTCTGACTGACACGTTTTTGGGGACCAGTGACACTAAAACAGCGATCATGCTAAAAATATGCACTGATCACCGCATCCAATTCGCAATAGCAGGAGATTTTGACCGACTCTCTATGGAGCCGGTTCACATATCTCAGCTGCGGCTCCGGTGCAAATTTGCACAGGGGTCCTGTGCGTCTTTTGGTTAATTTCAGGTCAGAATTCAGACAAAAATTTGGGCTGAAATCAGACCTGAAATGGTGAACGCGGACGCACCAGACCCCTGCTGTGAGCCACATGCGAAGATACTTTGAACCCAGCCTCAGGCCGGGCCAAATTTAGCACTGTCAGTGTGTGCCAGTTAACTTGACAATAACTTTATTACTAATTTGCATATCTACCTTTTTTTTTATATATATATATTTAAGAACATATGAAGGTTTTTATTTATTACACTGTTTTAATAAAAGCAAACAAAAAAAAAATACTTTGTTTTTATCATAGGCCCACAAATGTGCAAAAATTATTTTTGCCGATTCATTTATTATAATTTTTAATACTGCAACTGTATCTTACAATTGAACCACTACATAAATGACATTACAGATAAACACTACAGCCAGAAGATGGCAATGTTAATCAGTAGACTGAGGTCTTGCATTTGATCATTTTGAAATAATCACATGATCAGAAACCACCATGATTGGTTCCCTTTTCCCTGTCATAAGTAATGAAATCCAGGATTGAGAACCAGCAGCTGTCTAATAATATCACATAGGGGTTTATTAACCTCTTGTAATAGCAACCAAGTAAAAATAAATATAAAAAGAAAAGAAAAAAGTAAAAATAAATAAATATATAATTAAATATATAAAAATAAAATAAAAAATTGCCGAAACCCCTGTAGCCCCACACACCTGCGCAAATGCAAACACGAGCCCAGGGTGTGCACACACATGTAAACCGCAGTCGCACCATATGTGTAACATATAGCCGTGAATGTCAGAGTGAGAACAATAATTCTAGCACAAGAGCTGGCTGCAGGTAGGAGGGTTATGTACGGAGGGACCGCCCCCTGGGCGGGGTTGTTCAACTCTGTTAAAGTTACATGTTTTAAGATAACTAACACGTTCTGCCTAGTCCTCTCCTATGAACAGGAACATAACCCACTTTGTCAAGATTTAAGGAGCTATATATAAGAACAAGGTAACTCTAAACTGATGCGCTGTAAAGACTTTTTGGGCACCATCGTTTTTGGCGAAGCACACGCAATTTTAAGACATGAAAAGTTTGGTATCTATTTACTCGATGCAACCTCATCTTTTATATTTTATCCAAAAATGGGTAATATATGGTGTGGTTTTGCACTAAAATTCATTTTCTTTTTCGTACATCACGGGACACAGAGCGACTTAGTCATTACTAATGGGTTATATAGATTACCTTCAGGTGCTGGCACTGGCAACTTCCAAACCGGAAGTACCCTCCCCTATATAAGCCCCTCCCATCCGGGAGCACCTGAGTTTTTTTGCCAGTGTCTAAGGTGTTGGCCAAAGAGTAAGATGTGTTTTCACTGGGCTTGCGTACAGGTTCTTTTACGGGCCTTAGTAAGCTGTTCCGGATCCCACCAAAAAAGCTTCATAGCTAAACGGTCGGTACCCGGGCCTTGCAGCAGAAGAGCAAGGTTTTGCCTGTAATGCCTCTCTTAGGAGGGCTGGACCCTGGGATCCAGAGCTCTGGTCATACCCATGACCAAGATGTTGTCTGTGCAGGGTGCTATACAGGTCCAGGGGAGTGGAATCCTTGGGAACCCGGTCCCTGAAGGTTTAATTACAATGCCTGCCGTGATAGGTGAAGTTTGGGCTTCTGTGGACCAAACAAAGTCCTGCGGCGGGGAACAGGTAAGTGGGGGCCCCCAGGAACTTGGTTCTATTGGGGGACCCCCAAGCCTAATTTGTCTTTCTGTCTGTTACCTAACGGTATTCCCGCTGATATCTGTGTATGCCTGTAACTACTGGAAAATGTAAAATTTTAATAGTAGTCAAGGAAAAAAAAAAAAAAAAAGGAGACCGCGGTACCTGTGTTAAACCACTAGAGGCCGCTGTGGTCCATTTTTCTTGTCATGTGGATCTTTGGTTTTTTAAAGTCAAAAGATCCAGGCAGTTGGTAAGTTTCTCTGTGGGAATCCACTTCCTCTGCCCTGTTGCGGCGCTCATCCACCGCACAGGCCCTCCGGCAAAAAGGGCCCTGGCTCCTAGTCCCTGCTTGGTTTCAAAAAAGGGCGCCAAAGGCGCACGGGCGCGCGTGCACGCGCCTCCTATGAAAGGAAAGGGGCGGGGCGGGTGGATGACGCTCGATGCGTGCCGCGGCGCTTCTGCGCATGTGCAGGCGTCCCAGCATGGATAAAAGACACAGTACAAGTGTCAGCTGGGTGCAAACAGAGCTAGCAACAAAACGGTGGCACACAGAGGCGGTTGATGCAGGCATCCCCATAGAAAGGCACTTTAGTGGACACCAGCTGGTATATAGCAGCAACTGTGTTAGACTATTACCAGCAAAATTGGTGTATGACGACGGGAATACCTCAGCTTTGTGCTTAAAGGATATGTCGTCCAGACGCTCCGGAAATAAGTCTTCCAGGAAGCCAAAGGGGTCTCCATCGGGCTCTGAGGATTTTGGGCATGCTTGTACTGCACCAATCTCCCCTGAAAATTCAGAGGTCAGTAGCCGTAGGAACCCTGCAGGAGTACCTGGTGCTGCGGCTGTCCCCAGTCCACCTGCTCCTGTATATATATAACAGAGGAGGTTTTATCCTCAACTCTGGGAGGATTGGAAGAGAGATTAACAGCATTGATCGCTGCTTCCCTGTCACAGGGAAAGCGCGTCCGATCTCCGTCTCCTCCTTCAGAGTGCCTGTTAGTGGAGGAACAGCCCCACACAGAGATCGACCTACCTGAAGGGGATCAGCATGAGGTTGATTCGGTTATAGAGGAATCAACAGTGGAAGAACCTTTTCTCAGCATCTCAGGCTGAAAGATTATGGGTTGTCTCTGACTAACATGGTCCGATCAGCATTTAAAATGCCTCTGGCGGAACCATCAACCACTACGGTTTCCTCGCTGGGGTCGCTGAAGGCTCCCCAGGCTGTCTGTTCCTTCCCAATCCACCCTTTATTGGAAGGGCGTATTTACCAGGATTGGGAGCATCCTGATAAAATATTTACTCCTCCCAAGAGATTTCCGGTGATCTATCCCATGGAGGATAAGTTCATAAGAAAAAATGGAGGTTCCCTACAGTGGACGCAGCCATCTCTTGTGTAAATAAATCACTGACATGTCCAGTAGATAATGTTCCAATGTTCAAAGACCCAATAGATAAAAAATTGGAGTCTTTACTAAAATCTGCTTTCTCTACAGCAAGCATGGTGACACAACCTGCAGTAGCAGCGATTGGGGTCTGCCAAGCAGTGAAGGATCAGTTGAAACAAGTCTTAAAAGACTTACCAGATCAGCAGGCTCTTGCCCTAGCTGACCTACCTAGAGCCTTGTGTTTTGCGGTGGACGCCATAAAGGATACAATCCAACAGGCCTCCCGCTTTACGCTGTCTGTAGTACATATGCGTAGGCTTCTATGGCTCAGAAACTGGTCTGCTGAAGCTCCCTGATTAGCTTCCCATTTCATGGAGAACGCTTATTCGGAGAAGATCTGGACAAGTATATCCAGAAAATTTCTGCCGGTAAAAGTACACTCTTGCCGGTTAAGAACAAGGGTAGAAGTCCTTCTTTTAAGAGGCCTACTTCTCCAGTCCCTGGCACATCGGCTGTGAAACAGTTCCGACGGCCTCCGCGGTCAAATCCAGGAGGCAGAAATCAGGGACAATCACAGGGTAACAAGAAACCCTGGGTCAAGAGAGGTACAAAACCTCCCCCCAAGTCAGTTGCCCCCACTCAATCGGGTAGGGGGAAGACTTCAGTTGTTCACAAAGACCTGGCAGGACACCATCAAAGACAGATGGGTGATCTCCGCAGTAAGTCTGGGATACAGGTTGGAGTTAAAAGACACTCCTCCTGCCCATTTTATGAGGTCAAACGTGCCAAGCGATCCCCAAAAAAAGAGGATCCCTTCTTCTGGCACTAGAACAACTTTTGCTCCAAGGTGTAATCATGAAGGTTCCCTTGGAAGAAAGCGGGTTCGGGTTTTACTCGAACCTTTTCACAGTCCCCAAAACAAATGGGGACGTGAGGCCCATATTAAATCTAAAAGGGCTAAACAAGTTCCTACATATCAGGACTTTTCGGATGGAGTCGATCCGATCGGTGCCCACCGCCCTACAAGGGCAGGAATGGTTAGCCTCGGTCGACATAAGGGATGCTTATCTGCATATTCCCATCTTTCCGGCCCACCAGAAATGTCTACGCTTTGCAGTAGAAGGGCGCCATTTTCAGTTCAGAGCCTTACCTTTCGGTCTGGCCACAGCACCACGAACGTTCACAAAAATTCTGGCCCCACTATTGGCCAATCTAAGAACATCAAGGTGTAACGATAATGGCATATCTAGACGACTTGTTGCTGATAGACCACTCAGTGAAAAAAACTAGAAGTGGTCGTTCACAAGACAATCAAGTATCTGGAATCTCACGGTTGGATTATCAACCGAGACAAGTCAGCCCTAAAACCAGTCAAAAGTCTGGAATACGTGGGGCTAAGACTGGATTCAAATCAGAGAAAGATTTCTTACCTCCAGAGAAGGTGTCGTCTTTGAAAGATTTGACCCACTTAGTGGGTACAAAAAGAAAACCATCCATACGCCTGTGCATGAGGCTGCTGGGAAAAATGGTGGCTTCATTCGAAGCAGTGCCCTACGGTCAATTCCATTCAAGGAACTTGCAGAGGGCCGTACTGTCAGCCTGGAACAAAAAAGTTCAGGCTTTAGACTTACCAATGTCCCTGTCCCCTTCCGTTCGCAAGAGCCTCCATTGGTGGTTGGTGCCCCAGAATCTGGAAAAAGGGAAACCCCTCAGTCCGGTTTCTTGGAAGGGGGTCACTACAGATGCCAGCCTCATAGGCTGGGGGGCAGTACTGGAGCAATGGTCTCTCCAGGGCAAGTGGTCAGAAGCAGAGAAGGCCCTGCCCATCAATCTCTTAGAGATACGAGCAGCCCAGTATGCCCTAGTAGCATGGACATCCAAACTCCAAGGGTCCCCTGTCAGAATTCAATCAGACAATGCCACAGCAGTGGCATATATCAATCATCAGGGTGGCACCAGGAGTCGTGCAGCCCAGAGGGAAGCGAATTGCATCCTGGAATGGGCAGAAAGATATGTCCCAGCCATATCCGCGATTATGCCCGGGGGAATGGTCTCTTCACCCCGAGGTTTTCCAGGCAATATGCCAGCGGTGGGGAACACCGGATGTAGATCTGCTAGCATCCAGATTCAACGCAAAGGTGGACAGATTTGTGTCTCGCACAAGGGATCCCCTAGCTTGCGGCTCGGATGCCCTAGTGTTCCCTTGGGATCAGTTCAAACTGATATATGCATTCCCACCGCCACAATTGTTACCGCGATTAATCCGCAGAATCCGGGTAGAAAAGAAACCGGTGATTCTGGTGGCTCCAGCGTGGCCCCGAAGGGCATGGTATGCGGAGATCGTAAAAATGTCAGTGGGGAGTCCTTGGACCCTCCCACATCGTCCGGACCTGCTTTCGCAGGGACCGATATACCACCCTTCCTTACCAGCCCTGGGTTTGACGGCCTGGCTATTGAAGCCCACATTCTAAGAAAGAGAGGGCTCTCTAATCCTGTGGTATCTACCATGATCAATGGCAGGAAGCCGGTATCCAGGCAGATCTATTATAGGATCTGGAAGGCGTACATCGCGTGGTGTGAAGCCAGGAAATGGCATCCGCGTAAGTACGTAATAGGTAGGATTCTGCACTCCCTACAGTGGGCTGTAGATAGGAAGCTTGCCTTGAGTACTATCAAGGGTCAGATTTCGGCCTTGTCAATATTCTTTCAAAGGCCCTTGGCTTTGCATTCATTAGTCAAAGCTTTCATACAAGGAGTGATGCGTATTAGCCCTCCGGTTAGTATTCCCATATGTCCATGGGACTTAAACCTGGTTCTGTCGGTTCTACAGAGACAACCATTTGAACCATTGCAGCACATTTCCTTGGTTCTTCTCACCAGGAAATTGATTTTCTTAGTAGCCATTTGTTCGGCTAAAAGAGTATCGGAATTAGCCGCCTTGTCCTGTAAGGAGCCATATCTGTTTGTCCATAAGGACAGAGTAGTATTACGTCCTCATCCAGCCTTTCTTCCTAAGGTGGTATTGAGGTTTTCATTTGAACCAAGATGTGGTTCTTCCTTCTTTTTTCCCCAAACCTAGTTCGGTAGAGGAAAAGTTATTGCATTCTTTGGATGTAGTAAGAGCAGTTAAAGCTTATCTAAAAGCCACTGCTCAGATTCGTAGAACGGATACTTTGTTTGTTCTGCCGGAAGGCCCCAGAAAGGGTCAGGCAGCATCAAAATCTACTTTAGCCAAGTGGATTCGACAGGTCATAATACAAGCCTATGGCTTGAGAAGGAGACCGCCTCCGTTCAAAGTTAGGGCGCACTCCACAAGAGCAGTTGGAACTTCATGGGCAGTGCATCACCAGACCTCCCTGGCTCAAGTCTGTAAGGCCGCAACATGGTCTTCAGTACACACGTTTACTAGATTCTACCAGGTAGACGTTAGAAGTCAGGAGGATGTCGCCTTTGGGCGCAGTGTGTTGCAGGCCGCAAAAGATCCTCATGCCTGATGGCGCCCAGCTTATGTATAGTGTATCCCTCCCCTCATTTGGCATTGCTTTGGGACGTCCCATTAGTAATGACTAAGTCGCTCTGTGTCCCGTGATGTACGAAAAAGAAAAAGGGATTTTTATAACAGCTTACCTGTAAAATCCTTTTCTTGGAGTACATCACGGGACACAGAGCTCCCACCCCTCTTTTAGGGACACTTATTGCTTTGCTACAAAACTGAGGTGCTCCCGGATGGGAGGGGCTTATATAGGGGAGGGTACTTCCGGTTTGGAAGTTGCCAGTGCCAGCACCTGAAGGTAATCTATATAACCCATTAGTAATGACTAAGTCGCTCTGTGTCCCGTGATGTACTCCAAGAAAAGGATTTTACAGGTAAGCTGTTATAAAAATCCCTTTATTATATTTTTCCCTGAAAACTTGCGTTTAATAAACAGTTGCACAGATATCACTTGAAAGAAAAATTTGCAACTGTCACCTTTTTATTCTACAGGGCCTCTGCTTTCAGAAAATATATAATGTTCTGGGAGTTTAATTAATTTTATTGGCAAAAATTAAGATATTTACATGTATGTGGAAAATAAAAAAAATTGCTTTGGAGCTGAACTGGTTAACCTGAGCTTTCACCACATATGCACTACCCAGTCGGAAAAACAGAAACCCAGAAAAGTGACAGCAGAAAAAGACTGAGTAGTCCACCGAGTCTGCCTATTTTTTTTTTTTTCATGTGTTTTAGTTTCTTTTTGTTTTGTTTTGTTTATTTCGTTAACTTTATTATCTGACTATGGATCTATGTTTGTCCCAGGCATGTTTGAAGCCATTTACTGTTGACTGTCGCACTACCTCTTCTGGTAATTTATTCTAAGCATCAACTACCCTTTCAGTAAAATAATAGTTTCTAAGATTAGTTTTGAACTTTCCTCCAGTTAGAGGCCATGTCCCTGTGTTCTTAATTTTGGTTTCATATTGAAAAAAATGCCCTCCTGAACCGTATTCACCCCCTTGAAGTTTTTAAAGGTTTCAATCAGGTCTCCCCTTTCCCTACTTTCCCCCAGACTGTACATATTAAGTTCCTGAAGTCACTCTTGATATGTTTTATCCCCCACACCTTTCACCATTTTTGCTACATGTATACTTTAAAAAAAAGTGCAGCTGTATAGCAGATTGCAAGAGGCTGATATCATGTCAAATTCAGATATTTAAAATAGTTGGATTAAACAAAAATGTATTAATGCATAACTAGTTGCAATAATGTGTGTTTTTATATCTACATGTAGTGTAGTTCAGCCTTATAACGTGTAATTTTTTGTGATCCCCAAAACCTTATTCACAGTTATCAAAAAAACTGAACATTTGTGGCACATACAACTAGATGTGACAAGCCAATTTATTGTATCATGCGTGATCTCATTTTGAACAATCAAACGCTGATTCAATTACAGTAGCTTGTTCAAATAGAACAGTACACCTCTGTGCGAGCAACAAAAAAATTGGTGCAGTTTGGGACCAGCACATCAGACATTCCAGTCATGCTTGTAAGATCTGTACCTGGAGAACTATTAAGCCTTTAAAATCATTATATGAATGGCCTGTAACATCACTCTTCTCTGTATTTCTGTACTGCCGCAGCTTTTCTCTGCAACTTGCTTCTCTGCGGAAAATAACAAAAGAGAAATCTTGTATGGGAGTATAAGTTGGTGGAAACTTTACGGGGTACTGCGTATAGAGAATTTAAGATTATCCTTATTATAATTTAGGCCTAACATGTCCAGGTTTTTGTGGTTCCAGTGGACAAAATGGGACCTGACCATGGCATGAATCTGGGGCAGTGGTTAGCACTTCCACCTGCAGCACTAGGGTCATTGGTTTGAGTCCCAACCATGGCACTACCTGCCTGAAGTTTGCATGTTCTCCCTTTAGCTGCGCGGGTTTTCCTCTGGGTACTCTGGTTTCTTCCTGCACTCCAAAGACATGCTGGTAAGTTAAAGTGGAAGTAAACCCATTGATTTAACAGTTTAAAAAAACTGTTAGCATTTCCGGCATGCCAGGAATTTAACTGCCACATTGGTTGTGCTCTCAACCAAACTGTCAAACCATCCAATGGCTGGTGTCATAACTGGTCACATGTGCAGCATCATGGCAGTTGAAGATTAAACAAAGGTCAAGATGGCAGCTTCCTTGGCTGAAAACGATAGGAGGGTCTACTTCCACTTTAAGTGGTTCTTGTCTAAATAGGCCCTTGTATGTATGAATGGCAAGTAGGGACTTTAGATTGCAAGCTTTTCAAGGACAAGAGGACAGGGACTGATGTAAATCTACAACATACTGTAAATTTATTTGGGCTTGTATTGTTCTAAACTATATTTGGTAACCATTACAGGTGTACTATATTCAAAACAAAACTGAATTCAATCACGAGACCTAGCCTGAAGACGAAGGCTGTGGCCCTAGAGCGTGAACTAAGAAGAAGTTGAGGAAGTGTAATGGTAATCGTGAATCTGTGCTCTGCATTGAGGGACACTACTCAGATGTTTTTTTTCCCCCACAAACCAGGGGTGAATCCTTTTGTTGGTCCACCTGAAGCCTAATGCAACACCATCAGCTCTGGAACTCATGTAACCCTGCTGTGTCTGGATGATAGCGGCTCCTTCCAGTGGGGACCTTCGATGGGGCGGTTGGGGCCCTGTGGTGGTGACGCTCAACTGATCCCTATATGCAGGTAAAGTCTCTTTTTTACACATACACGGCCTTCTTACTACCTTGATCATCTAAAGTGAAATCTTTAATTCATATATCTGCCCCGGCATAACCCTGAAGAAAGGTTTTACTTGAAAGTCGTCGGATAGAGTGAAGACATCATGATTTCCCAAGTCTTCCAACATTGGAACTTTTTAATGTGAATCAATAAATGTATGCTTTTTAAAACATTGGTAATGGTATACCGGTTGCCTATAAAGTTCCGCTTGCCTATGGGGGTTTCTGTTTTTCCAATGGTAATCATGAGTACCACAATGCCCCTCCTTCATCTTTACTCAATATTTTTAGAGAACCACCCTTCCTTGCTGACAATGGGAGAAGAACTTCTCAATGAAGCACACATCAGGTGACCTAGGCCCCCATGTCCGATGGGCCCCAGGTGTTGGACCTAAAGCACGTGTAGAATGCAAGGCCCTACATGAGGGAGTGTTTTCCAGACAGGAATAGGGATTAGCATGAATACAGATCAGGAGGATGGAGTGGCTGCTTGGTTTTATTATTTCAGGCTAAGAACATTTTCAGCAAGCACAGAAAATAAAAGGGGATATTGGCAGTAATGCAGAGTCATTATCATGTCCTATAAGCTAAACTGAAAGCATTTAACTGTTAATAATCTTCCCCCCATGTAATTGAGGAAGAAGTGTCTGTAGCCCTAGTCAGAAAAACAATCCTAGATTGACAACAACAGGCAATGGCTCCTTCTATAGATCAGCAGTAGAGTGGGTGAGCATAGCCACCCTAGAACAGGAACTGCATTATTCAAAGGTGAAAAACAGTGCCTTATTTATCTCATAACTCATAGCTCTTAATTCACAAACACGCATAACGCACTTTATTTAGTCAGCTCTGAACGTCATGGTATTTTACCACTGTTCTAGCTAATATATTACTGTCAATGTTATTTTATCATCCAATAAAATAAATTAAATGTAAAGTCAATTCACAAAGATTGCCACACAGGTTATCACCCCTTACAATAACACCAGCTTCAGGGTGGTGATAACTGGTGATAGCTGTTTTTAGGGGAGCGAAGGAAAAAGTATCCATTTGAGGTGGTGATAAAATAAAACTTCTCAAGATAAAATGAGAAAATAGGGCTTTCGACAGATTAATGTGCACTTCACATGTACGTCTTGGTGCCATTTACAATATGTTTGTGAATTAAACATTTTAGGAAGAAAATGATCGTGAAATAAAATAAGTAGTTGTGTTATAAAAATTCACAAGTCTTAGTTAATCAAGTCTAATGTGTTTTTTGTAGGTGAAAATAAAAGAGAAATGTCCAAAAATTACTGCAGAACTACATCTACAAGGACTGGTAAGCTGCAATACACTACTTTTTTTTCATTTACATAAGTTAAAGTAGGTGCAAACATAACCAAAATGCCATAAAATGTTGAAAATATTATTAGACTGTAACATGCAAACTTTTTACATCTGTAACTTTCATTAAAATAATAATAGAATATAATGGCACACCTATTGTTGTTATTTTAGCATGTTTTTGCTGTAATAGGCACCCTCTCACCTGCATAATTTCTATAATTAACTAGCATTATTTCGGTGTGCATAACGCTACGAATCCATATTGAAATTTAAAATAATGATTTATGAGAATTTCCTGTTATAGAATGGCAGTGCTCTGTCCCTGTCTCCAATTGCTCTCCTGTGTTGTCACATGAGCTTCTAGAGGAAACAATGCTGATTGTATAGGAATGTTCTGTCATTGTTACCATTATTTACCTCCCAACAGTCCTGGATATTGTTGTCGCCTGAGTGTCGGAATGCTCATTCCGGCACTCAGGCGACAACTATATTGCACTCGGCTTTGGCTCCTTTGTTGGGATTAGTGATCTCGTGCCTGATGTTGGCACTATAGTTTGGGCAGAATGAGGTAGTGGTTCTCCACGTAGAGCATAAACAGGTACAGTAAATAATCCATTAAACACCAATGACCCACAACAACACTGTCCCTCATCCTAGCCTCACCAAGCACCAGTGCCCCTTTTACTCCACTGAGCATCAGTGCTCCCTCCCTCTCCCCCCACAGAGGGCAAGTGCCCATCCTCCACAAAAAAATTGTGACCCCTTTCACTCCAAAGAGCACCATTGCCCCCCCATCACAGAGGACTAGTATCCCCTCTCCGGAGCATCAGTGCCCCCCTGCACAGAGTAAAAGGGAAACCTACTCTGCCCCCACAGAGTACAAGGTATCCCCCTTTTCCTCCACAAAGCACTAATGTCTCCTTATTCCTCCTACTGAGCACCAATTTCCCCCTCCCACACAGAGCACCAGTGCCTATTTCCCCCCCTCTGTGGTATTTTTTGTCCCATTGGGCACTGGTGCTGGACACTTTCTTTCTCCCACTGTCCACCAACTCTGCCCATTTTTTTCTCCCGTTAACTACCAGCACCGGGCATTTTTTCTTTCTACCAACAATGCTGCCCTTTCTTTCCTCCTTGTTACCATCAATACGGGGTATTTTTCCCCTCCTTCACCACTAACACGAGACATTTTCCTCCCCCTGGCCATCAATGACGGGCATTTTTTCTCTTGATGACCTTTGATGCGGGACATTTTTACAACAGACATCAGCCATCTCGTGTTAACCAGCAATATAAGCAGCACTATGATAAATACTGCTGACCGCTGCCCTCTACACATGGGAAATTACTAAAACTAGAGCAGCTCTGCATGGCAACCAATCAGCTTCCATATTTCATTTTCAAAGCTGAACATCCTAAAGACAGAAAGCTAATTAGTTGCCATGCACGGCTTCTCCAGATTCTGTCTCCAGTTTTGGTAAATTCAAGTGCTTACCACTGTACATACTCCTGACCAAAGCGTTAATCAAAAGTTGCTGCTTGAGACTAGTTTCTGACTATTTCAATTAAGTTTTTCTTTAAGTTAGGGACAGACAAAGTGTTTACTCTTTGTCCATATTTGGCTTTAGTTTTTAAAGATACTGTACCACAACTCTCACTTGTGGTACAGTATTTTGTGGGTACTAGGACTGTGACTGTGCAGTGCATACAATTAGGCGTAGATTTTAATCGTCTTCTTTTAGGTAACTCCCAATATCCAGCACAATTTGGTCACAACCACTTTTTAGCCACATTTTTTTTCTTTCCAGGTTGTCCCCCTTTTTTTTTTCATTTGTGATGTTAGGAGGTATGGGAAGCCCACTTGAAGCAATGCTATGCAGCTGATGATGAGGTCCATGCATGTAGACAGCAGTGTTGCCAACTTTCAGTAAATTTATGAACAGTTTGTAAAATCTGTACTTTTTGCATCTGTCCATGAATGTCCATTACGGACATGTAGGCTGCATGTTCATAACTGACATTCATGGACAGATGCAACAATTAGGCCCCTTTCACACTGACACGTTTTTCAGGCGGTTTAGCGCTAAAAATAGTGCTGCTATACCGCCTGAAAAAATCGTGCCCTGCAGTCTTCAATGTGAAAGCCCGAAGGCTTTCACACTGAAGCGGTGCGCTAGCAGGACCGCTCCAAAAGTCCTGCTAGCCGCATCTTTGCAGCGGGGAAGGAGCGGTGTGTTTACCGCTCCTTTACCGCTGCTGCCCATTGAAAGCAATGGGAAACCGCGGTAATACCGTGGGCAATGCACCTCTGCAGAGGCGCATTGCGGGCGGTATTAACCCTTTTTCGGCCGCTAGCGGGGGTTAAAATCACCCCGCTATCGGCCGATATCGCGGTAAAAACGACGGTATAGCGGCGCTAAAAATAGCGCTGCTATACCGTCAGCGCATCTCTCTGCCCCAGTGTGAAAGGGGCCTTATGGATTTTATAAACTGTTTGTAAATATACTGAAAGTTGGCAACCCTGGTAGACAGGAAATTGCAGCAAGAGATCAGCAAAACTGAGATGCAACAAAGAATAAATAAAAAGTGAAAACATATTTTCTTATTTCTTCTGTTTATGACACAGGGCTTCAACATTCTGTCTGGGTTAGGGTTTACATCTATTTTAAAGTACTACTGTTTTATCTGTATGGGCTAATCTTTTGATCTCTAACCACTTGCCAACTGCAACATTGCAGCTTGCAAGTGGCTTACTGGGGTTATGGCTGAAGCTATCAGCCATAACTCAATATTTTTTTTTTCAGCTGGCGATTGACTTTCTAATGAAAGTGGTCAGAGCGTTAGCCGCTGGATCACTTTCAGAAGCAGCGGGAGGGCGGTCATGTCCTCCCCCTGCGTTTGCTGGTGTTTCTCAGGCTTACCACTTTTACCACGCACCAGAGAAACAATCAAATGGTTTTCACGGCTGGTCGTAGAGGTTACCAGACACCAGATTGTTTTTGATAACCTCTATGATCTTGGAGGACCAAAGCAACATTAAGACATCTCTTACGGTCTAGGACTGAAGTAATTTTTTTTTTTTTCACAGCAAAAGATCAACAATTTTTGGCATTTAAAGGTAGAGGAAAGATTTGGGGTCTTATTGACCCCAGATCTCTCAATAAGGAGGACCTGTCATCCCTATTTATATTTCAAGGGATGTTTAAATTCCTTGTAATAGGAATAAAAGTGATAACAAATTATAAAGGGATAGTGTAAGAATAAAAAATAAATAAATAAGAAAAAAAAAATTAAAGCGCCCTCATCTCTCCGTGAAGCAAACACATATGTAAATCACGCACCCATATGCAAACGGTGCTCACAGCACACATGTCAGGTATTGCCGTGAATGTTAGAATGTGAGGTATCGCCGCAAACGTCAACAAAAGTAGAATATGCTGCATTTTTTCTGTATGGAAAGCATCTGGAATGCAACAAAACAAAAATCAAAAATGCAACTAATGGAAATCACATTTCCTCGATTGTCATAAAGAAAAAGAAGAGGGAAAACACACTGGGACGCATCCAAAATGCATCAAAAAACAAGCTTGCAGAAACATATCCAAAACACAGAAATTGGGGCATGAACCGGCCCTTAAAGCAAAAACATAGGCATACAAGTTGTTTATAATTCCCAGAAGACGACTCATATATTTAAAAAGCTAAATACAGTAGTGTCAGTGTGAATGAGGCTGAAGGGATATATAAGTTAATTTAAGTAAGTCTGTATTCTACCAATATTAGACAGAGTGACAGGCTCACTTTGCAGTAGCCATTGTGAGAAGTCACTACTTGCACCATTCTCTTATTATCCCATCTGCTGCTGGAGGCCAAAGGAATATTCAGTATACAAACCTGTTACTTTTCTTAGTATGGGAAAAGTACGTGCTGACATTCACGTGAAAGGCCAGTCAACCAGGTTTCTGACTTGCCAAACTTGAAAACCACATGACTTAAAGAAGTGTTAAACAAATAATCTCTTCATTCATATAGTGCTTGTCTTTGTTTGGAGAATGAGCAGAGTGTGGATTTTCCATTGCACTGGATGTCAGTGCTGTCTGTGAGTGCATAGCTAGTATTTAGTTCTTCTGCAAGAAAGATTACATAAAAATAGAAGTCTTGTTAGCTAAACATCCATGTTAAAAAATAAAAAATAAATGAACCAATGCCATACAACATCTGATTATTAAAGTGGTTCTAAAGGCAGAAGGTGGTGATAATTAATTGCTTAAGTACCGCCCCACGTACAGATACTGTGGCAGGGCGGCCCTTAAATGCAAAATCACGTACCTGTACGTTATTTCTTTCTTCGGGTCTCGGGCGCGTGCCGCCGGAGACCCTCTTCTGCTGTAATTCCAGAGGCAGACATAATGGCGGTCTGCCTATGTAAAAAAGGCAGATCACTGTTCTGTCAGAGGGGAAGATGGAGATCTTGTGTTTCTGCTAAGCAGGAACACATCTCTGTCTTCACCAAGTCAAAGCATCCCCCCAACAGTTATAAAGCACTCCCAGGGAACACATTTAACCCTTTGATTGCCCCTGATGTTAACCCCTTTCCTACCAGCGTCATTAAAACATTGACAGTGCATTTTTTAGCACTGATCACTGTATTAGTGTCACTGGTCCCCAAAAAGTGTCACTTAGTGTCAGATTTGTCCGCCACAATGTCGCAGTCCTGCTAAAAATAGCTGATCGTCGCCATTACTAGTAAAAAAAATAAAAAGTCCATAAATCGTTCCCATACTTTGTAGACGCTATAATTTTTGTGCAAACCAAACAATATACGCTTATTGGGAATTGTTTTACCAAAAATATGTAGCAGGATACATATTGGCCTAAATTGATGAAGAAATTCAATTAAAAAAAAAAAAAATTATTGGATATGTTTTATAGCAGAAAGTAAGAAATATGTTTTTTTTCTTTTTCAAAATTGTCTGTCTTTTTTGTTCATAGCGCAAAAAATAAAAACTGCAGAGGTCAAATACCACCAAAAGAAAACTATATCTGTGGGGAAAAAAAAGGACATCAATTATATTTGGGTACAGCATCGCAGGACTGCGCAATTTTCAGTTAAAGCAACGCAGTACCATATCGCAAAAAATTGCCTGGTCAGGAAAGGGATGGATCCTCCTGGAGCTGAAGTGGTTAAAATGATTATTAAAGTGGTTCTATGCATGAAGGTAAAAAAATCTATTTCAAGCAGCATCCCCCCCCCCAGACCCCCTTATATATACAGAGGCTCTGAAGAAGAAGCTATGACTTTGAAACGCATCAGCCAGCAGCAGCCCCGATGTCTTTTCCATAGCTATCTGGAGACTATTGGTCCTGGACTGATCGCCACGATCAGGTGGTTCCGCTAAGTGTCTTATCTCCATATGTTTGTGAGTAGTATTTTATTCTGGTTTTAATAATACATTTACTTGGGATAATGCACAAGGCTGGTGTGCCCTCCTTTTCTTTCTTGTATTATGACTACTAGGATATCCCCTATCCTGGAGGACAGCAAGGTTATAGCAACTATCCTCTGAGTGATGGACTACCTTACATTGCACAATTGCGCAGGAGTATTTGTTTGCTATTATCAAGAACCATCAGATCCATGGATGTGTTTTTTCATTGAATGCTCAGGAACAAAATAATGGATGCTAGAGAAAGAAGGAGAAGAGATTGATGAAGTCCTTCAGTAAGCAAATGAGAACAGGTACTAAATAGCTGCTGCAAAAGGTCCTACAAATGGCAGGTGACGTGTTTTTTACAATCTTCCTCAGGGGGATGAGGACATCTTGAGAAGTAAGGGGATTTTTTGAACATCAACCAGAGCAAAAACAGAATTAAAAAAATCAAAACTGTCTAACGGGTGTTTTAGTTGTATTTTAGTCATCTAAATTGCTTTTAGTTTTAGTCGTATTTAGTCAACTAAAAACTCCAGTACACTTTAGTCTACTAAAATCATTTTACTAAAATAAAATGAGTTTAGTTAAATTGTAATGCATTTTTTAAGCATTTCTCTGGAATTTCCAAACTCATTATATACTCATCTAATAGCATGTTATTATTTTTGGTATTAAGGTTTGAACAAACCACACAGACACTCTGGACGATGGTCTGAGGTGGCATTTAATGCACAGTGCTCTGGACGGTAATCTGATGAGGCCTGTAATGCACACAGTGCTTTGGATGGTGCCCTGAGGAGGCTTGTAATGCACAGTGCTCTGGACGTGGCATGAGGAGGCCTGTAAATGCTGCACAGTGCTTTGGACAGTCTGAGGAGGCTTGTAATAAACACAGTGCTCTAGACCAGTGATGGTGAACCTTGGCACCCCAGATGTTTTAGAACTACATTTCCTATGATGCTTCAACTACTCTGCAGAATGCATGAGCATCATGGGAAATGCAGTTCCAAAACATCTGGGGTGCCAAGGTTTGCCATCACTGCTCTAGACAGTGGTCTGATGAGGCCTGTAATGCACAATGCTCAGTAAGGTGGTCTGAGGAGGCCTGTAATGCTGCAGAGTGCTCTTGACTGTGGTCTGAGGAGGCCTGTAATGCACAGTGCTCTGGACTGTGGCATGATGAGGCCTATAATGCTACGCACTGCTCTGGACAGTTGTCTGAGGAGGCTTGTAATGCACAGTGCTCAGGACAGTGGTCTGAGGAGGCCTGTAATGATGCACCACAGTGTTCTGGACAGTCTGAGGAGGCTTGAAATGCACACAGTGCTTTAGACAGTGGTCTGAGGAGGCCTGTAATGCTACACAGTTTTCTGAGTGGTGGTCAGGAGAGGCCTGTAATGCTCAGTGCTCTGGACAGTGGTCTGATGAGGCCTGTAATGCACAGTTCTCAGGATGGTGGTCTGCGAAGGCCTGTAATGCTGCACAGTGCTCTGGATGGTGGTCTGAGGAGGCCTGTAGTGCAGAGTGCTCTGGACTGTGGTCTGAGGCCTGTAATGCTACATAGTGCTCTGGATGGTGGTCTGAGGAGGCCTGTAATGCACAGTACTCTGGACGGTCACCTGTGGAGGCCTGTAATTCTGCACAGTGCTAAGCACTTCACACCACTAAGTACGCTACGGTTGCTGCCTTGTTTGCTGGGGGGGGAAACACTCACAGGCTTTACAGGTGGAACTGCAAGGAAAACAGAAGTTTATCTGTGTAAACGTCCCTCCCTCACATTTTCATTCAGTATTCGTTCGTTGACGAAAATGGAATAGTTTTTTTGGCATAGTTTTCGTCAATTGAAGGAAAAGTGGGGTAATTTTCGTTTAGTCTTCATCACTGGAATTATGCCGAAAATGTCTTCACCGACGAAATGAACACTGACTGCAATATTATCAAGTTTCAATTTTGGGTTTAGATATTCTTTAGGTCACCTAACTTTTTGGGATGTTATTAAGAGTTACTGCTAGCAACAGATCATTGTTCTTCATCATGTGTTGATGTGTCTACAGTTGAATCTCTTTGAAGTTTCTATCATACAACAGTTTGACATTCATTCTCTGGCTAACCAAATACAGATCTTCAAACATCCTCAAAATCTTAAAATGAGGTGCTGCAAAATGCCTCTGGTGTGCTACAGCACATGATGTCACAAGATGGTATGAATACAATACAGCTGCTAGGAATATCTGTTCCTGGTGACAGGTTTAATATAGCAAGATGGTAAAAGAAGGTATCTGCTCTCCGAGCATTGTAAAGTTGCATTCACATATACATTACGGTATCACAAAGGGAAATATGCATTTCACTGCATCTTGCTGCAATGCATGTGAACACATGCAAGGAAAATTACACTTTGCAAGGGCATTTTCACTCAACTTGGTGAATGTGGTGAACATTCACTTTACAAATACCCAATCACATGCAAAGAGAAAAAAGCTATATTTTTGCTTGCATATAATTGGAGAATGGAAGTCAGCTGGGCTTTACTTCAATCACTAAGCTAAATCCGACCATACATGGATCAAAATTCATCTGGTTCAGCAGGGACCAACTGAATTTCAATGCATGTATGAGCAGGGAGGTTGTACAGAGTTGATCTCCTGACTGATTTCTGTACATCCACCCTGTCAGATTTTTCCCACTCAGTCAGCACTGCAGGCTATAGCCTGTAACACTGATTGGTGCATTCTGACAGCATGGAAGTTTCCACTCTGCTAGACTACAATGGCTCAGTGGGAAGGATACCAAATCGAGTGTGTGGATGGGGGGAAAAAGTCAGTTTTCTTTGCTCAACCTGCTGATTGAATGCAAAATATAGACTCATTTATGGACTGCCTAAGAGAAACTTCTCTTGAAAAGATAACAGTCTATTTGCCTTTAGTTAACCAATCCCATAGAGCACATCACAATGTAGAGATGTGGTGTGCTTTGTTGAAACAAAAAAAAATTAAGATTGTTGTGTGTGTTGCTTTTACACAGTGCTTCTTATCATGCAAAACAACACATGCTAATGAGTGTGCATTATTGTGAATGTGGGCCCTTAAAGTGGTTCTAAAGGCTCAAAACCTTCTCTGTGCAGCAGCCCCCTCAGCCCCCCTAATACTTACATGAGCCTGATCTTCCTTCAGTGATGTGCAAAAGAGCCTTGGCTCTCTGTGGACTCTCCCCCCTTATTGGCTGAGACAGCAGGAGGAGCCATTGGATCCCGCTGCTGTCAATCACAGCCAGTGAGCCAATGCGGGAAAAGAGGGGCGGGGCCAAGCAGCGGCTTTCTATGTGAATGGACACGCAGAGCAGTGGCTGTGAAGTGAGCCTGCCTGCGTGCCCAGATAGCAAGCTGCTTGCTCTGGGGGCACTTGGCAGGGGGGAGGGGCTAGGAACGCCAGCAAGGGACCCGAGAAGAGGAGAATCGGGGCTGCTCTGTGCAAAACCACTGCACAGAGCAGGTATGACATGTTTATTATTTTAATGTAAAAAAAATCTAAACTTTAATATCACTTTAATATGGCTATCCTAACTGAAATATGATCACAAGGTCCCTTTCCTTAGTAAAATTTAGAACCTCTGGTGCATTTATCCTAGTGTGGATGTGGTGGCAGCAGGTTTAACAGATGTAACTTTGCCTTTTCCTGGAATCAGGTTCTTCTTGGGTGGTTCTTTATTTGCCAATATACAATCTGTTATTTACAAACAATCCAAACTTGACTTGTGGTATTCAGGCAATAGAAAGGTAAACAAGCAAATAGTAATATTCAGATTATGACCTATAGCAGGGATATGCAATTAGCGGACCTCCAGCTGTTGCAGAACTACAAATCCCATGAGGCATAGCAAGACTCTGGCAGCCACAAGCATGAAACCCAGAGGCAGAGGCATGATGGGACTTGTAGTTTTGCAACAGCTGGAGGTCCGCTAATTGCATATCCCTGACCTATAGGAAGATTACTGCGCTGGAAAATTTTGGTTACTAGTAAAAGTCTAAGCGCAGTTATTACAAACTGCCTAAACAATCTATTCCTGCTTGAGCAGAAATATTTTGTTCTCCAGCTGTGCTCCACTTTTTCAAAAATTAGACAGTGAGTGCAGAAATAAAGACGTGACACTCCCATATAGAATAAAGATGGATCTTTAAAGAGACTCTGCAATTTCCACTGAAATTTTCCATGAATAGCTGCCTGCCATAGAAGACAGTGGGTGGAAAACTAGAACATTTCTGTCTTACAACATCGGTTGTTGTGGTTATTTGCTCTGACCTCCTACGTCCTAAAAGACTCAGTAGTGACACATTGGACCAACTCTGGAAAACAGAGGTGTTAGGACTTGCCACCTGCTGAAGAGGTAAGTATTCACAATATTTAATTGCAGGGAATTATTATTTTTATTTTTTGGGGAATAAATCACTTTAAAAACCTCTCCTATTTTCTTTTTCCTACAGAAGAGGGAACATCTTCATAATGAACTGATGACAATATTCTTTTTGAGGTTTTAGGGAAAGGGTTAAAGCTATTTTTTTTTTAAGTTGAATTTGAACTCTAATTTTACCCTTTTTCCACCCTTTTTCCACACTTGCTGCACTTAATTCCCTGCAAACCTGCATCTCCCCAATATAGCCCTTTGAAGTTGCAGCAGCTATTTAGTACCTGTTCTCATTTGCTTACTGAAGGACTTCAATCATCATCAATCTGTCAGTGGACAGCAAAGAGTAGAATATATGTCTGAAGTGATGTCAGGGATGTGTTCTTTAACATAACACTCCAGCTTGTGAAGAAAGACTACTAACTTGCAGCAGAAAGAGCCAGTGTTGATGTCGTTGGCCCTCAAAAATAGTCTTTCTTGGAAACAAAACGGTTTAAATGAAAAAAGTTAATTGCACATTGACTAGAGGGCAGTGTGTGTGTGTGTGTTGGGTTGGGGGGGGGGGGGTGGTGGGTGGGGGAGGGGTTACCCACTCTAGTGTTAAAGTGCTTTCATTGCTAGCTGGTCTTTACTGGTGAGATTCTCCTCATTTTCGGTTCCTATTAGATAAGAGGGAAATCTCCCCTGTGGATAATACAGAGCGCAATAATAACCTAAAAATTATTATAATCTTTCCCACTCAGAGGTTCTGTTTTAAAAGTGACCCTGTCAATTTACTGAAAGTGCCCACAAACCTAATACCTAAAAAAGAAAAATGTGAATACTTATCTCTCCTGCTGCCCACACTGCCAAATGCAGCTCAACTTATTTATAAAATTACACTTCTAGAAGTGTTGACCTCCTGATCATACACAACATTAAAAGTTTCTTCCGCTGACCTCTATGTCACTTCAAAACACAGTGGAGAAGTAGGGGTTGGCATGAGGAGCCACCAAGTACTGTGTGGGATTAGAACATCAGCACTCCAAGAGGGTTAGGTTTCTGAATAGAAACTTGTTTCTACTGCCGATTTTTTCCATGTGCAATGCAAGGCCATGTTTTGCCAGTATGGGGAAGCACTGGTGTTACCAGTGCATCCCCATGTCTGCAGTCACATAGAGGTCTACTGGGCCACATCTATTGCTGCCCCAATATGCCCCACCACTGAGTCCCAATGTGATATCTGTGCGGGTGCTGATGTGGGGCCCCTAACACACCCAGGGTGATTTAGGGGACACAGCGAGTGTGTCCGTGCAGCCGCGTGTCCCAATAGACAGCTATGGGACTGCTGGCACGGGGATGCAAACAACACCTGTGCATCCCCATGCTGGCAAAACAGAGCCCTGCGTGGCGCATGGAAGTAATTAGCCATGTCAAGAAGCCCTATGAATTAAGCTGATGCTTTCAACAGAGCGGTGTTCAGGACCACAGGAAGCCGGAGAGGTCAGTATTCCCAACTTTATTTACATGTAACAGGTTTTAAGGGCACTCTAATCAGGTAGATATATCAAAGTTATTTTGGCAGTCTGGTAATCTTGTTGAGATGGGAAATACTCATAGCTATTCTTGTAATCACTAAAAATGTATAAAACAATGACCATAGATAGACTTCATCAGGCCTACTGATTTATAATGGCGAACCAGCAATTCACAATACACACTCCTATTTAAAATTTCCCCCTAGTAAAATGTACCATCATGGATTAATCATTGTTCCTAAGAACAGTCATTCTTAATACATAGCTTTTATTTCTCTATTAAAGAGCCATAGAGCAAAAGATAAACCTTACCAGTTTCATGAATCCTGAACTATATAACTTCTCCACCTTGTTTTGGGCCTTCCTCGTGACCTCCTTGCAGTAAATATGCCTGCAACAGGACAATGGAAGATATTTACTCTATTTGTAAGGACTATTAATAACTTCATGTTCTGAGGCACCTTTATTTTGGCAACATTGGCCTTAGAAATATCTTTAAAGGAGGCTTAAAACAATCAAAACTCTTTTTTTTTTTTATGTGAATTGGCCATAAAAAGAAGGTTGTACATCATATCTTATCACAAGAACATGCCTTTCCTTACAAACATGCTTTTATCTGTTATTTTAAAATTGTCAGTAACATATACACATACAGAGGCAAATGACTAGGCACAGCAACAAGCAGTTTTTTAATGTACTTTATTGTCAGTGAAATCTAGACCTGTCCTCATTTCTACAGAACAAAAGGTCACTTTCTTGCAAGCTACTAAAGCTACCCTAGCGTTATTTTTTTTCGGTGTGTGACTAATTAATGAAATCAGCATATTAAGTATCATTTTATATAAATCTGCCAGTAGCTAGTGTGTTTCATAATGAAGAGGAACTGTATCTTGGGGAACACAATGTCCATCCAACATGTTAGATAATTAATAAGTATATTGCATTAGGAAACCTGTTATTCACTTGAGATATCAAAATGTTTAAACAAAAGAAGCAGTTCTGAGTATCTGATTTCTAGGAAGTGCACAACAATAAGCTACCAGCAGCCACAGGTCAATGTGACTTAAAAGAGTACACCATGGCCTTAATATATTGTTATGCTGCATAAAGCTTATGTAAAACGAAGGATAATTATATCATGCCCATAAGGGAAGTGTGTATTCCTACATTTCTACACTTACTAAGGTACTTTATCCTGAGCTCCATAATGTATATAACATCAAGTAGTCATCAAAAATTAATTAGTCCATAAACTGAATAATAAAAAAAAAAAATTGTATGATTTTTGGAATGGCCATTGTGTGCTCTACAGTACTACTGTATTGGTAGCAATGTTGTTTTCAGTGGTGTGGAGGACTAGTTCTATGCTGATTAAACAATGTTCATATTAACCCTTGTGTGGATGAGTGTATATATGTTGACTATAGCAGTCAGGGGGGACTTGTGTGTCCACCAGAGATGGATGTGCATAACTGCCTCTCAGAGCTTTGCATCTTTTTCTATGAAATACAACCCAGTGTTGCTAGGCTTGCACTGTCTTCTCCTGCCTCAGAGACACAAATCTATGGGAAGCCAGTGACTGGGATCAAATGAAGATCTATTTTATTGAATGCTAGGGGGTAAATGGGATTATTGAGTGGGACTCTCCATGAAGTGTAATGCATCTAATAAAGAGTACTATACTAAGTATTATAGTATTTATGGTATCTTATTATTTGGGCAGTCACATAACAGATGTTGGGGATTTTCACCCCATAATCCTTTTTACCAGCCATATCACATTGAAAGAGCAATCTCCATAGGACTCCACTTTTGTTAAAAAGGATGGCTTACACTTGTAAGAAACACAGTTTAGCTTTTCCTGAATTTCATTCACTGTTATCCATGTCATATATTTTACTATATATTGTAATACTTAAGCCCTGTACATACGATCGGATGTCCTATGGATTTTTGTCCGATGGATGCTTTTCATCAGACAAACCGATCGTGTATGGGACCCATCGGTTTTAAAAAATAGAACATGTTTTAAATTTTTCCGATGGATAAAAAACCGATCAAAAATATCGATCGTCTATGGGCAAGTCCATCGGATAAAAAACCCACGCATGCTCAGAATCAAGTCGACGCATGCTCAGAAGCATTAAACTTATTTTTTCTCGGCTCATCTGAGTGTTTTACGTCACCGCGTTTGGAACGGCCGGTTTTTTGACTGATGGTGTGTGGGCAAGACTGATGGAAAACAGTTTCATCGGATATCCGATGGACAAATCCATCGGACTAGAATCCATAGGAAATCTGATCGTGTGTACAGGGCTTAAGAGTAAATGTATCATGCGTAAACAGAAAAAAACCCAGAAAAAAGTCAAGCCTAGATGGTTCTATACAGTAGAAATGGAAACAGTTTTTACAAATACTCAAGCATTGGCACAAGAAAATGGCAGCATGCAAATTTAAAGATTTGGTTGGCTGTAAATGCAACACAAGGGTGTGATTTACTAAAGGCAAATAGGCAGTTCACTTTGCAAGGGAATTTGCACTTACCTTAGTAAATAATGAAGGAGAAGCTCTGCTGACTTGCATCATCCAATCACGTTCGAGCAAAAATACTAGTATTTTTATTTTCCAATTGCCAAGTAAATTTTTTACCATATTCACTTAGCTAGGGGAAAAATTCCCTTATAAAATAACAGTCTATTTTCCCTAAGTAAATTAACCCCAATGTCTTGACGCATAAACATGCATTATACTATGATTACTAACTGGGCTAAACATTTCTCTGTAAATTTGTGTCTCTTTAGCAAATTTTGGCGGAAAGTGATTTGACACATACTACAGTAAGCATAGGACAACACTGTAATTGGTTAATATGTATATTGTGCTGTTGTAACTTGATTCAGAGTGCAGCTTATGCTAGGTTATGCTATCTTGTTCCCGTTGAATGTAGAATATACAGTGATCCAGCAGCAAGTAACTTGTGTCATGTCTCCAGAGTCCAGATGCTAAGCAAAACATAATTACCACACAACATCATAGTATTTATAAATTTAACTAGGCATTTTCTGGAAAGTCAAATGATTCGTTTTTTTTCACTTCAAAGTTCCATCAATTTCCTCAATGAGGCCCAATGACACTCATTTAGCATAATATGGGAAAATAAAAGCTGTCTGTTATGCACTAGAGCAGCCTATTTCAAACAGGGTGCCCAGGCACCCTGTGATGCTTTGTTTCTTCAGGGGTGCTTTGCTAAAATGCCTAAAAATTGCCAAAAAATTGTATACAAGCCGGCGGGTGGATGAAGCCTTCCTTATAGTTACACAAAGTCACAGGTTTTAATTGTGTACCATTACGACCTTCTACCTGCCGACCTCCTAACGACCAATGTCATCATCAGTTGTAGGGATGAGCCGAACACCCACCGGTTCGGTTCGCACCAGAACCTGCGAACTTTAGAACCCTATTAAATACAATGGACGCAAATGTTCTAAATCAAAAGTGCTAATTATAACGGCTAATATGCAAGTTATTGTCCTAAAAAGGGTTCGGGGACCCGGGTCCTGCCCCAGGGGACATGTATCAATGCAAAAAAAAGTTTTAAAAACAGGCGTTTTTTCGGGAGCAGTGATTTTAATGATGCATAAAGTGAAAAAAAAGTGAAATATTCCTTTAAATATCGTACCTGGGGGGTGTCTAGAGTATGCCTGTGAAGTGGCACGTGTTTCCCGTGTTTAGAACTGTCCCTGCACAAAATGACATTTCTAAAGGAAAAAAAGTCATTTAAAACTGCTTGCGGCTTTAATGTGTTGCCACAACACTGTAAGCCCTCCCAGTTACTCTTGGTGGGCGCTGGAATGCCCTGCTGTGAATTATTAGATCAAGAATTGTAATTACATGCCATTTTTGAACAGTGGTAGGAAAAATTGGGCCTTTGGTGGTGGTGGTGGTGCTGGTGTCACAACACTGTAAGTCCTCACAGTTACTCTTGGTGGGTGCAGGAATGGGCCCAGCTGTGAAATATTAGATCAAGAATTGTAATCACATGCCCCTGTTTAACAGTGGCAGAAAAATTGGGCCTTTGGTGGTGGTGGTGGTGGTGTTGCCATAACACTGTAAGCCCTCACAGTTACTCTTGGTGGGCGCAGGAATGGGCCCTGCTGTTAATTATTAGATCAAGAATTGTAATTACATGCCCCTGTTGAACAGGGGCAGAAAAATTGGGCCTTAGGCACTGGTGTCACAACACTGCAACCCCTCACAGATACTGTACTTAGAGTGCAGCAATGAGTCCTGTTGCAAAGTATTACATCAACAATTGTAATTGCATGCCCCTGTTAAACAGGGGCAGAAAAACTGGGCCTTAGGCACTGGTGCTGGTGCCACAACACTGCAACCCCTCACAGATATTGAAGTTGGAGCACAGCTATGAGCCCTGCTGCAAAGTATTGCAACAAAAATTGTAAATACACGCCCCTGGGGCCGAAAAATTGGGCATTAGCCACTGGTGGCGGTGCCCAGAACCAAAAATTTCTTTCAAGCTATCAGCATGATTATTGAGGAGGAAGAGGATAGTCACTCAGCATAACAGGATAGTCCCTCAGCATCAGCATAGGCAGTCTTGAAGGGATCTGACATTTCCCCAAAAATTATTCGGTTACATCAGCATCAGGTGCTTGGTAGCTGGTGGTGATCCAAGACTGATTCATTTTTATGAAGGTCAGTCGATCGACCGAGTCGGTGGATAGGCGCACCCTGTGATCAGTTACAAAGCCTCCAGCAGCACTGAATGTGCATTCCGAAAGTACGCTGAATGCAGGACAGGCCAGTACCTCAATTGCATACTGTGCAAGCTCTGGCCAGTGATCCATCCTCAAGACCCAGTAACCCAGAGGATTTTCGGTGGGAAAGGTGTCCAAGTCTGATCTTGCCCCTAGGTATTCCTGCACCATGTAAACCAGACGCTGGCGATGGTTGCTGGAACCGATCATACCTTGGGGCTGCGTACTAAAAAATTGTCTGAACGCATCGGTCAGACGGCCACCTTCTCCACCGCTCCTTCTTTGACTGACCGAAGCCTCAGCAACACGTTGTCCAGGACCAGGAATTTGTAACCTCCCAGTCTCTGGGAACGCGTTGCACAGACCTTTATGCAAGGCCTCCCGAAGATGCTTCATCCTCTCCTCCCTCTGCCATGACAAGATAACATCCGCAACCTTACCCTTGTAACCTGGATCAAGGAGGGTTGCCAGCCAGTAATGATCCCTCTCCTTGATCGCACGAATACGAGGATCCTTCCACAGGCTTTGCAGGATCAGGGAGGCCATGCAGCGTAGATTTGCTGAGGCATTTGGTGCGGAGTCCTCTGGGTCACTGAGGACGACATGATCCGCAGCCACCTCCTCCCAGCCATGTACAAGTCCATGGGTGTATTGGGACTGTAATTGATCCCTTGAAGACTGCTGCTGATGCTGAGTGCTAGGCTCCACCTCCATGCTGACACAATCCTCCTCCTCCTCTTCCTGTGTGATAGCCGGGCCAGCAGGAACACTGTCTGGATATAGGGGGCCTTGAGAGGTAAGGAAGTCCTCCTCTTCCTGCCTCTGTTCTGCCTCAAGTGCCCTGTCCATTATTCCACGCAGAGTGTGCTCCAACAGGTGGACAAGAGGGACAGTGTCACTGATGCATGCACTGTCACTGCTCACCATCCTCGTGGCCTCCTCAAATGGTGCCAGGACAGTGCATGCATCCCTGATCATGGCTCACTGGCGTGGGGAAAAAAACAGATACTCATTGATGGCCCTCTGCTGCGTGTGCAGCCGCTGCAGCATGGCCAACGTAGTGTTCCACCTGGTGGGTATGTCACAGATTAGGCGGTTCTTGGGCAGGTTGTAATCCTTTTGCAGGTCAGCCAGCTGAGCACTGGCATTATATGACCGGCGGAAATGCCCACAGAGTTTCCTGGCCTGCTTCAGGACCTCCTTTAAGCACAGGTACCTGACCAAGAACCGCTGCACCACCAAGTTAAGGACGTGAGCCAAACAGGGCACATGGGTCAGTTGTCCCTGTCGGAGGGCGGAGAGGAGGTTGGTGCCATTGTCAGAAACCACCTTTCCTGGCTTAAGCTGGCATGGCGTCAACCACCTCTGAGCCCAGCTGGTTCCGAGGACAAATCACAGGTAGAGGTCATGGAGGAAGAAGAAGAGGAGGGGATGGAGGAGAGAGGTGTGTCAGAATCACCAGTAGAAACATTTTGGAGGCGTGGTGGCGGAACAACCTCCAACACTACTGCACCTTGTCCTGCATCCTTCCCAGCTGCCAGCAGAGTCACCCAATGCGCTGTGAAAGATAGGTAACGTCCCTGCCCATGCCTGCTGGACCATGTGTCAGCGGTAATATGCACCTTACCGCTGACTGTCCTGTCCAGCGAGGCCAAGACATTGCCTTCCACATGCCGGTAGAGAGCCAGAATCGCCTTCCGTGAGAAAAAGTGGCGTTTGGGAACCTGCCACTGAGGAACCGCACATTCAACAAACTCACGGAAGGGGGCAGAGTCTACCAACTGAAAAGGCAGCAGTTGAAGTGCTAGCAATTTAGCCAAGCTAGCATTCAACCGCTGGGCATGTGGATGGCTGGGAGCGAACTTTTTTCGGCGGTGCAGCAGCAGGGGCAGGGAAATTTGCCTGGTACAATCGGACTTCGGTGTACCGATAGCAGATTGTTCGCAAGTACTTGGCTGTGGCACACCGAATTCTACACCTTCATTCCTCTCAGTGCAGGTTTCAGAGAGGACTGAAGGTATAGTGGGGTTGGAGATCCCAGCTGATGAGGAGCAAGGAGAGGTCCGCTTTGTTCTTTGGTGTGGGTCTTTTAGGTGCGCTTGCCAACGGACTGCATGGCAGGTCGACATATGTCTGGTCAAGCACGTGGTGCCCAAGCGGCTGATGTTTTGGCCACGCGAGATACGCTTTAGACATATGTTGCAAATGGCAACGGTGCGATCTGCTGCACACGTCTGAAAAAAAGGCCCACACCAAAGAACTTTTGGAATAACGCGCAGAGGCAGCAGCGCCCTGCAAATGCGGAGCTCTGCAGTGTGATGCGGTCGGTGTGCTGCCCTTAAACTGGCCCCTGGAGGGCATCCTGCCTCGTTGGAGATGTGCCTTCTCCTCCTCCTCCTCTCTCCTATCAGGCACCCACGTGGAGTCAGTGACCTCATCATCCCCTCCCTCCTCATCACTGGAGCCAATCTGGCAGTATGCTGCAGCTGGGGGAACATGACTGCCAGATAGCTGTCCTTGTTGGGCACCCCCTCTCTCTGGGCTCACGTTACTACCCCCTCTCTCTGAGCTCACGTTACTGCCTTCCTCCAGCTGGGTTCCATCATCGGAGCCTTCAAAACGCTGGGCATCCTCCTGGAGCATGTACCCAACACTGTGGTCAAACAGTTCGGGGGAATCCTCAGGAGGACATGGTGGGGCTAGGGAAGGAGTGACTAATGCCATTGAGCCGAGGGAAGAGGCCGCTTTGGCAGCTGCTTTGCCAGACAAAGTACCCTGAGCCTGGGTGAGAGAGGACGAGGAGGAGGAGGACGGCTTGGTCATCCACTCTACCAAGTCTTGGGCATGTTGCGGTTCAACATGGCCAGCTGCCGAAAAGAAGGACAAGCGTGTCCCACGGCCACGTGCTGATGAGGATGCACTATGTCGACGACCAGCAGCACTGTTGCCTCTAGACAGAGCCTGCTTGCCCCCTTTTATTGCCTCATGACTGTCTGCCTTTCCTTGTTTGCCTTCCAGACATACTAATGGCCTGCAGTGAGATGTAGCTGCACAAAGGTGGGATGTATATATATATCTGCCTGCGTTGGTATTAGTATGGGAAAAGCAGCAGCAGCAGCGGCAGTTAGTTTTAGGTGAAAACTGTGCAGAGAGGGACACAGTACACTGAAAATACTTGCAGCTCTCTGCCTGTGGTTTAATTATGAGAACACCACTATTAGTCACTCACTAACTGTATTCAGGTAAGCTTTAGGTGAACGCTATGCAAAGCACACAGTACACTAAGTGAAACACTGACTGTCTGCAGCTAGCACAATCACCTGCCTGCCTGTCACAGTATAGAGAAAAACAGGAACGGATCTAGCTAAACTAAATACAGTGTATAAATATATATACAACACCTAGGATGCATATATATCCTCTACACACTGTAACTACAGCTAACTGACTCGCCTGCCTGCTCTATCTAACTCAATATAAATGACACTGTCTGTCTCTGTAAACTCTTGTTTCCAACTCCAACACACTACACAAGGCCGCCGAGCCGGCGGCCTTATATAGTGTGGGACGTGTACTAAACCCCCTGAGCCATAATTGGCCAAAGCCACCCTGGCTTTGGCCAATTACGGCTCTCCGTTTTTTCTGCGCTGCTGTGATTGGCCAAAGCATGTGGGTCACAGTACATGCTTGGCCAATCATCAGCCAGCAATGCACTGTGATGCCGCAGTGAATTATGGGCTGTGACGTGCCACTAGAATTTGGCGCGAACGGCCCAAAATGTTCGATCTTCGTCGAACGATCGAACAGCCGATGTTCGAGTCGAACATTGGTTCGACTCGATCACGAAGCTCATCCCTAATCAGTTGATAAGGAGGATGTTATCCGCCTGCATAACATCATTGTTTGACCTTCCTCCCTCCATCAGCTTTGGGGTCACACGTGTATTTGCTTTGGAAGAATATATCACTTCTTATGTTGAGTGTCCTACATGTGTGGATGTTGCTGCAATATGTCAAACTATTAAAATAGTTTTTAAATTTTAGAATGGGGTGCCTCAAGACTATCCATAATTTTAAAGGGTGCCTCAAGACTGTTCATAATTTTGGAGGGTGCCTTGGGATTGTCCATAATTTTAAAGAGTGCCTTGACTGAAAATAGGTTGAGAAACACTGCACTAGAGCAACAAATGAGATTTGAATTTGCACTACAAAATGACAATGTGCCATTTGGCAATCTGACTGGTCACTGTAAATAATAATAAAAAATAAAAACTTTGGTTTACTAAAATATACAGTATATGTATTAAGTGTTAAAAGAAATTCCACATGACAAATATCTTACATATTAAGCTAAATAATTGTCTTTGATTAAAAAGCCCTAGCACAAAATTACACCTGTTGACTACTAGACAAATTAGACAGGCACGTTGCCTCGAAGTAGACATACTTAACATCGGCTGACTGCTGCTTTCCCTTGCATAAGCTTTTACTATATGACCTAATTTATCCATCTGGCCAAACATTCCATGGATTTGCTGAGGAAACAAATTATATATGGACCTGACCTTTTGCCTGCTGTCCAGTAACAAACCAGTGATTGTCACATTGCTATAAATCACAAGCTTGCCCTGCACTCAGTTTTGAACACGACTTTAGTGGAGAAGATCAAATCCATTTAAGCCTACCCATAATATGCTAGTTTAAATGGGAGAAACTACATAGCTGTAATTTGATTATAATATACAGTATACCTAGGTATCATGTGCCACTCTTACAAACGTATGTTAAAGTTTGTAAAGAGTGTATACTGATAATTTTTTAACTTGAAACGTAACCGCAGGAAAAACACAATACAGGGGGTCCCCTGGTTACGAACCCGTCAGGGACTTTCCTTCTGTTTGTAATTCGGAAATGTTCGTAAGTCGGCCACGCATGCGCAGAACGACAATTACGGACATTTCCAATGTTTCGTTGAATGCCGCTCTGCGCATGCGCGGCCAATTACAGACATTTCCGACATTTTCCGAGGCTCCGTCTGGCCGCAGAACAGCAGATGGACCATGCGCAGAACAGCAGATGGACCACACAGAACGGCAGAGGGTCCCCGCAGCGCCAAGTTCGTAAGTAGGAGGGGGTCATAAGTCGGGGACCCCCTGTATACATAAATTTTGTACATATATGTGAGCTATTTTATGTGTCAAAGGAATTGTATTTCGTTCCATTTAGTCCTGCGAATTACACAACACAGTCAGTCTTGAAACCTGACTTTTCTTTACTACAGATAAGCAACACATATACTGTAGGTTACCAGCCTTCCCAAAGTCTGTGAATAGACAGTGAAGAAGCAACAGCACATTGATAATTTAATTACTCGGCTCTAAGTTAGCAAGTTCTTTCTAAGCACATATGCATGTAGGACACTTTCCAAATACTGTCCCTCCCTCTCCAAGTCTGAATAGTGTTGTACTGGGGATTACATAATGCTAAAATAAACTCAGATTCGGGTATTTATTCTAGTTGCACATAAAACCATTTCAGGATTTTATAATAAATACATAACTGCATTCATTTTTAGTTTTTCCTCATTTCTGTCTGGAGTTCATCTCTAAACATTGAGTTCTAAATGACTTTTAATTGTAATAAAACAGAAGCATGACTCTTAGGCCCCGTTCACACTGGGGCGTTTTTCATGTGGTTTAGCGCTAATATTAGCGCTATTATACCGCATGAAAAATTCGTGCCTGTAGCCTTCAATGTGAAAGCCCGAAGGCTTTCACACTGAAGCGGTGCGCTAGCAGGACCGCTCCAAAAGTCCTGCTAGCCGCTTCTTTACAGCGGTGAAGGAGCGGTGTGTTCACCGCTCCTTTACCGCGGCTGCCCATTGAAATCAATGGGACACCGCGGTAATACCGCCCGCAAACCGCGGCAATAGCCACGGTTTGCGGGCGGTATTAACCCTTTTTCGGCCGCTAGCGGGGGTTAAATTCACCCCCCTAGTGGCCGCATACCGCGGTAAGAACGACGGTATAGCAGCGCTGAAAATCGCGCTGCTATACCGCCACCGCACCTGCCCGCCCCAGTGTGAAAGGGGCCTTATGGCTAAACCCTTTGTGCAACAATTTTCTGCCTCTATGGACAAAGTCTTTCTTTTTGGATAAACAAATGCTTTAAATATGGCCTGGATATAGGGATGAAAGAGGTCAAGCCCTCTCCATGTTGCTGTACAGAAAGATCTCAAGTAGGGGCTTTTGCAATTAAGTACCTGTAGTCCCATTAGTATAATAATGATGTCCCTTCCTAACCAATGAAACCATAAAGCTCCCGATTCATGCCCTGGTTATCTCTCGCCTTGACTACTGCAACTCCCTTCTCATTGGCTTACCTTTAAATAGGCTATCCCCCTTTCAGTCTATCATGAATGCTGCTGCCAGACTCATCCACATTACAAACCGCGCTCAGCATCTGCTACCCCTCTCTGCTAATCTCTCCATTGGCTTCCACTCACCGAACAAATTAAATTCCAAATATTAACAATAACTTACAAAGCCATCCAAAAATCTGCCCCACAGCTACATCACTAATCTAGTCTCAAAATACCAACCAAATTGTCCTCTTTGTACCTCCCAAGACCTCCTGCTCTCTAGCTCCCTCATTTCCTTCTCCCTTTCTCACCTCTAGGACATCTCCCGAGGCTCTTCCATCCTTTGGAATTCAATACCCCAAACTGTCAGACTATCTCCAACTCTATCCACTTTTAAGCGATCCCTGAAAACTTTTCTCTTCAGAGAAGCCTACCCTGCCCTCATCTAACAAATGTACTTGTATTTTCTTCATCAGCTCATCCCCCACAGTTATTACCATTTGTATCACTTGACCCTCCCTCTTAGATTGTAAGCTCTAACGAGCAGGGCCTTCTGATTCCTCCTGTATTGAATTGTATTGTAACTGTACTGTCTTCCCTAACGTAAAGCGCTGTGCAAACTGTTGGCGCTATTTAAATCCTGTATTATAATAATAATGAGTATTAGTAAAAAATAAGTTAGCGACTCCTCCTGAACTGATTATCTTTGTACAAAGCAATACATTATTCATTCACCACCTCCTTTGGCAAGTGCAGGTCAGATGAGATTGTATAACATAGAGGCAAAAGCAGTGATAAAATCAGTAATACTGATGATTTATCCATTTTTGATTCACCTGGATATAACATTTATATGATCATCAGGGAATTACACACTTTAACTACTTGTCACCCTTAGGACGTACCTGTTCATCCTTGGGTTTCAGTGTGCATACTGGGGTCATTACTGCAGCTTCAGTCCTTACCCCAGTATCCTTTTTTTCAGTCAGCGATGCTGAATAATAGTAAAGTGATCCAAGCACCTTTAAAGCCACTGGCCAAAGGTGCTCCCCCTGCCACCTTTTGCTGCTTTACCAGGCTTTCCTGTACCATCAAGGAGCCCAGAATAGAAACAACCAGTTCCGTCCGCTGACCAAAGATATGAGGTAGAGACTTACATTCCCAGATTGTCTCTATGGTCTATGAACCTGGAAACAACAAGAATTTTGTCTCTTCCCAGTGAATCAGATGCTTTTAAGGGCAAAGGAGAGATCTGGAGGTAATAGACTTTAGATGTCTTAGTAAAGAGTATCTGTCACTACCAATGCTATAACAAGGAATGTTGTACATCCCTTGTGATAGCAATAAAGTTGATAAAAAATAAATTAAAAATACAGTGTAAAAACATCATTTTAAATAAAATCAATGATAAAAAAAAATTAAGCACTCACGTGCATGGACAAACTTACCGGAAAATGAAACACCTTCAGAATTGCGCTGACAGGGCTTCCATCTTCACCCAGGCATCCACAAGAACATCACTCCCACACATGCGTGCAGGAGTCACAGCTGTGGCACGGCTCTCTCTATGGACAGCATGCCATCCATTGAGAGCGCTGTGCACATGCACTGGTGACATCATCAGAGCTGCTAAAGTAAATATCTCCTAAACAGTGCATGTTTAGGAGATATTTACTGTACCTACAGGTAAGCCTTATTATAAGCTTACCTTTAGATATAAATAAAAAAAAAAGCCCTTACTACCACTTTAACTTACTCTATAAATTTACTGCTAAACAAGTACTACTGAAATAGACCTATGACTTTCTGCAAGAGTTTTAACCCACAAATAATAGATGCTTGAAAAAATATCTTGGGGTCCTTATCTAAATAGTAATTTCAGTTATCTTTGATATGGAAGACAAAGTCTCCCATTGGTACAAAGGCAATGTATTTTACAAACTATTTGTATAATGGTGCACTACACTCATATTTTAACTTTAATCAGTGTAATTTTTTGAAATTGTAACATTTTGGCAGCAAAATAATATAATATAATTAATTCTACAGTTTTACTGCCAAGACCAGATTTTCTTACCAATCATTAAAATTACAGAAAACATAATTTATCATTAAACTGCATATTTGGAATCGAGTTTCCAAACATTAAAATAGTTTCTCCGGAAAGCTTACCAAAACGAAAACGAAAAATATTGATCACATGTTTTTGTTGATTTTTCTACACAGACTATATGAATTAAAATAAATGAAAATTATCATTGGCATAGATAAAAGAAAAAAACACATCAACAAATAAAAATAAGAAATGGTTAATAGTTGAAGCTGTGTTTGGACCTTTATAGTACATGTTGTAGACACCTACAGTTACATGCAAGTTTTTACATTTCAGAGCCCCAAAATCTAGTAGCTCTTTTCTGCAAACAAAACAGTTTCCTCCAAAGTTGGATCCTTGTTGATGCACAAAAAGGATACTGGTCAGGATTCCTTGGTATCCTACCTTGGTACAAATTACAAGATACAATAAATTGGTCCAATTAGGTGGATTGTTTTAATTGAAAGGTTTATTCAATGAACCAAAGGCACACCCAATACAATATCAGCAACTACTTTTACATCTTTTTTATTTTAAAAATGAGGTCTGTAAGAAGACACAACTCTGATGTACCACAAATGGTGGACATCTTCTGTTATATTGAAGGTCCAGCATGTGGATCACTGTTGTCAACTGCCTATATTTTTACAGGCAGCCATAAATGCCCATAATAGGTGAAAAGTGCCAGTAAAAAATAGCTGTGACCAGCTCAGCTTGGAACTGCGCAGTTCCCGAGCTGCACGAGACAATCCTAATCTAATCCTGTATTTGGCCAGTGCTGATGGGTGGAGCCGCTCAGGCTGGAGGGGGGGTGGGATCTGACAGAAGCTGTGCGGTTACTGGCTAGGCGGTGAGTAATGCCATGGCGCATCCCTCCAGGTGTACCAACCTTTAAAAACACCAGGAGCCGAGTGCTTGGAACGGACAAGCCCTCATGGTGGAATATCCGGACCATCCAGATTCCATGGGGACAGAGTCGCAAACCAGCCCAGCAGCTGTCCAGGCATCCACAGCATGGACAGATCAGCCCAAGGAAGGCAGACAAGCAAGGCAAGCTTGCGTTCTCAGACTTCCTTACCTACCTTAAGATATCAGATGATACTTCCCACATGTACATGCAGTCTTGCTTGCAATCACCTATATGGATTTGCACAATTTGCTACTCATGTCACGCACATAACATTAGAAATATAGCTTTACATTGTTCCAGTTTCTGAAACCCCACCTTATGGATTGACTGGACCAAAGTAGAACCAGGACAGGACATATAAACTCTAACCTGTTGCCTAATCAGATGTGCCCTTAAATGAGAAGACTAGACCATACTTACTACAACTGTATAAACATCATATCCCAAATATATAATTCATATAAAAAAAACATATTAACTCCCCCTACCCCAGGTAGCAGATAGAAGGATGGCATGATGGAGTAACAGAGGGATGAAAGTGATGGAGGGTGAAGAGGTTGGAGGGACCTACAACAGAGGGATAGTTGGATGGACATGTTTAATGGAGAGATGGAGGGAGAAAGTAATGAAGGGATGAGGTAATGGAGACAGGAGGTGATGGAGACAGAAGGTGATGGACGGATGGGGACAGGAGGTGATGGAGGTAAGGAGACAGGAGGTGATTGAGTGATGAAGACAGGAGGTGATGGATTGATGGAGACAGGAGGTGATTGAGGGATGATGTAATGCAGACCGGAGGTAATAGAGACATGGAGACAGAAAATGATGGAGGGATGGTGTGATAAAGACAGGAGGTGATGGAGGGATGGTGTGATGGAGACAGGAGGTGATGGAGGGATGGAGACAGGAGATAATGGAGAGATGGAGACAAGAGGTGATGGAGGGATGGAGACAGGAGGTGATGGAGGGATGGAGACAGGAGGTGATGGAGGGGTGGAGACAGGAGGTGATGGGGGGATGGTGTGATGGAGACAGGAAGTCTTTAGAATTGTGGGCATAAATTCTGGTGATCCTAATTTCCCCTCACTTTCTGTGGTGGCTATGGAACAGAAATTAAGGGGAAATCTCTCTAGTTGGACGTCGGTGACATATATATACAGGTGATACTCGAAAAATTTGAATATCGTGCAAAAATTCATTTATTTCACTAATGCAAGTTAAAAGGTGAAACTAATATATGAGATAGACTCATTACATGCAAAGCAAGATAGTTCAAGCCCTGATTTGTCATAATTGTGATGATTATGGCTTACAGCTCATGAAAACCCCAAATCCACAATCTCAGAAAAGTAGAATATTACATGCAATCAATAAAACAAGGATTGTACATAGAACAATATCGGACCTCTGAAAAGTATAAGAATGCATATGTACTCAGCACTTGGTTTCGGCCCTTTTTGCAGCAATTACTGCCTCAATGCGGCGTGGCATGGAAGCTATCAGCCTGTGGCAATGCTGAGGTGTTATGGAAGACCAGGATGCTTCAATAGAGGCCTTTAGTTCTTCTGCATTGTTTGGTCTCATGTCTCTCATCTTACTCTTGGCAATGCCCCATAGATTCTCTATGGGGTTCAGGTCAGGCGAGTTTGCTGGCCAATCAGGCACAGTAATCCCACAGTCATTGAACCAGGTTTTGGTGCTTTTGGCAGTGTGGGCAGGTGCCAAGTCCTGCTGGAAAATGAAGTCAGCATCCCCATAGAGCTTGTCTGCGGAAGGAAGCATGAAGTGCTCCAAAATCTCCTGGTAGACGGCTGCGTTGACCCTGGACTTAATGAAGCACAGTGGACCAACACCAGCAGATGACATTGCTCCCCAAATCAACACAGACTGTGGAAACTTCACACTGGACTTCAAGCATCTTGCAGTGTGTGCCTCTCCATTCTTCCTACATACTCTGGGTCCTTGGTTTCCAAAAGAGATGCAAAATTTTCTCTCATCAGAAAAGAGGACTTTGGACCAATGAGCAACAGACCAGGTCTGTTTTTCTTTAGCCCAGGTAAGACGTTTCTGACATTGTTTGTGGTTCAGGAGTGGCTTGAGAAGAGGAATATGACATTTGAAGCCCATGTCCAGGATCCATCTGTGTGTGGTGGCTCTTGATGCACTGACTCCAGCCTCAGTCCACTCCTTGTGAAAGTCCCCAACACTTTTGAATGGCCTTTTCCTGACAATCCTCTCCAGGCTGCGGTCATCCCTGCTGCTCGTGCACCTTTTTCTTCCATACTTTTCCCTTCCACATAACTTTCTATTAACGTGCTTTATTACAACACTTTCGGAACATCCATCTTCTTTTGCAATTACCTTTTGAGGCTTTCCCTCCATATGGAGGGTGTCAATGATGGTTTTCTGCACAACTGTCAGGTCAGCAGTCTTTCCCATGATTGTGATTCCTACTGAACCAGATTGAGAGACCATTTAAAGGCTCAGGGACCCTTTGCAGGTGTTATGGCTTAATTAGCTGATTAGAGTGGGACACTTTGAGCCTAGAATATTGCACCTTTTCACAATATTCTAATTTTCTGAGATTGTGGATTTGGGGTTTTCATCAGCTGTAAGCCATAATCATCACAATTATGACAAATCACGGCGTGAACACGCGTCAAGACACCAGAAGCATCGGAGGTGACACTTGCGAGCTCGCTGCTCGTTTTTTACATGCTTCCTTCCATGCATTTTTTATGAGTACCTTTTATGATGTTTTTATTGCCAATAAATTTATTTTAAAACATACTACACTATTGGCGCATCCATCTCCCTTTTCCGTGAGGGTTACTGCTACTACACCAAGCGGGAGTCCAGTGGGAAACCCCATTAAAAGATAGAGGTCATACAGCGCTAGGAGACGCCATGCCAGGGACTGACCGGAGTATACGCCAGATCCACCATTAAAGATTTTTTTATGCTGTTACCTTACAGCAGTAACGTAAGGGGACATCCACACTAACCACAAGGGAAATAGGAAATTTCCCTTCTCCCTGCAACAACAACACTTCACTTCACATATCTGGCACCAGCACCGTCACCAATTGTTTTCTAAACCAGTCACAGTTATCTGTTTGCACAAGAACACAGACCAACGTTTTTTACCATTTCAATGACTTTTATTGACTTTTATTGTAGCAATCATGCTTTGAGACATTACAGCCACAGTCTGAGGACATGGCGCATGTTCACCAGCACTTAGCACTTTATTGCATTTTCACATCGGATTCACTTTTATGCTTATTATTTCCATGTTATGTTGTACTATTTTAGCATAACTTCATCTTTTGCTTATTGATTGATCATCACCGTTTAACCTACTTGTTTTACCTCTTAATATTATTTTCACCTTCCCTTCCCATCCCTTATCAGCGCAGCACTATCTCTTTTTTCATGTTTTTTACCTTAATATCTACCTTAAATCACATTGTTATTCACATATTGTACTTGTTTGTGGCTTAGTATTAAAAATACTGAAATTTGCACTTAAAACTGTAATTTGGTAACTTTTGTAAAATTCCAGTAAAAACTTGGCTGTGGCAGTAAATTTTGGGTGTCATTTCAATAAATTTCAAACTGATATGTTGGCAACACTGATATAGAGACTAAAACATACCTTCAAAATGGGGCTTAACAGCAGACCATTCTTTCAGATCAATGAAATCTAAAATTGTCTTGGGGCCTGTTGTTTACAATAAGTGTAGAGTAGATCAAAAGTACACTTTTTTGCATAATGTGAAGCATAGCTTCCAGTGACCTGGAACTGAACTGTAGTAAAACATTTAAGAAAAATGTATCAGGAAAACAAAGTTACAGTTAGACCCGGTTCACACAGGGGCAACTCCGGACGCGACTTCAGGTCGCCCCGAGTTGCCCCAAGTCGCGCTATTTTTAAAACTAATTGAAGTGAATGGAGATGTTTTAATGTACACGACTGCAGTCGCTCTGACTTCAAAAAAGGTTCCTGTACTACTTCAATCAGACTTCTAGGCGACCTGTAGGCAACTTGTACCCATTGATTTCAATGGAAGTCGCTTAGAAGTCTGATCACTGTTCATTTTGAAGGCAACTTTACAGGAAGCAGAAAGGAATTTACCCAGAAGCCACAAGGAATTTACTTCAAGTCGTGTTGTTAATGACCACAAGTTGTGCTGAAGTCTCCTCCAAGTCTCCCTGTGATTCATGCTCAAGTCCTGTCTGAGTTGCTTCTGGAAGTCGCGCTGGAAGTCATGTTGCCCCAGTGTGAACCGGCTCTTACAGGGGACTAAATGGAAAGGAGATTCTCAACCAATAGCTAATAAAGTGAAACTCCTGCCACACTTTATACATATACTAATAGAGTTTTGTAACTACACTTGTCACCTTGAAGACAGAAGATGATATCATGGATATATATAGTCCAAATAAGAGTGTGGCACCACAGTTACCTGCAATAAATATAGTACTGTACTGTATAGGACTCTAATTCTATTTTCAAGGTTAAGTCTTATCATCTAAATTAACCACATTTTTGTAGCATGAATATTCAACTTCACCCTAGAATATCAGTCTTCAATGTGATAAAATATGGTATACATCTAGATATTAAACATGTATTATTCAAACAAATTTTTCCTGTACAGTCAGCATCAAACATTTTGTGAAAGAAATGGCAATTTGCTTTGTTGTTTCTTCACCACTCTACTTTTATATAGATCAACCAAAGCCTGATATTTATACATTTTTATCTTAAATATTTTTATTTGATGTATTTCAGTTTCTTAGATGTTATGAAAATGTATCTACCGTATATACTTGAGAATAAGCCGAGTGTTTCAGGACATTTATTTGTGCTGAAAATGCCCCCCTCGGCTTATACTCGAGTCTGTGTCCATCTTCACATTTGTGCGCCTGATTCCGGCGGCCAGCCATAGGTCCCCTGCACCCCAAACTTGGCACACATGTAGCCCCACTTTTCCTCTATAAGTGTGCAAAGTTTGTTGTCTAGGAGACCATGGCCGGGGAGCACCGATTTTTCAAATCCGGGCACCCCTTCTATAGACTCCCATGTTAAATGGTAATTTCTCCAGTGATTTTGGGGACCCGGTACCGGCTGGCCCTAGGTCTTCTGGATCCCAAACTTGGCACACATGTAGCCCCACTCTTCATCTACAAGTGTGCAAAGTTTGTTGTCCAGGCAAACTATGGATGGGGAGCACTGATTTTTTAAACCTGGGCACCCCTTCCATAAACTCCCATGTTAAACGTCAGTCTATTCACACAGCGCAGGAGATCAGGTAGGGAGATTGGGCACAGTGAGGCATTGACACAGTGAGGCATGGGCACAGTGACAGTGAGGCATGGACACAGTGAGGCATGGACACAGTGAGGCATGGGCACAGTAAGGCACAGTGAGGCATGGACACAGTGAGGCAAAGTGAGGCGCAGTGAGGCATGCAGATGGACACCCTAGGCTTATACTCGAGTCAATAAGTTTTCCTGTTTTTTGTGGTAAAATTAGGTGCCTCGGCTTATATTCGGGTATATACAGTACTTTTTATCTAGATTTATTTATTTAGATTGTCTGAAATGTAAGCATTTTCTTTTACTGTACTTTTATATTCAAGCCTTACTGGCGGATGTCAGTATAGTTCTATTATATATTTGTTTTCCTTGAAATTATGATGTTTATGTATAGTAAAATAGGAAATATAGTGATTGAAAAGTGATCCCTTGCAGTGTTATGTAACATGTTTCCAGTCTCCAACTCTTTCTTGCAGCATATCTCCAGTCTACAATCACAACTGTAGCATGTCTTCAGTCTCTCACCCTTTCTTGCAGTATGTCAGCAATCTCTGACGATTTTCTTTTTTTTTAAATATTCTTTATTTATACTTCAAAAAGGGATACATCCAATAGATTATTTATACCTTTTCCATTGCATATCTATTCATAACATATTTCTCATCCCAATTCTTTACTTCAATCTTATTTATTTAAACATCAGTCTCACCTCGAGACCTCCATGTCATTGGGTTCCCTGCCCTTATGTCCTCTATATGTCTCTCCTTAGCCGGAGAGGCACACAGAGTCCCTTTCTATACTAAGTTATCTTTGATATCTTTAATTTTCACAACCTTACTTATTCTCCCTTTCCTTTTTATTTATTCCCCCCTACCTCCCTCCCAAAGCAAACCCAAACAACGAGGAGAAAAAAAAAAAGAAGGAATTTCTCTCCCCCACTTTCCCCCTCCACCTCTAAGTAAACCGCAACCTCTTAATTACTTCTTTGACCGGGCGGGCTCACATTCCCATTAGTCTTTTCCCTTCTTCTGTCTGCATAAATTTATTCCAGGGTGCCCAGATCTTAATATGTTGCTCTTTTCTGTCTTGGGCCGAAAACACCAATTCCTCTATAGTTCCCACTTTCCTGACCCTATTAAGCCATTCTGCAATTGTAGGAGGGTTGGAACTTTTCCAGCCTCTCGCAATGCATGCCTTGGCCTCATTAACTAGGTGACATAATACTGAGTTTTTATAGGTTTGTGTGGGTATTTGCGTTTCGTGCAGTAGAAAAAAGCCTGGGTCGCCCGGCACAAAATAAGGCTCAATTCTTTGAGCAATCCTTCGTACCTCTGTCCAATATTGTCTAATTCGAGGACATGTCCAATATATATGGAACAAGGTTCCCCGCACCCTATTACATCTCCAGCACTTATCAGAAATATCGGGATAGAACCTACCTAGTTTTGAAGGCGTATAGTACCACCTCGTCAATAATTTATAATTTGATTCTTGCATTTTCGTGCTTATTGATGAGTGTAACGCAAGGTATATTATCTTCTGGTGTTGAGCTGGTGTGAAAGTCCTACCAAGGTCTCTCTCCCACTTTCTAATTGCTGTCATTTCAAAATTCTCTGATGGGGTCGTTAGCATTGTATATATCTTTGATATTATTCGGTTGATGGGTTCCTTCGCCTCACAATATACTTTAAACCTAGTTAGTTCCCGTTTAAAGTTACTTATTGGCCCTAGTGTCCCCAGGTAGTGTCGGAGTTGTATTGCCTGCCAATACTCTACTTCGAATTGGCCACCTACTTTTGTCAATTCCGCTATTGTTGGCCATATTTCTGATTGCGTAAAATGCGATACCTGCGTATATCCCTTCTCTCGAAGTCTCCAAAATGCCCTTTTCTCCATCCCCGGCTCGAAACTTGGGTTTCCCAGTATTGGGTACAGTGGGGAATATCTTGGCGAGTATTTAGGGTTTCGACACGTCTTAACCCCTATAGACAGTGTCGGCCCTATCAAGGGATGTTTTTTGAGTGTGTCTGGTAATTTTGTATAGCACCAAGGGGCTCTACCCAGTGGTATCTGACTGATCTCCTGCTCCACTTTTATCCATAGTTTAAGTTCTTTATGTCTGCACCAGTCTATGACCCTCCCCAAGTGAACTGCTTGATGGTATTTAGATATATCTGGGACTGCTAAGCCCCCGTAATACTTGGGGAGGGTCATTTGACTTCTGCTAATCCGTGGTCGCTTATTGGCCCATATAAACTTAGTGAAAAGTGCATTTATTTGCTGAAAGTAGGCCTTGTCAATTCTAATTGGTACAGCTTGAAACAAATACAAAAATTTGGGCAAGATATTCATTTTGATAGCGTTGCATCGGCCGAACCATGAGTGGAACCCCTGTTGCCATTTATCTAATAAGGATCTGACTACTTTATATAGTGGGGAAAAATTTACAGCGAACACCTTCTCTAATCTTGCTGGTATATTTATCCCTAAGAATTTTAGTGAAGACTCTACCCATTTAAAATTAAAATTTGGCTGTAAATTTTGCTGGGCTTCCCTAGAAAGGGCTACCCCCATCGCTTCCGATTTTACGTAATTAATTTTTAGATTTGCTAATTTCCCATATCCTTCTATTTCCTTCATCAAATTTGGCAATGAAACATGGGGTCTTGATAGGGAAAACAACAGATCATCTGCGTAAGCAGAGATTTTATATTCTTGCTTACCTATTTGCAGTCCCTGTATGTCTGAATTTTGCCGAATCCTATTTAATAGGGGTTCTAGAGAGAGGGAGAACAACATCGGAGAGAGTGGGCACCCTTGACGCGTGCCATTTGAGATTTTAAATGGCTCTGAGTAAACTCCGTTCACTTTTACTAAGGCTTGGGGTGTAGCGTAAACCCCCGCTATCCAACTCTGTATATGTTCTCCCAGTCCCATTTGCCTCAATACTTCAAACATAAATCGCCAGCTAATCCTATCGAACGCTTTCTCAGCGTCGGTACTTAAAAAAATACTAGGCGTTTTTGAAATATTAGCATAGTGTACCAGGTTGAGGACCTTTACGGTATTATTCCCTGGCCTCACGGGTTGGGATAAACCCAACCTGGTCTTGATGTACCAACTGATTCAAGAACGGCTGAAGACGGGAGGCAAGTAGTTTAGTGAAAAGTTTTAAATCTGTATTTAGCAGTGAGATCGGGCGATAGCTCCCACACTCCGCCGGGTCCTTCCCTTCCTTCGGAATAACCGAAATGTGTGCCGTAAGGGCATCCGGCGGTAGTGCGGGACCCCGGCCGATCTCATTGAATGCCTTTGTCATTTGAGCCCCTAGTATTGGTAAAAAATATTTGTAATATTGGATAGTAAAGCCATCCGGGCCCGGCGCCTTCCCTCGTTTAACTGTCTTTATCACTGTCTCCAGTTCCCCTACTGAAATAGGTATCTCCAGTTTATTACGGTCTTCTAGGGCCAACCTAGGCAAGTTTGCTGAGAGGAGGTACTCTTCCATCTTAGCCTGAGGCACCTGGGTTGGGGTTAAGTTATAAAGGGAGGAGTAGTATTCTCTAAATCTCTGCGCGATCTTTTTAGGGAATGAGATCAGCTGCCCGTTTTTCCCCTTTATATGGGGTACATATACTGTCTTCCCTTTCTCTCTAAGTTTCCCCGTTAATATTTTACTACATTTTTCACCAAGTTCATAGGTTACTTTTTCCCCTACTTGTATTGCCGCTTCTGCTTTGTATCTAAGTAAGTCTGTTAGTTGTCTCCTCAGGTGGGCCAGTTCTATCCCCACTTGCGGTATCTGTATTATTTTATGTTGTACCTCTAATGCTTGGATTTCTTTTAACAGGTTAGCTATCTGTCTTTCTCGCGCTCTTTTTAATCGGGAACCATGTTTTATCAAAACCCCTCTCATTACTACTTTATGCGCTTCCCATATCATTCCCGGATCACTCCCCGGGGTGTCGTTCATCCGGAAATATGCCTCCATTTCTTTTGCTACATCTTCCCGAACCTCGGGGATCTGCAGCAAACTCTCATTTAGACGCCAACCTGACGATTTTCTTTAGCGTTACATATACTTAATATTATATGCAGGGGCTGCAGTTGGAGCCCTCATTTATCTAGTAAATGTATAGGGACTGGCTATGGGAAAGGGAACTGCGTAGCCAAATGTTTTATACTTTTTTATCTGGTTTTGGGCCTGCATTAAAAAATATATATATATTAAAATTAATTAAAAAATAATTCTGTGCACCTTAAATTTGGTTAGTGAATTAATCTCCTGATTGCAAATACCAAACCTGGCTTATATCCAATAGCATAAGTATGCAAATGAGCATACATTTTAAAAATGGTTAAAACAAGATAAAAATGTGTAACTATATATATATTCTACATATTCTTCTATATATAACTATATATTCTTTATAAAGAATAATCAAATTTGTAGACTCTCTAGGGCATTAAAAAGTTTGAAATACAACAATAATTATTTTAACATTTAATTAACTTACAAAGAAAAGAAAATTCTACTGGGTGTTAGACACAATAAATATAGTTTAAAAAAGCTCAGTATGTAATTATCACAGATGCAGATTAGGATGTTTTAAAGACGAGTCTCATGTATCAAAGAAGTTAGCTTTCAATATAAAACTACATTGTATTTACGAAAACAAAATCAAATAAAAAGTGTTCTTGTACACTGAAAAATGTGTCTTGCTCATACATTGCAAAACAAGATATTAGCTTAAATGCCTCACTCTCCAGCAGTAAGCATTCCCCTTTTCTTTTATTCCCCCTGCTGCCCCATTCAAACAGATGAGCGGAAGTTCCACTGTAGGGTGGAACTCCACTTTAAAGTAAACCTGTTGCTTTTCCCTGCTCAGTACTGGTCAGGCAAGGCGTGAAGGAGCCCAACTTGCTGCGCAACAACACTTCGACATTTCAAAGCAGGAGCATTGTTAGGGAAAATAAAAAATTAAAATGTCTTCTCAACTGTCCTAGAAGTGGGTATTGTTCATTACTACATGAAATTAGAAGGGGGCTCTCATCCAACTTACATTATGTATAAATAGGCCTCTCAGCTTCAAGGTGCTATTGTGTAGCTGCACAAAATAAAGAAATGGTATGCCTTGCTATGCACTGGTGGGAATCAGTCCTACCTTCGCAGATCACTTGTTACAAAAACACGCTTCCTGTCTTGGAATGGTAACTTAGAGTTTGTCTTAATCATTTCCAGTTTCATTATCTATGAATTGGAGGTAATTATTTTTTAATATGTTGTAATAAAAGCATCACTTTTTAAAAGTAGTGCTATTAAGAACTACCTGAATCTGTTTCATGTGTTGGTAAAGCTATGTAAATGGGCGGCAAGGATTTTTTAATTTTGTAAAAGGTACTGCCAGGAATATTTTGTTAACCCCTTTTTGAATCCCTCCGATAAGCCTAGTACACACGGGCCGAATGTCGGGCGATATCAGCTGGTTCAATAAAAATCGTTCATCAAAAGCATTCAGCCCATGTATAGGACAGCTGGCCCGACAGAAGCCGGCCTTTTGGCTGGCTTCTGTTGGATGGGCATGCTGCAAAACCAGCAGCCGACTGGCTCCAGATCAGAGCTGGAGTGTTCTGGTGGGGGCATCCCCCTGTCAGAAAACTAAGAACAGCAGGGGAGATCGCGGCACTAACACCATATCGTTAGTACAGCGGCTCTGACCGGAGCTGTCAGTTTTTTTGTTTTGTTCATCCCAGTAGAAAAAAAACTAGTGGTGTTTACCAGGCTATAATATTTTGGGGTTTTAAAGCGGAGCTCCGCCGGAAAAAAATATTAAAAGCCAGCAGCTACAGCTACAGCAGCTGCTGGCTTTTAATATTTGGACACTTACCTGTCCTGGAGTCCAGCGACGTCCGCAGCAGAGGACGAGCGATCGCTCGTCACTCTGCTGCTCCCTCCGCCATCCTCGCTGAGGGAACCAGGAAGTGAAGCCCTGCAGCTTCATGCCCGGTTCCCTACGGCGCATGCGCGAGTCGCGCTGCGCCGTTCTGATTCGTCCTCCTGTGTTCTGGGAGCCGAGTGTCTCCCAGAACACTATGGGAAGTCTGGGGGAAGTGACGTCACTCCCGCAGATTCCCGGAGAGAGGACTCCCGGATGTGGGTGAAAATACCTGTCTTAGACAGGTATCTTCACCCCCCCTCCCCCCTGAAAGGTGTCAATTGTGACACCGGAGGGGGGGGAGGAATCTGATTAGCAGAAGTGTAAATTTAGGGTGGAGCTCCACTTTAACTAATGTTCAAGTCTAAGGCTTCATGTACACCAGGGGCAGATCCGGGGGGGGGCAACAGGGCAATTGCCCCCCCGAGACCATCTGTCACACTCACTTGCTTGCTGTTTTTTTTTTTTTTGCGCCTGATCTCCCGAACTTTGGGGACCCGGTACTGGTACTGGCCGGCCATAGGACCCCTTCCATAGACTCCAATGTTAAACGGTCATTTCTCCGGTGACTTTGCGGACCCGGTACCGGCAAACTTGGCACACATGTAGCCCCGTGTCTCCTCTACAAGTGTGCAAAGATTGGTGTCTGGGAGACCTACTGCCGGGGAGAACCGATTTTTCAAAGCCGGGCACTCCTTCCATAAACTCCTATGTTAAACATCAGTCTAGTCATGGGCACAGTGAAGCATGGGCACAGTGAGGCAAAGTGAGGCATGGACACAGTGAGGCATGCAGATGGACACCCTAGGCTTATATTCGAGTCAATACGTTTTCCCAGTTTTTTGTGGTAAAATTAGGTGCCTCGACTTATATTCGGGTCGGCTTATACTCGAGTATATACAGTACTTGTTCTGCGGCTGCCGCTGCCTCTCTGAGTCTCTCTCTCAGTTTCTCACATCAGCCGATCAGCGGCGCCGAGAGAGAGACTCGTCTAATGTAGTTACGCGGCGCACTGACGCGATACCAGGAGCGGAGGAGGAGGTGGGTGGGCCGCTTGGCGTCTACCAACGAGTGACGTCAGTGAGTCACGTCGGGCTGCTCTGCGGGCATGTGCGATAGCGTGCGGCTCCACAGACGGGTAAGAAAGCGGGCGGCTCCGCTTGCGGCGCGGTTTGTGGGTGGGCGGCGGTGTTCGTGGGCAGATCGTGCTGCTCAGTGTGTTGGCAGCGCAGGTGAGAGTGAGAGAGCAGGCTCAGTGTGGCAGCTGGCCAATCAGCTAGCCGGGAGCGGGGGAGCAGAGAGATGAGATCATCTCTCACCGCCTGTGCCTGCCCTGCATTCCTGCAGTGACTTCCACCCTCACTGTGCAGGCAGCAGATGTGGCAGGTGATGTGGCAAGTGACAATCAGCAAGGTGTGGCAGGTGACGTGGCAAGTGACAATCCACAAGGTGTGGCAAGTGACAATCCACAAGGTGTGGCAGGTGACATGGCAAGTGACAATCCGCAACGTGTGGCAAGTGACACGCTCAGGGCTCCCACTAATTGCAGGCGACGGTGGCAAGTGACACACTCGGGGCTCCCACTGATTCTGCCTTGAACTATTTAATTTTATATTACAATGTAATAATAGAAATAATGCGCTTCAATCATCCTGACATCATAACAACCCTGGTGCCAGGATGATTGAAGCGCCGACACCAGTCATTTCCCCGATAAATTTCCCACAGTGCCCCTCCCGAGAAAAGACTCTGGATCCGCCCCTGATGTACACTAGCCTACACTGGCAGCTCCTAAACTTGAGTTTAGGAGCTTTTGGCATTTTTTCTCCCAATTTTGTCAATGTACACATAGGCTTTTAGCAGAGTTTAGGAGCTGCCGCGTTTAGGTGAGCTTCAACCTCCCTCTCCTGAACGCGTAAGAATCACGTTTAAGAAAGGAAAGTGAATGAAACATGTGAAACCATTCGTTAATGCTATGTTATCGTGAGCCTGACACCCAGTAGCAACTTTATTTTTAAAGCCCCATACGAAAACTGCTCTTTGAGATATAGTATAATCGTTCATTGTTTAGTCACCAGTTCAATCTCTGTATTTGCAGACGATACAAAGCTAAGCAGGGCAATAACTTCTCAGCAGGATGTGGAAACCTTGCAAAAAGATCTGAACACATTATTGGGGAAGGCATCTACATGGAAAATGAGGATTAATGTAGAAAAATGTAAAATAATGCATTTGGGTGGCAAAAATATGAATTCAATCTATACACTGGGGGAGAACCTCTGGGGGAATCTAGGATGGAAAAGGACCTGGGGGTCCTAGTACATGATAGGCTCAGCAATGGCATGCAATGCCAAGCTGCTGCTAACAAAGCAAACAGAATATTGGCATGCATACCTCCAGAGATAAAATGATAATTCTCCCGCTCTACAAGACTCTGGTCCGGCCTCACCTGGAGTCCAGTTCTGTGCACCAGTCCTCAGGAAGGATGTACTGGAAATGGAGTACAAAGAAGGGAGACAAAGCTAATAAAGGGTCTGGAGGATATTAGTTATGAGGAAAGGTTACGAGCACTGAACGTATTCTCTTTAGAGAAGAGGCACTTGAGAGGGGATATGATTTCAATTTACAAATACCATACTGGTGACCCCACAATAGGGATAAAACTTTTTTGCGGAAGGGAGTTTAGAAAGACTTGTGGCCACTCATTAAAATTAGAATAAAAGAGGTTTAACCTTAAACTACATAGAGGGTCATTTACTGTAAGAGCGACAAGGATGTGGAATTCCCTTCCACAGGCGGTGGTCTCAGCGGGGAGCATCGATAGTTTAAAAAAAAATATTAGATAAGCACCTGAACGACTGCAACATACAGGGATATACAATGTAATACTGACATATAATCACACATATAGGTTGGACTTGATGGACTTGTGTCTTGTTTCAACCTCACCTACTATGTAACTATGTAACTCCAAAGAAACAAGTAATTTTCTAGGTACAACCATCTCAGAGGAGAATTGCCCTCACTTTGGGTCTCTAGAACAGGAATTGAAGGGAAATGTCACCAATGGTAACTAGGGATGAGCTCGGTGTTCGAGTCGAACATAGGTTCGACTCAAACATCGGCTGTTCGCGCGTTCAGCGAACAACGAACGATTTGGGCCGTTCGCGCCAAATTCGAGTGACGCGAACGGCCCACAATACACTGCGCCATCGCAGTGTAATCCCGGCGCTGTCATTGGCCAAGCATGCACTGTGACCCTGCATGCTTGGCCAATCACAGCGCCGGCAGCGAGGAGAGCAATGATTGGCCACAGGCAGGATGCCTGTGGCCAATTATAGCTGTGGGGGTTTAGTACACGCCCCACACTATAAAAGGCCGCCAGCGCGGCGGCCTCGTGTAGTGTGTTCCGGAGCAGGGAAAGTGAAGGATAGGCAGGGACAGTGTCAAATCCATTCTTTGCTAAACCTTGTGTGTAGGGACAGAGAAGGATAGGCAGGGTGAGTGTCAGTGTCATATTCTTTGCTAAACCTTGTGTGTAGGGAGAGAGAAGGATAGGCAGGGAGAGTGTCAGTGTCATATACTTTGATAAACCTTGTGTGCAGGGAGAGAGAAGGATAGGCAGGGGACAGTGTCAGTGTCATTGTTGCTAAGCCTCCTGCACATTATACACCTGAAGTTAGCCCGTATTGCTGCTTTTTCCTGGTGTGTTACACCAGCAGGATTTTGCGGCACTTACAGCGGGCGGAGTGTGCCTCCTGACCATATTACACCTGAACTTAGCCTGTATTGCTGCTTTTTCCTGGTGTGTTACACCAACAGGATTTTGCGGCACTTACAGCGGGCGGAGTGTGCCTCCTGACCATATTACACCTGAAGTTAGCCTGTATTGCTGCTTTTTCCTGGTGTGTTACACCAACAGGATTTTGCGGCACTTACAGGGGGCGGAGTGTGCCTCCTGACCATATTACACCTGAACTTAGCCTGTATTGCTGCTTTTTCCTGGTGTGTTACATCAACAGGCATTTGCAGCACCTACAGCAGGCGTAGTATGATTCCTGCAAAATATACTCCTGAAGCTAGGCCTTATTGCTGGTTTTCTCATTTCCCTGCAGGCCATTAGAATGTCTGGAAGGCAAACAAGGAGAGGCAGACAGTCAGGAGCCAATAAAAGAGGGCAAGCAGGCTCTGTGTCTAGAGACAACAGTGCTGGTCGTGGACGCAGTGCATCGCCATCAGCACGTGGCCATGGGACACGCTTGTCCTTCTTTTCGGCAGCTGGACGTGTTGAGCCGCATCATGCCGAAGACTTGGTAGAGTGGATGACCAAGCCCTCCTCATCCTCCTCATCCTCTCTCACCCAGGCTCAGGGTACTGGCAAAGCAGCTGCCAAAGCGTCCTCTTCCCTGGTATCAATGTCATCATCAGTCACTCCTTCCCTAGACCAACCATGTCCTCCTGAGGAGTCCCCCGAACTGTTTGAGCACAGTGTTGGGTACATGCTCCAGGAGGATGCCCAGCGTTTCGAAGGGTCTGATGATGATACCCAGCTAGAGGAAGGCAGTAGCGTGAGAGCAGAGAGAGGGGATGCTCAAGAAGGACACCAATCTGGCAGTCATGTTCCAGCAGCTGCAGCATACTGCCAGATTGGCTCCAGTGATGAGGAGGGAGGGGATGATGAGGTCACTGACTCCACGTGGGTGCCTAATAGGAGAGAGGAGGAGGACGAGGATGAGGAGGAGGCACATCTCCAACGAGGCAGGATGCCCTCAGGGGGCCAGCGTAAGGGCAGCACACAGACGGAATCACACCGCAGAGCTCCGCCTGTGCAGGGCGCTGCCTCTGCCCGTTATTTAAAAAGTTCTTTGGTGTGGGCCTTTTTTGAGTCGAGTGCATCAGATCGCACAGCTGCTGTTTGCAACATATGTCTCAAGCGTATATCGCGTGGCCAAAACATCATCCGTTTGGGCACCACATGCTTGACCAGACATATGTTGACCTGCCATGCAGCTCGTTGGCAAGCCTACCTTAAAGACCCACACCAAAGAACAAAGCGGACCTCTTCTTGCACCGCATCAGCTGGGATCTCCAACCCCACTATACCTTCAGTCCTCTCTGAAACCTGCTCTGAGAGGAATGAAGGTGTAGAATTAGGTGTGTCACAGCCAAGTACTTGCGGGCACTCTGCTAGCAGTACACCGACGTCTGATTCTAGCAGGCAAATTTCCCTGCCCCAGCTGCTGGACCGTCGAAAGAAGTTCACTCCCAGCCATCCACATGCCCAGCGGTTGAATGCTAGCTTGGCTAAATTGCTAGCGCTTCAACTGCTGCCTTTTCAGTTGGTAGACTCGGCCCCCTTCCGTGAGTTTGTGCAATGTGCGGTTCCTCAGTGGCAGGTTCCCAAACGCCACTTTTTCTCACGGAAGGCGATTCCGGCTCTCTACCGGCATGTGGAAGGCAATGTCTTGGCCTCGCTGGACAGGGCGGTCAGCGGTAAGGTGCATATTACCGCTGACTCATGGTCCAGCAGGCATGGACAGGGATGTTACCTTTCTTTCACGGCCCATTGGGTCACTCTTTTGGCAGCTGGGAAGGATGCAGGACAAGGTGCAGTAGTGTTGGAGGTTGTTCCACTGCCACGCCTCCAAAATGCTACTACTGGTTGTGACACACCTCTGTCCTCCACCCCCTCCTCTTCTTCCTCCATGGCCTCTTCCTGTGCTTTGTCCTCGGAACCAGTGGTGCTCCGTAGGCGTTCAAGGGACTACGCAAGTACGCAGGCAAAATGATGCCATGCCGTGCTTGCGCTGGTGTGTTTGGGGGACAGGAGCCACACTGGGGCAGAGGTTCTGTCTGCTCTGCAGGGGCAGGCCGAGAGGTGGTTGACGCCACGCCAGCTTAAGCCAGGAATGGTAGTTTGCAACAATGGCACCAGCCTCCTCTCCGCTCTCCGACAGGGACAACTGACCCATGTGCCCTGTGTGGCTCACGTCCTTAACCTGGTGGTGCAGCGGTTCTTGGGCAGGTACCCGGGCTTACAGGATGTCCTGAGGCAGGCCAGGAAAGTCTGTGTGCATTTCTGCAGATCTTATAATGCCAGTGCTCGCCTGGCTGAGCTGAAAAAGGAGTTGAACCTGCCCAAGAACCGCCTTATATGTGACATGCCCACCAGGTGGAACTCAACGTTGGCCATGCTGCAGCGGCTGCACACGCAGCAGAGGGCCATCAATGAGTACCTGTGCGACTACGGCACCAGGACAGGGTCAGGGGAGCTCGGGTTTTTTTCACCACGCCAGTGGGGCATGATCAGGGATGCATGCACTGTCCTGGCACCATTTGAGGAGGCCACGAGGATGGTGAGCAGTGACAGTGCATGCATCAGTGACACTGTACCTCTTGTCCACCTGTTCGAACATACGCTGCATGGAATAATGGACAGGGCACTTGAGGCAGAACAGAGGCAGGAAGAGGAGGACTTCCTTGCCTCTCAAGGCCCCCTTTACCCAGACAGTGTTCCTTCTGTCCCACCCATCGCACAGGAAGAAGAGGAGGAGGAGGAGGAGGAGGATTGTGTCAGCATGGAGGTGGAGCCTGGCACTCAGCATCATCAGCAGCAGTCTTTTAGGGATGATTTACAGTCCCAAGAAACCAGTGGACTTGTACGTGGCTGGGAGGAGGTGGCTGCGGATCATGTCGTCCTTAGTGACCCAGAGGACTCCGGACCGAATGCCTCAGCTAACCTACGCTGCATGGCCTCCCTGATCCTGCAAAGTCTGCGGAAGGATCCTCGTATTCTTCGGATCAAGGAGAGGGACCATTACTGGCTGGCCACTCTCCTTGATCCACGGTACAAGGGTAAGGTTGCGGACCTTATCTTACCGTCGCAGAGGGAGCAGAGGATGAGACAACTCTGGGAGGCCTTGCAGAAAGGTCTGTGCAACGCGTTCCCAGAGACTGGGAGGTTACAAACTCCCGGTCCTGGACAACGAGTTGCTGAGGCTTCGGTCAGTCAAAGAAGGAGCGGTGGGGAAGGTGGCCATCTGACCGATGCGTTCAGACAATTCTTAAGTCCGCAGCCCCAAGGTATGATCGATTCCAGCAACCATTGCCAGCGTCTGATATACATGGTGCAGGAATACCTAGGGGCAAGGTCAGACTTGGACACCTTCCCCACCGAAAATCCTCTGGCTTACTGGGTCTTGAGGATGGATCACTGGCCAGAGCTTGCACAGTATGCAATTGAGCTACTGGCCTGTCCTGCATCCAGCGTTCTTTCAGAACGCACATTCAGTGCTGCTGGAGGATTTGTCACGGATCACAGGGTGCGCCTGTCCACCGACTCTGATCGACTGACCTTCATAAAGATGAACCAGTCTTGGATCACCACCAGCTACCAAACACCTGAAGCTGATATAACAGACTAATTTATTTTCAAATGTCACATCCCTTCAAGACTGATGCTGAGTGACTGTCCTGTTATGTTGACTGACCCCTACTTTCAAACATCCAACTTACAAACGACTCCTCCTTGCAAACGGAAGGATACAACAGGAAGTGAGAGGAAATCTACCCCTAGGAAGGGAAATTCTCTCCTGTAAGAGTTAATATGGGAAAAAAAGTGTCTCCTCTCCACTGATGCTTTATCACCAATTCTTGTTTCAATAAAAACCCCAAATTTTCAAAACACATTTGTCATTAGGACGGAAAGTGAGGTGAACTGTTCTGAACAGGTGCACACTTTTTCCCACAAATAGAGCTTTCTTTTGGTGGTATTTGATCATTTCTGCGGTTTTTATTTTTTGCGCTATAAACAAAAAAAGAGCGACAATTTTGAAAAAAACACAATATTTTTTCATTTTTGCTATAATTAATATCCCATTTTTTTTTTTTAAAAACTATTTTTTTCCTCAGTTTAGGCTGATACGTATTCTACATATTTTAGGTAAAAAAACGCAATAAGCGTATAGTGATTGGTTTGCGCAAAAGTTATAGCGCCTACAAAATAGGGAATAGAATTATGATTTTTATTTATTTATTTATTTATTTTTTTACTAGTAATGGCGTCGGTCTGCGATTTTTTTTTTTGTGACTGTGACATTATGGCGGACACATCGGACACTTTTGACACATTTTTGGGACCATTCACATTTATACAGCGAATAGTGCTATAAATATGCACTGATTACTGTATAAATGTGACTGGCAGTGAAGGGGTTAACCACTAGGGGGCGATCGAGGGGTTAAATGTGTTCCCTGGGAGTGATTGTAACTGTGGGGGGAGGGGACTGACTGAGGGAGGTGACTGATGGTTGTCCCTATGTACAAGGGACACACCATCCGTCACCTCTCCCTGACAGGACGTGGATCTCTGTGTTTACACACAGAGATCCACGTCCCTGGCTCTGTGACAGCCAATCGCGGGTACTTGGCGGACATCGCGGCCGCCAGGCACGCGCATCGGCACCCGCCTGACACGGCGGGCACAGCTTTTCCCCGATGCGCGCCCGCGGCGGCGCGCATCGCGGAAGTGAATGGGAGGACGTCCATAGACGTCCTATCAGCAATTGGCGACCGCTTTGCGGACGTCTTTTGCAGATAGGCCGGGCGCGAAGTGGTTAAAATGACTGCTCCCGAAAAACTGCCGTTTTTAAAACTTTTTTTGGGATTGATACATGCCCCCTGGTGCAGAACCCGGGTTCCCAAACCCTTTTTAGGTCAATAACATGCATATTAGTCGTTATAAATAGCACTTTAGGTTTCGAACGTTCGCATCCATTGTATTTAATAAGGTTCTAAAGTTTGTGCGAACTTTCGGTCCGTTCGCGGGTTCTGGTGCGAACCGAACGCGGGGATGTTCGGCTCATCACTAATGGTAACACACTAAAAAATAAACTGGCAATTCTAACCCTTCCCTATTCTATTCAAATCTAAAAAAAACATGATACTGGATAAATAGCCATAAGAACAGTCAATCCATCCAGCAATCGCTGTGTACTGAGCTATAATGCAAAGGCTAGGTGCACAGAGACACTATATTGAGCTGATCCAAGGGGCTGGGTACCATGTGATTGTTGTGATTGGTCATTACAGCAGTAACATGGTATTGTTTACAGTGTTGATCCCTTCCCTTTCCCTTACATCAGGGGAAGGAGAGAGATTGTAGTAATTGGGAGTGGGGACACCTGAGTGTCTACTTTCCAAAAAAGAGTAATTTGGGGGGTTTCATACTTTTCTGGCATTTTCATTTTAACTAGTTCAGGTCTGCCCTATAGTCGTTTTTTCTGCTACAGGACGGCACCTATGCGCCGGATCACGTATAAATTTGTGATCCAACACTTTCGTGTAGGGGGCGCGCATGTGGCAGCTCGCTCCCATTGTGGTTACACACCATGGGAGTCGATTGACGGGTACCACGGACTCAATGTCCGCCAGCACAAGGCAGATTGCCATTCTTTCAGGAGGGAAAGGATGGAATTTGTGTCCCTTTGCACGGAGTAAGTTCCACATCTTCCCCTAGTAAAATAACCTCCCACAGTACAGAAAAACACTGGCTAGGCACACAGGCACCCTTTGATCACCCCTGATGTTTCACCCCTTCCCAGCCAGTCTCATTAGTACAGTGACAGTGCATATTTTTAGCACTGATCACTGTATTAGTGTCACTGGTCACCAAAAAGTGTCAAAAGTGTCAGTGTCAGAATGTCCGCCACAATATTGCAGTCTCACTGATCGCCATCATTACTAGTAAATAAATAAATAAATATCCCATAGCTTGTAGACGCTATAACTATTGCGCAAACCAATCAATATACGCTTCTTGGAATAATAAAAAAAAATATGTAGCAGAATACAGATCGGCCTAAATTGATGAAGAAAATCGATTTTTTTTAAAAAAATTATTTGATAGGCTTTATAGCAGAAAGTAAAAAAGGTTGTTTTTTTTTATTTTTTTAAATTGTTATAGCGCAAAAAAAAAAAGTGGTGATCAAATACCCCCAAAAGAAAGCTCTATTTGTGGGAAAAAGGACATCAATTTTATTTGGGTACAGCGTCACACGACTGCACAATTGGCAGCTAAAGTAACGCAATGCTGTATCACAAAAAATGGCCTGGCTTCATGCCCCTCGTAAATCTTCGAGAGGTCAAGTGGTTAACTGAAAAAAGGGGAAAAAAAATTCCAACATGTTTTCCTTTTTTTCTTTATTTTTTCTTAATAGTAAAAAATCTAGTGGTTATTAAATACCATAAAAAAATGATATAAAACTAATTTGGGTACAGTGTTGTATGACTGAAAACTGAAAAATGGCCTAGTAATGAAGGGAATTCCACACATCCACACAAGTGAGTTACCATGCACTGTGGTAGCACACTTGTGTTATGGTGTGAATGAGCACTTAGGGTTTGTATTACTAACCAGTACTGTATAGGTCTTTCTCTTGTGTCAGTTACTCATGTACTGAAGCGGGGGTTCTAAATTTAGGGACTGCTATGCCAAATTTAGGGGTGATTTGAGTGGTAGTTGACTCAAATCTTTTCAATTGCTGGACTCTGTCTTGTTGCTATTTCACCTGGTGTGCAGTTCCCCTAAGAAGTATGGGTGGCGCTGTCATCTATACTCGGGGTTGAACCACAGGTGATAGGGCAGTGATTTGGTGTCTCCTCTCGGCAGCCGTACAGTGGGTGTGGTGGACCTGCTGTGCATGCCGGGAGGGGGTATAAAAGGGGCAGACGTGATAGAGAGTGGTTGTTGTGGTTGAGAGGAGAGTCGAGTTGCCACCCCGGGGACCTGTACCCGGGGGAAGGTAGTGTGTGGGGTCCAGTCGAGTCCATGGCCCTCCAGGCCATGGGGCCACGTGCGCCTCAGTCCCAGGCACCTTTAGCCCTGGGACTGCAACTTCAGCCTTGGGCCCAGCACCTTTAGCTGGAACCCACTTCGGGAGGAAGAATCCCAGGGTGCCGCCTTGCGAGGGGACCCGTTTCTGGAAGCGGAGGCTGGGGGAGGACCGTTCCGAAGGACTGGTGAGAAAATTACAGTGAAGGAAGGGGCCCAGTAACCCTCCGGAGAGATGTCATCCATCCGGAAACCAGGGGCCTAACATCTGGACCATCAGGAGGTTTGGGGTACCATAGATCCTGTGGCAGAAGATCTCCTAGACGCATCCATTAGGGAACTAAATTGACTGTTCAAGCTACACGCTGGCTGCTAGTGCCATTGGGTGACTATCCGGGTGAGCTGTACCCACTTGGGATCGAGTGGCGACGAAGCCAGGAGTGCCTGAATTCCATCTGTCTTCCTAACACCTTTCTCCTTTCATGCATAAGAAAATAAAGCTCTACGTTGGAGTGATATACTGGTGTGGACCTTGGAGTTACTTGGGGCATAGAGACTTTGTCCTTACACATTAGGGACAGAGACCAACACCGAGGGGATTGCTGCAAAGACCCGTAAGGAAACTAAGTGTGCCTAACCTCTGTAACCCAGGGGGTACGGGCATGGAAGAGACCACGCGCACCTTCCTCTCCAGTGAACGAGCCAAAGAGTGGAGAAGGAAGGTGGTGGTGGCCGATTCACTCAGAAGAAGAAACGTGTAAAAAAGAGTTGATTTACTAAAACTTGAGAGCGCAAAATCTGGTGCAGCTCTGCATAGAAACCAACCAGCTTCCAGGTTTTTTTGTCAAAGCTTAATTGAACAAGCTGAAGTTAGAAGTTGATTGGCTACCATGCACAGCTGCACCAGATTTTGCACTCTTCAGTTTTAATAAATCAACCTCATACTGTAGTAATGCCTAAGGGCCAGTTCACACCACATGCAGTCCAGTGCATTTTTTTCTCATCAAAAACGCATGGAAAGTAGGTTATATGGTTTTCAATGGCATAGTTCACACCAGTGCTTTCAGTTCCAGTGTGTTCCAGTTCCAGAAAAAAAGTAGAACATGCTGCATTTTACCTGCACTGGACTGTACTGGAACGCAGTAAAACGCATCAACAACGCACTGGAACGCATTGTAACGCATTGTAACGCACCGAAAACGCATCGAAACACACTTGTCCTTACCTAAGGTTAATAAAAAAGTAGGGTGAAAAAAAGCACTTGACTGCATCAAAAACGCACCAAAAACGCACTGGAATGCATCAAAAACACGTCAAAAACGCACATGCAAAAAAGCACCTGGAACGCATCCAGATTGCGTTTCTATGGTGTGAACTGGCCCTAAATGTAATGAAGGTTAAGATTAACCAAGGCTGATATTCAGATAAGGAATCAGGAAAAATGAACCACTATATACAAGGTAAAATCTCCCTATATATATATATATACACCGGTATATTTATTTACCACTTGCCGACCGCCTACTTGGAATTTACATCATTACTTTGACGTTAAATATCGGGGTTATGGCTGAAGCTAGATGCCTTAACCTCAGTATTTTTTCCCTTCAGGCAGCTGGCTTTTTGATAAAAGTGATCCCAGCAGCAGATTTGGCGCAGGACCACTTTTAAAAGCGATGGGAGTGTGGCCCCCCTCCTCCCACTGCTTCCCAGTGGTTCCCGAGCTTACGTTACTGATCGGTGAGCCCGGGAACCATCTGGTATCAGGCAGTGTCTCCCCATAGAGATGAACGATGGCAAGATGGCCACCACTGATCTCTATGCCCTTGGAGGACTAAAGCGACATCATGATGTCACTTCCGGTTCTTGGGCCATGTAAACATGTTTATTTTTCCCTTAAAGTGGATGTAAACCCGATTCATGAAATTTGAGCTGGGCACATATATCTGCAGTATTTTGTTATCTCTTTTCAATGAGCTAAGTCTTATAGCTCTCTTCTGAACGGTTCCTCTGTTATCAGCCTGAGAACTCCTGACATATTTTTTGACTTTTTAGACAAAAGGAGCCTGAATCTTTTGTCAAAGGAGGTTGCTAAAATAGAGTGGCAGAGAGCAGCTCCTATTACAAAACAGCTCTGACAGTCTCTGCCTATGATGAGAGGGGGTGTGTGCCTTTCCTCCAATCAGCAATGTTAGCTATCTTGTCTGTATGCTCAGACACCACACTGTGTTAACCAGGAAGAGAAAATCTCCTAACACGATCTCAACTTTCTGAACAGTATATAAATGTGAACACAGCAGCTATACATATAAAACCTATATAGGGAGATTTGGCTAATCTCTGTGTATCATCTGAGGCTGTTCACTTCACTGGGTGTATGGAGGGTATCCGTCTTTTAGACTCCAGATCTCACCATAAAAAGGACCTGTCATGCTGTATTGTTCATTACATTCCTTGCGATATCACTGATCGCTGTATAAATGACAATGGTCCCAAAATAGCATCAAAAGTGTCCGATGTGTCCGCCATAATGTCGCAGTCACGATAAAAATCGCAGATCGCCGCCATTACTAGTAAAAAAAAAAAATATTAATAAAAATGCCATAATTCTATCCCCTATTTTGTAGACGCTATTACTTTTGCGCAAACCAATCAATATACGCTTATTGCGATTTTTTTTTAACAAAAATATGTAGAAGATTACGTATCGGCCTAAACTGAGGAAAAAAAAAACTTTTTGCAAAGGGAAAGCGATACCAACTGTGGAAGTGCTGCACACCCCTTTCCTTTCTCAAAAATTTATTTTTTATATATGTTTTGGGGATATTTATTATAGCAAAAAGTAAAAAAACATTGCTTTTTTTTTCCAAATTTTTGCTTTTTTTTGTTTTTAGCACAAAAAATAAAAACCGCAGAGGTGATCAAATACCATCAAAAGAAAGCTCTATTTGTGGGAAAAAAAGGACGTCAATTTTGTTTTGGAGCCACATCGCACGACCGCGCAATTGTCAGTTAAAGCGATGCAGCGCCAAATCGCAAAAAAAATCCCCGGGGGCTGAAGTGGTTAAAGCTCCCCTATCCCCGTGTGCTCGCGAGCAGCAGTGAACTCTTACATAGGTCACGCAAACATATGTAAACAGTGTTTGCACCACACATGTGAGATATTGCCGCAAACGTCTGTGCAAGAGCAATAATTGTAGCACTAGACCTCCTCTGTTCCTCTGTTCCTGGGGCATGGCGCAACCCCGATCTCTTTGCGGCTCTTTGCCCATGTGATTGGCTGTGTCCAATCACAGATGATCACATGAAAACAAGGACGTGTCGTTTATCGGCTTACCTCACCTCACACTGACAAAGTGTGAGGTGAGGAGAACCAATCAGCAACATCACCTCACAGGGAAGATGTGAAAAGGTATTTAGGGCACTGGTCATTAGTGCCCTGATTACAATGCAGCCCCAGCAGTGCCCATTGGTGATGCCTCTCTGTGCCCATCAGTGACACCAGTCTGTGCCCATGAGTGAGGCCAATCTGTGCCTATCAGTTATGCCAATCAGTGCTGCTTTTCGGTGCCCATCAATGCCTGCCCATTAGTGCCCCAATCAGTGCCCATCAGTGCTGCCCATCAGTGCTGCCCATCAGTGCCGACCATCAGTGCCACATATCAGTGCCCATCAGTGGCACCTATTAGTGCCCATCAGTGCCACCTATTAGTGTCATAAGAAAAACGCGGCATAAGAAAAACTTTATTTATTTATTTTTAATTTTGGGCATTTTTTTGTTTTTAGCAAAAAATAAAAAATCCAGCTGTGATTTGATACCACTAAAAGAAAGCTCTATTTGTGTAAAGAAAATTATTAAAAATGAATTTGGGTACAGTGTTGCATGACCGCACAATTGTCATTCAAAGTGCAGCATCACTGAAAGTTGAAAAATGGCCTGGGCTGGAAGAGGGTGAACGTGCCCTGTATTGAAGTAGTTAAGCACTTCAATACCAGGCACTTAGACCCCCTTCCTGCCAAAGCCAATTTTCAGCTTTCATCGCTGTTGCTGTTTAAATGACAATTGCACGGTCATACTACACTGTACCCAAACAGAATTTTTATAATTTTGTACCCACAAACAGAGCTTTCTTTTGGTGGTATTTGATCACCTCTGCGGGTTTTTTTTGCCAAACAAATAAAAAAAGACTGAAAGTTTTTTAAAAAAATAAGTTTTTCTTTTGTTTCTGTTATAAAATGTTGTACATAAGAAAGTTTTCTCCTTCACTGATGGGCACTGATAAGGCAGCACTGACGGGTACTGATATGGTGGCACGATGAGGTGGCACCAATAAGGGTGGCACTGACGGGCACTGACGATGGGCACTGATAGGCGGCACTGATGGGCACTGGTAGGCGTTACTGATGGATGGCACTGATATGCAGCACTGATGGGCATTGAGAGGCGGCACTGATGGTCACTCATGGGTGGCACTGGTGGGCACTGATAGGCAACACTGATGGGCACTGAAAGACTGCACTGATGGGTACTTATGGGTGGCACTGAAAGGTGGCACTGCTGGGCACTGATGGGCACTGTTAGGCGGCACTGCTGGGCACTGATGGGCACTGAAATTCGACACTGATAGATGGCACTGATAGACATCACTGGTGGAACTGGCAGGCATTGGGGATGGGCACTGATTGGTAGCGGCCTGGGCACTGATTGGCATTTCGCTGGTGGTCTAGGGTGGCATACCTGGTGGTCCAGTGTGGTGGCCATCCCTGGTGGTCCTGGCGGCATCCTGGTGGTCCTGGGTGGGCATCCGAGGGGGGGCTGTGCTGTCAGGAGAGCAGCCGATCGGCTCTCCTCTACTCGCGTCTGTCAGATGCGAGTGAGGAAAAGCCAATCAATGGCTCTTCCTGTTTACAGCATGATCAGCCGTGATTGGACACGGCTGATCACGTGGGAAAGATCCTCCGTCAGAGGCTCTTTACCGAGATCGGAGTAGCGATGTGTGTCAGACTGACACGCCGCACAACCGATCGCGGGGCTGTTATCCTGTTGGACGTCATATGACGCCCAGTCAGGATAACTGAACCACCGCCGGCCATCATTCTGCTATAGTCTGGGCGGGAAGTGGTTAAAGTGTATTTTTTCCCGAAAAAATTGCATTTGAATAACCACTGCGCAAAAACTGTGTGACTTAAAAAAAAAATCCTCCCTAGGTAGGGTTTCTGCTAAAAAAAAAACTATATAATGTTTGGGGGTTCTAAGTAATTTTCTAGCAAAACATATAGATTTTTTACTTGTAAACAACAAATGTCAGAAAAAGGCTGGGTCCTTAAGTGGTTAAAGTATATAAAAAAGTGTAATATAAAAAAAATGATTTCTAAAGTATGTGTTTTAACATTAGATGTCTGAAGATTCCCAGAGGTTGTGTTTTTCATAAAAAAATTACTTTTTTGTAGAAAAAAAAAAAAGTCATCACAGAAGCAGCTGGAAGCACCTAGCCTGGCTGTCAGCAGTCATACTCTTGCTGTGAATGTTGACAGACCAGCTTCTTAATACTATTGTGTGCTACATCTGTTTTATGTTCATGCATTAAAGAAAACTACATCTGTTTTAGAAGAAACGACATGGGTACATAACATGAGCTATTTTTATTTAGCTAGAAATCAGTTTGTAAAGTTTCACAATTCATGGTGTGCTCATGAACCAGGATTTGCAATAGTCAGTATTTACTACAGTAACACATTAAGCAAAAAGAGTGCTATAATAATAACTAATGACCTGACATTTTAAGATGACAATCTCTAATTTATATAGCACAATATCATAAACCAGAATGAATGTTAGATCTAATGGAGTAGACAAAATTCGTACATAGCCCATTCAAACATATGCCTGCACGTTTGACATTTATTGATTGACAAAAGCCCAGGGAGCGCCATAATTATGGCCTGGGCTAGCAGGCAGTCATTCAGAAAAAGTTGCAATTGACTTTTTCTAGCAAACAGTAACTAAAGCCCTGTACACACGATCAGATATCCTATGGATTTTCGTCTGATGGATTTGTCCATCAGAAATCTGATGAAACTGTTTTCCATCAGTCTTGCCCACACACCATCAGTCAAAAAACCGACCGTTCCAAACGTGGTGACGTAAAACACTCCGATCAGCTGAGAAAAATGAAATTCAATGCTACTGAGCATGTGTCGACTTGATTCTGAGCATGCTTGGGTTTTTTATCTGATGGATTTCCCCACAGACGATCGGAAATTGCCATCAGTTTTTTATCCATCAGATAATTTTAAAACATGTTCTATTTTTTAAAACTGATGGAAAAAAGACTGATGGGTCCCATACACGATCGGTTTGTCTGATGAAAACAATCCATCAGACGGTTTTCATCAGTCAAACTGATCGTGTGTACAGGGCTTAAGATCTGCAATATGTGCATTTTCCAAGCCTCCTTATGGAAGACAGCTCAGATCACAGTCATTCACAGGTTTCTTATGTGCCGTTTATAAACGTCAATTCAGAAATATATGTTTATCACTCTGTTTTAAAAGTTTCTGTTACCCTTGTTACACCTACATTTTTATTCTCAAAAGCAGAGGTCTCCAAACTGCTTTTATCCGGCCCCTGGGGCACCATTTCCTTCACTGACACCAACAAAGGGGCAGAGTTCCTTTCAATGACACCAACAATGGGGCCCAATGAGATCAATGGCGGTGGACCATTCCTACGAATGACACCAAAGATTGGGCACAATTCCTACGAATGACATTAACAATAGGGCCCAAAGACACCATCAATGGGGCATAATTCCTACCAAAGACACCATTGATGGGGCATGATTTCCTACCAAAGACACCATCGATGGGGCATGATTTCCTACCAAAGACACCATTGATGGGGCATGATTTCCTACCAAAGACACCATCGATGGGGCATGATTTCCTACCAAAGACACCATCGATGGGGCATGATTTCCTACCAAAGACACCATGGATGGGGCATGATTTCCTACCAAAGACACCATCGATGGGGCATGATTTCCTACCAAAGACACCATTGATGGGGCATGATTTCCTACCAAAGACATCATCGATGGGGCATGATTTCCTACCAAAGACACCATTGATGGGGCATGATTTCCTACCAAAGACACCATCGATGGGGCATGATTCCTACCAAAGACATCATCGATGGGGCATAATTCCTACCAAAGACACCATTGATAGGGCATCATTTCTTTCAATGGCACAAATGATGGGGGACAATTCCTCTCTCACTGACAACAAAGATGGGGCATTGTTTACTCCAACTGATGTTAGTACATTTTCTACTCCCGATGGCCACAGTCCGGCCCCCCTAAAGTCTGAAGGACAGTAAACTGGCCCTTTGTAAAGAAAGTTTGGAGACCCCTGCTCAAAAGGGATAGTTATTTTAATTTGTGGTCATTGCTATTACTATTAGGAATCACTTTTATATCTGGAGGAGAACAAAACGCTACAAATTATTGATGAATCCTGTGACAGATACTAATAGCAACACATTTACATTTACAAACCTGTTCTGTCTTTGATTTGTAGTCTTTAAATGAAGGGGATCTAGGACAAATGTGGTTTTGCCTGAATTGGTTTACTGATCTCTAGTCATTAAAATACAGTATATGAATAATGAATAAAATAATCATTTAAAAGGAAAATATGATGAATAGATATGAATTTAGATTTGTTATAATCAATCAACCTTGTGTGAGATTCCAAATCAGTCAATTAGATATTTTTTTTACATTTTTCGAAATATGTTTTGCTACAAAAATATTTTAATATGCACTGCTGTTAAAAATATCAGACTAATACATTTTATTTCAAATTATTTTGCCAGTATTATGTCAGTATTTATGTCAGTAATGAACTACCTCAGAATAATGACCTCCATTATTTTCTATTTTCTATAAAAAAAAAAATTTAAAGTGATAGGCTTTACCTTGATCAGATCATCACCAGGTACTTCTCCTTTTGACTGTGAGGGAACAGTATCACTGGGGAATTAGCTGAACCATTTATAAATTCTACACAGTCATTGCAATGAACACAACTAAAAACTGCAATCCATCAAGTTAAGTGTCCTGTCACTAGAAGCACTGGGAACCAGAGTTTCTAAACAGCGTTTTCTCTAATCAAAGCATTGTGAAGTTCTACTCATGGTGTTTGCAGTCTATTGCTACATTTAGTCTGAAAAATATGTATTTCTTCTGTAGTTTATATATAGCTTTACAATGTTAATTTAATTGTACTAAGGTAAATATGATTTGTCCAAATTTCCTTTACTGAATGTCATTGAAGAGGTTTGGGCTTATTAACCCAGCAAATAGTGAGGGGCATGGAAAAAGGTAAGCATTGAATAGGTATAAAAAAATTATCAAGTTTAATCAATAAAAGATACAACATATATAAATTGAAAATATCCACGCACAGAAACCTATTCAGAGGAAGGCAAAGAAAACCGTTTTTAAGTATTTACAGGTAATCCCATTCCAGTCTACTGTAAATCGTGGCGAGCATCCCTCAGCAATGGAACATTTTCTGTATTTAAATTACGTGTATACAGTGGCGGTGCGTCTATAAGGGCGCACAAGCGCTACTCCATCTCTCCAGCCACTCCCTCTATGACCAATGGATAGCATGAATCTATCGATGGCCGTCACCCCCTATTCAGGTGCCCGGACCCTTTTCGGGCGCCAGAATTACAGTCACGGCGGGTGTTTTACGAAGCACCTGATTAGAGCCATAGGCTCTAATAGGCGTCAAAAATTGTGACCTGCGAGCGCCATGCTTGGCGCTTGCAGTTTATCCAGGTGTGTTAGAACAGCGAATGAATATTCGATTTCCTAACACTGAACCGCCTCTCTGCCAATCAGGTGCTCGGGTCTGTTACACCTATAGAAGAGGATGGGAGGAGAGGATGGGAGAAGACGCATGGAGGACACTGCTAACCGCTGTCACCCGCTGCCCCACCAAGTCAGGGTAAGTGCCGGGCAAACGGCAAGCGGGTGGGGGATCACAGTGGTGTCATTCAATGGCACAGTAGCAGGATTTGATTGCACAGTGGCAGCATTCAATGGGCACAGTGGCAGCATTGGATGGACACAGTGGCAGCATTCGATGGGCACAGTGGGAGCATTTGATGGCACAGTGGCAGCATTTGATGGGCACAGTGGGAGCATTTGAATGGGCACAGTGGGAGCATTTGATGGCAGAGTGGCAGCATTTGATGGGCATAGTGGGAACATTTGATGGCAAAGTGGCAGCATTTGATGGGCACAGTGGCTGCATTTGATGGGCCCAGTGGCAGCATTTTATGGGCACAGTGGCAGCATTTGATTGCACAGTGGCAGCATTTGATGGGCACAGTGGCAGAGTTAGATGGCACAGTAGCAGCGTTTGATGGGCACAGTGGCTGCGTTTGATGGGCACAGTGGCGGCAATTGATGGGCACAGTGGCGGCATTTGATGGGCACAGTGGCTGCAATTGATGGGCACAGTGGCTGCATTTGATGACACGGTGGCTGCATTTGATGGGCACAGTGGCCGCGTTTGATGGGCACAGTGGCTGCAATTGATGAGCACAGTGGCTGCATTTGATGGCACAGTGGCTGCGTTTGATGGGCACAGTCGCTGCGTTTGATGGGCACAGTGAGGCTGCAATTGATGTTTTTTTTCAGAATTTTTAAGGTTGTTTGCGAGCGCCCAAAAATTTTGAGCACCAGCCACCACTGCGTGTTTATTCATTCCAGTGTGTGCTTGTTGTTTGCAACTAAAGTTAAATAAAATCATGTTACGATCACTCCTACCAGATTTTGTATTATTTGAAAAATACGTTCTAACTTCTGAGGAAAAAATGTATTGAAAGCAATTAAAACAACTGAAGCTGGAGTTAGGTCTTCAAGCACAAATTGATAAGATTATTAGTATCAGAATGATGTGTTGTACGTGCATATCTAAGGAATCAATTAAATAACTATATAGTTTATTTAAAGACCAACTGAAATGTTTTATTTTAAATCAGTTATATAAAATGAAGGTCCATCAAAAGAAAGGGTGTTAAAAGTCATACAGTTTATTTTCTAGAAAGCAGCCACCCCCTTAGTATAAAAGCCTGTCCCCTACCAGCATGCTACAGAGAAGGAACCTGGAAACTTCAGCAATAGTTTCACAGTAATAAAAATTGTGGAAACTTTTTCTACATTTAAGTAGAATGGGGAAGTTTTTTCTTTTTTCAAAACGAGGTGTAGTTAGGTATAACTTGGCACCACGTCCCTAAATACTTCAAAATTTTCACAAAACAAAGACTTAGCATGACTTTATAGGTGCTATAACTCTCAGGAATGAGTCAACCACTATAGAATAATTGATAAAAATACATATTTTACTCCATAATTAATGTTTAAACAAACTTTAAAAATGCTAACTATATTACCCTAAATATAGTACGTCTATATATTTCATCCATTTCAGACCAAAATACAGGTGGTAGGTATTGCATATAAAGAACCAAACTACAGTTGGGAGATCTTCAATATTCAGTTGAATTATATATGTAGGATGAAGATATAGTCTCAACGCTTTCCTTGAAAGATTGCTTCCTCAGCAGACATCAGGGTGCTATGGGATATATATTAATTAGTACAAAGACATCATACAAATATACATAATCGAATGTGTTTGTGTAGAAAAAGAAAGAACAGATGAAGATCCATGTCTGAATCTACAATATCAGGTGCCAATTGAGAGTTGGGTTTGGAGAAGGAGCAAGGAGATCTCTTTCCCGGGGGCTTCTGCCATTTATATGCATGTCTAATGCTATAGGTCAATGTGATCCTAGCCAACTTCTCATGTTTCTTAGCAATGATCTTTTGTTATACAGTTCTATATAATTATTAAGGTTTTTCAGTTGTATCTTGAAAAGGAGGTGTAGGTAGGTATAACAATGTGATTTCTTCCCTTTGACTCTTTGGTTTGATGCCTCAGATTAGAATATAATTCCAATTAATATGGCCATGTTTTCGGAATTATTAGTGCTTTTTACAGCAGAGCCATTGTTTAGCCTTGAATGATGGTTATCTTCAGGGTGTTTACTCAATATGTGAAGAGGTATGATTCAACCATGAGAATCATTTGCTAACATCTCCCCCTATTTTTTTATGCTTTCTTGCATAATGTGGTTTGTAAGTAATTAAGTCACACATACACATTTGATTATGTGTATATGTATGATGTATTTGTACTTATTGATATATATCCCCTAGCACCCTGATGTCTTCTACAGGAAGCGATCTTTTGTGAAATGCGTGGTTGATTCAAACGTGTTTGATTCATTCCTGAGAGTTATAGCACCAATAGAGTCCCAATAGGTCTTTGTTTAGTGAAAATGTAGACTGCGGAAAGGGTTGAAATCTCTGTTAGGTTTTGCTTATCTCTGTGAGCCCATTGGAGAGATGTAATGCCACCTTCTTTCCTAGTAAATATTATCACAAGGACAGACAAAAAATGGAAATATAAAATCGCACAATTTTTGAAACAGGGTTAGAAGGGAATAGACAATTGTTTTGCCAACCATTGTCAAATTTGGAATTCTTCCTTACTTTTGGGGTGATTTACTCTCACTTCCAGAACAGGAAAAAGCTTGTTCAGTGAAAGGAACTGGTGAAATAACAAATCTACTGGAAGTAACTAGCAGAAATGTGAATTTAAATACACAATTTATTGAGTTTTCCAACACAGAAAATAGGCATAAATGCTCACTGTTAATACAAAAACATAATATAAATAGATCAGCATAAATAGAAGAGAACTGTGGGAAAAAACAGAGCACTTTTTTCTCCGTCCCTGCCTCGTAGTGACTATAACTGTTATACTTTTGATAGCAAACATATTAGCTCAGTTCTTATCTTTATCAGAGCTTTACCAAAGCACATAATTTGCTTAAAATGGTTTAGTAATGTTGCTTATGAACATATCATGTCTAAATCATTTAATATCAAACATTTAACTACACCGTACATATTTTCAATGACATACTAAAGGGTCAGTGATATTTCAGCTTTTGGCAGATGCTAGAGAGAGATGAAAATGCATAACTGTTATGTCTCCCAAGTTATATCTTTGTGTTTAAAGTAATCTTGTCCCGGTTCTGGCTCTTTTAAATTCAACACATGCGCTAAGATTTGCACACCTTATGTGGAAGTAATATAGGGGATTTTCTCTTCTTTGTTAGATTCTAATTTAGCTGTGCTTATGAAAAATAGCACAAGAGTTGTTGGAATATTGTATATTACGTATAGCACTTAAAGCGGAGTTCCACTCAAAAGTGGATTTTTCCCTTCTCTGTCTCCTCCCCCCTCCGGTGTTTTGAAAGGCACCCCTTTTCCATTTTGGGAGATGGCGCCGCTGCTTCTGCTGGGGTGCTGACATCGCGGGAACCCTGGACAGGTAAAGTGTCCTAATATTAAAAGTCAGCAGCTACAGTATTTTTTTCAGGGGGTGGGGCAGAGAACCTATTTCAATAGGTAAAATGATCAGGACCAGAGAAAGGAATTATAAAAAGGAGAGTGTGACTCTGTTTACCAGGGCAAATCAACCCAAAAGTGCTATTTGAATTTTTGTAGAGGCTTTTAAAATAACAATTTATTAAGTCTCAGGGACTCAGGTGTCAGGTGGTGGAATCTTTACCTAGGTTTCCAACTACGCTTAACCTTTTACTGCATGAAAGGGTTCAGAGTGAAAAGTTTAATTGTGAAAAAAATCCTTATCCTTAAAGTGCTAGTAAAGTAATTTTTTTAAATAAGAAAGCTGGTTCCCCTGTAGGCTTAACTCATAATGTACTAGTATGCACCGCTGGCTAGCACATTATGACAGACTTACCTGCAAACTGAGCCCTCCAGCGCTGCGCTATCACAGCTCCTCTAGGTCATTGACACCACATTTTCCTTTCTCGCGAGCGCGAGAAAGAAGCGACAATGTCCCCTCTCTATGGAGTGGACATTGTCGGAGATCTGACTTGGATCCCCGCCAATTCCAGGCACTGTGTTTGGTATGAATCATGAGGGGGAACTCCACGCCAAATTTTAAATAAAAAAACGGCATGGGTTCCCCTCCAAGAGCATACCAGGCCCTTAGGTCTGGTATGTATTTTAAGGGGATCCCCCTATGCCGAAAAACGGCATGGGGGTCCCCCCAAAATCCATACCAGACCCTTATCCGAGCACGCAGCCCGGCCGGTCAGGAAAGGGGGTGTGGACGAGCGAGCCCCCCCTCCTGAACCGTACCAGGCTGCATGCCCTCAACATGGGGGTGGGTGCTTTGGGGCAGGGGGGGCCCTGCACCCCCCACCCCAAAGCACCTTGTTCCCATGTTGATGAGGACAAGGGCCCCATCCCGACAACCCTGGCCGTTGGTTGTTGGGGTCTGCGGGCGGGGGCTTATCAGAATCTGGGAGCCCCCTTTAATAAAGGGGCCCCCAGATCCCGGCCCCCCACCCTATGTAAATGAGTATGGGGTACTCAAAGGTTTTTAAAGTAATTTATTATGCAGCTCTGGGGGGTCTTCTTCTGACTGCGGGGGTCTCTTCCGACTTCTCCGCTCTCTTCTCCCACTCTCTGGTTCTTCTCCCACTCTCCGGTGCTTTCCGGTGCTTTCTGCCTTCTGCCGGGCTCCTCCGTTATCTTCTTCCAGCTCTTTTACTAGCGGTGGCCCTGTCTTCTCCGTCGTCTTCTTCCCTCTTCTCTTCCGATGTTGACACGACGATCTCTCCCGCTGTAATACCATGTGCGCGGTGCGCAGCGATTTATATAGGCATGGGGCGTGGTCACCGTGTGATGTCACCTGGTGACCCCACCTCTTATGACGTCACTGCCCAGAGCATGATGGGATTGTGACATTATAAGGGGCGGGGTCACCGGGTGACATCACTCTGTGACCACGCCCCATGCCTATATAAATCATTGCGCACCGCGCACAAGGCATTACAGCAGGAGAGATCATCATGTCAACATCGGAAGAGAAGGGGGAAAAAGACGACGGAGAAGACGACGGAGAAGAACTAAGGGCCTGGTATGCTCTTGGAGGGGAACCCATGCCGGCTTTTTATTTTTATATTTAAAATTTGGTGTGGAGTTCCCCTCTGAGGAAAAAATGTATTGAAAGCAATTAAAACAACTGAAGCTGGAGTTAGGTCTTCAAGCACAAATTGATAAGATTATTAGTATCAGAATGATGTGTTGTACGTGCATATCTAAGGAATCAATTAAATAACTATATAGTTTATTTAAAGACCAACTGAAATGTTTTATTTTAAATCAGTTATATAAAATGAAGGTCCATCAAAAGAAAGGGTGTTAAAAGTCATACAGTTTATTTTCTAGAAAGCAGCCACCCCCTTAGTATAAAAGCCTGTCCCCTACCAGCATGCTACAGAGAAGGAACCTGGAAACTTCAGCAATAGTTTCACAGTAATAAAAATTGTGGAAACTTTTTCTACATTTAAGTAGAATGGGGAAGTTTTTTCTTTTTTCAAAACGAGGTGTAGTTAGGTATAACTTGGCACCACGTCCCTAAATACTTCAAAATTTTCACAAAACAAAGACTTAGCATGACTTTATAGGTGCTATAACTCTCAGGAATGAGTCAACCACTATAGAATAATTGATAAAAATACATATTTTACTCCATAATTAATGTTTAAACAAACTTTAAAAATGCTAACTATATTACCCTAAATATAGTATGTCTATATATTTCATCCATTTCAGACCAAAATACAGGTGGTAGGTATTGCATATAAAGAACCAAACTACAGTTGGGAGATCTTCAATATTCAGTTGAATTATATATGTAGGATGAAGATATAGTCTCAACGCTTTCCTTGAAAGATTGCTTCCTCAGCAGACATCAGGGTGCTATGGGATATATATTAATTAGTACAAAGACATCATACAAATATACATAATCGAATGTGTTTGTGTAGAAAAAGAAAGAACAGATGAAGATCCATGTCTGAATCTACAATATCAGGTGCCAATTGAGAGTTGGGTTTGGAGAAGGAGCAAGGAGATCTCTTTCCCGGGGGCTTCTGCCATTTATATGCATGTCTAATGCTATAGGTCAATGTGATCCTAGCCAACTTCTCATGTTTCTTAGCAATGATCTTTTGTTATACAGTTCTATATAATTATTAAGGTTTTTCAGTTGTATCTTGAAAAGGAGGTGTAGGTAGGTATAACAATGTGATTTCTTCCCTTTGACTCTTTGGTTTGATGCCTCAGATTAGAATATAATTCCAATTAATATGGCCATGTTTTCGTAATTATTAGTGCTTTTTACAGCAGAGCCATTGTTTAGCCTTGAATGATGGTTATCTTCAGGGTGTTTACTCAATATGTGAAGAGGTATGATTCAACCATGAGAATCATTTGCTAACATCTCCCCCTATTTTTTTATGCTTTCTTGCATAATGTGGTTTGTAAGTAATTAAGTCACACATACACATTTGATTATGTGTATATGTATGATGTATTTGTACTTATTGATATATATCCCCTAGCACCCTGATGTCTTCTACAGGAAGCGATCTTTTGTGAAATGCGTGGTTGATTCAAACGTGTTTGATTCATTCCTGAGAGTTATAGCACCAATAGAGTCCCAATAGGTCTTTGTTTAGTGAAAATGTAGACTGCGGAAAGGGTTGAAATCTCTGTTAGGTTTGCTTATCTCTGTGAGCCCATTGGAGAGATGTAATGCCACCTTCTTTCCTAGTAAATATTATCACAAGGACAGACAAAAAATGGAAATATAAAATCGCACAATTTTTGAAACAGGGTTAGAAGGGAATAGACAATTGTTTTGCCAACCATTGTCAAATTTGGAATTCTTCCTTACTTTTGGGGTGATTTACTCTCACTTCCAGAACAGGAAAAAGCTTGTTCAGTGAAAGGAACTGGTGAAATAACAAATCTACTGGAAGTAACTAGCAGAAATGTGAATTTAAATACACAATTTATTGAGTTTTCCAACACAGAAAATAGGCATAAATGCTCACTGTTAATACAAAAACATAATATAAATAGATCAGCATAAATAGAAGAGAACTGTGGGAAAAAACAGAGCACTTTTTTCTCCGTCCCTGCCTCGTAGTGACTATAACTGTTATACTTTTGATAGCAAACATATTAGCTCAGTTCTTATCTTTATCAGAGCTTTACCAAAGCACATAATTTGCTTAAAATGGTTTAGTAATGTTGCTTATGAACATATCATGTCTAAATCATTTAATATCAAACATTTAACTACACCGTACATATTTTCAATGACATACTAAAGGGTCAGTGATATTTCAGCTTTTGGCAGATGCTAGAGAGAGATGAAAATGCATAACTGTTATGTCTCCCAAGTTATATCTTTGTGTTTAAAGTAATCTTGTCCCGGTTCTGGCTCTTTTAAATTCAACACATGCGCTAAGATTTGCACACCTTATGTGGAAGTAATATAGGGGATTTTCTCTTCTTTGTTAGATTCTAATTTAGCTGTGCTTATGAAAAATAGCACAAGAGTTGTTGGAATATTGTATATTACGTATAGCACTTAAAGCGGAGTTCCACTCAAAAGTGGATTTTTCCCTTCTCTGTCTCCTCCCCCCTCCGGTGTTTTGAAAGGCACCCCTTCTCCATTTTGGGAGATGGCGCCGCTGCTTCTGCTGGGGTGCTGACATCGCGGGAACCCTGGACAGGTAAAGTGTCCTAATATTAAAAGTCAGCAGCTACAGTATTTTTTTCAGGGGGTGGGGCAGAGAACCTATTTCAATAGGTAAAATGATCAGGACCAGAGAAAGGAATTATAAAAAGGAGAGTGTGACTCTGTTTACCAGGGCAAATCAACCCAAAAGTGCTATTTGAATTTTTGTAGAGGCTTTTAAAATAACAATTTATTAAGTCTCAGGGACTCAGGTGTCAGGTGGTGGAATCTTTACCTAGGTTTCCAACTACGCTTAACCTTTTACTGCATGAAAGGGTTCAGAGTGAAAAGTTTAATTGTGAAAAAAATCCTTATCCTTAAAGTGCTAGTAAAGTAATTTTTTTAAATAAGAAAGCTGGTTCCCCTGTAGGCTTAACTCATAATGTACTAGTATGCACCGCTGGCTAGCACATTATGACAGACTTACCTGCAAACTGAGCCCTCCAGCGCTGCGCTATCACAGCTCCTCTAGGTCATTGACACCACATTTTCCTTTCTCGCGAGCGCGAGAAAGAAGCGACAATGTCCCCTCTCTATGGAGTGGACATTGTCGGAGATCTGACTTGGATCCCCGCCAATTCCAGGCACTGTGTTTGGTATGAATCATGAGGGGGAACTCCACGCCAAATTTTAAATAAAAAAACGGCATGGGTTCCCCTCCAAGAGCATACCAGGCCCTTAGGTCTGGTATGTATTTTAAGGGGATCCCCCTATGCCGAAAAACGGCATGGGGGTCCCCCCAAAATCCATACCAGACCCTTATCCGAGCACGCAGCCCGGCCGGTCAGGAAAGGGGGTGTGGACGAGCGAGCCCCCCCTCCTGAACCGTACCAGGCTGCATGCCCTCAACATGGGGGTGGGTGCTTTGGGGCAGGGGGGGCCCTGCACCCCCCACCCCAAAGCACCTTGTTCCCATGTTGATGAGGACAAGGGCCCCATCCCGACAACCCTGGCCGTTGGTTGTTGAGGTCTGCGGGCGGGGGGCTTATCAGAATCTGGGAGCCCCCTTTAATAAAGGGGCCCCCAGATCCCGGCCCCCCACCCTATGTAAATGAGTATGGGGTACTCAAAGGTTTTTAAAGTAATTTATTATGCAGCTCTGGGGGGTCTTCTTCTGACTGCGGGGGTCTCTTCCGACTTCTCCGCTCTCTTCTCCCACTCTCTGGTTCTTCTCCCACTCTCCGGTGCTTTCCGGTACTTTCTGCCTTCTGCCGGGCTCCTCCGTTATCTTCTTCCAGCTCTTTTACTAGCGGTGGCCCTGTCTTCTCCGTCGTCTTCTTCCCTCTTCTCTTCCGATGTTGACACGACGATCTCTCCCGCTGTAATACCATGTGCGCGGTGCGCAGCGATTTATATAGGCATGGGGCGTGGTCACCGTGTGATGTCACCTGGTGACCCCACCTCTTATGACGTCACTGCCCAGAGCATGATGGGATTGTGACATTATAAGGGGCGGGGTCACCGGGTGACATCACTCTGTGACCACGCCCCATGCCTATATAAATCATTGCGCACCGCGCACAAGGCATTACAGCAGGAGAGATCATCATGTCAACATCGGAAGAGAAGGGGGAAAAAGACGACGGAGAAGACGACGGAGAAGAACTAAGGGCCTGGTATGCTCTTGGAGGGGAACCCATGCCGGCTTTTTATTTTTATATTTAAAATTTGGTGTGGAGTTCCCCTCTGAGGAAAAAATTTATTGAAAGCAATTAAAACAACTGAAGCTGGAGTTAGGTCTTCAAGCACAAATTGATAAGATTATTAGTATCAGAATGATGTGTTGTACGTGCATATCTAAGGAATCAATTAAATAACTATATAGTTTATTTAAAGACCAACTGAAATGTTTTATTTTAAATCAGTTATATAAAATGAAGGTCCATCAAAAGAAAGGGTGTTAAAAGTCATACAGTTTATTTTCTAGAAAGCAGCCACCCCCTTAGTATAAAAGCCTGTCCCCTACCAGCATGCTACAGAGAAGGAACCTGGAAACTTCAGCAATAGTTTCACAGTAATAAAAATTGTGGAAACTTTTTCTACATTTAAGTAGAATGGGGAAGTTTTTTCTTTTTTCAAAACGAGGTGTAGTTAGGTATAACTTGGCACCACGTCCCTAAATACTTCAAAATTTTCACAAAACAAAGACTTAGCATGACTTTATAGGTGCTATAACTCTCAGGAATGAGTCAACCACTATAGAATAATTGATAAAAATACATATTTTACTCCATAATTAATGTTTAAACAAACTTTAAAAATGCTAACTATATTACCCTAAATATAGTATGTCTATATATTTCATCCATTTCAGACCAAAATACAGGTGGTAGGTATTGCATATAAAGAACCAAACTACAGTTGGGAGATCTTCAATATTCAGTTGAATTATATATGTAGGATGAAGATATAGTCTCAACGCTTTCCTTGAAAGATTGCTTCCTCAGCAGACATCAGGGTGCTATGGGATATATATTAATTAGTACAAAGACATCATACAAATATACATAATCGAATGTGTTTGTGTAGAAAAAGAAAGAACAGATGAAGATCCATGTCTGAATCTACAATATCAGGTGCCAATTGAGAGTTGGGTTTGGAGAAGGAGCAAGGAAATCTCTTTCCCGGGGGCTTCTGCCATTTATATGCATGTCTAATGCTATAGGTCAATGTGATCCTAGCCAACTTCTCATGTTTCTTAGCAATGATCTTTTGTTATACAGTTCTATATAATTATTAAGGTTTTTCAGTTGTATCTTGAAAAGGAGGTGTAGGTAGGTATAACAATGTGATTTCTTCCCTTTGACTCTTTGGTTTGATGCCTCAGATTAGAATATAATTCCAATTAATATGGCCATGTTTTCGTAATTATTAGTGCTTTTTACAGCAGAGCCATTGTTTAGCCTTGAATGATGGTTATCTTCAGGGTGTTTACTCAATATGTGAAGAGGTATGATTCAACCATGAGAATCATTTGCTAACATCTCCCCCTATTTTTTTATGCTTTCTTGCATAATGTTGTTTGTAAGTAATTAAGTCACACATACACATTTGATTATGTGTATATGTATGATGTATTTGTACTTATTGATATATATCCCCTAGCACCCTGATGTCTTCTACAGGAAGCGATCTTTTGTGAAATGCGTGGTTGATTCAAACGTGTTTGATTCATTCCTGAGAGTTATAGCACCAATAGAGTCCCAATAGGTCTTTGTTTAGTGAAAATGTAGACTGCGGAAAGGGTTGAAATCTCTGTTAGGTTTTGCTTATCTCTGTGAGCCCATTGGAGAGATGTAATGCCACCTTCTTTCCTAGTAAATATTATCACAAGGACAGACAAAAAATGGAAATATAAAATCGCACAATTTTTGAAACAGGGTTAGAAGGGAATAGACAATTGTTTTGCCAACCATTGTCAAATTTGGAATTCTTCCTTACTTTTGGGGTGATTTACTCTCACTTCCAGAACAGGAAAAAGCTTGTTCAGTGAAAGGAACTGGTGAAATAACAAATCTACTGGAAGTAACTAGCAGAAATGTGAATTTAAATACACAATTTATTGAGTTTTCCAACACAGAAAATAGGCATAAATGCTCACTGTTAATACAAAAACATAATATAAATAGATCAGCATAAATAGAAGAGAACTGTGGGAAAAAACAGAGCACTTTTTTCTCCGTCCCTGCCTCGTAGTGACTATAACTGTTATACTTTTGATAGCAAACATATTAGCTCAGTTCTTATCTTTATCAGAGCTTTACCAAAGCACATAATTTGCTTAAAATGGTTTAGTAATGTTGCTTATGAACATATCATGTCTAAATCATTTAATATCAAACATTTAACTACACCGTACATATTTTCAATGACATACTAAAGGGTCAGTGATATTTCAGCTTTTGGCAGATGCTAGAGAGAGATGAAAATGCATAACTGTTATGTCTCCCAAGTTATATCTTTGTGTTTAAAGTAATCTTGTCCCGGTTCTGGCTCTTTTAAATTCAACACATGCGCTAAGATTTGCACACCTTATGTGGAAGTAATATAGGGGATTTTCTCTTCTTTGTTAGATTCTAATTTAGCTGTGCTTATGAAAAATAGCACAAGAGTTGTTGGAATATTGTATATTACGTATAGCACTTAAAGCGGAGTTCCACTCAAAAGTGGATTTTTCCCTTCTCTGTCTCCTCCCCCCTCCGGTGTTTTGAAAGGCACCCCTTCTCCATTTTGGGAGATGGCGCCGCTGCTTCTGCTGGGGTGCTGACATCGCGGGAACCCTGGACAGGTAAAGTGTCCTAATATTAAAAGTCAGCAGCTACAGTATTTTTTTCAGGGGGTGGGGCAGAGAACCTATTTCAATAGGTAAAATGATCAGGACCAGAGAAAGGAATTATAAAAAGGAGAGTGTGACTCTGTTTACCAGGGCAAATCAACCCAAAAGTGCTATTTGAATTTTTGTAGAGGCTTTTAAAATAACAATTTATTAAGTCTCAGGGACTCAGGTGTCAGGTGGTGGAATCTTTACCTAGGTTTCCAACTACGCTTAACCTTTTACTGCATGAAAGGGTTCAGAGTGAAAAGTTTAATTGTGAAAAAAATCCTTATCCTTAAAGTGCTAGTAAAGTAATTTTTTTAAATAAGAAAGCTGGTTCCCCTGTAGGCTTAACTCATAATGTACTAGTATGCACCGCATGCTAGCACATTATGACAGACTTACCTGCAAACTGAGCCCTCCAGCGCTGCGCTATCACAGCTCCTCTAGGTCATTGACACCACATTTTCCTTTCTCGCGAGCGCGAGAAAGAAGCGACAATGTCCCCTCTCTATGGAGTGGACATTGTCGGAGATCTGACTTGGATCCCCGCCAATTCCAGGCACTGTGTTTGGTATGAATCATGAGGGGGAACTCCACGCCAAATTTTAAATAAAAAAACGGCATGGGTTCCCCTCCAAGAGCATACCAGGCCCTTAGGTCTGGTATGTATTTTAAGGGGATCCCCCTATGCCGAAAAACGGCATGGGGGTCCCCCCAAAATCCATACCAGACCCTTATCCGAGCACGCAGCCCGGCCGGTCAGGAAAGGGGGTGTGGACGAGCGAGCCCCCCCTCCTGAACCGTACCAGGCTGCATGCCCTCAACATGGGGGTGGGTGCTTTGGGGCAGGGGGGGCCCTGCACCCCCCACCCCAAAGCACCTTGTTCCCATGTTGATGAGGACAAGGGCCCCATCCCGACAACCCTGGCCGTTGGTTGTTGGGGTCTGCGGGCGGGGGGCTTATCAGAATCTGGGAGCCCCCTTTAATAAAGGGGCCCCCAGATCCCGGCCCCCCACCCTATGTAAATGAGTATGGGGTACTCAAAGGTTTTTAAAGTAATTTATTATGCAGCTCTGGGGGGTCTTCTTCTGACTGCGGGGGTCTCTTCCGACTTCTCCGCTCTCTTCTCCCACTCTGTGGTTCTTCTCCCACTCTCCGGTGCTTTCCGGTGCTTTCTGCCTTCTGCCGGGCTCCTCCGTTATCTTCTTCCAGCTCTTTTACTAGCGGTGGCCCTGTCTTCTCCGTCGTCTTCTTCCCTCTTCTCTTCCGATGTTGACACGACGATCTCTCCCGCTGTAATACCATGTGCGCGGTGCGCAGCGATTTATATAGGCATGGGGCGTGGTCACCGTGTGATGTCACCTGGTGACCCCACCTCTTATGACGTCACTGCCCAGAGCATGATGGGATTGTGACATTATAAGGGGCGGGGTCACCGGGTGACATCACTCTGTGACCACGCCCCATGCCTATATAAATCATTGCGCACCGCGCACAAGGCATTACAGCAGGAGAGATCATCATGTCAACATCGGAAGAGAAGGGGGAAAAAGACGACGGAGAAGACGACGGAGAAGAACTAAGGGCCTGGTATGCTCTTGGAGGGGAACCCATGCCGGCTTTTTATTTTTATATTTAAAATTTGGTGTGGAGTTCCCCTCATGATTCATACCAAACACAGTGCCTGGTATTGGCAGGGATCCAAGTCCGATCCCCGTTCATTGAAGTAGGACGAGTGTCGTGTCGCACCAGAGTGAACCTGCCTCAATGTCAGCAATGCTTGTCGCTCATTAGGAAAGGAAAAAACGAATTTTTCCTTTCCTGATGAGCGAGCCAGCTCGGTGCTGGCTCCCACGATGGGGCTCGCAGGTGTCAATCCCGCCGATAACAGCAGCGAGCTTGACACAATATCGCGGTCACCTGCTGTATCGCGTCTCTTCCGGTTTGGAAGTCCCGCAATTCTAGCCCTCGGGAAAGCGCACTGACTCCTGGGAAATGAAGACACACATTTCCCAGGAGCAGTAGCGAACGGAGGCGCAGACGGAAATGACGACAGGAACCGAGGTGATGAAGAAGGCAGATTTTGTGGCACCACATAGCAACAGCTATTTCAAGGTGAGTAAAAAAAAATAAAAAAATATCCAAATGTTGTTTTTTAATTTATTATATGCACATTAATGGCAGATTATTATTTTTTTTATGGAAACTCCACTTTAATCACAGTTCTCAATATAGGAAATAATAACTCCTATGGGCTTTTTTTTTTCCTCTTAGGGGAAATATTGAGACTGTATATGTGTTTTATGTATTGTAAAGTGTCTAATATGTTGTTGAAAAATTAATAAAATAGATATTAAAAAAAAAACTCCTATGGGCTATCATGGAGGCACTGCAATAAAATAGCAGTCGTTTGCCTACTTTGGGTGTCAACATGGTTTAAAGTGTGCAATGGAGGTGGAACCCATGTCTCTCTCTGCCCATAACACTTTACAACATATTAAATCCTACTGAGTGTTTTGTAGAGCGTTACGAGCTTGAACCTTTGCAATAGTTCAACTTCCAAAACTGCATCTCTTGAGATAAGAAGAAGGACAGCCAGATCATGTGACCTGATTTTAGAAGATTTTACAGCACTTTCATATTTTTTTTTTTCACAAATAAAAGTTTTATTGCATGTACCAAGGGTTTCCCTACCTTAATTTTCTATTTAAGATACAGATACTACTGTATTACAAAAATGTCCTTTTTATGAAAACGCAATGCTAGACTTTATGATTAATGAGAAATAGTCCAAATAGTCAAATTGTATATTTTTCAAACTTTAATTCACAAGAAAAAACCCTGTGCCAAAAGTTACATTTAACTTTAACGTCTAATTAATAGTAACATCTTTGCTATTCAAGAGGCCTCCTGGGGATACAGACGTAAAACTGCTGTAAAGTCAAGGTACATAAACAAAACCCATTAAAGTCTTCGTAGTCAATTACCACTAATTGCAATAAAAAGAACTGTGAACTAGAAATGCTGTTGGTTTTCAACAAAAAAAAATTAATCCTACTGTGATGGTTGAACTCTTTTATGAAGTTAATGATTAAAATAAAACTTAATGACTGCCTCTCACAGGACTATTGTGCTGAGGTACACACATTTTAGAGAAAGTACAATTGTTCTAAATTAAAAGATAAAGTAAGTAACTAATTTAAACTTAGACTAACATTCAATACATATATTGTAGGCACAGTCAAAGTGCAGAGATACTCAGTTGCAACACATTGGACAATCATTCAACTGATCAATTTGCCTTTTATTTGTTTGTCGCTCTATCTGATGGATAGACCAATATCCAATTGCCCTAAAAAAACAGACACTTTGCTGAAGTGCTTTCTACTGAATAGTCTAAATTGCTCTCCATTACTTTATACATGCATTCTCCCACCTGACCAGGGTTTATCTCCCACCTGTATCCTGCAAATGGAAATGTGGTTTGGGCATTTATCATTATTTTTTTTATTTTTATTTTTATGAGTGCGTGCATAGGTGTGCGCAGCCTTTGACATTAGGGTGTGCACCCCAAAGCTCAAACATACTCCACCGATCACTCACGATGTTCATTCAAAAAAGAGAAGGGGTCAGTAAATAGCATATTTACCGGCCCCTTTCCCCACTCATCCTAAAACATCCACAGCAATAACCGGTGGGAGAGGAGGGAAGCCGGCAGTGCTGTAGGGGGAAAGAGGGGGAGCCAGGTCAGTAGGGGGAATCTGTTCTGCACAGGGTGATTAGGGTGTGCCTGGGCACACCTGGCACACCCTGTGCGCACGCCTATGAGTGTGTGTATTTTAAATTGAACAGAGCATTCAGACAATAATGAATAAAAATGTTTACTTTAAAAAATCCCTTTAACCTCTTTAGTATCTCAAAGGATCTGTATTGCATTTTTTGTGAATACATACTGTATGTGTGTAAGAGGCCTCCTTGGGACATATACATAAAACTGCCGTAAAGTCAAAGTACATAAACAAGACCAATTAAATTATTATTAGTCTTATTAGTCAATGATCATTAATTGTACTGGATTTATATGGCATTCAGTGTCTGTATATATATATACTGTATATATGTTAGGAGATAGATATTGATTTTGATCTGCCTGGAGACCAACCACAGGTGGGGAGTTAACCATTTCACCTCCTAGAGTTTTAACCTCCTTCATCACCATTTTTTTGCTATTCAGCAGTGTGCTACTTTAAGTGGCACTTGTTCGATCATGCACTGGCAACACTGTATACAAATGAAATTGATATCATTTATATAATTTTTTCACACACATAGAGGTTTCTTTTGGTGATATAAGGAAATAAAGGAGGGTGCAAATGCCTAGTGCATTACCTTTAACACTATACATTTTTTTTAAAAGAGCCAAAAGCATACCCACAAACATGAGGAAATCACAAGCATATAAAATCACATCTCTAACATGGTGGATACCAGATCATTGTGTTGGGAACCTGATGCGTTTTTTCGGGAGACAAGCTCCCTTTCTCAGAGGAAGGGAGCTTGTCTCCCGAATTGTCTCAGCTTTCCCAACACAGCGATGGAGATGTGATTTTATATGCTTGTGATTTCCTCATGTTTGTAAATATGACTTTGGCATTTTAATAAAAAATGTTATAGTGTTAAGGTAATTTACTAGGCGGTTGCACCCTCCTTTATTTCCTTATATTGTTTTGGAGTTTCCCCATCCAAGGAGAGCAGCACTGCTTTTGAGAGGCACTACTTTTGTACTGTTGGATGTGAGAGCTGCTGAGGCGTGACTGGTTGTGAGAATTTTCTTTTGGTGATATGTACAGTAATCACCACTGTTTTTTTTTTGCTATATAAATAAATAAATACCAAAATAAAAGAAAACAAAAAATGTTGTGTATATTATTTAGTGTGAAAATTATAGAGTCTACAAACTATGGTATATATACTGTATATATGAAAATTGATGTACTGACTGCCTATTCAATTTCTTGAGGCCCTAAAATGCCAGGACAGTACAAATACCCCCCAAATTACCTCAAATGTAAAGTAGACATTCCAAGGTATTTAGTTACAGGCATGGCAAGTTTTTGAAGTTGTATTTTTTTGTCACAATTTTTTGAAAAATTAAGAAATTAAATAAAATTTGCTTACCTTTCACAGTTTTTTTTTAACATACTGTCACTGATGCAGTACAGTATATACAGTATCTCACAAAAGTGAGTACACCCCTCACATTTTTGTAAATATTTTATTATATCTTTTCATGTGGCAACACTGAAGAAATTACACTTTGCTACAGTGTAAAGTAGTGAGTGTACAGCTTGTATAATAGTGTAAATTTGCTGTCCCTTCAAAATAACTCAACACACAGCCATTAATGTCTAAACCGCTGGCAACAAAAGTGAGTACACCCCTAAGTGAAAATGTCCAAATTGGGTGGAATTAGCCATTTTCCCTCCCTGGTTTCATGTGACTCTTTAATGTTACAAGGTCTCCAGGGTGAATGGGGAGCAGGTGTGTTCAATTTGGTGTTATCGCTCGCACTCTATCATACTGGTCACTGGAAATTCAACATGGCACCTAATGGAAAAGAACTCTCTGAGGATCTGAAAAAATAATTGTTTCCCCCCCGTCGGAGACTTGGCTGCAGGGCAGTATTCCAACATGATAACGACTACAAACACACCTCCAAGACGACCACTGCCTTGCTAAAGAAGATGAGGGTAAAGGTGATGGACTGTCCAAGCATGTCTTCAGACCTAAACCCTATTGAGCATCTGTGGGGCATCCTCAAACAAAAGGTGGAGGAGCGCAAGGTCTCTAATATCCACCAGCCTTGTGATGTCGTTATGAAGGAGTGGAAGAGGTCTCGAGTGGCAACCTGTGAAGCTCTGGTGAACTCCATGCCCAAGAGGGTTAAGGAAATGCTGGAAAATAATTGTGGCCACACAAAATATTGACAATTTGGGCCCAATTTGGAAATTTTCACATAAGGGTGTACTGACTTCTGTTGCCAGTGGTTTAGACATGAATGGCTTAAGTGTTGAGTTATTTTGAGGGGACAGCAAATTTACACTGTTATACAAGCTGTACACTCACTACTTTACATTGTAGCAAAGTGTAATTTCTTCAGTGTTGTCACATTAAAAGATATAATAAAATATTTACAAAAATGTGAGGGGTTTACTCACTTTTGTGAGATATTGTATGACTGGTGTGGCAGTGATCAGGAATACTGATTGGTGACAGTATGCAATCCAGATTCGCAATGCGGATTGCGCCACTTCTTGGGTACATTGCAATGGCTGGAGGAGCCGCCCGCAAGCAGTAAATAGACTGATGGCGGTCAGCAAGTAGTTAATGAAGAATATGAATGTGTTCACTTCTTTGCCTGATAATATAAAAGGTAGCCCATAAACTTTTGAACTTTAGAAAGTTGGACTGCACTCTGCTGTGAATTGTGGGTGTGGTTAGATTATGCTAAATACTAGACATGCCTTAATAGAGTCTAAACTTCCTTGCATTATACATAACACTTATGCAGCATTCCTTTAAAAAAAAAAATTCTAATTACAGTGCCACATAGGAGAGTCTTACAGGCCAACTTAAACCTTTGCACTAGGAATGAGCTAAACATACCTGGGTTTGGTTTGCAGAACAGTCAGTGAAGCTTCCTGAAGTTCTGAACATTTTTGAACCCCATTGAAGGGGCAAAATTGTTAAATCAGTTCTATCCACTTTTAAAGGTAATAGGCATAGATTGTCAAAAAAATGTCAAGGGAGACTGAGCACTGCGGGACATGAACTATTGCAAAACAATTTTTTTTTATAATAATTAATTTTAAAATACAATTTGGAGGGGAGTAGTCATTTTATAAATGTGAAACATAAGAAAATACTCAATTCTTTTAAAAAAACATGCTTCGGGGATGCTCTTAACTTTCCTGTGAAGAGGCAAAGTACTATAACAAAAGTGAAATTTAATAAGAAAAAAAATGGCAAGTTACCGTATACACTCGAGTATAAGCCAAGGCACCTAATTTTACCACAAAAAACTGGGAAAACGTATTGACTCGAGTATAAGCCTAGCGTGAGAATGCAGCAGCTACTGTAAGTGAAAAAGAGGGTCAACAATGCCCATTTGCAGCCTCATTGTGCCCATAAGCAGCCTCACTGTGCCCATGAGCAGCCTCACTGTGCCCATAAACAGCCTCACTGTGCCCATAAACAGCCTCACTGTGCCCATAAACAGCTTCACTGTGCCCATAAACAGCCTCACTGGGCCCATAAGCAGCCTCACTGTGCCCATAAACAGCCTCACTGTGTCCATAAACAGCCTCACTGTGCCCATAAGCAGCCTCACTATACCTTATCTGCTGTGTCAGTATTGATGAGGAGGGAAGGAAAGCCATATTATGCTGTACATCATGGTCAGGAGTATGCATTGTATATCAAAACTGACACAAAGCAGTGGTCAGGACTCTACAACAAAAATTACAATGTACAGTATACATTGCCAAGGGTATTTAATGTACAGCATAGCTTAAAACAAGAGGAGAACCCACAGCACAAGATACAGAGTGCAAAGTTCAGGAGGATTTAACATTGTGCCACCTGTTAATCAATAGGATGCAAAAATGTCCCAGTGACGCCAGCAAGTGGGAAAAAAAATATGCAAAAAGGCCTTAGTATTCAGTCAAATTAAAAAAATTACAGCAGTTAGAAGGTGGAAGAATTCCCCATCCGCAACACCAGTGGAAGGAAGAACCCCCTATTCAGCACGGATGCCAGTGGGAGGAGGGGTCCCGCTCTCCCAAAGGAACTTCTGGCCAAGGGGGATGGGGGAACATTTGCCATTCCCTCAAGGTCAGACTTCAATTGAATTCAGTTAACCTCCCTGACGGTATGATTCTGGCAGATTTTAGGTGCTGAAAGCGGTACCATTATTCTGCATGGAAATTTGCGTTTTATATTGCAGGCCTGTAATTCTTAGGAATGACTCACTTAAATCTGTCCAAACAAGAGTCTAGTAGACATCCTGCGTATGATAAAGTTCAAAAAACAAAATTATAATATAATAAATAACTATAAAATAATTATAACAAATAATAATATAATAATAATAAAAGTGTTTTTCAGTGTTTGATGACGATTTTCCCCACAAATCGCTATTGCTTGATTCTGCGAATAATTCTAATTTATTATCGCTGTTTTCTAGCTGGTCTAAAACCACTTTTGACATAAAGGGACACTTTTTGGTTGCTATGGACAATCTCCAAATTCCAGGCAGAAAGAAGTTTTTATTATATAAAAGTGCATGCAGGGCTCTGGGCAGACCACTAGGGACAAAGGGGGTGTGTAATTATTTTATACAGTACTGTAATCTGTAAGATTACAGTGTACTGTATGTGTACTGTGTTTTAACTTTTTTTGAATTTGGCGCCGATCTCCGCCCCCGTGCGTCATAATGTCACAGGGAACGGAGCTCGGCGGCACTCGGCACTGCGTGAATCGAGCGAGGAGACAGCTCGATCACACAGCAGGGAGGCATCGCAGGATCCAGGGGACAAGGTAAGTAACTCTGCCTGAATCACTGAGATGCAGCCCGAGTCTGGCTCTGGGTTACCGCTTTTGGTGCTGAAACTTCACCCCGAGCCAGACTCGGGAATACCGCCAGGGAGGTTAATATCTTTTGCATCACTCAGCCACACTCCAATTAACATATCCACACCACCAAATAGAAATTTGGTTGACACTACTATTGTTTGTAGTTTTCGTGCATAGCCTTCCATTATGTTCAATAGGCTATGAATGTGTTTCTCCACACTAAAGCCTAGTACACACCGGCCAAAAACTGGGTGACATCGGCCAGTTCAATAAAAAACTTCCAACATTCAGCCCGTGTGTATGGCAGCTGGTCCGGCAGAAGCTGGCTGTTTGGCCGCCTTCTGTCAGACGAGCATGCTGGAAAACCGGCAGCTAATGGCTGAGAGTGCTGACCAGAGTGTTCTGGCAGGAGGGGCTGTCCCGCTGTCAGAACACAATAGCTCAGCGGGGGAAATTGCTGTACTAACATCACATAGGTTGAATGAAAAAAAAAAAGGGTAGTGTGTACTAGGACCCCATTCCCCTCCCTGCCCCACAAGCAGCCTAATTATTAGTGCAAAGGGGCTATAGAAAAGTAATACAAATTTTGGGTAATTTCTAATTACCTTAGCATTTAAAGTACATTTAAAAAAGTATGAATTAATACATAGGTCAGCTAGGTAGGGATTTTATTTTTTAGAAATGGTAACACCTAAAAGAACCTGAACAATATTCAATATATAAACATACTGCAATTCTAACTATTTGCATAAAAGAGACAAAGCCAGAAGAATTCAATACAGACTTACCCAGTACACATGAACTGAAATGAATTGAAAAGATGATCCCTTGAGAACCTTAATGACTAATTCAGATGCAAGTTATGTAAGGTGATTCCTACATAATGCCCGTAACTGTCTGGATTTCACCAAAACATTTATGATTTCCTCCCAGCAAGCTTTAAATTAACATAATAGTTTCTAAGTATCCAGGAGTATAATTTGGCATACTTATGTTCTGGGCTCAGACTGCACTGAAATATAAAATAAGCAAATACTTTATTTTCTTAGAATTATTCTATTATGTAATCCTCATGTCTTAGTCTCTGCAGTGAAACTAGCTGGTAAAAAATACAAAAATGAAAATAAATTCATGGCTACTTTTCTGTACCACCAAAACTACTAAAAATGCATAATACATTTAAACCTTATTTTTATTTTTTATTGTATGTTTAATGAAAACACTTTATGGGGTTCCCAATGTCCTTTCCTAACAAACAACTCTGAATAATGTAATACTATAGTAGGCATTCTGCAGCTGCTCTTTTTTCTAGGCTCATGCATTCCACATTACGGTGGTGAGGCAGCCACCATATTTGCAAAATAAGAAGCAAAAATCAGTGCACCCCTCAAAATGCAATGGACTGCTCCCTCTATTTAATGAGGATTTAGAGGGCGTAAGGTTGCTGACTGTAAATCTCCTGCAAGCAGGGCTTAACACCTTGATTTTACGCAGGGGCCAACATCCCTCCTGTTCCTCATCCATTTTTGGTTTCAATGCATGATGTGACCATATTTGCAGGGACAAAAGCTATCACCAGGCAACTTATTCTGTTCATGGACCCCATCCCCTTATGATGATCAATGTACAGTAAATCCAGTACTCAAAAGCAAGAAAGAGTTGGATATGCTCATCAAACATCTGTGTGGCTGAAAGGACAGATGGGTCTAAAAACTGCTCATGCACTGCTTATGGAACATATTTTTACTATTTACTTTGTTGCATGAAACTGTGCTAATAAATGAGATTAGACAGCTGAATTTTAGATTTTAACGTTTTACTAAACCCAGAACCTGCATTTACTATGTCTGGTCTCCCACAGTACACAGAACATGGAAATGCAATTATTTTAGTAAATATGAATTGCTAAATACCTTTCTCATCAGCAGTATATAGCAGCCTTGTGACTTGTATCAGTTCCTAGTAAAGTTTGTAGGATGAGTTTTCATTCTCCCCTGATCCTCTATATGGACAGTGCTGATTGGCCCTATTCTGATCACATGCACTCTCCCAAGAAAAATGAAAATCTCTCTGGCAATACACACAAAACTGAGCATGTTCAGCATGTCTACAGGCTCTGTATTATTAGGAAATATACTGGGGACAGTGGAAGGAGAAGAGGATCAGAGGAGACAGGATCACATAGCCTTTATACACAATGCAGATAAAAAAATACTTATGCCGCGTACACACGACTGTTTTTCATGACAAGAAAAATGCCATTTTTTTATTTGGTCATTAAAAGTGATCGTGTGTGGGCTCCAGAGCATTTTTCACGATGTGAAAAATGGGCATTAAAAATTTGGAACATGCTCTAATTGGTCTCGTCGTTTTTCACGTTGTCATTTTTCTCCTCATGAAAAACGGGCACGTGTAGGCTTTAACGACGTGAAAAAAACGTGCATGCTCAGAAGCAAGTGATGAGACTGGAGCGCTCATTCTGGTAAAACTAGCATTCGTAATGGAGATAGCACATTTGTCACGCTGTAACGGACTGAAGAGCATGAGGCTGAAAAGCGCGAATCGTCTCTCACCAAACTTTACTAACACAAGGATCAGCAAAAGCAGCCCAGAGGGTGGCGACCATCCGAATGAAACTTCCCCTTTATAGTGCCGTCGTACATTTTGCGCTTTGCTCAAGCATTTTTTTTCATGATAGTGTGTAGGCAAGGCAGGCTTGAGAAGAATCACGTCGAGAAAAACTTTGTTTTTTTCAATGACATTAAAAACGGTCATGTGTACGCTGCATTAGGTTCCACAGTGAGTAAAACAAGCATGCTTTACTGCATATACTGACTGATTTTACTGTTGTGGGTTTAGGAACATTTTAGGTATGTGTTTTCTTTAACACACATTTTAAGTAACTCCAGCCAAAGCATTTTGCATGAGTTTTAGTTATAATAGGGGAAGAATTGGAATGTCTGTCAGGTTTTTATTGTTGGCTGGATAATAGTTGGGAAGATTTATTTAAAAAATTTCTGTACTGGTGACAACTATAAATGAGACAGGAAGTGAAGGGAAACCCATCATCAGGAACACAAGCATCAATAATGCCTAAAAGAAATTCATCAACTTATTACCCACTTCAATACTGGGCACTTTTACCCCCTTCCCAAACAGCCAATTTTCAGCTTTCGCACTTTGAATGACAATTACTACGGTCATACAAATATGTACCTATATGACATATTTTATTATTTTTTTGACACAAATAGAGCTTTCTTTTGGTGGTATTTAACTACCAATGGTTTTTTTTTTTTTACTAAACAACTAAAAAAGACTGAAAATGTTTCTTAGTTTCTGTTATAACATTTTGCAAATAAGTATTTTTTCTCCTTCACTGATGTGTGCTGATCACGCTGCATTGATAGGCACTGATAGGCTGCACTGATAGGCATTGATGAGGAGGCACTAATTAGGCTGCACTGAAGGCAGCACCGATAGACACTAATTGGCAGCACTGATGGACACTGATAAAGAGGCACTGATAGGTGGCACTGATGGGCACTGATAGGCAGCACTGATGGGCAATGCTAGGCAGCAGCTGATGGAGACTAATAGGCAGTACTGGTGAGCATCAATATGCAGCACTGATGGGCACTGATTGAAACTGTTCGGGCTGCACTGATAATCAGGACACAGTATAAAAGTTCCCTGTCTCAATTGCCGGTTACCGGCTACTGGCTCTTCTCTCCTCACGCTTTGACAGAGTGCGACGAAAGGAATGCCGATAACCAGAAAACATGTTTACATGTGATCAGCTGTGATTGGACACAGCTGATCACATGGTAAAGGGCCGCTGTGATTGGCCCTTTACCCTGATCTGTGATCAGTTGTGTCCGAAGTATCACAGAGCCCGCCAGCTGGGGGGGGATTTTTGGAGGACATCAATGGACGCTCTCCCAGATTTAGACGACTGCGCTGTAGCCATCTTTTGGCTACAGTGCGATCAGGAAGCAGTTAAAAAATGTTTTTGCTGAATATATCATCTTTAAAGAACATTGTCATTTGTAATGGAAGTAGAGACAATGCTCCCCAGTAAAACATAAAAAAACTTGACAGAGATGTGAACTTTTCCCAGTCTATAAGCTGACTATATCACAGTACTGGGTATACAAGGCCAATAAAAGATCCAACCATTCCCACCCAAATTTGCCAAACATTCTTGACTATCTTTTAGCCAGGATATGAATGTAATCACATGAGAGTATCCATGCAAGCCTTTTTTACCTGCATTATCAAATGTGATGATGAGGATCAAGCTTATCACTCAGAGAGAACAACATTTATTATAATATCAGTTAAGTCAATATCACGCCATTCTAATAAATCGGAAAGTTGTGGTTTAATTCTACGTATTTTAACTATGTTCTGTTAGTCTGGTGTTGTCTAGCTAGGTCTCCTGATTATTAGTTTATTTTAAACCTCAAGTATTACCAGTAGTGCAAATTCTGTGAATTTTCTGAATTTCTCTCAAAGGACACCTGTATTTATGGGAGGAAAGCCACAGAAGATGTATTTCTGGGCTGGGCAGGAGATAGTCTGAAAACATTTGGCTTACTGGATATTCCAAATTTTACTTCTGTCTGGCTCTTATTTACAAATGTTGCAGTATAATTGTCATTATCGGCCCATGACTAAATACTGTATGTCTGGATTGTACACAGATATTTTCCTAAATCCAGTCGATTACTTGGCCATTATGGGATGAGTGCGATCAATGTAACACTTCAATCTTCTCTGCTAGTAGATAAACAATACCGGAGTAAAAATTCCACAAGTATTAATAACACAAACAAATCTTTTTTTTTTTTTTTTAAAGGAAGATCACATATTTAATTGGAGGAAAGGGGCCTAAAGCTGAACTCCAGCCAACACTTTTTCTGGAAGGAGTGGGAAATGATAACCATCACCTGAACTGGAAGTGAGGAGAAATCAAAGCTGACACGTTCTAATCCTTAGTGATTGTAAACCTATTTTTTTTACAATAACAAACATGTTATACTTACTGTACCTGCTTTGTGCAATACCTGTTCTGCACAGAGAAGCCCTGATCCTTCTCTTCTTGGGTCCCCCACTGGCACTCCAGTGTTTTCCTCTTTTTGGTGTACCACCATAGGACCCCACTTCCTATGGTAGCGCACATAACGTATGGTCTTGATATCCAAACAGACAGTGTGGCTCAGACCCGCCTCTGCTCCCTCTTCATATGATTTGATTGATATCAGGAGGAGCCAATGGCTCCAACTGCTATCAATCTGTCCAATGAGGAGAGAGAGAGAGGAGAGAGCTGCTGCTCACAAGAACAGCGCTGGATCGAGAATGGGTTCAGGTAAGTATAAGTGGGGGCTGGGGGGGAATTGCGCACAGAAAGTTTTTTACCTTAATGCAGAGAATACATTAAGGTAAAAAACCTTCTACCTTTACAGTTACTTTAACAACTTTTGTTTTTATTGCTGTCTGTGGCCCCATGGAACTTTTATCTAATTTTCAATTTTTTCTAATACCCATCACCTGGACAGGAAGTAAGGAAATCTGGCATATAGGACCACGAACAGCAAAAATTTTAAACTTTTAGCATTTATTGCTGTCTCTGCCCTTCACTGGACAGAAGATTGATGTAGGTTTTAAGTAGGGATTTAAGACCGAGTACAAGTACTGATACTATTTTTCAAGTACTCGTCGATACCGATTACCGATACTTTTTTAAATGTCATGTGACAGTGGCACTAATATGCAGAACTGATGGGCACTGATGAGGCATGGACTGTGTCAGTATTTTTTTTACAATTTTTTTTTTTTTTTTTTACAATTTATAAATATTAAATATTTATTTATTAAAAATGATCCTTTATTTTTATTTTTAATTTGTTTATTCAACCCTGTTGGGGGTAGGGGGGCTTTGGTGAGATGTCAGGGGTCTAAACAGACCTCTGATATCTCCCCTTTGAGACAGGGAAAGGGACTGAGGACACAGATTCCCAGGCCCTTTCTCAGCAGCCTCAACTGCAATGAACATGAATTGATAGGAGACATTCATTCATAAACGAAAGCATCGTAAACATAGTTTACGATGCTCAGTTATGAATGGACAGAGTCAGTGATCACTGACTCTGTTCATTCAGAAAAGGAAGGACCTGGTAAATGACAGATTTACCAGCTCCTTTCTCTGCTCCCTATCCTGAAAGATCTGGGACAGGGGGGGCGGAGGAGGACGGGGGACTGGAGGAGCACATGGAGAGGGACCGGAGGAGAACAGAGGGAACCATAGGAGCACACAGAGGGGAACTGGAGGAGGACGGGGGGGGGACCGGAGGAGCCCACGGAGGAGCACAGAGGGGGACACAGAGGGGAGCCAGAAGAGGATACAGGGGACACTTAGGGATGATCGGAGGATGTTATAATCACAATCTATGTGGCTTTTAATAAAGCAGCATGTCCAAAGATTTAAAAGGTTTTGCCTAGCGATTAAACTTTATATACAATATTTACAGTACTTAAAAGGTAACTTTTAAAATAAAAGTAACCACATGTAATATAGCTTTTTTGTAGCTTTGTTATAGACATTTTATAAGCAAGTAGCTGCCATTTAATTATTTGTCTGGATGAACATTTACTACAGTATACAGTACATTTTCCATTTGCATGAAGTAATCCCGAAATAAAGACTTAACATGTTAACATGTATACTGTTCTCATGTCTAGTAAACTGCCTTATTTAAAAAAGGTAAAAGTTCAAAAAGGATAACAAACCTTTGCTAGCAATGTAATACATTTCAGATTGACTTCCCGTAACATGTTCATGTCCATATATAATAAATGGCGTCACCTGGGAGACCCTGGCCCTTTGTTTATAACAGTTGTCATCCAAAAGATCTGTCATTTGTGGGAGTGAAGCGATGGAAACAAATGTGTGCTGGTGGGTGGCATTTTGTTTGTTTCAGAGGAAGTCAGGCATCAATGGTGTTATTCACATATCATCTGGCCCAGTACAACTTGTCTGAAACATGTTGCTTATGTGTAGCTAGTTATGCTGTTTACATTTATGGGCTAGATCTGTATGGGCTATATACACTGTCACTGTCATTCGGGAATATAGCTGACATCCATTATGGATTAATGTAATTTTTTACATTAATTTTAATGTTTTTTGGATTATAATTGAATAAACTTTGTAAATTTTTAAACATAACATTCTAGTGTTCATCTCCTTTATCTAGGGGTTATTGGTGGCACTGGCAACGTATAAAGTCCTTTTTACTTTTCTTGTTTTTGAGCTAAAATGTATTGGATGTGGTGCCACGTCAACAATTTGTGTTTTATCTTGTGTTACGTTAATGTTAATGATGAAAGATATACATAGTAGGATATATATATATATTTTATTTTTTATTTTTATTTATTTTATTTATTAAAGGACTTATCAAAAATTGTCTGTTTTTATTGTGAACGAGTAGGGATACTCTGTGCACACCAACCCCCACAGCCAGAAGACCAGGGTTGTAAGGAAGAGGCCCTTATCAACATGGGGACAAGGTGTTTTGCTAGGTGTTGAGGGCATGTCACCTGATATGATTCAGGAGGGGTCCTCCAAGCCCATCCCGTCCCCTTTTTCTTGGTCTTCTAAGCTGCATGCTCTGGATAAGGGTCTGGTATGAATTTGTAGATATGATTATGGGTTAAGTCCAATGAAGTGCATGCTACCTCATGGACTTATTTCTTTAATTTACAACGGATAGTTTTACTGAGCACTGGGAGCACAGCTATTGCTATACTCCTAGTACTTTGACAGGAGAGATGCATATTTCTCAAAACATTAGCAGGTCTGCCCACCCTTTTGTTGTCCATGCACAGAAGGTTTTGTATTTTGTGAATGAATTCACATAATATAAAGTGCTCTGTGACTGGGCAAGAGAAAGGGAGAGGCAGACAACGCAGCAGAATATAGCTCTGCAGTTGTAGGAGCTGAGACCAGAAGGTCCAGTGTCTGAGTACCAGAAGTAAAGCAATATCTATGATCCTAGGGCCTAATAAAATGTAAAGTGTAAATAAAAGAGATAAGTCCAAGAGGTGGAATGTACCTCGTTGAACTTAACCAATAGTGATCCAACACATTTTAGAAAGTAAACACATTACATTGGTAGAAGCACAAGAACACAAATGTTATTTATATTATTGATGTGCTAAAACAAATTACACATCCAACCAACAATTATTCTTTCATTAAATGTTATTAAATTAAATGAAATGTATCACAACCTACATTTTTATGCATAAATTAAGAGAAGAAAAACAATTTAGAGGTGAATTCTAAGGCTGACCTTTAGAAATCAAGATTATATTGGAAAGTTAGGAAAATAACAAGGGATGATACTGCCTCATACCCAAAGAAATATTTGCTCTTAAAAGTTCAGGCTAGTTTGGAGCTGCCAATAATATTGCACCTATTCCCTTTCACATTTCACAATAACTCTCCAATAGAATAACATTAATACGTTTTAAAGCACTAGAGACCTCTTATAGTGGACAAAAGCGCTAAGAAGTACTTCTGAGGATTTTGAAGACAGTAACAAAGATATATGATATTTGAGGGGTCTTTATAAATTATTACTTATACTAAACAGAAGTACAGGTATGCATGTTTTTTAGACTTAACAATAGGATTAGCAGATGACATTGTGAGACTGTCATGCTTGCCAGTAAAGTAACATTAGCACTAGTAGCAAGTAACCTGAAGAAAATACATTCTTAGAAGACTGTGAGACAATGGCTTTCAGACAAATGCCTGTAGATGAAGAAGGGAATCATGAAGCCACCAGACATCAGATGGCACACAGACCTCAGGCCACAATTCAACTGTTGAAAAATCTTCCTAAAGGAAGATATGTCAATAAATATGCAGATTGGCTGGCTACATGTGCCTGGTAATGCCTAATAACATAAGCCAAGAACCTACAATGTATGAAGCGGCTGATTTATTCTTCTCCTTAAAAAGGTTGGCCAGGGGACTGAAGACATCAGTAAGTGGCCACAATACAAAGTTTGCCGATCTGACTGTAACTGTCTGGATCAGGATACAATCATTTTAGTTTTGCGGTCACCTTTAAATGCTTTGATAATCACTCCCAGCAAGCATTGCAAAGATACAGTATGAAAAAAAATGGTCATATAGATCTTTCAGCATGCTGTATATCTGCTAAAATTTGTTTCTATAGAGCCTTTTTGTTGGATACAATGGTGTATGTTGCCAGTATTAAAATAAAGTTACCGTATATACTCGAGTATAAGCCGAGTTTTTCAGCACAATTTTTTGTGCTGAAAATGCCCCCCTCGGCTTATACTCGAGTCACTTTTTGCCCCTGATCTCCCGAACTTTGGGGACCCGGTACCGGCCAAACTTGGCACACATGTAGCCTTACTCTTCCTCTACAAGTGTGCAAAGTTTGTTGTCCGGAGGACCTACGGCCAGGGAGCACCGATTTTTCAAACCCGGGCACCCCTTCCATAGACTCCCATGTTAAACGGTAATTTCTCTGGTGAATTTGGGGACCCAGTACTGGCCGGTCGTAGGTCCCCTGGACCCGAAACTTGGCACACATGTAGCCCCATTTTTCCTCTATAAGTGTGCAAAGTTTTTTGTCTGGGGGACCTACGGTCGGGGCCAGGGAGCACCAATTTTTCAAAGCTGGGCACCCCTTCCATAGACTCCCATGTTAAACGTCAGTCTAGTCATGGACACAGTGAGGCATGGGCACAGTGAGGAATGGACACAGTGAGGCATGGACACAGTGAGGCATGGACACAGTGAGGCATGGGCACAGTGAGGAATGGACACAGTGAGGAATGGACACAGTGAGGCATGGGCACAGTGAGGCATGGGCACAGTAAGGCATGGACACAGTGAGGCATGGACACAGTGAGGCATGCACATGGACACAGTGAGGCACAGTGAGGCATGCAGATGGACACCCCAGTCTTATACTTGAGTCAATAAGTTTTCACAGTTTTTTGTAGTAAAATTAGGTGCCTCGGCTTATATTCGGGTCGGCTTATACTCGAGTATATACGGTAATTTGTTTGACATGCCTACCCCTAAAATATAAATAAACATTGTGACTTTTATAAAACATCAAAAATGCAACCACTTTATTGTTTACACATTGTTTTACCTGGTTCATCCCAAAATACAGGTTGATGGGCACTATGGACATGCAAACGCACCATTCTCCCCAAACAGAACTTCACACATATACCGTTATACATATATACTATTCCTATAATTTGTAAAATATCATAAATCCGATCAGTATACCCAAAACTAATATTTCATGTTTTGGTAGATTTGGTCACTTTAGAGATTAATGACATTATTTACTTACCAATTTTGGGTCTTCACATCTATTGCGCTTAAAATTAGATTCCCGCTATGCTGGATTTTTTATTTTTTTTTATATTACAGGATTGTAGAATATGCAAATGTGAATGAAAACACCCAAAACTCTCAGATGAACAGGAAATGAGGCGGGAAATTTTTGGAGAATCCAAATTATAGGACACCCTTGGTTGACTTTAGCTATAACTGAAATGTCACTTTTGATAGGACTGAGGTTTTAAAGAAAATGTACATGAATAATATAGAAATCCACTTTTACCAGCCATATGTTTTCCAGGTACCAACTTTCAGTTGGCAGCAGCCACCAACTGACAGAAAGCAATGTTCCTTAGATCTTTCAGCAAATGTACTTTCTATTTGATAATGTAATCTCATTGGCAACATTTTTGAATTATTTCAGTTGAAAAGATGTTCAATTATTTCATTTTAAGCACAATCAATTGGTTCTAAAATCTTTTTTGTGGGCTAAGAGTTAAGTAGCAATAAAGAAACAGAATAAGGCTGATTTTCTTCCTCCTTATGGCAGTTCTGTCACTGCAGCACTGAAAAGATACCTGTTAAGTTTGTGAATAATTCAGTGAGGACAGTGAGAGGACAAGATAAACGTGGTTAAAGGCAAAGTAAAACCTATTGAAATTTAACTATTTCTAACCTATAAAAAAATCTATGCTGGGAAATTTTCTTCAGAATATATTTAAAATAATTTTCGAAAGAACAAGAAATTTACAGATTTAAAAAATACTGAATCACAATTGCACATACGGTGAAATGTCTTTCAAGAATAAGCTTTTTATGCAAAAGTATCAAGTAGAGAGGAAGAAAGTATATTTATATCATGGTTTAACATATGCATGAGTTTAATAGATGTTATACTTATTTACAGTATACTGTATATAACTCTGATTAATAAAATATTTTATTCAAAACTAGATTTCTGTCTTTTTGCAAATTGTATAATGGGCATGGGCTGTGGATAATGGTCTTGCCTTTGGAAGCTGCTTTTAGCATTTGCTTTCATAAAGCTTATAAACATATACAAATGCAGAAAAAAAAATACCAAACTTTATTGAACATAAAATATTTGAGAACAAGTCCTGAATGGATGTTGGGCATACTGAATTGTGTCCACATAACCAAGAAACTGCTATTTATAAGTACATACAGTTAGGGATACACCGAATGTTTTTTTTGGTGTCCTATAGCTCCGCCAACCGCCCCTGGTGCCGCCCATTATGGGGGTGTCCTATAGCGCAGAAGAGAGGAGAGCCGCCGCCACCACAATGATTACAGCTCTGGGAACATCACAGCTTTCAGTTCAATAGCTGTGTGTTCCCTGCGGCGTGCCGTCACATACAGCCCCTGCCCCTTGTCCGGGCACTTTGGTAGACAGATCACCCGTCCAATCCTGGGATGGGTGATCTGTCTATCAAAGTTCCCCGGTCAAGGGGGAGGGGCTGTATGTGACGGCGCGCCGCAGGGAACACACAGCTATTGAAATGAAAGCTGTGATGTTCCCAGCGCTGTAATCATTGTGGTGGCGGCGGCTCTCCTCTCTTCTCCGCTATAGGACACCCCCGTAATGGGCGGCACCAGGGGCGGTTGGCGGAGCCCCGCCCAGGCCACTCCCCATTTTCGGCTTCATTATTGGCCATTTTTCTCTTTTGGCATTTTGCCGAAAAGGAAATTTTCGGCCGATGTGTTTTGGCGGCCGAGATTTAGGTGCATCCCTACATACAGTACATTTCAGATTTGTGAATGATAAAAAAGAGAAACCTTAAAGTGTACAATATGTAAAGTCAAAAGTTAGGTCTGTAGTTTAGTTAGGCTGGCCATACATTATACAATTTTCTTATTCAATTGTCCTTTAGATTTACTGAAACCATACAATAGAAGGTCAAATCGAAACACTTTTAATCTGTATGCAATCAGGCAGGCCCTTGCACTATACAGTAGAAAGTGAATCTTTAGGAAATTGAAAAGGAAAATTGTATAATGTATGGCCAGCCTTAGAGTACGCAATGGTTAAGACCTTTGTCAGGTTTTTTTTTGTGAGTGTCCCATTGGGGAGATTTCCCATCATTCCCTGCCCTGTAGACACAACAGGAAGTACAAGAATATCTCATCAAAGTGGATGTCTAATCCTCTTACAGTTCCCCAGTCCTGTGACAACTCAGATATTTGAGTTTTACCATCACTGTCTGTACCAGACAATTGGGACACAGACAGCAATACAAGTTCAACATTCTTCCACATTCTTTTTAACACAAAAAAGGTTGTTACTTTATATAAACGTTAAGGCTTGATTCACACACAGTTTAAAGTGCCACAAAACCCACATGGAATAATGCACAATGGGGTCGACTTATGCCTCGTACACACGACAGGAAAAAAAACGACTCTTTTCCCGACGGGATTCCTCTCAAGCCTGCCTTGCATACACACGGTCACACAAAAGACCACTGAACTTTTCACTGCCAAGAACGCCGTGGCGTCAAAGACTACGATGAGCCGACAAAATGACGTTCTATGCTTCTGCGCATGCGTCAAATTGTTTACGAGCATGTGCGTTTTTTTCCCCTCGGGAAAGCATACAGACGACCGGTTTTCTCGGCAGGATTTTTTTTCCCCCGCAGTTTTCCTGTCGGGAAAACTGCGATGGAGCATATACACGGCCGGTTTTCCCGGCCAAAAGCTGTCATGGCAGTTTTCCCGACGGGAAAACCGGTCGTGTGTACGAGGCATAAGAGTGCTTTTACACTGAAAGCGCCCGGGCATTTTTAGCGGCGCTTTACCATCGTTTTTGTGAAGCTTTTCGGCAGCTAGCAGGGTGCTTTTAACCCCCGCTGGCGGGCGAAAAAGGGTTAAAAGCACCTGCAAAGCGGCGCTGCAGCGCCGCTTTGCCAGTGGTTTGGCAGCGCTGCCCATTGATTTCCTAAAGAGCTGCAAAGAAGCTGCTTGCAGGACTTTTTTTGACACCCTGCCAGCGCAGCGCCCCAGTGTGAAAGCACTTAGGCTTTAACACTGGGAAGCTGATTGGCTACCATGCACAGCTGCACCAAATGTTGTACTCTCCAATTTTAGTAAATCAACCCCAGTGTATGTGCATTGTATTTTTAAATCAATTCTGAATGGCACTTCAACATATACACATAGGACCAAAACACACATACATAATAATACACAACAATGCACAGATGAAAGTGCTCTGCATTGTCAAAAATATGTGTGTTTTTTGAGCGTTGAGGCACATTGATAGCCAATTCAAAATAAATGGGCTACCTTAATGCAACGTGCCTCAACGCCTCTAACAGGGATGAGCCGAACACCCCCCCTGTTCGGTTCGCACCAGAACCTGCGAACAGACAGAATGTTCGCGTGAACTTTAGAACCCTATTAAATACAATGGACTCGAACGTTCGAAATCTAAAGTGCTAATTATAAAGGCTAATATGCAATTTATTGTCCTAAAAAGTGTGTGGGGACCCGGGTCCTGCCCCAGGGGACATGTATCAATGCAAAAAAAAGTTAAAAAAATATAAGTTTTTACGGGAGCGGTGATTTTAATAATGCTTAAAATGAAAAAATAAAAGTGAAATTTTCCTTTAAATTTCGTACCTAGGGGGTGTGTATGATATGCATGTAAAGTGGCGCATGTTTCCCGTGCTTAGAACTGTCCCTGCACAAAGTGTCATTTTTGAAGGAAAAAAAGTCATTTAAAAGTCACTCGCGGCTATTAATGAATTGTCGGCTTTTATCAATACATAGAAAAGTTATTGATAAAAAAAAAAGCGTGGGGGTTCCCCCAAATTCAATTACCAGGCCCTTCAGGTCTGGAATGGATATTAAGGGGAACCCCGCCGCAAACTTAAAAAAAAATGGCGTGCGGTTCCCCCCAAATATCCATACCAGGCCCTTCAGATCTGGCATGGATTTTAAGGGGAACTCCACCCCAAATTAAAAAAAAAATGGCGGGGAGTCCCCCCAAAAATCCATACCAGACCCTTATCCGAGCACGCAACCTGGCAGGCCGCAGAGGAAGAGGGGGGGACGAGAGAGCAGCCCCCCTCCCTCCTGAACCGTGTCAGGCCACATGCCCTCAACATGGGGAAGATGTCCCCATGTTGATGGGGACAAGGGCCTCATCCCCACAACCCTTGCCCGGTGGTTGTGGGGGTCTGCGGGCAGGGGGCTTATCGGAATCTGGAAGACCCCTTTAACAAAGGGGACCCCCAGATCCCGGCCCCCCCTATGTGAATTGGTAAGGGGTACATTGTACCCCTACCATTTCACGAAGAAAGTGTAAAAAAATGTAAATAAAAACACACAAACACCTTGGAAAAGTCCTTTATTAAAAATAAAAATAAAAATAAAAAACATTCCAGCGATGAAATCCAGTGTCCCGCGGCGATCCCGATGTCCAGCGCTGTCCGTCATTGGTTGTGCCTGAGCGGACCTGATGGGGAACTTCCTCCGCAGTGTTTTAAATGAATAGTGTTTTAAATGAAGCGGACCAGATGCGGAACATGAGAAGGGGCGGGTCTATTCACGTATTACACAGTGAAGGAAGTTCCCATCAGGTCCGCCCCCTCGTAGAGCGGACCTGATGGGGAACTTCCTTCACTGTGTAATACATGAATAGACCCGCCCCTTCTCGCGTTCCGCTGAGCGGACCTGATGGGGAACTTTAGAAGGGGCGGGTCTATACATTTAAAACACTGCGGAGGAAGTTCCCCATCAGGTCCACTTAGGCACAACCAATGACGGACAGCGCTGGACATCGGGATCGCCGCGGGACACTGGATTTCATCGCTGGAATGTTTTTTTTTTTTTTTAATAAAGGACTTTTCCAAGGTGTTTGTGTGTTTTTATTTACATTTTTTTACACTTTCTTCGTGAAATGGTAGGGGTACAATGTACCCCTTACCAATTCACATAGGGGGGGGGCCGGGATTTGGGGGTCCCCTTTGTTAAAGGGGTCTTCCAGATTCCGATAAGCCCCCCGCCCGCAGACCCCCACAACCACCGGGCAAGGGTTGTGGGGATGAGGCCCTTGTCCCCATCAACATGGGGGCATCCTCCCCATGTTGAGGGCATGTGGCCTGGTACGGTTCAGGAGGGAGGGGGGCTGCTCTCTCGTCCCCCCCTCTTCCCCTGCGGCCGGCCAGGTTGCGTGCTCGGATAAGGGTCTGGTATGGATTTTTGGGGGGACTCCACGCCATTTTTTTAAAAATTTGGGGTGGAGTTCCCCTTAAAATCCATGCCAGATCTGAAGGGCCTGGTAATTGAATTTGGGGGAACCCCCACGCTTTTTTTTTTTTTATCAATGACTTTTCTATGTATTGATAAAAGCCGACAATTCATTAATAGCCGCGAGTGAATTTTAAATGACTTTTTTTCCTTCAAAAATTACATTTTGTGCAGGGACAGTTCTAAGCACGGGAAACATGTGCGACTTTACATGCATATCATACACACCCCCCAGGTACGAAATTTAAAGGAATATTTCTCTTTTATTGTTTCACTTTAAGCATTATTAAAATCACTGCTCCTAAAAAAACGGCAGTTTTTAAAACATTTTTTTGCATTGATACATGTCCCCTGGGGCAGGACCCAGGTCCCTAAACACTTTTTAGGACAATAACTTGCATATAAGCCTTTATAATGAGCACTTTAGATTTCTCCCATAGACTTTTCGAATTTGCCGCGAACACCCCAAATTGTTCGTTGTTCGGCGAACGGGCGAACAGGCAATGTTCGAGTCGAACATGAGTTCGAGTCGAACTCGAAGCTCATCCCTAGCCTCTAATGATCGACTTCTGTCCAAATTGGAGGACCCCACATAGATCCAGCCAAATTTCGATCTGTCCCTACTTTTTAGGGTTACTGCATTTGTACATTGCCCTTTTGAATAAGCACATATTAAACACCAATGTTGATTGTGAAGTCACATTCTCTCTCTCAATTTCACATTTCTATTATGTTATACATTAGTTACTGTGAAAAGTATCCTTATTTTTTTTAAATATGTTGCACAGCTTGCTAATCTAGTTTTAGCACCACATGATATATGATTATAATGTAAACTACACATATAAAGCTGGATTTAATGTAAATTACATCTGTGAAAGAAAATATCTAGAGCATTTTTACATTCACAAGAGACAACTTGTATTACAGTTCTAAATCATCACATGGAATTTACATTATGTCCTAATTTAATTTATACGTATTTTCAGAGTAGAGAGTCATACTAGACAAAAGAAAAGGTGTGTTTTTATGACTTTTACATTAAATACGCTATGATAAAGTGGATCAGTTCCATACACACAGTGCAGTGAACTATATCAAAGGGTTAGTTCACCTTTACAAAAAATCTGCCTATTCAGGTAATGGACATTTGTAGATAAAAACAAGCCAAGCAGCTCTGATTAATGCTAAAAATAATACTCTTGCTATGGGTGTAGCCCATTTTTTACACACTTCCCAGAGCCTGGTTGAAAGACTCCCAGAGATGATGTCATCACTTCCTGCCTTGTGCTAGGTAGCTAAGACACTCCCAGCCATGACTGCTCACCCCCACCATCACAAGAGCGAGCTCTCAGACCCCTGCATATCTCCAACATGCAGCATTGCTGAGCTCAGAGCTGCTGCAGAAGGGAAGGGAGAGCACATATAAGGGGGTTTGAATCAGCTGGAAGTGTCTTAACAAGGCAAGATGGTTTGATGCAATCTCTGGCAGTACATAAATGGCCCACACCCATAGCAAGAGAATTATTCAACTTTGGTCAAAGTTGCACAGTTTTTTTTTTTTTTTAATCTACAGGAGCCCCTTACCTGCATTGACAGTTTATGAAAAAGGTGAACAAACACTTCAAAGCTGAATGTCAGCTCGATGAAAAAGACACAAAATAAATCAGTGCTATAAAAAATAATACATCATCAGGGCATCCATCACAAATTGTGGGGCCCCTTACACAGCTTTAGGCCTAGGCCCCCCCCCCCCGAGCATGACCACCAACATTCTCCAGGGGCAACCTACTGGCCGTCCCACTGAATCCGCCCACTAGCCATCCCACCAAGTCCTTCAGTGCCTCAGCCCCCCTCACACCTGTACGCTCTCAGCCCCCCCCAGACCTGTACGCTCTAAGCCCTCCTAACACCTGTACGCTCTTAGCCCCCCTCACACCTGTACGCTCTCAGCCCCCCATCACACCTGTAAGCTCTCAGCTCCCCTCACACCTGTATGGTCTCAGCCCCCTCACACCTGTACGCTCTCAGCCCCCTCACACCTGTATGCTCTCAGTCCCCCCCACACACCTGTAAGCTCTCAGCCCCCCTCACACCTGTATGGTCTAAGCCCCCCTCACACCTGTACACTCTCAGCCCCCCTCACACCTGTACGCTCTCAGCCCCCCTCACACCTGTAGGGTCTCAGCCCCCCTCACACCTGTACGCTCGCAGCTCCCCTCACACCTGTACGCTCTCAGCCCCCTCACACCCATACGCTCTCAGCCCCCCTCACACCCGTGCGCTCTCAGCCCCCCCCATACCTCTACGCTCTCAGCTCCCCTCACACCTGTACGCTCTCAGCCCCCCTCACACCTGTACACTCTCAGCCCCCTCACACCCACACGCTTTCAGCCCCTCTCACACCTGTACGCTCTCAGCCCCCCACACCTGTACGCTCTTAGCCCCCTCAGACCTCTAAACTCTCAGCCCCCCTCACATGTGTATATATGACACACACGTACACACACACAGGCATGTTAACACACACACACAGGCTTGTACACACACACAGGCATGCACACACACACACAGGCATGTACACACACACAGGCATGTACACACACACACACACAGGCATGCATACACACACACAGGCAAGTACACACACACACACACACTGAATTCGCCCACTAGCCACCCCACCAAGTCCTTCAGTGCCTCAGCCCCCCTCACACCTGTATGCTCTCAGCCCCCCACACCTGTACGCTCTCAGCCCCCCCCAGACCTGTACGCTCTAAGCCCTCCTAACACCTGTACGCTCTTAGCCCCCCTCACACCTGTACGCTCTCAGCCCCCCATCACACCTGTAAGCTCTCAGCTCCCCTCACACCTGTATGGTCTCAGCCCCCTCACACCTGTACGCTCTCAGTCCCCCCCACACACCTGTAAGCTCTCAGCCCCCCTCACACCTGTATGGTCTATGCCCCCCTCACACCTGTACACTCTCAGCCCCCCTCACACCTGTACGCTCTCAGCCCCCCTCACACCTGTAGGGTCTCAGCCCCCCTCACACCTGTACGCTTGCAGCACCCCTCACACCTGTACGCTCTCAGCCCCCTCACACCCATACACTCTCAGCCCCCCTCACACCTGTGCGCTCTCAGCCCCCCCATACCTCTACGCTCTCAGCTCCCCTCACACCTGTACACTCTCAGCCCCCCTCACACCTATACACTCTCAGCCCCCTCACACCCCCCCTCACACCCATACACTCTCAGCCCCTCTCACACCTGTACGCTCTCAGCCCCTCCCACCTGTATGCTCTTAGCCCCCTCAGACCTCTAAACTCTCAGCCCCCCTCACATGTGTATATATGACACACACGTACACACACACAGGCATGTTAACACACACACACAGGCATGCACACACACAGGCATGTACACACACACACACAGGCATGTACACACACACACACAGGCATGCACACACACACAGGCAAGTACACACACACACATAGGCATGTACACACACATGCATGTACACACTCACACACAGGCATGTACACACATACAGGCATGTACACACACACACATGCATGGACACACACACACAGACATGTACACACACACACATGCATGTATACACACACACACAGGCATGTACACAAACACACACACACACATGCATGTACACACACGCACACACACACACACATGCATGTACACACACAAACACACAAGCATGTACACACAGAGACATGTACACACACAGCCACCCCCTCACTTGCACAGCACCAGTCTTTGTATACAAAATTGCAGTCAGTGACAGAGTTTCGGCACAAATAAAGAAGGTCACCAATTTAATGTGTTTTCCAGTAAGCATGTTCACAGGGATAGACTGACAGCACTGTGCAACACAGTTCTGACTAGTTCAGTGTGTTAACCCTCTGCTCAGTGGGACCCAAACTAAATTGACAGGTGCCCTTATGTAGCAACTGCTTGGAGTGCAGAGAAGAATGGAGCTCACCCCAGCTCTAGACATGTAATGGAAAAGGGAAAAGTCCTGGAAGTTTCACATCTCTGCAAAACCCCATAAGTGTCTGAATGCCTCAGCCCGAGCTCCAACCAGGCACCCCCCGCAATATGTTTCACCCCGCCCACAAAACTTAGTCATGGGGAACTCTCTCAGTTCTCTCAGTACTGCTCAGTGGGTACTTGTGAGGAGCTAATATTAAGACAGATTATTTTATTTATAATAAAAATAAATTTAATAATTTTAATAATTAAAAAATTTGATTAAAGGGGAGTTTACAATTTGTTTGGAGTTCTGCATTAGGATTTAACTAGAAAAGATATAGTAACCTTTGGCAGGATACCAGTACAAAAAGGAAGATATATATTTTTATCAATACCAGTTAAGATAATCTACTAAAAGATTGATATAATAATTTAGAAATGTTATTAAAAGCTCTTTAATTTAAACCGACTTGTAAATCAGGATAACTGACCTTGAAAACTGTACTCTTTTTATATTTAATGAAAAAAAAATGCATTGTAATGTATTAAAAACAATTTTCCTTTACTGTAACTTTGTATGTTTAAAATATTCAGTATGGCTGCTATTCCAGGACTGCCAGATTATGGAAAGAGCTGACAATGCTGTATTGCATAATATATTGCTAGTTACTGTCATGTGCCTATTGCAGTTCACTGAACTCAAAAAATGTGTAGACTGTTCCATCGGTTTAAATCTTCAACCTGACAAGGTACATTTATACAATAGAAAGAGAGGCCAGATCTAGTTTCGCAGTTGAAAAGAATACAAAATAGACTAGAGAATGGCAATCCGGTAGTGTGTGTGTGAACTGATAACCCATACAACAGACTGAAACAATATGATATGTCAGGTCAGATTCAACTGAGCCCCAAAGATATAATGCAATTGTAAAAGTTTATTTTCTGCCAATGCAAAATCAGTTAGGAATGAGCGTGACAAATAGATGGGTAAAGAGGCAAATCCATGCTTGCCTAAACAGTTGTTTTGCTAAAATCCATGCAGCCTTAGCACATATTTAAAGTGAAGATTTGGTATTTTTACCACTTCAGCTCCGGAAGACTTTACCCCCTTCATGACCAGGTCATTTTGATACTATTCGGTACTGTGCTACTTTAACGAGAAGAAGAGAACAGGTTGGGACTTTGAATGAGACTACTCGGTACTGTGCGACTTTAACTGGCAATTGCGCAGTCATGCAACAATGTACCTAAATTAAATTTATATAATTTTTTCACACAAATAGAGCTTTCTTTTGGTGGCATTTGATCAACACTGGGTTTTTTATTTTTTATTATCTAAACTGAAAATTTAGAAAAATAAATAAAATATTTTACCGGTACTTTCTGCTATAAAACTTATTCAATAAATCAAAAAAATAATAGAATTTCTTCATAAATTTAGAAAATGTATTCTGCTACATGTCTGGTAAAAAAAAATCCAATACATTATATGACTTGGTTTGCGTGAAAGTTATAGCGCCTACAAATGATAGTATTTATACTGGATTTAGATGTTTTTTTCCCTAGTAATGGCAGCGATCAGTGACAGTCACACATGTGCGGTGCAAATTGAAGCTCCGTTTTCACAGTTAATTGACAAAGTAGTTGTTCAGTTTTTCCGGTCAGTTTTTGTTCAGGATCAGGTCAGGTTTGCATCAGTATCAGATCAGATTTACATCAGGAGAGGATTTTATCTTGTTCAAAACTGAATGGCATGTTCCCATAGAAGTCAATGGGCCTGAATTCGCAACTGAGCCAGACTGCACAGTTTAGAAAATTGACAGGACTCATGTGAATTGGATGTGGTTCAAAATGCATCCAATTCACATATGTGTGAACCTAGCCTCAAAGTGGGACTGTGATAGTGCGACAAACAATCGGACAGTAACTGCCACTTTGTGGGAACTGACTAACTGCCACTAACATCTCCAGTGACACTAATACAGTGATCAGTTCTAATAATATACACTGTCAATGTACTAATGACACTGGCTGTGAAGGGGTTAACATCTAGGCAATAAAGTGGTTAGGTGTGTGACTAATAATGTGTAATGTGCGTAATATGTACTGCTTTTTACTACAGATTGAATTGTTTCTTTTCCCTGCTTTTCAGGGAAAAGAAACAAAGCGATTGTTCCCTCTGTACAGAGCCCTATGTTGATTGTCAACACAGGGTTCTGGGTCCTGATTCGACACAGCCGATCAGCAGATCCCGGTCATGATCCATTGGCTGGGATCTGCAGACACATTCCCACTGTGTCAAATCACAGGGGAGTAGGTATCGGGGGCGCGTGCCCGAAACAGGTATATGTACTGTGGCGGGACGGAAAGTAGCTGGGACTATTATAGAAATATTCATTGCAACTAAGCAGTACCCTAAAAGATTGATGTTTTGTCTTGAATTCCTCCTAAAAATTTGTAGTGCACAGGCTGTGCCTAGACATTGACATTCCTTGAGACTCATAACTCCGGGGGACTGCCCTATCATAAGGAAGCAAACCTCTGCTCTTTCATCAAGATGGATGCTTTAACACACATACACTGTGTGAAACATGGCTTTCAAAGTTATTGACCTCTTAACACCGGCGCCTTCTCCCAGCCCTTTAAGAGGTTTCTGACGACGGGAGGCCAGGTGAGCTTTGTGATCATGTGACCATGCTGATTAGCTGTCACATCGATCACATGATCAGAAAGCTCTTCATCGCAAGTAGAGATAAGGGGCTTTCCATTAGCCGCAGGCAACTGTGCCATAAGCATGCAGGGTGCGCGCTCTTGGCACAGTTTGGTTTACATAGTGGTACGCATATACACGGCTGCTCTGCGTTAAGGGGTTAATGGGGAAAAGATCAGCTGAAGAGAGCCTATAGAAAAAAAAATGCTGGGGACTGGTTCTTGGTACGTTGCTTGCTTTTTGAGGGCTAAGCATTCACATTGCAATTCAATTAATTTAATGGCACTCAGACTTTTAAAAAATGGTCTGGAGATGCATACTAGCAGCAGAGCCTATTTGCCCATATTTTCTGTTTTCCATCTAAGCATGTATTGTAGCAGTCTACCCTGCTTCCTATTATTAGTTATCTGGTGATCTGGGGACACCCCTTTTGCCTACCTGTTTGTAATAAAGGAGACACATTCCCAAACACATCTACTGTTGCGGTCTGTCACATATAGAAAACTGAATCCATCAAAGTGCATAAACCAGTAAGCCAGATTCAAAGTTGTACAGCAAGCAGAGAAATAGAATGTTATGCAGGTCAAACTTCAGGAAACCGACCAACCCACTCCACATCTGAGCAATTCTCTGGAATTTGACTTCAATAGATTACACAGAAACCAGATCATGGCCATTTGAGTGGAGTTTCTGACTTCAGCACGGTTGCCATGATTGTTCGATAGTATTAGCAGGTTATTTCAGAATGATTTCACTTAAACAGTAACTCCACTTTTGTTGAAATAAAAAACAATCCCATCTGAAATCAATGTACATTGCATGTATTTTAGCAAACTTTGCTGCAGAGTCCTACCTGTTCTGCTCTGAAGAAACAACCGTTTCTAAATGGGGTGACTTTTTCATTATTAATCAGCTGATGCACTTGTGCACTTGTAATGTGTAAATGGGGAAATTACAGGGTCTGCATCCCTTTAGAAGTGATTTACCCTTTGGAAATATCTCACCGGGAACGGTAATGGGAACGGTATAGTTGTGCAAAAAAACTACAAAAAAAAATGTTTTACTTACCAGAAATAGCGGTTGCTATGCGGAAGTCCCTTATCTGCCTCTTCATCCCCTGCGGTGGATCTTCTTCCTTCTTCCTCTTCTTCCTTGTCCTACACTGTCTTCGTGTGAATGGGGCGTGCTGCCTTCTGGGAACTGTGTGTATCCCAGAGAGCAGCCGGCCCATTCACAAAACGCTGCGCTGCTCGCGCATGCGCAGTAGAAAACGGGCAGTGAAGCTGAGGATGAGGATGGCGGCGTTGGGAGCTGCCAGTGCCAAGGGATCGGCCTGGGGGGGGCTGACATTGCGGGCGAGTAGGACAGGTAAGTGTCCTTATTAAAAGTCAGCAGCTACAGTATTTGTAGCTGCTGACTTTAAAAAAAAAATTGTGGGTGGAACCCCCCTTTAATGACAGCACAGATTTTTGCAGAAATAGTCACTAGCACTAGCATGAATACTGGAGAACACTTGCGGTAACATGCACAGTATTACTTGCAAAAACAGGTTTAATAACACCTGCAGAAACCGGCATGTTTGCCACTTTACATGGCACAGGAGTGAGTAGGCAGTACAATTAGGCCAGACAGCACAGAGAGATTGCAGATCTTGAACAAAGATATACAGTGATACATGTCTTCAGCTCAACAAGGCACAATACAGTCAAAGCCTACATTACCTGGACCATATCCATTGGAGGGGTGTCTGACTGGCAGGGTGGCATCCCAAGTGAACAGGTCCTCAAATGCCCTGTACACACGACTGGGTTTTCCGACGGGAAAACTGCGAGGAGAGCTTTTGGCCGGGAAAACCGGCCGTGTGTATGCTCCCTCGCAGCATACACACGAAAACTGCCAAACCCGCCAGCCAAAAAAAAGAGAACCAGCTCTCTTTTTTTCCGTCGGGATTCTGACATTTTTGTCAGTTTTCCTGTGGGGAAAAACTCCGATGGAGCATAAACACGGTTGGGATTCCCGAGGAAAAGCTCTCATCTGAGTATTCCCGACAGGAAAACCGATCGTCTGTACAGGAGAAAAGTAGAGAGCAGGTTCTCGGTTTTCCCCTCGGGATTTCCAACGGACCTTTTCCCGTCGGGAATCCCGGTCGTGTGTACAGGGCATTAGTCAACTCCAAAGACTGGTAGATCTATCAGCACTGCCCCAACCAAGATGCCCGCAGAAGGTCACTGGGGGTACAGCATCTAATTGGACAGCTGCTCCCCTGGTGACACCTATGGAGGCTTCAGGCAAACATCATTCCCTAAAGACTCCATTCCATTCACAAGGGGGCAAGGTGCCACCTTCTGGGTGTGGAGTTAGAACTATACCCGCACTCATACAGAATGTCTCTAGGTTGCTACAGTATGTTACATTGAATTTTACATAAATTGAGAGCACTGCAGGTAATTTTAAACAACATTCAATTACAATACGATTTGTGTAGCAATTGTATAGGCTATATTATAGTTTAATTATTTTTTTTCTATATTTTTCCCTATGAAAATGGAGTTACCATTTAAATACAACAAACCTTTGAATAATAAATATTGCAAGGTATTTATATAAGCTGTACAGAGGTGAGCTTGTACGTAAGCTATATTAGTCACCTTTGCAAACTGTTATATTGTTATTATATTTGTTTTTCTTACTGTACCCTGTGAAAAGTGTTGTACTAAACACTCTTCTAGTGTGATAGGTGTAGTAATAAAAGTGAGCAAGGACATGTAGTGGCAAAGTTAATTTCTACCACTTTTTGAATTCAACATGTCTCTGAACAATTTTCTTAAAGAGGAAGTAAAGCCAAATGTAAAAAAAAAAAAAAAAAACCCTGCAAAAGAAAGGCATAATGAGCTAGTATGCATAGCATACTAGCTCGTTATGAATGACTTACCTGAGATCGAAGCCCCCGCAGCGGTCCTCGGTCACCTCCGCCGCCGCCACCATCTTGCCTCGATGTCCTCTCACTGCCGTCAGTGTATCGCCGCTCCGACACTGTGATTGGCCAGAGCGGCGATGACATCACACGCATGCGCGCTCGGGCTGGCAAGATCCCATTCAGAAAACTGGCAATGATGCCATGTGACGTCATCGGCGCTGTGTTTACAGCAAATATCTCCTTAACCGTGTAGGTTAAGGAGATATTTCTTGCACCTACAGGTAAGCCTTAATCTAGGCTTACCTGTAGGTGCAAGTTGTCAACGTGGGTTTACAACCACTTTAATAAAGGTGCCAGGGACTCACCAGCTCGAACAAACCCTTCCAGCATTTTTGTGTCTTCGCATTTATACATTGTTTTTCATAAACTGTCATTGATGATTTATGAATTAATAATGGGGTTTACAATCTGTGTATATGTCAACCAGGTGGGTAAGGTAGAAACACTTACAACTCAATGCCAGACAGCTTAAATGCACAGTTGAAGTACATATACAGTATGTGAGATGTTATACCTGACAAAGAATATGATTTTTTTCAGTCTGAGAATAGCAAAGTCCTGCCAGACACAGCCAGGTTGGTGACCTCACATGCACTATTTAGCCAAAAGTATTGGGACACCTGCCTTTACACGCACATGAACTTGATGACATCCCAATCTTAGTCCATAGGGTTCAATATTGAGTTGGCCCACCCTTTGCAGCTATAACAGCTGCAACTCTTCTGGGAAGGCTGTCCATAAGGTTTAGGAATGTGTCTATGGGAATGTTTGACCATTCTTTCAGAAGCGCATTTGTGAGGTCAGGCACTGATGTTGGACGAGAAGGCCTGGCTCACAGTCTCTGCTCTAATTAATCCCAAAGGTGTTCTACTGGATTGAGGTCAGGACTCTGTGCAGGCCAGTCAAGTTCTTCCACCCCAACCTCGCTCATCCATGTCTAAGGGGCCAAGCCCAACCCCTAAAAAAAAACCCACACCATAATCCCCCCTCTACCAAATGATTTGGACCAGTGCACAAAGCAAAGAAAAGCCCATAAACAGATGGATGAGCGAGTTTTGGGGGGGGGAGAGGAACTTGACTGGCCTGCACAGAGTCCTGACCTCAACCCGATAGAACACCTTTGGGATGAATTAGAGTGGAGACTGCGTCTTCTCGCCCAACATCAGTGCCTGACTTCACAAATGCACTTCTGGAAGAATGGTCAAACATTCCCATAGACACACTCCTAAACCATGTGGACAGCCTTCCCAGAAGTTTTGAAGATGTTATAGCTGCAAAGGGTGGTCCAACTCAATATTAAACCCTACAGACTAAGACTGGGATGCCATTAAAGTTCATGTTTGTGTAAAGGCAGACGGCCTAAAACTTTTGGCAATATAGTGTATATATAGTGCAATATAGTGAATCTCCACTGCAGTTAAGCAATAGAGCCAGGTCTCCCTTTCTCCATCCTGTAACAAGGAAAATAAATAGAAGCAGCACACTAAGGTTATATGCAAATGTTGCCAGCAAATGTGTCTTTAGTATACATCATCGGTGCCTAGTGCTAACCTCTATTAGTAGTGATGAGCCGAACACCCCCGGGTTCGGTTCGCACCAGAACCCGCGAACGGACCGAAAGTTCGTACGAACATTAGAACCCTATTAAATACAATGGATGCGAACGTTCGAATTCTAAAGTGCTAATTATAACAACTATTATGCATGTTATTGTCCTAAAAAGGGTTTGGGAACCCGGGTTCTGCACCAGGGGACATGTATCAATGCAAAAAGAAGTTTTAAAAACGGTCGTTTTTCGGGAGCAGTCATTTTAATGATGCGTAAAGTGAAAAAAAAAAAGTCAAATATTCCTTTAAATATCGTACCTGGGGGGTGTCTAAAGTATGCCTGTGAAGTGCCACGTGTTTCCCGTGTTTAGAACTGTCCCTGCACAAAATGACACTTCTAAAGGAAAAAAAAGCCATTTAAAACTGCTTGCGGCTTTAATGTAATGTCTGGTCCCGGTAATATGGATGACAATCTTTAAGAAAAATGGCATAGCTACCCCATGACCCCCCCCCCCCCTACCCCAGCCCATTACCAGCCCCTTTGGGTCTTGTATGGATATTAAGGGGAACCCCGCACATAAAATAAAAAAGGCCCTATATACTCTGAACAGCCGTATACAGGCGGTGCATACAAGACAGGGACTGTAGGTTTGTTCTTATGTAGAATCTGTTTGTAATTTTGAACAGGTACATTGTTTAAGTGTAGCTCCAGCCCAAAAATCTATTTTTAAACTTTTTGGAAAACATAGGTAAGGGTTATCACCCCTGTAACATTTGTTTTGCTGTCTGTGCCCCTGTTCAGAACATTTCACCTCACTTTCCGTCCCAATGACAACTGTTTTTGAAATGTGGTGTTTTTCTTGAAACAAGGATTGCTGATAAAGCATCAGTACAGAGGAGACACCTTTCTCCCATATTAATTCTTACAGGAGAGAATTTTCCTTCCAAGGGGTAGATTTCCTCTCACTTCCTGTTGTCTTCTTGCGTTTGCAAGTAGGAGTCGTTTGTAAGTTGGATGTTTGAAAGTAGGGACCTGCCGTATATACTCTGCAGAAATAGGCCCCTTAGTTGTTGGTGTTGGCACAACACTGTAAGCACTCACAGTTACTCTTGGTTGGTGCTGGAACGCCCTGCTGTCAACTATTATATCAGGAATTGTAATTACATATAATTGTTGAACAGTGGTAGTAAAAATTGGGCCTTTGATGGTGGTGCTGGTGCCACAACACTGTAAGCCCTGACAGTTACTCTTGGTGGGTGCAGGAATGGGCCCTGCTGTGAATTATTAGATCAAGAATTGTAATTACATGCCCCTGTTGAACAGGGGCTGAAAAATTGGGCCTTTCGTGGTGGTTGTGGTGGTGGTGGTGTTGCCACAACACTGTAAGCCCTCAGAGTTACTCTTGGTGGGTGCAGGAATGGGCCCTGCTGTGAATTATTAGATCAAGAATTGTAATTACATGCCCCTTTTGAACAGGGGCTGAAAAATTGGGCCTTTCGTGGTGGTGGTGGTGGTGGCGTTGCCACAACACTGTAAGCCCTCAGAGTTACTCTTGGTGGGTGCAGCAATGGGCCCTGCTGTGAATTATTAGATCAAGAATTGTAATTACATGCCCCTGTTGAACAGGGGCTGAAAAATTGGGCCTTAGGCACTGGTGGCACAACACTACAACCCCTCACAGATACTGTACTTGGAGCACAGCAATGAGCCCTGTTGCAAAGTATTGCTTCAAAAATTGTAATGACACGCCCCTGTTAAACAGGGGCTGAAAAATTGGGCCTTAGGCACTGGTGCCACAACACTCCAACCCCTCACAGATACTGTACTTGGAGCACAGCAATGAGCCCTATGGCAAATTATTGCTAAAAAAATTGTAATTACACGCCCCTGTAAAACAGGGGCTGAAAAATTGGGCCTTAGCCACTGGTGGCGGCACCCATAAACAAAAATGATCTTCCAAGCTATCATCATCAATCGTATCATTGAGGACTCGGAGGAGGAGGATAGCCAGTCAACATAACAGCACAGGCACTCAGCATCAGCATCAGTCTTGAAGGGATGTGACATGTTAAAATCAATTAGTCTGTTATATCAGCATCAGGTGTGTGGTAGCTGGTGGTGATCCAAGACTGGTTCATCTTGATGAAAGTCAGTCGATCAACCGAGTCGGTGGACAGGCGCACCCTGTGATCCGTGACAAATCCTCCAGCAGCACTGAATGTGCGTTCCGAAAGAACGCTGGATGCAGGACAGGCCAGTAGCTCAATTGCATACTGTGCAAGCTCTGGCCAGTGATCCATCCTCAAGACCCAGTAAGCCAGAGGATTTTCGGTGGGGAAGGTGTCCAAGTCTGACCTTGCCCCTAGATATTCCTGCACCATGTTTATCAGACGCTGGCGATGGTTGCTGGAACCGATCATACTTTGGGGCTGCGGACTAAAGAATTGTCTGAACGCATCGGTCAGACGGCCACCTTCCCCACCGCTCCTTCTTTGACTGGCCGAAGCCTCAGCAACTCGTTGTCCAGGACCAGGAGTTTGTAACCTCCCAGTCTCTGGGAACGCGTTGCACAGACCTTTCTGCAAGGCCTCCCGGAGTTGTCTCATCCTCTGCTCCCTCTGCGACGGTAACATAAGGTCCGCAACCTTACCCTTGTACCGTGGATCAAGGAGAGTGGCCAGCCAGTAATGGTCCCTCTCCTTGATCCGAAGAATACGAGGATCCTTCCGCAGACTTTGCAGGATCAGGGAGGCCATGCAGCGTAGGTTTGCTGAAGCATTCGCTCTGGAGTCCTCTGGGTCACTAAGGACGACATGATCCGCAGCCACCTCCTCCCAGCCACGTACAAGTCCACTGGTTTCTTGGGACTGTAAATCATCCCTAAAAGACTGCTGCTGATGATGCTGAGTGCCAGCCTCCACCTCCATGCTGACACAATCCTCCTCCTCCTCCTCCTCTTCCTGTGCGATGGGTGGGACAGAAGGAACACTGTCTGGGTAAAGGGGGCCTTGAGAGGCAAGGAAGTCCTCCTCTTCCTGCCTCTGTTCTGCCTCAAGTGCCCTGTCCATTATTCCACGCAGCGTGTGCTCCAACAGGTGGACAAGAGGTACAGTGTCACTGATGCATGCACTGTCACTGCTCACCATCCTCGTGGCCTCCTCAAATGGTGCCAGGACAGTGCATGCATCCCTGATCATGCCCCACTGGCGTGGAGAAAAAAAACCAAGCTCCCCTGACCCTGTCCTGGTGCTGTAGTCGCACAGGTACTCATTGATGGCCCTCTGCTGCGTGTGCAGCCGCTGCAGCATGGCCAACGTTGAGTTCCACCTGGTGGGCATGTCACATATAAGGCGGTTCTTGGGCAGGTTCAACTCCTTTTGCAGCTCAGCCAGGCGAGCACTGGCATTATAAGATCTGCGGAAATGCACACAGACTTTCCTGGCCTGCCTCAGGACATCCTGTAAGCCCGGGTACCTGCCCAAGAACCGCTGCACCACCAGGTTAAGGACGTGAGCCACACAGGGCACATGGGTCAGTTGTCCCTGTCGGAGGGCGGAGAGGAGGTTGGTGCCATTGTCGCAAACCACCATTCCTGGCTTAAGCTGGCGTGGCGTCAACCACCTCTCGGCCTGGCCCTGCAGAGCAGACAGGACCTCTGCCCCAGTGTGGCTTCTGTCCCCCAAACACACCAGCGCAAGCACGGCATGGCATCTTTTTGCCTGCGTACTTGCGTAGCCCCTTGAACGGCTACGGAGCACCGCTGGTTCAGAGGACAAACCACAGGAAGAGGCCATGGAGGAAGAAGAAGAGGAGGGGGTGGAGGAGAGAGGTGTGTCACAACCAGTAGTAGCATTTTGGAGGCGTGGCGGTGGAACAACCTCCAACACTACTGCACCTTGTCCTGCATCCTTCCCAGCTGCCAAAAGAGTGACCCAATGGGCCGTGAAAGAAAGGTAACGTCCCTGTCCATGCCTGCTGGACCATGAGTCAGCGGTAATATGCACCTTACCGCTGACCGCCCTGTCCAGCGAGGCCAAGACATTGCCTTCCACATGCCGGTAGAGAGCCGGAATAGCCTTCCGTGAGAAAAAGTGGCGTTTGGGAACCTGCCACTGAGGAACCGCACATTGCACAAACTCACGGAAGGGGGCCGAGTCTACCAACAGAAAAGGCAGCAGTTGAAGCGCTAGCAATTTAGCCAAGCTAGCATTCAACCGCTGGGCATGTGGATGGCTGGGAGTGAACTTCTTTCGACGGTCCAGCAGCTGGGGCAGGGAAATTTGCCTGCTAGAATCGGACGTCGGTGTACTGCTAGCAGAGTGGCCGCAACTACTTGGCTGTGACACACCTAATTCTACACCTTCATTCCTCTCAGTGCATGTTTCAGAGAGGACTGAAGTTATAGTGGGGTTGGAGATCCCAGCTGATGCGGTGCAAGGAGAGGTCCGCTTTGTTCTTTGGTGTGGGTCTTTGAGGTAGGCTTGCCAACGAGCTGCATGGCAGGTCAACATATGTCTGGTCAGGCATGTGGTACCCAAGCGGCTGATGTTTTGGCCACGCGATATACGCTTGAGACATATGTTGCAAACAGCAGCTGTGCGATCTGATGCACTAGCCTCAAAAAAGGCCCACACCAAAGAACTTTTTGAATGACGGGCAGAGGCAGCGCCCTGCACAGGCGGAGCTCTGCGGTGTGATTCCGTCGGTGTACTGCCCTTACGCTGGCCACCAAAGGGCATCCTGCCTCGTTGGAGATGTGCCTCCTCCTCATCCTCCTCCTCCTCCTCTCTCCTATTAGGCACCCACGTGGAGTCAGTGACCTCATCATCCCCTCCCTCCTCATCACTGGAGCCAATCTGGCAGTATGCTGCAGCTGCTGGAACATGACTGCCAGATTGGTGTCCTTCTTGAGCATGCCCTCTGTCTGCTCTCACGCTACTGCCTTCCTGTAGCTGGGTTTCATCATCAGACCCTTCGAAACGCTGGGCATCCTCCTGGAGCATGTACCCAACACTGTGCTCAAACAGTTCGGGGGACTCCTCAGGAGGAGGACATGGTGGGTCTAGGGAAGGAGTGACTGATGATGAGTCTGACATTGATACCAGGGAAGAGGACGCTTTGGCAGCTGCTTTGCCAGTACCCTGAGCCTGGGTGAGAGAGGATGAGGAGGAGGAGGAGGGCTTGGTCATCCACTCTACCAAGTCTTCGGCATGATGTGGCTCAACATGTCCAGCTGCCGAAAAGAAGGACAAGCGTGTTTCCAATGGCCATGTGCTGATGACAATGCACCGCGTCCACGACCAGCACTGTTGCCCCCAGACACAGAGCCTGCTTGCCCTCTTTTATTGCCTCCTGACTGTCTGCCTCTCCTTGTTTGCCTTCCAGACATTCTAATAGATGGCCTGCAGGGAGATGGGAAAAAAGCAATAAGGGCTACCTTCAGGTGTCCTTCTCTGTCCCTTTACGTAAGGATTTCTAAATATGGTTGAGGATGATTGCTTTTGCACAGAATAGCACAACGACAATTTCCCTGACTGTCCAAAAAACAAGGATTTCAAAGATGGTTAATGAGGAATGCTTTAGCACACTATAGCACAAGGAGAATTTCCCTCACTGTCCTTCCCTGTCCCTAGAAACAAGGATTATCACAGTGAAAGAAACTGACACTCTTCCTACCTATAGTTTTCTGTCCCTAGAAAAAATGTTTTTTTAAAGATGGTTGATGATCAATGCTTTAGCACACTATAGCACAAGGAGAATTTCCCTCACTGTCCTTCCCTGTCCCTAGAAACAAGGATTATCACAGTGAAAGAAACTGACACTCTTCCTACCTATAGTTTTCTGTCCCTAGAAAAAATGTTTTTTTAAAGCTGATTGATGATCAATGCTTTAGCACACAATAGCACAAGTAGAATTTCCCTCACTGTCCTTCCCTGTCCCTAGAAACAAGGATTATCACAGTGAAAGAAACTGACACTCTTCCTACCTATAGTTTTCTGTCCCTAGAAAAAAAGTTTTTTTAAAGATGGATGATGATCAATGCTTTAGCACCCTATAGCACAAGGAGAATTTCCCTCACTGTCCTTCCCTGTCCCTAGAAACAAGGATTATCACAGTGAAAGAAACTGACACTCTTCCTACCTATAGTTTTCTGTCCCTAGAAAAAATGTTTTTTTAAAGATGGTTGATGATCAATGCTTTAGCACACTATAGCACAAGTAGAATTTCCCTCACTGTCCTTCCCTGTCCCTAGAAACAAGGATTATCACAGTGAAAGAAACTGACACTCTTCCTACCTATAGTTTTCTGTCCCTAGAAAAAATGTTTTTTTTAAAGCTGATTGATGATCAATGCTTTAGCACACTATAGCACAAGGAGAATTTCCCTCACTGTCCTTCCCTGTCCCTAGAAACAAGGATTATCACAGTGAAATAAACTGACACTCTTCCTACCTATAGTTTTCTGTCCCTAGAAAAAATGTTTTTTTAAAGCTGATTGATGATCAATGCTTTAGCACACTATAGCACAAGTAGAATTTCCCTCACTGTCCTTCCCTGTCCCTAGAAACAAGGATTATCACAGTGAAAGAAACTGACACTCTTCCTACCTATAGTTTTCTGTCCCTAGAAAAAATGTTTTTTTAAAGCTGATTGATGATCAATGCTTTAGCACACTATAGCACAAGTAGAATTTCCCTCACTGTCCTTCCCTGTCCCTAGAAACAAGGATTATCACAGTGAAAGAAACTGACACTCTTCCTACCTATAGTTTTCTGTCCCTAGAAAAAATGTTTTTTTAAAGATGGTTGATGATCAATGCTTTAGCACACTATAGCACAAGGAGAATTTCCCTCACTGTCCTTCCCTGTCCCTAGAAACAAGGATTATCACAGTGAAAGAAACTGACACTCTTCCTACCTATAGTTTTCTATCCCTAGAAAAAATGTTTTTTTAAAGCTGATTGATGATCAATGCTTTAGCACACTATAGCACAAGTAGAATTTCCCTCACTGTCCTTCCCTGTCCCTAGAAACAAGGATTATCACAGTGAAAGAAACTGACACTCTTCCTACCTATAGTTTTCTGTCCCTAGAAAAAATGTTTTTTTTAAAGCTGATTGATGATCAATGCTTTAGCACACTATAGCACAAGGAGAATTTCCCTCACTGTCCTTCCCTGTCCCTAGAAACAAGGATTATCACAGTGAAAGAAACTGACACTCTTCCTACCTATAGTTTTCTGTCCCTAGAAAAAATGTTTTTTTAAAGCTGATTGATGATCAATGCTTTAGCACACTATAGCACAAGTAGAATTTCCCTCACTGTCCTTCCCTGTCCCTAGAAACAAGGATTATCACAGTGAAAGAAACTGACACTCTTCCTACCTATAGTTTTCTGTCCCTAGAAAAAATGTTTTTTTAAAGCTGATTGATGATCAATGCTTTAGCACACTATAGCACAAGTAGAATTTCCCTCACTGTCCTTCCCTGTCCCTAGAAACAAGGATTATCACAGTGAAAGAAACTGACACTCTTCCTACCTATAGTTTTCTGTCCCTAGAAAAAATGTTTTTTTAAAGCTGATTGATGATCAATGCTTTAGCACACTATAGCACAAGTAGAATTTCCCTCACTGTCCTTCCCTGTCCCTAGAAACAAGGATTATCACAGTGAAAGAAACTGACACTCTTCCTACCTATAGTTTTCTGTCCCTAGAAAAAATGTTTTTTTAAAGCTGATTGATGATCAATGCTTTAGCACACTATAGCACAAGTAGAATTTCCCTCACTGTCCTTCCCTGTCCCTAGAAACAAGGATTATCACAGTGAAAGAAACTGACACTCTTCCTACCTATAGTTTTCTGTCCCTAGAAAAAATGTTTTTTTAAAGCTGATTGATGATCAATGCTTTAGCACACTATAGCACAAGTAGAATTTCCCTCACTGTCCTTCCCTGTCCCTAGAAACAAGGATTATCACAGTGAAAGAAACTGACACTCTTCCTACCTATAGTTTTCTGTCCCTAGAAAAAATGTTTTTTTAAAGATGGTTGATGATCAATGCTTTAGCACACTATAGCACAAGGAGAATTTCCCTCACTGTCCTTCCCTGTCCCTAGAAACAAGGATTATCACAGTGAAAGAAACTGACACTCTTCCTACCTATAGTTTTCTGTCCCTAGAAAAAATGTTTTTTTAAAGCTGATTGATGATCAATGCTTTAGCACACTATAGCACAAGTAGAATTTTCCTCACTGTCCTTCCCTGTCCCTACAAACAAGGATTATCACAGTGAAAGAAACTGACACTCTTCCTACCTATAGTTTTCTGTCCCTAGAAAAAATGTTTTTTTAAAGCTGATTGATGATCAATGCTTTAGCACACTATAGCACAAGGAGAATTTCCCTCACTGTCCTTCCCTGTCTCTAGAAACAAGGATTCGCACAGTAAAACACACTGACACTCTCCCTACCTATCCTTCTCTTTCCCTAAACTAAAGGAATCCAGGTTAAGCAAGAAAAAATAAATGTCACTGTCCCTGCCTATGCTTCTCTTTCCCTGCTCCGGAACACACTACACTAGGCCGCCGTGCTGGCGGCCTTTTATAGTGTGGGGCGTGTACTAAACACCCTCAGCAATAATTGGCCACAGGCATCCTGCCTGTGGCCAATCATTGCTCTCCTCGCTGCCGGCGCTGTGATTGGCCAAGCATGCGGGGTCACAGTGCATGCTTGGCCAATCACAGCGCCTGGATGACACTGCGATGGCGTAGTGCATTGTGGGCCGTTCGCGTCACTCGAATTAGGCGCGAACGGCCTAAATCGTTCGATCTTCGTCGAACGATCGAACAGCCGATGTTCGAGTCGAACGTATGTTCGACTCGAACACCGAGCTCATCCCTATCTATTAGAGTTCAACTGTATGGAGGATCACAGGAAGCCAATGGAAGGTCAAATTTGTCTATTTAAGCTAAGTATACACTAGTAGGTTTTTCAAACTAACATTCATATGAATATTCTCAGTGCATTGAACGGCTTGAAAAATGTAGTTCGAAACCAGTTCAAAATTGTATTTGTTTTTTACATTTATATTTTGTAATGAATTGACTTTACTGAATAAAAAACACTTACACTGTTAGAAATTTGATGTTAGAAAAAAATGTTTCATCTTGAGCATCGATTTTCCTGTTGCTGTGGTCAAAAATGAACGTTGATTAAAAAAAAATCAAACATTTTTAAAACAACAAATTTCGAACAAAAATCTACTAGTATATATTCAGTTTTAGACCAGCTGCATTCAAAATAATGTGCTCCTTTTTTTATATAAAATACAAAACACATAAATAACTGCATTAACCACTTCAGCCCCGGAAGAATTTACTCCCCTCCTGACCGGGCCATACGGTACTGCGTCGCTTTAACTGACAATTGCGCGATTGTTTCCCACAAATAGAGCTTTCTTTTGGAGGTATTTGATCACCTCTGCAGTTTTTATTTATTGCGCTATAAACAAAAAAAGACAGACAATTTTGAAAAAACACCATATTTTTTATTTTTTGCTATAATAAATATCCCCAATTAAAAAAAACAACTAATTTCTTCATCAGTTTAGATGAATATATACTCTTCTACATATTTTTGGTAAAATAAGCGTATATTGTTTGGTTTGTGCAAAAGTTATAGCGTCTACAAACTATGGGAAAGATTTATGGCATTTTTATTATTATTATTTTTCTTGTTTTACTAGTAATGGCAGTGATCTGTGATTTTTAGCGGTACTGCGACATTGCAGGGGAAAGATCGTACACTTTTTTGGAACCATTGACATTTATACAGCGATCAGTGCTATAAATATGCACTGATTACTGTGTAAATGTCACTGGCAGGGAATGGGTTAACACTAGGGGGTGATCAAGGGGTTAAATGTGTTCCCTCGTGAGTGATTCTAAGTGTGGGGGGAGGGGACTGACTGGGGGAGGAGACGTATCGTTGTTCCTACTTAGTAGGAACACACAATCTGTCTACTGTCCCCTGACAGAACAGGGATTTGTGTGTTTACACACACAAATCCGGGCTCTTGCTCTTGTGCGTGCATTCGCGGGCCTGCTATGGCTCTTAAAGGGGCCGACGTACCTATACGGCGGTTTGCGTAGCGGTGCCATTCTGCCACCATATATATGTATGTGAGGCACTCGGGAAGTGGTTAAGTGGCGTCTTATATATTCAGCTTTAAAAAAAATATGACAATTGCAACATAAAAACCAATAGCCATAAAGCTTCTTTTTTTTAAATCTTTTTCCCCTGGTGCACAGATCTCTGCATTCTTGTATTTATTTTATTTATGTTTTTTAGTTGCCCTTGGGACACTATGGGATAGATTTACTGAAGGCAAATAGACTGAACTTTGCAAGTGCAGATGCGCTCATTTTCCCAAGAGCTTAGTGAATGTGGTGAAGCTTCACTTTATAAAGAATGCCCAATCAGGTGCAAAGAAAATAAAAATAAAAAACATTTTATTCACTTTGTTTTGGGCAAAATGAGTGCAACTGCACTTGCAATGAGCACAGTTTAGTTGCTCAAAGTAAATCAAACCCTATATCACTCTGACGCTAAAAAGTCTCACTTTTTAGGCCCCTTTCACACTGAGGCGTATTTCAGGCGTTTTAGCGCTAAAAATAGCGCATAAATAACGCCTGAAATACTCCTGCCTCAGCATTCTCAATGTGAAAGCCCGAGGGCTTTCACACTGAGGCGATGCGCTGGCAGGAGAGAAAAAAATCTCCTGCAAGCCGCATCTTTGGAGCGGTGAAGGAGCGGTGTGTATACCGCTCCTTCCCATTGAAATCAATGGGACACTGCGGTAATACCGCCCGCAAACCGTGGCTGTAGCTGCAGTTTGAGGGCAGTATTAACCCTTTTTCGGGCACTAGTTTATAACTGCACCGCTAGCGGCCGAATATCACGGTAAATACAACGGTATAGCGCCGCTAAAAATCGCGCCGCTATACCGCCACCGCACATGCCCGCCCCAGTGTGAAAGGGGCCTTACTTTTTGTATTTGGTGTATCATAGACCATCATTGTGGTCTCATGTGGAAGACCGGTGGTCACTTACTACCGTTTTATATGTACAGTATGTTAAAAAGCTGTGCTGGAATGTACAGAATTAACAAAAATGACTGAAACATACTGGACAATAACAGATCTCCCTGACTTGCTAAATTTGGCATTGCATAAAATTTTAAAGTGTGATGATTTATTAATGCACATATTTTGTGAAACTAGGCTAAACTTTAGTAGTAGTTTAACTTTGCATAAACTTTATTGAAGATTTGCCTTTGGGACTTAACTATAGACTATTTACTATAACTGTTGTTATATAAAATAGCCAGCAAACTGGACTAAAATGAGAAAAGTGATATATAAAAATTCATAAAATGTAGTTTGACTGAAGGGTATACTCATACAGGGCAAGGAACATATGTTTGTCTGTCCCCATGCTTTCTTCTCCTAATGGGCCAAAAGGCTTTCCAGAGAGAAACTGATACTGAAAACGACTGAAGCATCACAGAACAGTTACAGCTGTCTGCAATAATTTTTGGCTTATTAACCCCTTCCATACCGGGCCATAGCAAAATGACGCCGGCAGGAACCCTCTTTCCCTCCGGGTGGACGTCATATGATGTCCTGGGTTTGAGGGGGGATATCTGAATGATGCCTGCAGCTAGAGGCATCATTCAGATATCCTTTTTTTCAGCCGGCGTACCATAAGAAGGATCATAGCGGCGGTTCCGCCGCTTGATTGTTTTTATGGGCGGCGGGACGGGACATCACCCCCCTCCCGCCGCCATCCGGTGCTTCTCCGGGCTCTCCCGTGCGATCGGGGACCCGGAGAGAATCGTCGGCGCCGGTGGTGGGTCACGTGATGAGCATAGAGATGACTGGTGACCAGATGGTCACCAGTCATCTCTATGATCGTCGGAGGCCCGGGCACGATGTGATGATGTCACGCTCGGGTCCTCAAATGTAAACAAAGCCGCCATTGCGGCTGTAAGTATTAGATCGTGAAAAAAATTTCACTGATCTCATGCTTTCCAGCCTGGAGGAGAGATGTGGGGTCTTAATGACCCCGCATCTCTCCATAAAGAGGACCTGTCACACACATTCCTATTACAAGGAATAAAAGTGATCAAAAAAAAAAAGTGTAAAAAAAAAAAGTTAAAATAAAAAAATAAGTAAAAAATAAATAAAAATAATACATTGTTTTTTTTAAAACGCCCGTCCCCAGTAGCTCGCGCTTAGAAGCGAACACACACGTAAGTCCCGCCCGCATATGTAAACATCGTTCAAACCACACATGTGAGGTATCGCCGTGTGCGTTAGAGCACATGCAACAATTCTAGCACTAGACCTCCTCTGTAACTCTAACCTGGTAACCTGTAAAAAATGTCAAAGCGTCGCCTATGGAGATTTTTAAGTACCGAAGTTTGGCGCCATTCCATGAGTGTGCGCAATTTTAAAGCGTGACATGTTAGGTATCTTTTTACTCGGCGTAACATATGCTTTCATATTTTACAAAAAAATTGGGCTAACTTTACTGTTTTGTTATTTTTTAATTCATGAAACCATTTTTTTCCCCAAAAAAAAGGCGTTTGAAAAATTATTGCGCAAATACCGTGCAAGATAAAAAGTTGCAACGAAAAAAACATATATAATGTTTGGGGGTTCTGAGTAATTTTCTAGCAAAAGAATGATGATTTGTACATGTAGGAGAGAAGTGCCAGAATAGGCCCTATATTGAAGTGGTATAAAAAGCCCTGAATGGAAGTGGTTAAAGGAGAACAGAAACTCTGCAGAGTGCATGTCTGTACTGTAACCATTTGATGTATATCAGGATCATAAACCAGGATTTATGTTTTGGTGCTCATGTATACAAGACCTTTATATGTGAAAGGTCTTTATATGTGAAATGTGGATGTTATGTACAGTACCTTAACCACCTCAATACAGGGCACACAGATCCACGGTCCTGCTCTGTTACTGGGCAATCGTGGGTGCCCGGCGGACATCGCGGCTGCCGGGCACGCGCATCGGATCCCCAGTGACGCGGCGGGCGCCCCCTGGTGGGCCGAGAAGGCGAGGACGTCACATGGCGCCCGCCCAGAACAAGAGCTGCACCATCCAGTCATCATTTGACGGCCGGCGGGCGGTAAGTGGTTAAAGTTGAACTATCAATAACTTTACAAGTCTGGATGCTAAATTCTTGTTATGTCACAATACACAAACAGTATATTTATATAAAAAAAGATGTATCTTAAGGCCACTTTTACATGATCGGCCTGCTTGGATCCGCCTGTCTGTTTTTCAGGCAGAACCGAGTGGGCCACCCATTGACTTCTATGGGCAGGTGGATGTCAGCGGAGATGTCTCTCCTGCCATCCGATCCGACAAGACCCGCTCAAAACAGACGGATGGAACGTATAGAATCTGATGAAAATGGACAGGCTGTCCATTTTCATCTGATCTCCCCATAGAGAACAGCGGGGCTCTGACAGTTCCATCCCTGCACAGTGAGCAGAGACAGACCTGTCATCCCCCTGCTCAGCGGGGATCAATGGAGCGATCACCCACTGAGCTAGCGGAGTTCATCCAGTGGATCCGCCCTGTATGAAAGGGGCCTTACAGTGTAACTAAAGGCAAACCTTTTTTTGTTTTGGATAGAGTGGAGGGGGACTTAAAGACCTGTCAGTTTTTATTGCTGTTGGTGCCTCCGTTTGGGAGATTCACCCTCTCTATTTGTCCTGTTCATCATTAGCATCATCATTGAAAGTAAATAAATATCCCAAATTTTGGGTAGACACGAGAACAGTAAGGGAGGGGAAATGGAGACACTGGTTCTGGAGACCCTGGTTACACGCTGGTATTTCCTCTCACTTCCTATTTTGGCTATGGAACAGGAAGTAAAGGGGAATATTCCCTATTGAACACAGATGAAAAAAAAAAAACCTGAGAAGGGATATACCTTTCCTATGCTCCATCATAAAAATAAAAATAAAAAAAAAGATTTGCCTTTAGTTGCACTTTCAAAACGCAATCCGAGGCTAGAATCCAAGGCGAGTAAATGTTTCTAGGCCGAGAAGAGCAGTCTGATACTGCTGAAGGCAGCAAGTAGCATTTTGTAAGGCTTCCCACAAATAGGCAATTGTTTTTTTTCGATTAGCCAGTAGGCTGATTGAAGAAGAACAAACAGATTTCCCTATTCATACAAGGTGGATAGAGGAATCCTCCCAAATGTGCTATTGAATTCATACAGCAGGTCCTCCTCCTCTGTCAGAATACACTGAACAGCACTGCAGCTGATTGGCTGCAGCCTCTGGTGGAGTGAAAATTTTCCAACATTCCTGTTCAACAGAGGTCAATTGTTAGGTCTACTTCTGTTGAGCAGGAACGACCAAATGGATCGAAATTTGGTTGGTCCCTGATGAACCTGCCAAATTTAGATCCATCTATGGCCAGCTTAAAGTCTCCTCTAGTGATCACACACGTTACATTATAACACAAAGCCAGAAGGTGAGAGGCAACAGCAGGTGGGCTAATCTGTGTAGAAAAACTATAAAGATAGTTCTGGCCTTGGGGGACAAAAGAAGATAAAAGCATAGGCAGAAGAACGTTGATGACTTGAGAGGAACTGTGATGTCTTGATTGTCTTGTGCTGGACAGTTTTTCCTGGACAGTATGCTGTATATCTATGCAATATAAGCACATTTCATTACATTCAACGGGAAGTTGAACAGAAAAAAACGAATAGCGTGTACCAGGGACAATTAGAAAAATTTAAAAGAATGGGATTCTGCAAGATCAGTCGTAGGAAAACAAGCAAAAAAAATGCTCAGGGGAGAACGGTGCTTAGGCTCACTATGCACATTACTGGACTATACAATTTTTGCATAATCTCTTTGTAATTTATTGAAACTGAGGTTCTACCTAAACGATCTATTTTAGGTGTATACAATTAGGTAGGCCCTTGTATTTCATAGATGCTCAAATGCAAGTGATTGTGCAATATGATTGTATCAGGTTTGGTCAACTTTACCCAGGTGGGGTCTTTTAATCAATTTCAACCTGACCACTAACTGCTTGAGCCGTATCTGTATGTATAGAATATCTGAATAATAATCTCCACGTTTTTAGAAACAAGAATCCAATAAATCTCAAATGCTTAAACAGCCCTGACCCAAATACTTTGTCCTTCATAAATTATAAAAAAAAAAGTAATAGCTGAAATAAATTTGTGTTTCACACAACAAAATAAGGAGGAAAATGGATAGCATGTTAAGTAAAATGTTTCATAATATCTGCAGTATATATTTAAATTACATGAGTTCTGGGATCTGGGGATATCATTTATCACTTATGCTCCATGCTGCTGTCAAATTCTGAACAAACTGCAAATAGATATCCTAGAAATAAACTGGGTTACTTGTCATGACCACTGCAGACTATAGTTAGTTATTTTAGAATGAAGCTTATGTTGACATTTCTGTCTAGCAATGGATAAACGTACTTGCAGAACATACTTTTGGGTGCCTCGCAGGACTTGTGGAATCTTAAGACAAGCCAAAGGGCATCCAAGTATAGCTCGCAGAGGCACATAGGCTGAAATACATTTGTTATATTTAGTTCAGGGTCCTGTCACTACAGATAATGACTTATTTTTCTTTAAAAAAAACATATGAAGTAACAATTTTTAATATATTTGTATAAAAAAGTCAGTCTATAGTAGGACAACATAGTACAAGGGTCCTTTGGTACCAAGGGGACTATTTCTACTAGATGTTGATCAGATGGCTAATTTTACCCCTCCCACAGTCACATAGACCTGGATATGGCTTACTACTACTTAGCAGTCAATTGGTACACAGTGCAAATTTTTACTTGGCCAGTAATTGAAGCAGACATGGGATAGCTGCAGCATCACACCAATGCTTTAGCATAGCAGTGAGCATGTGTGTTATACCGGCATGATGCCTGCAGCTACAGGCCTCATTCCGGTATGTTTTTTGTTTTTGTTTTTTTTTAGCCAATGTTGCTCTTTGTTGTAAAAGCGATCCTAGCAGCTAATTAGCCACTGGATGGCTTTTATAGGTGGTGAAAGGGGGTCCTACCTCCTGCAGCAGTTCTGCCAGCTGACCATAGAGATGACCGAGGACTGGAACATCCCTGATCATCTCTATGGTCTAAGAAACCCCAGATGGGATAGGAGACGAAACGCATCGGGAGTACTCCATTGTTGCCACATTTCTTTGCAAAGCAATTTTATATCAACTTAAATGTAAGTGTTCCTACTACATTAAATTTTGATACATAATACAGAGTTACGCTATGTGGCCTTTTCTTTTCTCCATTTTATGATATATACCCATCCATATCCATTGGGAATCTCCCGGACCACTACTGCTTATGAGATTATCTGCTAAGGAGTCACCTTTCTTCTGTGGTTTATTTCTCTCTGCTGACGTTTTGGCCACTTCCAGCACAGCAACTTGCAGCATATAAGATTGTCCAGGTTCCATTGTGGTTCCACCACATAAAGCCCGTTTGACCCATTGAACATATGTTCTCTCGGGTTCAAACTATCTGGTAAGCTCCTTACCTATCGGTGGTGGTTCTCTTCATCTCTTCACCTTCACCACTTTTTTAGTTTGAAGCTCTCACCAAGTTTTGAACTTTATCATTATTATAATTTGGTCACCTCAAGGACACACAGTTGCACAAGTTTGCACTTGTATTTCTATATACAGATATTCTGTGTACTTTATGAGGACATTTATAATTTTACTGTTTATATTCATTATTTGAGCACTTCACCTATTTATGTCTATTGACATTCTTTCATCATTAGTTTTTGATTAGCGCTACACTTTTTGTTTCCACATTACTACTATTTGTCTAATTGTCGTGTTAGCAGCTTATCCAGAGGGCAGCGCGGAATTATTTTGTATGCTAAGAAGCTGGAAGCAACAAGTATTTCATCACCTATGGTTTACTCAGGATGTAAGCAAGCCATTACTGGCTTTGGAATGCATTGGATTTTGGTTTGATCTGATGCTTTTAACCCCCTCAGCGGTAATCCCGAGTCAGGCTCGGGGTGAGTTTTTCATGCTAAGAGCGGTAACCCCAAGCCAGACTCGGGATTGCATTGCAGGATACAGGGAGAGTTACTTACCTTGTTCCCTGGATCCTGCGATGTCCTCCCGCAGTGTGTGCAAACTGTCTCCTCGCTCGATTCACACTGCCGAGTCCCGAGCTCCATTCCCTGCGACGTTGGCGGAGTTCAGCGCCAAATTCAAAAAGTGAAACATACAGTATAGATACAGTATACTGTAATCTTACAGATTACAGTACTGTATCAAATAATTACACACCCCCTTTGTCCCTAGTGGTCTGTCCAGTGTCCTGCATGCAGTTTTATATTATAAAAACTGTTCTTTCTGCCTGGAAACTGGAGATTGTCCATAGCAACCAAAAAGTGTCCCTTTATGTCAAAAGTGGTTTCAGACCAGCTAGAAAACAGCGATAATAAATTAGAATCACTTGCAGAATTGACAGCGATTTGTGGGGAAATTCGTCATCAAACACTAAATCTAATGACAGCGACAATTCTGCAACTGAGCAAATTTCAGTGTTTTTGATTTGATTACATTATTGGATAATTTTTATTATAATTACATTACTATTTGTTATAATTATTTATAGTTATTTATTATATTATAATTTATGATTTTGTGTTTCAAACTTTATCATACCCGGGATGTCTACTAGACTCTTGTTTGGTCAGGTTTAAGTAAGTAATTACTAAGAATTGCAGGCCTACAATACATAACACCAAATTTCCATGCAAAATAATTGTACCGCTTTTGGACATAATTCCAGACAGAATCATACCGCCAGGGAGGTTAAGGGCAGACCCTCTCAGTAAAGAGTACCTGTCACTGCCCATGCTAGCATCCCTTGTGATAGCAATAAAGTTGCAATAAAAAAAATTGCAATACCCATTTTATTCTCTAGGGCCTCTGCTTAAAAATAATATAATGTTCAGGGGTTCTAAGTAGTTTTTTAGCAAGTAAAAAGAGGTTTACAATATATATAAAAGTATCAGAATAGGTCTGGAGCTAAAGTGGTTTCCGGTATACACTCCAGCAATGAGCACATACAGAAAGTTCACAGGCAGGAGTTTGGAATTAGAATTGGAATAGGGAGGTGATAAAACTATTGTAAGTATAAAACATGAATATGTTCTACACAGAATTTACAGGACAAATGTTCAAATCCAGAATTAAAAATAGCATAAGAAGAAAAATAAACTCTTATAAAATTTCAGTTCAAGCTTACACTGTTTATACAAATGTTAGAATTCCCCTCTCAAGGTTTATTTTCTCAAGAACCATACGTCAAATAAAAAGTTCCTCTTTTCCAGTTCTAGCAATAAGTAATCTGATATTGCAAATGTTTAACACTGAGCACAATTAAAAATAAGTTTTGCCACAAGGCTCACTTTAGAGAAATGAGAAAAGAAACTTTCATTCACTGTATGATGTTGTTGCACTGAGTATTTAAGATGCTACTTGCAACACTGGTTGCAGGAACCCACTATAGCAGGAACTTCTCTGGTTCTTTAGAGAATGCTACCTGGGCAATATACACAAATTACTTTTTAGAATTAAAAAAAGAACTATAGATATATATTTTACAATGTGTAGTAGGCTTGTGAAAAAACGTTTCCACCAACAAGGTGTTTGGATCATCCGCCCTATACTGTTGAGGTGCTTTAGACTGAAACATACCATCCATGGGTATTTGTTCTGGTCAGCACTGGCCATTTGACACTTCAGACACCCAGTGAATAAAGCATTCACTTTCAGACCTGGTATGTAAATATGGCATTTAGTATTTAGTTCCTTGTCCTTTTGGAAATGCTTATTTGCACTACTACAAATTGTGAAATTGCGATGTGACTGTGGCAGGATCTTGTGAGCCATGTAGCATGTATTGTTGACTGTTATTTGTTACAAAATAAACACACCCGCACTTAGTCAAGGATTAGTAATTGTAAATCAGTTGATAAATTATCAGTATGCAAAGCTTGAAAAGCTGGTAATCATCATATTGTTGTCAAGCAAAGGAGGCATTTACAGTGACTTGAAAAAGTATTCACACCCCTTGAATTTTTCCATATTTTGTCATGTTACAACAAAAAACTTAAATGTTTTTTTTATTGGTATTGTATGTGATAGACCAACACAAAGTGGCACATAATTGTGAAGTGGAAGGAAACTGATAAATGGTTTTCAATGTTTTTTACAAATAAATATGTAAAAAAACGTGGCGTGCATTTGTATTCAGCCCCCCTGAGTCAATACCTTGTAGAGATGAAAGGGAGTGGTGCCTGCGCTGTGAAGGGGCAGGGAGGGTGGAAAAATGAAAGAAATGTAAACAAATATCACAGCCAATAAACAATATGTAAATCCAATGACTAATGGGTGGTCAAAATGCATTAACAATCATGGTATGAAATATAAACCAGTGAATCCAAAATCATAAGGCACGTGTAGCAAGTGCAACGAATAAATCAAAAGTGCACATAGTAAGTGTGTGTACACAATAGTGAAAGTCCAATAAATGAATAGTCCAGCAAAAGTGATGATAAGATGAAAAAAGTTTGTATATATAAGTGACTCCCACCACCGAGAGTAATAATATACACACTCAGTGCTGCAGGGTTCTTCACAGTGATACACCTCTGTGTCTACAAGCAGCTCACCGCACGGCTGTTAGGCAAACAGCATACACAGACCGCAGAGTGCAGATGGACTGTGAATTTTTCACGATATGGCAGTCTCCTTAATGTTGCTGCAATCCTCTCACTGGCATATAGAGGCCATGCATATGGACGTAAAGACAGAGAGAGCAGTCATAGCGTACCTCAGACGGGGAACCACATAGGGACAAACACCGAGCACACGTTAATGCACTCACTTGTTAAAGGGGAGCGTGGGCAAAACTCCACGAACGCCGAGTTTGTAAGCCCTCTGTGTGTATATGGCTCAGTATAGGTCCCTTTCTGTTACCAGGTCTTCAGTGGGATGGGTACTCGGTGGGTGATCTGAACTTTCCTCCACCCGACATTGTAGAATCACCTTTTCCTGCAATTAGAGCTGCAAGTCTTTTTTGGGGATGTCTCTACCAGCTTTGCACATCTAGAGAGTGACATTTTTGCTCATTCTTCTTTGCAAAATAGCTCAAGCTCTGTCAGATTGGATGGAGAGGAGAGTATCTGTCAACAGCAATTTTCAAGTTTGCCACAGATTCTCAATTGGATTTAGGTCTGGACTTTGAGTGGGCCATTCTAACACATGAATATGCTTTGATCTGGCTGGCCTGTATGGGTCCCACTCCAAAGTAACATGCTAAGACTGCTTATCTCCTTATTTGTGTCTACTATGTTTCCAGTTTAAATACAGAGAGGTGGGGCCCTCATCAGTCTGGACTTTATTCTCAAGCTACCCTAAAGCCTAGTACAAATGGGCTGAATGTCGGGGGGCATTGGCCTGTTCAACATAAACCGGTCTACATTCGGCCCATGTGTACTGCAGTCGTTCTAACTATCAATGTGAACTTATCTCAACAAGTTTTCCTTTAATACAGACCAGTGGAGTACACTATATCATTGCTAGCATCACTATATCAAGTAGGTCCATCTGGAAGTAGAAGACAGCCAGTATCATGGACAGGAATCAATGTCGCAGCAAACATTGTATCAGCCAGTGTTGGCAGAATAGTCCATGGATAGTTAAAAAGCCTAGTACACACATGCCGATGGTTGGGCGGCATTGGCCGGTTCAATAAAAACCAGCCGACATTCAGCCCGTGTGTACTGCAGCTGGAACCTGACAGAAGTCGGCCATTCTCCTGGCTACTGTCAAAGGGGCATGACTGAAAAAGGTCTGCCGACCGGCTCCCAATCAGGACTCTCATCTAATGGCTGAGAGCGCTAACTGGAGTTTTCAGGTGGGGGCTGTTCCCCTGTCAGAACACAATAGCACAGCAGGGGAGATCTCAGCTTGAAATCAGAGGGCAGTAGAAGAGAGGAGGTGGAACTACTATAGGCTGGCCAGTTTTAAACAAACCTCTTCTAAAAGAAAGGATTGCATTTATATCTATAAATCCATAGAAATAATATGGCAAATACGTCTCGTTAGAAGTACTAAGTCTATCAAAAATACAGTTATTCAATTAATAATAGATACTTCCATGGATAGTTAGTACAGCGGCTTCTTTTGCGCCTCTCAGTTTTTTTTTCCCATTCAACCCTGCTGGGTTGAATGGAAAAAAACTACTAGTGTGTACCAGGCTTAACAAACAGTAGATGCCTATTGACAAATCTCAGCTTGAAATCAGAGGGCAGTAGAAGAGAGGAGGTGGAACTACTATAGGCTGGCCAGTTTTAAACAAACCTCTTCTAAAATAAAGGATTGCATTTATATCCTTTAAGGCCCCGGGACTACGTTACCCAGAACCCCGTTCGGTACCCAGAGTGCAAATGGGCCACCGCAGAGACTCATGGGAGGGGCTATTTAAGAAGGAGGCGAGGCGGAGCTCGGCCTCTTTGGACACCGCGCTGCAAGCAACAGTTTCTTCCTGTGCGGATCTGCTGCGGTGCAAGGCCTGAAGCCTGGGGCCTTGGGCAACTTCCAAAGAGCCTTCCACCCCACTGCGGAGCCTGGGTGGCACCGGACTTGTCGAGTGAGGACATCAGAACGATCGGGGACCCGATCGTTGCAGACGCTGTGTGCGGAGACACAGCAGGTGGAAGTCCCGGACTGGGATCGCGTCCGGAGTGGTGAGCGAGCACTTGCTCAAACCAATAGACTGTACCGTGTTTAGGCCTATAGACTGCCTTGGCCCACCTATCGTTGTTTGTTGTCCCATTAGGAGACCAGTAGCAGGACAGAGTAAAATGGTCTCCAGTATAGTGTTCTTTGAGACCGCCTACTTGTGGATTACAAATTCTATTTCATCAAGTGCACCACCGAAAGTTTGCATGCAAAGAAATAACCAGTGAAAAGACTGAGATTTCTTCTATGTCAGACCTGACCAGGGAGGGGAGATAGAATATTGTTTAGTGCGCCACAGGGCACGTACACCATAATAGCTGCGCGCGGTGGGTTACCGCGCTGGGCCATTGTTGTGTGCTACACCTATTGCTGCAGGGCTCTGTAAGCAAGTTGCATGTGTTCTGTTCTGCCTATACTTTTGATATAAAAGTAAAGCTGTTGCATTTGATCTCTTGCCTCAGTGTGTTGTCTTAATACAAAAGAGATTGCCCCTTGCAATATTACTGAATGTGATATAAGTTTAACCCTAGACTAACTGTACCAGAGTGGGTCGAGTAAGATTGCCGGGGGTTGGCGGTGCTGTATACAGGGCCCGAAATCAAACCAGTGTCTCTCTTAACTGGGGGTAGTGCTACATCTATAAATACATAGAAATAATATGACAAATACGTCTAGTTAGAAGTACTAAGTCTATCAAAAATACAGTTATTCAATTAATAATAGATACGGTACTTTCATTCTATTCTTTGCTATATAAATGCAACAGATGTACCATCTAAAAAAAAAAATTCAATTAAAAAAAGTAAAAAGAAGAATTATGATGTCTGTGGAATATGATAATGAGTTGCTATTATGCAATATACATGACATTCTATACTGTATGTGCAACAAGGAGCATTCCATTCTGCCCAATCATATTTCTGTTGACTAAAGTAAGATTCGCGAATACAAATTCTAACTGGCTGCTGCAATTTTCACATTTCTTTTTCATATAAATGAAAAAAAAAAAAGAGTTTGGCACACTGCAAGCAAACATCTTGGCTCCTTTATACTATGCATGTGATGTGCAGAGGCTGTAATGAATATCATAGAACATCAAAAGATACACTAGCAGGAAACACTGTGTAATAACCAAAGGCAATTAACTTTGACCTAGTTTTTCATTTGTAATATAACTACCTAGGTTTAATTATCTAGCTGCTTTTTTTTTTTTTTTTACAGTTTTACGCTAACCGGAGCCAGCTATTACCTTGTCATAAATTTTTAATATATAAATAAAGGATCATAAAGGACAAAACAAATTAAAGGGGAACAAAACACCTGTGTGAGAAGGCACTTATGGGTGCAGCTATTCCCAGATTCATGTACTACTGCAAATTCTGAAGCAGTGACGCTAAAGCTATTCATTAGTCAATGCCCTAGACCAGGGGTCTTCAAACTATGGCCCTCCAGTTGTTCAGGAACTACAATTCCCATCATGTCTAGCCGTGTCTGTGAATGTCAGAGTTTTACAATGCCTTATGGGATGTGTAGTTCTGCAACAGCTGGAGGGCCGTAGTTTGAAGATCCCTGCCCTAGACCTATGATGCAAGTAAGCGAATGGCTGCTTTAACCAATGCTTTGGTTCAGGAGTTATTATCCGACAGCCTTTAATCACATTCACATTTTTAATGCATGTTGGATCTGATGAGATAACTGCAGATGTAATTAAAAATGTAGGCTTCAAAACCTTTGATATAACAAGCTCTATGTATAGCCTGCAAATGGAAGGGCTTTGACCTCTATGAGGTTATTTTAAGATCTCTGTGTTCTACTGATGACATTTCCCTTCACTTCTGGAGTTAGGGAAGCAAAAAGAAGTGAAATAAATTTTCCCCAAAGAGGGGCAAGTTCACATTTTAGTTGTTTGCAGAATATTGTTCCCATTGGTAGATTTTCTCCAAACTCTTAGCCCACGTTCACACTGGGGCTGCGGGAGTGAAGCCTGCGAGTTCAGCTGAAATCGCACGATTTCACTCCCGCTGGCAGTCCCGATTTCGGCCGCGATTTCAAAGACATCTGAAACAGATGTCAATGTAAATCGCGGCTGAAATCGCAAAAAGTAGTACAAAAACTACTTTTTGTAATCGGTGCAGCGCCGCCAATGGCACCGATTAGGACGGTGCCATTGGCCGAAATTTGCGGCAAATTTCACCGATTTGACATGCGATTTGACATGTCAAATCGCATGTCAAATCGTACCTGTGTGAACCAGGGCTTAAGGCCCGTACACACGGTCTGACTTTTTGCCAACAAACTTCAAAATGAGCATGTTTTTCAAAAAATCCGACCGTGTGTACGCTCCATCGGACAAACTTTTTCGGTTTTCATCTAACAAAAGTTCGCTCTGCAAACGGACAAACTTTTTGGCAACAAAAGTCCGATGGTGCAAAGTCCTATCGTTTGTGTACAGAAATCCATCTGACTTTTGTCCGAGGTACAAATACGCATGCCCAGAACCAATATTAAAATCGACCAACAATAGCAAAAGTTGACCAAAGGGTGGCGGTAAAGAGCAGAAAAGAGCAGAAAAACCACGTGATGTTGGGAAAGTTTTGGGAAAGTTTGCAGAAAAGTCAGAGCGTGTGTATGCTATGGGTGTGCCCGGCCAACTCCCTTCAGACAAAAATCCACGGAAAAGTTTGTTTGAAGTCCGACCGTGTGTACGAGGCTTTACTTTTAGAACAACTTTAACATTTTAATTTTATGTCTCAATGACTATGGTTACTAGGATTAATAGAGGAGCCAATCTTCCCAGAGGAGACACAGACCATAATAAAAAAATATTAGCTTTAAGAAGAAGTCTCAGTATATTTTATTTATCCTGTTCCACACTAGACAAAGTGCATGTCTTTATATGTGCAGTACATCTAGTGCTGGCAAGGTTAACAGTGTTCCCATCACCCATCACCACTACCGCTCTCTGAATTCAGTGTTCTGAAGGAGATTAATAATTGATGAGAGCACTGTTTGGCACCAGGTACTTGCCCCAGGTCAGAGCCATCACAGCACAGAGCGAGGGGGCATGTAACAGCAGATGGGGTAAAAGCAAGCTCTGTCTGAACTCCACAATACAGAAGGAATGCAGGAGGAGGGGTGTGTCAGCCTGATTTTCTAAGTAGAACACATTAGGGGACTATTGACAGCAAAAGAAATACCCATAAATATGGCTCTCTGACAGGGAAGGAGCTGTTGCCCCTTAAACCTCAGACATATGAACAAAGCATATCCATATATACTGTAGTGTGTACTTGTCTCAATTAAGAGCTCTACCTGTCATTTTTGTCTGCTGCCATGTGCCTCTGCTATCAGCATGAATTACTTCTGACAAGTTTTCCTGACACCAAGATAAAAATGGTGACAGGGGAGGGACCTCCAGCAGATTGGCAGTCTCAGCTTTGTTCCTGTGTGCTGTGTAAAAGTGCATATAAACAGTAACTATGAACTCCTCTTATTTGTTTCTGTTTTGGTCTGTTACATATGCTACTGACAGTGTTTTATTATATCTGTTTGTCAAGGGCAATAATAAAACTACCTCTTAAACTTGTCAGAAATCTTTTGAGCAAATAACTTTCTATGCGCTCTGCCACTGTTGCACTGTTCTAGCTTAGCATTGTTCCCAGCTTTTTCTCTTAACTACAGAGCATCTTCCACTTTTCTTTGAAGACGAGGGTGTTGGAGTTGGTAGTTCTGTCCTAGGGTGACAATGTTGCTCCGAATAGATAGAGTAAAGTGAGTAATGACCCAACGACAGTGTGTTTCTTGTAGGATTAACAGGTGAAAATAAAGGAAATAAGCCTGAAAAAAATGTCACTGCATTAAAGGATTGGAAAGATGTAATGTATACACATTTTGTTCTTGGATATACATTAGATACTGTATGTCTTAGGACCTTCCAGTGGCATACAGTCTGGAATTAAGGCAAACTGGCTCATAGAGTAAGCTTATAAATCCTTCATCCAATTGGGTTGATGTACTAAAACTGGAGAGTGCAAAATCTGGTGCAGCTGTGCATGGTAGCCAGCTTCTAACTTCAGCTTGTTCAATTAAGTTTTGACAATAAACCAAGACCCTGATTGGTTTCTATGCAAAGCTGCACCAGATTTTGCACTCTCTAAAGCTTTGCCCTATCAGGGCACAGGTATTCACTGGTTGTTAAGGAGCGGGCCGGGAAGCGGACCACGATGGCCTTAGCAACAGATGAGTTATCAGCTGTCAAAGGGCTTCCCCGCTGGCAATAGAATGAAACAAAACAAAAAAACATTGCTGGCAATAGAATTTTTTTTTAAATACGGTGTAGGGGTCCCCCCCCCATTCTAGACCCTTGGGTCTGGTATGGATTTTCAGAGGAACCCCCACACCAACATTTTTAAAAATGGCATGAGGTCCCCCCAAAATCCATACCAGACCCTTATCCGAGCATGCAGCCTGGCAGGCCAGAAAAGAGGGGAGACGAGCGAGCGCCCACCCCCTCCTGAACCATACCAGGCCACATGCCCTCAACATGAGGGGGTGCTTTAAGGCAGGGAGGCTATGCCCCCCTTACCTCAAAGCACCTTGTCCCCATGATAATGGGGACAAGGGCCTCTTCTCCACAAACCTGGGATGTGGTTGCGGGGGTCTATGGGCAGGGTGCTTATCAGAATCTGGAAGCCCCCAAATCCTGCCCCCCATGTGAATGAGAATGGGGTACATTGTACCCCCCTTTAGACTGTATGCTCGGATAAGGGTCTGGTATGGATTTGGGGGGGGGGGGCACGCCATTTTTTAAAATATTTTTTTCCATTCCTGGCAATAGTATTGTATTGCTGGAAATGTAAATGTCATTTGTTTTCTTTATAAATGTCAGTTTTGCTATAGCAAGTTGTATACACTGTAAGATGTGCCACTTTACAGGCAGACTAAGGGGACCCCCCAGACACTATATTTAAAATAATTTTTCATTTTTATTATTTCACTTAAGCACTTAAAAACGATCTTTTTTTAAAAAAAAAATTGTCCCCCAGGGCAGTAACCGAGCCCCCATAACCTTATTTTGACCAATTACTTACATATAAGCCTACAAAATGGGGACTTTTGATTTTTCAAGTTCGGGTCCCATTGACTTTAATAGGGTTCGCGGTTCGGGTCTGACATTTTTTAAATGTTCAGGAGTTTTGGTGCAAACCGAACCGGGGGATGTTCGACCAAACTCTTTTAAACACACATCAGATATTTTGGGTCTTGAAGCATAATGGAGTTCACCATTTACCACAGCTACATTTAAACCCATCTCAACATCAAAGCCCTTTTTTCAAGAAATTCCTGAAAGTAATGACAGTGATCATTTTCCCGTTGTATAGTTTTAAATTAAACATTGTCATTTTAATTATAGTATGCAATATTAACATCATCAGCTCATTCAGACTCATTGAAGCAAAAGTAGGCAAGCTGCCCACTAAATAAACAATCAACATTTTATGTAAGTAGCTGATATCCTACTATGCGGTTCAAGAAAAGTAAGCATGTACATATGTGCATATCAAAGTTGCCAACATTTTCAATTATTTAAAGGAACACTAATCCTAGTTGTTCCCCCTTATATGACTCTTGAAATTACTTATACCTTTCAATGCTATGTAGATTATACTAAGGAGAGTTGACAATCTCCTCTGCAGCAAGGGGCGTAGATGCTATGTCATGGCCGTGAAAGGGCTATTATTGAGCGCACAGTTGCATTTGAAATATTTTTTTGTGGGGTTAGTATGCACAACAGAGAAGACTCTCTAAACTTACGTACTGTTAACATTTACACAGGTAGAAAAGTAGAAAGAATATTTGTGGTTAGCACATCTCACAGTGTTGTTGTGTTGGATTTGATTCCCACCCAGGAAATCTGCATGGAGTTTGTATAACATGGTTTCCCTGTGGATCATCCTTTTTTCCCATTGTCTAAATAAGTATTGGTAGGAAAAATTGCTACCTCCAGAACTGACTCTGGAAAGTGGTTGTATGACTGGGACATGAATGTTATATACTAAGCTACTTGGTTGACAGATTAGTTTATATACAGGTACTCCTTAATGTGCTGTGACTTTTTTGATACCATTCTCTACTAATATTAGGAAAATCCAGGAAGCAATAATCAAAAAGAGACAAACCTTCTCACTCTCACATACAAGAATAAAGCGTAATCAGGGCCAGCATTAGGAGGAGCAAGAAAAGGATGTTCAAGAAGTTAGTGGAGCATTATGTTAAACATAAGGCCAAGGAAAATAAATTCTGATGGCCAGAAAGTACAGGTTTGCTTTTGGTCTGAGGTAGCATGATGATCCACTGATGGGAGCTCTGAGAGGAGAATGAGATATGAGGGGTGAGATATTTTGGTTACATAGTAGATTGCGCTGCTATCAATATAGCCAATCAAGAGCCGGGACCCCTGTGGAGAGAGAGACAGCGCGTCCCCGCGGAGGATATGAACAGGCTCAGTTTTAGGCAGACCTGATCGGAAAGCTACGTGGCCTTCTTTGGGTGGCTGGTGTCTATTTTCATTTATATATCCCCTTCTGGATTATCTGGTTCCATTGTTGCACCGCTTGACTGCCCTCACACCATCTGTGGATACAAGCGCATTTGACCTTCGGTAATTCAGAGGTCCACCATATCTGGTAAGAATATTGACTTGGTGGAGCAACAGTGAACATTCAGTGGATTTGAATTGTATTTCTCTTCACGAGGTGTCACCGCCTTCTACTGTTGAGAATTCATTGGCTTCTTTATATATGTTTATGGACTCATTTGCTTATTGCGCTGCACTCTTTTTACTTTTTTACCCAAACATACCAACCATGACATTACTGGCCGGGAGTTTGCATGCTCTCCTGTGCTTGAGTGGGTTTCCTCCTACACTCAAAAGACATGCTGGTAGGTTAATTGTATACTGTCTAAATTGGCTTAGTATGTGTATGTATGAATGTGAGTTAGGGACCTTAGACTGTAAGTTCCATGAGGACTAATGTGAAACTGTATTATACTGTATATGTAAAGCACTTCATAAATTGCCAGCACTATAGAAATACCAATAATAAATTTAAAACAAATAAATAAATAAACATGGCAGTCACACTTACATTACAAAGGTCGTATGTGTACGTAACATACAATGGCATACTCCAGGTGGCCAATCTTTGTATGTTTCGTAGTACATTAAATACCCCAGACTTTCCAACGCTATACACTGTGCTGTACATTGCATGTTCCAGGCTGCTCCACTTTGTACTCTGTTCTGTAAAGGACAGAGCCTGTGTTTACCACACCTGGACACTGTATTGTACATGACATGATCTGGACCGCTTCACTCGAATGCTGTATGTTACATACTTTGGAAAAAGCCACCCTTGCACTATGCATGACATACTTCAGGCTACCCCATTTTGCACATTATGCTGTTTGTGACATACTCTGGACTGCTCCATTTCATGCATTTTGCTATATAGGACACATCCTCTTTGAATACTGCATTGTATGAGACATATTTCAGTCTTCCCTAGTCTGTATGATGTGTAATAAATTACATTCTCCTCACCATTCCTCTTTAAATGCTGTGCTATGTGTTATATAGTCCATATGGTTAATAATCACAGTTTTGTCATATTGCTAGACAGAAGTTATTGGTACCACAGAGACTTCTAAATTCTACCCAATGGACAGGCACACATTTGCCTGTTTGTATAAAAAAAATCTAATGTACAATAAGAAAGTTTTTATTTTTATGTTCATTGACATTTTTTTACATCAGTGTTTTCTTTGTTTGCAAGCGTCCTTAGCTGAAAATTCAATCACACAGGAGCACAGAAGAAAACAATATGCACATTATGACAGCAGTGGGTGGAAATATACCAATGTTTAATGAAAACAAGCAGTAACCACTGACAAGGAACCCATCCTGGCATTTAAAATGTAGCATCATTCTTGCTCTGTAAAGCCATTATAAATCCATCCTCACCAATGCCAAAAAGGTGGTTTGTTAGCAATGGTGGAAAATCCCACTGTAAGTGTTTGAAGTTATACAGTATATTGTAAGTGGAACAGTCTCAACCGGTATTAGTAGTGGTAAACTATGCAAGAGACAGAGACACCTAGGAACTGCTGTTTATTTGCTGGCTTTCTGAATAAAGGTGCATGTCCCCTGCATCTTTATGTTTCAATGCAGGAGGGCTTTGTATAGCATAAAGATAACAAACAACATCCAAGCCACTAACTAAACTTGGGCCAGTCCCTGACTAATAGGATGCCCCTTATACAGCCATCATTGTGCTGGTGTCTGGACCGTCAGGCCGCCAGTGTACAGCGTCACATCTCCACTGCTCCACTCAGCAGTCATTGGTATTGTGTGTTCACCCCGCCCCCCGTTGCTTACTATCTCGCGGTTCCAGACCAGAGCCACGAGGTAAGCCGTGACATCACGTGCACACCCCTGCCCCCTGCTGTATTTTATCGCAGTGGTGATCACCAATTGAGAGCCCGGAGCCGTGTGGTATGACTCCAAGACTCCCGGCTCAGCTCTTGTCCACTGCAGCTTGTTACCTTCTGATCCCTGCCTGCCACAAGGTATGTGGGGTGTTTACAGGGGCACTCTGATGGGCACATTTTCCTATAAGGGGCACACTGATGGGCACATTTAATTTAAGGTTCACTCTGATTGGCACAACAAAATGTGCCCATCAGAGTACCCCTTAACATTAAATATGCCCATCAGAGTTCCCCTTAACATAAAATGTGCCCATCAGCATGCCCCTTATTTTATGTTAAGGGGCACACTGATGGCCATATTTAATGTTAGCACTCTGATGAGCACATTTTATGTTAAGGGGCACTCTGATGGGCACATTTTATGTTAAGGGGCATGTTGATGGGCACATTTTATGTTCAGGGGCACTCTGTGCCCATTAGCCTGCCCCATAACATAAATGTACCCATCAGAGTGTCCCTTAACATAAAATAAGCTGATGGGCACATTTTATGTTAAAAGGGCATGCTGATGGGTACATTTTATGTTAAGGGCACACTGATTGGCACATATGTTAGTGGGGGCACAGTGATGGGCACATTTTATGTTAAACAGGCACGCTGATAGGCACATATTATGTTAAGGGGGCATGCTGATGGGGACACCTGATGTAAGGTGGCACTGTGATGGGGATGCCTGATGTAAAGGGGCACTCTGATGGGGACACCAGATGTAAAGGGGCACTCTGATGGGGACACCTGATGTAAAAAGGCACTCTGATGGGAAGACCTGATGTAAAGAGGCACTCTGATGGAGGCACCTGATGTAAAGAGGCACTCTGATGGGGGCACCTGATGTAAAGAGGCACTCTGATGGAGGCACCTGATGTAAAGAGGCACTCTGATGTGGGCACCTGATGTAAAGAGGCACTCTGATGGGGACACCTGATATAAAGGGGCACTCTGATGGGAACACCTGATGTAAAGAGGAACTCTGATGGGGGCACCCTATTTAAAGAGGCACACTGTTGGGGGCACCTGATGTAAAGAGGCACTCTGGTGGGGGCACCTGATGTAAAGGAGCACTTTGATGGGCATACCTGATGTGATGGAGACACCTGATGCAAAGGGGCACTCTGATGACGGTACATAATGTAAGGGGACACTCTGATGGGGACAAATGATGTAAGGGGGCACACTTATGGGAGACACCAGATGTAAGGGGTATTTCTGATGAAGAAACCTAGTGTAAGCGGGCACTCTGATGGGAATACCTGATGTAAGGGGGCACTATGATGCGGACACCCGATATAAGAGGATACTCTGATGGTGGCAATTGATTTATGGGGGTAGTCTGATGGGGGCACCCAATGTAATGAATTACTGTGGTAGAGGCTCCTGATGTAAGGGTGAACACTAATGGGGACATTTACATTTACAGAGTATTAGGAGAGTGTTTGGAGGAAACTGTAATAAAAGCGCCAGAGAGCACGGCTTGCGCCAAAAAAAGGAAAGTAGACACGTACAATCTTTCATGGCACAGACTTGTGATTCGGACCTCGGACAAAAAATGTTTTGTTACCAGACCTCCTTGAATTTTAATTCACTTCCCTGCCCTAATAGGTCCCCTAAAGCAAATAAGCAGCTATTGTATCTTTTAGTGCTCTGTCAGCAAGAAGCTGGGAGATCATTAGTTAGCTCACATACTGTATACTAAGGCATATGGACAGCTGAGGCTAATTAAGAGGTTAATAAAGAGGGTCTGGCTACCAGGTGAGATGTGGATCCAGGAATAGAGGTTTATCCAGGAATAGAGGTTCCTGGACTCTCTTTATATGTGTTTTTCCCATTCTTTGGAATAGAGGTTTATTCCCACCCAAAGCTCTACAACGTCCCTGGGTTCCAAAACCCAGATCAGAATCCGATTAAGATCTCAGAAAACAAAAAGTTTGTTTTGTTCACATCAGTCACAAACCCTGGAGCCCTTCACCGTGTTTAGGTGAAAAACCCAGATGACATACACAAACTGCCCACAATATGACCATTCAGTGCCTTACAATATATATACATAAAAAAAATAACAAATTTTGTGTATTTTGCATCTTGTATTCAAGACTTTTATTTTGTGGCAAGCCTCATGTCTATAAGTAGTTGATCCCAGTACTTCAGCTAGGGAAAATCCCTTTATTTTATATTAGCTGGTTTGGCTCAATCTGTGTGCTTTAGAATATATTTTATGGGCACCTCTGGCCAGATTAATATTTCCTGCCTCTACACCTTCTGTCTTCTGCTCTGTTCCAGGTTAGGTATCATGGGTACACTGAGGTACACACTCTGCAGGGACAGCAAAAATGAGAACCCAGCTGGAATGAAATGGAACGCAGGAGAGCAGTTTGGAACAATGTATTATACACAGGAATGTGTTACTGGCAGTTAGCTGCATGAAGTTTGGGAAGCTGTTTGATAGTTCTACCACACTAGGCCATGACCTATATTGGCCATACAGAATTATGGCCCATTGTTTACCATACAGAAAACAAGTTCTTGATTAAAGTAGATAAAAAATGTAACAAAATTACATTTTGTTTGCTAAATCAATATTCGTCATTAGCAATTGCCTTTTTTTTAAATAATATACTTGCTTTCACCTTTTGTTTTTTTTTATCCTGTGTTACATCATAGTGTTGCCGATAGTCAGCACTCCATTGATTGCTGCAAGGCATTTCTCAAGGTGCATTCCCAGGTGGCAACAATGCACTAGGCCTGTATATTCTGTGTTGAAATGGCAATTTGTAGCCTCCATTGGAAGCCCACATGACAGGGAGACAATGCAGGAGTGTAATTGAGAGACAGTGATAAGAGTGCTGTCACCCTATAAAAGAAAGTGCCTGAACAAAACCCTTCATGGTGGGACCACCGGGTATTATTTTATGAAAGCTACAGATGTAAAAAAAATAAGCATGACTTTTAAAATGACATTACATTACAATAAAATAAAGCATATTTTTATGAATGGGTTTACATATACTTGAACAGTATGTCATGGCCATATTAGGTCAATGACATCTCCCGTCGTAAAGAAAATGAGGACCCAAGTTGGCGAACTGGCCACTTATGGCCAGAACAGTAAATATCCCTCAGAATGGTGAATGAGTATGTACCTTGGGTTGTGTGACTGTTCTTGTATCTAGTGTGCACTGTTAGGTATTTTCCGACACAAGAATCTCTGAAATGGCAATATTGTCTTATTTTTTGGAAAAAGTCCCTGCAAGTGTGCCCCATGTTTTTCTATGCTATGGTGAAAGGAATGTATCAAAGTGCTATATGAACATCACTCTTATCTCTTGATGAGTATCACTGGTGTCCTTAACACTGTGAGAGTGTGCGAGGACAGGGAAATGTCTCCTTACCTGTTATGGCCCGTACACGCGATCAGAAAATTGTCAGAAAAATTCAGCTTCTGAAGCGATTTTGCGATAATCTGATCGTTAGTACACAGCTTTTGAGAGTCGATCATGACAATTCATGCTAAATTATTTGATGGGACAAGTACGAAATTTTTTCTCGTAGGATACCAGATCGCACGATTTTTGTTTAATAAGTATAGTTGTACGAAAATACAATACAATACAAATACAATACAATACATAGTTACATAGTTACATAGTTAGTCAGGCTGAAAAAAGACACAAGTCCATCCAGTTCAACCATAAAAATATATATATATATATATATATATATATATATATAATATCATACAATCCCATATACCCAATTTTATACCCACAGTTGATCCAGAGGAAGGCGAAAAACCCCAGCAGAGCATGATCCAATTTGCTACAGCAGGGGGAAAAATTCCTTTCTGATCCCCAGAGAGGCAATCGGATTTTCCCCGGATCAACTTTACCTATAAATGTTAGTACCCAGTTATATTATGTACATTTAGGAAAGAATCCACGCCTTTCTTAAAGCAATCTACTGAGCTGGCCAGAACCACCTTTGCAGGGAGTCTATTCCACATTTTCACAGCTCTTACTGTGAAGAAACCTTTCCGTATTTGGAGATGAAATCTCTTTTCCTCTAGACGTAAAGAGTACCCCCTTGTCCCTTATGTTGACCGTAAAGTAAATAACTCAACACAAAGTTCACTATATGGACCCCTTATATATTTGTACATGTTGATCATATCCCCCCTTAATCTCCTCTTCTCAAGAGTGAATAAATTCATCACATCCAAATTTTTATTCTGTCGTACGAGAATTTTCATAACTTTAGTAACCTCTTTATTTTCGATATGAGACTAGTATGCAAAAAAAAAAAAAAAAAACGGATGCTCATTTGTCCGATTATTTCACCGTGTGTACCAGGCATTGGTTTATAAGTGCTATCCATATGTCTATGGCCAGACATGCCTTGAATCATGGCCAATTCAGCAAGAAGTTCAAGCCGCGGGTGGCCCAGTCAGCACTGGAAAATTGTCGTCCAAACTGTGGGTATTGCAGCTGTCTAAAAACAACAGCCAGCAAGGAAAGACTCCACCATTTATGCTAAAATCTATTATATTAGAAATATATGCCTGTGTGGCTAGCTTTAGGGTCAACAAATACCAACTTGCTTTGTTGAGTTAAGACTAGTGGCAAATTGGCATCAATGCTTCTCTTTAGTGTGTTAAACAGGCTATTCAAAGTATCAGTCACAAGGCAAACAACAAACGCTTTGACATATGTATGGGAAAAACAAGGTATCCAAGCCATAACAGATGGACTCAGACAACGCTAGAGTACCAAGTAAAGGAAAGAAATGGAATTATATATTTACAAATCAATGGAGCTGGCAGTATTCTGCAGGCAGAGCAAATAATCAATTTACATTTTTACCATGTAATATCATATTTGGAATGAAGGACCCATAGTATTTCATAAAATTTTGAAAGCAATTTATCAAAGCCATAGTGCCATATTCAGAAGACATCAACACATTTGACACAAAATACAATGTTGCCATTGACACATTAATAATCATATCCTGTATAATAGTTATTCCAGATAAATTGTTTGTGTGACATCCGACAGTGCTATTGAAAGTTTTTGACAGCTTTTAGCAGGTGCATCATGATCCTGTAATATTACAATTTTTGGTGCTGATCATCAGGGGTGTATCTACCGTGAGGCAAACAAGTTGTTTGCCTCGGGTGGGATTTTTTTAGGGGGGGCGGCGTCTGTACTGGGATAATACAGCTGCAGGCATCACCCCAGTATCGTTTTTTTTAGAGCCAGCGGTCGGCTCTCTTGTAATAGCAATTGGAACGACTTCCTAGCCACTCGATTGCTATTGCAAGCAGTGGGAGGGGACGTCCCCTCCTCCTCCCTTCACCTTTTGCAGCTCTCTCGGGCTCTCCTGTCCCACCGGAAGACCCGAGTGACCAGCCGCCACTTCCACCGGCTGGCCGGACAGCCAAGCAAAGCCGAGATCAGCTTTGATTGGCTGTTCGTAACAGTAAACCCGGAAGCAATGACATGACATCACTTCCGGATCACTCGGAAACCATTGGCGCCAGTTTTTCAGAATCTAAAGCATTCAAAAACACAGATCTTGGTGTTTTGAATGCTTTTAAGTGCAGAGGGATTTGTGGTCTTTTAGACCCTAGAACTCTCCATAAAGAGTACCTGTCACATGCCTATTGCTGTCACAAGGATGTTTACATTCTTTGTGAAAACAATAAAAGTGACCAATAAAACTGAAGCAACAGTGTAAAAAAATAAAATAAATGAAAGTGCCCTTGCATGCACGCAAACAGGGCTTTATCACTGCGAACGTCAGATCATGAGCAGTAATTCTAGCACCAGACATCCTCTGTATATCTAAAGTGGTAACCTGTAAAGGCTTTTAAAGCGTCGCCTATAGATAGTAAAATTTACGTCGTTTGCAATAGCGTACACAATTTTAAAGCGGCTGGGATGGGACAAATTTAGATGGGGGCGCACAATTTTAGTCTTGCCTAGGGCAGCACAAAACCAAAATACACTACTGCTGAATGGGCTTAATGTGGCAGGATCTCATAGCTTACCGCTAACAAAACATTTATCGCTAATGTGAGGAATGCTATGCTAAGGCTTTTTAGCATGTGATACTCCAACATGCTTGTGTGACAGCACATTATTATAATAATTTGTGTTAAATGAAAAAAAATTAAAAATAACAGCTATATTAATAATACTCGTTTTTTTTTTATAGTAAAGCGTCTTTTAAAGGTAGACTCCAAGCTACAGTGTATAACAACATATTCTATTTTATTGATGACAATTCATATATAAATGCAACAACTACAACAGGAGCAGCAGCAGCAGCAGCAGCAGCAATGTTACATAGCATATACTTGTTGTTACACACTTAAATAATACATTTACCTTTCATAATAAAATACATGTTACACCCATATTCAGGAGGTAGCATGCAACATATTACTGTTGGAGCAGCCCCCGCACCCCCAATCCCCCGTTGTGACAGCGAACGCAGGATCTTCTCCCCAAACTCACTATCCCATTTTTTATTTTTTTATCGCTGTGTAGGGCTCCGCTCACTTGGCTGCATCATTTATTCACAGGTCCCTGTGAATTTGAGAACTACAAGTACCGACAGCTGACTTGTATTTCTCAATGAACAACCAGAGTGCTGTTGAGAGCTCTCAAATTAAACAGGCCCACTTCTATTTTCCTGGGGAGGAAGGGGAGATTGATTCTCCCATATGTACCATAATGTTACAGGACTACACTGGGTCCAGGATTTCTCCACAGTTTGGGCTCCATAATCTCCAGCTATCCCCTTATCGGTACTATTTAATTTATGTTGAAATGTTATCATTTAATGCATTTTATTACAGGAAAGCACTATTGTAAACTCAATGGAAATGTATGGATGCTGTGTAACCTTTTTCACCATTGGTTCAGACAAATCGGATCTATGTACGAAACGCGTTGATCACAATTTGCTGCTGGTGAAATAAGATCTACTATGTTTATACCATATGAGTAGTCACTTGTAATATGTGTATAACAGGTATATACAATGGAGCTTTTTTTTTTTTTTTTTTACAAAGTAAGTTTCTACTTATACTGTATATGGCTTGTGCTCAATAAAATAGAATACATTATACATGTGGTTGTTATGTACTGTATCTTGAAGTCTCTTTACTATATAAAATATAGCAAGTATTGAGTGTTTATGGGATGGTAGCACCAAGAATTCGTCTGAACGTCATCTAATAAAAAAATTCCACTGTCTATAGTAAGAGTTATGTCAATCTTTAACATGTTAAAGATGAAGTCCAAGAACACAACTAAATACACAATTTTAATACAACTACAGGAGCCAGTATGCCTTGCAAAGGATTTGTATTTTTGTCCATCCAGTCTTGTGATTTAGCCTTGCCAGACAATAGAGCAGAGGCGGCTGGTGGTATATTTTTTGGGGGGAGGGGGAGCAGCAAACAATGCACCTACAGCCACCCCCTGGTCAGTCGGCTCACCCGCACCCCCTGTGGGTCAGTCAGTCAATCACAGAGCTGTTAACACCACACATTGTACTGCACGCCTGCCTACTGCAGCGCCATCTCTAGGGAGGTCATGCAGTGCCTGCGGATGGATGATGCAGTCTCTGGTGCTTGTAGTCCCCCTGGGATTGTACAGGTCAGGCTCAGTAGATCACACCGGGGACTGTCGCTCCTCTCTGCCCATACTCTGCACAGCTCTGATCAGCAGCTCCTCCTCTGTACAGCTTCACTCTCTCCCGGTGGCGGCAAAACTCTCCAGCAGCTCTAGCACCCAAACCACTTGTGGGACCACCCCGGACACGGACTCTGGGCCGTATTGCTTGGTGAGGCTCTGCAGTTTAGAGCCCAGTCTCTTGGCCATGCTGTATACATACTCCAAAGACAGAGCAGTAGGAGCCTGCCACCATACCGTCCCCTCCCTCCTCCTCCTAGGCCAATGGGCTCGCTTCTCCTTTTGGCCAATCAGGAAACGTGTCTCAGGACCCACTTCCTAAATGGCTCGGAGGAGAATCAGTATGACAATAGCTAATATTCATTTGCTAATGTCACACAACTGGGTGGGCGCAGTGTGCGCAGCCCCGAGCCCACCCTTATTTGTAGCCTATTAGAGCCCTTAGCTCTAATCACGTGCTTCAAAAAAATAATTGGATTCCATGCATCCAGGGCCCTGCATGTAGTTTAGGGGGCCAGATGCATGGATGGGGGGGGCGGTGCCCATGCACCCTGCATTACGGGCCGCCACTGCAATAGAGCCTGGCTGGTGACTTGACTTTCCTCTGCTGCAGCTGAACAATAAAGCTAGGCCACTGTCATGCCCACAGTCACAGTGAAGGGACAGCAGTAGTTCTTCTCTCTCCTCTTGTCAGCATGTTTCTTTTCAACACATGTGCATTTAGTAAGCTCAATTGGTTATTGTGTTTTCCCTACTACCCCCAGAGTACTGGTATACAGGGGAATAAAAGAGGCTGACACTAAATCTGGCCACACACTGGGCAAATTTCATCCAGTTCCTAAAGTACCAATTGAAAGTTGAGCCATGGGTGGATGTCAGGACCACCCCAGCCAATATCACATTATCTAAAAAGCCACTGTTTGAGTATTCAAACAGCCACAAGTACCGGCTGTCAGAATACAATAGCCATCAATGGGAAATGTGTCCATCCCACGCTGTTTTACGTGGATGGGTGATCAATTGATTTCACTGGCAATCACTTGCTCCGCAATCATTTCTGTTAGGCTAGCTTCTGTTGAAGGGGCATGACCGAAAAAGGTCTGCTGATCGGCTCCTGATCAGCACTCTCGGTCAATGGCTGAGATCGCTGACCGGAGTGTCAGAACACATTGGATAGCAGGGGAAATTGCTGTACTAACATTGGATTGTTAGTGCAGTGGCTCCGACCTGAGCTGTCATTTCTTTTTTCGTTCAATCCGCTGGGTTGAATGAAAAAAAACCTAGTAGGACTCATTTACACTTGCTTCGGCTTCAACACACATTAATGGCTAGTTTACACAAAACAAGGCTTCGGACATGCTTTGTTAAAGCTCTCTGAACGCCAGTCAAAGCTCCTGTCATTTTGCTTTGCTTTGTTTCAAAAATACCCCATGTAGCTTTAGTGGTGCTTCAAAGCGTCTTCAAAGCCTCCATAGAAGTCTATGGCAAAGCTCGCTTGAAGCCCCACTGAAGCCCCATCGAAACCCCATCGAAGCCCCACAAAGCCTCACCGAAGCCCCATCGAAGCTCCACCAAAGCCTACTCGATGCCTCATCGAAGCTTCAAGCAAAAGCAAGGTGTAAACAGGACTGTAAGCTAACCATTTTATTTAGTGACAGGAGCTTTGACTGGCATTCAGAGAGCTTTAACAAAGCCTGACCGAAGCCATATTTTGAAGCAAGTGTAAACTAGCCCGTAGTGTATATGAGGCGTAAAGTGGTTGTAAAGGCTCAAGGATTTGCATTCTATGCATGGAGGTAAAACACCTTCTGTGTGCAGCTCCTTCCCTCAGCCCTCCCTAATACTTACCTTAGATATGGGTACAGTCCTCTGTGGGACTTTTAGAGGGTGGAGTCTTGAAAATTCATTGACATAAAAAATATTAATTTATTAAATATGGTACATAGTATCAAAAAATATATATATGAAAAAACATAGAACAAAGTCGGATGTACATTAAAGAACATGAATTGTTACAAAAACAACAAGGATTACAGTGTCACATAAACCAGAAACCACTATGAAAGTCCTGATTCCTATAAGAGTACACAGGATGCCCGACGCGTTTCAAGGCTGTAGATTTGTATAAAACCTCTTCTGCAGGGGCTAATAGCGGTATTTACTGTGATCATTGTTGTATATTGAGTTCACTGAAGGACATCCTTGTTAAAAGGCAGAGGTCAAAAAATCACTGCAGGTGGATAAGGAGACACAGGGGAGTCAAAGCACAGGGGACCAATGCAGAGCAACGTACAGGATCAGGGCACAGAGGGCGCCTACGGCCAAAACAGGAGAACATTTCTACTGCTGATGCCGTTGTTCCTTGAACCATCTGTTTAAATGGTATCCACACAAAAATATCAATGAATCTACAAGACTCCACCCTCTAAAAGTCCCACAGAGGACTGTACCCATATCTTATGTTTAATAGGTCAAAGCGTCTTCAAAGCCTCCATAGAAGTCTATGGCAAAGCTCGCTTGAAGCCCCACTGAAGCCCCATCGAAACCCCATCGAAGCCCCCACAAAGCCTCACCGAAGCCCCATCGAAGCTCCACCAAAGCCTAATCGATGCCTCATCGAAGCTTCAAGCAAAAGCAAGGTGTAAACAGGACTGTAAGCTAACCATTTTATTTAGTGACAGGAGCTTTGACTGGCATTCAGAGAGCTTTAACAAAGCCTGACCGAAGCCATATTTTGAAGCAAGTGTAAACTAGCCCGTAGTGTATATGAGGCGTAAAGTGGTTGTAAAGGCTCAAGGATTTGCATTCTATGCATGAAGGTAAAACACCTTCTGTGTGCAGCTCCTTCCCTCAGCCCTCCCTAATACTTACCTTAGATATGGGTACAGTCCTCTGTGGGACTTTTAGAGGGTGGAGTCTTGAAAATTCATTGATATAAAAAATATTAATTTATTAAATATGGTACATAGTATCAAAAAATATATATATGAAAAAACATAGAACAAAGTCGGATGTACATTAAAGAACATGAATTGTTACAAAAACAACAAGGATTACAGTGTCACATAAACCAGAAACCACTATGAAAGTCCTGATTCCTATAAGAGTACACAGGATGCCCGACGCGTTTCAAGGCTGTAGATTTGTATAAAACCTCTTCTTCAGGGGCTAATAGCGGTATTTACTGTGATCATTGTTGTATATTGAGTTCACTGAAGGACATCCTTGTTAAAAGGCAGAGGTCAAAAAATCACTGCAGGTGGATAAGGAGACACAGGGGAGTCAAAGCACAGGGGACCAATGCAGAGCAACGTACAGGATCAGGGCACAGAGGGCGCCTACGGCCAAAACAGGAGAACATTTCTACTGCTGATGCCGTTGTTCCTTGAACCATCTGTTTAAATGGTATCCACACAAAAATATCAATGAATCTTCAAGACTCCACCCTCTAAAAGTCCCACAGAGGACTGTACCCATATCTTATGTTTAATAGGGATTGGGTGGTTTGTCTACTTTCAATTTAGTTTTTGCTGCGACCATACACTAATACTTACCTTAATCCAGCAATGTGCATGAGACCCCAGGCTCTCCCTCCTGATTGGATGAGATGTAGTAGCAGGGGCCATTGGCTCCCACTGCTGTCAATCACAGCAAGTGAAAGCGGGAGCGGGCTGAGCAGTGCTCTCTCTGTCTTATGATCGCAGAGAGTTAGCTCGGGAGCAAACATGCATAAGTGCCCCCACAGCAAGCGGCTTGCCGTGGAAGCACTCAGCAAGGGGGAGGAGCCCACAGCACCGGCGGGGAACCCAAGAAGAGGAGGATCGGGGCTGCTCTGTGCAAAACCACTGCACAGATCAGGTAAGTATGACATGTTTGTTATTTTTATTTTTTTAATACAATGTTTTCCTTTACAATCACTTTAAGATGATTTAGCAACTTCCAGTTTAATAATAATAATAATAATAATAATAAACAAAATGCATCACAGTTTGTAATTGCAAAAAATGTAGCGCTAATACAACATCGACCTTCACCATACTTACTATTTTGTTAAAAACAGTAATAATTATAGAAATAATTCTAATAACAAAATGAAAAACACAATAACAAAAATAACTATAACCAGAAAGCATGCAACAAGTCGCTTCCAAAAAAAAAAAAAAGTACCATGTGATTAACACGGTAAAGCACATGTTGTTTTGTGGTCTGACAGTCTGCACTATGAATTTGGTACATGAGGGTGGAACTTCCTGTACACAAAAACATAAAAGCTCCATAGGCAACATCATAACAAAAAATACTGTAGATCATTCTGACTTTTGACGTAAGGGATCAAACGCTTGTCTAGAGCACACCAGCCATGAATGGGATTCCCCTCCCCCCACTCTGAGGCTTGAGGAAACTCCAGTCACACCATCTGCAATGTGAATACCTGACATTTTTTCCAGTTTAAACCCTTTCCTGCCTCATTATTGGAAAACAAAAAAAAATAATAAAGAAATTACTTGTGAGAAGCGAATGGTCTACTAAGCCAATCCCATCCCCCCACCCCCCCCCCCCTTACTGTAGTTCTGTAAATTGCTCAATGACAATAATGAAGCAAGGCTAAGTGACAACCTAAACGCACAAAAGGGTTGTACAAAAACACAGCCTGATGTAAAGACATATGAAGAAGACACGTTGCCATTACCAAAAAGGGAAGTTAAGCGTAAAGACACAAGGCAGCTCAATCTATTGCAGGACATTGTGCACTAGGTACAGTGAGTGGGGGGATGGGGTTTCCTTTAACACCACTCAAATGAATGGATAATCTCACTTACCTCACACTGGATGTGGGTTCAAAACACAACGCTTTAGAGCTCCGAAAAACCGGTTGTTTTAGTCCTTAACTTCTTGCTGGAACAACACTGTCAGCACACTGACTTTTCTTTTCTTCTCACTAACTGTGCATGGTGGTAACTCTCCTTTTGTAGATCCTGGGTTTACAAACCAAAAAAAAAAAAAATGTAAAAAAAATTAAAAATATATATCTCAACGGTGATCTTTTTTTTTATTTTATTTCCTCCAGAATTACAAAAAAAAAAAAAAAAAAAAAAGAAACAAAAAAAATAAAATATAAAAACAATCCTTGATCCCAAAGCCAGGCTGCAAAAGCCAGTGGAAAGTTTTAGCCTTTATTATAAGTAGGGTGTCTTTATTTTTTTTTTATTATTATTGTGGTGCTCTATTCTTGCTGTGACAATCAGAATGTACAGCTAACTAGTTCATTAGCAGAGTTAGTTAGTCTGTGTTTGTGTGTGAGTGAAGCTCCCACAGACACAGCAGCAGCAGCTCAAAGAGGGGGGGAAGAGAGAGAGAGAGAGAGAGAGAGAGGGAGAGAGAGAGAGAGACTGGCAGGGAAAAAAAAAAAAACACACACACACATATATACAGAAATTGAGACACTGAGCCAGTGACCTCCTAGAGAAAAAAAAAAAAAAAGGAAAAAAAAAATTAAAAAAAACACAGCCACTGACCTGAACTTGAGAAGCAAAAAAAAAAGAAAAAAAAAGAAATATTTTCCAACTACGCTTTCTCTGAAAATATACACGAAAAGATTTGAACCTAAAGCGCTTAATTAAGGTGCATCGTCTTAACGCTTCTTTTATTTAAAAACATTGCAGTTTAAAGTAAGAAAATGATGTTTGCAGCGAACATTAAAAGAAATGCTAAAAGAAATGCACAAAAAAAAAAAAAAAAAATTACGCCAATCTGTAATAACAAAGAGCCATCCACAGTCGTCGAAGCTTGAGTGGGGGAGGGGGGCACTATAGTTGTCATGTGCATCTGCAGATACTGACGTCTATAGATATATATATATATCTACATATATATATATATATAGATATATATATATATATATCAATGAATGCATATAAATATACAAGCGTGTTTGTATCTATGTACATGTACGCAAACAAATGTAGATATATTATATTTATACATGTATGATTTATATGTTATAAGGCCACTTGATAGTGTTGATATATATTATATATATATATATATATATATTTATACATATATATATATGTGTATATATATATATATATATGTATATATATATATAAATATATATATATATATGTAAACATTGACAACATTAACACGTTATACATACTAGAAATGCTTGCATGTAAAAGAACAAATAAAAGCATCAAACCCACAACAGCTATGTAGCTATGCAACACAATATCATAATGGCTTCAACGGTGTGACATTATGTGACATTAACGTTTCATGTCGTGCTTCAGATACACAAAATAGGAAAATTGTTGGACTTACAGCACCTTCCAAAATTGTGATTCAGCAGAACGGATATACACTAAAAAATTGTTAGTCTATGACCCAGAAAGTCTTATTAGTTTTTTTCAGCAGATTTTGTGTACGAGCCTTGTCTGGTTCTTTACAAGTTAGCACGTTTTTCTTAGATCCTTACACATTACTGTGGAAGGAGGAAAACAAATAAAAAAAAAAAAGCAAAAAAAAAAGAAGAGTGCCTTAAAAAGCAAGCATAAGTACATGATGCAACATTGCCCTGATTACATGTGCTTCCCTTCCCCCATCGCTTGCTGGTGGGAGTGCTGTTTTTTCCGCCTGTAGGGTCACATTGTGGTTGATTGATTCTCCTTTCGCCTTGCTCAGTCATTCAGATTTGGAAAGTAAATAACAAGTTGACATCATTACAGCTCTCTGCATTACTGTGACACATTCCTCTGCTACCACGCAACATCTAATAGAAGCGCAGAAAAACAGGAATAGCTGTCTACGCCCTGTAATCTTATTCTGTGTTTTAATACAGTGGAATTTATTCATTTTCACTGCGGATGTTCGATGTTTTTTAGGCAATCCCCTTGACCGCACATCGAGGCAGTTGTATTAGGAAGAGGTTATCCTTTTATAAGCAATATAGAGAGCCCTCAAAATAGGAAGTAGGATAACACGGTATTTAAAGGCAATTTTTATCCTGTGTATGTATGTCCACGATTGGAGGTTGTGTTGCTGCATACCGGTCTGCAGCACTAGCTAGGGCCTAGGCCCTGCACATGTAGTATGTTGCCAGTGGCCTGGAAAGATCACTGTGTGAAGGGAGGCTCCTGAAGTCGCCTACTTAGGCCCCTTTCACACTGGGCGGTTTGCAGGCGCTATTTTGCTAAAAATAGCGCCTGCAAACCGAGCCTAAACAGCGGCTCCTGTGTCTCCAATGTGAAAGCCCCGAGGGCTTTCACACTGGAGCGATGCGCTAACAGGACTTAAAAAAAGTCCTGCTAGCCGCATCTTTGGAGCGGTGAGAGGAGCCGTGTGTTTACCGCTCCTACACCGCTCCTTCCCATTGAAATGAATGGGATACCGCGGTAATACCGCCCGCAAACCGTGGCTGTAGCCACGGTTTGCGGGTGGTATGAACCCTTTTTCGGCTGCCAACAGGGGTTAAAACCGCACCGCTAGCGGCCGAATACCTCTGCAATCCCGACGACATAGTGCCGCTAAAAATATCGTCGCTATACCCCCACCGCCCCAGTGTGAAACCGGCCTAATAGTTACTTGAAGCCCCCCACTCCACATACAAACACAAATAGGGTGGAGAGGATACCAAATTGAAATAGCAAAGACAGTAATGTAAGAAGAGCATGTTGATATCATACCCAAGGTACTCCAGCCTCAGGATACTTTTGGCGTTACTACTAGACCATGACATGTGCATTTGTTTTCGTCCGAATTTCGGGGAATTTTGCTTTCGTTTTAACAAAACGATAACGAATATGCAGAATCCGAAATAAGAAAGATCCGACGTAAAAAATGATTTATTTTTGTTTAGTTTCGACAACAGTTTGATATAGATAGAAGATTCGAAATTGACGGTGACAATAGCGATCTGTGTCTATCGAACCTGTGGTTGAATGTGCCTAACCTAACTCTATTATTCCAAGATTATTCAACATAGAGAGAAAAGATTTGACATTATAGAGAGAAAAGATTCGACATAGAGAGAAAAGATTCAACATTATAGAGAGAAAAGATTTGACATTATAGAGACATGAAGATTCGACGAAGCAGCTAAAAACATACGATCGCCACGAGCGGACATTTCTGGTCAAATGCTCCCCCCATAGGCTATAGAAGAATTCTAATGTTGGTTGACTAGTAATAATAATTAATAAATATAATTATTACTAGTGTCATACAACATTAGAATTCTTCTATAGCTTGTGGGTGGAGCATTTGACCAGAAATGTACGATTGCAGCGTCGTACAGTTTAGCTGCTTTGTCGATTCTTCTTAGAACATTCGACGGACACCATAAGTCTTCAATTGACAGATTCGACCTAAATTAATTTGGATTTTCGGACGAATGCATGTAACGAAACAAAATAAATAAAAACGAATTTCGGGAGTAACTAAATTAATTAATTTTTCGGACGAAAACGAAATTCCGAAACTAAATATTTCAGTGTGCACATGTCTAGTTACTACTGGAAACATTTATGCCCCCTTGACATCTTTTGAAGTGTGTTACTGCATGTAAGATAACATGCGATGCGCTATTTGTTGTCGTATCATGTTTTGCGTAAAACCATTTTGAATGGGCTGTGAAGGCATCTCAGCCCACTTAAAACTCAGCCTGAACCCTTTTTTGGCAACACTGCACACCACAACACACTGTAGAGCATAACTGTACATATCTGCTCTTTCCTAGTTCTCCTACTCTCCTTCACGTTCCTTCAGTGTTACCTACAACTCTGTCTCTGTCTCTCCACTTCCTCCTTCTGCAGGGGTCCCTCAAGGCTCTGTTCTTGGACGCCTTCTCTTCTCTATCTACACCTCTTGTCTTGGTCACTTGATAACCTCCCACGACTTCCAATACAACTATTAGTTCACCCTTTCATGCCAGAATACTATGTGTAATCCTAGACTCTGTCCTGTCCTTTCAGTGCCAAATCTAATCACTATCAAAATCTTGTAGACTTCACCTCCGTAATATCTCTAAAATTCACCCCTTTCTAACTGATGAAACTACCCAGCTACTTATTTGCTCCCTTGTTATTGCTTTCCTTAACTACTGCAACTCTCTTCTCATAGGCCGCAGGCTATCTCCTCTTTAGTCTATCATGATTGCTGCTTCCAGACTCATCTACCTTACCAACCACTCAGTGTCTGCCACCCTTCTCTGCCAATCCCTCCACTGGCTTCCGATTGTACAGAAAATTCATTTAAAATAGTAATAACAACATACAAAGCCATCCATTTACAACTCTACCCAGAGTTACACCTTCTCTCCAAATATTACCCAAACTGTCCTCTTCTCTACATCCAAGACACTACTTCCAAGACCTCTCTAGCTCCCTTGTCTCCTCCCCCATGCTCATCCCTAAGATTTCTCCAGGGGGCCTCTCCCACCCTCTGGAACTTTCTACCTCAATCTGTCCAGTTATATCCTACTCTGACTACCCTTAGGTGATCCTTGAAAACTCCTATCTTCAGGGAAGCTCAACCCGCCTCCAACTAACAACTTAACTTTTAGCTCTTCCGTCAGCTCATCCTCCACAGTTATTATCTTTTGTACCACTTGCCTCACTCAATTAGACTATAAGCTCTTATGAGCAAGACCTTCTTAATCCTTTTATTTTATTTTATTGTATTGTAACTGTATTGTTTCTCTTTATTTTGAAAGGCGGTGTGCAAACTGTTGGCGCTATATAAATCCTGTATAATAATGATTATGGTATGCTGCATTTCAGATCTTTTTACTATTGGATTAACATTGCAACTAGGAGCCTGCCATCAAATGCAGTGACCACCTCAGATGGCACATGGTGATGTCCATACTAGATGCACTGCAGCTAAGCAATGTTTCCCTAAAAACACAGGGCAGCATTACCAAGCTAGCACACTGGCAGCTGGGCTATTCAGCTTTAATGGATGTTAGTGTGCAGGTGCCCACCTACACTATTACAACGAATTATGCTGTGCAGCTCAGCTTCCTGCTTTCTAGCAACCAATGTCTGCTGCAAAGTGTTATTGGTTGTTAGGACGCTGGCCTCTGAGCCACAGAATCATTGGTTGCTATGCCAGCATCCGGCAACCAAGGAAGGGAGTTGACAAATATGGGGAGGCATCCTGAGGTGGAAATGACGATAACCTGGAGGAGCAAAAATGTGTAGCCTAGGCACGTTTTTGATCTATATATACTAAAGTGTGCAGTACCATGTGTGGCCACAATGCAGGCTTTATGCCTAGTACAAACGACTGGGATACCCGGCAGTAAAAAGTCCGCCGGGAATCCCGGGGGGAATACCGAGAACCTGCTCGGTCACTTTTTCCCCCTACACACGACCGGCTTTCCCGACAGGAAAACTGCCATTGAGAGCTTTGGTCGGGAATCCCGGCAGTGTGTATGCTCCATTGGCACTGCTTCGCAGTGTTTCACATTGAAAACTGCCGAGAACAAAAACCGGCGGGAATCGCGGCAGGAAAATAGAGAACACGTTCTCTATTTTCCTCCCGCTATTCGCGGCTGTTTTCCTGCCGGGAAAACTGCAATTTAGCATACACACGGCCGTTTTTCCTAGCGAAAAACTGTCATGGCAGTTTTCCTGCCGGGAAAATCGGTCGTGTGTACGAGGCATAAAACTATAAGGCGTACTAGAAACATTTGGTTCCATGTGAACTAGACTCAAGTTTATGAGTTGGCATTACAGTCAGAATATCCTCTATAATGTTCCACAACCTTGCTTTCAACACTGAACACACATTCTTGTCTGTATTCGTGGATATTTTCATGGTGACTTTCATCAGCTAGCTTTGTTCCCCACATTTACGGTTTTAGTACTAGGAATGTCACGTGTTCCTCAATCTTAATAGTGGCTATATATGTCAGAACAATTTTAGTGTAATCATTTTTTTAAAACATTTATGAATGCCTTTGTTAAAAGGTCATGATAGATGGGCTCTGGTGTAATAAACTGCACATAACGTCAATCAGCTGGAAATATTGAACAGTTTACTATTATTAATGTTTATTTCTCTTTACGAGTCCATCATTTACATGAGTTACTACTTTTTCTTGCAGAAAAAAGGGTCCCTCTTTCAATTAAATACTGGTGTGTACTTTTAATACAACCACTGCAGCAATAAAATATGTTTGGATAAATTAAATGGCTAGTTTCCATCAATGCTATTAAACAATTCAACCACTTATTGGTGGCTATCTACCGTAATTTGCAACACATATTGTATATTGGGACAAACAGCTAAACACACGTATGCAAGAAAAGGGTCAACTTCTTTTCACTCTGTGCAGCATGAAAATGAATGCAAACTGCAGCTTCTGTCCCAGTGTAATTTCTTCCATAAATTTTTGTTTGTCCACACATCAATGGTCTGTGCTTCAAGGATTTTTACACATGCTAGGTAGGGATGAGCTTCGTGTTCGAGTCGAACATACGTTCGACTCGAACATTGGCTGTTCGATCGTTCGACGAAGATCGAACGATTTGGGCCGTTCGCGCCAAATTCGAGTGACGCGAACGGCCCACAATGCACTACACCATCGCAGTGTCATCCAGGCGCTGTGATTGGCCAAGCATGCACTGTGACCCCGCATGCTTGGCCAATCACAGCGCCGGCAGCGAGGAGAGCAATGATTGGCCACAGGCAGGATGCCTGTGGCCAATTATTGCTGAGGGTGTTTAGTACATGCCCCACACTATAAAAGGCCGCCAGCACGGCGGCCTAGTGTAGTGTGTTCCGGAGCAGGGATAGAGTAGCATAGGCAGGGACAGTGACTGTTATTTCTTTCTTGCTTAACCTGGATTCCTTTAGTTTAGGGAAAGAGAAGGATAGGTAGGGAGAGTGTCAGTGTGTTTTGTGCTTCTGCTATAGTGTGCTTAAAAAAAACATTTATTCTAGGGACAGAAAACTCTAGGTAGGGACAGTGTCAGTTTCTTTCACTCTGCAAGTCCTTGTTTCCAGGGACCTGTAAGGACAGTGAGTTAATTGTCCTTGTGCTATATTGTGCTTAAAAAAAACATTTTTTCTAGGGACAGAAAACTGTAGGTAGGGAGAGTGTTTTTTTTTTTTCACTCTGCAAGTCCTTGTTTCCAGGGACCTGTAAGGACAGTGAGTTAATTGTCCTTGTGCTATATTGTGCTTAAAAAAAACATTTATTCTAGGGACAGAAAACTCTAGGTAGGGACAGTGTCAGTTTCTTTCACTCTGCAAGTCCTTGTTTCCAGGGACCTGTAAGGACAGTGAGTTAATTTTCCTTGTGCTATATTGTGATTAAAAAAACATTTTTTCTAGGGACAGAAAACTGTAGGTAGGGAGAGTGTTTTTTTTCTTTCACTCTGCAAGTCCTTGTTTCCAGGGACCTGTAAGGACAGTGAGTTAATTTTCCTTGTGCTATATTGTGATTAAAAAAAACATTTTTTCTAGGGACAGAAAACTGTAGGTAGGGAGAGTGTTTTTTTTCTTTCACTCTGCAAGTCCTTGTTTCCAGGGACCTGTAAGGACAGTGAGTTAATTTTCCTTGTGCTATATTGTGCTTAAAAAAAACATTTTTTCTAGGGACAGAAAACTGTAGGTAGGGAGAGTGTTTTTTTTTTTTCACTCTGCAAGTCCTTGTTTCCAGGGACCTGTAAGGACAGTGAGTTAATTGTCCTTGTGCTATATTGTGCTTAAAAAAAACATTTATTCTAGGGACAGAAAACTCTAGGTAGGGACAGTGTCAGTTTCTTTCACTCTGCAAGTCCTTGTTTCCAGGGACCTGTAAGGACAGTGAGTTAATTTTCCTTGTGCTATATTGTGATTAAAAAAACATTTTTTCTAGGGACAGAAAACTGTAGGTAGGGAGAGTGTTTTTTTTCTTTCACTCTGCAAGTCCTTGTTTCCAGGGACCTGTAAGGACAGTGAGTTAATTTTCCTTGTGCTATATTGTGATTAAAAAAAACATTTTTTCTAGGGACAGAAAACTGTAGGTAGGGAGAGTGTTTTTTTTCTTTCACTCTGCAAGTCCTTGTTTCCAGGGACCTGTAAGGACAGTGAGTTAATTGTCCTTGTGCTATATTGTGCTTAAAAAAAACATTTTTTCTAGGGACAGAAAACTGTAGGTAGGGAGAGTGTTTTTTTTTTTCACTCTGCAAGTCCTTGTTTCCAGGGACCTGTAAGGACAGTGAGTTAATTGTCCTTGTGCTATATTGTGCTTAAAAAAAACATTTATTCTAGGGACAGAAAACTCTAGGTAGGGACAGTGTCAGTTTCTTTCACTCTGCAAGTCCTTGTTTCCAGGGACCTGTAAGGACAGTGAGTTAATTTTCCTTGTGCTATATTGTGATTAAAAAAAACATTTTTTCTAGGGACAGAAAACTGTAGGTAGGGAGAGTGTTTTTTTTCTTTCACTCTGCAAGTCCTTGTTTCCAGGGACCTGTAAGGACAGTGAGTTAATTGTCCTTGTGCTATATTGTGCTTAAAAAAAACATTTTTTCTAGGGACAGAAAACTGTAGGTAGGGAGAGTGTTTTTTTTTTCACTCTGCAAGTCCTTGTTTCCAGGGACCTGTAAGGACAGTGAGTTAATTGTCCTTGTGCTATATTGTGCTTAAAAAAAACATTTATTCTAGGGACAGAAAACTCTAGGTAGGGACAGTGTCAGTTTCTTTCACTCTGCAAGTCCTTGTTTCCAGGGACCTGTAAGGACAGTGAGTTAATTTTCCTTGTGCTATATTGTGATTAAAAAAACATTTTTTCTAGGGACAGAAAACTGTAGGTAGGGAGAGTGTTTTTTTTCTTTCACTCTGCAAGTCCTTGTTTCCAGGGACCTGTAAGGACAGTGAGTTAATTTTCCTTGTGCTATATTGTGATTAAAAAAAACATTTTTTCTAGGGACAGAAAACTGTAGGTAGGGAGAGTGTTTTTTTTCTTTCACTCTGCAAGTCCTTGTTTCCAGGGACCTGTAAGGACAGTGAGTTAATTGTCCTTGTGCTATATTGTGCTTAAAAAAAACATTTTTTCTAGGGACAGAAAACTGTAGGTAGGGAGAGTGTTTTTTTTTTTTCACTCTGCAAGTCCTTGTTTCCAGGGACCTGTAAGGACAGTGAGTTAATTGTCCTTGTGCTATATTGTGCTTAAAAAAAACATTTATTCTAGGGACAGAAAACTCTAGGTAGGGACAGTGTCAGTTTCTTTCACTCTGCAAGTCCTTGTTTCCAGGGACCTGTAAGGACAGTGAGTTAATTTTCCTTGTGCTATATTGTGATTAAAAAAACATTTTTTCTAGGGACAGAAAACTGTAGGTAGGGAGAGTGTTTTTTTTCTTTCACTCTGCAAGTCCTTGTTTCCAGGGACCTGTAAGGACAGTGAGTTAATTTTCCTTGTGCTATATTGTGATTAAAAAAAACATTTTTTCTAGGGACAGAAAACTGTAGGTAGGGAGAGTGTTTTTTTTCTTTCACTCTGCAAGTCCTTGTTTCCAGGGACCTGTAAGGACAGTGAGTTAATTGTCCTTGTGCTATATTGTGCTTAAAAAAAACATTTTTTCTAGGGACAGAAAACTGTAGGTAGGGAGAGTGTTTTTTTTTTTTCACTCTGCAAGTCCTTGTTTCCAGGGACCTGTAAGGACAGTGAGTTAATTGTCCTTGTGCTATATTGTGCTTAAAAAAAACATTTATTCTAGGGACAGAAAACTCTAGGTAGGGACAGTGTCAGTTTCTTTCACTCTGCAAGTCCTTGTTTCCAGGGACCTGTAAAGACAGTGAGTTAATTTTCCTTGTGCTATATTGTGATTAAAAAAAACATTTTTTCTAGGGACAGAAAACTGTAGGTAGGGAGAGTGTTTTTTTTCTTTCACTCTGCAAGTCCTTGTTTCCAGGGACCTGTAAGGACAGTGAGTTAATTTTCCTTGTGCTATATTGTGATTAAAAAAAACATTTTTTCTAGGGACAGAAAACTGTAGGTAGGGAGAGTGTTTTTTTTTTCACTCTGCAAGTCCTTGTTTCCAGGGACCTGTACGGACAGTGAGTTAATTGTCCTTGTGCTATATTGTGCTTAAAAAAAACATTTATTCTAGGGACAGAAAACTCTAGGTAGGGACAGTGTCAGTTTCTTTCACTCTGCAAGTCCTTGTTTCCAGGGACCTGTAAGGACAGTGAGTTAATTTTCCTTGTGCTATATTGTGATTAAAAAAACATTTTTTCTAGGGACAGAAAACTGTAGGTAGGGAGAGTGTTTTTTTTCTTTCACTCTGCAAGTCCTTGTTTCCAGGGACCTGTAAGGACAGTGAGTTAATTTTCCTTGTGCTATATTGTGATTAAAAAAAACATTTTTTCTAGGGACAGAAAACTGTAGGTAGGGAGAGTGTTTTTTTTCTTTCACTCTGCAAGTCCTTGTTTCCAGGGACCTGTAAGGACAGTGAGTTAATTGTCCTTGTGCTATATTGTGCTTAAAAAAAACATTTTTTCTAGGGACAGAAAACTGTAGGTAGGGAGAGTGTTTTTTTTTTTTCACTCTGCAAGTCCTTGTTTCCAGGGACCTGTAAGGACAGTGAGTTAATTGTCCTTGTGCTATATTGTGCTTAAAAAAAACATTTATTCTAGGGACAGAAAACTCTAGGTAGGGACAGTGTCAGTTTCTTTCACTCTGCAAGTCCTTGTTTCCAGGGACCTGTAAGGACAGTGAGTTAATTTTCCTTGTGCTATATTGTGATTAAAAAAACATTTTTTCTAGGGACAGAAAACTGTAGGTAGGGAGAGTGTTTTTTTTCTTTCACTCTGCAAGTCCTTGTTTCCAGGGACCTGTAAGGACAGTGAGTTAATTTTCCTTGTGCTATATTGTGATTAAAAAAAACATTTTTTCTAGGGACAGAAAACTGTAGGTAGGGAGAGTGTTTTTTTTCTTTCACTCTGCAAGTCCTTGTTTCCAGGGACCTGTAAGGACAGTGAGTTAATTGTCCTTGTGCTATATTGTGCTTAAAAAAAACATTTTTTCTAGGGACAGAAAACTGTAGGTAGGGAGAGTGTTTTTTTTTTTTCACTCTGCAAGTCCTTGTTTCCAGGGACCTGTAAGGACAGTGAGTTAATTGTCCTTGTGCTATATTGTGCTTAAAAAAAACATTTATTCTAGGGACAGAAAACTCTAGGTAGGGACAGTGTCAGTTTCTTTCACTCTGCAAGTCCTTGTTTCCAGGGACCTGTAAGGACAGTGAGTTAATTTTCCTTGTGCTATATTGTGATTAAAAAAAACATTTTTTCTAGGGACAGAAAACTGTAGGTAGGGAGAGTGTTTTTTTTCTTTCACTCTGCAAGTCCTTGTTTCCAGGGACCTGTAAGGACAGTGAGTTAATTTTCCTTGTGCTATATTGTGTTTAAAAAAAACATTTTTTCTAGGGACAGAAAACTGTAGGTAGGGAGAGTGTTTTTTTTCTTTCACTCTGCAAGTCCTTGTTTCCAGGGACCTGTAAGGACAGTGAGTTAATTGTCCTTGTGCTATATTGTGCTTAAAAAAAACATTTATTCTAGGGACAGAAAACTCTAGGTAGGGACAGTGTCAGTTTCTTTCACTCTGCAAGTCCTTGTTTCCAGGGACCTGTAAGGACAGTGAGTTAATTTTCCTTGTGCTATATTGTGATTAAAAAAACATTTTTTCTAGGGACAGAAAACTGTAGGTAGGGAGAGTGTTTTTTTTCTTTCACTCTGCAAGTCCTTGTTTCCAGGGACCTGTAAGGACAGTGAGTTAATTTTCCTTGTGCTATATTGTGATTAAAAAAAACATTTTTTCTAGGGACAGAAAACTGTAGGTAGGGAGAGTGTTTTTTTTCTTTCACTCTGCAAGTCCTTGTTTCCAGGGACCTGTAAGGACAGTGAGTTAATTGTCCTTGTGCTATATTGTGCTTAAAAAAAACATTTTTTCTAGGGACAGAAAACTGTAGGTAGGGAGAGTGTTTTTTTTTTTTCACTCTGCAAGTCCTTGTTTCCAGGGACCTGTAAGGACAGTGAGTTAATTGTCCTTGTGCTATATTGTGCTTAAAAAAAACATTTATTCTAGGGACAGAAAACTCTAGGTAGGGACAGTGTCAGTTTCTTTCACTCTGCAAGTCCTTGTTTCCAGGGACCTGTAAGGACAGTGAGTTAATTTTCCTTGTGCTATATTGTGATTAAAAAAACATTTTTTCTAGGGACAGAAAACTGTAGGTAGGGAGAGTGTTTTTTTTCTTTCACTCTGCAAGTCCTTGTTTCCAGGGACCTGTAAGGACAGTGAGTTAATTGTCCTTGTGCTATATTGTGCTTAAAAAAAACATTTATTCTAGGGACAGAAAACTCTAGGTAGGGACAGTGTCAGTTTCTTTCACTCTGCAAGTCCTTGTTTCCAGGGACCTGTAAGGACAGTGAGTTAATTTTCCTTGTGCTATATTGTGATTAAAAAAAACATTTTTTCTAGGGACAGAAAACTGTAGGTAGGGAGAGTGTTTTTTTTCTTTCACTCTGCAAGTCCTTGTTTCCAGGGACCTGTAAGGACAGTGAGTTAATTTTCCTTGTGCTATATTGTGATTAAAAAAAACATTTTTTCTAGGGACAGAAAACTGTAGGTAGGGAGAGTGTTTTTTTTCTTTCACTCTGCAAGTCCTTGTTTCCAGGGACCTGTAAGGACAGTGAGTTAATTGTCCTTGTGCTATATTGTGCTTAAAAAAAACATTTTTTCTAGGGACAGAAAACTGTAGGTAGGGAGAGTGTTTTTTTTCTTTCACTCTGCAAGTCCTTGTTTCCAGGGACCTGGAGAGACAGTGAGTGAATTGTCCTTGTGCTATATTGTGATTAAAAAAAACATTTTTTCTAGGGACAGAAAACTGTAGGTAGGGAGAGTGTTTTTTTTCTTTCACTCTGCAAGTCCTTGTTTCCAGGGACCTGTAAGGACAGTGAGTTAATTGTCCTTGTGCTATATTGTGCTTAAAAAAAACATTTTTTCTAGGGACAGAAAACTGTAGGTAGGGAGAGTGTTTTTTTTTTTCACTCTGCAAGTCCTTGTTTCCAGGGACCTGTAAGGACAGTGAGTTAATTGTCCTTGTGCTATATTGTGCTTAAAAAAAACATTTATTCTAGGGACAGAAAACTCTAGGTAGGGACAGTGTCAGTTTCTTTCACTCTGCAAGTCCTTGTTTCCAGGGACCTGTAAGGACAGTGAGTTAATTTTCCTTGTGCTATATTGTGATTAAAAAAACATTTTTTCTAGGGACAGAAAACTGTAGGTAGGGAGAGTGTTTTTTTCTTTCACTCTGCAAGTCCTTGTTTCCAGGGACCTGTAAGGACAGTGAGTTAATTTTCCTTGTGCTATATTGTGATTAAAAAAAACATTTTTTCTAGGGACAGAAAACTGTAGGTAGGGAGAGTGTTTTTTTTCTTTCACTCTGCAAGTCCTTGTTTCCAGGGACCTGTAAGGACAGTGAGTTAATTGTCCTTGTGCTATATTGTGCTTAAAAAAAACATTTTTTCTAGGGACAGAAAACTGTAGGTAGGGAGAGTGTTTTTTTTTTTTCACTCTGCAAGTCCTTGTTTCCAGGGACCTGTAAGGACAGTGAGTTAATTGTCCTTGTGCTATATTGTGCTTAAAAAAAACATTTATTCTAGGGACAGAAAACTCTAGGTAGGGACAGTGTCAGTTTCTTTCACTCTGCAAGTCCTTGTTTCCAGGGACCTGTAAGGACAGTGAGTTAATTGTCCTTGTGCTATATTGTGATTAAAAAAACATTTTTTCTAGGGACAGAAAACTGTAGGTAGGGAGAGTGTTTTTTTTCTTTCACTCTGCAAGTCCTTGTTTCCAGGGACCTGTAAGGACAGTGAGTTAATTTTCCTTGTGCTATATTGTGATTAAAAAAAACATTTTTTCTAGGGACAGAAAACTGTAGGTAGGGAGAGTGTTTTTTTTCTTTCACTCTGCAAGTCCTTGTTTCCAGGGACCTGTAAGGACAGTGAGTTAATTGTCCTTGTGCTATATTGTGCTTAAAAAAAACATTTTTTCTAGGGACAGAAAACTGTAGGTAGGGAGAGTGTTTTTTTTTTTCACTCTGCAAGTCCTTGTTTCCAGGGACCTGTAAGGACAGTGAGTTAATTGTCCTTGTGCTATATTGTGCTTAAAAAAAACATTTATTCTAGGGACAGAAAACTCTAGGTAGGGACAGTGTCAGTTTCTTTCACTCTGCAAGTCCTTGTTTCCAGGGACCTGTAAGGACAGTGAGTTAATTTTCCTTGTGCTATATTGTGATTAAAAAAAACATTTTTTCTAGGGACAGAAAACTGTAGGTAGGGAGAGTGTTTTTTTTCTTTCACTCTGCAAGTCCTTGTTTCCAGGGACCTGTAAGGACAGTGAGTTAATTTTCCTTGTGCTATATTGTGATTAAAAAAAACATTTTTTCTAGGGACAGAAAACTGTAGGTAGGGAGAGTGTTTTTTTTCTTTCACTCTGCAAGTCCTTGTTTCCAGGGACCTGTAAGGACAGTGAGTTAATTGTCCTTGTGCTATATTGTGCTTAAAAAAAACATTTATTCTAGGGACAGAAAACTCTAGGTAGGGACAGTGTCAGTTTCTTTCACTCTGCAAGTCCTTGTTTCCAGGGACCTGTAAGGACAGTGAGTTAATTTTCCTTGTGCTATATTGTGATTAAAAAAAACATTTTTTCTAGGGACAGAAAACTGTAGGTAGGGAGAGTGTCAGTTTCTTTCACTGTGAAAGTCCTTGTTTCAAGGGACAGAGAAGGACACCTGAAGGTAGCCCTTATTGCTTTTTTCCCATCTCCCTGCAGGCCATCTATTAGAATGTCTGGAAGGCAAACAAGGAGAGGCAGACAGTCAGGAGGCAATAAAAGAGGGCAAGCAGGCTCTGTGTCTGGGGGCAACAGTGCTGGTCGTGGACGCGGTGCATTGTCATCAGCACATGGCCATGGGACACGCTTGTCCTTCTTTTCGGCAGCTGGACATGTTGAGCCACATCATGCCGAAGACTTGGTAGAGTGGATGACCAAGCCCTCCTCCTCCTCCTCATCCTCTCTCACCCAGGCTCAGGGTACTGGAAAAGCAGCTGCCAAAGCGTCGTCTTCCCTGGTATCAATGTCAGACAAATCATCAGTCACTCCTTCCCTAGACCCACCATGTCCTCCTCCTGAGGAGTCCCCCGAACTGTTTCAGCACAGTGTTGGGTACATGCTCCAGGAGGATGCCCAGCGTTTCGAAGGGTCTGATGATGAAACCCAGCTAGAGGAAGGCAGTAGCGTGAGAGCAGACAGAGGGGATGCTCAAGAAGGACACCAATCTGGCAGTCATGTTCCAGCAGCTGCAGCATACTGCCAGATTGGCTCCAGTGATGAGGAGGGAGGGGATGATGAGGTCACTGACTCCACGTGGGTGCCTAATAGGAGAGAGGAGGAGGAGGAGGATGGGGAGGAGGCACATCTCCAACGAGGCAGGATGCCCTTTGGTGGCCAGCGTAAGGGCAGTACACCGACGGAATCACACCGCAGAGCTCCGCCTGTGCAGGGCTCTGCCTCTGCCCGTCATTCAAAAAGTTCTTTGGTGTGGGCCTTTTTTGAGGCTAGTGCATCAGATCGCACAGCTGCTGTTTGCAACATATGTCTCAAGCGTATATCGCGTGGCCAAAACATCAGCCGCTTGGGTACCACATGCCTGACCAGACATATGTTGACCTGCCATGCAGCTCGTTGGCAAGCCTACCTCAAAGACCCACACCAAAGAACAAAGCGGACCTCTCCTTGCACCGCATCAGCTGGGATCTCCAACCCCACTATAACTTCAGTCCTCTCTGAAACATGCACTGAGAGGAATGAAGGTGTAGAATTAGGTGTGTCACAGCCAAGTACTTGCGCCCACTCTGCTAGCAGTACACCGACGTCCGATTCTAGCAGGCAAATTTCCCTGCCCCAGCTGCTGGACCGTCGAAAGAAGTTCACTCCCAGCCATCCACATGCCCAGCGGTTGAATGCTAGCTTGGCTAAATTGCTAGCGCTTCAACTGCTGCCTTTTCAGTTGGTAGACTCGGCCCCCTTCCGTGAGTTTGTGCAATGTGCGGTTCCTCAGTGGCAGGTTCCCAAACGCCACTTTTTCTCACGGAAGGCTATTCCGGCTCTCTACCGGCATGTGGAAGGCAATGTCTTGGCCTCGCTGGACAGGGCGGTCAGCGGTAAGGTGCATATTACCGCTGACTCATGGTCCAGCAGGCATGGACAGGGACGTTACCTTTCTTTCACGGCCCATTGGGTCACTCTTTTGGCAGCTGGGAAGGATTCAGGACAAGGTGCAGTAGTGTTGGAGGTTGTCCCACCGCCACGCCTCCAAAATGCTACTACTGGTTGTGACACACCTCTCTCCTCCACCCCCTCCTCTTCTTCTTCCTCCATGGCCTCTTCCTGTGGTTTGTCCTATGAACCAGCGGTGCTCCGTAGCCGTTCACGGGGCTACGCAAGTACGCAGGCAAAAAGATGCCATGCCGTGCTTGCGCTGGTGTGTTTGGGGGACAGAAGCCACACTGGGGCAGAGGTCCTGTCTGCTCTGCAGGGCCAGGCCGAGAGGTGGTTGACGCCACGCCAGCTTAAGCCAGGAATGGTGGTTTGCGACAATGGCACCAACCTCCTCTCCGCCCTCCGACAGGGACAACTGACCCATGTGCCCTGTGTGGCTCACGTCCTTAACCTGGTGGTGCAGCGCTTCTTGGGCAGGTACCCGGGCTTACAGGATGTCCTGAGGCAGGCCAGGAAAGTCTGTGTGCATTTCCGCAGATCTTATAATGCCAGTGCTCGCCTGGCTGAGCTGCAAAAGGAGTTGAACCTGCCCAAGAACCGCCTTATATGTGACATGCCCACCAGGTGGAACTCAACGTTGGCCATGCTGCAGCGGCTGCACACGCAGCAGAGGGCCATCAATGAGTACCTGTGCGACTACGGCACCAGGACAGGGTCAGGGGAGCTTGGTTTTTTTTCTCCACGCCAGTGGGGCATGATCAGGGATGCATGCACTGTCCTGGCACCATTTGAGGAGGCCACGAGGATGGTGAGCAGTGACAGTGCATGCATCAGTGACACTGTACCTCTTGTCCACCTGTTGGAGCACACGCTGCGTGGAATAATGGACAGGGCACTTGAGGCAGAACAGAGGCAGGAAGAGGAGGACTTCCTTGCCTCTCAAGGCCCCCTTTACCCAGACAGTGTTCCTTCTGTCCCACCCATCGCACAGGAAGAGGAGGAGGAGGAGGAGGAGGATTGTGTCAGCATGGAGGTGGAGGCTGGCACTCAGCATCATCAGCAGCAGTCTTTTAGGGATGATTTACAGTCCCAAGAAACCAGTGGACTTGTACGTGGCTGGGAGGAGGTGGCTGCGGATCATGTCGTCCTTAGTGACCCAGAGGACTCCGGAGCGAATGCCTCAGCAAACCTACGCTGCATGGCCTCCCTGATCCTGCAAAGTCTGCGGAAGGATCCTCGTATTCTTCGGATCAAGGAGAGGGACCATTACTGGCTGGCCACTCTCCTTGATCCACGGTACAAGGGTAAGGTTGCGGACCTTATGTTACCGTCGCAGAGGGAGCAGAGGATGAGACAACTCCGGGAGGCCTTGCAGAAAGGTCTGTGCAACGCGTTCCCAGAGACTGGGAGGTTGCAAACTCCTGGTCCTGGACAACGAGTTGCTGAGGCTTCGGCCAGTCAAAGAAGGAGCGGTGGGGAAGGTGGCCGTCTGACCGATGCGCTCAGACAATTCTTTAGTCCGCAGCCCCAAAGTATGATCGGTTCCAGCAACCATCGCCAGCGTCTGATAAACATGGTGCAGGAATATCTAGGGGCAAGGTCAGACTTGGACACCTTCCCCACCGAAAATCCTCTGGCTTACTGGGTCTTGAGGATGGATCACTGGCCAGAGCTTGCACAGTATGCAATTGAGCTACTGGCCTGTCCTGCATCCAGCGTTCTTTCGGAACGCACATTCAGTGCTGCTGGAGGATTTGTCACGGATCACAGGGTGCGCCTGTCCACCGACTCGGTTGATCGACTGACTTTCATCAAGATGAACCAGTCTTGGATCACCACCAGCTACCACACACCTGATGCTGATATAACAGACTAATTGATTTTAACATGTCACATCCCTTCAAGACTGATGCTGATGCTGAGTGCCTGTGCTGTTATGTTGACTGGCTATCCTCCTCCTCCGAGTCCTCAATGATACGATTGATGATGATAGCTTGGAAGATCATTTTTGTTTATGGGTGCCGCCACCAGTGCCTAACGCCCAATTTTTCAGCCCCTGTTTAACAGGGGCGTGTAATTACAATTTTTGAAGCAATACTTTGCAACAGGGCTCATTGCTGTGCTCCAAGTACAGTATCTGTGAGGAGTTGCAGTGTTGTGCCACCAGTGCCTAAGGCCCAATTTTTCAGCCCCTGTTTAACAGGGGCGTGTCATTACAATTTTTGAAGCAATACTTTGCAACAGGGCTCATTGCTGTGCTCCAAGTACAGTATCTGTGAGGGGTTGCAGTGTTGTGCCACCAGTGCCTAAGGCCCAATTTTTCAGCCCCTGTTCAACAGGGGCATGTAATTACAATTCTTGATCTAATAATTCACAGCAGGGCCCATTGCTGCACCCACCAAGAGTAACTGTCAGGGCTTACAGTGTTGTGGCACCAGCACCACCATCAAAGGCCCAATTTTTACTACCACTGTTCAACAATTATATGTAATTAAAATTCCTGATATAATAGTTGACAGCAGGGCGTTCCAGCACCAACCAAGAGTAACTGTGAGTGCTTACAGTGTTGTGCCAACACCAACAACTAAGGGGCCTATTTCTGCAGAGTATATACGGCAGGTCCCTACTTTCAAACATCCAACTTACAAACGACTCCTACTTGCAAACGCAAGAAGACAACTGGAAGTGAGAGGAAATCTACCACTAGGAAGGAAAATTCTCTCCTGTAAGAATAAATATGGGAGAAAGGTGTCTCCTCTGTACTGATGCTTTATCAGCAATCCTTGTTTCAAGAAAAACACCACATTTCAAAAACAGTTGTCATTGGGACGGAAAGTGAGGTGAAATGTTCTGAACAGGGGCACAGACAGCAAAACAAATGTTACAGGGGTGATAACCCTTACCTATGTTTTACAAAAAGTTTAAAAATAGATTTTTGGTCTGGAGCTACACTTCAACAATGTACCTGTTCAAAATTACAAACAGATTCTACATAAGAACAAACCTACAGTCCCTGTCTTGTATGCACCGCCTGTATAGGGCTGTTCAGAGTATATAGGGCCTTTTTTATTTTATGTGCGGGGTTCCCCTTAATATCCATACAAGACCCAAAGGGGCTGGTAATGGGCTGGGGTAGGGGGGGGGGGTCATGGGGTAGCTATGCCATTTTTCTTAAAGAATTTCATCCATATTACCGGGACCAGACATTACATTAAAGCCGCAAGCAGTTTTAAATGGCTTTTTTTTCCTTTAGAAGTGTCATTTTGTGCAGGGACAGTTCTAAACACGGGAAACACGTGGCACTTCACAGGCATACTTTAGACACCCCCCAGGTACGATATTTAAAGGAATATTTGACTTTTTTTTTTTCACTTTATGCATCATTAAAATGACTGCTCCCGAAAAACGACCGTTTTTAAAACTTCTTTTTGCATTGATACATGTCCCCTGGTGCAGAACCCGGGTTCCCAAACCCTTTTTAGGACAATAACATGCATAATAGTTGTTATAATTAGCACTTTAGAATTCGAACGTTCGCATCCATTGTATTTAATAGGGTTCTAATGTTCGTTCGAACTTTCGGTCCGTTCGCGGGTTCTGGTGCGAACCGAACCCGGGGGTGTTCGGCTCATCACTAATGCTAGGTATACATAGCTCAAATTTTGGCAAGTTTCTGTTAAACTAGCTGGTCCTGTCTGCACCATCAGGCTCAACAAACATTTATTTGGAAATTGAATAAACAGGTTGGAAAATTCTTGACCCCACTGACTGCAGTCACCATTCAGGTTTTATGATAAATGCCAGAGCAGTAGCTGTCAGAATACAATAGCCAGCAGGGGAGATTCTTCTATTTAGGTTGAATGAGAGAAATCTACATTTGTATGGCTAGCCTTTATATTTGCATGCAGTGCCACTTGTGTGGCTGGACCTAGTTCAAAACAGACATGTACAAGTTGCATCTACTGATTTGTTGCATTCTGCCTGAACACTTCATTGCACCGATATGTAACACAATGGTTTTATGAAGAGAGCCTTAAGCCTCGTACAACCCGCTGGGTTGAACGAAAAAAAAAACTGACAGCTCAGGTCAGAGCCTCTGTACTAACAATCCAATGTTAGTACAGCAATCTCCCCTGCTGTGCTATTGTGTTCTGACAGGGAGACTCCCCCCCACCCTTTGCCAGAACACTTCGGTTAGCGCTCTTAGCCATTGGCTGAGAGCGCTGATTGGGAGCCAGTTAGCAGACCTTTTTCAGCCATGACCCTTCGACAGAAGCTGGCTGAATGGCCGGCTTCTGTCGGACCGGCTACCATACACACGGGTCGAATGTCGGCTGATTTCTGTTGAACCAGCCGATGCCGCCCAACATTCAGGTCATGTCTTAAGCCTGCAGGTTTTTACAAAAAAAACGATCCAATGTTAATACAGCGATCTCCCCCGCTGAGCTGCTGTGATCTGACAGGGGGACGGTTCCCCCCACCAGAACACACCATTGGCTAAAAGCACAGATCGGGAACCGGTCGGCCACTAATTTTCCAGCATGCTCGTCTGACAGAAGCCAGCTGGCTACTGTCAGACCAGCTGACATACACACGGGCCGAATGTCGGACTTTTTTTTCCCGACATATAGTCAGTGTGTACAGGGCTTTATGCTATCCATAGACTATTCTGCCAACACTGGCTGATACAATGTTTGCTGCTACATTGATTCCTGTCCATGATACTGACTGTCTTTTACTTCCAGATGGACCTACTTAGCAATGATTAAGGCCCCTTTCACACTGGGGCGGGGAGGTGCGCTGGCGGTATAGTGGCGCTATTTTTAGCGCTGCTATACCGTCGTTTTTACCCTGATATTCGGCCGCTAGCGGGGTGATTTTAACCCCCGCTAGCGGCCGAAGAAGGGTTAATACCGCCGGCAATGCGCCTCTGCAGAGGCGCATTGCTGGCGGTATTACCGCGGTTTCCCATTGCTTTCAATGGGCAGCAGCGGTAAAGGAGCATTAAACACACCGCTCCTTCACCGCTGCAAAAATGCGGCTAGCAGGACTTTTGGAGCTGTCCTGCTAGCGCACCGCTTCAGTGTGAAAGCCTTCAGGCTTTCACACTGAAGACTGCAGGGCACAATTTTTTCAGGCGGTATAGCAGCGCTATTTTTAGCGCTAAACTGCCTGAAAAACGTGTCAGTGTAAAAGGGGCCTTAGTGTACTCTACTGGATTGTGATATAAAGGTAAACTTGTTGAGATAAGTTCCCATTGATAGTTAGTTACCTGTCTGTCATGATGACCCTGTGGTTTCAATACCTTCTTGGTCACATACCCAGAAAAAATAAGGCCTATTGGTAGTTCTGAATTCACTCTGTCTTTATTAGCTACAGTACATACTTGCACTGTTATCAGTGATTAAAAAGTACTGAAGCTATTAAATCAACATTACAGTCAGGGTAGTTGTATTTCCTAAATGTCAGTAATGACACACATTTCTTTCACGTCAGGCCTTCTTAAGTAATAGTGCACATAATTATTCAAAGAGTACCTTCAATTTCAGCGTGCTTGGATAACAGCTAACTGTAAACAAGGTATCAGAAATCCTAATGCCCGGTACACACGATTCGATTATCGTTTTTTTTTTTGCATGCTAATCTCACGTCAAATCTGATGAGTGTACTAAAGTCACGAAAATTCTCGTATGACAGAATAAAAAAATCGGAAGTGATGTCATGTGTTGTAATACATTTGTATTGCATTTTCGAACGACAGCTGTACTGATTAACCGAAAATCGTACGATCTGGTATCGTACGAAAAAAATTTCCGTGCATGTCCGATAGAATAATATCGGATGAACTGTCCTGATCGGCTCTCGAAAGCTCTATACTAACGATCCGATTATCGTACGATCGTTTCGAAAGCGAAAAATCGTACGATTTTCGGATCGTGTGTACGGGGCTTAAGGGTGTCACAAAAAAGTTGGCCATTAGCCAGGAGTTTTTTAAAGATTTCCTTTTGTCGCTGCAATCATAAGCACACAAAATCTCTCAACAGACCTTAAATACTCTTCATATTTGTATTTGTGTATCAGAAAACAAGATAATCGTTTGTTGATTAGTACATTGTATATTGCCTGAGCACTGTCATATGTGTATAAGTATGCTGGCCATAGGGTTGAATAAAAGCAGGTAATGCTTCCTATTTCCAGAAAAAAAGTGCTGTTGTTTTTGATTCTGGTGGATGGCAGTTCAGGCAGCTAGAGGCCTTTATTGTCACAGTGAGATTTTCCAGCCTGGAAAATGTTCTTGCAAGGCAATCAGTATCCTTCACTCCTCTACAGAGAAAAATCTGAAGTACCATAGAAACATAGAAACATAGAAGCATAGAAAAAGACTGAGTAGTTGATCGAGTCTGCGCATTTTATTTTTTTTTATTTTTTTTGGGGGGTTATTATTTTATTTTTTTCATTAACCTTGTTGTTAACATAGTTGGCGAGGTTGAAAAAATACATCAGTTCATCCAGTTCAACCTATGATGTGTGTGTGTGTGTATCTGTTTATGTCAATAATACTACATAATCCCCTGTATGTTGTGGTCGTTGTTCTGTCCATCAGATGTCTATATTCTATATTCTGATTATCTGCATTTGTGTTGATTAAAATGACATTTACCCACTTGAGACCCGCGCTATAGACAAAAGACGTCTGCAGCGCGGCTCTCAAGTGCTGAGTGGACGTCCATGGACGTCCTGCTGTTTCTCTCCCCCTGCGCGCCGCCGAGGGCGCGCGGCGGGGGAACAGCTGTGCCCGCCGTGGTCACGTGATGCCGATGCACGTGCCTGGCGGCCGTGATGTCCGCCAGGCACCTGCGATCGGCTGTGACAGAGGCAGGACGTGGATCTCTGTGTGTAAACACAGAGATCCATGTCCTGTCAGGGAGAGAGGAGACCGATGCTGTGTCCCTTGTACATAGGGACACAGATCGGTCTCCTCCCCCTGTCAGTCCCCTCCCCCACACAGTAAGAATCACAAATAGGGAACATAGTTAACCCCTTCCTCGCCCCCTAGTGTTAACCCCTTCCCTGCCAGTCACATTTATACAGTAATCAGTGCATTTTTATAGCACTGTTCGCTGTATAAATGTGAATGGTCCCAAAATAGTGTCAAAACTGTCCGATATGTCCGCCGCAATATTGCAGGCCTGACAAAAATCACAGATCGCCGCCATTACTAGTAAAAAAATTTTTTAGGGCTGTTACTGATTAAAATTTTCGTGTTCGATTAATCGTTTTTTTTTTAATCGATTAATCGACTAATTTCGATTAATTATAATGCACATACAGATCCAACTACTTTTAGCTGATCTCCTTGCAGGCTGATTCTCAGTGCAGCTACCAACCACTGAAAAAATCGATAGCAGGATACAAAAAACACACAAAGGCAGCGCTCGATGGGAATAGCATAAAAACTTTTATAGTCTTCAAGTAGGTAACAAAATAAATATTGCACTGGAGATAAAATCGATGTAGCTACATAAACTGTAAAAATGGTGCGAGTAATACCAAACGGTAGCAAAAGCAGTCATAAAAACATGTAGCTAAGTATGATACTGGTATAAAAATGTGTACAACGATACCACTGCTGAATCCAGATTAGAAGGGGCTAACATCAGTCTGTCGGCATGTAGATGTCCCATGAAGTGAACTATCACAACTCCCAGTGGATGGCTATAGAATCCCAGGTTGATAGAGGGAAGTGATAGAGGGAAGTGTAACAGCCCTTGCGTGTGGCAGATAGTAAGGTCCCGCCGGCATGCAGATATGAAGGCACAGCAAAGGAGCCCTTCAGATGGACACGGCAAGCCCCGCCGGTGTCCGTGACGTCACCGGATCTCCCTGAAGACCCGGAAGCCGGCGGAGAGGTGAGTATCGATCAAAAGAATTTTGATCGATCAAAAGAATTTTGATCGATCAAAACAATTAATCGATTAATCGAGGAATTAATAGTTAATTTCCACAGCCCTAAAAAATATATAATAAAAATGTCATAATTCTATCCCCTATTTTGTAGGCGCTATAACTTTTTCGCAAACCAATCACTATACACTTATTGCAATTTTTTTTACCAAAAAAATACAGAAGAATACGTATCGGCCTAAACTGAGAAAAAAAATAGTTTTTTTTAAAAAAAATTGGGATATTATTATAACAAAAAGTAAAAAAATATTGTGTTATTTTTCAAAATTCTCTCTCTATTTTTTGTTCATAGCGCAAAAAATAAAAACCGCAGAGGTGATCAAATACCACCAAAAGAAAGCTCTATTTGTGGGGAAAAAATGATAAAAATATCCTTTGGGTACAGTGTTGTATGACCGCGCAATTGTCATTCAAAGTGCGTCAGCACTGAAAGCTAAAAATTGGTCCGGGCACGAAGGGGGTTTAGTGCCCAGTTGTCAAGTGGTTAATGTTGTAATTTCTATAGAAATCATTTGCAGAGCGTAGGCGCCATCTAGCGTCCCTTTTTGGTATTGTTTCAACTTTGTTATTATTAAATGTATTAGATGTAAAACCCAGGAAGTGATTAGAAAGCAAAGTATTCTGGGTAAAATCTCGCAGGAAGAGACACATTCACCATGCTTTTCAAGACACTGCAGGAAGCAGGATATGTCTTATTTCAATTTCTTACCATCAACCCTTAGAGAACTTAAAAAGTACGTTTTTACTGTCTCATATTGTACTGTGTATCTTTGTCGCTGCAATGTATGCTAAATTTATGGGATATTGTACTTATCAAGGTTTATTCTTGTTATTTGTAGTTTCACCTAGCTTGTTCCAATAAACTGTGATCGAAGAAATATTGTATCATGTTTATGGGACAAGAATGGTTTAGCTGAATGTCCTTGAGACAGAACAGTCGTTAAGTTGCCCAATAATCGTTTTTTTAAACTATCAACGCTCCCTGCTGATACCACTGCTTCTGGAAAATAATTCCACATCCTTACCGCTCTGACAGCAAAGAACCCTCTATGCAGTTTATGGTTAAACCGCTTCTCTTCCAACTTTAGTAAATGGCCATGTGTCTTTTTAAATTCCCTTTCACTAGATATTTTTTCCCTATGCTAGGGTCACAGTATCATATTTTTACATTGATATCATATCTCCCCTCTTCCCCAGAGAGAATAAGTTCAATGCTTGCGGTCTTTCCCTATAGCCGAGGTCCTCTATTCCCTTAACCTGGATTTATTGCCCTTCTCTGGACTCTCTCCAGTTCCAGTACATACCTCCTGAGCACTGGTGCCCAGAACTGGACACCATATTCAAGATGCAGCCGGACCAGAGACTTGTAGAGCGGGAGAATTTATATTTTTATCTCTGGAGTGAATCCCTTTTTTATTGCATGCCAATAGTGATGAGCCGAACACCCCCGGGTTCGGTTCGCACCAGAACCCGCGAACGGACCGAAAGTTCGTACGAACATTAGAACCCTATTAAATACAATGGATGCGAACGTTCAAATTCTAAAGTGCTAATTATAACAACTATTATGCATGTTATTGTCCTAAAAAGGGTTTGGGAACCCGGGTTCTGCACCAGGGGACATGTATCAATGCAAAAAGAAGTTTTAAAAACGGTCGTTTTTCGGGAGCAGTCATTTTAATGATGCATAAAGTGAAAAAAAAAAAGTCAAATATTCCTTTAAATATCGTACCTGGGGGGTGTCTAAAGTATGCCTGTGAAGTGCCACGTGTTTCCCGTGTTTAGAACTGTCCCTGCACAAAATGACACTTCTAAAGGAAAAAAAAACCATTTAAAACTGCTTGCGGCTTTAATGTAATGTCTGGTCCCGGTAATATGGATGAAAATCTTTGAGAAAAATGGCATCGCTACCCCATCACCCCCCCCCCCCTCTACCCCAGCCCATTACCAGCCCCTTTGGGTCTTGTATGGATATTAAGGGGAACCCCGCACACAAAATAAAAAAGGCCCTATATACTCTGAACAGCCGTATACAGGCGGTGCATACAAGACAGGGACTGTAGGATTGTTCTTAAGTAGAATCTGTTTGTAATTTTGAACAGGTACATTGTTGAAGTGTAGCTCCAGCCCAAAAATCTATTTTTAAACTTTTTGGAAAACATAGGTAAGGGTTATCACCCCTGTAACATTTGTTTTGCTGTCTGTGCCCCTGTTCAGAACATTTCACCTCACTTTCCGTCCCAATGACAACTGTTTTTGAAATGTGGTGTTTTTCTTGAAACAAGGATTGCTGATAAAGCATCAGTACAGAGGAGACACCTTTCTCCCATATTTATTCTTACAGGAGAGAATTTTCCTTCCTAGTGGTAGATTTCCTCTCACTTCCTGTTGTCTTCTTGCGTTTGCAAGTAGGAGTCGTTTGTAAGTTGGATGTTTGAAAGTAGGGACCTGCCGTATATACTCTGCAGAAATAGGCCCCTTAGTTGTTGGTGTTGGCACAACACTGTAAGCAGTCACAGTTACTCTTGGTTGGTGCTATAACGCCCTGCTGTCAACTATTATATCAGGAATTTTAATTACATATAATTGTTGAACAGTGGTAGTAAAAATTGGGCCTTTGATGGTGGTGCTGGTGCCACAACACTGTAAGCCCTGACAGTTACTCTTGGTGGGTGCAGCAATGGGCCCTGCTGTGAATTATTAGATCAAGAATTGTAATTGCATGCCCCTGTTGAACAGGGGCTGAAAAATTGGGCCTTTCGTGGTGGTGGTGGTGGTGGTGGCGTTGCCACAACACTGTAAGCCCTCAGAGTTACTCTTGGTGGGTGCAGGAATGGGCCCTGCTGTGAATTATTAGATCAAGAATTGTAATTACATGCCCCTTTTGAACAGGGGCTGAAAAATTGGGCCTTTCGTGGTGGTGGTGGTGGTGGTGGCGTTGCCACAACACTGTAAGCCCTCAGAGTTACTCTTGGTGGGTGCAGCAATGGGCCCTGCTGTGAATTATTACATCAAGAATTGTAATTGCATGCCCCTGTTGAACAGGGGCTGAAAAATTGGGCCTTAGGCACTGGTGGCACAACACTACAACCCCTCACAGATACTGTACTTGGAGCACAGCAATGAGCCCTGTTGCAAAGTATTGCTTCAAAAATTGTAATGACACGCCCCTGTTAAACAGGGGCTGAAAAATTGGGCCTTAGGCACTGGTGGCACAACACTACAACCCCTCACAGATACTGTACTTGGAGCACAGCAATGAGCCCTGTTGCAAAGTATTGCTTCAAAAATTGTAATGACACGCCCCTGTTAAACAGGGGCTGAAAAATTGGGCCTTAGGCACTGGTGCCACAACACTCCAACCCCTCACAGATACTGTACTTGGAGCACAGCAATGAGCCCTATGGCAAATTATTGCTAAAAAAATTGTAATTACACGCCCCTGTAAAACAGGGGCTGAAAAATTGGGCCTTAGCCACTGGTGGCGGCACCCATAAACAAAAATGATCTTCCAAGCTATCATCATCAATCGTATCATTGAGGACTCGGAGGAGGAGGATAGCCAGTCAACATAACAGCACAGGCACTCAGCATCAGCATCAGTCTTGAAGGGATGTGACATGTTAAAATCAATTAGTCTGTTATATCAGCATCAGGTGTGTGGTAGCTGGTGGTGATCCAAGACTGGTTCATCTTGATGAAAGTCAGTCGATCAACCGAGTCGGTGGACAGGCGCACCCTGTGATCCGTGACAAATCCTCCAGCAGCACTGAATGTGCGTTCCGAAAGAACGCTGGATGCAGGACAGGCCAGTAGCTCAATTGCATACTGTGCAAGCTCTGGCCAGTGATCCATCCTCAAGACCCAGTAAGCCAGAGGATTTTCGGTGGGGAAGGTGTCCAAGTCTGACCTTGCCCCTAGATATTCCTGCACCATGTTTATCAGACGCTGGCGATGGTTGCTGGAACCGATCATACTTTGGGGCTGCGGACTAAAGAATTGTCTGAACGCATCGGTCAGACGGCCACCTTCCCCACCGCTCCTTCTTTGACTGGCCGAAGCCTCAGCAACTCGTTGTCCAGGACCAGGAGTTTGTAACCTCCCAGTCTCTGGGAACGCGTTGCACAGACCTTTCTGCAAGGCCTCCCGGAGTTGTCTCATCCTCTGCTCCCTCTGCGACGGTAACATAAGGTCCGCAACCTTACCCTTGTACCGTGGATCAAGGAGAGTGGCCAGCCAGTAATGGTCCCTCTCCTTGATACGAAGAATACGAGGATCCTTCCGCAGACTTTGCAGGATCAGGGAGGCCATGCAGCGTAGGTTTGCTGAGGCATTCGCTCCGGAGTCCTCTGGGTCACTAAGGACGACATGATCCGCAGTCACCTCCTCCCAGCCACGTACAAGTCCACTGGTTTCTTGGGACTGTAAATCATCCCTAAAAGACTGCTGCTGATGATGCTGAGTGCCAGCCTCCACCTCCATGCTGACACAATCCTCCTCCTCCTCCTCCTCCTCTTCCTGTGCGATGGGTGGGACAGAAGGAACACTGTCTGGGTAAAGGGGGCCTTGAGAGGCAAGGAAGTCCTCCTCTTCCTGCCTCTGTTCTGCCTCAAGTGCCCTGTCCATTATTCCACGCAGCGTGTGCTCCAACAGGTGGACAAGAGGTACAGTGTCACTGATGCATGCACTGTCACTGCTCACCATCCTCGTGGCCTCCTCAAATGGTGCCAGGACAGTGCATGCATCCCTGATCATGCCCCACTGGCGTGGAGAAAAAAAACCAAGCTCCCCTGACCCTGTCCTGGTGCCGTAGTCGCACAGGTACTCATTGATGGCCCTCTGCTGCGTGTGCAGCCGCTGCAGCATGGCCAACGTTGAGTTCCACCTGGTGGGCATGTCACATATAAGGCGGTTCTTGGGCAGGTTCAACTCCTTTTGCAGCTCAGCCAGGCGAGCACTGGCATTATAAGATCTGCGGAAATGCACACAGACTTTCCTGGCCTGCCTCAGGACATCCTGTAAGCCCGGGTACCTGCCCAAGAACCGCTGCACCACCAGGTTAAGGACGTGAGCCACACAGGGCACATGGGTCAGTTGTCCCTGTCGAAGGGCGGAGAGGAGGTTGGTGCCATTGTCGCAAACCACCATTCCTGGCTTAAGCTGGCGTGGCGTCAACCACCTCTCGGCCTGGCCCTGCAGAGCAGACAGGACCTCTGCCCCAGTGTGGCTTCTGTCCCCCAAACACACCAGCGCAAGCACGGCATGGCATCTTTTTGCCTGCGTACTTGCGTAGCCCCGTGAACGGCTACGGAGCACCGCTGGTTCATAGGACAAACCACAGGAAGAGGCCATGGAGGAAGAAGAAGAGGAGGGGGTGGAGGAGAGAGGTGTGTCACAACCAGTAGTAGCATTTTGGAGGCGTGGCGGTGGGACAACCTCCAACACTACTGCACCTTGTCCTGCATCCTTCCCAGCTGCCAAAAGAGTGACCCAATGGGCCGTGAAAGAAAGGTAACGTCCCTGTCCATGCCTGCTGGACCATGAGTCAGCGGTAATATGCACCTTACCGCTGACCGCCCTGTCCAGCGAGGCCAAGACATTGCCTTCCACATGCCGGTAGAGAGCCGGAATAGCCTTCCGTGAGAAAAAGTGGCGTTTGGAAACCTGCCACTGAGGAACCGCACATTGCACAAACTCACGGAAGGGGGCCGAGTCTACCAACTGAAAAGGCAGCAGTTGAAGCGCTAGCAATTTAGCCAAGCTAGCATTCAACCGCTGGGCATGTGGATGGCTGGGAGTGAACTTCTTTCGACGGTCCAGCAGCTGGGGCAGGGAAATTTGCCTGCTAGAATCGGACGTCGGTGTACTGCTAGCAGAGTGGCCGCAAGTACTTGGCTGTGACACACCTAATTCTACACCTTCATTCCTCTCAGTGCATGTTTCAGAGAGGACTGAAGTTATAGTGGGGTTGGAGATCCCAGCTGATGCGGTGCAAGGAGAGGTCCGCTTTGTTCTTTGGTGTGGGTCTTTGAGGTAGGCTTGCCAACGAGCTGCATGGCAGGTCAACATATGTCTGGTCAGGCATGTGGTACCCAAGCGGCTGATGTTTTGGCCACGCGATATACGCTTGAGACATATGTTGCAAACAGCAGCTGTGCGATCTGATGCACTAGCCTCAAAAAAGGCCCACACCAAGGAACTTTTTGAATGACGGGCAGAGGCAGCGCCCTGCACAGGCGGAGCTCTGCGGTGTGATTCCGTCGGTGTACTGCCCTTACGCTGGCCACCAAAGGGCATCCTGCCTCGTTGGAGATGTGCCTCCTCCTCATCCTCCTCCTCCTCCTCCTCTCTCCTATTAGGCACCCACGTGGAGTCAGTGACCTCATCATCCCCTCCCTCCTCATCACTGGAGCCAATCTGGCAGTATGCTGCAGCTGCTGGAACATGACTGCCAGATTGGTGTCCTTCTTGAGCATCCCCTCTGTCTGCTCTCACCCTACTGCCTTCCTGTAGCTGGGTTTCATCATCAGACCCTTCGAAACGCTGGGCATCCTCCTGGAGCATGTACCCAACACTGTGCTCAAACAGTTCGGGGGACTCCTCAGGAGGAGGACATGGTGGGTCTAGGGAAGGAGTGACTGATGATGAGTCTGACATTGATACCAGGGAAGAGGACGCTTTGGCAGCTGCTTTGCCAGTACCCTGAGCCTGGGTGAGAGAGGATGAGGAGGAGGAGGAGGGCTTGGTCATCCACTCTACCAAGTCTTCGGCATGATGTGGCTCAACATGTCCAGCTGCAGAAAAGAAGGACAAGCGTGTCCCATGGCCATGTGCTGATGACAATGCACCGTGTCCACGACCAGCACTGTTGCCCCCAGACACAGAGCCTGCTTGCCCTCTTTTATTGCCTCCTGACTGTCTGCCTCTCCTTGTTTGCCTTCCAGACATTCTAATAGATGGCCTGCAGGGAGATGGGAAAAAAGCAATAAGGGCTACCTTCAGGTGTCCTTCTCTGTCCCTTTACTTAAGGATTTCTAAATATGGTTGAGGATGATTGCTTTTGCACAGAATAGCACAACGACAATTTCCCTGACTGTCCAAAAAACAAGGATTTCAAAGATGGTTGATGAGGAATGCTTTAGCACACTATAGCACAAGGAGAATTCCCCTCACTTTCCTTCTTTGTCCCTAGAAACAAGGACTCGCACAGTGAAAGAAACTGACACTCTCCCTACCTAGAGTTTTCTGTCCCTAGAAAAAATGTTTTTTAAAAGCACACTATAGCACAAGGAGAATTCCCCTCACTTTCCTTCTTTGTCCCTAGAAACAAGGACTCGCACAGTGAAAGAAACTGACACTCTCCCTACCTAGAGTTTTCTGTCCCTAGAAAAAATGTTTTTTTAAAGCACACTATAGCACAAGGAGAATTCCCCTCACTTTCCTTCTTTGTCCCTAGAAACAAGGACTCGCACAGTGAAAGAAACTGACACTCTCCCTACCTAGAGTTTTCTGTCCCTAGAAAAAATGTTTTTTAAAAGCACACTATAGCACAAGGAGAATTCCCCTCACTTTCCTTCTTTGTCCCTAGAAACAAGGACTCGCACAGTGAAAGAAACTGACACTCTCCCTACCTAGAGTTTTCTGTCCCTAGAAAAAAAGTTTTTTAAAAGCACACTATAGCACAAGGAGAATTCCCCTCACTTTCCTTCTTTGTCCCTAGAAACAAGGACTCGCACAGTGAAAGAAACTGACACTCTCCCTACCTAGAGTTTTCTGTCCCTAGAAAAAATGTTTTTTAAAAGCACACTATAGCACAAGGAGAATTCCCCTCACTTTCCTTCTTTGTCCCTAGAAACAAGGACTCGCACAGTGAAAGAAACTGACACTCTCCCTACCTAGAGTTTTCTGTCCCTAGAAAAAATGTTTTTTTAAAGCACATTATAGCACAAGGAGAATTCACTCACTGTCCTTCCCTGTCCCTAGAAACAAGGACTCGCACAGTGAAAGAAACTGACACTCTCCCTACCTAGAGTTTTCTGTCCCTAGAAAAAATGTTTTTTTAAAGCACACTATAGCACCAGGAGAATTCACTCACTGTCCTTCCCTGTCCCTAGAAACAAGGACTCGCACAGTGAAAGAAACTGACACTCTCCCTACCTAGAGTTTTCTGTCCCTAGAAAAAATGTTTTTTAAAAGCACACTATAGCACAAGGAGAATTCCCCTCACTTTCCTTCTTTGTCCCTAGAAACAAGGACTCGCACAGTGAAAGAAACTGACACTCTCCCTACCTAGAGTTTTCTGTCCCTAGAAAAAATGTTTTTTAAAAGCACACTATAGCACAAGGAGAATTCCCCTCACTTTCCTTCTTTGTCCCTAGAAACAAGGACTCGCACAGTGAAATAAACTGACACTCTCCCTACCTAGAGTTTTCTGTCCCTAGAAAAAATGTTTTTTAAAAGCACACTATAGCACAAGGAGAATTCCCCTCACTTTCCTTCTTTGTCCCTAGAAACAAGGACTCGCACAGTGAAAGAAACTGACACTCTCCCTACCTAGAGTTTTCTGTCCCTAGAAAAAATGTTTTTTTAAAGCACACTATAGCACAAGGAGAATTCACTCACTGTCCTTCCCTGTCCCTAGAAACAAGGACTCGCACAGTGAAAGAAACTGACACTCTCCCTACCTAGAGTTTTCTGTCCCTAGAAAAAATGTTTTTTTAAAGCACACTATAGTACAAGGAGAATTCACTCACTGTCCTTCCCTGTCCCTAGAAACAAGGACTCGCACAGTGAAAGAAACTGACACTCTCCCTACCTAGAGTTTTCTGTCCCTAGAAAAAATGTTTTTTAAAAGCACACTATAGCACAAGGAGAATTCCCCTCACTTTCCTTCTTTGTCCCTAGAAACAAGGACTCGCACAGTGAAAGAAACTGACACTCTCCCTACCTAGAGTTTTCTGTCCCTAGAAAAAATGTTTTTTAAAAGCACACTATAGCACAAGGAGAATTCCCCTCACTTTCCTTCTTTGTCCCTAGAAACAAGGACTCGCACAGTGAAAGAAACTGACACTCTCCCTACCTAGAGTTTTCTGTCCCTAGAAAAAATGTTTTTTAAAAGCACACTATAGCACAAGGAGAATTCCCCTCACTTTCCTTCTTTGTCCCTAGAAACAAGGACTCGCACAGTGAAAGAAACTGACACTCTCCCTACCTAGAGTTTTCTGTCCCTAGAAAAAATGTTTTTTTAAAGCACACTATAGCACAAGGAGAATTCACTCACTGTCCTTCCCTGTCCCTAGAAACAAGGACTCGCACAGTGAAAGAAACTGACACTCTCCCTACCTAGAGTTTTCTGTCCCTAGAATTTTTTTTTTAAAGCACACTATAGCACAAGGAGAATTCACTCACTGTCCTTCCCTGTCCCTAGAAACAAGGACTCTCACAGTGAAAGAAACTGACACTCTCCCTACCTAGAGTTTTCTGTCCCTAGAAAAAATGTTTTTTAAAAGCACACTATAGCACAAGGAGAATTCCCCTAACTTTCCTTCTTTGTCCCTAGAAACAAGGACTCGCACAGTGAAAGAAACTGACACTCTCCCTACCTAGAGTTTTCTGTCCCTAGAAAAAATGTTTTTTAAAAGCACACTATAGCACAAGGAGAATTCCCCTCACTTTCCTTCTTTGTCCCTAGAAACAAGGACTCGCACAGTGAAAGAAACTGACACTCTCCCTACCTAGAGTTTTCTGTCCCTAGAAACAAGGACTCGCACAGTAAAACACACTGACACTCTCCCTACCTATCCTTCTCTTTCCCTAAACTAAAGGAATCCAGGTTAAGCAAGAAAGAAATAAATGTCACTGTCCCTGCCTATGCTGCTCTTTCCCTGCTCCGGAACACACTACACTAGGCCGCCGTGCTGGCGGCCTTTTATAGTGTGGGGCGTGTACTAAACATCCTCAGCAATAATTGGCCACAGGCATCCTGCCTGTGGCCAATCATTGCTCTCCTCGCTGCCGGCGCTGTGATTGGCCAAGCATGCGGGGTCACAGTGCATGCTTGGCCAATCACAGCGCCTGGATGACACTGCGATGGCGTAGTGCATTGTGGGCCGTTCGCGTCACTCGAATTTGGCGCGAACGGCCCAAATCGTTCGATCTTCGTCGAACGATCGAACAGCCGATGTTCGAGTCGAACGTATGTTCGACTCGAACACGAAGCTCATCCCTACATGCCAATATTCTGTTGGCTTTGCTTGCAGCAGCCTGGCATTGCATGCCATTGCTGAGCTTGTCATCTACTAGGAACCCCAGGTCCTTTTCCATCCTGGATTCCCCCAGAGGTTCTCCACCTAGCCAATAACTTGCGTTAGTATTTTTGGCACCCAAATGCATTACCTTACATTTTTCAACTGTAGCGGCCTCACCCTCTCTTTTCTTCTTTAGCAGTTACTCTGGCTCCGGTCTAGGGGTACCTTGAAGGGGAGAGCGAGGTGCGCCACGGCCCATGTCCTCTAGATTACAGCATGTAGAAGTGAAGGCCAGCACCAGATTACCTTCGGGATTGTCCACCTGGCCACGTCACCTGGCCACGTCACCTGGCCACCTCACCTGGCCACATCACCTGCCACAAGTTGTAGATTGTCCACTTGCCACGTCACCTGCCACGTCATCTGGCCACGTCACCTGGCCACCTCACCTGGCCACATCACCTGCCACAAGTTGTGGATTGTCCACTTGCCACGTTACCTGCCACAAGTTGTGGATTGTCCACTTGCCACGTCAGCTGGCCACGTCACCTGGCCACGACACCTGGCCACGTCACCTGCCACAAGTTGTGGATTGTCCACTGGCCACGTAACCTGGACAAGCAACCTGGCCACGTCACCTGGCCACCTCACCTGGCCACGTCACCTGGCCACATCACCTGCCACAAGTTGTAGATTGTCCACTTACCACGTCACCTGCCACGTCATCTGGTCACCTCACCTGGCCACATCACCTGCCACAAGTTGTGGATTGTCCACTTGCCACGTTACCTGCCACAAGCTGTGGATTGTCCAATTGCCACGTCACCTGCCACGTCACCTGGCAACGTCACCTGCCACAAGTTGTGGATTGTCCACTTGCCACGTTACCTGCCACAAGTTGTGGATTTTCCACAATGCAATGCAAGCAATTACAGTTTTTTTTTATATTTTTTAATGGTTTTTCATCATTTGCCATCATTTTTGAGATTTCTAATGTAAAAAATAGGTCACCTTTAAAAACGCCTATAAACTAAAACGCGGCAAAACGCCGTTACCGCGTTTAGCCACGTTTAGCAGCGTTTTGCGTCTGAAATGTGGAAAACTTTTGCGTCTGAACCCATTTTTTTGCTTCTGGAAAAACGAGGTTAAACGCAACTGCATATAAACGGCAATAAACGAGACTGTGTGCATGGTCACATAGGATAACATTGAATGGGTTCGGGGCAGTTGAAAAAAGTGTCCAACTGCCTCTGAACGCGCGTTTAACAGCGTCTCGTGTGCATGGGGCCTAACTGGCCTGTAGTTCCGAGGGATATGTCTCAATCCTTTTTTAAATATTGGTGCCACGTTGATTTTTCTCCAATCAGCTGGCACAATTCCAGTCAGTAAACTGTCCATAAATATTAGGAAGAATGGTTTGGCTATCACCTGGCTGAGCTCCTTAAGGACCCTTGGGTGTAAGCCATCTGGTCCCATGGACTTATTTATGTTAAGTTTTTCAAGTCAATTTCTGATTCTGTCTTCTGTAAGCCATGAGGGTGCATCCTGTGATGTGTCATGAAAATTAACATTACAGTCTTAGTTATAAGAATATATTCAAAACCTTTGCCTTCTCTCTGTCCTTTGTAGCCAAATTCCCTTCACTATCCTTTATGGGGCCAATATGTTCTGGCCTCACTTTTTTACTATTTATATACGTAAAGAATTTTTTTTTTTTTTTACTCTGTGCCTTTTGTGTTCTATCTTAGCAGCCCAGATTGCACTCTTACATTTCTTATTGCATACTTTGTAAAGTTAAAATGCTGACAATGGCCCCTCATCTATGTTTATCCCAAGTAGTGATGAGCCGAACACCCCCGGGTTCGGTTCGCACCAGAACCCGCGAACGGACCGAAAGTTCGAACGAAAATTAGAACCCTATTAAATACAATGGATGCGAACGTTCGAATTCTAAAGTGCTAATTATAACAACTATTATGCATGTTATTGTCATAAATAGGGTTTGGGAACCCGGGTTGTGCACCAGGGGACATGTATCAATGCAAAAAGAAGTTTTAAAAACGGTCGTTTTTCGGGAGCAGTCATTTTAATGATGCATAAAGTGAAAAAAAAAAAGTCAAATATTCCTTTAAATATCGTACCTGGGGGGTGTCTAAAGTATGCCTGTGAAGTGCCACGTGTTTCCCGTGTTTAGAACTGTCCCTGCACAAAATGACACTTCTAAAGGAAAAAAAAGCCATTTAAAACTGCTTGCGGCTTTAATGTAATGTCTGGTCCCGGTAATATGGATGAAATTCTTTAAGAAAAATGGCATAGCTACCCCATGACCCCCCCCCCCCTACCCCAGCCCATTACCAGCCCCTTTGGGTCTTGTATGGATATTAAGGGGAACCCCGCACATAAAATAAAAAAGGCCCTATATACTCTGAACAGCCGTATACAGGCGGTGCATACAAGACAGGGACTGTAGGTTTGTTCTTATGTAGAATCTGTTTGTAATTTTGAACAGGTACATTGGTGAAGTGTAGCTCCAGCCCAAAAATCTATTTTTAAACTTTTTGGGAAACATAGGTAAGGGTTATCACCCCTGTAACATTTGTTTTGCTGTCTGTGCCCCTGTTCAGAACATTTCACCTCACTTTCCGTCCCAATGACAACTGTTTTTGAAATGTGGTGTTTTTCTTGAAACAAGGATTGCTGATAAAGCATCAGTACAGATGAGACCCCTTTCTCCCATATTTATTCTTACAGGAGAGAATTTTCCTTTCTAGGGGTAGATTTCCTCTCACTTCCTGTTGTCTTCTTTCGTTTGCAAGTAGGAGTCGTTTGTAAGTTGGATGTTTGAAAGTAGGGACCTGCCGTATATACTCTGCAGAAATAGGCCCCTTAGTTGTTGGTGTTGGCACAACACTGTAAGCACTCAGTTACTCTTGGTTGGTGCTGGAACGCCCTGCTGTCAACTATTATATCAGGAATTTTAATTACATATAATTGTTGAACAGTGGTAGTAAAAATTGGGGCTTTGATGGTGGTGCTGGTGCCACAACACTGTAAGCCCTGACAGTTACTCTTGGTGGGTGCAGCAATGGGCCCTGCTGTGAATTATTAGATCAAGAATTGTAATTACATGCCCCTTTTGAACAGGGGCTGAAAAATTGGGCCTTTCGTGGTGGTGGTGGTGGTGGCGTTGCCACAAGACTGTAAGCCCTCAGAGTTACTCTTGGTGGGTGCAGCAATGGACCCTGCTGTGAATTATTAGATCAAGAATTGTAATTGCATGCCCCTGTTGAACAGGGGCTGAAAAATTGGGCCTTAGGCACTGGTGGCACAACACTACAACCCCTCACAGATACTGTACTTGGAGCACAGCAATGAGCCCTGTTGCAAAGTATTGCTTCAAAAATTGTAATGACACGCCCCTGTTAAACAGGGGCTGAAAAATTGGGCCTTAGGCACTGGTGCCACAACACTCCAACCCCTCACAGATACTGTACTTGGAGCACAGCAATGAGCCCTATGGCAAATTATTGCTAAAAAAATTGTAATTACACGCCCCTGTAAAACAGGGGCTGAAAAATTGGGCCTTAGCCACTGGTGGCGGCACCCATAAACAAAAATGATCTTCCAAGCTATCATCATCAATCGTATCATTGAGGACTCGGAGGAGGAGGATAGCCAGTCAACATAACAGCACAGGCACTCAGCATCAGCATCAGTCTTGAAGGGATGTGACATGTTAAAATCAATTAGTCTGTTATATCAGCATCAGGTGTGTGGTAGCTGGTGGTGATCCAAGACTGGTTCATCTTGATGAAAGTCAGTCGATCAACCGAGTCGGTGGACAGGCGCACCCTGTGATCCGTGACAAATCCTCCAGCAGCACTGAATGTGCGTTCCGAAAGAACGCTGGATGCAGGACAGGCCAGTAGCTCAATTGCATACTGTGCAAGCTCTGGCCAGTGATCCATCCTCAAGACCCAGTAAGCCAGAGGATTTTCGGTGGGGAAGGTGTCCAAGTCTGACCTTGCCCCTAGATATTCCTGCACCATGTTTATCAGACGCTGGCGATGGTTGCTGGAACCGATCATACTTTGGGGCTGCGGACTAAAGAATTGTCTGAACGCATCGGTCAGACGGCCACCTTCCCCACCGCTCCTTCTTTGACTGGCCGAAGCCTCAGCAACTCGTTGTCCAGGACCAGGAGTTTGTAACCTCCCAGTCTCTGGGAACGCGTTGCACAGACCTTTCTGCAAGGCCTCCCGGAGTTGTCTCATCCTCTGCTCCCTCTGCGACGGTAACATAAGGTCCGCAACCTTACCCTTGTACCGTGGATCAAGGAGAGTGGCCAGCCAGTAATGGTCCCTCTCCTTGATCCGAAGAATACGAGGATCCTTCCGCAGACTTTGCAGGATCAGGGAGGCCATGCAGCGTAGGTTTGCTGAGGCATTCGCTCCGGAGTCCTCTGGGTCACTAAGGACGACATGATCCGCAGCCACCTCCTCCCAGCCACGTACAAGTCCACTGGTTTCTTGGGACTGTAAATCATCCCTAAAAGACTGCTGCTGATGATGCTGAGTGCCAGCCTCCACCTCCATGCTGACACAATCCTCCTCCTCCTCCTCCTCCTCCTCCTCTTCCTGTGCGATGGGTGGGACAGAAGGAACACTGTCTGGGTAAAGGGGGCCTTGAGAGGCAAGGAAGTCCTCCTCTTCCTGCCTCTGTTCTGCCTCAAGTGCCCTGTCCATTATTCCACGCAGCGTGTGCTCCAACAGGTGGACAAGAGGTACAGTGTCACTGATGCATGCACTGTCACTGCTCACCATCCTCGTGGCCTCCTCAAATGGTGCCAGGACAGTGCATGCATCCCTGATCATGCCCCACTGGCGTGGAGAAAAAAAACCAAGCTCCCCTGACCCTGTCCTGGTGCCGTAGTCGCACAGGTACTCATTGATGGCCCTCTGCTGCGTGTGCAGCCGCTGCAGCATGGCCAACGTTGAGTTCCACCTGGTGGGCATGTCACATATAAGGCGGTTCTTGGGCAGGTTCAACTCCTTTTGCAGCTCAGCCAGGCGAGCACTGGCATTATAAGATCTGCGGAAATGCACACAGACTTTCCTGGCCTGCCTCAGGACATCCTGTAAGCCCGGGTACCTGCCCAAGAACCGCTGCACCACCAGGTTAAGGACGTGAGCCACACAGGGCACATGGGTCAGTTGTCCCTGTCGGAGGGCGGAGAGGAGGTTGGTGCCATTGTCGCAAACCACCATTCCTGGCTTAAGCTGGCGTGGCGTCAACCACCTCTCGGCCTGGCCCTGCAGAGCAGACAGGACCTCTGCCCCAGTGTGGCTTCTGTCCCCCAAACACACCAGCGCAAGCACGGCATGGCATCTTTTTGCCTGCGTACTTGCGTAGCCCCGTGAACGGCTACGGAGCACCGCTGGTTCATAGGACAAACCACAGGAAGAGGCCATGGAGGAAGAAGAAGAGGAGGGGGTGGAGGAGAGAGGTGTGTCACAACCAGTAGTAGCATTTTGGAGGCGTGGCGGTGGGACAACCTCCAACACTACTGCACCTTGTCCTGCATCCTTCCCAGCTGCCAAAAGAGTGACCCAATGGGCCGTGAAAGAAAGGTAACGTCCCTGTCCATGCCTGCTGGACCATGAGTCAGCGGTAATATGCACCTTACCGCTGACCGCCCTGTCCAGCGAGGCCAAGACATTGCCTTCCACATGCCGGTAGAGAGCCGGAATAGCCTTCCGTGAGAAAAAGTGGCGTTTGGGAACCTGCCACTGAGGAACCGCACATTGCACAAACTCACGGAAGGGGGCCGAGTCTACCAACTGAAAAGGCAGCAGTTGAAGCGCTAGCAATTTAGCCAAGCTAGCATTCAACCGCTGGGCATGTGGATGGCTGGGAGTGAACTTCTTTCGACGGTCCAGCAGCTGGGGCAGGGAAATTTGCCTGCTAGAATCGGACGTCGGTGTACTGCTAGCAGAGTGGGCGCAAGTACTTGGCTGTGACACACCTAATTCTACACCTTCATTCCTCTCAGTGCATGTTTCAGAGAGGACTGAAGTTATAGTGGGGTTGGAGATCCCAGCTGATGCGGTGCAAGGAGAGGTCCGCTTTGTTCTTTGGTGTGGGTCTTTGAGGTAGGCTTGCCAACGAGCTGCATGGCAGGTCAACATATGTCTGGTCAGGCATGTGGTACCCAAGCGGCTGATGTTTTGGCCACGCGATATACGCTTGAGACATATGTTGCAAACAGCAGCTGTGCGATCTGATGCACTAGCCTCAAAAAAGGCCCACACCAAAGAACTTTTTGAATGACGGGCAGAGGCAGCGCCCTGCACAGGCGGAGCTCTGCGGTGTGATTCCGTCGGTGTACTGCCCTTACGCTGGCCACCAAAGGGCATCCTGCCTCGTTGGAGATGTGCCTCCTCCTCATCCTCCTCCTCCTCCTCTCTCCTATTAGGCACCCACGTGGAGTCAGTGACCTCATCATCACCTCCCTCCTCATCACTGGAGCCAATCTGGCAGTATGCTGCAGCTGCTGGAACATGACTGCCAGATTGGTGTCCTTCTTGAGCATCCCCTCTGTCTGCTCTCACGCTACTGCCTTCCTCTAGCTGGGTTTCATCATCAGACCCTTCGAAACGCTGGGCATCCTCCTGGAGCATGTACCCAACACTGTGCTGAAACAGTTCGGGGGACTCCTCAGGAGGAGGACATGGTGGGTCTAGGGAAGGAGTGACTGATGATGAGTCTGACATTGATACCAGGGAAGAGGACGCTTTGGCAGCTGCTTTTCCAGTACCCTGAGCCTGGGTGAGAGAGGATGAGGAGGAGGAGGAGGGCTTGGTCATCCACTCTACCAAGTCTTCGGCATGATGTGGCTCAACATGTCCAGCTGCCGAAAAGAAGGACAAGCGTGTCCCATGGCCATGTGCTGATGACAATGCACCGCGTCCACGACCAGCACTGTTGCCCCCAGACACAGAGCCTGCTTGCCCTCTTTTATTGCCTCCTGACTGTCTGCCTCTCCTTGTTTGCCTTCCAGACATTCTAATAGATGGCCTGCAGGGAGATGGGAAAAAAGCAATAAGGGCTACCTTCAGGTGTCCTTCTCTGTCCCTTGAAACAAGGACTTTGACAGTGAAAGAAACTGACACACTCTCCCTACCTACAGTTTTCTGTCCCTAGAAATTTTTTTTTTTTAAGCACAATTTAGCACAAGGAGAATTCACTCACTGTCCTTCCAGGTCCCTGGAAACAAGGACTTTGACAGTGAAAGAAACTGACACACTCTCCCTACCTACAGTTTTCTGTCCCTAGAAAAAATGTTTTTTTTAAGCACAATTTAGCACAAGGAGAATTACCTCACTGTCCTTCCAGGTCCCTGGAAACAAGGACTTTGACAGTGAAAGAAACTGACACACTCTCCCTACCTACAGTTTTCTGTCCCTAGAAAAAATGTTTTTTTTAAGCACAATTTAGCACAAGGAGAATTCACTCACTGTCCTTCCAGGTCCCTGGAAACAAGGACTTTGACAGTGAAAGAAACTGACACACTCTCCCTACCTACAGTTTTCTGTCCCTAGAAAAAATGTTTTTTTTAAGCACAATTTAGCACAAGGAGAATTACCTCACTGTCCTTCCAGGTCCCTGGAAACAAGGACTTTGACAGTGAAAGAAACTGACACACTCTCCCTACCTACAGTTTTCTGTCCCTAGAAAAAATGTTTTTTTTAAGCACAATTTAGCACAAGGAGAATTCACTCACTGTCCTTCCAGGTCTCTGGAAACAAGGACTTTGACAGTGAAAGAAACTGACACACTCTCCCTACCTACAGTTTTCTGTCCCTAGAAAAAATGTTTTTTTTAAGCACAATTTAGCACAAGGAGAATTACCTCACTGTCCTTCCAGGTCCCTGGAAACAAGGACTTTGACAGTGAAAGAAACTGACACACTCTCCCTACCTACAGTTTTCTGTCCCTAGAAAAAATGTTTGTTTTAAGCACAATTTAGCACAAGGAGAATTCACTCACTGTCCTTCCAGGTCCCTGGAAACAAGGCCTTTGACAGTGAAAGAAACTGACACACTCTCCCTACCTACAGTTTTCTGTCCCTAGAAAAAATGTTTTTTTTAAGCACAATTTAGCACAAGGAGAATTCACTCACTGTCCTTCCAGGTCCCTGGAAACAAGGACTTTGACAGTGAAAGAAACTGACACACTCTCCCTACCTACAGTTTTCTGTCCCTAGAAAAAATGTTTTTTTTAAGCACAATTTAGCACAAGGAGAATTCACTCACTGTCCTTCCAGGTCCCTGGAAAAAAGGACTTTGACAGTGAAAGAAACTGACACACTCTCCCTACCTACAGTTTTCTGTCCCTAGAAAAAATGTTTTTTTTAAGCACAATTTAGCACAAGGAGAATTACCTCACTGTCCTTCCAGGTCCCTGGAAACAAGGACTTTGACAGTGAAAGAAACTGACACACTCTCCCTACCTACAGTTTTCTGTCCCTAGAAAAAATGTTTTTTTTAAGCACAATTTAGCACAAGGAGAATTCACTCACTGTCCTTCCAGGTCTCTGGAAACAAGGACTTTGACAGTGAAAGAAACTGACACACTCTCCCTACCTACAGTTTTCTGTCCCTAGAAAAAATGTTTTTTTTAAGCACAATTTAGCACAAGGAGAATTACCTCACTGTCCTTCCAGGTCCCTGGAAACAAGGACTTTGACAGTGAAAGAAACTGACACACTCTCCCTACCTACAGTTTTCTGTCCCTAGAAAAAATGTTTTTTTTAAGCACAATTTAGCACAAGGAGAATTCACTCACTGTCCTTCCAGGTCCCTGGAAACAAGGACTTTGACAGTGAAAGAAACTGACACACTCTCCCTACCTACAGTTTTCTGTCCCTAGAAAAAATGTTTTTTTTAAGCACAATTTAGCACAAGGAGAATTCACTCACTGTCCTTCCAGGTCCCTGGAAACAAGGACTTTGACAGTGAAAGAAACTGACACACTCTCCCTACCTACAGTTTTCTGTCCCTAGAAAAAATGTTTTTTTTAAGCACAATTTAGCACAAGGAGAATTCACTCACTGTCCTTCCAGGTCCCTGGAAACAAGGACTTTGACAGTGAAAGAAACTGACACACTCTCCCTACCTACAGTTTTCTGTCCCTAGAAAAAATGTTTTTTTTAAGCACAATATAGCACAAGCACAAAACACACTGACACTCTCCCTACCTATCCTTCTCTTTCCCTAAACTAAAGGAATCCAGGTTAAGCAAGAAAGAAATAAAAGTCACTGTCCCTGCCTATGCTGCTCTATCCCTGCTCCGGAACACACTACACTAGGCCGCCGTGCTGGCGGCCTTTTATAGTGTGGGGCGTGTACTAAACACCCTCAGCAATAATTGGCCACAGGCATCCTGCCTGTGGCCAATCATTGCTCTCCTCGCTGCCGGCGCTGTGATTGGCCAAGCATGCGGGGTCACAGTGCATGCTTGGCCAATCACAGCGCCTGGATGACACTGCGATGGCGTAGTGCATTGTGGGCCGTTCGCGTCACTCGAATTTGGCGCGAACGGCCCAAATCGTTCGATCTTCGTCGAACGATCGAACAGCCGATGTTCGAGTCGAACGTATGTTCGACTCGAACACGAAGCTCATCCCTAATCCCAAGCATGTTTGAAGCCATTTACTGTTGACTGTCTCACTATCTCTGTTGGTAATTTATTCCAATCATCAACTACCCTTTCAGTAAAATAATACTTTCTAAGATAATCATACACACATTGCTGTTAGCATCAGATGAGTATGTCTGCCAACCCTCTTTGCTATTACCCCCACTGGCTTCTGCTCACTAAGTGCATAAACGTTTAAGTACTAGCTGCAACATACAGAGCCATAGACAACTTTGCCTCCAGCTTCATCACTAGCCTTATCTCAAAATATTATTCAAACCATCCTCTTTGCTCTTCCCAAGACCTCCTTCTCTTTAGCTCTCTGCTTACCTCCTCCCATGCTCATCTTCAGGTCTTCTTTAAAGCCTCTCCCTTCTCTTGGATCTCTCTACCCTGAGGCAGGTCATAGATGGCGCAAATTTCCTCCCATCAACACAGACAGTACTGATAGGGAAATCCCTCCTGCTGAGACAATGTATTCTCCTGGGGGTTACCGGGTGAGGCCGTCACTGCTGGGAGAACACAGTGATTATTGCTAGCAACTATAACAGCTGCTATCGATAATCACAAGTTGATGGATTGAATAATGTGGTACATTCAGCCTACCCATACACAGTTCAAATCTCAGTCATATCTTGTTGAACCAGCCAAGATTCAAACCCTTTAGGCCCGGTTCACACTTGTGCGATTTCATACCGAATGTGATGCGTCAAAAACACTTTGAATTTGCATGTCATCCCTAAAGTCATTGTTTTCAATGATGGTGGTCAATCACATACATGCTTTGCGATTCCTCAACGAATGCGATGCGATTAAAAAAAGGGTCCTGTCCGGTTTTACTGCGTTGCAAAGTTATCTGCCCTTTATCTATCAATCAGCATACATGTGCTTCCACTGAGGAGACTTTAAAGTTTAGAGTTAGGACTGCAGTACACAGGGAGCCTTGACGAGGGCTGCAGCTTACGCATGTATTTGAAAATGCGTGTAACGAAACCCATGTTTTTAACGCACTGTTAGACAGGTGAATTTGGTTGGTTGCTGATTGGTTGGTGTGACAGGGGTCACTTTGGGCACAGGGTGAGCAAGAAAATAATGGATATTAAGAATATATCTTGGACTACCTAAATTGGGATAGTAATATTAGTTCACAATATGTACTGGTTGTTTGATTCTGAACTCAACAAGTTAATTGAGATATGTGTTACCTGCCTGTTGTGATGTAAATGAATCTAGAATGGCTTCTGAGGATCTTTCATTGTAATAACTAACTCTGTACTTGTGTGTATTGAAAATAGCAGACAGACAGTCTGCTGAACATAAAGGTTATGCATAGCCATTTAAAATGTAAAGGGATTAGCTATTGAACTCACCTGTGTCTGCTAAGAGCTGTCAGATGGGTATTGGGAGCTCGTTATATAACCATTGTGTGAAGTCTTTTGATGATGGGTACTGTAGTTAAGAGACAGTAAGGCTAGTCTAAAGGTCATGTGTCTGAGTCATCAGCTGTAGTTAATTAGCTCATGTAAATTCGGTCTGATCAAAGGGGTATTGTCAGAGGAAAATGAGGAATGTAAGAACCTCCTCTCTGTGTGTATAAAATTTGGAGTTTTTTCAATAAAGATTGTCAGACCAGCTGGAAAGCACACGGAGCATTGTCTCGTATGTCTGAAAGTATTATCCCTATGGGAAGAGCTCGCCTGACTGTGGAGTGTCGGTAGCTGATGTGTGTTCGGAGTGGGAATATCCTAAACGGCATTAACCCCCTTTCATTCTTGGGGACTCGTTACAGTTGGTAAGTTGAGCTTGGTTATTTGTTTTGTTATTTTTGTCTTTGTTTACATGCGATTCGCCCTTCCAATGCTCCTTGCTGTGAAGACCAGTCATAGATAAGGGCAGTGACATTTTTATTTATTTTTTGCGTTGCGAATTTAGTCTCCATAGACATGAGTATAAATCGTTCTGGAATCGCAATGATGGTTCACATATTTTTTTTTTTTTACACTATGATTCCATTGGCTAGAACTTTAATCACAGCTATGTCCCACTCCTGAGATTCGCGTTAAAATCGTGGTAAATTCGCACCTCAGAATAGACAAAAACGGACCAAATTCACAGCGCATCAGTGTGAACCGGGCCTTATGGCCGACCTAATACAACATGCTATCTGCTAATTTTGTTTACCATTAAGAGATCTTTGAAAATTCTCAACTTAACTGGAATTTTACTTTCCCCCATCAACTCATCCCCCACACTTATCACCTTTTGTATCACTTGCCTCTCCCTTTAAATTGTAAACTCTCACTAGGAGGACCCTCCTAATCCTCTTGTATCTCATTGTTTTGTGACTGTACTGTCTCCCTTTTTGTTTTGTAAAATGCTGCACAAACTGTTGGTGCCATAAAATTCTGTATAATTATAATAATAGAAACCCTTTCCATCGGAGATATCTGGCTATGGCCTTTAGCAATGAAGATTATTTTACCTGTATTGTACTTCTCATGTTTTCCAAAATCTAATCACACATGTCTGCAAATATCCCAACAAATTATTAGGCTTTGCTTGGCTGCCCAAGCTGTTGTTGTTTATTCACCCCTGTAACCTCTTCATCACTTCTAATACCCATCCTCCCACTGTGTTCCTTGTCTAAACACTGCTTGACTTATTGTTAGAAAGGTCATGCACGGGCCTGCAGGCTGTGGACAATACAAGAGGTTGATAAGGAAATATATGTCAACTAGAAAATGTTAAGCATTTGAGAAAATTTTAAAGGGATCAAGAACATAAAAAAATAACAAGTCTAAACCCTAACAGCAAATATTTCTGCCTTTGATATGGGAACTTTTAAAATGTTAATTATAAGCTAATTATCTACTTGCTGACCAGGAACTTTTTGTTTACAAGTTTAAATTAGTATTTTTTGTTAGAAATTACTTAAACGTTATATATATATATATATATATATATATATATATATATATAGCAGAGACCCTAGAGAATAAAGTGATGATCGTTGCAATATTTTATGTCCCATAGTATTTGCGTTGCGGTCTTTCAAACGCAATTTGTTTGAAAAAAATACACTTTAATGAATTAAGAAAAAAACAAAACACAATAGTAACTCCAATTTTTTTATATAATGTAAAAAGATGATGTTACACCGAGTAAATAGATACCTAACATGTCATGCTTTAAAATTGCACACGCTCATGGGCATGGTGAAAAACGACGATACTTTCAAATCTTCATATGGGACGCTTTACATTGTTTTAAGGGTTACCTATTCGGAGTTACAGAGGAGGTCATGCACTGGAATTATTGCTCTCGCCCCAATGATCCCAACTTACGTTCATTCACTTCTGCGCACGAGCATGGATGGATTTTTTTCTTATTTATTTTACTTTTTATTTTTATCACTTTTATTCCTATTTTCATTGTAATAGAAATACACATGACAGTCTTCTTTTTGTGAGAGATCTGTGGTAAAAAAAAAAACCCCACATCTCTCATTTACCTTTAAAAGAAAAAATATATATATATGTAGCGGGTATTTGAATTTAGGGGAGGCATCTGGGTGGTAGTGTAACCCAGATGCATTGATTGTTAGGGAATCTGAGACCCTTTTTTGGTTCTTGGAGGACTCTGGTGGTGTGAGGTTCCCTGCGGCCTGCGGGTGGCGCTGTTTCCCTGGGCCAGAGCTGAACACTCACCGCAAGACTGCATCTCTTTTTGTCCTTTCCTGGCGCTGGTACAGCGGGGCGGGGAACCTGCTGTGACGCAAAGGGAGAAGAGATAAAAGGGGGTTGACCTTGGGGTTCAGAGTTCGGAGTCGGAGGACACAGCCGCGCCCAGGCACCTTCAGCCTGGGTGCTGGCGTTCCGGAGTTCCGGGCCCAGGTGCCCTTGACCTGGCCGCAGCGGGAGATGGAGTCAATCTCAGGCACCTTTAGCCTGGGGTGAGGTACTATGGCGGAAGCCTGGAGATCAGTACCTTCGACTGAGTTCTGCGAGGGGGGAGGAGTCCGAGGGGGCCCTAACTCCTTGGGTGCCCGTGTCTGAGACGAGGAGGCCGGTGAGCGGAACTTCTCCGGAGAGTCCAGCACAGCATTGCTGGTGATGGAGAGGCCTCCGGTAACTGTCTTGGACGGATGTCTTCCCCCTGATAGGGGCTACGTTAGCGAAGGTAATCCACGTTCTGTTCAATATAGTCAATATAGTCAGTGGCAGTGACTATTCGCCACTGGTGACACCACAGTGGTTAGCTCTAACTAAAAGAATTGTGCCCTGGCCTACTCCCCACAAAGACTGAAGTGTTATATGGGTCTCAACCTGTCTGTGCTGTATGACTATTTATTGAGAAGAATAAATACGAGTTGGACCTTTTCAGTGTGTGGAACTCTGGTTACTAGGAGCAAAGGGAGTCAATCCGAGGAGAGGATTCGACTCTGGGACACATACACAAAACCCGATAGTTCTGGCCTTCACCTCTACACATTGGAGGACATGGGCCATGGTGTATCTCATCCCTCCCCCCAGTATTAACCCCTAGACGAGACAAACAAGCCGTGAATGAGAAGGGGTGAGAGGGGTGAGGTCGCTACATATATATATACTGTGTGTATATATATATATATATATATATATATATATATATATACATATATAATGTGTGTATATATATATATATATATATATATATATATATATTTAAATTTTGACTTAAAAAAAAAAATGTTGTTTATGTCTGAGAACTGGAAGTGATGTTAGAGGTCACGCCAGTCCTCCAAGAGCATAGAGGCGAGTGGGGGCCATCTTGCCCTCACTCGACTTCCTGCCCAGTGAATGGCCACATCCGATCGCTTCCGGGCTTACTGACGGCTCCAGCAAGCTCGAAAATGACAGAGAAATGGCGGGGGGCACCTCTTCCGCCACCTCTAAAAGTGATCCTGCGGCGAATCTGCTCACAAGACCACTTTTATCTGATGCCAAATCGCCCACAGTAAAAATTATACAGGGGTTATGGCAGCTAGCTGCTGCCATAACACCAGTATTTAACATTAAAGTAATGACTTATATATACTGTGGGTGGTCGGCAAGTGGTTAAAAGTTATATATTTTCTCTCTGTCAAAAAATGTATCTATATGGAAGGGTTAAATAATTTAGGGGGTATATTTATGCAGAAAGTTTGGAGGCTTTCTAAATTTGTACAAACGTATATAGACTGAAGACTGGATACAAATTATCATAAAAGCTTGCATCTTTAATTATTAACTTGCTAGCCAATAAAGGGTATCACTTAAACTCCCAACTTTTGACATTAACCACTTAAGGACCGGAATAATTTTCCCCCTTAATGACCAGGCCATTTTTTGCGATACGGCACTGTGTCGCTTTAACTGACAATTGCGCGGTATGGGATAGATTTAGGGACATTTATTTTTTATTGTTTTTACTGTTAATGGCGGCGATCTGCGATTTTTAGTGGTACTGCGACAATGCAGCGGACAAATCTGACCCTAAATTACACTTTTTGGGGACCAGTGACATTATTACATTGATCAGATGCAAAAAAAATGCACTGATCAATGTAAAAATGACACTGGCAGGGAAGGGGTTAACACTTGGGGTGATCAAGGGGTTAACTGTGTTCCCTAGGTGTGTTCTAACTGTAGGGGGGATGGGCTCACTGGGACATGAGAGATCTTTGTCATGTCAACTGTCAGAATGGGGATCCGCCTTGTTTACAAAGGCAGATCCCCATTCTGCCTCGGTACTAGACGATCACGGGTCGCCGGCGGACATCAAGTCCACCTGACCCGCGGGCACAGCCTGCCCGCAACTGCGCCTATGTTATAATTTTTTTTCCCAAGAAGATTCACACAGCTTTCACACATTTCTCCAATTTTTCATTTTTCCAATTGAATTGAATAGGAACAATATCTGCATCTTGGTAAAAGCTATGTGCTGTGTGAGATGATTTATAAGTAGACACCTAGGTGTCTATATTGCTAAATTAATAAGAGATTGTAAAATACCATGCTCTTTTTATAATGATAATTAGTAAATATGGGGTACCATTGAGTTACATACAGAGTGATTCACAGAGTATGCAGACAATTCAAATCAGTTTCTGACACTGAAGAAGATAACAATCTAACCAAAGGCATACATAAACGCACTCTAGTGCTAATTTCTGAAAAAAACAACTACATTGAATAACTCTTGTACAATATGGTTTTAGAGGGCAGGAAACCATGAAAAAAAAAAACTTTGCACATTCTGCTAAAAACCTTGGAGGGAAATAACCCAACATGTACTGTAAACCCTAGCAACAACTTTCTCCTATTTGCTCCCTTTTAGCCCAACAAATATGCCATTGAAAGTGTTTTGTTATATCTGTTCTGTAAGGAAAAAAATAGCCATTGATCTTGCTAGAGATTCCGTGAGCTGATAACTTCCGGTGTTCTTTCCTTGTGAGGCATGATTACAAATTACATTGCTAATAGCTAATTTGAAACACTCTTAATAAGATAAATAAGTGTTGTGCTACCAATCTCTAAAAATAGAAAAAACGAAATTAAAGACCCATCTCCCTGCTCCTGTTTGCCTCCCAGCTTCCTAAACACCTTTTCCTCAACCGTATGAGCTCCTACCTCACTGACAGCAATCCTCTTGATCCCCTACACTCAGGCTTCCGCCCACAACATTTTACTGAAACGGCCCTACTAAAACTCACCAACGACCTGCTAATAGCTAAAACCAATGGCCAGTAATCCATTCTCATACTCTTGGACCTTTCTGCTTCCTTCGACACAGTTGACCACCCACTCCTCCTCAACAAACTCCACTCTCTTGGCCTCCGTGATTCTGCTTTTTCCTTGTTCTCCTTCTATCTCAGTGCACTTTCAATGTTACATACAACATCATCTCCTATACTCCTCTGCCTCATTCTGTTGGGTTACCCCAAGTTTCCGTCCTTGGACCCCTCCTGATCTCGCTCTATACCTCTTCCCTGGGCCAGTTGATAACTTCCCATGGCTTCCCATACCACCTCTATGCTGATGACACTCAGATCTACCTCTTCACCCCCTCAATTGCCTCACGTATCACAAACTTACTGAGCAACATACCAGTATGGATGTCACACTACTTCCTCAAACTCAATCTTTCTAAAACTGAACTTGTAATATTTCCTCCTTACCAATCCCCTCCCCACGACTTTACCATCGGGATCAACGGCACAACCATTTGTTCCCGCACACACGCCAAGGTGCTGGGTGTAATCCTAGACTCTGACCTCTCCTACATCCTCCACATCCAATCGCTGGCTACCTCTTGTCACTTCAACCTCTGCAACATTTTCAGAATTTGCCCCTTCCTGACTAATGACATCACAAAGCAACTTATTCACTCCTTGGTTATTATACTCCCTCCTCACTGGACTACCTTTACCTAGGCTATCCCTTTCAGTCTATTATGAATGCTGCTGCTTTCTAGCTGCCTTGTCACCTTGCTCACCTCCAGGATTTCTCCAGAGCTTCTTCCATCCTCTGGAACTCCCTGCCCCAGTATGTCCGGTCAGCTCCTACCCAGTCCATATTTAGGCAATCCCTGAAAACCCACTCATTCAGCGAAGCCTACCCCACCTACAAGAACTGTACCCGAATCATCTCCATCAGATCATCCCCCAGAGCGATTACCTTTTGTACCATCTCCCCTTCCCTTTAGATTGTAACCTTCATGAGCAGGGCCCTCCTATTCCTTCTGTATTGAACTGTAATGTAATTGCACTGCCCCCCCTCTACATTGTAAAGCGCTGTGTAAACTGTTGGCACTATATAAATCCTGTATAACGATAATAACAATTGTAGCGCCCTGCTCCCAATGAGTGGGCGCTATGTGTTAAAATTATATTTGTCTGAGCAATAGTTTGGCTCAGAAGGATTGTGTTACAAATTATACTCTGTTTCAGTTCAGCTGGTTGCATGATTTTCTTCCTGACAGTGGGTGTCGCTGTCACCACTGGTCATGATAGGAAAGGCAACAGGCTGAATGCATTGGGTATCTCTTTCTCAGAAGCGGCTCAGGGGCGTGGTCAACCCGCTGTGCATTCTGGGAGAGGGTACTTAAGTGACAGACGCCATTAGGGTGGAGGAGAGTTGGGGGTCGTCGCTCGTTGGTGGTGGGCACTACCCACCCGATCCCGACCTGAGGGCCCTCATGGCCTCAGGAAAGTGCTGGCAGATGGAGTCCTCCCCATCCCTTCAAACCCCTCTGTTGGAAACTTTATTCAATAAAACCCTTGAAAGAGGCTTTGTGTTGGTGCAAACTTCTTCTGGACAACTCTTCAAGGAGAACCCCTGAGATGAGCATACGGAACAGTAAGGTAACGGCAGGCCCAAATATAAACCAGCAGCTCCTACGGGGGTAGTGCTGCATAATAATAATAATAATAATAATTATAATACTATAGAAGTGAGATAGCACATAAATCTACTAAAATAGCAATTTGATTCAAATGATAATGAGAAAATAAATAAAATAAAGTGTTTAACTGTGCCAGTTCATTTATTATCAGTGACAGTTCATCAGAAGTGTGAAAGGTGAAATTCCTATGCAGAAATCTTCATAACTATTAAACCATGTAGTTGGCCATTGTGGATAAGAACAGGAAAATGTCTAATTAGCATCATCATCCATTGTTGATCAAAAATACAGATAAGACAATTAAGGATGGAATTTTCTAGGTGTAAAACTCTTATTACACAAGTTGCTGTTAGAGTGGTTGTAAAGGCTGAAGTTTTTTTTTTTTTTTATCTTAATGCACTCTATGCATTAGGGTAAAAAACCTTCTGTGTGCAGCAGCCCCCCTCAGCCCCCCTAATACTTACCTGAGGTCCATCTCGATCCTACGATGTTTCAGGAGTGTCTCAAACTCCCCTCCTCTATGGCTGAGACAGCAGTATGGCGCCATTGACTCCCGCTGCTGTCAATCAAAGTCAGTCAGCCAATAAAGAGAGAAAGGGGGTGGGGCCGGGTCGTGGCTCTGTGTCTGAATACACACAGGGAGCTGTTGCTTGGCTGCCCCATAGCAAGCTGCTTGCTGTGGGGGCACTCAACAGGATCCGAGGGAAGGACCCGAGAAGAGGAAGATCTGGGCTGCTCTGTGCAAAACCACTACACAGAGCAGGCAAAGCAGGTAAGTATAACATGTTTGTAATTTTGTCCTAGGGTCACAACTAGGAATGAGGTTTGGGTTTTCCGCTACCATAGAATTGAGGCATATACCCTGGATTTGTGAAATTCACAAATAAGCTTCTTTCGGTCTAATGCATTACATAGCTTTTGTCCTCTTGTGAACTTTGAACAAGATTTGCAAAACTGTTTTCTAACTGAACACAGGCAGACTTGTGCATCCCTAGAGACACCACTTCCCCCCTATAGATACAGTACAGTGAGGGAATCTTACCACCCTAGGAAAGTGCAACTAATAAGATCACCAGCTAAAATAAAGGAATATAAGCCTTTAGTGGTAATGAGAATATATCAAGAATCTTTCTGAATACCACACACTGCTACAATTTTATATCATTCTCACACTGATGTAATCAGGACAATTTACATTCAGGAAAAGCTATCAGTTAAATCACTGAAGGAAAATATTGACCTTGATAATAATAACGATATTACAACTAATAGTAGGCTTGATTCATTAAACTGTAATGCACATGTCATCTACTATACTATTTGATATTTTTAGCCATGTGACTGTCAATTTAGGTTCTCATTGGCCCTAATTGCTGGAAATAATGACCTTTATGGAAAATAATGCTTGTCTAGCTTAGCGCACTAATATTAAAACCTTCCAAGAGCATAATAAATGCACCCATTTGACAAGAAAGCCAAGCCAAAAAGGAAAGTTTCTTTAAGACAACTATGATGGCATCTACTCTGCTGTAAAACCCTTATTTTCCTATGATGTAGATTGTCTTGGATTCTAACATTATCATTTGTTCTATATAGAGAAATAATTGGATAGAGTGGGCAGCAGGATTTTCTTAGTACCGTCAAAGCACATTACAAGGTTTGTAAAAATCAATACATTTTATTTGCATACAAATGGCAATAAATAAAAACAGTCTATCAGGACAAAGGAGTACAAACAGATCCCTCTTGACGGCTTGTACACCCCCACCAAGGGAGCCACCTCTACCTGAGAGATTACTCCAGGGGTGTTTAGTTTGGTGTAGGCCATCAGGCTCTCAACATGTTTCGTGGTTTCCCACTTCTTCAGGAAAATAAAGAGGGGTAGATACTAAAATACAAATAGAAAACATAAGTATACAGTATATACAAGATCATCATCAAGATCAAAAAAGGTTGCAAAAACTGAACTTATTCTCTCTAGAGAAGAGACGCTTGAGAGGGGATATGATTTCAATTTACAAATACCGTAATGGTGACCCCACAATAGGGATAAAACTTGTTTGCGGAAGGGAGTGTAACAAGACACGTGGCCACTCCTTAAAATTAGAAGAAAGGAGGTTTAACCTTAAACTACGTAGATGGTTCTTTACTGTAAAAGCGGCAAGGATGTGGTCTCAGCGGGGGGGCATCGATAGTTTAAAAAAACTATTAGTTAAGCACTTGAATGACCACAACATACAGGGATATACAAGGTACAGTAATACTGACATATAATCACACACATAGGTTGGACTTGATGGACTTGTGTCTTTTTTCAACCTCACCTACTATGTAACTATGTAACTAATCATAACACATGCATAGAGTGTTAAAATATAGGGTATTGACAATAAGGATAAAGGTTTACATACCAGCACAGAGATGTTAAGAAATAAAATTGCTCCTAGTTCTGTCAATAGTGGAGTAAGTAGATTAGTGCTAGACCTCAATAGGTTGGATTGGTCCCTTCCCAAGATGCATAACTTAGAAGATGGGTTACAGTATATATTACATAGTTACATAGTCAGGTTGAAAAAAGTCCATCTAATTCAACCAAAAAGAAAGAAATAATACAATTCCATATACACATTCCTTCACCCACAGTTGATCCAGAGGAAGGCGAAAAACCCCAGCAAAGCCTGCTCAAATTTTCTACAGCAGGGGAAAAAAATAATTCCTTTCTGATCCCCAGAGAGGCAATCGGATATTCCCATTACCTATAAATGTTAGTACCCAGTTATATTATGTACATTAAGGAAAGAATCCAGGCCTTTTTTAAAGCAATCAACCGAGCTGGCCAGAACCACCTCTGGAGGGAGTCTATTCCACATTTTCACAGCTCTTACTGTTACATAGTAACATAGTTGGTGAGGTTAAAAAAAAACACATGTCCATCAAGTCCAACCTGTGTTTGTGCTTTTATGGTCGTTTAGGTGCCTATCTAATAGTTTTTTGAAATTATCTATGCTTCCTGCTGAAACCACTGTGAAGAAATCATTAAGTATTTGGAGATGAAATCTTTTTTCCTTTAGACATAAACAGTGCCCCCTTGTCCTCTGTGATGACCTTAAAGTGAATAACTCAACACCAAGTTCACTGTATGGACCACTTATGTATTTGTGCGAGTTGTTAAATAGTACAGCATACCTGGAGGTACAGTATATAAAGAAGTGGCATAGGGCTGGTATCTCTACATCATAAGAGTATAGAAATTCCCTGTGCATGAATATATCACGGGGGATTTGAACATATACACAGACACAAAAGGCAATATAACTCACCCCAAAGCCTTTGCAGCCAGTAGATGGCTAGTAGAATATCCTGATGGTGGAGACCTGATCCTAATCCTGCCCAGAACCATAGCCTACATCTGGGTGTAAGGTACAAGCTTCAGTATAATCATGCAAGCTGGTGTGGTGATGTCACATTGAGCGTCAACAAGACTGGTCAGTGGGAGGCCTGGATAGCAGCACTGGATCACTGATCTCCAGTCTCAGAAGGGGGAGATGGAATACAGAATCAAATAAGTGAAAATAGATTTAGAAAGGTTTTTGTGCGTTAGGGTAAAAATTGCTTAGATATGGGGAACCCCCAAAAAAATTGTAAATGGAGGTAAAATAGAGGGAAAAGTTCCCAAGAGATGGGCTTTAAAGCTATGATAAAGGCAATATTTTTTTTTTAAATAACAAACATGTTAAACTTAACTGCTTTGTGCAATGGTTTTGCCCAGAGCCACTCCAAACCTCCTTTTCTTGGGTCCGCCACTGAGCCTTTAGAACCACTTTAACAATAACATATTCTTCACACATTCAGAACAAAGCAACAGGTTTTCACTTAACTGTCACCCTTCCCAAATATATATGCTCTCTATCATTTTGCTCCCCCACCACTAGGGATGAGCCAAACACCCCCCTGTTCGGTTCGCACCAGAACCTTCGAACGGACCTAAAGTTCGCGCAAACGTTAGAACCCTATTAAATACAATGGACGCGAACGTTCGAAATCTAAAGTGCTAATTATAACGACTAATATGCATGTTATTGTCCTAAAAAGGGTTTGGGGACCCGGGTTCTGCCCCAGGGAACATGTATCAATGCAAAATGAAGTTTTAAAAACGGCTGTTTTTTGAGAGCAGTCATTTTAATGATGCATAACGTGAAAAGAAAAAAAGTCAAATATTCCTTTAAATATCGTACCTGGGGGGTGTCTAAAGTATGCCTGTGAAGTGGCATGTGTTTCCCGTGTTTAGAACTGTCCCTGCACAAAATGACATTTCTAAAGGAAAAAAAGCCATTTAAAACTGCTTGCGGCTTTAATGTAATGTCTGGTCCCGGTAATATGGATGAAAATCTTTGAGAAAAATGGCATAGCTACCCCATCAGCCCCCCCCCCCACCCCAGCCCATTACCAGCCCCTTTGGGTCTTGTATGGATATTAAGGGGAACCCCGCACACAAAATAAAAAAGGTCCTATATACTCTGAACAGCAGTATACAGGCGGTGCAAACAAGACAGGGACTGTAGGTTTGTTCTTAAGTAGAATCTGTTTTTTAATTTTGAACAGGTACATTGTTTAAGTGTAGCTCCATCCAAAAAATATATTTTTAAGCATTTTGGAAAACATAGGGAAGGGTTATACCCCTGTAACATTTTTTTTACTGTCTGTGCCCCTGTTCAGAACATTTCACCTCACTTTCCATCCCAATGACAGCTGTTTTTGAAAAGTGGGGTTTTTATTGAAACAAGGATTGGTGATAAAGCATCAGTAGAGAGGAGACACCTTTTTCCAATATTAACTCTTACAGGAGAGAATTTCCCTTCCTAGGGGTAGATTTCCTCTCACTTCCTGTTGTCTCCTTTTGTTTGCAAGTAGGAGTCGTTTGTAAGTTGGATGTTTGAAAGTAGGGGCCTGCCGTATATACTCTGCTGAAATTTGCCCCTTACATGTTGGTGTTGCCACAACACTGTGAGCCCTCACAGTTACTCTTGGTGGGCGCTGGAACGCCCTGCTGTGAACTATTATATCAGGAATTGTATTTACATGCCATTGTTGAACATGTTGGAGATACAACAAACTTACAGCTTAGCTTACTGTATTTGACTGCAGTTTAGAAAAAGGACACAAGATGTCGCTAATGCTCAGTGATTTGCTATGCTATGTATTTCTCTATGATGTGTTGTATTTTCTGTATACTGTGATGTACTTGTTGGTTTCTTTTTCCTGTCTGTGATTCTTCTTACCATGTGAAGTGACATCTTTGCTAGTGTGGTTATGTTCCAATAAAGAAGCCAGTTCCTGTTACTACACAATGTCTGATCTGAACTGACTCCGCTGCACCTATCAATTGTACTTTGCAACAGGTTTTGGGCCCAGTATCCGGATAAAGACTTATGACCAGGTGCGGCCCAGGCAGAACAAAGCCTCGAACGGAAGACAGTGTGGCTGATGCGGAGATCGACATAAGGAAGCTTTCCAGCGACATCTCCTATAGACAAGTAAGACTGTTTATATATAAAGGAGGGATAAAATGGCCGGAAACTCAGAGCTTAAACTCTCAGTGGCCAAGCTGAACAATGACAATTATCAGCTATGGAAGTTTAAAGTGGAAATGCTATTATCCAAAGATGACTTGTGGGAGGTTACCACTACAGAGAGGCCACAGGATAATAATCAGGACTGGGACAAGAAAAACAGACAGGCACGGGCCACCATAAGCCTACTAGTGGAGGATGATCAGCTCATTCATATACGCAATGAGGACACAGCGAAAGGCATGTGGGATGTACTGAAAAGACTGCATGAATGATCCAGTTTAAACAGCAAGCTCTTTCTGCTGTGGAAACTTTACAAAATGAGACTTGGCAGAGAACAGGACATGCAGGAGCATATAAACGCAATGCTGGAAATGATTGCGCAACTCAGATCGATCGGGGAGAATATAACAGACAGTCACATTGCAGCCATGTTGTTATGCAGTTTGCCCGATACATATACTGCACTAATCAATGCACTGGAGACACGACCCGAGACAGATCTGACGCTAGCATTTGTAAAAACCAGGCTCATAGATGAGTATCAGAGAAGAAAGGAATTACTGCATGACTCCACAGAAACCGACACCAGCACCGCTCTTAAAGCTACAGATGCAAGATTACACAGGAAAGAGACCAGAGTGTGTTTCAGATGCTACAAACAGGGACACATAAAGAAAGACTGTACTATATGGAAAGCAGAGCAAATGAGACAGCGTCCCTCTTATACTAAACAAAAGGTCAAAACCACAATCAATGATCCAAGGGAAGGTAACTGGAATGCCACATTTAAAGCGACAGGCAACAATAAATGCCAAAGCCGGTGCATCGATTCAGGGGCAACCAGTCACATGACGAGTGATAAAAGTTTCTTCACAGAACTTGATCTGAGCAACAAAGAAACTATTTATCTTGCAGATGGAAGCAAAATACATGCAGAAGGATACGGGCATGGAACCCTTGTATGCCCTGATGATACGGGACACAATTTAGCCATACCAGTGAAAGATGTGCTTTATGTTCCTAATCTAGAAGGAGGACTCTTATCTGTGAAGCGTCTAACAGCCACAGGACTCACTGTAAAATTCCAAGGTGACAAGTGTTCCATTCTAAACGGCAAACAGACAATAGCAAGTGCCAAGCTGGATGATCATCTATATCACCTCGACACAGTGAAGGAAAGGGTGAGACTATGTACACACAAGCACAATGACTGTATACATATATGGCACAGACGTCTAGGTCACAGACATCCAGAATGCATACAGGAACTACAGAGGAGGAAGCTGACAAGGGATCTGATAGTATCCCCTTGTCCAATTACCGTTAAATGTGAATGTTGCATTAAATCCAAAGCTACAAGAGCAACACTTCCCAAAGTCAGTCAGAAGAGAGCTTCAAGACCACTTAACTTAGTTCACAGTGACGTGTGTGGTCCCCTAAACCCACCAACACCTGGAGGCAACAGGTACATAGTGACTTTCATAGACGACTATTCAAGATACACAGTCACCTACCTAATGCAACACAAGAGTGAAGTTTTTGACAAATTAAAAGACTATATAATAAAGACAAGTAACAAGTTTCAGAGGAAGCCTCTCATACTTCGGAGCGATAATGGAGGTGAATTCACAGGAGGTAAGATACAAGAGTACCTAAAACAGAATGGAATAGAACATCAAAAGACAGTCCCGTATACACCAGAACAAAATGGAGTAGCTGAAAGAAAGAATAGAACTCTGACTGAAATGATCAGATGTATGCTGACAGACTCTGGACTACCACAAAAATACTGGGGTGAGGCAGCTATGACAGCTACATATTTGCAGAACAGATTTTTTTCCAGAACAGTGGAGAAAACCCCATATGAACTATGGCACAATGAGAAGCCAAGTGTAAAACACCTAAGAGTTTTTGGATGCAAAGCATTCATCTAAATACCTGAAGAAAAACGCACTAAACTCCAAAACAGAGCGTTTGAAGGTATCTTTGTTGGATACAGTGACAATGTCAAGGGTTACAGAATCCTAAATCCCAAATCAGACAAGGTTACCATTAGCAACAGCATAACTTTTGTTGAAGATTTAAGAGACAATGTAATGACAACAGTAGAAGCAAGAATAGAAGAGAAAACTGACATTGACCAGCCCATCTCTGTAACTTCCGAACAAACAGTTGAAGTGAGTGTAGACTCAACCAGTACTGAAGAGCAGACACAAGAAAGCTCAGACACAAAAACGAGACGTTCAACAAGAGAAAACAAAGGTAAACCACCTATACGTCTTTCATACAAAGCAAGTACTGCCAGTATCAACGAACCTGCAAACTGGGAAGACATATCTCAACTTTCAGAACAAGAAGCAACTAAATGGATAAAGGCTGCTGAGGAAGAGATAAAATCCATGCATGACACTAAAACATGGACACTTACAGATCTACCACCCGGAAGGAAAGCCATAGGCTGTAAATGGACTTTTAAAGTGAAATACAATGCAGATGGCACAGTTGAACGGTACAAAGCAAGACTAGTAGCCAAGGGCTATTCTCAAAAATATGGAGAGGACTATGATGAGACGTTTGCACCAGTAGTCAAGCACACTACAATACGGACTTTACTGACAGTAGCTGTCACAAGGAAAATGCAAGTGAAACATTTTGATGTGAAAACCACGTTTCTACATGGCGATTTAACAGAAGAAATTTACATGGAACAACCGCCAGGATTCAAAGATGAACAAAGGTCAGACCTAGTGTGCAAACTTCACAGGAGTATATATGGTCTAAAGCAAGCAGCCAGAGCGTGGAATATAAAAATAAATGAAGTGCTTACACATCAAAACTTTCAAAGGAGTAAAGCAGACCCCTGCTTATACACAAAGAAATTGGCAAACAGATGGGTCTATATGCTTATCTATGTGGATGATATCCTGATTTGCTTTGAGCAAGAAGGGGATGAAGCAGAAATACTGGAAAAACTAAATCAGCACTTTGACACCAAAGATCTTGGCAACATAAAGAATTACCTCGGCATCCAGATCGAGAGAGAGGAAGATGGCAGCTTTCTTCTGAACCAAAGACACAAAATACAAGAAATAATTAAAACATTTGGAATGGAAGACGCCAAACCAGTAAAATCTCCCATGGAAACCAGCTACCTAAAGGAGATGAATTGTCAAGATAACCCATTACCTACTAATACTTAATACAGGAAAGCAATAGGGAAATTGCTGTACCTTACCCCCGCTACAAGGCCGGACATTGCAGCAACTGTCGGAATCCTATGCAGAAAGGTTTCGATGCCAAGTCAAAAGGACTGGAATGCTGTAAAGCGAATCATTCGCTATCTTAAAGGGACTTCGCCCTACAAGCTAAAGTTACCACCAAGTGATGAAAGCACCTTAACAGGATATGTGGATGCTGACTGGGCAGGAGACACCAGTGACAGAAAATCTACCAGTGGCTACTTATTTTTTCTGTCAGGAGGTGCCATCAGTTGGACTAGTAAAAAGCAACTCTCTGTTTCACTGTCGTCTACTGAAGCAGAAAACGTTGCTGCAGCGCAGGCAAGCCAAGAAGTTATATGGCTGAGACAGCTATTAACAGACTTAGGTCAACCACAGTTGGGACCAACTGAAATCTATGAGGACAATCAAGGGTGCATTGTACTTTCACACATGGAAGGAGTTAATTCAAGAACCAAGCACATTGATGTGAAGTTCCACTTTCTTAAGGATCTTCAAGAGCAAGGTCTTTATGAGTTACTTTATTGCCCAACCGAGGATATGACAGCAGATATCCTTACAAAGCCCCTGACTGCTGAAAGACATTCAAGGCTTACAAAGAAGATGGGTTTAACAGACTAAGCCTTAGTTGTTGAGAAGGGGTGTTGGAGATACAACAAACTTACAGCTTAGCTTACTGTATTTGACTGCAGTTTAGAAAAAGGACACAAGATGTCGCTAATGCTCAGTGATATGCTATGCTATGTATTTCTCTATGATGTGTTGTATTTCCTGTATACTGTGATGTACTTGTTGGTTACTTTTTCCTGTCTGTGATTCTTCTTACCATGTGAAGTCACATCTTTGCTAGTTTGGTTATGTTCCAATAAAGAAGCCAGTTCCTGTTACTACACAATGTCTGATCTGAACTGACTCCGCTGCACCTATCAATCGTACTTTGCAACAGGTTATGGGCCCAGTATCCGGATAAAGACTTATGACCAGGTGCGGCCCAGGCAGAACAAAGCCTAGAGCGGAAGACAGTGTGGCTGATGCGGAGATCGACATAAGGAAGCTTTCCAGCGACATCTCCTATAGACAAGTAAGACTGTTTATATATAAAGGAGGGATAAAATGGCCGGAAACTCAGAGCTTAAACTCTCAGTGGCCAAGCTGAACAATGACAATTATCAGCTATGGAAGTTTAAAGTGGAAATGCTATTATCCAAAGATGACTTGTGGGAGGTTACCACTACAGAGAGGCCACAGGATAATAATCAGGACTGGGACAAGAAAAACAGACAGGCACGGGCCACCATAAGCCTACTAGTGGAGGATGATCAGCTCATTCATATACGCAATGAGGACACAGCGAAAGGCATGTGGGATGTACTGAAAAGACTGCATGAATGATCCAGTTTAAACAGCAAGCTCTTTCTGCTGCGGAAACTTTACAAAATGAGACTTGGCAGAGAACAGGACATGCAGGAGCATATAAACGCAATGCTGGAAATGATTGCGCAACTCGATCGGGGAGAATATAACAGACAGTCACATTGCAGCCATGTTGTTATGCAATTTGCCCGATACATATACAGCACTAATCAATGCACTGGAGACACGACCCGAGACAGATCTGACGCTAGCATTTGTAAAAACCAGGCTCATAGATGAGCATCAGAGAAGAAAGGAATTACTGCATGACTCTACAGAAACCGACACCAGCACCGCTCTTAAAGCTACAGATGCAAGATTACACAGGAAAGAGACCAGAGTGTGTTTCAGATGCTACAAACAGGGACACATAAAGAAAGACTGTACTATATGGAAAGCAGAGCAAATGAGACAGCGTCCCTCTTATACTAAACAAAAGGTCAAAACCACAATCAATGATCCAAGGGAAGGTAACTGGAATGCCACATTTAAAGCGACAGGCAACAATAAATGCCAAAGCCGGTGCATCGATTCAGGGGCAACCAGTCACATGACGAGTGATAAAAGTTTCTTCACAGAACTTGATCTGAGCAACAAAGAAACTATTTATCTTGCAGATGGAAGCAAAATACATGCAGAAGGATACGGGCATGGAACCCTTGTATGCCCTGATGATACGGGACACAATTTAGCCATACCAGTGAAAGATGTGCTTTATGTTCCTAATCTAGAAGGAGGACTCTTATCTGTGAAGTGTCTAACAGCCACAGGACTCACTGTAAAATTCCAAGGTGACAAGTGTCCCATTCTAAACGGCAAACAGACAATAGCAAGTGCCAAGCTGGATGATCATCTATATCACCTCGACACAGTGAAGGAAAGGGTGAGACTATGTACACACAAGCACAATGACTGTATACATATATGGCACAGACGTCTAGGTCACAGACACCCAGAATGCATACAGGAACTACAGAGGAGGAAGCTGACAAGGGATCTGATAGTATCCCCTTGTCCAATTACCGTTAAATGTGAATGTTGCATTAAATCCAAAGCTACAAGAGCAACACTTCCCAAAGTCAGTCAGAAGAGAGCTTCAAGACCACTTGACTTAGTTCACAGTGACGTGTGTGGTCCCCTAAACCCACCAACACCTGGAGGCAACAGGTACATAGTGACTTTCATAGACGACTATTCAAGATACACAGTCACCTACCTAATGCAACACAAGAGTGAAGTTTTTGACAAATTAAAAGACTATATAATAAAGACAAGTAACAAGTTTCAGAGGAAGCCTCTCATACTTCGGAGCGATAATGGAGGTGAATTCACAGGAGGTAAGATACAAGAGTACCTAAAACAGAATGGAATAGAACATCAAAAGACAGTCCCGTATACACCAGAACAAAATGGAGTAGCTGAAAGAAAGAATAGAACTCTGACTGAAATGATCAGATGTATGCTGACAGACTCTGGACTACCACAAAAATACTGGGGTGAGGCAGCTATGACAGCTACATATTTGCAGAACAGATTTTTTCCAGAACAGTGGAGAAAACCCCATATGAACTATGGCACAATGAGAAGCCAAGTGTAAAACACCTAAGAGTTTTTGGATGCAAAGCATTCATCTAAATACCTGAAGAAAAACGCACTAAACTCCAAAACAGAGCGTTTGAAGGTATCTTTGTTGGATACAGTGACAATGTCAAGGGTTACAGAATCCTAAATCCCAAATCAGACAAGGTTACCATTAGCAACAGCATAACTTTTGTTGAAGATTTAAGAGACAATGTAATGACAACAGTAGAAGCAAGAATAGAAGAGAAAACTGACATTGACCAGCCCATCTCTGTAACTTCCGAACAAACAGTTGAAGTGAGTGTAGACTCAACCAGTACTGAAGAGCAGACACAAGAAAGCTCAGACACAAAAACGAGACGTTCAACAAGAGAAAACAAAGGTAAACCACCTATACGTCTTTCATACAAAGCAAGTACTGCCAGTATCAACGAACCTGCAAACTGGGAAGACATATCTCAACTTTCAGAACAAGAAGCAACTAAATGGATAAAGGCTGCTGAGGAAGAGATAAAATCCATGCATGACACTAAAACATGGACACTTACAGATCTACCACCCGGAAGGAAAGCCATAGGCTGTAAATGGACTTTTAAAGTGAAATACAATGCAGATGGCACAGTTGAATGGTACAAAGCAAGACTAGTAGCCAAGGGCTACTCTCAAAAATATGGAGAGGACTATGATGAGACGTTTGCACCAGTAGTCAAGCACACTACAATACGGACTTTACTGACAGTAGCTGTCACAAGGAAAATGCAAGTGAAACATTTTGATGTGAAAACCACGTTTCTACATGGCGATTTAACAGAAGAAATTTACATGGAACAACCGCCAGGATTCAAAGATGAACAAAGGTCAGACCTAGTGTGCAAACTTCACAGGAGTATATATGGTCTAAAGCAAGCAGCCAGAGCGTGGAATATAAAAATAAATGAAGTGCTTACACATCAAAACTTTCAAAGGAGTAAAGCAGACCCCTGCTTATACACAAAGAAATTGGCAAACAGATGGGTCTATATGCTTATCTATGTGGATGATATCCTGATTTGCTTTGAGCAAGAAGGGGATGAAGCAGAAATACTGGAAAAACTAAATCAGCACTTTGACACCAAAGATCTTGGCAACATAAAGAATTACCTCGGCATCCAGACCGAGAGAGAGGAAGATGGCAGCTTTCTTCTGAACCAAAGACACAAAATACAAGAAATAATTAAAACATTTGGAATGGAAGACGCCAAACCAGTAAAATCTCCCATGCAAACCAGCTACCTAAAGGAGATGAATTGTCAAGATAACCCATTACCAACTAATACTTAATACAGGAAAGCAATAGGGAAATTGCTGTACCTTACCACCGCTACAAGGCCGGACATTGCAGCAACTGTCGGAATCCTATGCAGAAAGGTTTCGATGCCAAGTCAAAAGGACTGGAATGCTGTAAAGCGAATCATTCGCTATCTTAAAGGGACTTCGCCCTACAAGCTAAAGTTACCACCAAGTGATGAAAGCACCTTAACAGGATATGTGGATGCTGACTGGGCAGGAGACACCAGTGACAGAAAATCTACCAGTGGCTACTTATTTTTTCTGTCAGGAGGTGCCATCAGTTGGACTAGTAAAAAGCCACTCTCTGTTTCACTGTCGTCTACTGAAGCAGAAAACGTTGCTGCAGCGCAGGCAAGCCAAGAAGTTATATGGCTGAGACAGCTATTAACAGACTTAGGTCAACCACAGTTGGGACCAACTGAAATCTATGAGGACAATCAAGGATGCATTGTACTTTCACACATGGAAGGAGTTAATTCAAGAACCAAGCACATTGATGTGAAGTTCCACTTTCTTAGGGATCTTCAAGAGCAAGGTCTTTATGAGTTACTTTATTGCCCAACCGAGGATATGACAGCAGATATCCTTACAAAGCCCCTGACTGCTGAAAGACATTCAAGGCTTACAAAGAAGATGGGTTTAACAGACTAAGCCTTAGTTGTTGAGAAGGGGTGTTGGAGATACAACAAACTTACAGCTTAGCTTACTGTATTTGACTGCAGTTTAGAAAAAGTACACAAGATGTCGCTAATGCTCAGTGATATGCTATGCTATGTATTTCTCTATGATGTGTTGTATTTCCTGTATACTGTGATGTACTTGTTGGTTACTTTTTCCTGTCTGTGATTCTTCTTACCATGTGAAGTCACATCTTTGCTAGTTTGGTTATGTTCCAATAAAGAAGCCAGTTCCTGTTACTACACAATGTCTGATCTGAACTGACTCCGCTGCACCTATCAATCGTACTTTGCAACAGGTTATGGGCCCAGTATCCGGATAAAGACTTATGACCAGGTGCGGCCCAGGCAGAACAAAGCCTAGAGCGGAAGACAGTGTGGCTGATGCGGAGATCGACATAAGGAAGCTTTCCAGCGACATCTCCTATAGACAAGTAAGACTGTTTATATATAAAGGAGGGATAAAATGGCCGGAAACTCAGAGCTTAAACTCTCAGTGGCCAAGCTGAACAATGACAATTATCAGCTATGGAAGTTTAAAGTGGAAATGCTATTATCCAAAGATGACTTGTGGGAGGTTACCACTACAGAGAGGCCACAGGATAATAATCAGGACTGGGACAAGAAAAACAGACAGGCACGGGCCACCATAAGCCTACTAGTGGAGGATGATCAGCTCATTCATATACGCAATGAGGACACAGCGAAAGGCATGTGGGATGTACTGAAAAGACTGCATGAATGATCCAGTTTAAACAGCAAGCTCTTTCTGCTGCGGAAACTTTACAAAATGAGACTTGGCAGAGAACAGGACATGCAGGAGCATATAAACGCAATGCTGGAAATGATTGCGCAACTCGATCGGGGAGAATATAACAGACAGTCACATTGCAGCCATGTTGTTATGCAATTTGCCCGATACATATACTGCACTAATCAATGCACTGGAGACACGACCCGAGACAGATCTGACGCTAGCATTTGTAAAAACCAGGCTCATAGATGAGCATCAGAGAAGAAAGGAATTACTGCATGACTCTACAGAAACCGACACCAGCACCGCTCTTAAAGCTACAGATGCAAGATTACACAGGAAAGAGACCAGAGTGTGTTTCAGATGCTACAAACAGGGACACATAAAGAAAGACTGTACTATATGGAAAGCAGAGCAAATGAGACAGCGTCCCTCTTATACTAAACAAAAGGTCAAAACCACAATCAATGATCCAAGGGAAGGTAACTGGAATGCCACATTTAAAGCGACAGGCAACAATAAATGCCAAAGCCGGTGCATTGATTCAGGGGCAACCAGTCACATGACGAGTGATAAAAGTTTCTTCACAGAACTTGATCTGAGCAACAAAGAAACTATTTATCTTGCAGATGGAAGCAAAATACATGCAGAAGGATACGGGCATGGAACCCTTGTATGCCCTGATGATACGGGACACAATTTAGCCATACCAGTGAAAGATGTGCTTTATGTTCCTAATCTAGAAGGAGGACTCTTATCTGTGAAGTGTCTAACAGCCACAGGACTCACTGTAAAATTCCAAGGTGACAAGTGTCCCATTCTAAACGGCAAACAGACAATAGCAAGTGCCAAGCTGGATGATCATCTATATCACCTCGACACAGTGAAGGAAAGGGTGAGACTATGTACACACAAGCACAATGACTGTATACATATATGGCACAGACGTCTAGGTCACAGACACCCAGAATGCATACAGGAACTACAGAGGAGGAAGCTGACAAGGGATCTGATAGTATCCCCTTGTCCAATTACCGTTAAATGTGAATGTTGCATTAAATCCAAAGCTACAAGAGCAACACTTCCCAAAGTCAGTCAGAAGAGAGCTTCAAGACCACTTGACTTAGTTCACAGTGACGTGTGTGGTCCCCTAAACCCACCAACACCTGGAGGCAACAGGTACATAGTGACTTTCATAGACGACTATTCAAGATACACAGTCACCTACCTAATGCAACACAAGAGTGAAGTTTTTGACAAATTAAAAGACTATATAATAAAGACAAGTAACAAGTTTCAGAGGAAGCCTCTCATACTTCGGAGCGATAATGGAGGTGAATTCACAGGAGGTAAGATACAAGAGTACCTAAAACAGAATGGAATAGAACATCAAAAGACAGTCCCGTATACACCAGAACAAAATGGAGTAGCTGAAAGAAAGAATAGAACTCTGACTGAAATGATCAGATGTATGCTGACAGACTCTGGACTACCACAAAAATACTGGGGTGAGGCAGCTATGACAGCTACATATTTGCAGAACAGATTTTTTCCAGAACAGTGGAGAAAACCCCATATGAACTATGGCACAATGAGAAGCCAAGTGTAAAACACCTAAGAGTTTTTGGATGCAAAGCATTCATCTAAATACCTGAAGAAAAACGCACTAAACTCCAAAACAGAGCGTTTGAAGGTATCTTTGTTGGATACAGTGACAATGTCAAGGGTTACAGAATCCTAAATCCCAAATCAGACAAGGTTACCATTAGCAACAGCATAACTTTTGTTGAAGATTTAAGAGACAATGTAATGACAACAGTAGAAGCAAGAATAGAAGAGAAAACTGACATTGACCAGCCCATCTCTGTAACTTCCGAACAAACAGTTGAAGTGAGTGTAGACTCAACCAGTACTGAAGAGCAGACACAAGAAGGCTCAGACACAAAAACGAGACGTTCAACAAGAGAAAACAAAGGTAAACCACCTATACGTCTTTCATACAAAGCAAGTACTGCCAGTATCAACGAACCTGCAAACTGGGAAGACATATCTCAACTTTCAGAACAAGAAGCAACTAAATGGATAAAGGCTGCTGAGGAAGAGATAAAATCCATGCATGACACTAAAACATGGACACTTACAGATCTACCACCCGGAAGGAAAGCCATAGGCTGTAAATGGACTTTTAAAGTGAAATACAATGCAGATGGCACAGTTGAACGGTACAAAGCAAGACTAGTAGCCAAGGGCTACTCTCAAAAATATGGAGAGGACTATGATGAGACGTTTGCACCAGTAGTCAAGCACACTACAATACGGACTTTACTGACAGTAGCTGTCACAAGGAAAATGCAAGTGAAACATTTTGATGTGAAAACCACGTTTCTACATGGCGATTTAACAGAAGAAATTTACATGGAACAACCGCCAGGATTCAAAGATGAACAAAGGTCAGACCTAGTGTGCAAACTTCACAGGAGTATATATGGTCTAAAGCAAGCAGCCAGAGCGTGGAATATAAAAATAAATGAAGTGCTTACACATCAAAACTTTCAAAGGAGTAAAGCAGACCCCTGCTTATACACAAAGAAATTGGCAAACAGATGGGTCTATATGCTTATCTATGTGGATGATATCCTGATTTGCTTTGAGCAAGAAGGGGATGAAGCAGAAATACTGGAAAAACTAAATCAGCACTTTGACACCAAAGATCTTGGCAACATAAAGAATTACCTCGGCATCCAGACCGAGAGAGAGGAAGATGGCAGCTTTCTTCTGAACCAAAGACACAAAATACAAGAAATAATTAAAACATTTGGAATGGAAGACGCCAAACCAGTAAAATCTCCCATGGAAACCAGCTACCTAAAGGAGATGAATTGTCAAGATAACCCATTACCAACTAATACTTAATACAGGAAAGCAATAGGGAAATTGCTGTACCTTACCACCGCTACAAGGCCGGACATTGCAGCAACTGTCGGAATCCTATGCAGAAAGGTTTCGATGCCAAGTCAAAAGGACTGGAATGCTGTAAAGCGAATCATTCGCTATCTTAAAGGGACTTCGCCCTACAAGCTAAAGTTACCACCAAGTGATGAAAGCACCTTAACAGGATATGTGGATGCTGACTGGGCAGGAGACACCAGTGACAGAAAATCTACCAGTGGCTACTTATTTTTTCTGTCAGGAGGTGCCATCAGTTGGACTAGTAAAAAGCCACTCTCTGTTTCACTGTCGTCTACTGAAGCAGAAAACGTTGCTGCAGCGCAGGCAAGCCAAGAAGTTATATGGCTGAGACAGCTATTAACAGACTTAGGTCAACCACAGTTGGGACCAACTGAAATCTATGAGGACAATCAAGGATGCATTGTACTTTCACACATGGAAGGAGTTAATTCAAGAACCAAGCACATTGATGTGAAGTTCCACTTTCTTAGGGATCTTCAAGAGCAAGGTCTTTATGAGTTACTTTATTGCCCAACCGAGGATATGACAGCAGATATCCTTACAAAGCCCCTGACTGCTGAAAGACATTCAAGGCTTACAAAGAAGATGGGTTTAACAGACTAAGCCTTAGTTGTTGAGAAGGGGTGTTGGAGATACAACAAACTTACAGCTTAGCTTACTGTATTTGACTGCAGTTTAGAAAAAGTACACAAGATGTCGCTAATGCTCAGTGATATGCTATGCTATGTATTTCTCTATGATGTGTTGTATTTCCTGTATACTGTGATGTACTTGTTGGTTACTTTTTCCTGTCTGTGATTCTTCTTACCATGTGAAGTCACATCTTTGCTAGTTTGGTTATGTTCCAATAAAGAAGCCAGTTCCTGTTACTACACAATGTCTGATCTGAACTGACTCCGCTGCACCTATCAATCGTACTTTGCAACAGGTTATGGGCCCAGTATCCGGATAAAGACTTATGACCAGGTGCGGCCCAGGCAGAACAAAGCCTAGAGCGGAAGACAGTGTGGCTGATGCGGAGATCGACATAAGGAAGCTTTCCAGCGACATCTCCTATAGACAAGTAAGACTGTTTATATATAAAGGAGGGATAAAATGGCCGGAAACTCAGAGCTTAAACTCTCAGTGGCCAAGCTGAACAATGACAATTATCAGCTATGGAAGTTTAAAGTGGAAATGCTATTATCCAAAGATGACTTGTGGGAGGTTACCACTACAGAGAGGCCACAGGATAATAATCAGGACTGGGACAAGAAAAACAGACAGGCACGGGCCACCATAAGCCTACTAGTGGAGGATGATCAGCTCATTCATATACGCAATGAGGACACAGCGAAAGGCATGTGGGATGTACTGAAAAGACTGCATGAATGATCCAGTTTAAACAGCAAGCTCTTTCTGCTGCGGAAACTTTACAAAATGAGACTTGGCAGAGAACAGGACATGCAGGAGCATATAAACGCAATGCTGGAAATGATTGCGCAACTCGATCGGGGAGAATATAACAGACAGTCACATTGCAGCCATGTTGTTATGCAATTTGCCCGATACATATACTGCACTAATCAATGCACTGGAGACACGACCCGAGACAGATCTGACGCTAGCATTTGTAAAAACCAGGCTCATAGATGAGCATCAGAGAAGAAAGGAATTACTGCATGACTCCACAGAAACCGACACCAGCACCGCTCTTAAAGCTACAGATGCAAGATTACACAGGAAAGAGACCAGAGTGTGTTTCAGATGCTACAAACAGGGACACATAAAGAAAGACTGTACTATATGGAAAGCAGAGCAAATGAGACAGCGTCCCTCTTATACTAAACAAAAGGTCAAAACCACAATCAATGATCCAAGGGAAGGTAACTGGAATGCCACATTTAAAGCGACAGGCAACAATAAATGCCAAAGCCGGTGCATCGATTCAGGGGCAACCAGTCACATGACGAGTGATAAAAGTTTCTTCACAGAACTTGATCTGAGCAACAAAGAAACTATTTATCTTGCAGATGGAAGCAAAATACATGCAGAAGGATACGGGCATGGAACCCTTGTATGCCCTGATGATACGGGACACAATTTAGCCATACCAGTGAAAGATGTGCTTTATGTTCCTAATCTAGAAGGAGGACTCTTATCTGTGAAGTGTCTAAAAGCCACAGGACTCACTGTAAAATTCCAAGGTGACAAGTGTCCCATTCTAAACGGCAAACAGACAATAGCAAGTGCCAAGCTGGATGATCATCTATATCACCTCGACACAGTGAAGGAAAGGGTGAGACTATGTACACACAAGCACAATGACTGTATACATATATGGCACAGACGTCTAGGTCACAGACACCCAGAATGCATACAGGAACTACAGAGGAGGAAGCTGACAAGGGATCTGATAGTATCCCCTTGTCCAATTACCGTTAAATGTGAATGTTGCATTAAATCCAAAGCTACAAGAGCAACACTTCCCAAAGTCAGTCAGAAGAGAGCTTCAAGACCACTTGACTTAGTTCACAGTGACGTGTGTGGTCCCCTAAACCCACCAACACCTGGAGGCAACAGGTACATAGTGACTTTCATAGACGACTATTCAAGATACACAGTCACCTACCTAATGCAACACAAGAGTGAAGTTTTTGACAAATTAAAAGACTATATAATAAAGACAAGTAACAAGTTTCAGAGGAAGCCTCTCATACTTCGGAGCGATAATGGAGGTGAATTCACAGGAGGTAAGATACAAGAGTACCTAAAACAGAATGGAATAGAACATCAAAAGACAGTCCCGTATACACCAGAACAAAATGGAGTAGCTGAAAGAAAGAATAGAACTCTGACTGAAATGATCAGATGTATGCTGACAGACTCTGGACTACCACAAAAATACTGGGGTGAGGCAGCTATGACAGCTACATATTTGCAGAACAGATTTTTTCCAGAACAGTGGAGAAAACCCCATATGAACTATGGCACAATGAGAAGCCAAGTGTAAAACACCTAAGAGTTTTTGGATGCAAAGCATTCATCTAAATACCTGAAGAAAAACGCACTAAACTCCAAAACAGAGCGTTTGAAGGTATCTTTGTTGGATACAGTGACAATGTCAAGGGTTACAGAATCCTAAATCCCAAATCAGACAAGGTTACCATTAGCAACAGCATAACTTTTGTTGAAGATTTAAGAGACAATGTAATGACAACAGTAGAAGCAAGAATAGAAGAGAAAACTGACATTGACCAGCCCATCTCTGTAACTTCCGAACAAACAGTTGAAGTGAGTGTAGACTCAACCAGTACTGAAGAGCAGACACAAGAAGGCTCAGACACAAAAACGAGACGTTCAACAAGAGAAAACAAAGGTAAACCACCTATACGTCTTTCATACAAAGCAAGTACTGCCAGTATCAACGAACCTGCAAACTGGGAAGACATATCTCAACTTTCAGAACAAGAAGCAACTAAATGGATAAAGGCTGCTGAGGAAGAGATAAAATCCATGCATGACACTAAAACATGGACACTTACAGATCTACCACCCGGAAGGAAAGCCATAGGCTGTAAATGGACTTTTAAAGTGAAATACAATGCAGATGGCACAGTTGAACGGTACAAAGCAAGACTAGTAGCCAAGGGCTACTCTCAAAAATATGGAGAGGACTATGATGAGACGTTTGCACCAGTAGTCAAGCACACTACAATACGGACTTTACTGACAGTAGCTGTCACAAGGAAAATGCAAGTGAAACATTTTGATGTGAAAACCACGTTTCTACATGGCGATTTAACAGAAGAAATTTACATGGAACAACCGCCAGGATTCAAAGATGAACAAAGGTCAGACCTAGTGTGCAAACTTCACAGGAGTATATATGGTCTAAAGCAAGCAGCCAGAGCGTGGAATATAAAAATAAATGAAGTGCTTACACATCAAAACTTTCAAAGGAGTAAAGCAGACCCCTGCTTATACACAAAGAAATTGGCAAACAGATGGGTCTATATGCTTATCTATGTGGATGATATCCTGATTTGCTTTGAGCAAGAAGGGGATGAAGCAGAAATACTGGAAAAACTAAATCAGCACTTTGACACCAAAGATCTTGGCAACATAAAGAATTACCTCGGCATCCAGACCGAGAGAGAGGAAGATGGCAGCTTTCTTCTGAACCAAAGACACAAAATACAAGAAATAATTAAAACATTTGGAATGGAAGATGCCAAACCAGTAAAATCTCCCATGGAAACCAGCTACCTAAAGGAGATGAATTGTCAAGATAACCCATTACCAACTAATACTTAATACAGGAAAGCAATAGGGAAATTGCTGTACCTTACCACCGCTACAAGGCCGGACATTGTAGCAACTGTCGGAATCCTATGCAGAAAGGTTTCGATGCCAAGTCAAAAGGACTGGAATGCTGTAAAGCGAATCATTCGCTATCTTAAAGGGACTTCGCCCTACAAGCTAAAGTTACCACCAAGTGATGAAAGCACCTTAACAGGATATGTGGATGCTGACTGGGCAGGAGACACCAGTGACAGAAAATCTACCAGTGGCTAATTATTTTTTCTGTCAGGAGGTGCCATCAGTTGGACTAGTAAAAAGCAACTCTCTGTTTCACTGTCGTCTACTGAAGCAGAAAACGTTGCTGCAGCGCAGGCAAGCCAAGAAGTTATATGGCTGAGACAGCTATTAACAGACTTAGGTCAACCACAGTTGGGACCAACTGAAATCTATGAGGACAATCAAGGATGCATTGTACTTTCACACATGGAAGGAGTTAATTCAAGAACCAAGCACATTGATGTGAAGTTCCACTTTCTTAGGGATCTTCAAGAGCAAGGTCTTTATGAGTTACTTTATTGCCCAACCGAGGATATGACAGCAGATATCCTTACAAAGCCCCTGACTGCTGAAAGACATTCAAGGCTTACAAAGAAGATGGGTTTAACAGACTAAGCCTTAGTTGTTGAGAAGGGGTGTTGGAGATACAACAAACTTACAGCTTAGCTTACTGTATTTGACTGCAGTTTAGAAAAAGTACACAAGATGTCACTAATGCTCAGTGATATGCTATGCTATGTATTTCTCTATGATGTGTTGTATTTCCTGTATACTGTGATGTACTTGTTGGTTACTTTTTCCTGTCTGTGATTCTTCTTACCATGTGAAGTGACATCTTTGCTAGTGTGGTTATGTTCCAATAAAGAAGTCAGTTCCTGTTACTACACAATGTCTGATCTGAACTGACTCCGCTGCACCTATCAATCGTACTTTGCAACAGGTTATGGGCCCAGTATCCGGATAAAGACTTATGACCAGGTGCGGCCCAGGCAGAACAAAGCCTCGAACGGAAGACAGTGTGGCTGATGCGGAGATCGACATAAGGAAGCTTTCCAGCGACATCTCCTATAGACAAGTAAGACTGTTTATATATAAAGGAGGGATAAAATGGCCGGAAACTCAGAGCTTAAACTCTCAGTGGCCAAGCTGAACAATGACAATTATCAGCTATGGAAGTTTAAAGTGGAAATGCTATTATCCAAAGATGAATTGTGGGAGGTTACCACTACAGAGAGGCCACAGGATAATAATCAGGACTGGGACAAGAAAAACAGACAGGCACGGGCCACCATAAGCCTACTAGTGGAGGATGATCAGCTCATTCATATACGCAATGAGGACACAGCGAAAGGCATGTGGGATGTACTGAAAAGACTGCATGAATGATCCAGTTTAAACAGCAAGCTCTTTCTGCTGCGGAAACTTTACAAAATGAGACTTGGCAGAGAACAGGACATGCAGGAGCATATAAACGCAATGCTGGAAATGATTGCGCAACTCAGATCGATCGGGGAGAAAATAACAGACAGTCACATTGCAGCCATGTTGTTATGCAGTTTGCCCGATACATATACTGCACTAATCAATGCACTGGAGACACGACCCGAGACAGATCTGACGCTAGCATTTGTAAAAACCAGGCTCATAGATGAGTATCAGAGAAGAAAGGAATTACTGCATGACTCCACAGACACCGACACCAGCACCGCTCTTAAAGCTACAGACGCAAGATTACACAGGAAAGAGACCAGAGTGTGTTTCAGATGCCACAAACAGGGACACATAAAGAAAGACTGTACTATATGGAAAGCAGAGCAAATGAGACAGCGTCCCTCTTATACTAAACAAAAGGTCAAAACCACAATCAATGTTCCAAGGGAAGGTATCTGGAATGCCACATTTAAAGCGACAGGCAACAATAAATGCCAAGGCCAGTGCATCGATTCAGGGGCAACCAGTCACATGACGAGTGATAAAAGTTTCTTCACAGAACTTGATCTGAGCAACAAAGAAACTATTTATCTTGCAGATGGAAGCAAAATACATGCAGAAGGATACGGGCATGGAACCCTTGTATGCCCTGATGATACGGGATAGACATGTGCATTTCGTTTTGTTCCGAATCGAAATTCGGACGAATTTTTCATTATTCGGACATTCGGATGCATCCGAATTACCGAATTACAATACTAACGAATTTAACCGAATCCGAATTTTTTCGAATCTAAAAATATTTTTGACCCGACTTTGGGTCCATGTATCTCGGGGTTCCTTGGTGATAGAAACCCCAAATTTGGAGATGTTGTAGGGCTAGTTCTTCTGTGTTTGCATACCAAATTTGGTGTTTCTATCACTAAGTGACCCCGAGATACGTGGACCCAAAGTCGGGTCGCAAAATGTCAAGCACTTTACTGGAGCAGAGAATGACATTTTGCGACCCGATTTTGGGGCCACATATCTCGGGGCCACTTGTAGCTAGAAACCCCAAATTTGGTATGCAAACACAGTAGAACTAGCACTACAACATCTCCAAATTTTGGGTTTCTATCACCAAGTAACCCCAAAATACATGGACCCAAAGTCGGGTCGCAAAATATTTTCGAATCCGGTTGAAATAGTATCAACATGATTCGAAATTATTTCAACTGCATTTGAAACTATTTCAACCGGATTCGAAAATATTTTGTGACCCGAATTTGGGTCCATGTATCTCGGGGTTACTTGGTGATAGAAACCCCAAATTTGGGGTTATTGTTTTTCTAGTCTATTTTCTATTTTATTATAATCTTTTCTATCCAAAGTTAAAATTAATTAATTAATTAAAAAATTTGAATTCATACTATTCGAAATTCAAATTTATTCTATTCGAAATTCGAATTTCAGAAGATGGTTGTATATTCTTTCTATTTTATTCTTCTAAATTATATATTTTTTCTATTCTGTTCTAATCTTTTCTATTTGAATTATAAATTTTGGAAGAAGGTTATTTACTTACTTATATACATCTGTCACATAAAAAAAAAAGATGTGAAATGGCTGTCACGGATGTCGATCGCAAGGCAAGTACATATGCTGTATGTCATTGTCCACTTACCACAACACCTGCCATGAGTGCCACGTGACCAAGTTGTGGATTGTCCACTTGCCACGTCACCTGCCACAAGTTATGGGGTTCCTAGCACCAAGTGACCCCCAGATAGGGGCGATCTGTCAAGTGCTTTTCTGCAGCAGAGAATTAAATTTTGTGACCCGACTTTGAGGCCACGTATCTCGGGGCCACTTATAGCTAGAAATCCCAAAATATTTGGTATGTAAACACATTACAACTGGCACTACAATAACCCCAAATTTGGGGTTTCTATCACCAAGTAACCCCGTTGTAATGCTAGTTCTACTGTGTTTGCATACCAAATTTGGGGTTTCTAGCTATAAGTGGCCCCGAGATACGTGGCCCCAAAGTCGGGTCACAAAATGTCATTCTCTGCTGCAGAAAAGTACTTGAAATATCGCCCATATCTGGGGGTCACTTGGTGCCAGGAGCCCCATAACTTGTGGCAGGTGACGTGGCAAGTAGACAACCCACAACTAGGTCACGTGGCAGGTCACGTGGCACTCGTGGCCGTTCACGTGGCACTCGTGGCAGGTCACGTGGCACTCGTGGCCGGTGTCGTGGCACTCGTGGCCGGTGTCGTGGCACTCATGGCAGGTGTTGTGGTAAGTGGACAATGACATACAGCATATGTACTTGCCTTGCGATCGACATCCGTGACAGCCATTTCACATCTTTTTTTTTATGTGACAGATGTATATAAGTAAGTAAATAACCTTCTTCCAAAATTTATAATTCAAATAGAAAAGATTAGAACAGAATAGAAAAAAAATATAATTTAGAAGAATAAAATAGAAAGAATATACAACCATCTTCTGAAATTCGAATTTCGAATAGAATAAATTTGAATTTCGAATAGTATGAATTCAAATTTTTTAATTATTTAATTAATTTTAACTTTGGATAGAAAAGATTATAATAAAATAGAAAATAGACTAGAAAAACAATAACCCCAAATTTGGGGTTTCTATCACCAAGTAACCCCGAGATACATGGACCCAAATTCGGGTCACAAAATATTTTCGAATCCGGTTGAAATAGTTTCAAATGCAGTTGAAATAATTTCGAATCATGTTGATACTATTTCAACCGGATTCGAAAATATTTTGCGACCCGACTTTGGGTCCATGTATTTTGGGGTTTCCTTTTGCACATGTCTAATACGGGACACAATTTAGCCATACCAGTGAAAGATGTGCTTTATGTTCCTAATCTAGAAGGAGGACTCTTATCTGTGAAGCGTCTAACAGCCACAGGACTCACTGTAAAATTCCAAGGTGACAAGTGTTCCATTCTAAACGGCAAACAGACAATAGCAAGTGCCAAGCTGGATGATCATCTATATCACCTCGACACAGTGAAGGAAAGGGTGAGACTATGTACACACAAGCACAATGACTGTATACATATATGGCACAGACGTCTAGGTCACAGACACCCAGAATGCATACAGGAACTACAGAGGAGGAAGCTGACAAGGGATCTGATAGTAGCCCCTTGTCCAATTACCGTTAAATGTGAATGTTGCATTAAATCCAAAGCTACAAGAGCAACACTTCCCAAAGTCAGTCAGAAGAGAGCTTCAAGACCACTTGACTTAGTTCACAGTGACGTGTGTGGTCCCCTAAACCCACCAACATCTGGAGGCAACAGGTACATAGTGACTTTCATAGACGACTATTCAAGATACACAGTCACCTACCTAATGCAACACAAGAGTGAAGTTTTTGACAAATTAAAAGACTATATAATAAAGACAAGTAACAGGTTTCAGAGGAAGCCTCTCATACTTCAGAGCGATAATGGAGGTGAATTCACAGGAGGTAAGATACAAGAGTACCTAAAACAGAATGGAATAGAACATCAAAAGACAGTCCTGTATACACCAGAACAAAATGGAGTAGCTGAAAGAAAGAATAGAACTCTGACTGAAAAGAAAAAAGAAAAAGGACACAAGATGTCGCTAATGCTCAGTGATATGCTATGCTATGTATTTCTCTATGATGTGTTGTATTTCCTGTATACTGTGATGTACTTGTTGGTTTCTTTTTCCTGTCTGTGATTCTTCTTACAATGTGAAGTGACATCTTTGCTAGTGTGGTTATGTTCCAATAAAGAAGCCAGTTCCTGTTACTACACAATGTCTGATCTGAACTGACTCCGCTGCACCTATCAATCGTACTTTGCAACAGAACAGTGGTAGGAAAAATTGGGCCTTTGGTGGTGGTGCTGGTGCCACAACACTGTAAGCCCTCACAGTTACTCTTGGTGGGCGCATGAATGGGCCCTGCTGTGAATTATTAGATCAAGAATTGTAATTGCATGCCCCTGTTGAACAGGGGCTGAAAAATTGGGCCTTTGGTGGTGGTGGTCGTGTTGCCACAACACTGTAAGCCCTCACAGTTACTCTTGGTGGGTGCAGGAATGGGCCCTGCTGTGAATTATTAGATCAATAATTGTAATTACATGCCCCTGTAGAACAGGGGCTGAAAAATTGGGCCTTAGCCACTGGTGCCACAACACTGCAACCCCTCACAGATACTGTACTTGGAGCACAGCAATGAGCCCTGTTGCAAAGTATTGCAACAAAAATTGTAATTACACGCCCATGTTAAACAGGGGCAGAAAAATTGGGCCTTAGGCATTGGTGCCACAACACTGCAACCCCTCACAGATACTGTACTTGGAGCACAGTAATGAGCCCTGTTGCAAAGTATTGCATCAAAAATTGTAATTACATGCCCCTGTTAAACAGGGGCTGAAAAATTGGGCCTTAGGCACTGGTGCTGGTGCCATGACACTGCAACCTCTCCCAGATACTCTAGTTGGAGTGCAGGAATGAGCCCTGCTGCAAAGCATTGCATCAAAAATAGTAATTACATGCCCCTGTTAAACAGGGGCTGAAAAATTGGGCCTTAGCCACTGATGGCGGCACCCAGAAACAAAAATGTTCTTCCAAGCTATCATCATGAATCGGATCATTGAGGAGGAGGATAGTCAGTCAACATAACAGGACAGTCACTCAGCATCAGCATCAGTCTTGAAGGGATGTGACATTTGAAAATAAATTATTCTGTTATATCAGCTTCAGGTGCTTGATAGCTGGTGATGATCCAAGACTGGTTCATCCTTATGAAGGTCAGTCGATCAACCGAGTCGGTGGACAGGCACACCTTGTGATCCGTGACAAATCCTCCAGCAGCACTGAATGTGCGTTCCGAAAGAACGCTGGATGCAGGACAGGCCAGTAGCTCAATTGCATACTGTGCAAGCTCTGGCCAGTGATCCATCCTCAAGACCCAGTAAGCCAGAGGATTTTCGGTGGGAAAGGTGTCCAAGTCTGACCTTGCCCCTAGGTATTCCTGCACCATGTATATCAGACGCTGGCGATGGTTGCTGGAACTGATCATATCTTGGGGCTGCGGACTAAAGAATTGACTGAATGCATCGGTCAGACGGCCACCTTCCCCACTGCTCCTTCTTTGACTGACCGAAGCCTCAGCAACTCGTTGTCCAGGACCAGGAGTTTGTAACCTCCCAGTCTCTGGGAACGCGTTGCACAGACCTTTCTGCAAGGCCTCCCAGAGTTGTCTCATCCTCTGCTCCCTCTGCGACGGTAAGATAAGGTCCGCAACCTTACCCTTGTACCGTGGATCAAGGAGAGTGGCCAGCCAGTAATGGTCCCTCTCCTTGATCCGAAGAATATGAGGATCCTTCCGCAGACTTTGCAGGATCAGGGAGGCCATGCAGCGTAGGTTAGCTGAGGCATTCGGTCCGGAGTCCTCTGGGTCACTTAGGACGACATGATCCGCAGCCACCTCCTCCCAGCCACGTACAAGTCCGCGTGTTTCTTGGGACTGTAAATCATCCCTAAAAGACTGCTGTTGTTGATGCTGAGTGCCAGGCTCCACCTCCATGCTGAAACAATCCTCCTCCTCCTCTTCCTGTGTGATGGGTGGGACAGAAGGAACACTGACTGGGTAAAGGGCACTTGAGAGGCAAGGAAGTCCTCCTCTTCCTGCCTCTGTTCTGCCTCAAGTGCCCTGTCCATTATTCCACACAGCGTATGCTCCAACAGGGGGACAAGAGGTACAGTGTCACTGATGCATGCACTGTCACTGCTCACCATCCTCGTGGCATCCTCAAATGGTGCCAGGACAGTGCATGCATCCCTGATCATGCCCCACTGGTGTGGTGAAAAAAACCTGAGCTCCCCTGACCCTGTCCTGGTGCCGTAGTAGCACAGGTACTCATTGATGGCCCTCTGCTGCGTGTGCAGCCGCTGCAGCATGGCCAACGTTGAGTTCCACCTGGTGGGCATGTCACATATAAGGCGGTTCTTGGGCAGGCTCAACTCCTTTTGCAGCTCAGCCAGCCGAGCACTGGCATTATATGATCTGCGGAAATGCACACAGACTTTCCTGGCCTGCCTCAGGACATCCTGTAGGCCCGGGTACCTGCCAAAGAACCGCTGCACCACCAGGTTAAGGACATGAGCCACACAGGGCACATGGGTCAGTTGTCCCTGTCGGAGGGCGGAGAGGAGGTTGGTGCCATTGTCGCAAACCACCATTCCTGGCTTAAGCTGGCGTGGCGTCTACCACCTCTCGGCCTGCCCCTGCAGAGATGACAGCACCTCTGCCCCAGTGTGGCTCCTGTCCCCCAAACACACCAGTGCAAGCACGGCATGGCATCTTTTTGCCTGCGTACTTGCGTAGCCCCTTGAACGCCTACGGAGCACCACTGGTTCCAAGGACAAAGAACAGGAAGAGGCCATGGAGGAAGAAGAAGAGGAGGGGGTGGAGGAGAGAGGTGTGTCACAACCAGTAGTAGCACCTTGTCCTGCATCCTTCCCAGCTGCCAAAAGAGTGACCCAATGGGTCGTGAAAGAAAGGTAACGTCCCTGTCCATGCCTGCTGGACCATGAGTCAGCGGTAATATGCACCTTACCGCTGACCGCCCTGTCCAGCGAGGTATGGACATTGCCTTCCACATGGCGGTAGAGAACCGGAATCGCCTTCCGTGAGAAAAAGTGGCGTTTGGGAACCTGCCACTGAGGAACCGCACATTGCACAAACTCACAGAAGGGGGCAGAGTCTACCAACTGAAAAGGCAGCAGTTGAAGTGCTAGCAATTTAGCCAAGCTAGCATTCAACCGCTGGGCATGTGGATGGCTGGGAGTGAACTTCTTTCGACGGTCCAGCAGCTGGGGCAGGGAAATTTGCCTGCTAGAATCGGATGTCGGTGTACTGCTAGCAGAGTGCCCGCAAGTACTTGGCTGTGACACACCTAATTCTACACCTTCATTCCTCTCAGTGCAGGTTTCAGAGAGGACTGAAGGTATAGTGGGGTTGGAGATCCCAGCTGATGCAGAGCAAGGAGAGGTCCGCTTTGTTCTTTGGTGTGGGTCTTTAAGGTAGGCTTGCCAACGAGCTGCATGGCAGGTCAACATATGTCTGGTCAAGCATGTGGTGCCCAAGCGGCTGATGTTTTGGCCACGCGAGATACGCTTGAGACATATGTTGCAAACAGCAGTGGTGCGATCTGATGCACTCGACTCAAAAAAGGCCCACACCAAAGAACTTTTGGAATAATGGGCAGAGGCAGCGCCCTGCACAGGCGGAGCTCTGCGGTGTGATTCAGTCGGTGTGCTGCCCTTACGCTGGCCCCCGGAGGGCATCCTGCCTCGTTGGAGATGTGCCTCCTCCTCATCCTCCTCCTCCTCTCTCCTATCAGGCACCCACGTGGAGTCAGTGACCTCATCATCCCCTCCCTCCTCATCACTGGAACCAATCTGGCAGTATGCTGCAGCTGCTGGAACATGACTGCCAGATTGGTGTCCTTCTTGAGCATCCCCTCTCTCTGCTCTCACGCTACTGCCTTCCTCTAGCTGGGTATCATCTTCAGACCCTTTGAAACGTTGGGCATCCTCCTGGAGCATGTACCCAACACTGTGCTCAAACAGTTCGGGGGACTCCTCAGGAGGACACGGTGGGTCTAGGGAAGGAGTGACTGATGATGACATTGAGGACGCTTTGGCAGCTGCTTTGCCAGTACCCTGAGCCTGGGTGAGGGAGGATGAAGAGGGCTTGGTCATCCACTCTACCAAGTCTTCGGCATGATGCGGCTCAACACGTCCAGCTGCCGAAAATAAGGACAAGCGTGTCCCATGGCCATGTGCTGATGACGATGCACCGCGTCCACGACCAGCACTGTTGTCTCTAGACACAGAGCTTGCTTGCCCTCTTTTATTGGCTTCTGACTGTCTGCCTCTCCTTGTTTGCCTTCCAGACATTCTAAAGGCCTGCAGGGAGATGGGAAAAACAGCAATAAGGGGTAGCTTCAGGTGTATATTTTGCAAGAAGCACACTACGCCTGCTGTAAGTGCTGCAGATGCCTGCCTGTGTTACACAACAGGAAAACACAGCAATAAGGCCTAGCTTCAGGTGTATATTTTGCAGGAGGCACACTACGCATGCTGTAAGTGCTGCAGATGCCTGCCTGTGTTACACAACAGGAAAACACAGCAATAAGGCCTAGCTTCAGGTGTATATTTTGCAGGAGGCACACTACGCCTGCTGTAAGTGCTGCAGATGCCTGCCTGTGTTACACAACAGGAAAACACAGCAATAAGGCCTAGCTTCAGGTGTATATTTTGCAGGAGGCACACTACGCCTGCTGTAAGTGCTGCAGATGCCTGCCTGTGTTACACAACAGGAAAAAACAGCAATAAGGGCTAGCTTCAGGTGTATATTTTGCAGGAAGCACACTACGCCTGCTATAACTGCTGCAGATGTCTGCCTGTGTTACACAACAGGAAAACACAGCAATAAGGGCTAGCTTCTGGTGTATATTTTGCAAGAAGCACACTACGCCCGCTGTAAGTGCTGCAGATGCCTGTTAGTGTAACTCAAAAGAAAAAAACCTACGAGCAATAAGGGGTAGCTTCAGGTGTATAATGTGCAGGAGGCACACTACGCCCGCTGTAAGTGCTGCAGATGCCTGCCTGTGTTACACAACAGGAAAACACAGCAATAAGGCCTAGCTTCAGGTGTATATTTTGCAGGAAGCACACTACGCCTGCTATAACTGCTGCAGATGCCTGCCTGTGTTACACAACAGGAAAACACAGCAATAAGGCCTAGCTTCAGGTGTATATTTTGCAGGAAGCACACTACGCCTGCTGTAAGTGCTGCAGATGCCTGCCTGTGTTACACAACAGGAAAACACAGCAATAAGGGCTAGCTTCAGGTGTATATTTTGCAGCAAGCACACTACGCCTGCTATAACTGCTGCAGGTGCCTGCCTGTGTTACACAACAGGAAAACACAGCAATAAGGGCTAGCTTCAGGTGTATATTTTGCAGAAAGCACACTACGGCTGCTGTAAGTGCTGCAGATGCCTGCCTGTGTTACACAACAGGAAAACACAGCAATAAGGGCTAGCTTCAGGTGTATATTTTGCAGGAAGCACACTACGCCTGCTATAACTGCTGCAGATGCCTGCCTGTGTTACACAACAGGACAACACAGCAATAAGGGCTAGCTTCAGGTGTATACTGTGCAGGAGGCTTCGCAAAAATATCACTGACACTGTCCCCTGCCTATCCTTCTCTCTCCCTGCACACAAGGTTTAGCAGAATATCACTGACACTGTCCCTGCCTATCCTTCTCTCTCCCTGCACACAAGGTTTAGCAGAATATCACTGACACTGTCCCTGCCTATCCTTCTCTCTCCCTACACACAAGGTAAATGAACAAATATCACTAACACTGTCCCTGCCTATCCTTCTCTCTCCCTGAACCGGAACACACTACACAAGGCCTTTGCGCTGGCGGCCTTTTATAGTGTGGGGCGTGTACTAAACCCCCCATAGCTATAATTGGCCACAGGCCTCCTGCCTGTGGCCAATTATGGCTCTCCTCGCTGCCGGCGCTGTGATTGGCCAAGCATGCGGGGTCACAGTGCATGCTTGGCCAATCACAGCGCCGGGATTGCACTGCGATGGCGCAGTGTATTGTGGGCCGTTGGCGTCACTCGAATTTGGCGTGAACGGCCCAAAACGTTCAATCTTCGTCGAACGATCGAACAGCCGATGTTCGAGTCGAACGTATATTCGACTCGAACACCGAGTTTATCCCTACCCACCACACTGTTCACCTGCCAGATGTGAAAAGATAAAGCCCTGGGTTAACTTAAAATTGTGCATACACAGGGCTAAGTACATTTTGGCTGCTGCAGTGTGACGGTGCAGGGTGCCTAAACAATCAATCACCAAGCGCCTTTGCTGACACATGAGACACAGGGGAATGGATTCCATGAGTGCCAATAGCCAAAAGTACCAGTATTTTTTTAAAATTCACTTAAAGAGAAAGTAAACTCTGATGGGTTTTACTTCCTCTTTTTTTCCCTTCTTTTCCCTGCAAAGTAAAAGCATAATGGGCTAGTATGCATTGCATACTAGCCCGTTATGTGCCACTTACCTGATATCGAAACCCACGCAGTCCTTGGTGGTGGTTGCATCTATTTTCGCCCTTCTTCCCCTTCGCCCCTCTTTCTTCTGGGGCCACGGAATCCGGCTCTGTGACTGGCCGGAGTCACGTGACGTCACTCCAGTGCATGCGCATGGGAGCCGTTTTGTCACAGCACATGCGCTGATGATGTTGGCGCAAGCGTATATGGTAAATATCTCCTAAACCGTGTAGGTTTAGGAGATATTTATAGTACCTACATGTAAGCCTTATTATTGGCTTACCTGTAGCTACAAGTGTTGTAACTAGGTTTACAACCACTTTAACCAGCCAAAGAAAAATAAGTGCAGCTAAGGAAGGTAAAAATTTAGGTAACCCTGCTGTTACAATGTAACAGAGCATCGCCCTTACTCATATTCTAACACCAAATAGTTACATAGTTACGTAGTTGCATAGTTTAGTTAGTCAGGTTGAAAAACGACACAAGTCCAAAAAAATGTATAAATGCATAGTGATTGAGAAAAAAAATGATAAAATAAAGTGTCACTCATTCCCCTTCTTTAGCTATTTTTTGTTTCAGAAACCAGTGTAGGCATTATATCGTTAGCCTAAAATCACAATTAAATTACTGTTATGCCTCGTACACACCACCGGTTTTCCCGGCAGGAAAAAAAACTACGCTTTTCCCAACGGGATTCCTCTCAAGCCTGCCTTGCATACACACTGTCACACAAAAGACCGCTGAACTTTTAAATGCCAAGAACGCGGTGACGTCAAAGACTACGATGACAAAATGACGTTCTATACTTCCGCGCATGCGTCAAATTGTTTACGAGCATGCACGTTTTTTTTCCCCTCGGGAAAGCATACAGACAACCGGTTTTCTCTGCAGGATTTTTTCCTGATGGGAAAAAAGAGAGCTGGTTCGCTTTTTTTTCTCTACAGTTTTCCTGTCGGGAAAACTGCGATGGAGCATTCACATGGCCGGTTTTCCCGGCCAAAAGCTATCATGGCAGTTTTCCCGACGGGAAAACCGGTAGTGTGTACGAGGCATGAGTGTTATAATGGAAATCAGGTTATCTGGAAAAAAATCCTTAGTTTAGTAAGATATTCATTGCACACACACACGGTATATGAACATACTGTACAGTATATGACAGCTTGAAAACATGCCTGACCACCTTGTCAAAAGCCCAAGGAACAATACATAAAAAAAAATTATTCTGTATTAGAATTGTATCATTTTTGACAGGCCATTCGTTCACTTACAGTGTTTCCTTTTGACTGCCTATTAACCTAGATCTTACTGGAATTCAGTGTCTGAATAATAATGTCCTATTGCAAAGCTGCTTTTACTTATTCATCTAACTCAATGTTTCTTAACCATTTTTTAGTCACGGAGCCCTTTATAATTGAGCACAAACCCAATCACAATGAGCTGCTCTATGCGTGTGTTTTAGCAGACGTAGATGTACACACATTTACTAGATGCTTGGGGGTGCCATTAAGAATTAGTGGCACCCGATTGCATCTGAAAAAGGCAGCACATTTCACCGGTGTGAACAAGCCCTAAAATGTAGACTGTGAGGCAGACTTCAGTGATCTGTAGGTTCTAAATTTCCCCCCTCCACAAGCAAAAATCCCCCATGAATCCCCCTCCTAGCACACCTCCCAATTCTCCCTCTTAGCACAACCCCCCAATTCCGCCTCCCTTCTCAGTGCTCAGGTTGCTCAGCTGTCGGTTAATTGCCAGCACTCATCGTTTCACATTGGCTCACCTGGTGATCAATTTGCATTGGCTCATCCTCCTGGAGAGGTTGAGAGGGCTCAGAAAATTAGGAATTGGTGGGCAGCGTACTAGGGGGCAAAGAAACAACCCTCTCTGTATGCCTTTCCCGTAAACGCCTGTCTATGCGGATAGCTACTTGCATGGCTTCATTCAATGACTTTGGTCCCCCCTGCCCACAGCCCTGGGTTGTGGGAAAGAGGCCCTTGTCCCCATCAACAAAACATCCCCCATGTTGAGGGCATGTGACCTGCTATGGTTCAGGAGGGGGGTCGCTTGCTCCTCCCCCTTTTTCTTGGCCTGCCAGGCTGCATGCTTAGATAACGGTCTGGTATGGATTTTGAGAAGGCAAATTCGGGTGTTTGGCGAACAAGCGAACAGGCGATGTTCGGACCGAACATTTGCTTGGCTCGAACTGTTTACCCAGATCTTATGCCTCGTACACACAACCGGTTTTCCCATCGGGAAAGCTGCCATGAGAAATCTTGGCCGGGAAAACCGTCCGTGTGTATGCTCCATCGCAGTTTTCCCGACAGGAAAACTGCGGGGAAAAAAAGAGAACATGTTTTCTTTTTTTCCCGCTGGGATTCCCGGCGGATTTTAACCCGTCAGTTTTCCTATGGGAAACACTGCGATGGAGCATACACATGGCCGGGATTCCCGACCAAAGCTCTCATGGCAGTTTTCCTGTCGGGAAACCCAGTCGTGTGTAGTGGGAAAAAGTTACCAAGCAGGTTCTCGGGATTCCCCTCGGGTTTCCCGGTGGACTTTTTTCCGCCGGGAAACACGGTCATGTGTACGAGGCATAATGGTGAGGTTTGTTTGCAATAAATTTTTATTCAAAAGTTTAACAAATTTTTGTTAGGATTCAAATAGTATATCAGTACAGAAAGATCCATGCACTCTTAAGAGGTAACCAAGTGTCTAATCCATATGGCTGTAATGTAAAAACAATTATAACGATAATTACAGTTGAGTTAGGCTACTGCCCGCTCAAACCCGAGCAGAGTACGTATAACTTCTTGGTAATGTTGGATCAAGCTGTAGCGCCTTTAACATAACTCAAGGTCAGGGCCCTTATCACCAAAGGTGGTCAGGTACTTAAAGTTATTTTACATAGCTCCCACATTGGTATCAAGAAGAGAGAGGCTCCAGGACTCTCCTATTGTATCCATAAGTTGAATCATTTAACATAAAAAGAGAAAACAGGAGGGAAAGAGGAGAAGAGAAATAAATTAGAGTAAAATTTATTAAAATAAAATAAGGAAGAGGAGGGGGGAGGAATGGAAGCAGAGAAAAAGGAGAAGAGTAAAGGTCAGGAATCCAAAGCAGGAGTAATTTCCCTCGGCCTAGGCAACCTAATAATCCAGTTCTAGAGATTATTGGGCTTGGAGGTACTTAATCCAGGGGGACCACACCCTGTCAAATCTGGCCTGTCTGTCTTTAAGGATGCTGGTCAATTTTTTATTGACCATGATCCAAGAAATGTATGCTTTACTAGTGCAAGACTGACCACTGGGGTTTTCCATGCTCGTGCTATTGTAATTTTAGCTGCAGAAAAAAATAAAGAAGATGAGAGTTTGGAGATATCAAGGGGTCTCCTCCAGCAAACAGCGCTGTATTAAGATTTTTGGGTAGATTTTGTCCTGTCACTGAATAGACCAGGGTGAATATTCGGATCCAAAAACACTGGACTTGGGACAGGACCACCAGACATGGAACATGCTACCCTCTTGCCCGCATCCTCTGAAGCAAAGGGGTGACGTGCCGGGGTACAATCTCGCCAGCCTCGCCAGAACTAGGTACCACCTGGACAGCACCTTGTAATTCCCTTCCACCAAATAAGTATTGAGTATTCCCTTGTGCACCATGGTCGACCACTGCCCCTACACCTCCTCCTCTATAGACTTGCCTAGATCTGATTCCCATGCTGTTTGGTATGAAGGCTTAGTCTGTTGATTGTTGAAGAGGGCATAGGGCTCTGAGATCCCCCCCCCCGTGACTGAGGTCTGCATAAGCATTTATTTTCAAACAAGGTCCTAGTGGTTATGTCTATCAGATCGGTACCCAGGGATTTTATAAAGTGAGTAATTTGATGTAGACTGAAAGATTCTCTCTGGGGCATCTGTAACGTCTCCCGGAAGTAAGTCTGTTGCCTGATCCCTTCATGACCTATTAAGTGTGCGATCCTGTAAAGGCCTTTGTTAACCCACCATGTAAATTGTTGGGGATTTTGTCCTGGAGGAAAGTGCGGGTTATTGAGTATAGGGGATACAGGGGAATGTAGAGATCTAAGTGGGTATAATTTGCACACCGTGTCCCAGAGACGCAGGCAGTGGGATAAAGAGGGCTCAAAATGGCCCAACGTTCTCTTGTCGGAGGCCACAACAGGAGGTCTACAGGTAGTGAGGGACTGGCCTGCGTTTCCAACCGTACCCAGTCAAGTTGGTATGTCGTAGAAAAAATCTGGTATAGTTGTACCAGTTAAGCAGCCCTATAGTACTTGGAAGTGGGGAACTCCCAGTCCACCTCTCCATTTGGAGATATAGAGAGTGGAGTGAGCCACTCTTCATCCACTACCACCCCAAATAAATTTGTAAACCAGCGATTGAAGTTTTTTAAAGAATGCGAATGGTATCGGAATCGGCAATGATTGGAAATAATATAAGATTCGAGGGAGTACCGTCATCTTAATGCCCGCTTTTCTACCCATCCAGGAAAGATCATGTGTCTGCCATTTCTTTAATTCTTGTTCAATGGAGTTATAAAGGGGGTATAATTAACCTGAAACAGTGTGGGAACGTCCCGAGTGAGTTTAATTCCAAAATAAGGGGGTGCTTGTGTGCACCATTTAAAGGGAAAAGACTGCTGTACTGCCTCCCGTACCAAGACAGGAAGGTTTATGTCCTACGCTTCAGATTTATATTTATTAACTGGCAGTCCTGAGACAGTTTCAAACCTAGAAAGTGTTGCAAATAAATTGGGCAGAGTTGTGATGGGATCTTCTATAAATAATAACAGGTCGTCGGCAAAGAAAGCACATTTATGTGTCCTGCCACCACTAGAGACACCATTAATGTTGGGGTTAGCACGGATGGCCGCAGCCAATGATTCATTTGCCAGAATAAAAAGGAAAGGCAAGAGAGGGTATCCATGCCTAGTTCCTCTCCTTATCTGTAAAAGATCCAATTTGCACCCATATGCCAGAATGTTAGCCGAAGGAGTTAAGTATAATGTGCCAATAAGACTTAAAAATTTTGATCCGCAAGAGGAAGGGCCAGGAAACATAGTTAAAGACCTTGTGAATGTCCAATAACAGCAGCATTCCTCACCTAGCGCCTACCCCATCCCAATTAGAGTGTAAGATAGAGATCAGGTCTATGGCCCGTCGGATCTTGTCAGCAGCTTGCTGCCCCGTAACAAATCCCACTTGGTCCTTGTGGATATATTGCGCCAGAAATGTATTAAATCGGTTTGCATATATTTTTGTGAGTAGTTTCAAGTCACTATTGATCAGTAAAATCGGGCAATAGTTTGCCACATCACTATGGTCCTTATCTGGCTTAGGGATCAGACTTATATGGGCTCTATTAGAGTCTGCATCGAGTGATACCCCATTGCGAAGGGTGTTCTGTCTCAAGGACATTCAGCTAAACCATTCTTATCCCATAAACTTGATACCATATTTCTTCAATCGCAGTTTATTAGAACAAGCTAGGTGAAACTAAAAATAACAAGAATAAACCTTGATAAGTACAATATCCCATAAATTCAGCTTACATTACAGAGACAACAATACACAGTACAATATGAGACAGTAAAAACTTACTTTTTAAGTTCTCTAAGGGATGATGGTGATAGATTGAATAAGACACATCCTGCATCCTGCAGTGTCTTTCTAAAGCATGGTGAATGTGTCTCTTCCTGTGAGATTTTACCCAGAATACTTTCCTTTCTAATCATTTCCTAGGTTACACATTTACTGCATTTTAATGATAAACAAACTGAAACAATACCAAAAAAGGACGCTAGACGGCATCTACGCTCTGCAAATGATTTCTATAGAAATTACAACATTAAATGTAATTTTAATCACACAATGCAGATAAGCAAAATATAGACATCTGATGGACAGAAAACTCCCCACCTGACGTCAAGTGACGTCACTAACAGAGTCCTCCGTAGAAAGTAATAGAACAAGTTCAGTCACTAGTCTTAAGAACACTTTGACCTCATTCTGTTGAAAGGTCTTGACCTCGACCTTACGGACAATATTATCTTTGCTTGGCAGTACTTTGGTGACTAGACCTAAAGGCCACATATTCCTTAGTGTCTGGCAATCTTTCATGAGCACAACATCACCAAGTTTAAGATTAGGTTTTTCAGTGTGCCACTTCCTCCTTAGTTGTAGAGTAGATGTGTATTGCTCCTTCCACCGACTCCAGAAGGTATTGGCAAGGGTTTGTACTTGTCTCCATTGACGTTTGTAAAGGTCCTTCTCACAAAGCTCTCCAGCTGGAGCACCGGCAAGACCAGTCTTTTGCGTGAGCAACATGGCAAGTGTGAGAACCATTGGATCGTCAGAGTCACTTGAAATTGAAGTCAAGGGTCTGGCGTTAATGATAGCTGTAACCTCTGCCATAAATGTCACTAAACATTCATGAGTAAGCCTTGCAGTTCCTACTTGTAGGAAGATAGAGTCAAGAATTCTGCGGGCTATGCCTATCATCCTCTCCCAAACACCTCCCATGTGAGAAGAGTGAGGTGGGTTGAAGATCCACGTGCAGTCTTGCTTACTCAAATATCCTTTTACACTGAGGATGTCCAAGATGGAAGGAATTTGCAGTTCTTTTACTGCTCCTTCAAAGTTAGACCCTCTGTCAGAGCGAATGAGTTTCACTGGGCCTCGGATTGCAATGAAGTGTCTAAGAGCATTAATGAAACTTGAAGTGTCCATAGACTCAATCACTTCAATGTGAACAGCTCGTATGGACATGCAGACGAATATGACTGCCCAGCGTTTACTGTTTGAGTGTCCCCCTTTTGTGTACCGGGTGGTGACAGACCAGGGACCAAAAACATCAAGTCCAACATTAGTGAAAGGCAGATCTATGCTAATTCTGTCAGATGGTAGATTGGCCATCTTTTGTGTCTGTAACATTCCACAAAGCTTTCGACAGATAACGCACTTGAAGAGGAACTTACTCACACATCTTTTGGCTCCGACTATCCACAGTCCAGCAGCTTGTAGAGCTCCTTCAGTGAACAGTCGGCCCTGGTGTTTAGTTTGGTCATGGTTGTGTTGAATGAGTAAATAGGCAATATGATGGTGACCAGGGATCGCTAAAGGATATTTCTCTGAGAACTCTAACTTGCCTTCTTTTAAACGGCTTCCTACTCAACGTGCCATTTTCATCAAGGATTGGATCAAGTTTCTTTAAAACACTGTCTTTAGGAACAGGTTTGTGGTTGAGAACACAATCAATCTATTTGGCAAAGACTTCTCTCTGTACAACAGATATTAACCAATTTTTAGATTGTTCTAGGACAGTTGCTGAGTAGACTTTTCTTACAGTGGTGCCAACCTCTGCAATCGTCATGGGTTGGTGGTTGTTTTTTGTAAGACTGAGCTATGTGGATTAAGCAAGTGATAGCTCTAACTAGTGACCTCCAGGTGGAGAACCTGCTGAAACTGTGGGTTTTAAACTGGTTGAGAGCAGTTGTTGTGACTGCAGTAGAAACCTGAGGGCGAACTTCCTGATCCTTGTCTGCATCTATTAGGTCACACGTGGTGAGGTCATTAGTGTTACTGTCAGGACTGCGTAGAAAGGTGGGACCTGTGAACCACAAAGTACTTTCGAGGCGACTGGCCGCTACAGATCTGGTCGCTAGGTCTGCAGGATTATAGTCTGTAGGCACAAAATGCCATTGCTCTGGGTGGGTGGACCTCCTTATCTTCAACACTCTGTTATATATTGACATAGACGTAGAGACGTCACGCCTAGTTTCATTATGGATGTAACCCAGAACTACTTTACTGTCTGTGTAGAACACAGCTTCTTGGATTTCTAGGTTTGTCTCTGTTGCAATTAGTTCAGCTAGCTCTGTATCTAATACTGCAGCACAAAGTTCCAGCCTGGGTATGGTGTTTTCAGGCAGTGGTGCAAGTTTTGTTTCCCCATTACAAACCCTATATGGCATTGTCCTTTAATGTCTATGGTTTTCAGGTAAGCTACAGCAGCAATTGCTTTAACAGAAGCATCCGCAAACACACAAAGTCTTTGCATCTGAACATCTGCAGATGACAGAGGAGCATATGGACCTGGAATTTTAAGATTGGATAGAGCTGTTAGTGAGTCCTTCCACTCTAGCCATAGGTTCTTCCTGTCGGTGGGGAGAGGGTGGTCCCAATCTAGCGACTCACACGTTAAGTCTCTGAGTAGTGCCTAACCCTGGATGGTGACAGGTGCTGCAAAGCCTAAAGGATTGTACAGGCTGTTTATGGTAGACCGGACACCTCTACGGGTAAAGGGTTTTTCTTCTGTGTTTACTTGGAAAGTAAAGGTGTCAGATCTTAAGTCCTAAAGCAAACCAAGGCTGCGTTGCATGGGAAGTGAGTCTGTGCCTAGATCTAAGTCCTTTAACTCGTTGGAATGATCTTGGAGAGGAAAGGCTTCTAAAACTTCTCTACTGTTGGAGGCAATCTTGTGGAGCCTTAAGTTGGAACACGCAAGCATTGCCTGATTTCTTTTGAGGAGACTGATTGCGGCTTCATTTGTGGGTAGTAATTTCAAGCAATCGTCTACATAGAAATCCTTGTCTACAAATTGTCTGACATCTGACCGATACTCTGAAGCCTCGTACACACGGCCGAGATTCTCGTCGAAAAAAAAATGTCGTTTTTTTTGACGAGATTCTTGGACAAGAAACTTGTCCCGGCCGAGTGTACAGACGCTCGATTCAAAGAACCCGCGGTTCTTTGAATGGAGCGTACGCGGTGACGTCATCGACTACGACGAGCATGCGCTCGTCACATTCGATGCCGTCGCCGCCATCTTGGTATACCCTACCTATGCCTAGGAAGCTACCGCGCATGCGTCAAATTCATTTCGAACATGCGCGGGCTTCCGGGAGGACAGGTAAGTGTACACACACTCACTTTTCTCGTCAACAAAAATGCAGACGAGAATCTCGACGAGAAAATAGAGAGCAGGTTCTCTATTTTCTCGTCGAGATTACTTGTCGGTTTTCTTGACGAGAAACCATACACACGAACGAATTTCTCGGCAAGACATCTCTGCCAGCAAGTTTCTTGCTGGTTCTTGCCGAGAAACTCGGTCGTGTGTACGAGGCCTGACTCTCCCACTCTAGCAGAGTGTCTGAGGCCATATATAGCAACTTCAGGGGAAGGGCTGTTGCCAAATATGTGCACCCTCATGCGGTATTCTGTGATGTCTCCAGAGGGGTTGTTGTCCCTGAACCAGAGAAACCTCAGAAAGTTTTGGTGTTCTTCTTTAACAAGAAAGCAATAGAACATTTGTTGTATGTCTGCCATGAATGCGACTGAATCCTTGCGGAAGCGGAGAAGTACTCCTAATAGTCTGTTGTTGAGGTCAGGGCCAGAGAGAAGGACATCATTTAGAGTGACACCCTCATGTTTGTGGCTGGAATCAAACACCACTCTAATCTGCCCTGCCTTCTTAGGGTGATAGACCCCAAATATGGGTAAGTACCAACATTCTTCTGAGTCTTTGAGGTTTGGGGCTATCTCAGCATGACCATTCTGGAATATTTTATCCATGAAGGAAAATAAATGTTCTCTCATCTCTGGTTTCCTTTGAAGATTGTTTCTTAGGGAAGTGAGGCGTTTATATGCTAGTTCTCTGCTGTTAGGCAAACGTTATCTTTGTGGCCTAAAGGGAAGAGGTGCTACCCGGTTACTAGTCATGTCTTTCTCCATACTGCTTTCCATAACCTCTGGGAAGATCCTATACTCAATGGATATTGCTACCTGGTTGTCCACCTTTGTTCTCCTGAACACTGAGCATCCTAAGTTGCTTCGGTCATTGTCATAGGTATTGCTGTCGCAGAGGGAAGGGAAGAGGTACAGGGTTGTTGTGTGGTAGCTCCTTTATGAGGATGTGATTTTGACAGGGTTGGAAAAGAGAAGGACGACCATTCTCGAGGGTACTAGTGAGCAGATTATTAACAGATGCCGGTTTGTGTGCACCTCCCAGGCAAACATCACCTATAATGACACACCCAAGATCCAGTTTTTGGGCATATGGAGCATTTTTAGGACCGTTGATCAGTTTCCTTACTTTGTGGACTTGCAAGATATCCCTCCCTAGGAGTAAGATTATCTGAGCCTGATCATCAAGTTCTGGTATGAGATGTGCTATGTGCTTCAAGTGGGTCTGGTGAGCTGCTGCGTCTGGTGTGGGAATCTCTGATCTGTTGTCTGGCATCTGGTTGCACTCTATTATGGTCGGTAAGGGTAGGCATGTCTTAGCATCCATAGATTCAATTTGTAGGCTGTCAGCTCTTCACCCCAACGTTTCCACTGTACCTGCACAAGTCCTAAGGGAGTAGGGGCTGCTGGGGCCTTTAAGGTTTAGAATGTCAAAAAACACAGGTCTAGCTAGTGACTTGTTACTCTGATCATCCAAGATGATGTAGAGCTTTACTGCTTTGTCTCTGCGTCCCTTTGTGTGAACTTTCACTAGACAGATTTTAGAGCAGGATCTGCCACCTGTACTTCCTTTGCAGACTTCATTGCACTGTGAAGTGATTGCTGTGGCATCTGGACTAGAGTCTTTGGTTTCCTCGCCTTGCTCCTTGTCACCATGGACAGGTGGGAAGGTTCTTGGAGTAGGCCTTGGGTGTAAAGCTGTGTTGTGTTCTGTGCTGCCACACTCTGTACATTTGACACTGACCTTACAGTTCTTGGCGAAGTGTGTGGACGAAAAGCAGCACTTGTAACAGATGTTGTTCTCTTTGAGGAAAGCTTTGCGATCCTGGATGGTCTTTGTCCTGAAGGCTCTGCATTTCAGAAGAGGATGTGGCATCTTATGTAGAGGGCAGAACTTAGTAGGGTCATTGACTTGATCTTCTGGCTGCAAATCTGTGGGAATAAATGTTAGTATTGTGCACTGCTACTGGAGCTCTGAGTTGCTTAGGGCCAGAAGAAGTGGTATAAGACACTGGAAAAATGAAGCTGGGGTCACCTTTCATTCCTGCTTGTCTGTCTACAAAGTCCACAAACTCACTAAACGGTGGAAAGGGCACATTGTGTTTCCGTTTGTAGTTACAGCCATGAGCAATCCATCTTTCGTGTAACTCATAAGGAAGTTTTTCTGCTAAGGAGTTAATACCTCTAGCAGAGTCAAGATAAGAAAGGTCAGGTAAGTCCCCTACTGTTTTAGCAACCTGTAACTTCATACACAGGTCACTGAATTCTCTGAGTCTTTAGTAACCTCTGCTAGGTATTTTTGGGAAGTCCTCTATCCTTTTAAACAGTGTACTCTCTATAGCCTCTGGTGAGCCATAACATCTATCCAGTCTGTTCCAGATGTTTGTAAGGCCTATCTCAGGGTGGTTTATATTAATGTCTCTGATCCTTTTGGCGTGTTCAGCAGAATCATTGCCAAGCCATTTTACGAGGAGTTCTATCTGTTGCCTGCAGGATAGATTTAGACCTTAAATGACACTCTGGAAAGAGGATTGCCACGCTCTGTAGTGTTGAGGGTGATCACTAAATTTGACAAGTCCTTGGGTAACTATCTCATGTTTGGCCAGGAACTTGGCAAAGTCTACAGTAGCCTGATTGGCATTGGGGTAGGCTGCTGGTGTATTGTGGTGCGGTGCATAGGCGTACCTGGTAGAAGTCTCTTCTTTAGGCTCTCTAGGTTCAAACTTGCATAAGGTTGACAGTTCGTACCGGCTCGTTGCATACACCTTTGGAGTGAAGACAGGTGTTTGATGTTTGTATGAAAGCTGGGTATCTCGTGGAGTAGAAAGTTTGGTTGGGACTGGAACGTCTGGAACTCTGTCAGAATTTTCTTGCTTGTAGCACTGGGGTCCAAGGTCGGCTTGTTGCTGCTTTATTTTATGAGACTCACAGACATCATGTTTAATTTCTTGTTGTAGGATGCTCGTTGGGTGACAGTGTTGGTAGACATAATCTGACGTGCGTTGTGAGGAATCTTGTTGGTCCTCCTCTAGGCCTGGTATGCTGCTACCTGCTCTTGGCTCATCGTAGACGGCTGCTTCTAAAGCTTCTGCTTCTGCAATGGTGGCGGCAGCGTCACGGTCCACTGCCAGCTTCTCCATGTTAGCTTCTAAGATAGCTTGCTGCAATTTCAGAGATGCTTCCTGCTGGGCTAGCTCGTCTTCCAGGCATATTCTTTGTTGTTCTTTCTCTTGTTCCTGTCTCACCTTTTCTGCTTCAAGGTGGGCCTTTTCTTTTTTCATCTGCAGCTCTTGGTCTGCGAATGCGGCCCTGGCTCTTGCTGCTTCAGCTTTTGAACGAGCGATAGCTACTGCATTTGCGACAGATGACCTAGATGAGCTTGCTCATGATCGTGTTCCACTGTGAGACATGGCTGCGAGGAAGAAGCTGTCTTGCTGTATAGAGATCCTTAGTGTCGGTGCTGCTTGACAGAGCGTGTCTCTGTTTGAGGTGGCTGCTTATTGCATTGCCTCCCACAGGCCTGTTTCTTTAAGGCTTCTGACTGTATGGTAACTGCGTAGCCCCGGGCTGTACAGACTTCCGAAGTCAGCTTATCTTCCCTTCAGAGGTCAGCTTGAAAATGTCACTGTTCTGTTTCAAGGACATTCAGCTAAACCATTCTTATCCCATAAACTTGATACCATATTTTTTCAATCACAGTTTATTGGAACAAGCTAGGTGAAACTACAAATAACAAGAATAAACCTTGATAAGTACAATAACCCATAAATTCAGCATACATTACAGAGACAACGATACACAGTACAATATGAGACAGTAAAAAATTACTTTTTAAGTTCTCTAAGGGATGATGGTGATAGATTGAATAAGACACATCCTGCATCCTGCAGTGTCTTTCTTATGCATGGTGAATGTGTCTCTTCCTGTGAGATTTTACCCAGAATACTTTGCTTTCTAATCACTTCCTAGGTTACACATTTACTGCATTTTAATGATGAACAAACTGAAACAATACCAAAAAAGGACGCTAGATGGCGCCTACGCTCTGCAAATGATTTCTATAGAAATTACAACATTAAATGTCATTTTAATCACACAATGCAGATAATCAAAATATAGACATCTGATGGACAGAACAAAGGGCAGTAAAGAATTTTAGTAGATGGGGTGCCAACAGTGGAGCAAACTTCTTATAGTAAGAGGCAGAGAAGCCATCCAGCCCCAGGGTCCTGGACGCATTAGCCTGTTTAATTGCGGCCAGTATTTCTGCCACGGTAATGTCCCCATCCAAGATCTCACAGTAAGAATCTGAGAAAGTTGGGAGGGCCACATCCTTAAAAAAGTCGTCCAGGGCTCTGGGAGGAGGGCCTCCCTGTTCAGAGTATAGGGAGGAATAGTAGGAATGGAATAATTCTGCAATGATCTGTGGGTTCTGTGTCAAGTTTCCATTGGGCTGTCTAAGTTTAGGGAGTACAGTTTGACGAGTCCGAGATGTAAGTCTGCGAGCCAGCATATTACCAGGTTTATCCTTCAACGTGTAGAAGAAAGCCTGGGTCCACCTAAGGCTTTTTTCTGCTTTAGTTGTCAAACAGAGGTTTAATTCCAACCGTACGGAATCTATTTTGTCTCTAAAGTCTAGGTCGGGGCGTTGTTTGTGCTGGGTCAGCAGGTCGGTTAATTACCGTTATTTTTCCCTTAATAATTTTCATTCAGGACACTATTTGTATGAGATAGCCTCTAATCATGGCCTTGTGGGCTACCCAATTAGTCACAGGGGAAGTGTCTTCCGAGTTTTTCAAGGAGAAACTAATGGTGATGTTTGAATGGAAGAAAGAGATTCTGTGGACAGGTGTCTTTTATACACATAAACACCTTAAACTGACAGGACCAATATGTGTACCACATGAGCACATACTGTAGCCAGTCTGTGGGAGCCAGAATTATTGTTGGTTGGTATGGGATCAAATACTTATTTTATTTACTGAACTGCAACCCAATTTATAACATTTGTAGCATGTGTTTTTTCTGGATTTTTGGTTGATATTCTGTCTCTATCATTTAAAATACACCTATGACCCTTAATTTTTTTGTAAGTGGGCAAACTTACTAATTCTACAGGGGAGTAAATAATTATTTTCCAAACTGTATATCAATGTATTTGTTGTATATAGGTCTGTGATATTTTTCTTGCAATTTCTTCAGTTTCTTCAATCTCTCAGTTTCCCTGAGGATGAAAGCAATTTTTAAAACATTACGTAGGATTAAAAAAGAAAACAAAGAATTGTACACAATACAGTTTGATCACGGAACTTATATGCTGCTCAATATATGGTTTGTAATGTATTTTTATGATGTGTTTTAAATAAAAATCGGTTTTATATAAAGATTTTTGTGAATCTGTAGAATTCTTAAAAGTCTAATCCAGACTAGATATGTGTTTAGATTCACTTGAGGAGGTTGGCATTTAGATGATACTGTATATAATATTTGATCATACAATTCTGTTTATATATGAATTTTTTATATGTGGAGTTTAACGATTTAAAGTTCCTCTTCCGAGTCAAGTTTCTGGTGTATGGACTTGATTTCTCCCTGTGACATTTGTAGTGGCTGTTGGTGATTGAGTATTGGCCACATTCTTTTTGTTGGGTCTGGCCAGAGACTATTTCGTTATGTTTTGTTTGCAGCTTCAAAAGACTTTCCTTGTCATGCTGTTGCTCCATTTTGTCTCCAGTTATGCAACAATAACAAGATGTGTAAAGTTGGCTGTCAGGCTCATGTGACCAGCCTCTGGGACTGTGTACAGTAATACAGGGGTGAATAATTGGCTGTCAGATCTGGCCCATCCAAGTAGTAGGCAAGGGAACTAACTCTGTCCCCAGGACTACTGTATGGAGTGTGGAGATACTGGAAGTGCTATGCTGGCATCCCATGTGTTAAGGAGCGATGACAGTGGAGGAGATTTTGCAGTCAGTGACAAGTTTGAACACATGCTTGTATATAAGCTATGAAGCAAATACCCATCCTACTCTCCACTGGTTTCCCCTCTACACTTTAGTAGAGTATTTTAAATTGGCCATTTGATTTTGGTTGTGTGTTTGAGAATAACATTAAAATAAGTTTGCACTTACCCATCTCGCGGGCAACGCTTTGGGCTTCTTCGGCGGCTTCTCTCCGGGCTTCAGACGGCTGCTGTCTAAGTTCCCCTGCATCTCCTCCCTCCTCCTGTCGGCCAATTTGATTGGATCCCTTTTCGGCCAATTGGGTGACGGGTCATGACCCGCTTCCTGATTGGCCGGGAGGAGAATCTGTGTTGCAATAGCAAATATTCATTCGCTATTGTCACACAACTGGGTGGGCTTTGGGCGTAGTGCTCTGTGCTCCAAGCCCACCCTTTTTTGAAGCCTATTAGAGCTTCAGGCTCTAATCACATGCTTCAAAAAAAGCAAAAAAAAAACAATTGGAAATCATGCGTCCTGCGCCCTGAATGTAGATCAGGGGGCTGAACGCATAGATAGACACCCGTGCACCCCTAATGGACGGGCCGCCACTGCACAATGGACTTCCAGGTGGTAACAACAATGAAATATGCCAGCATTATACAATATGCACTGCAAAATGGCCACTTGTAGTCTCCATTGAAAACACCTGTGTGGTGGGGTGACAACGCAGGAGAACAATTGGGAGACAAAGCTGTCACCCTATAACAGGAATTAATTTATCCTCATGGAAGGATCATCAGGTCCAGTATTATTTTATTGAAAGCTGTAGAATAAAAAAAATTGAAAATGACCTTTCAAATTAATCACAGCATAAGGTGGACAACAAATTACCTCTCAAGTGAAGGACAGAAATAAACAAAGGAAACAATGGTCACAGCCTTTGTCTGTCATTTATGATAGTTGCCTGACTCCATTTATCAGAAATATCTTAAATCAGAACAATATGTTTTGCTCCAAAGCAGCCTATTGTTTTCACAATCTGTTCCTAAACAGTTATTTTTCAGTATTATATAAATCTGATTTGCTTTTATAGGGCTTAAGAGATGCTAAACTGTTGTGGAATCGGAGGAGCATGCATCACAACTTAATTAGTCCTTAGATGTAAACACTATATCCTTAGTATTGTTTTCATGCAAACATTACCCTTTCAAATATTTTTGGCAACTCTGAGTTAAAAAATAGTGATGTATAAATTAATTGTTCAGATCAGAGGATTGACATGGATTATGCTGATTTGCTCCATACAAATATGTGACATTTTCTGGCTTTATCAGGTATCATTTGGTGGACTATTTCATGCTGCTTGATAGGGATGAGAAATAAACTAGCGCCTTGGAAATAACTAACTAAAGTATTCGTGCAGCAGCTGTCTCAAATCGTGTGACAGATATGAATAATAATGCCAAAGAAATCCCATGAACAAACAGAGCGTGCAATAAACAATTAGTGACATATATGCATAGAATAAATTTCACTTAATATAGTATTTGCACGTTTATTACACGTTTATTACACATTTATTATTCATTTTTATGATTGTACCGTCTATGGATATATGTCACTAATTGTTTATTGCACATGCTTTTTGTTCATGGGATTTCTTTGACATTATTCTTGATAGGGATGAGTTTAGGGTTCAGTCCAAACATAAGTTTCGGTATCCAGATAAACATTCAAACATTTACCTGTTTGGCACGAGTAGGGATGAGCCGAACACCCCCCTGTTCGGTTCGCACCAGAACCTGCGAACAGACAGAAAGTTTGCGCAAACTTTAGAACCCTATTAAATACAATGGACTCGAACATTCAAAATCAAAAGTGCTAATTATAAAGGCAAATATGCAAGTTATTGTCCTAAAAAGTGTTTGGGGACCCAGGTCCTGCCCCAGGGGACATGTATCAATGCAAATTTTTTTTTAAAAACGTCCGTTTTTTCGGGAGCAGTAATTTTAATAATGCTTAAAGTAAAACAATAAAAGTGAAATATTCCTTTAATTTCATACCTAGGGTGTGTATATAGTATGCCTGTAAAGTCGCGCTTGTTTCCCGTGCTTAGAACTGTCCCTGCGCAAAGTGTAATTTCTGAAGGAAAAAAAGTCATTTAAAACTCACTCGCGGCTATAATGAATTGTCATCTCCTGGCAATACATAGAAAAGTCATTGTTTGAAAAAAAAAATGCGTGGGGGTCCCCCCAAATTCAATTACCAGGCCCTTCGGGTCTGGTATGGATATTAAGGGGAACCCTGGCGCAAATTAAAAAAAAAATGCGTGGGGTTCCCCCAAATATCCATACCAGGCCCTTCAGGTCTGGTATGGATTTTAAGGGGAACTCCACCCCAAGTTTAAAAAAAAAATGGCGTGGAGTTCCCCCAAAAATCCATACCAGACCCTTTATCCGAGCACGCAACCTGGCAGGCCACAGGAAAAGAGGGGGGGACGAGAGAGCGCCCCCCCTCCTGAACCGTACCAGGCCACATGCCCTCAACATGGATGGAAGTTTGGGGGAACCCCACGCATTTTTTAAAAAATATTTGCGGCAGGGTTCCCCTAATATCCATACCAGACCTGAAGGGCCTGGTAATTGAATTTGGGGGGACCCCCACACATTTTTTTTATTTTTTATCAATGACTTTTCTTTGTATTGCCGGGAGCCAACAATTCATTATAGCCGCGAGGGAGTTTTAAATGTTTTTTTCCTTCAGAAATTACACTTTGTGCAGGGACAGTTCTAAGCACGGGAAACAAGCGGGACTTTACAGGCATACTATACACACACCCTAGGTATGAAATTTAAAGGAATATTTCACTTTTATTGTTTCACTTTAAGCATTAATAAAATCACTGCTCCCAAAAAAGCCGTTTTTAAAACTTTTTTTTGCATTGATACATGTCCCCTGGGGCAGGACCCGGGTCCCCAAACACTTTTTATGACAATAACTTGCATATAAGCCTTTAAAATTAGCACTTTAGATTTCTTCCATAGACTTTTCAAATTTGCCGCGAACACCCCAAATTGTTCGCTGTTCGGTGAACGGGCGAACAGGCAATGTTCGAGTCGAACATGAGTTCGACTCGAACTCAAAGCTCATCCCTAGGCACGAGCCAAACGTCATATACAATAGCAGTATTACCACTGCTATTACACATGACAGCTTCCCGCTGTCAATGGTTGTTAGGGATGCTAATGGTTGCAGGCACCGCCAACTCATTAACAATCAGTGATGTCATCAATCCCATTCACTTACATGGATGGAAATCTCCAGCCATGTAAGCAAAGCCATGAGGTTTCCTCCCTAATTCATAATAGTCTCTTAATAGGGGGGGGGAATGCAAAAATCAAGAAAAAAATCTCAGGACCCTACCAAAGATCCACAACAGACCCTTATCCAAACATGCAGCCTGGCTGGACAGGAGAGGGTGCGAACATGCACCCATCTTCCTGATCTGTATCAATTGCATATCCTCAACATGAGGGGTACCTTGCTAGGGGGGACCCCTCTGGCAAAGCACCTCGTCGTCATGTTGATGCCAAGGACAACCCTGGCCTGTTAGTTATTGGGGTCTGTGGGCTTTTCATTGTCTGCAAGTCCCCTTTAACAATAAAAGGGCACCCAGATAATACCTCCCACTATGTGAATGAGTAGGAGGTACACATTATGCCTATTCATTCACATAAAAAATGTAAAGTGTAAAGAAACACACAGACACAGTTAAAAAAGAAACACAAACAAGCCTCACATTGTACATCCATCGTCAATTATGTCGTCCATGGATGCAGACCCACATCAGTCATGATGCCCGATGCCCACCAACCCACCAAAAGAAAAGAAAACAAAAATGGTGACCACTGACACAAGTCTGGTCCTGCCTCGGTCCCACCAAATGACAGGTCTGATGACAGCTGATATAAACATAGGGGCAGGGGTCTCCCCGGTGATGTTATTGACCACATATGGACATGACCATATGTTTGGGGAAGAAGCCCTTGTCCTCATAAACATGTTGAGGGCATGTGGCCTGGTATAGTTCAGGAGTGGGAGCACACAGTCTCTCCCCAAAGGATTTGGTAAATATTGAACAGAATGCAAAGACTGCCAGCTGTCATTTTACTGGCAATATAAACACACGTTTTTCTTTGTAAGGGTCGGTTCACACCAGAACGCGGTGCAGATAACCCACATTTTGTGCATGTTTCCCGCATCACCTTCAAAACGCACTGCAGTTACCATCTGCAGTGGGTGTAAATATTAACCACTTCCTCCAAAGGGACGTACCTTTATGTCCTCTGGTTGAAGTGGTTATACCAGGGTCATGGCTGCAGCTGCAGTCATGATCCCGCTATCTTTTTTTTTTAGGTCGGCAATGCTAAATAAAGTAAAAGTGATCCAAACAACTAAATAGCCACTAGATCGCTTTTACAAGCAGCAGAAAGGGTCCCCCACACCGCCTTCTGCTGCCTTCCCAGGCTCTTCTCTCCCAATAGGAGCCCAAAGCTGAAGCCAGTGGTTCTGCCGGCTGACCATATAGATGACTGAGGACCAGAACATACCTGATCATCTCTATGGTCTTAGAAACCATAAGCAATGAGTATTTAGTCACTTATGGTTTCTGTCTAATGTAAACAAGTTTGTTACCATCCTGTGAAAGCATCTGATCAAACCAGACTTGGTTTGATCAGATGATTTTAAGGGCAGATGAGAAATATGGGATCTAATAGGTTAAAATCTCAATGCACAGAACTGCATGTGAATCGTACAGGAATGCACAGCTTGTTCCTGTACGATTCCCAGTGTGAACCAGCCCTAAACGTCAGTTTGCTGTGGTAGATGGTATACATTAGCAAAAGATGTTCCACTTCACAGGCAGGGTTATTTAATGCAGTTTTGCTTTTTTAATGTAGAATTTTGGGCTTATAGTTACTATTCTTAAAACTGCTCCCCTTCTAACACCTTTACCATCTACCCTGTGGAAGTAAGATGCATATACTTACCAATTCTCAGGCTGCTCTGGTCCAGTCAATCTCCCCTGTGTAAACCAGAACCAGCTACAGGGGAGACAAGAGAGCGCTCCAACAACAGCTGGAATGCCTGAGTTGTGATATTGCCCATAAGGTTACTATGGGCCATCTGTTGTTGGTGCTTCCTCTTCTTCCCTAAAGCTGCTGCTGGCTGATAGAGGAGAGCCAAGCATATGACTGGAGCAGACTGAGCATAGATAGATATACAGCTCATTCTTCCAGTAGTTAGTGTAGGTGTTAGAAGGGGTGGGAGCACTTTTAATAATTCTTGATGTTTCACTTTAGGAATTACAAAAATTGCTGCTCCCCGCCAAACAGAATAAAAAAAATGGCATATGTTCTCCAGGGCAGTGCCCAGCCCCCATGCCATTCCTTGCCTATTAGCCAAGAAAATGGTCGTTACTGTTTATTAAGATTTGGTTCATATTGACTTCAATAGGTTTGGATTCAACACTCAAACTTTAATAATGTTCTCTGCTTTCTCTCTCTCCAAATCTAGGTATGCTTAGCTCATCACTACTGCTGGACATGCTCTTCCATCTTCCTCTGTGGGAGCAGATGCAACTCAATATTTATCCTTTTACTGCAGCCAACATAACTATCAGGGAAGTAACAGGCTGCAAACAACATATTAGCTGCAATAGGAGCCATGAGCTTTTCTCAAAAATTTCAGCTGGCCTTTTTGTTTATAGTAGAATGGATCTGGGCAGCTGTAAAGTCAAGTTGATTAATTGCCAATGTTCACTACAAGCTAAGACTTGTAGTGGTTTAGGATTAGTAACATGGAACGGTTTAGGCACGGCCAAATAGTTCCAAACAGCTTCACCGTACCAATTTTCTCCGTTGGCCTCAATCTCTTGCATGATTTCCCTGGGAACGTAGGGAAACTCCAATCCGTATTCAGTGGCTACCCGCTTGTTCAGTAATTGTTGTGACCGGGCAAGCCTAGGCAAATATCTGGTGCTTCCAAGTCCAGGAGGTATACAAGAAGCTGGGGACTTTTGCACCAGAGTATTAACGGACAGCTTTCCTGACCCAAACAAACTAGTAACCTTGGGCAGGACTTCACTAGTAGCAACCGGGGATTCCACACTGGGTGTTGCCCACTCAGAAAAGGTGAAGGCTGAAGCAACATCATCTCCATTGGCCCATAGCATCTCTTGAGACATGGTCTCGAACAAGTCATCGTCCCCAGAGATGTCCGAAAAGGAATCAAATTCAGAGTCCCATAACTCCTTTGCGGGCATATATCTGCAAACAGTCCCCATATGTGCACTTTCCCCAGATCTCTCACCCATTCCTGTCATGGACTTCTCAGGAATCAGAGTTTCCTTTGGATCTGGTCTGGGTAGTATTTGGGGAAGGCCTCGACCACGGCCGCCGGAGGCTTTCACATATCCCACTTTCCTTTGGACAGGTGCAGCGGGACCAATTGCAGCGGAGGTAGAAGAAGTGGAGGTAACAGCAGTAGTAACGTCCGCTGGTGACTCCTCAATGGCAGTAACAGCGCCATCTCCCTCTGGAATGACTGTTGAAGCGGATGTGGCAAGCGCAGGTCTAGCTGCAGAAGGAAAGGCCCCAGCCTCTTCGGTAGCGATGCCCGTAGCCCAGTCCATCCAGTAGGCATGGGGTGGCATGGTGGGTTGCTCCACGGTGAACAGGTACTCCTCGCAATGTAGGCACCGAACAAATGGACGGGGGTTTACAGCCAGTCCTTCGCACCTGTTGCACAACATACCCAGAGCTTCCACATCCCCTATCACATAAAGTAAGAACCGCCCATGCGGTTTCAACCGAATGCGAGTGTCAGTCTGCGCAGTCCCCGGCAGCATGGCACTTGTAGCGGTACCCACAGGAGACATCCTGGGCCCCATGGCAGACTGCATCACTGGAACTAGAGACATGGCGGTATTTTGACTCTCCGTTTAGTGTTGGACACACATGTGGCGTCTCAGGCAGCAAACAGGCAGGAACGCCTCCCACTTTTCTCTTCAGTCACGTAGTTTGCAGATTTTTCCTTTCTTGGCTCCGCCCACAGCCCACACGGCTAAGAAGTGATCCACAAATTAACTCCTTTTTTTCAGAAAACGACACTGTCCAAACCCTCTGTAGCGTAGGCCCCGGTAAACAGCTTACTTGAGTTGTGGTCGGTAACGACAAATCCCGGACTCGAGCCCCCACATGTAGCAATACCCCCGCAGGGGCCGCTGGTTTAATATTTGGATCTGCTGTTACCTTACTGTTCACCCCGTCCGTCCTAGGGGTCTTCCTTGAAGAGTTTCTCACAAATGTCTGCACCAAACACTTATGCCCTGTACACACGATCGGTTTTTCCGATGAAAACAGTCCGATGGACTTTTTTCATCAGACAAACCGATCGTGTATGGGCCCCATCGGTCTTTTTTCCATCGGAGAGAAAAAATAGAACATGTTTTAAATTTATCTGATGGAAAAAAAAACACGCATGCTCAGAATCAAGTCGAATCATGCTCAGAAGCATTGAACTTAATTTTTCTCGGCTCATCGGAGTGTTTTACGTCACGGCGTTTGGGACGGTTGGAATTTTGACTGATGGTGTGTAGGCAAGACTGATGGAAGTCAGCTTCATCGGAATTCCGATGGAAAAATCCATCAGATTTGAATCCATAGGAAATCCGATTGTGTGTACAGGGCTTTAGTCTCTTTTTTTCAAGGGTTTTATTAAAGAACTTCCAGACAGAGGGATGGAGGGTTAGGGGAGATTCAGGTACTTTCATTTTGCGGATCACGGGTACTTTCTCTAATCCAGAGGACCAACAGTTTACACACTGGATCGAACATCCACCGGATAGGTCTCTCTCACTGACCTAGCAGCCGGTGCAAGCTTGTTCAAAAAAAGTCTCTGCCACAGACTTGTGTAACCACACACTTGGTAAAGTTCCGAAACACAGCACACAGTACCAGGATCTTTCAGCCAGGCCGGCAGCACTGTGAGGTAGATTTTCATCCGGATGCGTCCTTCAATTGAGTCCTCAATTGCTCGGTCCCTTCCCGCAGGCAAGGCGACACAGGACCATCCCTAGATCAGTAGGCCCCAGAAACACCTGGGCCTACTTTCAGTAACGGAGCCTCGGGGATCTGCAGGCCCCGAGGCAGAAAAACTGCTAACACATCCCTGAGGCCAGGAGGGCCGTCAGGTCAGGATCGGAAGACCCCGCCAAAACGGTGTCTTCCCCTTAAGTACCCTCTCCCAGAATGCACAGCGGGGTGACCAATCCCACTGAGCTGCTTCTGGGCAAGAGGTACCCAATACATTCAGCCTGCTGCATTTCCAACCCTGACCTGTGGTGACAACGACACCTAGAGGAAGGTGGAAAATGTGCAACCCAGCTGAACTGGAACAGAGACCCATAATTTGGTACAATTATTCTGAGCTAACTATAACTCAGACAACTACATTTACACTAGCGCATACCCAATAGGAGCAGGGCGCTACATATCTATCTATCTATCTATCTATCTATCTATCTATCTATCTATCTATCTATCTATCTATCTACCTATCTATCTATCTACTGTATCTCCCTATCTATCTTGTTTACATTTGTTGTTATTAACAAATGCCAGTTGGTTTATTTGGTATTCATTCTTCCAAAAAAGTAAAGCATTCCATTCCATATGTAAATACTGCAATATTTATATTGCAGGGAAAAATATATTATTCATACAGTGTTGATTGCACAGCAAGCTTTTTTGTCTCAGTCAATCTCCCACGCATACTGTTTCTAGTGAAATTCAAGAGCATGCATACTGTATATTTATGATTATTTTACCATTCTTGTTCGCCAACACACACTGACTATGATGCGTATTATTTGTTTTCTGAAAGTTCACAAAAGTAAGGTGATCTAATTCTTATGTGACTTTTCAGGCCATTGACAAAAGGATATTATTCCAGTGTTGATCGTGTAGCAAGCCAGTGTGTCTCTAGCAATCATATGTTAATTTACCAATACAAATGATCTATCTACACTATATTACCAAAAGTATTTACATGCACATAAACTTGAATTGTATCCCAGTCTTGAGTTGGCCTACCCTTTGCAGCTATAACAACTTTAACTCTTCTGGGAAGGCTGTCCACAAGGTTTAGGAGTGTGTCTATGGGAATGTTTGACCATTCTTCAAAAAGCGCATTTGTGAGGTCAGGCACTGATGTGGACGAGAAGGTCTGGCTCGCAGTCTCTGCTGTAATTCATCCCAAAGGTGTTCTATCGAGCTGCAGGCCAGTCAAGTTCCTCCACCCCAAACTCGCTCATCCATGTCTTTATGGACCTTACTTTGTGCACTGGTGTACAGTCATGTTGGAACAGGAAGGGCCATCCCCAAACTGTTCCCACAAAGTTGGGAGTATGAGTATGTCCAAAATGTCTTGGTATGCTGACGACTTAAGAGTTCCCTTCACTGGAACTAAGGAACCAAGCCCAACCCCTGAAAAACAACCCCACACCCTAATCCCCCTTACACCAATTGATTTGGACCAATGCACGAAGCAAGGTCCATAAAGGCATGGATGAGCGGGTTTGGGGTGGAGGAACTTGACCGGCCTGCAGAGAGTCCTGATCTCAACCCGAACACATTTGGGATGAATTACTGCAGAGACTGAAAGCCAGGCCTTCTCGTCCACATTATTATTATTATTATTTAGGTACTTATATAGCGCCGTCAATTTACGCAGCGCTTTACATATATATTTTGTACATTCACATCAGTCCCTACCCTCAAGGAGCTTACAATCTAAGGTCCCTAACTCACATTAATATACTAGGGCCAATTTAGACAGAAGCTAATTAACCTACCAGCATGTCTTTGGAGGGTGGGAGGAAACCAGAGTACCCAGAGGAAACCCACGCAGGCACAGGGAGAACATGCAAACTCCAGGCAGGTAGTGTCAGGATTTGAACCAGCGACCCTTTTTACTGCTAGGCGAGAGTGCTACCCACTACACCACTGTGCCGCCCATCATCATCATCAACATCAACATCAGTGCCTGGCCTCACAAATGCGCTCCTGGAAGAATGGTCAAACATTCCTATAGACGCACTCCTAAACCTTGTGGACAGCCTTCCCAGAAGAGTTGAAGCTGTTATAGCTGGAAAGGGTGGGCCAACTCAATATTGAACCCTGCGGACTAAGATTGGGATGCCATTAAAGTTCAAGTGTGTGTAAAGGCAGGCGTCCAAAGTATTAAAGTGTTAAGTATTATTTTTGGCTAAATACATGTTTACTGTATTGTATTATCATTTTATACAAATGTTAAGCATTCTATAATACATTATTATTTCAGCTCTAATATTGCCCCCTGAAGCGATTTATACATACTTTCTCATGCAGGGAGAAAAGTAACCTACCCTGTAGTTCTCGCTATGGGGAGAGTTCCCCTTACTCCCAGGTAACTGTGCTGGTGCTTAATGACTAACCACTCAGGAACCAAGTGCTGTCATATAGGGGGTGGCAAGCGAGTCCTTAGTAGAGGTGTGCACGATGGAAAAACTGGTTTTATTATTATTATGTAGCACACAGACCTTTTTCTCACCTGGCTCACTTGTGAGATAAGGCACACCATACTATATGCCCGTACGCTCTTGTTTGAAGAGGTTAAGCAGTGTTTACAATTGTTGGGTCCTGCAGCGAGTTACCTCCCTTCAGCTGGTTCTCACCCCTAGAGTGTAGGGAAGAGTCTATTGGAGGTGCACCAATAAGGCCAATGTTCAGGCAAGGTTAAACCTTAATGAAGGAAGGTTTATTTTCTTTATGCTGAAAACTGGATAGGAAAGTTGGAATTGAAGAATAAAGGAACAGGGAGGCAAGTTCAGGCACACGGCACTTAATCTCACCACTCAATCCCCAGTGGCTCTGCTTATATGGATAGTCCCCTCTCACGGTCCTACCAACTGAAATGACACTCACTCGTTCACTTAAGTTTCTTTGAAGATACGATCGGGAGATCCTCTGCCACATAATCTCTGAGCCCCAAACTTCTCAGCACTTGTAACTCAAGAACAGGTGCAAGTTGCTGCACATTACAAGGCCTTGGATGAACAGTGGAATCCCTCCAGAAGTTTACCGGGCCTCTCTTTCACTGTGAACTCTCACCGATCCATCAGAAAGGTCCTCCCCCGGTCTCCTCTTCTTAGAGTGGGTTCCCTCTCAGGGGCACCCTGGGATTCCTCCTCTTAGAGATGAGCCCCAGCTAAAGGTGCTGGGCCCAATGGCGAAGCTGCAGCCCCAGGCTAAAGGTGCCTGGGACCGATGCACACGCGCACCCCTGGCCTGGAGGGCCAGGTCACACGACCCGAATTCCAGAACTCCCAACTCCAGGCGGCGTCTGCCCTTATGTATCCTCTCCTGGCATGCACAGCAGGTTGACCCCGCCCACTGTACTACTGCCGAGAGAGGACACCCTAAGGCACAGCACTGTCACCAGTGGTTCAACCCTGACTTGTCATGGCAGTGCCACTTACAGGCCACAGGGAACTGCACACCAGTACAACACCTGCAGAAACAAAGTAACAGAACCTATCAATAAAAGCGGTCTGAGCCTGGCTACTAGCTCAGACCAACCCCTTAATTTAGGCACATAGCACCCCTCAAAGTAGAGGGGCTCTACACTATACAGGATTTATAAAGCACCAACAGTTTGTGCAGCACTTTGCAATATAATGATAGACAATACAGCAAAAATACAAATCAATACAAGAGGGTTAGGAGGGCCCTGCTCCTGTGGACACTGAACGGTTGGTAAGGTGGACGAGTCTGGGTGCAGCATTCATGATAGACTGAAGAAAGGATAGCTTGCGGAGAGGTGGGCCAATGAGGGAGTTACAAGGCAAGCGATAACAAGAGAGTGTATAAGTTGCTTAGTAGGTAAAAAAGGGGCATATTTTGAAGATGTAAGATATGAACAGCGATTGGGTTTGGGGCTGAAAGGACAGGTCAGAGGCCAAGATTACACCTAGCACCCTAGCATGAAGGGAGGGACTGATGGTTGAATTACTAATCATAATGGAGAAGTCAGGAGAGGGGGCACGGGCCGGAGGAAAAATGATGAGCTCAGTTTTAGAAAGATTGAGTTTGAGGTGGTGTGACATCCATGCTGATATGTCAGTTAATACGTTAGTAAGACTGAATGAGTGGGGTGAGGAGTAGAGTGAAAGATTTGTGTGCCATCAGCATAGAGACGGCACTGGAAGCCGTGTGAGTTTATTAATTGACCAAGGGAAAAGGTGTAAATGGAGAAGAGGAGGGGTCCAAGGAAAGAACCTTGGGGTACCCCTACAGAAAGAGGAAGTGGAAAGGAGAAAGCAAAGTTATTGATAACACTGAAGGAGTGCTGTGATAGGTAGGAGGAGAACCAGGAGAGAGCAGAGTCTTGAAGACGAAGAGATGTCTTTGTGTAGTGAGAGGAGCAAGAGAATCCAGTGTGGAAGAAAGTGAACTGTTGTAGACAGACATGGCCAGGTCAGGGCAAGACAGGGCTGAGATTTTGTCATGGAGGTGGCAAGTTGCTGAGTAGAAAAGAGATGGATTAAAGTGGCAAAGGTTTCTGTGGGTAATTGTTTTCTGCTTGAAGGGACAGGTGGTTGGAGACAAGGACATTGTGAAAGTGATGAGGTTGTGGTCAGAGAGAGGAAAGAGGGTGTTGGTGAGGTTGTAGGGGGTGCAAAGATGGGAGAAAACAAGGTCAAGGGTATTATCATCAAAATAAGTGGAGGACTGCATCCATTGCGTTAGGTCAAAGGATGAGGTTAAGTTGAAAAGTTGGGAAGTAGCTTGGAAGTAGATTTTAAAATCACCAAAAATGATAGTGGGTATTTTAGAGGAGAGAAAAGACTGCTTTATGCAAAACCATTGCACAGAGCAGGTAAGTTCAACATTTTATTTATTTTTATTTATTATTGATACATATCCCCCAGGGCAGTACCCAGACCCACATACCCATTTTATGGCCAATTAGTTGCATATATGCCTTCCTGTTCGGCTCCCATAGACTTCAATGGGGTTCGCTGTTCAGGTTAGAACATTTTCGCTGTTCAGAAGTTCTGCTGTGAACCAAGGGTTTCACCCCAGGTGGGTGTTTGGCCCATCCTTGCTCCCAGGGCATGTACAAGTAATGGGGTTCTAGGTCTGCTTTATATGCACGTTTGTAACATCTGACATTCACATGTAATAACAACAAAATAGAAAGAGAAACCATTAAAATATATGTAAACCCCAACTGAATGACATTTAGTGAATTATAAACAATTAGAACCTCTTTGCAGATACTTTGCCAATATGTATACCTTTTCTTGATGGCTGCATAGCATTTCTTAGGGTTTTCTGATGACGACACCAGTGGACCATACCTGTGTAGTTTGTGTTGAAACTACCACAGTTGGGAGACCGGCAAAGAGTGTTACAAAAAGCACTTCGAACAAGGGTCTTTTTGTGGCAGAATCACCATGTATTATTTAACAAAATCCGTCAATTTAGAAATGTTGAATTTTTTCTTTTTAACCACTTCAATACAGGGCATTTTCACCCCCTTCCTTCCCATGCCAATTTTTAGTTTTCAGCGCTGTCGCACTTTGAATGACAATTGCGCGGTCATGCAACACTGTACCCAAATGAAATTTTTATGTTTTTTTTCCCCACAAATAGAGCGTTCTTTTGTTTTTTATCTTTTGCGCTATAAACAAAAGAAGAGCGACAATTTTGAAAAAAAACACAATATTTTTTACTTTTTGCTATAATAAATATCAACATTTTTTTTTTAATTTCCTCAGTTTGGGCCGATACGTATTCTTCTACATATTTTTGGTAAAAAAAATCGCAATAAGTGTATATTGATTGGTTTGCGCAAAAGTTATAGCGTCTACAAAATAGGGGATAGAATTATGGCATTTTTATTTTTTTACTAGTAATTGCGGCGATCTGCGATTTTTATTGTGACTACGACATTGCGGCGGACACATCGGACACTTTTGACACATTTTTGGGACCATTTGCATTTATACAGCGATCAGTGCTATAAAAATGCATTGATTACTGTATAATGTGACTGGCAGGGAAGGGGTTAACACTAGGGGCGATCAAGGGGTTAAATGTGTATCCTAGGGAGTGCTTCTAACTGTAGGGGGTGGGGACTTACAAGGGGAGGAGACCATTCTGTCTTCCTCTGTACTGGGAACACACATCGGTCTCCTCACCTCTGACAGGATGTGGATCTGTGTGTTTACACACACAGATCCACAGTCCTGCTGTGATCGCGGGTAGTTGCGGGTGCCTGGCGGACATTGCGGCCGCCGGGCACGCGCACCGGGTCCCAAGCGATGCCACTCGCGCGCCCCCTAGATGGCCAGGAAGCCCAGGACGTCATATGACGTCCACCCAGGATGGGAGATCCCATCTGTGGACGTAATTTGACTATGGGTGGGATCTGAAGTGGTTAAATAACATTAGCATGTTAAAGTTTACATCAGATTTTAGCTATTGGGTTTACATATATTTTAATAAATTGCAGAACATTAAAAGATAAAGAAAAACACTTCCTCATGTACCCCAAAAAGGGTCATGGGGAGATTGGGATATTTGATATGGCCAAAATTAAACACCAAAAAACAAAAAGAAAAAAAAAATCATACATAAAAAAATTTTTATTTTTACATTAAAACTTTTTTTTCATAAAAGTAAATGTTCGCAGCTGCAATTATTACCATTCCGTGTACACAATAAGATTGGCATGCAAGCATATCTGTAAATCGACGCATTTCATCCAAAAAGGTTCTTCTTCAGGACAAATTTGATTGTTCACTTTTTCAAACAATGCAGCCACAAAGATATAGATCTACTACATGCAAAAATATCATCTTATACCACTTTCACACTGAGGCGCTTTTCAGGCACTTTCACACTAAAAAAAGCACCTGAAAAGCTTACGAAATTGTATTTCCATTAAAATCAATGACTGCTTTCACACTGGGGCAGTACGCTGAAAAAACGCCCCTCTCCATTGAAATGAATTGAAAGCGCTTCAAAAGCGCTTAGTGTTTTACTGGCAGTTTTTCAAGCGCCTCAGTGTGAAAGAGGCTTAAGAAACAAGACTTTCCACATCAACCGCAAGTAATAGCAGCCGTGCCAATGTATTACTTCAGAAGATTGTTAATGCATATAAACATCATATGAAACCGAACAGCCAGATCAGCCGGATAGACTCCCAACGTACAGAGTTCAACAGGGAATAGCTGATAATCGCCAGCGATGGCCTTCATTGTGCGGCCTTTCATCTGCACTAGATTCTTTCGGTCAGAAGAAATTCCTCTTGAGCTGATTCACTTATCATTTTGCCTGCTGGCGATTATCAGGACAATAAAATCATCTTGGGATGAACGCTTCAATAATTTCAGCGCTGCCGCTGAAATGTCTACCCATGCAATGCAATATTAAATAGACTCCCATAGCTGTTGTTTAGGGAATCACAAGTTGATAAATGTCAAACTCTCATTAGCAAGTCATATTTATTGACATTTTGAGTCCCAAATTTGTGTTGGTTTATTAAAGGAAAATCAATTGTTCACTTTGCAAGGCAATTGTAAAAGTAAAAAAAAAAGGGAACTGGGATGATGATCAGTGATTCAGCTGCCTGGGACAGCAGGTCACAATGGGCAGTGCAATAACAACACTTCAGGAGTTCTCTTATCTCCAAAATGACACTCAGGTAGCAGCAGATACTGGTCACACTAGCCACAAACCACCTGCACACCTGCCTACTCATCTATCCCTGCATGGTTGTCCTCTTTCCCTATTGTGCACCAGGCTTAACTCTCCTCCTATACCCATCTACCAATCTAAATCCTTCTCCCTCCTTGATAAGGGTGGGTTTCCTGTCCACATTGCACTGACAATCCTTCTGGTATTTTGTCTTTAAGAATATGAAAACTTATCCTTTATTACAGAGGACATTTTTACATTTAACACTGTGTAAAAATGCAGAAAGACAGTAATGTAATGCAATATAAAGGGAATGCTTTGCAATGAGCTAAACAGTCACAAACCAGGTTACACACTCACTCCACCAAAAGTCTTTATTCTTCCAAAGACGTGAAAGGCATTGTATTACTAATAAAAAAAGTTATTTAGAAACCAAACATATCTTATGCCACATTTCATTGAAAACACATCAGCCAAAAGAAAATTCCCACCAAGGTTTGTCAAAAAATGAGATGGGGTCCTTGTCTGCTGGTGGGTAGCAGGGATGAACTCAGTGTTCAGTCCAAACACAAGGTTGGACCAAACTTTGGCTGTTTTGGGCATTCAGATGAACACTGGAACATTTACCCATTCGGCAGGTGTTGAACGTCATGTAAAATAATGTATTACCGCCACTATTATACATGACAGCTTCCCACTGTCGATGGTTGTTATGGATGCCTGCACCTGCAAAGTCCTTAACAACAAATGAAATCACCGACCCCATTCACTTACATGGCCAGGAATCCCAGTGACGTCTTTGCCCATATATTATCATGTCCATCTACTGTCATTGTGTCATCGGCCATCGGGCATCATGATTGATCTAGATCTGTATCACTGGATGACATGATTGACAATGGATTTACAATAAGGGACTTTTTTGGAGATTTAATTTTTTTTAATTCAAAGGACTTGTCAAATAACATAATTTGTGTCTCTAGGTTACAGCTAGGTATCTAGGTGCCTTTCAGGTTCTGATAAGCCCCTCACTCACAGACCCCTACTGGGCAAGGCTTGTAGGGAAGAGGTCCTACCGGGTCAGTTCCCCTGCAGTGCGCATGCGTGGAGATCCCAGACTTCATGAACTGTTTTGAGATTTATGACTTTCTTTAGTAGCAGCTGATGTAGTATCTTGTCAATGTGTCTCATGTATTCAAACAACTTCCTCCCTTTCCTCTAATAAGTGTGTTTAAACTGTTTAAACTGATATACACGGCAGGTGCCTTTTCTGTCTGCCCAAACATGTCCTTCAAGGTGTTTAAGTAGTCATAGGTGGTGCAGTCTTACTAAAAGAGCTATACATTTCATATGGCCTCTGGCCTCTTTAAACTCGTTTTAATTCTTGCTACATACTACATATTGGCAGCTGATCATGGATCGAGGTAAAGGGCCAATCACAGTGGCCCTTTAACATGTTATCAAGCTGACAGTGTGAGAAAAGAAGAAGAAATCAGATAACCAGCTTATGTTAAAGGGACATCAGCACTTATAATCAGGGCACTGATTATCAGTGTCCTGATTATCAGTGCAGTCCCAGCAGTGCCCACCAGTGCTGCCAATCGGTGCCCGCCAGGGCTGCCAATCAGTGATCTTCATTATGCCACTGCCCATTTTTCCATTACTGAACTGCAGAGCATTTCTTCAATATCAACCACTACACCACTGCACTGCTACATATTACATACGGGCTGCTCAGCTGATCATAGATCAAGGTAAAGGGCCAATCACAGCGGCCCTTTACCACATTATAAAGCTGACATCGTGAGGAGAGAAGAAGAAAGCCAATAAAATGTTAAAGGAACATCGACACTGATTATAACTCCACGTTTTTTCTAATTTTTGGTCCCAAACTCTATATTGTGCAGGATATTAAAAATGTACAAATAACATTGACTGCCCAGTTCCCTGCTCAGTTAAAATGTAAATGGTTTTGATAAAGGTATTGATGTGACATTCACTGGTTCTTCTTTCTTTACACAAGGCTTACAGATTTCTGATCTGTAAATATCCGCAATATTCTCAAAACCTTGTTTTATCTGCACCCTCTTTAATTGCTATCTGACATATATAATGTGCTGACAACTGGGATATTATGGGCCCTAAAAAAAATCATATTATAGTGTTTTTTCATTTACCGTACTTTCTTAAACTATTTTTTTTTACTTCACTTTACTTATTTTTTTTTTTAACTTAATAGCTAGCTGAGAAGCCCTCTATGGGACAGCAAAGTGCAGGTTATAGGCTTTCTTAAAAGAAAATTTTAGGACTCCTAATGTCACATCTTTACTCTTTTAAAGCTAGTTGTGCACAGGTCATGCTTGATCAGCTTCTTCCCTGGCCACTGAGGCTGGGGAATGACAGTTCTGAATCACGGAATGTTCAGAGCTGATTGCTTCCAGGAATTTTTATTCACAGGGATGATCAGCAAATTGATGTTCACTCATTCCTGGCACTCTTTCTCCTGATGACTGCCGTGATGGTTCTAGGCCCCCAAGATAGAGAGGTGAGCCCAGGACACATGGTAGGGGGGGCCTGGCAAAGCACATTTTCCCAAGTTGATAAGGACAAGGGCCTCTTGGGTTTGTGGGCTTATCAGAATCTGGAATCCTTCAGTAAACTAAAGAAATCCATATACCACCACCCCCTACATGCATGAGTAAGGGAAAAATAGGTACTCATTCACAAAAAATATATTACAGTGTAAAACATTAGAGCTTTGACAAAAAAATTGAAAAATAGTGACCACATATGTGACCCTGAAGGTGTCTACGTTGCAATTCACATTTTCCAGCTGAATGTAAACAAAGAGGCCGGGAGCTGTAGGACACCATTGACCAAATATGGTCATGACCATATTTGGTCAAGGATATCTCCCAGGATGCCCGCTGGTTTGTGTACAAGCTGGCAGGATGTGGGATAGTGGTTGCTAAGATGGTGGCAGCCACATACTGTTGGTAGCAACAAATTATTTTCTACTGGGGAACTTGCCCAAACTGTTTGCCGGACATGCAAAGATTGGGTCAAACTCTGCATTGGGCCGAAACTCAGCCCTAGTGGCAGGCAAGAAAGCAAAAGGTGCAAACACCTCTAGTGCGCCTGTCATGAAGATCCTGCCAGAAACAGGCGCCTCGGACTCTCCGGTTCCCGATCGCGGGTGCAACCGCGCATGTGCGTGCGCACATTCGCACGTGCATGCGCGCACGTGCATGCACGCACGTGCACGCGTGCGCACCTCTGTTGGCACCTCTGTTGTACCTGAAACCTGATCTGTGATTTTACCTGTGAAAGACCCCGGCTTACCTGTGACTATTCCAGCCATCTGCCTGCACCTGATCCTTGGCCTGTTCTGACTATTCTTCTGTCTGTACCTCTGTACCTTTGCCGACCGCCTGATAACCGACCCGGCCTGTCTGACCATCCTGTCTGCTCCTGGTTCCAGTCCAGTCTGCTGCACGGTTCCTGTCTGTTCCTGGTTCCAGTCCAGTCTGCTCCAGTCTGCTGCACGGTTCCTGTCTGCTCCTGGTTCCAGTCCAGTCTGCTCCAGTCTGCTGAACAGTTCCTGTCTGTTCCTGGTTCCACTTCAAGCTGTTCCAGTCTGCTGAACTGTGCCTGTCTGTTCCTGGTCCCGGTCCAGTGTTCCAGCTCCTGTCTGCCAAACCTGTCTGCTGCTTCAGCTCCTGTTTCCCAGTTCCTGAGGAGTTCCTGGGTGTCTGGACTACCCCTATCTCTGTTGATCCTGCCAGGCACTCGTAACACTCCTCACTCCTGTGCCTTCTGTTACTTTACCAGGGGCCGCAAGTGGGAGCCGTAAGGGAGGCCTCCCGCAGGTTTCCGTTGCAACAGAGGGGGACGGGGTCACCCGCACGTCACTGGGGAAGCCCGGGTTTCCCCTTGCGTCAGAGGGGGACAGGGTCACGTGATGGGTGGCCTGCCCTCAGCTACTTAAGAGCTTTCACTGGCTGAAGCTACGTCATCCCGGGGTGTCTCCGCTCCGGTGAAGAGAGGACCGTGTGCTGTTCCTCGCTACGCTGGACATCATTGGTGGAGCCTGGACCCCAGAGAGGAGAGATCATCCATCGCTGGAGCCCGGAGAGGAGATCACCCATCGCAGGATACCGAGAGTGGATTACCACCGCTGGAATCTTTTAAAAAAAATAAAATTTTTAATAAAGGACTTATCCCAACGGTGTCTGTGTGTTTTTTTTTACACTTTCTTTTTTGAAATGGTAGGGGTACAATGTACCCCTTACCAATTCACATAGGGGGGCCAGGATCTGGGGGTCCCCTTTGTTAAAGGGGTCTTCCAGATTCCGATAAGCCCCCCACCCGCAGACCCCCACAACCACCGGGCAAGGGTTGTGGGGATGAGGCCCTTGTCCCCATCAACATGGGGACATGGTGCTTTCAGGGGTCACAGACCCCCAAAGCATCCTCCCCATGTTGAGGGCATGTGACCTGGTACGGTTCAGGAGGGGGGCGCTCTCTTGTCCCCTCCTCTTTTCCTGCTGCCTGCCAGGTTGCGCGCTCGGATAAAGGGTCTGGTATGGATTTTTGGGGGGAACTCCACACCATTTTTTTAAAATTTGGCGTGGAGTTCCCCTTAAAATCCATACCAGACCTGAACCCCACGTCATTTTTTTAAAAATTTGATGCAGGGTTCCCCTTAATATCCATGCCAGACCTGAAGGGCCTGGTAATTGAATTTGGGGGGACCCCCACTCATTTTTTTTTTCTTTTATCAATGACTTTTCTCTGTATTGCCGGGAGCCGACAATTCATTATAGCTGCGAGTGCTTTTAAATTACTTTTTTTTCCTTCAGAAATTACACTTTGTGCAGGGACAGTACTAAGCACGGAAAACAAGCGCTGCTTTACAGGCATACTATACACCCCCTAGGTATGAAATTTAAAGGAATATTTCACTTTTATTGTTTTACTTTAAGCATTATTAAAATCACTACTCCCGAAAAACCGGTCGTTTTTAAAACTTTTTTTTGCATTGATACATGTCCCCTGGGGCAGGACCCGGGTCCCCTGGGGCAGGACCCGGGTCCCCAAACACTTTTTATGGGAATAACTTGCATATAAGCCTTTAAAATTAGCACTTTCAATTTTTCATGTTCGAGTCCCATAGACTTTAACGGTGTTCGGATGTTCGAACAAATTTATTGCCTGTTCTCAAGTTCTGGTGCGAACCGAACTGGGGGGTGTTCGGCTCATCCCTACTCACCACCATCAGGTACGTGACAGCGCCTCTCTAAACAATTCATAGAAATTTGTGGGTTTATATTTGTGTGTATTCTAAATCAGTTTTAGTGATTCTTGGGGGGTAATGTGCGGTGTAAAAGACTGATATCGGTCAGTATTATAGGTATAGAATAAAACGCACACTTTAATGTCTAGAAAGCAGGTTTCATCAGTACATGTGAAAAATGTAAAAATTGGTTTGACCAAATGAAAATTAAGCATCAGTTTTATGTGTGGCATATATGTTATTACACATACGTGGATGTGTATGTGTGTGTGTGTGTGTCTCCATGTATTCCACACCTATATTTTATAGTTCCTGATGGATTTTTAAATTTCAGCATTTGCTCTATTTTCAGCAGTCATGGTTGATACATTATGGTCGAATTGCTGCAGTACCAAGGGCAGCAGTCTTTAACCCTCTAATCCTTGAAGATGAAGCCTCGAAAAACAGGCTTCTGTGGCCTTCCATAATACAGTAAATGCCATCATTTTTTTCATTTCTGATATCAAAGGAATATTGCTTTGGAAGCTTTAAAACCCAGATGAATTACATGTACTAAAGATCAAAACAGATGAAAAAGTCAAGGACACAATGCTTTTTGCTACTGCAGTGATCACATTAATGTGGTGCTAAAACCTTGGCCACAGAGGATAAGAGAGGGAGGGGGATATTTTATACACACACACACACACACACAGACACACACTATGTGTAAACAAATACTATCTATCTATCTGTCTGTCTTTCTGTCTGTATATAGATCAAGATGCTGATTAGACAGCATGATTATTGCACAGGTGTGCCTTAGGCTGGCCACAATAAAAGGACACTCTAAAATGTGCAGTTTTACTGTATTGGGGGGTTGGAAAACCAGTCAGTATCTGTCGTGACCATTATTTTGACTCACGCAGTGCAGCACATCAGCATAGAGTTGATCAGGTTGTTGATTGTGGCCTGTGGAATGTTGGTTCATTCCTCTTCAATGGCTCTGCGAAGTTGCTGGATATTGGCATGAACTGTAACACGCTGTTGTATACACCAATCCAGAGCAACCCAAACATGCTCAATGAGTTACATGTCCGTGAGTTTTCAGCTTCCCCGAATTGTGTACAGATCCTCGCAACATGGGGCCGTGCATTAACATGCTGCAATATGAGGTGATGGTCGTGGATGAATGGCACAACAATGGGCCTCAGGATTTTGTCACAATATCTCTTTGCTTTTAAAATGCCATCAATAAAATGTACCTGTGTTCATTGTCCATAGCATACTCCTGCCCATACCATAACCCCACTGCCATCATGGAACTCCTGCAGACCTGTCAGTGTATCTGCTTGCTCGTACCTCACATTGGCAAGCCAAATCTATGAACTACCACAGCATTCACAGCACCATGGTAGTTCATTGAGAACTACAAGCTGACAGCCATTAAGGCTGTCAGGAGTGTCGTTTGCTTAGAGTGGGGGAGCGGGGGGAAGCGGGGGGCAGTTCTTTCATAAAATGTTACATGTTACCATGTTACACCCTGAATATGGGTGTAACCTGTAACATGTAATGAAAGATGAACATATCCTTTAAATAAAAAACATATATTTATTTTTCAATAGGCTTGCATATCCAAGGGAAAGATCACACATCCATTCAAAGATGGCCACACCACAACTTCCAGTTCATTGGCATACTTCTGGTTCCTGTAATGACATCACTTCCTCAACATGTTTTGTCCCATTTGCCTTTATCAAGAGGAAGTGACACCCTCCAGGAAGTGGCTTATATACCTCACTACTACCCATACTAATTTGCCCCTATGTCTTATCTTCAACAATAAACGTATTGCACACACAGAAATATAATCTTTATAGCATGAGCATATTTCAGTTGCCATTTACGTTGTAGCACATTCATTTTCAATTCCCCATTTATCAAACTAAGTTTACTGATTGTAAAACCCATAATCAAAAATCATCATCATTATTATAGGTGCCATCTTTTGATCAAAGCAGGTAATACAGACAATGTTTAACCAAAACACATAATGTCCTTGATAAACTTTGCCCATAGTCAGATGGATCCTTGAGAGCCCACAATATGAAACATGGACAAACCAACCCACTGACTATAAAAGTGTGGGCTCCCAGCATATTGTTATTATGTCTTTGAGCTGGTTAGGGAAAGTTGAGAAAAGTCTTTATCAATTTTTGTCACTATGCTTGCTCAAATATGGGTTGCCTTCCCTGCTGATTTTCATTATAATAATGAAAAAAATAATACCAATATAAGTAAGCCCAGGTAAAACTATGTGTCAACAGTTCCATCCAATATAACATATAGCCTCATTACCACAGTCCTTTACACAGGATAAATAGGCAAGTGTCAAGTCCCATATGAGTATTGATCCCTGTGCAGATACGTACGGTGAATGACACTGGATAAACACAACTTTTTAGCATGGAATCCTGACTAATTTCTTCACCCCCCAATAATTGCACTAACAAGTCCATCCACCTATAGCAGTAGGTAAAGAAAAAGGACTTACATATACAGTGCATGGTCCCCTCAGCTGTGCATATACATATCAATATTCAGTCTAGAATGTACCCAATCTCCACTCTCCTCTTCTCTACTACCTTTTGCAGAGTCAAAAATCCATCTCATATAAAAGAGCTTCCAATTGTTTAATATTTTTTAGGGATAAGTTCACCTTTTACAAAATAATTATAAATGCACCATCTTTTGATTAAAGCAGGTAATACAGACAATGTATACAACCAATATAAATGAAAACCTATGCAACATAATGCACCATCTAGTGTTTTTATTATTCCATCTAAGATACAATTAACCGTTTCCCGCCCACGCTATTGTCAAGTGACAGTAGGCTGGGCGGGACATACGTCATTCCGGGTGGACCTCATATGACATCCTCCTGTAACTCGCACGGGCCATGGGGGTCACGCTGCAGCATGAACTGTCATCGGCTGTGTCCATCAGATACAGCTGATGAATGATCAGTGTACCGTCTTGCTGCAGGTACCATGTGATCTCTATAACCAATCACAGCAGATCACATGACAATTGTAAACAATAATTGGCTTCCTTTCATGCCATCCATTGTGTACAATTGTGTTGCTAGCTGTGATTGCTCACAGTTATCACATGATACATACAGGGTCAATCACGGCCCATATATACCATGTGATTAGCTGTGGCCAATCACAGCTAATCACAAGAATACACACTGAATGAACCAGATTCATTCTGTAAAAATGGTTGCTTATACAAATTTAATTCACTGGTATAAGCAATCATAATGTATAAAAAAAAAATCTGATCTCTTCCCCAGAGTAGTGCAGTGTTACTATGGTAACACTATATTGCTCTGGTCACAGCTTGTTAAATAAAAAAGTAAAAATAAAGAAAAAAAGTGTGGAAAAAATATTTCATTCCATTTTTTAATTTTCCAAAAAATTGTGACAAAAAATTACAACTTAAAAAAACTCGCAATGCCTCTTACTAAATGCCTTGGACTGTGTACTTTCCAAAAAAGGGTAATTTGGGCAATATTTGCACTGACCTGGCATTTTCGGGCCTCAAGAAATGAGATAGGCCATCAGTACATCAGGACTGATTCATTTTTTCATATATATATATTGTGACAGCAGGAAGGTAAAGTCACCTGGTTGCATCCAGGGGGGTAGATATATTTCTCCCAGATTCAGGCTTTATGCCGACTTATACAACTAGGGAGGGAGTTGATGAAGCCCAGCTGAGGCTAGTGGGCTCATGGATGACTCATACCTCTAGGGAGAGTGCTGGGCGTCGTGCAGGCAGGGAGTTGATGAGACCAGCTGAAGCTTGTCAGCTCGTTTAAGGCCTCTATAAAAACTCCCAGCTTCATTAGGTGTTTGCTCATGCCTGGAACCAGACCTGTGTGGACTGTCTAGGGAGAGTGAACCCCTGTGCGATGAGACAAAGCCTGTGTGGCTATTTGTTTGGACTTTTACTAAACCAGGGACTTAGGGACTAGGACAGCACCAGGCTGATCCCAGTTGTTAGTTTAGGAAACCTGCATGTTTAGTCAGAGGTCAAGCTGACCAGGATTTATTTTGTTTATGTTTCTTTTTGGCTTTGCTGTGTTTTTGTCACTGTACATAGAGAAATAAACCGCACCTTTTGATTTTGAAAACCACAACCTCCGTCTGCTGGCCCTGTTTTTGTGTGGGGAGCCCAACCAGGGGGTCACACACACCCGCTACCGAGTTAACCCCCTCACAGTTGGTGGAGAACCAGTGGCAGTTTTTTTTAAGCCAGCATGGAGGAGATACTGAAACAGCTGGCTCTAGCAAATGCCAATCAACAGCAGACAAATGCAGGTTTGCAAAGGAGCCTTGCAGCCCAGCAGCAAGCTCATCAACAAGCCCAGCAGCAATCTGAGGCCCGCTTCATAGACCTGTTACAGAAGCAAGAGCAGAGACTACAACAAATGGAAGCAGTAATGCAGCAACGTCCGCAGACCAGTGAGGAAAGCCGTCCCACTAATACCGCGTCCTTTGGGGTGAGTCGTTTATTGACAAAAATGACTGGAGAGGATGATCCAGAGGTATTTTTGACCACATTTGAAAGGACTGCTGAAAGAGAAAAGTGGCCTGAGGAGCAGTGGGCTGGACTGGTGGCTCCTCTGTTAACTGGTGAATCGCAGAAGGCTTACTATGACCTAGAGCCTGACCAAGCAAAAGACTATGTGATGCTAAAAGCTGAAATATTGGCAAGGCTTGGTGTCACCCTGGCTGTCCGGGCTCAGCGTGTGCATAACTGGACTTTCCAGCTTGGAAAACCCCCCAGGTCTCAAATGTATGATCTCATTCACCTGAGCAGGAAGTGGCTACAGCCAGAGACTTTGTCCGCACCGGAGATTGTGGAACGTGTTGTGATGGATCGTTTCTTGAGAGCTCTTCCTACCGCCATTCAAAAGTGGGTAAGCCATGGAGACCCAGAAACGGCCGGTAAACTTGTGGATCGTGTAGAGAGATACTTGGCTACAGAGAACCTGACGGCCTCTTCCAGAGACTCTCGGACTTTCCACCCTAAGACCAGACCATCCCCAGGGGCGGATAAGAGGATTCCAAGGGGTGAGGGTGGAGAGAGTGAGAGGGTGGGAGCTCTACCCAGGGTTTGGCGAGAACAGCCTGGGATATCGGGGGCTCAAGAGGCAGCCAAAAGGATTGTTTGCTACCGCTGCCGGCAAGCGGGACATATTGCAGCAAATTGCCCGGTTGTGGAGGAACCCATGCAATGTGACTTTCTGACGGACAGACGTCAGCCGCTGTGTGCGACAGTCGCATGCACTGCCATTCGGGGAACTGAGAAACATTTATGCAAAATGTGTATTAATGGTAGAAATGTTGTGGTATTACTGGATTCAGGTAGCCTTGTGACCCTGATAAAGGCTGAATTAGTTAAAACAGAGGTCTCTGGGAATAGCAAGGTAGCTGTTATTTGTGTGCATGGGGACACCCGAGAGTATCCAGTGACTACAGTGTGTTTCGAGACCCCCAAAGGTACCCTCTCTCATCCAGTGGGGTTAGTATCTCAATTACCGCATGATGCCATTGTGGGAAGGGATTTTCCGAAGTTCTGGGAACTGTGGGATGATCCTGAGCCCCCCACTGGTGCCCCTATGTACCAGGAATGTGATAGCCAGAACTCCTCTGAGAGTGGTGAGGACTCTCCAGAATTTCCCTTGTCAGTATTGGCAGGGGAGACTCAAGAAACTGGAGAGGAGCCCACCTCCTCAGACGAAAACCTACCGTCTGTGGAGTTTTCTGATCTGGAGGTTCACAGGGAAAATTTTGCCACAGAACAGTTAAAAGACCCCGCCCTAATAAAGGCACGGGAAAACGTAGTGGAAATAGATGGCGAGTTAGTGAACCCAGATAATACCTGCACTTACCCATACTTCAGCGTAGAGAAGGACCTACTGTATCGGGTGGCAAAAAGGGCAGAAGAAACCGTTGAGCAGCTTGTGGTGCCCAAACCTTACAGGAAGTTGGTGTTGGAGTTGGCCCATGGGCACATTCTTGGAGGTCATCTGGGGACAGAGAAAACCCGAGAGAGGGTATTACAGAGATTCTATTGGCCTGGGGTGATGAAGGACATAGAAAATTATTGTTCCTCCTGCCCTGTGTGTCAGAGGTCGGCCCCGATGCCACATTTCCGTAGCCCGCTGGTCCCTCTACCCATCATTGAGGTCCCGTTTGAGAGAATCGCAATGGATTTGGTAGGTCCTATAATCAAGTCCGCTAGGGGGCACCAGTACATATTGGTTATAATGGACTATGCCACCCGTTATCCAGAAGCGATCCCTCTCAGAAATACCTCGGCCAAAACCATAGCCAAAGAGCTATCTCTTGTTTTTAGCCGGGTGGGTATTTGTAAAGAACTGCTTACGGACCAAGGTACACCCTTTATGTCCCGGGTTATGAAAGAGCTGTGTAAATTGTTCAAAGTGACGCAATTGCGTACATCTGTGTATCACCCCCAAACCGATGGGCTGGTTGAAAGATTCAACAAAACCCTAAAACAAATGTTGAAGAAAGTGGTGGATAGAGATGGAAAGGATTGGGACTGTCTACTTCCTTATTTGATGTTTCCTATTAGGGAGGTGCCCCAATCCTCTACGGGATTCTCCCCCTTTGAGTTACTGTATGGGAGACACCCAAGAGGGCTGTTGGATATTGCCAAGGAAACTTGGGAAAGTGAGAGTTCTCCCCACAGGAGTGTGATTGAGCATGTCGCCCTGATGCAAGATCGAATTGCACAGGTAATGCCCATCGTGAAGGAACATTTGGCCCAAGCGCAGTTGGCACAGCAGAGAGTGTACAACCGTGGAGCCAAGACCCGTACCTTTTCCCCGGGGGATAGGATATTGGTACTTGTCCCTACGGTTGAAAGTAAATTCCTTGCCAAATGGCAAGGCCCCTACGAGATAATGGAAAAAGTGAGCGAAGTGAATTACAAGGTCAGACAACCAGGAAGGCGAAAGCCCGAACAGATATATCACGTTAATCTGTTGAAAGCCTGGAGGGATAGAGAGTCCCTAGTCGCAGAAACTTGGTCACCAGCTCAAACTGGTTGCGTGATTCCGGAGGTTGGAATAGCAGCCACCTTGTCACAACCCCAACAACAGGAGGTTAAGGAGTTTGTGCTTCGCAACAAGGAGGTGTTCTCTGAGCTGCCGGGACAAACATCTGGGGTAGAGCATGATATTATTACCCCGCCCGGTGAAAGGGTGAAGTTAAAACCCTATCGGATCCCAGAGGCCCGACGGGAGGCAATACGGGAGGAAGTACAGAAAATGCTGAACTTAGGGGTGATAGAGGAGTCCCAAAGTGATTGGTCTAGTCCCATTGTGTTGGTGCCTAAACCGGATGGGAGCTGGCGATTTTGTAACGATTTTCGTCAGTTGAACAAAGTTACAAAATTTGACACCTACCCCATGCCACGTATAGATGAGTTGATCGACCGGCTGGGAACAGCCCGATACATGACGACTCTTGACCTCACAAAAGGGTATTGGCAAATTCCCCTGGCCAAGTCGGCCAAAGAGAAAACCGCATTTGTAACCCCAGACGGGGCGTTCCAATATAAGAGAATGCCGTTCGGGTTACAGAATGCGCCGGCCACATTCCAGCGGAAAATGGACCAGATACTGAGGCCCCATCGGAAGTATGCTGCGGCTTACCTGGATGACGTAATTGTCCATAGCACAGATTGGGCCTCACATCTGCCAAAAGTGCAAGCAGTCCTAGACTCTATCCGGGAAGCGGGGTTTACGGCTAACCCCAAGAAGTGTAGCATTGGGCAGGAGGAGGCCAAATATCTTGGGTACACCATTGGCAGGGGAGTGATAAAACCCCAACTCAACAAAGTCGAGGCCATCCAGAGTTGGCCACGTCCCAACAGCAAGAAGCAGGTACGGGCCTTTCTGGGAATCGCGGGTTATTATCGGTGCTTCATTCCCCACTTTGCTTCTAAGGCTGTGCCCCTAACCAACCTGACGAAAGGGAAAGGGTCGGTCATGATTAAATGGACCCCCGAGGCTGAGGCAGCATTCCAATTCTTGAAACAAGCCTTATGTAGCCAGCCAGTGTTGTACTCACCCGACTTCTCTAAAGACTTTGTCGTACAAAGTGATGCGTCAGATGTGGGGTTAGGAGCAGTATTGTCCCAGGTCTGGAACGGGGAAGAGCACCCAGTCATTTACCTCAGCAGGAAGTTGAAGTCCCATGAGGTAAATTACGCCACGGTTGAAAAGGAGTGTTTAGCGGTGAAGTGGGCTCTAGATTCCCTTCGGTACTATCTGCTAGGTAGGCACTTTGACATGGTTACGGATCACGCTCCGTTAAAGTGGATGGCTCAAAACAAGGAGACAAATAGAAGAGTGAATAGGTGGTTCCTGGCCCTACAGGAATTCAACTTCACAGTAAAGCATCGCCCTGGCGTTCAAATGGGGAATGTGGATGCTTTGTCTCGAGTACATGAATGCCTGATTGCTGGTGTTCCAACCCCAAGGTTAAAACAAGAGGGGGGGGGTATGTGACAGCAGGAAGGTAAAGTCACCTGGTTGCATCCAGGGGGGTAGATATATTTCTCCCAGATTCAGGCTTTATGCCGACTTATACAACTAGGGAGGGAGTTGATGAAGCCCAGCTGAGGCTAGTGGGCTCATGGATGACTCATACCTCTAGGGAGAGTGCTGGGCGTCGTGCAGGCAGGGAGTTGATGAGACCAGCTGAAGCTTGTCAGCTCGTTTAAGGCCTCTATAAAAACTCCCAGCTTCATTAGGTGTTTGCTCATGCCTGGAACCAGACCTGTGTGGACTGTCTAGGGAGAGTGAACCCCTGTGCGGTGAGACAAAGCCTGTGTGGCTATTTGTTTGGACTTTTACTAAACCAGGGACTTAGGGACTAGGACAGCACCAGGCTGATCCCAGTTGTTAGTTTAGGAAACCTGCATGTTTAGTCAGAGGTCAAGCTGACCAGGATTTATTTTGTTTATGTTTCTTTTTGGCTTTGCTGTGTTTTTGTCACTGTACATAGAGAAATAAACCGCACCTTTTGATTTTGAAAACCACAACCTCCGTCTGCTGGCCCTGTTTTTGTGTGGGGAGCCCAACCAGGGGGTCACACACACCCGCTACCGAGTTAACCCCCTCACAATATATATATATATATATATATATATATATATACACACACAGGTGAAACTCAAAAAATTAGAATATCGTGCAAAAGGTTAATTTCACTAATGCAACTTAAAAGGTGAAACTAATATATGAGATAGACTCATTACATGCAAAGCAAGATAGTTCAAGCTGTGATTTGTCATAATTGTGATGATTATGGCTTACAACTCATGAAAACCCCAAATCCACAATCTTAGAAAATTCGAATATTGTGAAAAGGTGCAATATTCTAGGCTCAAAGTGTCCCACTTTAATCATCTAATTAAGCCATAACACCTGCAAAGGGTTCCTGAGCCTTTAAATGGTCTCTCAGTCTGGTTCAGTAGGAATCACAATCATGGGAAAGACTGCTGACCTGACAGTTGTGCAGAAAACCATCATTGACACCCTCCATAAGGAGGGAAAGCCTCAAAAGGTAATTGCAAAAGAAGTTGGATGTTCCAAAAGTGCTGTATCAAAGCACATTAATAGAAAGTTATGTGGAAGGGAAAAGTGTGGAAGAAAAAGGTGCACAAGCAGCAGAGATGATCGCAGCCTGGAGAGGATTGTCAGGAAAAGGCCATTCAAAAGTGTTGGGGGCTTTCACAAGGAGTGGACTGAGGCTGGAGTCAGTGCATCAAGAGCCACCACACACAGACGGATCCTGGACATGGGCTTCAAATGTCGTATTCCTCTTGTCAAGCCACTCCTGAACAACAAACAATGTCAGAAGTGTCTTACCTGAGCTAAAGAAAAACAGACCTGGTCTGTTGCTCAGTGGTCCAAAGTCCTCTTTTCTGATGAGAGCAAATTTTGCATCTCATTTGGAAACCAAGGACCCAGAATATGGAGGAAGAATGGAGAGTCACACACTGCAAGATGCTTGAAGTTGAAAATTTGGGGAGCCATGTCATCTGCTGGTGTTGGTCCACTGTGCTTCATTAAGTCCAGGGTCAACGCAGCCGTCTACCAGGAGATTTTGGAGCTCTTCATGCTTCCATCCGCAGACGAGCTCTATGGGGATGCTGACTTCATTTTCCAGCAGGACTTGGCACCTGCCCACACTGCCAAAAGCACCAAAACCTAGGTCAATGACCGTGGGATTGCTGTGCTTGATTGGCCAGCAAACTGGCCTGACCTGAACCCCATAGAGAATCTATGAAGCATTACCAAGAGAAAGATGAGAGACATGAGACCGAACAATGCAGAAGAGCTGAAGGCCGCTATTGAAGCATCCTGGTCTTCCATAACACCTCAGCAGTGCCACAGGCTGATAGCTTCCATGCCACGCCGCAATGAGGCTGTAATTGCTGCAAAAGGGGCCCAAACCAAGTACTGAGTACATATGCATGCTTATAGATTTTTAGAGGTCCGATATTGTTCTATGTACAATCCTTGTTTTATTGATTGCATGTAATATTCAAATTTTCTGAGATTGTGGATTTGGGGTTTTCATGAGCTGTAAGACAAAATCGTCACAATTATGACAAATCACGGCTTTAACTATCTTGCTTTGCATGTAATGAGTCTATCTCATATATTAGTTTCACCTTTTAAGTTGCATTAGTGAAATAAACGAACTTTTGGACAATATTCAAATTTTTCGAGTTTCACCTGTATATACTATAGTTTGTGGACTTTTCTTGCAGACTAAAAAATTATCCACTGATTTGGTTTATTTTTTTTTACCAAAGAAATGTATCAGATGACATTTTGGCCTAAATTTATGAAGATTATTTTAAAACAGAAATAAAGAAAAACATGATTTTTTTCAAGATTTTCATTTTTTTTTCATTTAGCTAATAATAAACAGCCCAGTGATGATAAAATACCACCAAAATAAAGCTCTATTTGTGTGAAAAAATGATAAAAATGTCATGCATGATCGGCCAATTGTCATTCAAAGTGCAACAGCGCTGAAAGCTGAAAATTGGCCTGGGCTAGATTGGGGTGAAAGTGCCCCTGTATTGAAGTTGTTAAAACAAATATTCATAACATATATGTAAAATATTCATGGAATAATTAAAAAAACAAATATATGTACAAGGTATTGCATAAATCTTCCAAATATAAGACCAACCTCCTAAAAAATCTGAAATAAAACAAATTAATTCCGCATTTAATCCTTTAGGGCATAGAGTATTCAACTCATGGAACCAATAGGTCTCCTATTTGGACATTTCTCTGGCCATATTGGGCCCTCTCCAATAGGGAATTACCATATCTAACCCACAAAATTTTAAACCAGAGGGGTCCTTCTTTATGTTTTGTTCACCCAACATACCACATAGATATTATAATAAATAGATGACATATGTAGAGTTGCACATAATAAAATGGTTAATCTTATATTCTTTACTTGTTGTTTTTGATACAAAATACTACTTTTTTCTTTCATTACACTTACATGTTTTACATTCCTTACATTTCCTACAGGGGTAGAAGCCCTTCGATCAAACATCAGACCTGTATTACTTCATGGGGGAGAAACAACATTATGTACCAACCTTCTCCTCACATTTTCAGCTTTCCTATATATATATATAAACTATATAAACTATATAAAAACAGGTTTCTTAGGTAGTACAGTGCCAAGGGCCCTGTCCTGTCGCAAAATTGGACAATATTTTTTAACCACATTTTTTAAATCCTTATATTTGCAATAAATATAAAAATAAAAAATTATTGCAAATTCCAAATTTTCACTCCTATCTATCTTTGTCTTTTTCAATCAACTAGGCCCACAATATTCACTGCTAATCTCATACCTAAGATCTTCCAAATTGCCCTTATCGTAACCTTGTTCAACCAATCTCTGGATGATAATTTCTTCGAACTTTGAGCAGTTTCTTTTAATCCTCACTAACTGCCCCTTATGGCAGTGTTTCTCAATCTTTTTTCAGTCAAGGGCCCTTTAAAAATTATAAACAATTTTGAGGCATCCATTAAAAATTATGGACAGTCTCAAGGCACCCCATTCTAAAATATAAAAACTATTCTAATAGTTTTACATAATGCGGCAACATCCACAAGTTCAAGTAGGACACCCAACAGGTGATTTATTCTTCCAAAGCAAATACACTTTTGCAAACTGGTACTGACTAATATTCCAATGTTTCTCTTCCCCCTCAGTTTTTTCCATCACTCAGCTAATGCGACCCCAACGCTGATGGAGAGGGGCAGGGGAGAGTCGAACGGAATGCTATGCTGACGACTGACATCCTCCATATTAACTGATAATGCCATTGGTCATTAGGATGCCGCCGGCTAGAAGGTTGTGTAGCGGGGTCCTAAATTTAGGGGAAGTGTTTTGAGTGGTAGTTGTGCTCAAACACCCCAATTGTCAGGATTCTATCAACCATTTTTTTCTGCAGGGAGAGTATCGGTGTGTAGTTCACTGTGGCCTGCAGGTGGCGCTGCCATGGTAGGCCAGGGTTGAACCGCTGATACAGTGCTGTGCTTTGTGTGTCCCCTCTCAGAAGCCGTACGGTGGGTGTGGCAGGCCTGCTGTGCATGCTGGGAGAGGATATAAAAGGGGCGGACACTGCCTGTTCGAGGTTCGTTCTTCTTCGGTGGTCGGGGGTCCTACCCCAGGGAGTGTGTTCCTGTCTGCCTTGGGGCACCTTTGGCCCAGGGGCGGAGGTCGGTGAATCAGTCCCAGGCACCTTTAGCCCTGGGACTGCAGCAAAGGCCTTGGGCCCAGCACCTTCGGCTGGGGCCCAGCAAGGATCGAGGAATCCCAGGGTGCCACCTTGCGAGGGGACCCGTATCTTAGACGAGGAGGCCGGGGGAGGAACTGTTCCGAGGGACCGGTGAGAAGTCATGGTGAAGGAAGGGGCCCGGTAACTCTCTGGAGGGATGTCTTCTCCTTACAAAGAGGTCAAATTTTGAAGTACCAAGTTCACCAGGTCTGTGGCAGAGACCAAGTTCACCAGGTCTGTGGCAGAGACCAAGTTCACCAGGTCTGTGGCAGAGACTGTGCAGTTGAGTTAGAGTACCATTTGGCTGCTAGTCCCTTCCTAGGGAGACTATCCATCTGGGCTGAGTCTGCTTGAGAAGCCGAGCAGTGAAGTGATTGTGTTTGTGCCTGGACCTCTCCCACACCTTATGCTGTCCTGTCTTTTACTCCAACCTTTTCCTATCAGAGACTGTTATTTTGCAAAGAGAAAATAAACTCTGCGTTGAAGTTGCAGCTGGTGTGGACATTCAAGTTACTGGGGAGAACAAGGACTTGTCTCTATCTATTGTAGAGGTGAGAATCATTCTCTGGAGGATTCTGGTTTCTGGCCGTGGAGACCCGCTAACAACACCGCTCAACCTCTTTACACAGGAGGGTACAGGCTTGTGGCGTGGTGTGCCCTCTCTACCTGCGAGGAGCCAAAGGCAGGTACAGGGGGTTAAGGTCGCTATACGTGGGGGCTTTAGTCCGTGATTTCTACCGCTGGAAAGGTGTGGAAAACCTCCCCAGAGTTTGGACTTTATTCCCCTGTGAAGTTCCATGGAGGTCGGCCATATTTGAAAAGAATAGTGACTGCGCCACGAGGAGAGCCCAGGCTGCATAGTTCGTAGGCGTGCCTAAAGTGAGAAAGCCCGCGAACATTGCAGAAGATGGGAGGAGCTTTGCCATGTGATGAGTCACACGTGGTGACTTTGGTGCAAAAAGGACAGTGCGCGATGAATCGGCAAGCGGGTAACATGGCGTCTAATGCCTCATGGATTCCGGTCACTTCAACCATGAATATGACCTTGTTTGCTGCTTCTGTGACCGACACGGGGATCCGACTGAAGCCTTGGGGTCGCTTCGCTCTCTTTGTCTGCAGAGAGGCGGAGGCCCTTGGAAAGGTTTGTCCCGGATGCCAGGGACTGGTGGTGCATCTTAGGCCTTTTGGAAGATGTGAGCAGTGCAAAGAGTTCCTGTTTGAGGTAGAACAACCTACTGAAAAACCTTGGGCCTTCAGTTTGAACTGCCTTACGGGCGCCACCACTTTAGAAGAAGGAACCAGAGCTTCCACAGTCACCCCCACGCGCACTGTTGGGACTTCAGAGGAAGTCGCAGTTGAAAATGTTCCGGTGATCGAGGAACCGGAGACGGAGAGAACGGAGGATGTTGCCTCGGTAGTTACTGAATCCTCGCTCCCACCGCCCAAGAGGAAGGTCGACTATGTTAAAGCTTCCTGCGGCCGTGGTGGAGTTACACCCCAGCGCTTGCTCGGATCGGATGTTTCCAAAGGAAAAAGTTCCGGACATCCTGCATCAGCTACAAGCCAATGTAAGCCAGGGAAAGGGATCTTGGCTAAGGTCCGAAGTGTCAGGGATGATTGGGTCAGGGACCCCAGAGCCCTTGAACTTGTCAGAGGCGGTGATTCTTCGTCCACTAAGAGTTACCTACCAGCAGAGGAATGTGATACCTCCGACCTGGAGTCAGTCTCCATTCCAGGGGACGATGTGGCCATAGATAAACTGTTTGAGCGGAAGGGTTGGGATAAGATGCCACTGTCCTCGTCCCATAGAAAAAGGGACTCACCCATGGTCACTGGGGATGATACACCCTGGGAGGAGGCCCAGGAGCCTGAGGAGGAGTCTGTCCCGTTGTCCGCCCTTCCACAATTGGAGATACCTGCACCTGTTGCCGGGATGGGACGAGTGTCGTTGCGGGCCCCTGTGTCTGGTCCAGGGGCAGTGAAAGTGCCTCGACACCCAGATGCCATAGTTTTACCAGGTATGGGAGATCGTGCAACCATGCCACCATTGTCCAGGATGCAGCGGTTGTTTAACTAGAGAGTGGCAAATGAATATGGGTGGGAATACCCGTACTTGCCTAAAGAGTTGCTATTTGAAGTGGAGGCCTATAGAGATCGGTGGTACGCAGACTTTCTCTGGACTTATCTAAAGGTACCCCAGGCCCATAGGTACTACTCCTGTTCCGCCACAGCCACTAAGCGGTACAAAGAATTTAGAGAGTCCTGGATGCTTGGCAGGCATATCCACGCTAATAAAGTGGTTATTTGCCAGAAGGAGAAGGACAATGTTGAATATCATATTGACACTTTTGACAAAAACTGGAAAACACTAGTGTTGCCGCATCCACAGTACTACCTTTAAGAGACTGGACTTTTTATGTTGTCCTTTGCTTATTCCGGAGTGTACTCTTGTCATGGATATGCAGTAGTGTTTGTCTGTCAGCTTACCTTCCTTCCCATGTGTTCATCTTAGAGGCCTGAACCCTTTCACCTGGCTTCCTTTATAATCTCCTCCCAGCCTGACTCCACCCCAGGCCCTATCACAGAACACTATATTAACCTGTGCACTGCAAGCCTGCTTTGCTGATCAACGTGTTTGTTAGGCATTGTGTGTTTGGGTTCCTGCCTGCCGTGTGCTACGTCTGTCTCTCTGTTACGTTATTGGCTTGTCCCCGACTATCCCTGTCTGCTCGTGACCCTTGACCTTCGGCTTGTCTTTCGTTATCCTTGTCTGCTTGTGGCCCTTGACTTTCAGCTTGTGATTCGTTCCTCTTATATCTCGTGCTGTTGCTTCCCCTCTTGTCCCCTTATCCTACGGGGCGTGAGCTAGGAGACTCTAGGGGCCGCGACCTGGACCCAGACTGCAGCATAACATCCTCACCACTAGAGGCTCTGGAGAAGACCTGCTGGGTCTTAGACTCCGCGCCCTGGGGAATCTTAGCTCTAGCTTCCCATAGGATCCCGGTTGTGCTCCTCTGGTCCCGCTTTCCACAACCACCCAGTTTCCTATCCGCAGCAGTCAGCCATAGGGTTCACTACCTTGCGGTGCACTCCTGTCCCCCTACGGTGTGCATCTGTCACCTGGCCACAGGTGACCTGGCAGTTTGATCAGCCATGAACCCGTCTGACATCCCGCTCCCCGCGGATGATCCATTGCAGGGCATAGTTTGCAGACTTGAAACCCAGGAATCGAATCAGACTCAGGTGATGCGATTCCTCCAGGATCTGGCTTCTCGCTTCGAGCAGCTTCAGGCCTCCTTGGGAACCCTGAATCCGCAACCTCAAATACAACCAGCGGCTGCACCTATTGCACCAGTCGCAGCCACACACTCATTACAACTGCCAGCTCCGTCCCGTTTCTCTGGGGACTCCAAGGCTTGCAGGGGGTTCCTTAGCCAATGCACGATTCATTTTGAGCTCCAGCCCCAAAACTTCCTGTCTGATTGGGCTAAGGTAGCCTATATCATTTCCCTCCTCTCTGGTGAAGCTTTAGCCTGGGCAGCCCCTCTGTGGGAACTGAATGATCCAGTGGTTTCTAGCCTGTCTGGCTTCTTGAAACTTTTTTGGAATATCTTCGAAGAACCGGCTCGTGTCTCTTCAGCGGCCAGTGCCCTTTTACGTCTCCGCCAAGAGTCTGCTTCTGTGGGACAGTATGCCCTTCCTTTCCGCATACTGTCGGCTGAGTTGAGCTGGAACAATGAGGCCTTAGTCGCAACCTTTTTGCATGGCCTGTCTGATAGAGTGAAGGATGAATTAGCAGGAAGAACCATCCCCACTGATCTGGCCGGCGTTATCTCCTTGTGTAACCAGATCGATATTCGCTTTCAGGAGAGGACCTTAGAAAAGCAACGCCAGCACTCCTTGGTTCTTAGTCAGCCTGAGCTCCCCTCTCTTCGACCCGTAGAGCATCTCCTACCAGCTGAGGAACCCATGCAGCTGGGTCGGACCAGGCTATCCCCTGAGGAACGTGCTAGGCGCAGAACTCTTGGTCTGTGTCTTTACTGTGGGGGCAAAGGTCATTTTCGTGACACTTGCTCTCTTTGTCCAGAAAAACGTTCGGGTCCACTTCATCTGGAAAGTGGAGCATTGGACCCAGAAATATCACCTTCCCCTTCTCGTCTTCTGCTTTCTGTGTTCCTTCATGTTGGTGCTTCTTCTCATTCGGTCTCAGCATATCTGGATTCCGGAGCCGCTGGTAATTTCATGGACTGGGAAATCGCATCATCCATGAGACTTACTCTTTTGCCCCTCACCACGCCACTGGTGGTCTTGGCGATTGATGGTACTGTTCTCCCAGGGGGACCTATCCGCTTCCAGACCCTCCCTGTTAAGATGTCGGTAGGGACACTCCACCAGGAGTGGATATCCTTCCTTATCTTACCCAAGGCCTCAACGCCTATAATTTTGGGTCTCCCATGGTTACAGCTCCATTCTCCTCATGTGGACTGGACTACTGGACAGATCCTGGCTTGGGGTCCCTCCTGTTCCTCGTCCTGCCTACCCAAGGTTGCCCCCTGTGAACCTGAGCCGGTCATTCATTCCAGGTTGCATAACCATTTACATTTCTCTGTCCCTAACCACCCTTGGACGCACAGCCAGGCTAGCTTGTCTACAAGTCCTGCAGTCGCTACATCTTGCGATGCGATTCAGGTAGTCGCTACACCTGACTCAGCTATTCACTTTGCCTCTGTACTAGTTATGCCAGTCCAGCCCATGCCCAGTGAGCCTCCTACTTTTTCTGGTTCAGGACATTCTGCTTGTCCTTCAGCTATTCAGCTTGACTCCAGCGACATGTCACCTAACCAACCTGACTTCAGGGTTCCACTGACATCTGCCCAGTCTGATGGTCCTGTGCAAGATGACCAGTCCCCCTTTAAGGGTCTAGGGGACCCTCCTCAGATTCCTGTTGATCCTCTCATGCCCTTGCTTATTCCTAGAGAGCCTTTGGTCCTCGATAGATCTTCTTGTCATCTCCCTACCTCGTTTTCGGTCTCTGAGGATAATCTTAAGTACGAGGTTAGACAAGTTCTGGATTCTCGGCTCTGCAGAGGCATTCTTCAGTACCTTGTGCATTGGAGAGGTTTTGGTCCTGAGGAGGTGTCTTGGATCACTGCATCTGATGTCGCTGCACCTCATCTGTTGAGGAGGTTTCATCAGAGATTTCCCTTTAAGCCTGGGCCCAGGCGGGGGAGGGCCCATAAGAGGGAGGGTACTGTCATGGATATGCAGTAGTGTTTGTCTGTCAGCTTACCTTCCTTCCCATGTGTTCATCTTAGAGGCCTGAACCCTTTCACCTGGCTTCCTTTATAATCTCCTCCCAGCCTGACTCCACCCCAGGCCCTATCACAGAACACTATATTAACCTGTGCACTGCAAGCCTGCTTTGCTGATCAACGTGTTTGTTAGGCATTGTGTGTTTGGGTTCCTGCCTGCCGTGTGCTACGTCTGTCTCTCTGTTACGTTATTGGCTTGTCCCCTACTATCCCTGTCTGCTCGTGACCCTTGACCTTCGGCTTGTCTTTCGTTATCCTTGTCTGCTTGTGGCCCTTGACTTTCAGCTTGTTATTCGTTCCTCTTATATCTCGTGCTGCTGCTTCCCCTCTTGTCCCCTTATCCTACGTGGCGTGAGCTAGGAGACTCTAGGGGCCGCGACCTGGACCCAGCCTGCAGCATAACATCCTCACCACTAGAGGCTCTGGAGAAGACCTGCTGGGTCTTAGACTCCGCGCCCTGGGGAATCTTGGCTCTAGCTTCCCATAGGATCCCGGTTGTGCTCCTCTGGTCCCGCTTTCCACAACCACCCAGTTTCCTATCCGCAGCAGTCAGCCATAGGGTTCACTACCTTGCGGTGCACTCCTGTCCCCCTACGGTGTGCATCTGTCACCTGGCCACAGGTGACCTGACAACTCTCCTGAAGCCCAAGAACTTTTGCCCTTACAGATGGGGTATTCTACTTGCTGGAAGAGCAGGAGCTGTTGTTTTTTTCTTTCTCCTCTCACAGCGCCAAAAAGACAGTGACTTTGGGGTAGAAATAGTTCAGGGCCACAGTCAGGTTCAAGAAGAAGAGGATTCATCTTCAAGAAGAAAATAAAGTTTTCTTTCGGGACAGGTGTCTTGACGGTGGCACTTCCACTAGATGTCAGTGTTGCATAACTTTTGCATCACATTTGAAACGTGTTTAATTATTAGAAGGAAAGGATTTTTCCTTCGGGGATAATCTTTTCTCTTCTACTGTACATAAGTTAGGATGTCAAATTATTGGTTGTGTTTTTTTTTCTTTTCCCTCTGCAGGTGGACACCAAGCAAATCACTGAGAATGGGGTGGATTTAGCTATTGCAGTAAGTGAGGGAAATGTAAATGTGAAAAAAAATGTTTATTTTGAACTATGTAACATTTGAGAATGGGATGTACACATTTGTTTTCTCCTACTCTTTCTTCATCTCTTCATTTAACTCCCTTTTCCCCATGTTCAGGTTCCGGCACAAACAAACATATTTTTCAAATTCGTTTTTTTGTACATAGTTTCTGGAATAGGTCTATGTTGACTCAGGCTTGAGAGGCATAGGTTTGCTCCAGACACTGGGGACCAGTGTCTATTTAGTGGGGGGAGTGTGTAGCGGGGTCCTAAATTTAGGGGAAGTGTTTTAAGTGGTAGTTGTGCTCAAACACACCAATTGACATGAGTCTATCAACCATTTTTGTCTGCAGGGAGAGTATCGGTGTGTAGTTTCCTGTGGCCTGCAGGTGGCGCTGCCATGGTAGGCCAGGGTTGAACCGCTGATACAGTGCTGTGCCTTCTGTGTCCCCTCTCAGCAGCCGTACGGTGGGTGTGGCAGGCCTGCTGGGAGAGGATATAAAAGGGGCCTGTTCGAGGTTCGTTCTTCTTCGGTGGTCGGGGGGTCCTACCCCAGGGAGTGTGTTCCTGTCCACCCTGGGCAACTTTGGCCCAGGGGCGGAGGTCAGTAAATCAGTCCCAGGCACCTTTAGCCCTGGGACTGCAGCAAAGGCCTTGGGCCCAGCACCTTCGGCTGGGGCCCAGCAAGGATCAAGGAATCCCAGGGTGCCGCCTTGCGAGGGGACCCGTATCTTAGACGAGGAGGCTGGGGGAGGAACTGTTCCGAGGGACCGGTGAGAAGCCACGGTGAAGGAAGGGGCCCGGTAACTCTCTGGATGTCTTCTCCTTACAAAGAGGTCAAGTTTTGAAGTACCAAGTTCACCAGGTCTGTGGCAGAGACCAAGTTCACCAGGTCTGTGGCAGAGACCAAGTTCACCAGTCTGTGGCAGAGACTGTGCAGTTGAGTTAGAGTACCATTTGGAAGTGATTGTATTTGTGCCTGGACCTCTCCCACACCTTATGCTGTCCTGTCTTTTACTCCAACCTTTTCCTATCAGAGACTGTTATTTTTCAAAGAGAAAATAAACTCTGCGTTGAAGTTGCAGCTGGTGTGGACATTCAAGTTACTGGGGAGAACAAGGACTTATCTCTATCTATTGTAGAGGTGAGAATCATTCTCTGGAGGATTCTGGTTTCTGGCCGTGGAGACCCGCTAACAACACCGCTCAACCTCTACACAGGAGGGTATGGGCTTGTGGCGTGGTGTGCCCTCTCTACCTGCGAGGAGCCAAAGGCAGGTAAAGGGGGTTAAGGTCGCTATAGTTGTAATGGTGCACAATGAACAAACTCTCTCTCTCTTTCTTTCGCTCTCTCACAGCTCAGAGACAAGCCTCAAAACAAAATTGAGCTTTTTGGCCACAACCATAAATGCTACATTTGGAGAGGAATCAACAAGGCCTATGATGAAAGGTACTACAGAGGTGGATCGCTGCTGTTTTGGGGATGTGTGAGCTACTTAGGCACAGGAAATTTGGTTACAACTGTTGGTAAGATAAATGCAGTATATTTTCAAAAACTGGAGGAACATTTGCATTCATCAGCCAGGAAGCTGCGCATTGGACATACTTGGACATTCCAACATGACAATGATCCAAAACACAAGGCCAAGTTGACCTGTAATTGGCTACAGCAGAATAAAGTGAAGGTTCTGGAGTGGCCATCTCAGTCTCCTGACCTCAATATCATTGAGCCTCTCTGGGGAGATCCCAAACGTGCAGTTCATGCAAGACAGCCCAAGAATTTACAGGAACTGGAGGCTTTTTGCAAAGAGGAATGGTTAGCTTTACCATCTGAGAAAATAAAGAGCCTCATCCACAAATACTAAGAACTGGGGTATGTAAACAGGGTCATTTGGGTAGTTTCTGTTGCCATTATGATTTAAAAAGAGTAAACACAGTTGATTGATAATAAATGGCTTCAGCCAAACAATAACCATGAGTGAAAGTGTGTCTATGGGAATGTTTGAACATTCTTCCCAAAGCGCATTTGTGAGGTCAGGCACTGATATTGTATGAGAAGGCCTGGCTCGCAGTCTCCACTCTAATTCATCCCAAAGGTGTTCTACCGGGTTGAGGTCAGGACTCTGTACAGGCCAGTCAAGTTCTTCCACCCGAAACTCGCTCATCCATGTCTTTATGGACCTTGCTTTGTGCACTGGTGCGCAGTCATGTTGGACCAGGAAGGGGCCATCCCCAAATTGTTCCCACAAAGTTTGGAGCATGAAAGTGTTCAAAATGTCTTGGTATGCTGACACTTTAAGAGTCCCCTTCACTGGAACCTTAAGGGCCAAGCCCAACCCCTGGAAAACAACCCCACACCATAATCCCCCCTCCACCGAATAGTTTGGACCAGTGCATAAAGCAAGGTCAATAAAGACATGGATGAGCGAGCTTGGGGTGGAGGAACTTGACTGGCCTGCACAGAGTCCTGACCCCCGATAGAACACCTTTGGGATGAATTAGTGCAGAGACTGCGAGCCAGGCCTTCTCGTCCAACATCAGTGCATGACCTCACAAATGTACTTTTGGAAGAATGTTCAAACATTCCCATAGACACACTCCTAATCCTTGTAGACAGCCTTCCCAGAAGAGTTGAAGCTGTTATAGCTGGAAAGGGGGGGCCAACTCAAAATTGAACCCTACGGACAAAGACTGGGATGCTATACTTTTGGTAATATAGTGTGTATATACTGTATATACTGCCTTAAAAAAGTAGTCATACCCCTTGACACGGCGCATCTCCGATCGGCAGGAGGGCTCTTTGATTGGTCCTCCTGATCACATGACGGATGTGTCCAATTACAGCTGTCATATGATGTAAACAGAGATCCGGTTGCTAGGCGATTGGCACTCCTCTCCTCACACAGAAGTTGTCAGTGAGGAGAGGAGAGCGGATCGTAGCAGCCGGGAAGGTGATCAGTGTGTATGAGCTGTTTTTTACAGCTTTTTACACACCGATCTCCGGCCCAGTGTCCCCACACAATGTAAACACACACATGTCACCAAAATAGTGTCACCACACACATGTCCCCACACAGTAAAAACACCTGTCCCCCACATATGTTTCAGTAAAATCATATGTCCCAATGATCATCTGCATACATATGTCTGTGATCACACAAACCAATTATTATACATTTAATGGGATTTTTTTTACCAAAGACATGTAGCAGAATACATTTTGGCTTAAATTTATGACAAAATTTGATTTCATTGGATTTCTTTTAAAATAGAAAGAAGAAAATATATTTTTTTTTCCAAATTTCCGCTCTTTTTTCTCTTATATCGCTAAAAATAAAAACCAGAGTCGTGAATAAATACCACAAAAAGAAATCTCTATTTGTGTGAACAAAATGATAAAAAATTCATTTGGGTACAGCGTTGCACGACCGCACAATTGTCATTGAAAGTGCGAGAGCACTGAAAGCTGAAAATTGGTCTAGGAAGGAAGGGGGCGAAAGTGCCCAGTATTGAAGTGGTTAAATAAATCTAGTAATACAATTGTTATGCATATATTTTTTCATGTCCAAGTGTGTAAACATTTTTTTTGGACCCCTCTGTATATTATATACATACATATACAGTATATACAATGTATACATACATACATACATACACATGGACACAAAGGCAATAGTCGGCGATGCTGGCAAAGCGGAAGACAGTTACCTCACCTTGGAAACTTCTGTAAGTGCTTGTGGCCTCCCAAATGTGTAGCATTGGGCAGTCTGTTCAATTAAAAAAAGAAAATAGTAATGCAAGTAATATTAAAAATCAATGGAGAGGAATGCAAACAATCTCAATAAAGTTACAGACATGAGGATCAGATAAAATAGAAGGATACTCTTGGTAACCCACCAAGGCCAGCGGAGAGGGATTATAGAGAATGCCCTGGTAGATATGGAGATGCCAACTATATAGACAATGTCACATGTCTGAGGGAAATGTAGATCTGCCCATCACATTAGTCACAGCTGGTGACAACAGACTTAAAAAAAAAGGACCATTAATGTCCAACGGTAAGGTGTAACCTCTGTAGTCCCATTTAAGGGATGGGGACTGGGAAACAGAAGAGTATTCTAAAGGAGATTAGTACAAAAAGGAACAGTCTCCCGCTGGAATGTTATGTCTAGGAACAAGAGCTTGCTTTATTCTTCATGGACTTCAGTACTTTCAATAATGGAGGCTCAGCATTACATATTGTTGTTATCTAGGGCAGTCTGCATACAGATTCAACCTTCCTAGGTACACCAATTCCAGGCTGAAATTCACTAGTCAAATCATTTTGAATTTACATAATTTTTCCTAAGGGCCAGCCCATTGCTTGAATCAGGGCTGAGGGTTATTGAAAGGAGTACTGAGACAGGGTGTTAAGATGTTTTCAGGAAGCCATGTACAGTCCTCTACTGGTTCCTTCCAACACAAATGATCTGGCTGCATTGCATTAAGAAGTACCAAGACCTAGTGACGATGCCACTGGGACTAAAATAGGGTATATGATGAAAATGAATAGCTTTTATTTAAGTGTTTCCTTAACATGTAGATGAGGGGACAAATTAGGAACCAAGGGATGCAAAATTTGAGCAGATTAAACTATACTTTAATCAAATAAAGTAAAAGGCTAGCCTCTACAGTCTGCCTATGCATACATACATATGAAAAACATCAGTGCATCAATATGCAGGACATCATGGACATTTTTATGTAGCACACAATAAAGAAAAAATTCAGAAAAAAGTGTTTCCACGTAAATGTATCCTAACCATTATCCATGTAAAATTGCTTTATCCTCTGCTATCTCCAGGGCTTTTTTTCTCAGACAATAGGTGCAGGAACTCCCCTTTTCCAAGTCACTTGTTTTCTCCGCCATTACCCACCTCCGAGCACCGTCCCTTGGTTCCATCCCCTACCCACCTCCCAGTACCACCCCTTTTAGACAATACAGAACCAAGTATCATTTTGTGGTGCTAAGTAATTTGTATGGAATTTGGTCATGATATCAAGAAAAGTAGTAAAATAGATCCCCTTCAGCCAGCAACAATAGATCCCCCCTCACAATGTACCACCCACAACAAAATCCCCCCCAGCAACAATAGACTCCCGGCAGCATCAACAGATCTCCGCACCGGCAGCATTAATAGACTCTCTGGCAGCCATCAACAATAGACCCCTCCCCCAACAGTAGATCTCCTTCAGCAACAACTGACCCCCAGCAACAATAGGTCCCCCACCAGCAACAATAGACCCCCCTGCAAAAATAGATCCCCTCGAGCTAGAATAGATCCACCAGCAGTGAGCATCAATACCCTGCAGCACACCCCAGCACCCTTTGCCATTACATATAGTCAGTCCAGGAGGTGCTGGAACTGCGTTCCCCCACGTTCCCACTGGAAAAAAGCCCTGGCTATCTCCAACACATATATTTTACTTGTTACAGCAAGATGAAAGCTGTAAGAGACCCCTTTCTCCTCTCTGCACAATTTCTGGCTTGCATGTTGTATCGTTAAAGAAAATTCGATTTTGATCTCTGGAGGAAAGAAACATTAATGTGGACAATACATTATTTGAAAACATACAATATCCTAATTTGAAGCAAATAAAACATGAAAAACCAACCCCTTACCTTCCCAGTGTCATATTAAAGGGGTTGTAAAGGTTTGTTTTTTATTTTCTAAATAGGTTCCTTTAACCACTTCCTTACCGGGATTATTCTGGCACTCCTCTCCTACATGCAAAAATCATATTTTTTTTGCTAGAAAATTACTTAGAACACCAAAACACTATATATTTTTTTTAGCAGACACCCTAGGGAATAAAATGGCGGTCATTGCAACTTTTTTATCTTGCACGGTATTTGCGCAATCATTTTTCAAACGCATTTTTTTGGGAAAAAAATATTAAAACATTAAAGTTAGCCAATTTTTTTTGCATAATGTGAAAGATTAAGTTACGCCGAGTAAATAGATACCTAACATGTCACCCTTCAAAATTGCACACGCTCGTGGAATGGCGCCAAACTTCGGTACTTAAAAATCCTCATGGGTGACGCTTTAATTTTTTTTACTGGTTACATGTTTTGAGTTACAGAGGAGTTCTAGGGCTAGAATTTTTGCTCTCGCTCTAACGTTTGCTGCGATACCTCCCATGTGTGTTCTGAACACCGTTTTCATATGTGGGCGGGACTTACATATGCGTTCGCTTCTGCGTGCGAGCTACCGGGGACAGGGGCACTTTAAAAAACATTTTATTTTTTTGTTAATTTTACTTCAAACTTTTTACTTTGACACTTTAAAAAAATAAAAATGTGATCACTTTTATTCCTAATACAAGGAATGTAAACATCCCTTGTAATAGGAATAAGCATGACAGGTCCTCTTTACAGTGAGATATGGGATCAATAAGACCCCACATCTCACCTCTAGGCTGGGAAGCCTGAAATAAATTAAAAAAATGATCACTGCTTCCTAGCCGAGGCGGCGCCGTTTTTTTGAAAACAGAGGCTGGGCGTGACGTCATAACATCGCGCCTGGCCTCCGAACGTTCATAGAGACTCTGGCGACCATCTGGTCCACCGGAAATCTCTATGGTAGGCAGCCGGTGCTGGCGGATCTGTTCTCCGACTCACCGATCGCACAGGCGAGTCGGTAGAAGCACCGGAGGGCAGCGGGAGGGGGGGGGGGGCGTCCCCTCTCGCTGCCTGTAAGAATGATCAAGTGGCTATGATCATTCTTATGGTGCACAGAATCGCCGGCTCAAAAAAATTATATCTGAATGATGCCTGTAGCTGCAGGCATCATTTAGATATCCCGGCTCAAAGTCAAGGATGTCCAGGGACGTCCATCTGGTAGGAAGTGGTTAAGCTAGTGCATTGATGGCTCACTTACCTTTTCCTTCGATTTCCCTTCTAAATGTTTTTTTTCTTTGTCTGAATTTCTCACTTCCAGTTCCTCCTCAGTAAGCTTGCCCCCATCATCCGAGCCGTTCTGGCTGGGGGTTAGTCAGCGTGCTCCCCCCCTTTCTTGGGACTACATCCCTGTGGAGAACACAGCATCTCCCCACAAGGATGTAGTCCCAAGGGAGGGGGCGAGCAGGCTGACTAACCCCCAGCCAGAACGGTTTGGATGATGGGGGCAAGCTTACTGAGGAGGAACAGGAAGTGAGAAATTCAGACAAAGAAAAAAAAACATTTAGAAGGGAAATCGAAGGAAAAGGTAAGTGAACCAACAATGCACTAGCTTAACCACTTCCTTACTGGGCACATAAACCCCCTTCCTTCCCAGGCGAAATTTCAGCTTTCGGCACTGTCACGCTTTGAATGACAATTGCGCGGTCGTGCGACGTGGCTCCCAAAAAAAGTTGACGTCCTTTTTTTCCCACAAATAGAGCTTTCTTTTGGTGGTGTTTGATCACCTCTGCGTTTTTTTTTTTTTTTTTGCGCTACAAACAAAGAAATAGCGACAATTTTGAAAAAAACACAATATTTTTTGATTTTTGCTATAATAAATATCCCAATTTTTTTTTAAAAAAAATATTTTTTTCCTCAATTTAGGCCGATACATATTCTTTTACATATTTTTCGTAAAAAAAAATGCAATCGGGCTTTATTGACTGGTTTGCACAAAAGTTATAGCGTTTACAAAATAGGGGATAGATTTGTGGCATTTTTATAAAAAAAATTTTTTTTATTAGTAATGGCGGTGATCAGCGATTTTTTTCGTGACTGCGACATTATGGCGGACACATCGGACACTTTTGACATATTTTTGGGACCATTCACATTTATACAGCGAACAGTGCTATAAATATGCACTGATTACTGTATAAATGTGACTGGCAGGGAAGGGGTTAACACTAGGGGGCGAGGAAGGGGTTAAATGTATTCCCTATTGGTGATTCTTACTGTGGGGGGAGGGGACCGATCTGTGTCCCTATGTACAAGGGACACACATCGGTCTCCTCTCTCCCTGACAGGACATGGATCTGTGTGTTTACACACACAGATCCATGTCCTTGTCTGTGTACCGGCCGATCGCGGGTGCCTGGCGGACATCGCGGCCGCCAGGCACGCGCATCGGCATCACAGTGACGCGCCGGGCACGCGCGCCGCCTGCGGCGCTCGCGCGCCCCCAGTGGCCAAAGAAGCGGAGGCCGTAAAAAGACGGCCTCCCGGATTTGTAGAGCCACCTTGCGGCCGTATATAGTCGTACGGCCGGCGCGAGGTGGTTAAAGGAACCTATTTAGAAATAAAAAACAAACCTTTACAACCCCTTTAAAATGTAAGGCAGGTCAGTGTAAAATTACCTGGTAGTTTTTTTTAGCTAACATTAACAGTATTGTACTTGGCTATATTATGAATGAAAAAATATATACAAATAATTATTCCCTCTGTTGTTAATTATGAGTACTGTTGGGAATTTAAGGATTAAAAGTCTATCTTTAGCTGGAGGAAATTGTGCTGCGACCCATATCACCCAACCACTGAAAGTCTACTCCAGGGGCATCTATATGGATTTTCAACATACTTAAAACTGTCACGAATCCCCTGGTAACTCCAGAAGAGTAGCTCATAATAGCACCAAAAGGAAAACTATAAACCTTTCGGATTTCTGTTCTACTAAGAAAAGTGTTTTCCAGGTGTCACCATTTATAGCAATGTGCTGGATTTTATTGTTATCTGAATCTATCTGGTGTCTTTACAAAAAAATTGCACACCAATTCACTGAGTGAAAAGAGCATGTACATTTGTACTGTGTGAATGGGGCAAAAAACAAACATTATTAGGCTTTTTTTTCTGTGGTGGATGAATGTTTCTCATTATTTAAAATGGAAAATACACCATTCCAGCCACTAGATGGAGATAAGTGTTCTAGCAATTCCAGAATTATTTCAGGAACTGCTATGCAGTGCAGTGGGTATCATCCATGGGGGCACTGTGCTCTGACCCACAGGGCACCCATGGATGAAACCATAGGTGTGCACAGCCTATTGCATTAGGGTGTGCACACCAAAGCTCAAACACACATGCGTGTATATATATATATATATATATATATATATATATATATATATATTTTTTTTTTACACACATTATATTGTCAAAAGTATTGGGACACCTGCCTTTACACGCACATGAACTTTATTGCCATGTCTTTATGGACCTTGCTTTGTGCACTGCTCCAAATAATTTGGTGGGAGGATTATGGTGTGTGGTTGTTTTTCAGGGGTTGGGCTTGACCCCTTAGTTAAAGTAAAGGGAACTCTTAGGGGTGTCAGCATACCAAGACATTTTGGACAAATTCATGCTCCCAACTTTGTGGAAACAGTTTGGGGATGGCCCCTTCCTGTTCCAACATGACTGTGCACCATGTGCAAAAAGAAAGGCGCATAAAGATATGGACTTGGCAGGGGTGGTGGAAAATTAACTTCAAGTGCAATTCACATTATTTTGGGATCGCAACGGCTTCCTTGCATGCAGAAGATGCAAAGCGTGCAGAGAAGTAGCACGACCTATAAGAGGAGTCGATAATTTCACCGTCCCATCAAACAACAGACAATTTGATATAAAACAGTTTATTACTTGTAATAGCCAATTTGTGGTTCACGCTTTAAAATGTCCATGTGGGCTCCTATATATAGGACGTACCAAAAGAATGGTGCGGGTACGAATAGCGGAACACATCCACGATATTAATATTGGCTTCAAAGACCACAACGTTTCGCTTCATTTCAAACTTAAGCACAATCAAGATGCCACTGGCCTCGAATTCTGGGGCATAGAACATCTAGAATCACATTGGAGAGGTTCCCACAGAGTCCGCAAACTATTCAAACGAGAAACCCGGTGGATATTTTTAACAGATGTTATGGTACCCAAAGGCCTGAATGTGGAACTTGATATTAACTGTTTTATAAGTGATACTTAGACCCCTCATTTTATCTCCTGTATATCTCTAAATTTTAATCTTCATTTATCCTTTTTTTAAAAGCAATTTTATCAGGTTTTAAGGGCTAATCTTAGACCATTGAGTTTTAAGAAATTTTTAATTTAGCACCAGCCTGCCTAGTTTATTCAATCCCAGCCTACCTAATTTCATCAAGTTTAAGGGTCAATCAAATGCCACAAATTTTTAAGAATGTCACTCTAGCTCCAGCCTGCCTATTACATCTAACCCCAGCCTACTGTCAGGGTCACCTGTGGCCAGGTGACAGATGCACACCGTAGGGGGACAGGAGTGCACCGCGAGGTAGTGAACCCTATGGCTGGCTTCTGTGGGTAGGAAACTGGGTGGTTGTGGAAAGCGGGACCAGAGGAGCACAACCGGGATCCCAATGGAAGCGAGAGCCAAGATTCCCCAGGGCGCGGAGTCTAAGACCCAGCTGGTCTTCTCCAGGGCCTCTAGTGGTGAGGATGTTACGCTGCAGGCTGGGACCAGGTCGCGGCCCCTGGAGTTTCCTAGCTCACGCCCCGTAGGATAAGGGGAAGCAGCGGCACACGATAGAGAGAACCGAATAACAAGCCGAAGGTCAGGGGCCACAAGCAGACAAGGATAACGAAGAACGAGCCGAAGGTCAAGGGTCACGAGCAGACAGGGATGGTCGGGGACAAGCCAATAACGTAACAGAGAGACAGACGTAGCACACGGCAGGCAGGAACCCAAACACACAATGCCTAACAAACACGTTGATCAGCAAAGCAGGCTTGCAGTGCACAGGTTAATATAGTGTTCAGTGATAGGGCCTGGGGTGGAGTCAGGCTGGGAGGAGATTATAAAGGAAGCCAGGTGAAGGAGGTCTGGTCTCTAGATGAACACATGAGGAGGAAGGTAAGATGGCAGACAGACATTAATGCATATCCATGACAGTACCCTCCCTCTTATGGGCCCTCCCCCGCCTGGACCCAGGCTTAAAGGGAAATCTCTGATGAAACCTTCTCAACAGATGAGGTGCAGCGACATCAGATGCAGCGATCCAAGACGCCTCCTCAGGACCAAAACCTCTCCAATGCACAAGGTACTGAAGAATGCCTCTGCAGAGCCGAGAATCCAGAACTTGTCTAACCTCGTACTTAAGATTATCCTCAGAGACTGAAAACGAGGTAGGGAGATGACAAGAAGATCTATTGAGGACCAAAGGCTCTCTAGGAATAAGCAAGGGCATGAGACGATCAACAGGAATCTGAGGAGGGTCCCCTAGACCCTTAAAGGGGAACTGGTCATCTTGCACAGGACCATCAGACTGGGCAGATGTCAGTGGAACCCTGAAGTCAGGTTGGTTAGAAGGTGACATGTCGCCGGAGTCAAGCTGAATAGCTGAAGGACAAGCAGAATGTCCCGAACAAGAAAAAGTGAGAGGCTCACTGGGCATGGGCTGGACTGGCATAACTAGTACAGAGGCAGAGTGAATAGCTGAGTCAGGTGTAGCGACTACCTGAATCGCATCGCAAGACGTAGCGACTGCAGGACTTGTAGACAAGCTAGCCTGGCTGTGCGTCCAAGGGTGGTTAGGGACAGAGAAATGTAAATGGTTATGCAACCTGGAATGAATGACCGGCTCAGATTCACAGGGGGCAACCTTGGGTAGGCAGGACGAGGAACAGGAGGGACCCCAAGCCAGGATCTGTCCAGTAGTCCAGTCCACATGAGGAGAATGGAGCTGTAACCATGGGAGACCCAAAATTATAGGCGTTGAGGCCTTGGGTAAGATAAGGAAGGATATCCACTCCTGGTGGAGTGTACCCACCGACATCTTAACAGGGAGGGTCTGGAAGCGGATAGGTCCCCCTGGGAGAACAGTACCATCAATCGCCAAGACCACCAATGGCGTGGTGAGGGGCAAAAGAGTAAGTCTCATGGACGATGCGATTTCCCAGTCCATGAAATTACCAGCGGCTCCGGAATCCAGATATGCTGAGACCGAATGAGAAGAAGCACCAACATGAAGGAACACAGAAAGCAGAAGACGAGAAGGGGAAGGTGATATTTCTGGGTCCAATACTCCACTTTCCAGATGAAGTGGACCCGGACGTTTTTCTGGACAAAGAGAGCAAGTGTCACGAAAATGACCTTTGCCCCCACAGTAAAGACACAGACCAAGAGTTCTGCGCCTAGCACGTTCCTCGGGGGATAGCCTGGTCCGACCCAGCTGCATGGGTTCCTCAGCTGGTAGGAGATGCTCTACGGGTCGAAGAGAGGGGAGCTCAGGCTGACTAAGAACCAAGGAGTGCTGGCGTTGCTTTTCTAAGGTCCTCTCCTGAAAGCGAATATCGATCTGGTTACACAAGGAGATAACGCCGGCCAGATCAGTGGGGATGGTTCTTCCTGCTAATTCATCCTTCACTCTATCAGACAGGCCATGCAAAAAGGTTGCGACTAAGGCCTCATTGTTCCAGCTCAACTCAGCCGACAGTATGCGGAAATGAAGGGCATACTGTCCCACAGAAGCAGACTCTTGGCGGAGACGTAAAAGGGTGCTGGCCGCTGAAGAGACACGAGCCGGTTCTTCGAAGATATTCCGAAAAAGTTTCAAGAAGCCAGACAGGCTAGAAACCACTGGATCATTCAGTTCCCACAGAGGGGCTGCCCAGGCTAAAGCTTCACCAGAGAGGAGGGAAATGATATAGGCTACCTTAGCCCGATCAGACAGGAAGTTTTGGGGCTGGAGCTCAAAATGAATTGTGCATTGACTAAGGAACCCCCTGCAAGCCTTGGAGTCCCCAGAGAAACGGGACGGAGCTGGCAGTTGTAGTGAGTGTGTGGCTGCGACTGGTGCAATAGGTGCAGCCGCTGGTTGTATTTGAGGTTGCGGATTCAGGGTTCCCAAGGAGGCCTGAAGCTGCTCAAAGCGAGAAGCCAGATCCTGGAGGAATCGCATCACCTGAGTCTGATTCGATTCCTGGGTTTCAAGTCTGCAAACTATGCCCTGCAACGGATCATCCACGGGTAACGGGATGTCAGCCGGGTTCATGGCTGATCAAACTGTCAGGGTCACCTGTGGCCAGGTGACAGATGCACACCGTAGGGGGACAGGAGTGCACCGCGAGGTAGTGAACCCTATGGCTGGCTTCTGTGGGTAGGAAACTGGGTGGTTGTGGAAAGCGGGACCAGAGGAGCACAACCGGGATCCCAACGGAAGCGAGAGCCAAGATTCCCCAGGGCGCGGAGTCTAAGACCCAGCTGGTCTTCTCCAGGGCCTCTAGTGGTGAGGATGTTACGCTGCAGGCTGGGACCAGGTCGCGGCCCCTGGAGTTTCCTAGCTCACGCCCCGTAGGATAAGGGGAAGCAGCGGCACACGATAGAGAGAACCGAATAACAAGCCGAAGGTCAGGGGCCACAAGCAGACAAGGATAACGAAGAACGAGCCGAAGGTCAAGGGTCACGAGCAGACAGGGATGGTCGGGGACAAGCCAATAACGTAACAGAGAGACAGACGTAGCACACGGCAGGCAGGAACCCAAACACACAATGCCTAACAAACACGTTGATCAGCAAAGCAGGCTTGCAGTGCACAGGTTAATATAGTGTTCAGTGATAGGGCCTGGGGTGGAGTCAGGCTGGGAGGAGATTATAAAGGAAGCCAGGTGAAGGAGGTCTGGTCTCTAGATGAACACATGAGGAGGAAGGTAAGATGGCAGACAGACATTAATGCATATCCATGACACCTACCTAATTCAGGAATCCCTTTTAGGCAATTTTCATCTAGATGATGTTTTGTGGGGTATTGTTTGGGTATATAGGTGGTGCTCTTGAGGTTCATTATTATGGTGACCACCATTATCATTAGTGTGATATGAAGAGATTGAATTAGATTTAGACGTATCAATTGTAAAACATGTCTACAATGATGTTTATCCAACTCTCCCATAGATCATGGTCTATTTACCAGCAATAGAGTTGAGAAAATGATAATTTTTCTACATTTGGGTTGACCGTGATTTTAACGTTTTTTACTTTTTAAACATTTCATCGTTTGACACGGATATTTGTTTACGCCATAATGTTTTTAAATTACCCTCATTGTGTGTGCTTCGGATTGAATTGAAATCCCAGACACCTTTATATTATCTCCTCTTGACAGTTGTAGTAAGTGTATGGACGTGTCCTATATGCTCACTGCCGGTTTAACACTTGCGCAGTGAGTACTGGGATCTGGTCCATCTGCACACTAAGTGCGTTCCAGCACTTCCGCCCTCAGTCTGGCAATGTTTATGTTCAAAAGCTGGGCTACTTGGACCGCGACGCACGCTCGTATGTGCGGCTGACGTCACGCAGGGGGCGGAGTGCTTCGCCATTTAAGACCGGTGTTTGACAGCGAGAGTCATGCCCTCAGACGAAGTCCAGAAGTGACGAAACGCGTCAGCACGTGACTCTCAACCCAATCACCGGAAGTGATATTAGTGCGCTCCACAGACCAGGAACCAGGAAGGACGCGAGGTCACTGTTAACCTAGACGGCGCGGCCGTCCATTTTCCTGATCTTAGCACACTGAGTCACGATTTACATTGCCTGTTTATTCATTGCTTTTGGTACGCACATATATGTAAGGGAGCACTGCGGGAAATTCATAATAACGTTTTTTAAAACGGTACTACCCTATGCAGCATTTTTTTTTGCCTTATATGTGACCGGACCTTATCCTAAGCAAGGTGTAATGGTGGAAAATGCAGCAACTGGGACGGATGTTGATTATTGGTTCATGCCCTTTTGAAACTTACCTTTGGTAAGTGCATCCCCGAAAGGGGATTTTTTTCCCCCCACGCGGTGAACATTTTGTGGTGAAAGGAATACTGTGCACCTAATGAAATTGCAGTCACATCCATCCCTATCTACACCACTGTCACTACCTATATTGAATATATATAAAGGACCTTCAAAATCTGTTTGATTGAAGCGCTGCTACAGCATTATTTTGGACCCTTGGCCTTGCTTGAGTTTTAATTTTACTGTTTTATCTATAATAGTAATAGTAACTAAAACATATAAAATATAAAAGTGTAACACTCCAAAAATATAAATATGCCAAATTGCTATAATGATGTGAACCTTCTAAAGTTGTTGCACTTGAAGTTACTTTGTATTGCAATTACAGTATCTGTAGAGGGGTTTCCACCATCCCTGCTATATTTCATTTACTTTGTCTTGTTTTCATTTTGAGGTGTATTATATGTGAAGTTACATATCACAGAGTATTTATATTGAAGTTTAAGATTTCCATACATTAGCGGGTTCCACCATTATTGTTAAGTTATTGATTAGTAAGTTAGCAATGCACTTTTTATCTGGTGTGGGAACGCGTAACAGTGCTTTTACTGAAACTTTTTTATTTTACCTCCTGTAGTTTATTGTAAATAGTAGTGTGGTGATTACCTATTATACTAAAGATTGGCATGTGGCATTATTAAACATCGACTGATGGGCACTGATAGGCAGCACTGATGGACACTAATTGACCGCACTGAAAGGCACTGATTGGCCCTGATTGGCACTAATAAGTGGCACTGATTGACAGCACCGATTGGCACCGATAGGAAGTACTGATTGGCACTGATAGGCTGCACTGATTGGCAACGTTGGTGAGCACTAATTGGCATCACTGATAGGTGGCACTAATAGGCAGCACTGATATGCGGCACTGATACGTAGCACTGATGGGCACTGATAGGCGGCACTGAGAGGGACAGATGGACCTTATTTGGCACTGATAGGTGGCACTGAATGGCACTGATAGGCAGCATTGATAGGCTGTACTGATGGGCACTGATGGGCCCTACTTGGCACTGATAGGTGGCTTTGATTGGCAGCACTGATGGGCACTGATAGGCTGCATTGATAGGCCCTGATTGGCATTGATAGGTGGCACTGATTGGCAGCACTGATTGACACTGATAGGCAGCACTGATGGGCACTGTTAGGTAGCACTGATTGGCACTGATTGGCAGCACTGATTGGCAATTATTGGCACTGGTGGGCGGCACTGATAATCAGTACTGATGGGCTCTGATTGGCAGAACATTTGGGCACTGATAGGCACTACTGAGGGGCACAGATTGGCAGCACTGATGGGCACTGGTTGGCAGCACTGATAGCCCACACTGATGGGCCTTGATTGGCACTAATAAGTGGCACTGATTGGCAGCACCGATGGGCACTGATAGGCTGCACTGATTGGCAGCACCGATTGGCAGCATTGATAGACATTAATGGGAAGCACTGATGGGTGGCACTGACTAGCAGCACTGATTGGCACTGATAGGCTACACTGATCGGCAGCACTGATGGGCACATATTGGCAATGATTGCCACTGGTGGGCACTATTAGGCAGCACTGATGGGCTCTGATTGGCAGCACTGATGGGCATTGATTGGCAGCACTCATGGACACTGACAGGGTAGAGGGTAAGTTTCACATGCAGTAGATAGTGAGGCTTGCAAGAGCGGCTCAGTGTGTGAAACTGTCAGGTAATGTAACTGCTTGCAGGAAGAGAGACCAGCTGTCACAACTGAACCGCAATGTTGGGGGTGGGCGGGACCGAACAGCTAATCAACACCAGCCAATGATTGGGCTGCCCAGGCACACCCGGCACACCTCGTGCACACGCCTATGGATGAAACAAAGCCACACCTGTCACTCTTTGGCTCCTGTAATGTTTGTACAGACACCGGCCCTCCCTCTCGGTTCTCTCCAGCGCTTCTGCTCAGTGTGCTCCAGTGCTGCCGGCAGAAATCTTACAGGGGAGGAGGTGAAGCTGCCGCTGACAAGTGCTGGGATGGGAGTGAATTGGAGGCTGGAGCTCATTGCCCGAGATATGAGATCAGACTGGGAGGGATACCAGCAGAGCAATTCCATTCTGCAGAATGTGTGCAGGATGGTAAGTTGGCAGGGTTTTGCAAGCTGCCAGGAGAGATTTATGTGCAGCGACTTGAGGAAGGAGGTTTAGATGGGGGGAAGGCAAAGGAGGGGGGTGAGAGCAATATCTGCAGGGGGTGAGAGGCCAGTTCTGGTGTGTCTGCAGCTAGCTTCAGTTTCTCAATGCATGCCAGTACCCAATGGCCTCTGCAGGAGCAATGAATTAGGGCTTTCAACCCATCTGCACTCCTCTCCTGCACATATCACATGCCTCCATACACTCCGCACTCCTCGTGAAAATGGGAAAGTAAGAAAAAACTGCGCTAAACCAAATTTTACAACAAAGCTGCTAGCACTCAAACAAACAAAGTATAAACAGATAAAGGAAAAATAGTGCAGCGCTTGGACTCAAGAGTTGCTGGAAGCAGCTCTGAAAAGTGAATAATAAACCACTCTAGGTTAGTGATGAATAAAATTCATAAATAGTCCATTCCAATGGATGTTTTCCCATATGAGATGACTTCCATGAGGACTAGGGAACGTGACACCTTGTAGGTTGAATAAGTGGATTCAAAAAAATCCAAACAACATATATGTGATAAAAGTGAATGTCTTGTTCATGGACAACACTGCCACAGCATAAATCGACCAGAAGACCTCAAAGTATCAGATGAGAGTTGACAATAGGGCACAAAAGGTAAGGTTGGATACTCTTACCGGACGTGGTGGACCCACCTGTCATATGACAGTGGGTCAAACGAGCTTGATGGTCACCGTGACCAAGAGTGAGGAGAACTCGATATCCAAGATACCTCAGACCGACTTCCACGGGATAGCAGATGACCAACTCACACGATGGAAATTCCTCCGGTCATACAGGCTCCAAATCCATCCAAGATAGACACAAGGGAAAAAAAAGAAAGAAAAACTCCAGATGGTGCAGGTCAATATAACCTGAACGGTTTATTGAATAGGTTTTGTCTTATATGAATACAGACAAAAAATAAAAAGTGATCACAAGATAAAACAATAAAAGCAATGTGGGGTGCAGCATAAGCAAGCCCTACGCGTTTCGACTACGGAAGTCTTCAACAGGGGCATAGTGCTGCACCCCCCACATTGCAAACATTAAATAGGGTCTGAAATGAATCTGACCCGACCAAAAAGGGGCGGAGTCAAAACCGAAAGTAATGGACTATTCCACAACACCAGACTGACATTAATGAAGGATATTACATGAACTAAAAAATCAATGCATTCAAATAGTATAAATAACAATAAAAAATCCTAATGGAAAAATATATGACATAAATCACATATAAATCTCATAACAAACCTCAAATTTGCCGCCATAAATCATAAACCAATCACATTAACGGCAGGTGAAACCATCTATACTGATAGTCTAAACATCCGGAAATTAATGTCCCCACCTAAGCTTACCGCCAGTAGGGGGCATCTGGATGTCCTGCTGTGATATATTGGCAGATACACAGTAGTTCATTCTCTTGCAGCAACATCTCTCAGATGTTGCTGCAATGTCGATTGGGGACACCATTGTAACATGGCGCCGCGGGCGTCCGGTGCGCGCCGTTCACGTGGGCATCACGCGCGCGCACCCGGATGCATTACTGTGGCGTGGTCAAATGGTGCGCGCCGCTCACATGAGCGTCGCGCGCACACCCAGGAGCAGCGTCATGACATAATCATGCGCGCACCCAGGGGCAACGTCATGACGTAATCACGTCAGGACGTCTCTTGTCTGTCCTCGCACACAGTAATGAAAGCACGTCATCTACCTGGGAGCAGCGGCATCTCGCTGCCATAAGACGTGCTTGCTCCATGGCAACACCGAACGCCACGGAGCAAGCGCCATCTAGTGGAAGGAAAACTAAATGGATATAAACAACGAATTAAGAAATTTATATGGATTCACTAATAGGCGTTTTATATCATATATAGCCCAAACAAAACGCCATATAGTGAACTCCATAGTGGATAACAATCCCTTCTAACAATGTATTAACTAAAAACTGATAACAAGGAGGAACTGAACTTCCTCCTCATACCACAACAAGACGTGGTGACCTGAACCTGAACAGAACACCACATCCTGTTACCCCATCAGCAACGGGATGTGCACAGTAAATGTTCCCTAAATTAATGCCGAATAGCGACACTAAAGGTATACTGAAATCCTTATGTAATAAAACAACCACACGTGCCACCTGAATAGGTGCGCACGGGTGATGGATTGGGACAAAGAAAAAACAGAACCATCCACCCACACTAAAAATGAGGGGGGAAGGACACACGAGCCCAGGTTACTCACGCCTGGTTGATGAAACAATTAATGTCCCATTCGATGTTCATACCATGGGGTGAGTAACACCTGAGCTCGTGTATCCAATAAGTCTCTAACCTAGAGACACCCCGCAGAGAGGAGTCCCCCCTCCAGTGGGGGACGAACCTGTCTATCACCTGAAATTGGGTGCCTCTAGGGTCCTTGGCATGATGTTCTAAATAGTGTCGCGAGACAGTGTGCTTATCACAACCTTTACGTATTTTGGCTAGATGTTCGTTAACCCGAATGGAAAAATTCCTAATCGTGCGCCCTACGTATTGAAGTTTGCATGGGCATGTTATTAGGTACACGACGAACCTGGTGACGCAGGTAGTAAATTGCTTCATAATATAACTGCGTCCCGTGACACTGGAACTGAACGTGTCCGTTCTACGTCTACCCAACACATTGACCATGCAAACCTTACATTTTCTACAGGGGTAGTAGCCATTGGCCTCTGGAAAAAAGGAAATCTTTTTGGGAGGGTTTATTGTGTTAGAAGCTATTTCTCCCTGAATAGAGCGGGCACCCCTGAAAATCACACCTGCCCGTTCAGGGAGAGAGGGTCCAAGTATTCTATCACTTAAAAGCACTTTCCAATGCCTATTCAAAATCTTTTTGATCTCATGATGTTGGGTAGAATAAGAGGTGAAAAAGGACCATTTAAATCTATCCTCTCTAACATTTCTCTGTTTGTCAATAAGGAGAGAAGACCTCTCGGTTTCCAATACAGAAGAAATATCCGTATCCAACCCAATGGATGAATAACCCCTGTTTAGGAATCTTTCTTTAAGAATTTTAGATTGGGCCATGAAGTCCTCCACATGGGTACAGTTCCTCCTGAGACGGAGGAACTGACCCCGTGGTATGGACTTCAACCATTGGTCGTGATGACAACTGTCAACAGGGATGTAACCATTTCTGTCTGTAGACTTGAAATAGGTTTTAAATTCAAGATGGTTATCAACAGTCATAATTTCCAAATCGAGGAAGTGTATGGACGAGGAACTGGCCTCATACGTTAGCACAATTCCCCGATCAATATCGTTAAGAACTCCCATAAAAATATCTAAGGATTCTCTCGTAGCCCTCCATAGGAGGAGGATGTCGTCTATGTATCTGGCCCACAGAACTAATTCAGGTCTGTTAAGGGCATAGACGACATCCTCCTCCCACTGGGCCATAAAGAGATTAGCAAGGCTGGGGGCGTATTTAGCCCCCATCGCTACACCCTTAATTTGGGAGAAGAATGTTCCCTGGAACCAGAAGTAATTATGCCCTGTGGCAAACTCTAATAGCTCCATGATAAAATTCCTCTGTATCAAGGACAGTGTTGAGTTTCTGGTCAGAAACAACTCCACTGCCTTGAGACCCAAATGGTGTGGAATACAGGTGTATAGTGCAGACACCTCTGCAGTCACTAAGATCAAATCTCCCTGATGGTGAACCTTCTCCAGTAAATTGATGGTGTCCTTGGTATCCCTCAAATAAGAGGGCACCAATTTCACCAGAGGCTGGAGAAAATGATCGATATACTTCCCAATTCGTGACGTAACTGAGTCGATCCCACTTACGATGGGACGCCCAGGGGGATCGACTGGGTTCTTGTGCACCTTTGGAAGGTAATAAATGACAGGAATACGAGGCGCCAAAGGGACCAAGTATTCCTGTTCTTTCTTATTAAGAATGTTCAGAGAGAAGCCTTCATTAATAATGTCTACTAGGGCTTTCTTATATTTTAAAGTAGGATCCCCTGGCAAAAGACTATAAGTGGCTCTATCCTCTAAGAGTCTATGCATCTCCTTGACATAGTTTTCCTTGTCAAGCACCACTATCCCCCCGCCTTTATCCGCCGGACGGATAATAAGGTTTTTATTGAGGCACAGGGTTTTCAAACCTGCCGCAATGGTTGGATCCTGATGGACTCTCTTCGCAGGTAGTCCATCTAAGTCCTTCAATACAAGAGTGTGAAACACATTAATGGATGGAGCTGACTGTGTTGGGGGGTTAAACAAGGAAGGGTTTGATAACCCTGAATGTATACTGGTGGAAGAACCACCAGACTGAATGGAAGAAGTGGATCCCAAAGGCACTATAGACATCCCATCATTGTTCTGGGCATCAACTATTGGGAGGGCTAAAAAGTGCCTCTGGATATTTAGTTTCCTAATGTACTTCTGGATATCTATGAATGTGGAAAACTTATTCAATTTCCGCGGAGGAACAAATTTCAGACCTTTGTCTAAAACTGATTGCTCTTGGGGAGTGAGAGCAACCGAACTTAAATTAAAAATACCTGCACCTAACTGACCCTTGGTCTTTTTGCGCTGGATGCGCCGCCCCCCTCTGGAGCCTCGTTTCTTCTTGGGCTCTTGGGGGTGTGGAAGGTGGGTTTGTAAAAACCCTGTTGTTGGGGTGGACCAAAATGATTGTAGTTATAATTATAGGAAGGTCTAGATTGTGGTTCATCACCCCACCCGGAGTGTGAGTATGAATCATAGTAAGGATCATATGAACCTTCACCCTGTAGTGGAGCATAGCGGTTCTGAGTGGGCACAGGTGTGCCCTGCATAAAGTTCCCATTGGAACCAGACCCGCTATCCCTCCAGGGTAAAGGAGTTCTTCCTGATGGACCAATAGGGTACATATGACCTCTGTCGCCTTGTCCATAACCTCTGCCTCATTGAAGATGACCTCTACCTCGAGGCATAGAGGGATGTTTACCTCGGCCAGGCTCATGATGAGTAAAGGCCGAGGTATTTTTAACATTCCTGGGTGTATGATTACCACCCTTATTGGTCTGGACTCCTCGTGGATTGGATGTAAGAGGAGGTTCATAAACCAGAGTCCTGTCTGTAATAACATCGACAGGCTCTGACAGATCCATATTCGAATTATTCTCTAGGGTATTGGCCTGATTGGCCAGTTTTATTTGCCAGCTAAAGACCAAATTACCCTTATAATCACCAGTGTCTCGATTATACTTCTTTTGTTTCTTACTCCTCTGGTCTTTTTCCTCTTTTTCAAGAAGGGTTTTCAAACCAGTGGAGAGGGATGCATACTCAGAGGTTCCATTGGAGGGAGAGAGTTTATCTCTGATATCCCTAATTTCTTTGTCCAAAATGGAAAGCCTGGCCTGCTTCCTCTCCACTAAAAAGCTGATCAGTTTCAAACCAGCCTCATTGAAGTATGTTGCCCAAAGGGCCAAATCTGACTCTCCTTGTTGGGGAGAGATATCCCACCTGAGGCCTCTAGGGACCATTTTCTCTTTGATATATTGCTCAAGAAACGCAATGTCCCATTGGAGATGTAACTCAGAGATCATTACGTTCTTGAGCCTAGCAAAGAGTCCACTGACTTCTGAGTCAGTGTTATGGATAGTAAATACTCCATGTGTATTAAAGGACCTTGAGGTCCTATATTCAAAGACATCCATATAAACACAGATGTGAAGGCAAGCAGCAATAAATAAATTGTCGTCAGAGTCTTCGAGTCCTCGAGTGTGACAGTGATAACCCCAATGCACCAAGGCCTGAGGTGTGCCTTGGCCTAGCTGGTCAGTATGCCTGAAAAGTGGGCATACCCTGAATGTAAGAATAAGGAAAATAGAATGAGTATGCATGAATCTGGGGGAACGGGTGGGTGGGAGCCCAGAAATGACGGCAACCCAGACCCGACAGGGGAGGAGGCTTAAGTAGCCCTCTCAGTCTCCTCCCACAAATACAGGCTGGCCTGCGGCCAGCCTTACCACTTGTCGTCAGAGTCTTCGAGTCCTCGAGTGTGACAGTGATAACCCTAATGCACCAAGGCCTGAGGTGTGCCTTGGCCTAGCTGGTCAGTATGCCTGAAAAGTGGGCAAAAAGAGACAACTGTAGGTGAAGAAGGGAAGGTAACGAACAGAGAAGTAGCACGTACCCGGACGGCAACAGTATCTGAACCCGGTCCCGTGCAAGAATGGAATAAGCCTGATGCCCGGCACAATCCAAACATGAGAATGACCTGCTAGCAAATGAGAGGATACGTGGGGGAAAGGAAGCAAAGGCTGGCCCGAGGAGCCTCTGCAACCGATGGGCGAGTAGATCGTAATACTCCAACCGGACATCAAAGATGTGCCTCCGGCCTACCCATACTAGGTATGGGGAAGAGAGGGAGAGGGCAAAAATTGACGACTGGCAGGAGTTGTAGGACTGGATACCTGGAGGATGGGTTGCCGGAGTAGGCGGAAAAGGCCAAGCGCCACGGCAATGAGCATCGTCAAGCATGGGAGAAACATGCCAGACACAGAACACTGGTTCCACCTGACTCAATCGGATCGTGCCACCGCCTGTGACCTGACAAGCAACTGAATCCTGAACCGAGAAAGGAAGGTCAGGCTCCATCCCGGGCAAGAAGTCTCATGGCATGATGCAGACATGCCTAGACAAAAGATCAGAGCCGCTAGCGGAACCCCAAACCCACCCCTGTGGCCGACAAGGGGCCGTGGCTCAGCACACACCCCAAGAAAGACTGTGAAACCCTAGGTGGTGACCAGGGCCTCAGCAACAGAACGATGATTTAGTAAAATGAAGACTGCTTCCTACCCAAGGGTGAACCCAGTGAAGAATGACATCCGCACCAATCAACTAGCCCTGGCAACGGGCAGGACTGATGGAAGCGAGTGCAAGCAATGTTTGATGAAGGCGAAGATGCCAGCGCAGCCCAACCTGAGAACACAAACCAGAGAAATGACAGACAACCAGACATGAGAACAACAACGAGCCTACCTAAGAAGAGAACATGCAGAAGTGACAAGACCACCGCGCGTACATGAACCTGATGACGGATGACCCCCCCCACCTTGTGTGAGTGGCGAGTGAGCCCGAGTAACCTGTAGCGCAGAGACAGGCAATTAACTGAACACTCAGGGCTGGTGTACCCACGGACCGTGGTGGGTGATCGTATAGGTGTAAGAATGAACGTGCATCGTATGACGTATGGTATACGGGCGAGAAGATTGTGGTCAACAATCATTAAAAACGAAACCTCAGCCCGTATGGATCTGTAGACGTGACAGATCCGGAAATGTGTGCCCTAACTAACCCAGGTACAAACATGGACGAAGATAACATGACACATAGTAACCAACAAAGAAGAGAACAGCTACCGGAGTATGCCGTGACTGGACCACAACACCCCTCTAGAACGCTAAGACTGAAACGTTGCAACGGAAATGCTGAGACTGAATGCTGAGGCGGAAATGCTACGACAGAAATCCTGGGGCAGCAAAACGCAATGACAGAAATCCTGGGGCAGCAAAACGCAACGACAGAAATCCTGGGGCAGCAAAACGCAACGACAGAAATCCTGGGGCAGCAAAACGCAACGACAGAAATCCTGGGGCAGCAAACGCAACGACAGAAATCCTGGGGCAGCAAAATGCAGCCAGAAATCCTGGGGCAGCAAAACGCAGCCAGAAATCCTATGAGCAAGCATCATACCCTGATGTGAAACGCGTTAGCCTTGCCCTGCATGAAGTGACAAGACCACCAGAAATCCTGGGGCAGCAAACGCAGCCAGAAATCCTATGAGTAAGCATCATCCCCTGATGTGAAAACGCGTTAGCCTTGCCCTGCATGAAGTGACAAGACCACCGCGCGTACATGAACCTGATGACCCCACCCTTGTGTGCGTGGCGAGTGAGCCAGAGTAACCTGTAGCGCAGAGACAGGTAATTACACTGAACACTCAGGGCTGGTGTACCCACGGACCGTGGTGGGTGATCGTATAGGTGTAATGAATGAAGGTGCATCGTATGACGTATGGTATACGGGCGAGAAGATTGTGGTCAACAATCATTTAACAACGAAACCTCAGCCCGTATGGATCTGTAGACGTGACAGATCCCAAAATGTGAGCCCTAACTAACCCAGGTACAAACGTGGGCGAAGATACAAAGATACATGGTAACCAACGAAGATAAGAACGGAAGAACGGCAGAAATGCCGGGGCAGAAATGCAATGACAGAAATGCCGGGGCAGAAACGCAATGACAGAAATGCTGGGGGCAGAAACGCAATGACAGAAATGCTGGGGGCAGAAACGCAATGACAGAAATGCTGGGGGCAGAAACGCAATGACAGAAATGCTGGGGGCAGAAACGCAATGACAGAAATGCTGGGGGCAGAAACGCAATGACAGAAATGCTGGGGGCAGAAACGCAATGACAGAAATGCTGGGGGCAGAAACGCAATGACAGAAATGCTGGGGGCAGAAACGCAATGACAGAAATGCTGGGGGCAGAAACGCAATGACAGAAATGCTGGGGGCAGAAACGCAATGACAGAAATGCTGGGGGCAGAAACGCAATGACCGAAATGCTGGGGGCAGAAACGCAATGACCGAAATGCTGGGGGCAGAAACGCAATGACCGAAATGCTGGGGGCAGAAATGCAATGACAGAAATGCTGGGGGCAGAAACGCAATGACAGAAATGCTGGGGGCAGAAATGCAATGACAGAAATGCTGGGGGCAGAAATGCAATGACAGAAATGCTGGGGGCAGAAATGCAATGACAGAAATGCTGGGGGCAGAAATGCAATGACAGAAATGCTGGGGGCAGAAATGCAATGACAGAAATGCTGGGGGCAGAAATGCAATGACAGAAATGCTGGGGGCAGAAATGCAATGACAGAAATGCTGGGGGCAGAAATGCAATGACAGAAATGCAATGACAGAAATGCTGGGGGCAGGAATGCAATGACAGAAATGCTGGGGGCAGAAATGCAATGACAGAAATGCTGGGGGCAGAAATGCAATGACAGAAATGCTGGGGGCAGAAATGCAATGACAGAAATGCCGGGGCAGAACTGTAATGACAGAAATGCTGGGGGCAGAAATGCAATGACAGAAATGCTGGGGGCAGAAATGCAATGACAGAAATGCAATGACAGAAATGCTGGGGGCAGAAATGCAATAACAGAAATGCTGGGGGCAGAAATGCAATAACAGAAATGCTGGGGGCAGAAATGCAATAACAGAAATGCTGGGGGCAGAAATGCAATAACAGAAATGCTGGGGGCAGAAACGCAATAACAGAAATGCTGGGGGCAGAAACTAAATGACAGAAATGCTGGGGGCAGAAATGCAATAACAGAAATGCTGGGGGCAGAAACGCAATGACAGAAATGCAGGGGTGGAAAGAAATAACAGAAAAGCTGGGGAAGAAAATGCTGGGGCAAAAGGCAACCCCCCCCCATGATACCCCACGTGAGTACCGGGAGGTGAGCAGGCGAGTGAGCGCCCCCCCCATGGAGCCAGGGTGAGAACCAGGAGGCCTGCGGGCGTCCCCTCCATGGTGCACGGCGTGGGTTCCAGGGAGGTGAACTTGACAAGGCAGAGAGACTGGAAACGCAGAGACTGGAAAACGCAGAGACTGAAAAACGCAGAGACTGGAAACGCAGAGACTGGAAACGCAGAGACTGGAAACGCAGAGACTGGAAACTGGAAACGCAGAGACTGGAAACGCAGAGACTGGAAACGCAGAGACTGGAAACGCAGAGACAGGATGTTATGACAAAATGCAGTATTGCAAGGAAAAACTACCAGCCACCTCCCCCCCATACTGCCAGCGAGATCCCTGAGAAACAGATGGACAACCCCTCCCACGCTGCCAGCGTGACCCCAGGAGATGACGGGTGGACAGCCTCACCACCCCCCCCCCCCCAAGCTGCCAACGTGACCCTGGGATGAGTGTGCACAACCCCCCCCCTCCTCCCCCTCATGACACCGGCGTGAGCCCAGGGGAGGTTTGAACTGACAGACAATCAGGCGGCCCTTCAGTAGAGCAAGGAGGAGTGATGGGCGGGTAGGTAGGTGGACGCTCCCCCCCCCCCTATTTGCAGACATGGATGTGGAGAGCCCCCCCCCACCCCAATGACCGAGACGGATGACCTGCTGAGCGAACGGCACTGCAGGATGCCGGCGAGTGCCTGGAGGAGTGGGTGAGTGGATGGACGCCCCCCCCCTTCAGCTAGAGGCCATGAAACAGACAGGGAGGAGGAGGGTGGCCCTGCAAGGATGCAAGCATGTGCCCGAAAGGAGTGAAGGAAGGAAGGACGGCCCCCCCTCCCCCCCCCATGCGGCAACATGCGCCCGGAGTAGTGAGAGGGCTCCCCCTCACTCTGTGTGAGCCTGGAAAGAAGATGGGGTGCACGAGCGGGCGGCGGCCCTGCAGCAACCGGCTTGAGGCCGGAAAAAAAATGTGGGTTGGAGGGGTCCCGCCCCTTTCCCGGATGAGCACTGAAAACACGTGGACAGGCCCCCTCTGCATGAGTTGTCAGCAGGGAAAGGATGGCTTGATGGGCAGGCGGTGTGAGCACCAGGAGACTGCTGCAGCCGGCCGCCGCTCTGCTAGCCCAGAAATGACGGCAACCCAGACCCGACAGGGGAGGAGGCTTAAGTAGCCCTCTCAGTCTCCTCCCACAAATACAGGCTGGCCTGCGGCCAGCCTTACCACTTGTCAAAACGTGAAAATGGGAAAGTAAGAAAAAACTGCGCTAAACCAAATTTTACAACAAAGCTGCTAGCACTCAAACAAACAAAGTATAAACAGATAAAGGAAAAATAGTGCAGCGCTTGGACTCAAGAGTTGCTGGAAGCAGCTCTGAAAAGTGAATAATAAACCACTCTAGGTTAGTGATGAATAAAATTCATAAATAGTCCATTCTAATGGATGTTTTCCCATATGAGATGACTTCCATGAGGACTAGGGAACGTGACACCTTGTAGGTTGAATAAGTGAATTCAAAAAAATCCAAACAACATATATGTGATAAAAGTGAATGTCTTGTTCATGGACAACACTGCCACAGCATAAATCGACCAGAAGACCTCAAAGTATCAGATGAGAGTTGACAATAGGGCACAAAAGGTAAGGTTGGATACTCTTACCGGACGTGGTGGACCCACCTGTCATATGACAGTGGGTCAAACGAGCTTGATGGTCACCGTGACCAAGAGTGAGGAGAACTCGATATCCAGGATACCTCAGACCGACTTCCACGGGATAGCAGATGACCAACTCACACGATGGAAATTCCTCCGGTCATACAGGCTCCAAATCCATCCAAGATAGACACAAGGGAAAAAAAAGAAAGAAAAACTCCAGATGGTGCAGGTCAATATAACCTGAACGGTTTATTGAATAGGTTTTGTCTTATATGAATACAGACAAAAAATAAAAAGTGATCACAAGATAAAACAATAAAAGCAATGTGGGGTGCAGCATAAGCAAGCCCTACACGTTTCGACTACGGAAGTCTTCAACAGGGGCATAGTGCTGCACCCCCCACATTGCAAACATTAAATAGGGTCTGAAATGAATCTGACCCGCCCAAAAAGGGGCGGAGTCAAAACCGAAAGTAATGGACTATTCCACAACACCAGACTGACATCAATGAAGGATATTACATGAACTAAAAAATCAATGCATTCAAATAGTATAAATAACAATAAAAAATCCTAATGGAAAAATATATGACATAAATCACATATAAATCTCATAACAAACCTCAAATTTGCCGCCATAAATCATAAACCAATCACATTAACGGCAGGTGAAACCATCTATACTGATAGTCTAAACCTCCGGAAATTAATGCCCCCACCTAAGCTTACCGCCAGTAGGGGGCATCTGGATGTCCTGCTGTGATATATTGGCAGATACACAGTAGTTCATTCTCTTGCAGCAACATCTCTCAGATGTTGCTGCAATGTCGATTGGGGACACCATTGTAACATGGCGCCGCGGGCGTCCGGTGCGCGCCGTTCACGTGGGCATCACGCGCGCGCACCCGGATGCATTACTGTGGCGTGGTCAAATGGTGCGCGCCGCTCACATGAGCGTCGCGCGCACACCCAGGAGCAGCGTCATGACATAATCATGCGCGCACCCAGGGGCAACGTCATGACGTAATCACGTCAGGACGTCTCTTGTCTGTCCTCGCACACAGTAATGAAAGCACGTCATCTACCTGGGAGCAGCGGCATCTCGTTGCCATAAGACGTGCTTGCTCCATGGCAACACCGAACGCCACGGAGCAAGCGCCATCTAGTGGAAGGAAAACTAAATGGATATAAACAACGAATTAAGAAATTTATATGGATTCACTAATAGGCGTTTTATATCATATATAGCCCAAAAAAAACGCCATATAGTGAACTCCATAGTGGATAACAATCCCTTCTAACAATGTATTAACTAAAAACTGATAACAAGGAGGAACTGAACTTCCTCCTCATACCACAACAAGACGTGGTGACCTGAACCTGAACAGAACACCACATCCTGTTACCCCATCAGCAACGGGATGTGCACAGTAAATGTTCCCTAAATTAATGCCGAATAGCGACACTAAAGGTATACTGAAATCCTTATGTAATAAAACAACCACACGTGCCACCTGAATAGGTGCGCACGGGTGATGGATTGGGACAAAGAAAAAACAGAACCATCCACCCACACTAAAAATGAGGGGGGAAGGACACACGAGCCCAGGTTACTCACGCCCGGTTGATGAAACAATTAATGTCCCATTCGATGTTCATACCATGGGGTGAGTAACACCTGAGCTCGTGTATCCAATAAGTCTCTAACCTAGAGACACCCCGCAGAGAGGAGTCCCCCCTCCAGTGGGGGACGAACCTGTCTATCACCTGAAATTGAGTGCCTCTAGGGTCCTTGGCATGATGTTCTAAATAGTGTCGCGAGACAGTGTGCTTATCACAACCTTTACGTATTTTGGCTAGATGTTCGTTAACCCGAATGGAAAAATTCCTAATCGTGCGCCCTACGTATTGAAGTTTGCATGGGCATGTTATTAGGTACACGACGAACCTGGTGACGCAGGTAGTAAATTGCTTCATAATATAACTGCGTCCCGTGACACTGGAACTGAACGTGTCCGTTCTACGTCTACCCAACACATTGACCATGCAAACCTTACATTTTCTACAGGGGTAGTAGCCATTGGCCTCTGGAAAAAAGGAAATCTTTTTGGGAGGGTCTATTGTGTTAGGAGCTATTTCTCCCTGAATAGAGCGGGCACCCCTGAAAATCACACCTGCCCGTTCAGGGAGAGAGGGTCCAAGTATTCTATCACTTAAAAGCACTTTCCAATGCCTATTCAAAATCTTTTTGATTTCATGATGTTGGGTAGAATAAGAGGTGAAAAAGGACCATTTAAATCTATCCTCTCTAACATTTCTCTGTTTGTCAATAAGGAGAGAAGACCTCTCGGTTTCCAATACAGAAGAAATATCCATATCCAACCCAATGGATGAATAACCCCTGTTTTTTTTTTGGGCTATATATGATATAAAACGCCTATTAGTGAATCCATATAAATTTCTTAATTCGTTGTTTATATCCATTTAGTTTTCCTTCCACTAGATGGCGCTTGCTCCGTGGCGTTCGGTGTTGCCATGGAGCAAGCACGTCTTATGGCAGCGAGATGCCGCTGCTCCCAGGTAGATGACGTGCTTTCATTACTGTGTGCGAGGACAGACAAGAGACGTCCTGACGTGATTACGTCATGACGTTGCCCCTGGGTGCGCGCATGATTATGTCATGACGCTGCTCCTGGGTGTGCGCGCGACGCTCATGTGAGCGGCGCGCACCATTTGACCACGCCACAGTAATGCATCCGGGTGCGCGCGCGTGATGCCCACGTGAACGGCGCGCACCGGACGCCCGCGGCGCCATGTTACAATGGTGTCCCCAATCGACATTGCAGCAACATCTGAGAGATGTTGCTGCAAGAGAATGAACTACTGTGTATCTGCCAATATATCACAGCAGGACATCCAGATGCCCCCTACTGGCGGTAAGCTTAGGTGGGGACATTCATTTCCGGATGTTTAGACTATCAGTATAGATGGTTTCACCTGCCGTTAATGTGATTGGTTTATGATTTATGGCGGCAAATTTGAGGTTTGTTATGAGATTTATATGTGATTTATGTCATATATTTTTCCATTAGGATTTTTTATTGTTATTTATACTATTTGAATGCATTGATTTTTTAGTTCATGTAATATCCTTCATTGATGTCAGTCTGGTGTTGTGGAATAGTCCATTACTTTCGGTTTTGACTCCGCCCCTTTTTGGGCGGGTCAGATTCATTTCAGACCATATTTAATGTTTGCAATGTGGGGGGTGCAGCACTATGCCCCTGTTGAAGACTTCCGTAGTCGAAACGCGTAGGGCTTGCTTATGCTGCACCCCACATTGCTTTTATTGTTTTATCTTGTGATCACTTTTTATTTTTTGTCTGTATTCATATAAGACAAAACCTATTCAATAAACCGTTCAGGTTATATTGACCTGCACCATCTGGAGTTTTTCTTTCTTTTTTTTCCCTTGTGTCTATCTTGGATGGATTTGGAGCCTGTATGACCGGAGGAATTTCCATCGCGTGAGTTGGTCATCTGCTATCCCGTGGAAGTCGGTCTGAGGTATCCTGGATATCGAGTTCTCCTCACTCTTGGTCACGGTGACCATCAAGCTCGTTTGACCCACTGTTATATGACAGGTGGGTCCACCACGTCCGGTAAGAGTATCCAACCTTACCTTTTGTGCCCTATTGTCAACTCTCATCTGATACTTTGAGGTCTTCTGGTCGATTTATGCTGTGGCAGTGTTGTCCATGAACAAGACATTCACTTTTATCACATATATGTTGTTTGGATTTTTTTGAATTCACTTATTCAACCTACAAGGTGTCACGTTCCCTAGTCCTCATGGAAGTCATCTCATATGGGAAAACATCCATTGGAATGGACTATTTATGAATTTTATTCATCACTAACCTAGAGTGGTTTATTATTCACTTTTCAGAGCTGCTTCCAGCAACTCTTGAGTCCAAGCGCTGCACTATTTTTCCTTTATCTGTTTATACTTTGTTTGTTTGAGTGCTAGCAGCTTTGTTGTAAAATTTGGTTTAGCGCAGTTTTTTCTTACTTTCCCATTTTCACGTTTTGACAATTTATTTATTGCTGCTTGCCTTCACATCTGTGTTTATATGGATGTCTTTGAATATAGGACCTCAAGGTCCTTTAATACACATGGAGTATTTACTATCCATAACACTGACTCAGAAGTCAGTGGACTCTTTGCTAGGCTCAAGAACGTAATGATCTCTGAGTTACATCTCCAATGGGACATTGCGTTTCTTGAGCAATATATCAAAGAGAAAATGGTCCCTAGAGGCCTCAGGTGGGATATCTCTCCCCAACAAGGAGAGTCAGATTTGGCCCTTTGGGCAACATACTTCAATGAGGCTGGTTTGAAACTGATCAGCTTTTTAGTGGAGAGGAAGCAGGCCAGGCTTTCCATTTTGGACAAAGAAATTAGGGATATCAGAGATAAACTCTCTCCCTCCAATGGAACCTCTGAGTATGCATCCCTCTCCACTGGTTTGAAAACCCTTCTTGAAAAAGAGGAAAAAGACCAGAGGAGTAAGAAACAAAAGAAGTATAATCGAGACACTGGTGATTATAAGGGTAATTTGGTCTTTAGCTGGCAAAAAAAAACTGGCCAATCAGGCCAATACCCTAGAGAATAATTTGAATATGGATCTGTCAGAGCCTGTCGATGTTATTACAGACAGGACTCTGGTTTATGAACCTCCTCTTACATCCAATCCACGAGGAGTCCAGACCAATAAGGGTGGTAATCATACACCCAGGAATGTTAAAAATACCTCGGCCTTTACTCATCATGAGCCTGGCCGAGGTAAACATCCCTCTATGCCTCGAGGTAGAGGTCATCTTCAACGAGGCAGAGGTTATGGACAAGGCGACAGAGGTCATATGTACCCTAGTGGTCCATCAGGAAGAACTCCTTTACCCTGGAGGGATAGCGGGTCTGGTTCCAATGGGAACTTTATGCAGGGCACACCTGTGCCCACTCAGAACCGCTATGCTCCACTACAGGGTGAAGGTTCATATGATCCTTACTATGATTCATACTCACACTCCGGGTGGGGTGATGAACCACAATCTAGACCTTCCTATAATTATAACTACAATCATTTTGGTCCACCCCAACAACAGGGTTTTTACAAACCCACCTTCCACACCCCCAAGAGCCCAAGAAGAAACGAGGCTCCAGAGGGGGGCGGCGCATCCAGCGCAAAAAGACCAAGGGTCAGTTAGGTGCAGGTATTTTTAATTTAAGTTCGGTTGCTCTCACTCCCCAAGAGCAATCAGTTTTAGACAAAGGTCTGAAATTTGTTCCTCCGCGGAAATTGAATAAGTTTTCCACATTCATAGATATCCAGAAGTACATTAGGAAACAAAATATCCAGAGGCACTTTTTAGCCCTTCCAATAGTTGATGCCCGGAACAATGATGGGATGTCTATAGTGCCTTTGGGATCCACTTCTTCCATTCAGTCTGGTGGTTCTTCCACCAGTATACATTCAGGGTTATCAAACCCTTCCTTGTTTAACCCCCCAACACAGTCAGCTCCATCCATTAATGTGTTTCGCACTCTTGTATTGAAGGACTTAGATGGACTACCTGCGAAGAGAGTCCATCAGGATCCAACCATTGCGGCAGGTTTGAAAACCCTGTGCCTCAATAAAAACCTTATTATCCGTCCGGCGGATAAAGGCGGGGGGATAGTGGTGCTTGACAAGGAAAACTATGTCAAGGAGATGCATAGACTCTTAGAGGATAGAGCCACTTATAGTCTTTTGCCAGGGGATCCTACTTTAAAATATAAGAAAGCCCTAGTAGACATTATTAATGAAGGCTTCTCTCTGAACATTCTTAATAAGAAAGAACAGGAATACTTGGTCCCTTTGGCGCCTCGTATTCCTGTCATTTATTACCTTCCAAAGGTGCACAAGAACCCAGTCGATCCCCCTGGGCGTCCCATCGTAAGTGGGATCGACTCAGTTACGTCACGAATTGGGAAGTATATCGATCATTTTCTCCAGCCTCTGGTGAAATTGGTGCCCTCTTATTTGAGGGATACCAAGGACACCATCAATTTACTGGAGAAGGTTCACCATCAGGGAGATTTGATCTTAGTGACTGCAGACGTGTCTGCACTATACACCTGTATTCCACACCATTTGGGTCTCGAGGCAGTGGAGTTGTTTCTGACCAAAAACTCAACACTGTCCTTGATACAGAGGAATTTTATCATGGAGCTATTAGAGTTTGCCACACGGCATAATTACTTCTGGTTCCAGGGAACATTCTTCTCCCAAATTAAGGGTGTAGCGATGGGGGCTAAATACGCCCCCAGCCTTGCTAATCTCTTTATGGCCCAGTGGGAGGAGGATGTCGTCTATGCCCTTAACAGACCTGAATTAGTTCTGTGGGCCAGATACATAGACGACATCCTCCTCCTATGGAGGGGTACGAGAGAATCCTTAGATATTTTTATGGGAGTTCTTAACGATAATGATCGGGGAATTGTGCTAACGTATGAGGCCAGTTCCTCGTCCATACACTTCCTCGATTTGGAAATTATGACTGTTGATAACCATCTTGAATTTAAAACCTATTTCAAGTCTACGGACAGAAATGGTTACATCCCTGTTGACAGTTGTCATCACGACCAATGGTTGAAGTCCATACCACGGGGTCAGTTCCTCCGTCTCAGGAGGAACTGTACCCATGTGGAGGACTTCATGGCCCAATCTAAAATTCTTAAAGAAAGATTCCTAAATAGGGGTTATTCATCCATTGGGTTGGATACGGATATTTCTTCTGTATTGGAAACCGAGAGGTCTTCTCTCCTTATTGACAAACAGAGAAATGTTAGAGAGGATAGATTTAAATGGTCCTTTTTCACCTCTTATTCTACCCAACATCATGAAATCATAAAGATTTTGAATAGGCATTGGAAAGTGCTTTTAAGTGATAGAATACTTGGACCCTCTCTCCCTGAACGGGCAGGTGTGATTTTCAGGGGTGCCCGCTCTATTCAGGGAGAAATAGCTCCTAACACAATAGACCCTCCCAAAAAGATTTCCTTTTTTCCAGAGGCCAATGGCTACTACCCCTGTAGAAAATGTAAGGTTTGCATGGTCAATGTGTTGGGTAGACGTAGAACGGACACGTTCAGTTCCAGTGTCACGGGACGCAGTTATATTATGAAGCAATTTACTACCTGCGTCACCAGGTTCGTCGTGTACCTAATAACATGCCCATGCAAACTTCAATACGTAGGGCGCACGATTAGGAATTTTTCCATTCGGGTTAACGAACATCTAGCCAAAATACGTAAAGGTTGTGATAAGCACACTGTCTCGCGACACTATTTAGAACATCATGCCAAGGACCCTAGAGGCACCCAATTTCAGGTGATAGACAGGTTCGTCCCCCACTGGAGGGGGGACTCCTCTCTGCGGGGTGTCTCTAGGTTAGAGACCTATTGGATACACGAGCTCAGGTGTTACTCACCCCATGGTATGAACATCGAATGGGACATTAATTGTTTCATCAACCGGGCGTGAGTAACCTGGGCTCGTGTGTCCTTCCCCCCTCATTTTTAGTGTGGGTGGATGGTTCTGTTTTTTCTTTGTCCCAATCCATCACCCGTGCGTACCTATTCAAGTGGCACGTGTGGTTGTTTTATTACATAAGGATTTCAGTATACCTTTAGTGTCGCTATTCGGCATTAATTTAGGGAACATTTACTGTGCACATCCCGTTGCTGATGGGGTAACAGGATGTGGTGTTCTGTTCAGGTTCAGGTCACCACGTCTTGTTGTGGTATGAGGAGGAAGTTCAGTTCCTCCTTGTTATCAGTTTTTAGTTAATACATTGTTAGAAGGGATTGTTATCCACTATGGAGTTCACTATATGGCGTTTTTTTTGGGCTATATATGATATAAAACGCCTATTAGTGAATCCATATAAATTTCTTAATTCGTTGTTTATATCCATTTAGTTTTCCTTCCACTAGATGGCGCTTGCTCCGTGGCGTTCGGTGTTGCCATGGAGCAAGCACGTCTTATGGCAACGAGATGCCGCTGCTCCCAGGTAGATGACGTGCTTTCATTACTGTGTGCGAGGACAGACAAGAGACGTCCTGACGTGATTACGTCATGACGTTGCCCCTGGGTGCGCGCATGATTATGTCATGACGCTGCTCCTGGGTGTGCGCGCGACGCTCATGTGAGCGGCGCGCACCATTTGACCACGCCACAGTAATGCATCCGGGTGCGCGCGCGTGATGCCCACGTGAACGGCGCGCACCGGACGCCCGCGGCGCCATGTTACAATGGTGTCCCCAATCGACATTGCAGCAACATCTGAGAGATGTTGCTGCAAGAGAATGAACTACTGTGTATCTGCCAATATATCACAGCAGGACATCCAGATGCCCCCTACTGGCGGTAAGCTTAGGTGGGGACATTAATTTCCGGAGGTTTAGACTATCAGTATAGATGGTTTCACCTGCCGTTAATGTGATTGGTTTATGATTTATGGCGGCAAATTTGAGGTTTGTTATGAGATTTATATGTGATTTATGTCATATATTTTTCCATTAGGATTTTTTATTGTTATTTATACTATTTGAATGCATTGATTTTTTAGTTCATGTAATATCCTTCATTGATGTCAGTCTGGTGTTGTGGAATAGTCCATTACTTTCGGTTTTGACTCTGCCCCTTTTTGGGTGGGTCAGATTCATTTCAGACCCTATTTAATGTTTGCAATGTGGGGGGTGCAGCACTATGCCCCTGTTGAAGACTTCCGTAGTCGAAACGCGTAGGGCTTGCTTATGCTGCACCCCACATTGCTTTTATTGTTTTATCTTGTGATCACTTTTTATTTTTTGTCTGTATTCATATAAGACAAAACCTATTCAATAAACCGTTCAGGTTATATTGACCTGCACCATCTGGAGTTTTTCTTTCTTTTTTTTCCCTTGTGTCTATCTTGGATGGATTTGGAGCCTGTATGACCGGAGGAATTTCCATTGTGTGAGTTGGTCATCTGCTCTCCCGTGGAAGTCGGTCTGAGGTATCCTGGATATCGAGTTCTCCTCACTCTTGGTCACGGTGACCATCAAGCTCGTTTGACCCACTGTCATATGACAGGTGGGTCCACCACGTCCGGTAAGAGTATCCAACCTTACCTTTTGTGCCCTATTGTCAACTCTCATCTGATACTTTGAGGTCTTCTGGTCGATTTATGCTGTGGCAGTGTTGTCCATGAACAAGACATTCACTTTTATCACATATATGTTGTTTGGATTTTTTTGAATTCACTTATTCAACCTACAAGGTGTCACGTTCCCTAGTCCTCATGGAAGTCATCTCATATGGGAAAACATCCATTGGAATGGACTATTTATGAATTTTATTCATCACTAACCTAGAGTGGTTTATTATTCACTTTTCAGAGCTGCTTCCAGCAACTCTTGAGTCCAAGCGCTGCACTATTTTTCCTTTACTCCGCACTCCTCTCCTGCAGATACCACCCACCACCATGCACTCCGCACCAGTGGCGGTTGGTACTCAATAATTCAGGAGGGGGGGTAAAACCAACCCCTGGGGAAAATAAATGCAAGGAATGCGCCCGCCACGAGGTGGACAGCCTCCTTTCCTGTCCGGGTTGACACTCCGATCTCCCTTCCCTCCCCTGTCCAAGCCGGGGAGTGCCAGATGGCTGAGCCACTGTGGGTGAGCCATCCATGGTCACAGTGACTGCTGGTGAGTTGGTAGGTCTTCTCCTCCAGCATGCTCTCCTCTCTCCTCCTCTCCCCTCCTCCTAGGCATCCAATAGGATCACCTGGTGTTTTGGCCAATCAGGAAATGGTTCTCATCACCCGCTTCCTGATTGGCGAGGAGGCGATTCAGTGTGAAAATAGCGAACATTTATTCGCTATTGTCACACAACTGGGTGGGCTCAGAGCGCAGTGCTCTGCATCCCTCTCCTGCACGTAGAGCAGGGCTCTGCATCTCTCTCCTGCACACACCACCCATCATCATACACTAATCTATCAATTTATAATGAAATGGGCTTTTGTTTTTAACCTAAAAAAAATAAAATATATATATATATATATATATATATATATATATAGTCATAGCCAAAATTGTTGGCAGCACAGAAATTTTTTCAGAAAATCCAGTATTTCTCACAGAAAAGTATTGCAGTAACACATGTTTTGCTATACACATGTGTATTCCCTTTGTGTGTGTAGCACTACCCCCCCAGGAGCTGCTGGTTTTGTTTTGGGTCTTACCATTACCTGTCTGTTCCACCGTTTCCGTCATGGGGGTCCCATTGGAGAGTTGTTCACAGATGTCAGCACCAACACATAGTCTCTTTTTCCAATGCAAAATATAAAAAAGGAGAGAGTGACCTCGTAACGCCCAAGCCAAATGTATCATACACATGCCTCCATCCCCATGTATATATGTAGTAAAGGGAAAAAATAAGGGTTTTGGGACTTTGAATGAGGCATGTGTATGTAACATAATGAGTGGAATGGAACCTATTTTTTCGGGTCATGCATTGTGATTCCCTGTACAGGGCAGCACAAGATCCCGGAACAAACAAACTCCAATTAAACATTTGATCAATTTAAGGTTCATGAATACACATAGTACCCAATATAACATAGATTGTGTCATATAAAAATGCATGACACACAGTTTCAAAAATATAAATAAAATAAATTAGAAATGAACATGATCAAGTTGACATATTTAATATACATAATTGATATAAAAAAGAACAGATAATAAATAAAATAAAATATGTATACAGATCCAATAATGTACAATCATCATAGAAAAATGAATGAAATCATACAATAAAGTTCAAAATGTTTAATTGGAGTTTGTTTGTTCCGGGATCTTGTGCTGCCCTGTACAGGGAATCACAACACATGACCCAAAAAAATAGGTTCCATTCCACTCATTTATGTTACATACACATGCCTCATTCAAAGTCCCAAAACCCTTCTTTTTTCCCTTTACTACTCTTTTTCCAATGGTTTTATTCAAAGTCAGATAGAGGAATAGAGGGTTAGGGGAGATTCAGACACCTTGTATTTGCGGATCACTGGTACTTCTCTAATCCAGAGGACAAACAGTTTCCACACTGGATATAGCAACCACGAATAGGCCTCTCTCACTGACCTAGCAGCCGGTGCAGTGCTCGGTCATAGTCTCTGCCACAGACTTGAAGAATACCTTAGACAATCCTCTGCCACAGGATTGTATAACAAAGGACTTTCTGTAAAGTCAAAGTACAGTCACACAGTACCAGTTTCTTTCAGCCGATCCGGCAATACTGTGATGTAGATGGGTCACGATGCATCCTACAATTGAGTCTCCAGGCCCTTCCTGAGATACCAGCCCTTTTGGCTCGGTCCTCTCCGAGAAAAGTCCTCCCCTGGTTTCCGCCTGCGACACAAGCCATACATAGATGGTGTACAGAACGCCCCCTTTCCCCTGAAATGTCATTTCCTGCTTGTGTGATGGGCTCATTAATTTTTCTAAAAATCTGCACTAAGATACAAATCAGATTTTGGGGATCCTTGCAAAAGCAAAACAAAAAAAAAGTGATAAAAATAGTGGTAAAATTGCTGATATTATAGAAGTAGTGTGGACTGGGGACTATTGGTTGGGAATAGGGTTGAGCGAACCCGAACTGTAAAGTTCGGGTTCGTACCGGACTTTTGGGTTTTTGGTACCCGGACCCGAACCCGAACAATTTACTGTATGTTCGGGTTCGAGTTCGGTGTTCGGCAATGTAATGGCGCATTTTAAAAAGCTGCAGGGCAGCCAATCAACATTTGTTTAACTCGTGTGCCCTTAGAAGCCATCACAGCCATGCCTACTAATGGCATGGATGTGATTGGCCAGTGCAGCATGTGACCCAGCCTCTATATAAGCTAGGGGCACGTAGCACAGCAAATCACTCTGCTTTAGATAGTGTAGGGAAAGGTTCCTGCTGCTGCTTTGAGGGAGAGAATTAGATAGGAGTCCTGATTCAGAAATCAAATTTCTCAGGGTACTACCTTGATTTTGTTGTGTGGATGCAGTGCACAATCTTTTTACCCTGCCCTGAGCCCAGAGGCGTTGCTAGGGGGGTGCGGGGGGTGCGGCCCGCCCCCGGGTGACACCCGCTACAGGGGTGACACCCTCCCGATGGTGAGAATTTATTTTTTTTCATTTATTTTTTTTTTTTCATTATTTTTTTTTTTTTCATTATTTTTTCCGCGGTCAGTGTCCCCAAGTTGGCGGGGTGAGCGGGCTGGTAAAGGATAGACATCTTCCTTTTACTGCGCTGCGGTGTAGAGGAGGTGGAGGCGGAGCTGCAGGGCTGGCCGCTGCTGAACCCGCCAGGAGGTAGGGGGCGGGGCGGACTGAGCGGGGGGGCAGGGAAGGCTAAAAATGCCGCTTGCTCTGAAGACAGTTGTCAGCCGTGACACCCGCCGGCCGCCGGTACACTGTCTGCAGCAGAGCGAGTATGATGTGAGTGAACCGACCGCCTGACCGATGCATTCACTTCCCTGTCAGGCAGAGTGACCTCCGCCCGACAGGAGCTTCCTAGTCCCGCCCGGCGTGATGTCATTCAAAATGGGAGGCCGGAAGAAAGAGGTGAACAGACAGAGAGCTGCTGTGAAGACCTGCGAGGAGCCAGTGAAGCCCCGTGCAAAAGTGCAAGTAAGTTTGCAGAAGCTGAAAAGGCAGTGTTGTCACAGTGGCTTAGCTGTGTCAACCTGCCTGAAGTATTTAACTCTTTGGGGGGGGGGGGATTTACATTGGTATTTGTATTATGCAGCATGGAGGGGGTTATTGCATTACTATACATTAGTGACCACTGGCGGTTAATTAACCCCCTTGTGCTGCATTTGTGGTACCGGTATCAGAGTTAATTAACCCCTATATGGTGCAGCATCAAAGGGTTCACAAACTCTGATACCGGTGCCACTCATGCAGCACAAAGGGGTTATTTACTGCCACTGGTCACTAATGCATCAGTGGTCAGTGGTGTATTTGATACTACCCACCTATATACACTTCACACCCCTCTCATGTACATACTACCCCCCACCATACACTCCGCACCCCTCTCATGTACATACTACCCCCCACCATACACTCCGCACCCCTCTCATGTACATACTACCCCCCACCATACACTCCGCACCCCTCTCATGTACATACTACCCCCCACCATACACTCTGCACCCGTCTCATGTACATACTACCCCCACCATACACTCCGCACCCCTCTCATGTACATACTACACCCCACCATACACTCCGCACCCCTCTCATGTACATACTACCCCCCACCATACACTCCGCACCCCTCTCATGTACATACTACCCCCCACCATACACTCCGCACCCCTCTCATGTACATACTACCCACCTATATACACTCTGCACCCCTCTCATGTTCATACTACCCCCCACCATACACTCCACAACCCTCTCATGTACATACTACCCCCCACCATACACTCGACACCCCTCTCATGTACATACTTCCCACCTATATACACTCTGCACCCCTCTCATGTACATATTACCCACCTATATACACTCTGCACCCCTCTCATGTACATACTACCCCCCACCATACACTCCACACCCCTCTCATGTACATACTACCTCCCACCATACACTCTGCACCCCTCTCATGTACATACTACCCCCCACCATACACTCCACACCGCTCTCATGTACATACTACCCCCCACCATACACTCTGCACCCCTCTCATGTACATACTACCCGCCGTCTTACCCTCCACTTTCCTCTCCTACTTAAGTTTACCGCCATTGTACAGTAGGGGCCCCCCATACTAGGGAGAGGGTGACCCGTGCCATACAGAAATATTTGTATGTGTGGCTAAATTATGCTACGTATTGGGCATGGCTTTTTAGTTTGATTAAAAATTGTAGTCTTTTTTTTTTACAATCTTTTTATTAATTTTTTAAAATTTTTTGGTTTCTTTGGTGAGATATCAGGGGTCTAAACAAACCCCTGAAGTCTCACTTTTGAGACAGAGAAAGAAAATGAGGAAACGCATTCCCCAGTTCCTTTCTCTGTAGCCTCAGCTGCACTGCAGATGAATGAACAGGAGACAGAAGCTCCTGTTAATTCATAAACTAAAGCTTAATAAACACAAATCAGTTCCAATCACTCACTGTGTTCTTTTAGAAAAGGTAGGCGCCGTTTTACGGCCTCCATCCTGCAGATCCCCCACAGCTGGCACAGCAGTCAGCGGGAGGGCAGAGATGGGTAGTCGGCAGTGCTGTAGGGGGGGCACACTGTTATTTTTTATCTCTTTAATTGTTTTTCCCATTATGGACGTGAGTGGGGCCTCATGTCTAAGATTTGCCTAAGGCCTCACAAAGCCTAGAGCCGCCTCTGGACACATTCATTAACTTCACCCCGCGCAGCCCGCTGGGCTGGAAGTTGCCTGGAACAACACCTCCAGCGCCGCGGCCACGCCTGGTGTGTGTCCTCCGGCTCCTTATTCTTCCTAAGTTCCTCCTCCCTACCATACAGAGCTGGCGAATGACTCAGCCTGTCACATCATCACACTGCACTGTGATGATGTGACGACACGTCAATACAGCACACACACAACTTTCTCCGCCCGGGCGGCGCGGCTGCACGCCGCTGTGTGTGACGGTCGCTCGTCGCTGCCCAGCCCTCCTCCTCTTCAGTACAGACTGAGGCTCCAGCTGGCGGCGCCCAGAATAAGAACAGGTGCGGAGGGGGGTCTCCACCGCTGGCCCGAGCACAAGATGAGGTTTGTGAGTGTGTGTGTGGCGCCCTGCCCCTGACCTTGGTGGCTGTATGATATGATGGGGGGGGTGTCTCCACTCTCCACTCTCCACCGCCGGCCCGAGCACAAGATGAGGTGTGTGTGTGTGGGGGGGGGGGGGGGAGCGGTTGCCATTGTAAGAGAGCTAGTGTGGGAGGACTCAGTCTCAGTGTCTGGTGCCCTGCCCCTGATGGCCTGGCCTGTATATGATATGATAAGGAAGGGGGGGGTGCAAGGTGGTCTGCTGCTAGACACAGCTATAGATTTTATATATATATATACACTAAGTAATATAGCTTGTCCACCCGCCCCTCCCTCTACCAGACCAGCTAACTCCTGTGCTACTGTGCCTATTATATGTAATATAATATATATATAATATATCCGTGTCCAGCATCACCCCCCCCCCCCCATTATCAGACAGACAACACTGACTATATAATTTATATTAGCTGAATGAGACACCCCCACCCTGAGCTGGTCTAATGATGATGGGGGGGGGGGTGATGCTGGACACAGATATATTATATTACATATAATAGGCACAGTAGTTGAGTTAGCTGGTCTGGTGGGGGGAGGGGAGGATGGACCAGCTATATTACATAATATCTATATATATATATATATATAATCTATAGCTGTGTCTAGCAGCAGCAGACCACCTTGCACCCCATGATGGAGTCCTAACCTGGCACCATACCACCCCAGCCTGCCTATGCCACCACAACCTGCCTTATGCCACCACACCCTGCCCTATGACACCGCAACCTCCCCTATGACACCGCGACCTCCCCTATGACACCGCAACCTCCCCTATGCCACCGCACCCTGCCCTATGACACCCCAGCCTTCCCTATACCACCCCAACCTGCCCCATGCCACCGCAACCTGCTCTATGCCATCACACACTGCCCTATATAACCCCAACCTGCCCAATGCCACCCAGCCTGCCATATACCACCCCAACCTGCCCTATGCCACCGCAACCTGCCTTATGCCACTGCACCCTGCTCTATGCCATCACACACTGCCCTATATAACCCCAACCTGCCCAATGCCACCCAGCCTGCCATATACCACCCCAACCTGCCCTATGCCACCGCAACCTGCCCTATGCCACCGCAACCTGCTCTATGCCATCACACCCTGCCCTATATAACCCCAACCTGCCCAATGCCACCCAGCCTGCCATATACCACCCCAACCTGCCCTATACCACCCCAACCTGCTCTATACCACCCCAGCCTTCCCTATACAACCCCAACCTGCCCTATGCCACCCCAGACTGCACTATACCACTGCAACCTGCCCTATATTACCCCAACCTGCCCTATATCGCCCCAGCCGGCCCAATACCACCCTATACTTTAATTTACAGGGGTCATTTGGGGGTGCGCTGCCTGCAGGGCGCTGGGCAGGATAGACAGGAGGGGGGTGACACCATGTTTCGCCGCACCAGGTGACACCAACCCTAGTGACGCCACTGCCTGAGCCCAGTGCCAGAGAAAAGATAACTTTTATCCGTCTGTTAGTTAGGTTGGCGTCGGCGGGCATTTTATGCAAGCTCAGTGCACCAGCACTGCATATGTTACTGTGAGATACACCCTTTAGATACTGTTGGTCTATTCTGCTTAGGGATGAGCTCGGTGTTCGAGTCGAACATACGTTGGACTCGAACATTGGCTGTTCGACCGTTCGGCGAACATTGAACGATTTGGGCCGTTCCCGCCAAATTCGAGTGACGCGAATGGCCCACAATACACTGCGCCATCGCAGTGCAATCCCGGCGTTGTGATTGGCCAAGCATGCACTGTGACCCCGCATGCTTGGCCAATCACAGCGCCGGCAGCTAGGAGAGCTATAATTGACCACAGGCAGGTTGCCTGTGGCCAATTATAGCTCAGGGGGTTTAGCACACGCCCCACACTATAAAAGGCCGCCATCGCGGCGGCCTTGTGTAGTGTGTTCCGGCGCAGGGAAAGAGAAGGATAGGCAGGGACAGTGTTGATATTCTTTGTGCTATTCTTGTGTGCAGGGAGAGAGAAGGATAGGCAGGGAGAGTGTCAGTGTCATATTCTTTGCTAAACCTTGTGTGCAGGGAGAGAGAAGGATAGGCAGGGGACAGTGTCAGTGTCATTTTCTTTGCTAAACCTTGTATGCAGGGAGAGAGAAGGATAGGCAGGGAGAGTGTCAATGTCATATTCTTTGCTAAACCTTGTGTGCAGGGAGAGAGAAGGATAGGCAGGGGACAGTGTCAGTGTCATATTCTTTGCTAAACCTTGTGTGCAGGGAGAGAGAAGGATAGGCAGGGAGAGTGTCAGTGTCATATTCTTTGATAAACCTTGTGTGCAGGGAGAGAGAAGGATAGGCAGGGGACAGTGTCAGTGTCATATTCTTTACTAAACCTTGTGTGCAGGGAGAGAGAAGGATAGGCAGGGAGAGTGTCAGTGTCATATTCTTTGATAAACCTTGTGTGCAGGGAGAGAGAAGAATAGGCAGGGGACAGTGTCAGTGTCATTGTTGCTAAGCCTCCTGCACAGTATACACCTGAAGCTAGCCCGTATTGCTGTGTTTTCCTGGTGTGTTACACTAACAGGCATTTGCAGCACTTACAGCGGGCGGAGTGTGCCTCCTGCACATTATACACCTGAAGCTAGCCCGTATTGCTGTGTTTTCCTGGTGTGTTACACCAACAGGCATTTGCAGAACTTACAGCAGGCGTAGTGTGATTCCTGCAAAATATACTCCTGAAGCTAGGCCTTATTACTGTGTTTTCCTAGTGTGTTACACCAACAGGCATTTGCAGCACTTACAGCGGGCGGAGTGTGCCTCCTGCACATTATACACCTGAAGTTAGCCCGTATTGCTGTGTTTTCCTGGTGTGTTACACCAACAGGCATTTGCAGCACTTACAGCGGGCGGAGTGTCCCTCCTGCACATTATACACCTGAAGTTAGCTCGTATTGCTGTGTTTTCCTGGTGTGTTACACCAACAGGCATTTGCAGCACTTACAGCGAGCGGAGTGTGCCTCCTGCACATTATACACCTGAAGTTAGCCCGTATTGCTGTGTTTTCCTGGTGTATTACACCAACAGGCATTTGCAGCACTTACAGCAGGCGTAGTGTTATTCCTGCAAAATATACTCCTGAAGCTAGGCCTTATTGCTGTGTTTTCCCAGTGTGTTACACCAACAGGCATTTGCAGCACTTACAGCGGGCGGAGTGTGCCTCCTGCACATTATACACCTGAAGTTAGCCCGTATTGCTGTGTTTTCCTGGTGTGTTACACCAACAGGCATTTGCAGCACTTACAGCGGGCGGAGTGTGCCTCCTGCACATTATACACCTGAAGTTAGCCCGTATTGCTGTGTTTTCCTGGTGTGTTACACCAACAGGCATTTGCAGCACTTACAGAGGGCGGAGTGTGCCTCCTGCACATTATACACCTGAAGTTAGCCCGTATTGCTGTGTTTTCCTGGTGTGTTACACCAACAGGCATTTGCAGCACTTACAGCGGGCGGAGTGTGCCTCCTGCACATTATACACCTGAAGTTAGCCCGTATTGCTGTGTTTTCCTGGTGTGTTACACCAACAGGCATTTGCAGCACTTACAGCGGGCGGAGTGTGCCTCCTGCACATTATACACCTGAAGTTAGCCCGTATTGCTGTGTTTTCCTGGTGTGTTACACCAACAGGCATTTGCAGCACTTACAGCAGGCGTAGTGTGATTCCTGCAAAATATACTCCTGAAGCTAGGCCTTATTGCTGTGTTTTCCTAGTGTGTTACACCAACAGGCATTTGCAGCACTTACAGCAGGCGTAGTGTGATTCCTGCAAAATATACTCCTGAAGCTAGGCATTATTGCTGGTTTTCCCAACTCCCTGCAGGCCATTAGAATGTCTGGAAGGCAAACAAGGAGAGGCAGACAGTCAGGAGCCAATAAAAGAGGGCAAGCAGGCTCTGTGTCTAGAGACAACAGTGCTGGTCATGGACGCGGTGCATCGCCATCAGCACGTGGCCATGGGACACACTTGTCCTTCTTTTCGGCAGCTGGATGTGTTGGGCCGCATCATGCCGAAGACTTGGTAGAGTGGATGACCAAGCCCCCCTCATCCTCCTCATCCTCTCTCACCCAGGCTCAGGGTACTGGCAAAGCAGCTGCCAAAGCGTCCTCTTCCCTGGTATCAATGTCTTCATCAGTCACTCCTTCCCTAGACCAACCATGTCCTCCTGAGGAATCCCCCGAACTGTTTGAGTACAGTGTTGGGTACATGCTCCAGGAGGATACCCAGCGTTTCGAAGGGTCTGATGATGATACCCAGCTAGAGGAAGGCAGTAGCGTGAGAGCAGAGAGAGGGGATGCTCAAGAAGGACACCAATCTGGCAGTCATGTTCCAGCAGCTGCAGCATACTGCCAGATTGGCTCCAGTGATGAGGAGGGAGGGGATGATGAGGTCACTGACTCCACGTGGGTGCCTAATAGGAGAGAGGAGGAGGAGGAGGAGGATGAGGAGGAGGCACATCTCCAACGAGGCAGGATGCCCTCGGGGGGCCAGCGTAAGGGCAGCACACCGACGGAATCACACCGCAGAGCTCCGCCTGTGCAGGGCGCTGCCTCTGCCCGTTATTCAAAACGTTCTTTGGTGTGGGCCTTTTTTGAGTCAAGTGCATCAGATCGCACAGCTGCTGTTTGCAACATATGTCTCAAGCGTATATCGCGTGGCCAAAACATAACCCGCTTGGGCACCACATGCTTGACCAGACATATGTTGACCTGCCATGCAGCTCGTTGGCAAGCCTACCTTAAAGACCCACACCAAAGAACAAAGCGGACCTCTCCTTGCACCGCATCAGCTGGGATCTCCAACCCCACTATACCTTCAGTTCTCTCTGAAACCTGTACTGAGAGGAATGAAGGTGTAGAATTAGGTGTGTCACAGCCAAGTACTTGCGGGCACTCTGCTAGCAGTACACCGACGTCCAATTCTAGCAGGCAAATTTCCCTGCCCCAGCTGCTGGACCGTCAAAAGAAGTTCACTCCCAGCCATCCACATGCCCAGCGGTTGAATGCTAGCTTGGCTAAATTGCTAGCGCTTCAACTGCTGCCTTTTCAGTTGGTAGACTCGGCCCCCTTCCGTGAGTTTGTGCAATGTGCGCTTCCTCAGTGGCAGGTTCCCAAACGCCACTTTTTCTCACGGAAGGCGATTCCGGCTCTCTACCGGCATGTGGAAGGCAATGTCTTGGCCTCGCTGGACAGGGCGGTCAGCGGTAAGGTGCATATTACCGCTGACTCATGGTCCAGCAGGCATGGACAGGGACGTTACCTTTCTTTCACGGCCCATTGGGTCACTCTTTTGGCAGCTGGGAAGGATGCAGGACAAGGTGCAGTAGTGTTGGAGGTTGTTCCGCCGCCACGCCTCCAAAATGCTACTACTGGTTGTGACACACCTCTCTCCTCCACCCCCTCCTCTTCTTCTTCCTCCATGGCCTCTTCCTGTGCTTTGTCCTCGGAACCAGCGGTGCTCCGTAGGTGTTCAAGGGGCTACGCAGGTACGCAGGCAAAAAGATGCTTTATGAAAAAAAAAAAAAGATGCCATGCCGTGCTTGCGCTGGTGTGTTTGGGGGACAGGAGCCACACTGGGGCAGAGGTTCTGTCTGCTCTGCAGGGGCAGGCTGAGAGGTGGTTGACGCCACGCCAGCTTAAGCCAGGAATGGTGGTTTGCGACAATGGCACCAACCTCCTCTCCGCCCTCCGACAGGGACAACTGACCCATGTGCCCTGTGTGGCTCACGTCCTTAACCTGGTGGTGCAGCGGTTCTTGGGCAGGTACCCGGGCTTACAGGTTGTCCTGAGGCAGGCCAGGAAAGTCTGTGTTCATTTCCGCAGATCTTATAATGCCAGTGCTCGCCTGGCTGAGCTGCAAAAGGAGTTGAACCTGCCCAAGAACCGCCTTATATGTGACATGCCCACCAGGTGGAACTCAACGTTGGCCATGCTGCAGCGGCTGCACATGCAGCAGAGGGTCATCAATGAGTACCTGTGCGACTACGGCACCAGGACAGGGTAAGGGGAGCTCGGTTTTTTTTCACCACACCAGTGGGGCATGATCAGGGATGCATGCACTGTCCTGGCACCATTTGAGGAGGCCACGAGGATGGTGAGCAGTGACAGTGCATGCATCAGTGACACTGTACCTCTTGTCCACCTGTTGGAAAATACGCTGCGTGGAATAATGGACAGGGCACTTGAGGCAGAACAGAGGCAGGAAGAGGAGGACTTCCTTGCCTCTCAAGACCCCCTTTACCCAGACAGTGTTCCTTCTGTCCCACCCATCGCACAGGAAGAGGAGGAGGAGGAGGAGGATTGTGTCAGCATGGAGGTGGAGCCTGGCACTCAGCATCATCAGCAGCAGTCTTTTAGGGATGATTTACAGTCCCAAGAAACCCGTGGACTTGTACGTGGCTGGGAGGAGGTGGCTGCGGATCATGTCGTCCTTAGTGACCCAGAGGACTCCGGACCGAATGCCTCAGCTAACCTACGCTGCATGGCCTCCCTGATCCTGCAAAGTCTGCGGAAGGATCCTCGTATTCTTTGGATCAAGGAGAGGGACCATTACTGGCTGGCCACTCTCCTTGATCCACGGTACAAGGGTAAGGTTGCGGACCTTATCTTACCGTCGCAGAGGGAGCAGAGGATGAGACAACTCCGGGAGGCCTTGCAGAAAGGTCTGGGAGGTTACAAACTCCTGGTCCTGGACAACGAGTTGCTGAGGCTTCGGTCAGTCAAAGAAGGAGCGGTGGGGAAGGTGGCCGTCTGACCGATGCGTTCAGACAATTCTTTAGTCCGCAGCCCCAAGGTATGATCGGTTCCAGCAACCATCGCCAGCGTCTGATATACATGGTGCAGGAATACCTAGGGGCAAGGTCAGACTTGGACACCTTCCCCACCGAAAATCCTCTGGCTTACTGGGTCTTGAGGATGGATCACTGGCCAGAGCTTGCACAGTATGCAATTGAGCTACTGGCCTGTCCTGCATCCAGCGTTCTTTCAGAACACACATTCAGTGCTGCTGGAGGATTTGTCACGGATCACAGGGTGCGCCTGTCCACCGACTCGGTTGATCGACTGACCTTCATAAAGATGAACCAGTCTTGGATCACCACCAGCTACCAAACACCTGAAGCTGATATAACAGACTAATTTATTTTCAAATGTCACATCCCTTTAAGACTGATTCTGATGCTGAGAGACTGTCCTGTTATGTTGACTGACTATCCTCCTCCTCCTCAATGATCCGATTGATGATGATAGCTTGGAAGAACATTTTTGTTTCTGGGTGCCGCCACCAGTGGCTAAGGCCCAATTTTTCAGCCCCTGTTTAACAGGGGCATGTAATTAAAAAATTGTATGCAATGCTTTGCAGCAGGGCTCATTCCTGCACTCCAACTAGAGTATCTGTGAGAGGTTGCAGTGTCGTGGCACCAGCACCAGTGGCTAAGGCCCAATTTTTCAGCCCCTGTTTAACAGGGGCGTGTTTTACAATTTTTTATGCAATGCTTTGCAGCAGGGCTCATTCCTGCATTACAACTAGAGTATCTGGGAGAGGTTGCAGTGTCGTGGCACCAGCACCAGTGCCTAAGGCCCAATTTTTCAGCCCCTGTTTAACAGGGGCGTGTAATTACAATTTTTGATGCAATACTTTGCAACAGGGCTCATTGCTGTGCTCCAAGTACAGTATCTGTGAGGGGTTGCAGTGTTGTGGCACCAGTGCCTAAGGCCCAATTTTTCTGCCCCTGTTTAACAGGGGCATGAAATTACAATTCTTGATCTAATAATTCACAGCAGGGCCCATTCCTGCGCCCACCAAGAGTAACTGTGAGGCCTTACAGTGTTGTGTCAACACCACCACCACCACCACCAAAGGCCCAATTTTTCAGCCCCTGTTCAACAGGGGCATGCAATTACAATTCTTGATCTAATAATTCACAGCAGGGCCCATTCATGCGCCCACCAAGAGTAACTGTGAGGGCTCACAGTGTTGTGGCAACACCAACATGTAAGGGGCAAATTTCAGCAGAGTATATACGGCAGGCCCCTACTTTCAAACATCCAACTTACAAACGACTCCTCCTTGCAAACGGAAGGATACAACAGGAAGTGAGAGGAAATCTACCCCTAGGAAGGCAAATTCTCTCCTGTAAGAGTTAATATGGGAAAAAAGTGTCTCCTCTCCACTGATGCTTTATCACCAATTCTTGTTTCAATAAAAAAACCAAATTTTCAAAAAACATTTGTCATTAGGACGGAAAGTGAGGTGAACTGTTCTGAACAGGTGCACACTGCACAGACAGCAAAACAAATGTTACAGGGGTGATAACCCTTCCCTATGTTTTCCAAAAAGCTTAAAAATAGATTTTTTGGCTGGAGCTACACTTAAACAATGTACCTGTTCAAAATTACAAACAGATTCTACATAAGAACAAACCTACAGTCCCTGTCTTGTATGCACCGCCTGTATACGGCTGTTCAGAGTATATAGGGCCTTTTTTATTTTGTGTGCGGGGTTCCCCTTAATATCCATACAAGACCCAAAGGGGCTGGTAATGGGCTGGGGTAGGGGGGGGGGGTGTGATAGGGTAGCTATGCCATTTTTCTTAAAGATTTTCATCCATATTACCGGGACCAGACATTACATTAAATCCGCAAGCAGTTTTAAATGGCTTTTTTTCCTTTAGAAATGTAATTTTGTGCAGGGACAGTTCTAAACACGGGAAACACGTGGCACTTCACAGGCATACTTTGGACACCCCCCAGGTACGATATTTAAAGGAATATTTGACATTTTTTTTTTCACTTTATGCATCATTAAAATGACTGCTCCCGAAAAACGGCCGTTTTTAAAACTTCTTTTTGCATTGATACATGTCCCCTGGTGCAGAACCTGGGTTCCCAAACCCTTTTTAGGACAATAACATGCGTAATAGTCATTATAATTAGCACTTTAGATTTTGAACGTTCGCATCCATTGTATTTAATAGGGTTCTAACGTTCGTGCGAACTTTCGGTCCGTTCGCGGGTTCTGGTGCGAACCGAACCCGGGGGTGTTCGGCTCATCACTAATTCTGCTATTCTAAAAACACCCATTTAGGGCAAAATATATATATTTTGCTGTGTTTCCTGCATATCTGTATTTAGTGAGATACACACTTTAGATACTGTTGTTTTATTCTGCTATTCAAAAAAAAAAAAAATGAGGACAAAAAATTTTTTGCCAACGTTTTCTGCATATCTGTACGTGTGAGATATACACTTTAGATACTGTTCTCCTATTCTGCTATTCAAAAAAATAATAATTTAGGGCAAAAAATTTTTGGTGCGTTTTCTGCATATCTGTAAGTGTGAGATACACACTTTAGATACTGTTGCTCTATTCTGCTAGTTAAAAAAAAAAACATTTAGGGGAAAAATCTTAAATTGCGGCCTAGTCTGTATCTGTACGTGTGAGGTACACCCTTTAGATACTGTTGCTCTATTCTGGTATTAAAAAAAAAACACATTTAGGACAAAAAAATAATATTTGCAGCGTTTCCTGCATATCTGTACATGTGAGATACACACTTTAGATACTGTTGCTCTATTTTGCTATTCAAAAAAACACATTTAGGTGAAAAATCTTAAATTGCGGCCTAGTCTGTATCTGTACGTGTGAGATACACCCTTTAGATACTGTTGTTCTATTCTGCTATTCAAAAAACACCCATTTAGGGCAAGATCCTAAATTTGAGAAATATGAGGAGAACGTCAAATAAGGGATGTGGCCCCGGTCGTGGTGCTGCTGGTGGAGCTCCTGTTGCAGGGAGAGGACGTGGTCGATCTGTGCCAGCTACACGCACAAGTGAAACACCTTCCTCAGGTGCGAGTAGGCAACAGAGCCTGCAGCGGTATTTGGTCGGGCCTAATGCGGCTCTACGAATGTTGAGGCCAGGACAAGTACAGGCGATAGTAGATTGGGTTGCTGACAGTGCCTCCAGTTCCTTCACATTGTCTCCCACCCAGTCTCCTGCTGAAAGATCAGAGTTGGCACCTGCAGCCGATGTCCATCAGTCTTTCACCTCACCCCTTTGCAAATCAGTCAAGCAGTCTGAGCCCCAAGTCATGCAGCAGTCTCTTCTGTTTTTTGATGACTCTGTTAGCAGGGTTTCTCAGGGCCATCCACCTAGCCCTGCCCCAGAAGTGGAAGAGATTGAGTGCACCGATGCCCAACCACTTATGTTTCAAGATGAGTACATGGGAGGACCATCGCAGCACGTCTCGGATGATGAAGAAACACAGGTGCCAACTGCTGCTGCTTTCGCAATTGTGCAGACCGACAAGGAGGGCAGGGGTGAAGACTGGGTGGAAGATGATGTGGAGGACGATGAGGTCCTCGACCCACATGGAATCAACGTCATGCAGGTGACCTGTGTAGTTCGGAGGAAGAGGCGGCGGTCGCACAGAGCCACCAGCACAGCAGAAGAGGGAGCAGGGTGCAAAAGCGGAGCGTCCGTCCCCTAGACAGTACGCCTGCTACTGCCCAACGCAGCAACGGACTGAGCACACCAAAGCCAGGTCCAAGGAGTTCCCTTGCGTGGCAGTTCTTCAGACAATGTGCTGATGACAAGACATGAGTGGTTTGCACGGTGTGCAATCAGAGCCTGAAGCGAGGCATAAACATTCTCAACCTGAGCACAACCTGCATGACCAGGCATCTAAGTGCAAAGCACAAGCTGCAGTGGAGTAGACACCTCAAAAACCAAGAAAGGTCTCTGGCTCCTCCTGCTTCCTCTTCTGCTGCAGTCTCGGCCTCTTCATCCACCTCTGTAGTGACAGTGGCACCTGCCAGCCCGCAAACAAAGGGTCTGCCAGCAACACTACCACCCGGGTCACCAACCATCTCCACAATGTCCCATGGAAGCGTTCAGGTCTCTATCTCCCAAACACTGGAGCGGAAGAGGAAGTACCCCCCTACCCACCCGCGATCCCTGGCTCTGAATGCTAGCATTTCAAAATTACTGGCCTTTGAAATGCTATCATTCCGTCTGGTGGAGACACAGAGTTTTAAAAGCCTGATGGCATAGGCTGTCCCACAGTATGTCGTGCCCAGCCACCACTACTTTTCCAGGCGAGCCATCCCTTCCCTGCACACCCAAGTGGGTGACAAAATCAAGTGTGCACTGCGCAACGCCATCTGTGGCAAGGTCCACCTAACTACGGATACGTGGACCAGTAAGCACGGTCAGGGACATTATATCTCCCTAACAGCACACTGGGTAAATGTAGTGGCGGCTGGGCCTGAGGCGTATAGCAGTTTGGCGCATGTCCTTCCACCACCGAGGATTGCAGGGCGCTTCAGTTTGCCTCCTGTTGCTAACTCCTCCTACTCTGCTTCCTCATCCTCTACCGCCTCCTCATCCGGTCAGCATAACACCTTCACCACCAACTTCAGCACAGCCAGGGGTAAACGACAGCAGGCAGTTTTAAAACTTTCCTGTTTGGGGGAAAAACCCCACACCCCGCAGGAGTTGTGGAGGGACATGAAACAACAGACCGATGAGTGGTTGGTGGCAGTGAGCCTCAAGCCCGGCCTAGTGGTGTGCGATAATGGGCAAAATCTCATAGCAGCTCTGGGCCTAGCCGGTTTGATGCACATCCCTTGCCTGGCGCATGTGCTGAATTTGGTGGTGCAGAGGTTCCTTAAAAATTACCCCGATATGCCAGAGCTGCTGCAGAAAGTGTGGACTGTCTGTGCGCACTTTCGGCATTCTCATCCTGCTGCTGCTCGCCTGTCAGCGCTGCAGCGTAACGTCGGCCTCATATGTGACATGCCCACAAGGTGGAACTCCACTTTGCACATGCTGGCCAGACTGTGCGAGCAGCAGCAGGCGATAGTGGAGTTTCAGCTGCAGCGCGCACGTGTGAGTCGTTCTGCAGAACAGCACCACTTCACCACCAATAACTGGGCCTCCATGCGAGACCTGTGTGCCTTGTTGTGCTGTTTAGAGTACTCCACCAACATGGCCAGTGCCGATGGCGCCGTTCTCAGCGTTACTATCCCAGTTCTATGCCTCCTTGAAAAAACACTTCGGGCGATGATGGAAGAGGATGTGGCACAGGAGGAGGAGGAGGAGGAAGAGGAATAATTTCCAAGGCTTTCAGGGCAGTCATTCACAAGTGGCTCTGAGGGTGGGTTCCTGCACCAACAAACGGCAGGTACACAATTGTCCAGCAAGGGCACAGTTCTGGAGGATGGCGAGGTGGAGGATGAGGAGGAGGAGATGGAGGAGGAGGAACCATGTTCACAGCAGGGTGGCACCCAGACCAGCTCATGGCCATCACTGGTGCGTGGCTGGGGGGGATACAGAGGACACAGACGATACACCTCCCACAGAGGACAGCTTTTCGTTGCCTCTGGGCAGCCTGGCACACATGAGCGATTACATGCTGCAGTGTCTCCGCAATGACCGCCGAGTTGCCCACATTCTAACTGGTGCTGATTACTGGGTGGCCACGCTGCTGGATCCCCGTTACAAGGACATTGTACCGTCTTTAATTCCCTCACTGGAATGTGATTGTAAGATGGGCGAGTACAAGCGCACGCTGGTAGACGCGCTGCTGGTGGCATTCCCACCTGACAGCGGGGGCACAGTGGAAGCACAAGGCGAAGGCAGAGGAGGAGGAAGAGGTCGCCAATGCAGCCGGGGCACCGCCAGCACCTCAGAAGGCAGGGTTAGCATGGCCGAAATGTGGAAAAGCTTTGTCAGCACGCCACAACAACCAGCACCACCAGCTGATATGGAACGTCTTAGCAGGAGGGAGCATTTCACCAACATGGTGGAGCAGTATGTGTGCACACGCCTACACGTACTAAATGATGGGTCTGCCCCCTTCAACTTCTGGGTCTCCAAATTGGGCACATGGCCTGAGCTTGCCCTTTACGCCTTGGAGGTGCTGGCCTGCCCTGCAGCCAGTGTATTATCTGAACGTGTATTTAGCACGGCAGGGGGCGTTATCACAGACAAGCGCAGCTGCCTGTCCAGAGCCGATGTGGACAAGCTCACGTTCATTAAAATGAACCAGGCATGGATCCCACAGGACTTGCCCGTACCTTGTGCAGAATAGACATGTATACTGGCCTTACCCAGCCATTGTTGTGTTTTTGATCTTTCTCACTCTTTTGGGGTGTACCCTAATTTAAAATAAATAAAATTAAAAACAAAAACCAGTGTTGGCTACCTCGTCCTCCTCCACCGCCGCTTCCACCTACACCACCACATCCACCGTCACCTCAACCTCCTACTCCATATTGTCACGATCAGGCGTCGGGCTTGAAGACCAATTGCAATAGCAGTGGCAGGACAGGCATACAGGCAGTCACTTCTGGCAGATGACACAGGCTCACCTGAGGTGCGGAGTCTAAGTAATAGCTGGTTTTCCCCAGAGCTCCTGATGGTGGAGATGGATTTAGCTGCAAGCTAGTACTAGGTCGCGGTCCTCAAGTTTGCCCCACCAGGGTGTGAGCAAGCCGGGGTCCAATAGAGGATAAACAGACAAGGATGAAACAGCAGCGTGGTCAGAAAACAGGTTGGGATCAAGCAGTAGAGTGGTCAAAGAACAGGCCGAGGGTCAAACACGGGTGGTTGCAGATTGGGATCAGGCAGTAGAGAAGTCCAGGAACAAGCCAAGGGTCAATCACGAGTGGTTATAGGTACAGATGGCAGCAGGAAAGACAACAGCAAGGCACTGGCAGGGAAGACACAATAACCTGGCAAAGAGGAAGTGCTGAGACAAGGCTTTATAGGAAGTTCATGGGAGGAGCAAGGAGTTCAAGGTTCAACAGTAATCAAGACTCAAGGCAGGGTTGTCCATTTGATCAGGTTTATCCAGCAAATCAGGCATGGAGCTGTCCAGCATCCCAAATAGCTCAGTGGGAAGAGTCAATACCAGACCCAGAAGAGGTCCCAGGTTCAAGCCTAGACCCTAACACATATGAACCTCATCCTCCTAGGTCAAGATTATTATTTTTTATTTTTATGTATTTTATGTTATTTTAAGTTATTTCCCTATCCAGATTTGTTTGCAGAGCACTTGCCATGCTCTTAACAACATTTTGATGCCATTTGCAGCCCTCTAGCCCTTTCCATTACTTTTTTAGAGCCATTTTAGTCCTCAAAAGTTCGGGTCCCCATTGACTTCAATGGGGTTCGGGGTCGGGGTCAAGTTCGGGTCAAGTTCGGGTCCCGAACTCAAACTTTTTTGTGAAGTTCGGACCATACCCGTCGAACCCGAACATCCAGGTGTCCGCTCAACTCTAGTTGGGAATTTTATAGAATATAAAACTTAGAGGGATGAGCAAGGGGGAACTCTTGTTGTATTGATATCTAAGTTGATATCTAATAGGGGCCAAAAGTATATTGCCCCTTGTCTCTTTCTTCTATGACCCACTTTTCATCCTGCCCCAGCGCTTAAGGGCTGAAATTCCATATCAGGAATTTGTTCATGCAACTGCTCCACTGACAAATAAGTCATAGAGCTAAGCCTCGTACACACGGGCGAGAATCCCGTCGAAAAAAAAACCGTCGGTTTTCTCGACAGGATTCCTGGCAAGCTTGTCTTGCCAAGCCCTGTGTACACACATACATTCAAAAGAACTGCCATTCTTTTGAATGGCAAGAACGCAGTGATGTCATTGACTTTTCTTGCAGTCAACCGGCCAGGTGTACGAGGCTTTAGAGTCAAGCTAGCCATTGCATTACTTATAATGTTAAATGTGGTCTGGGCACTCAAGCTTCAATGACCCCTTCCATGATAAGGATGCTTGCCCTTTCCGTGAAATCCACCGCCAAAGCCCATTTATCCAATATTTCCAGAAGTAGAAGGTAGACCCCCAAAAGCTTGTCCTGAAAATATCAATAAAATGGCGTGTACACACGATCGGAAATTCCGTCAAGAAAACCGTGGATTTTTTTTGACGGAATGTTGGCTCAAACTTGTGTTGCATACACACGGTCACACAAATCTTGTCGGAAATTCTGACCACCAAGAACACGGTCACGTACAAGACGTACGACAAGCCGATATCAACGAAGTTCAATAGGCAGTTCGGCTCTTCTGCTTGATTCTGAGCATGCATGGTTTTTTGCGCGTCGGAATTGCATACAGACGAGCGGATTTTCCGATAGAAGCTTTTTCCGTTGGAAAAATAGAGAACCTGCTCTCAATCTTTTGTCAGCAGAAATTCCGACAGAAAAAGTTAGATAGAGCCTACACACGGTCGGAATTTCCGACAAAAAGTACACATCGGACTTTTCTTGTCGGAATTTCCGATCGTGTGTACGCGGCATTAGTGCAAATAAAAAAGTAGCAATCAACCGTGTTTTTGTAATACAGCTACAGAATCAGAATACTTTAATATTCCCAAAGGGAAATGATCTTTCTATAAAGCCAGCGGACCATCGTTTATAACAGTTAGCAATATTCATAATCATAGGCACAAAAATGTAGAAAATCATATAGACAATTGTGATCCTGTTATGAACCTCTGGCATTTTTCCTGCCAGAATGACTTTGCTCAGTTATGACGTGTCCATTCTATTTCAAAAATAGTTTGTCTTATGTGATGTGTAACCTTTTACCCCTGAGCTGTATATTTTTTAGATGAATGTAGTCTTAGGTGACTGCAGACAAGTTCAAGCCTAAAATTATAATGTCTTATCTTATTTCATATTATTTCAAACACCCTAGGCAGGCTGGGATTGTATGAAAATGGGAAACAGCTTTTAGCAAATTGAAAGCACATTTTTTTTGTTATCTTTCTTCAAAGGCATAGCATGGTTCATTCCGAAGTAACTGTGTGAAAAGAAATAGCTAGGGGCTAATTCTGGACAGTTTGGGGTAGATTACATGCTCGTTCACCTTGTAGGAATAAACCTTTTAGTCACACTAGTCACTTTGCTTATGCCATAATGAAGTAACTTACAACAAATGTATCATTACATTGACATTCTGATAAAATAAAAAAAATATCCATTTACATTCAATTAAAGCAGAACTCCAGGCAAAAACGTTTTTTCCATGTTCTTGTTGCTGATCTCCTACCTTCACCAACTATGTCAGCCATGTTCTTCTGAGCTCTGTAGTTCCTCTGCAATAGCCTGCTAAACTTGCTGAAAACATGTTATTGCCTGTTGATTTCCTGTTTGACACGCCTCCTTGTAGTCCTCTGGAAGTGAGCAGAAAGGTTCTATTTCCACCTGGCTCCCTGTAGTGGGCGGAGGGGGTCTCACAGCCCTTGGTCTGTGCCACCCATAGAGGTGGTGTCCTCCTCCTCTGCTCCCTCCTCCCTGCCAGCACTGCCCCCGTCCTCCCTGCCACCACCGCCAGCCCGCTATCCCGCCATCTATCTCCAGTGCGGGGAGAGTTACAGATCACCGGGATGAGAGAGCACATCTCAGGCAGATAGGTCTGTATGTGAGAACACCACTCCCCGTACAGCCCCGCCGCCCCGTACATTGGAACAGTGCGCTCTGGGCTGTCTATCACAATTCCGATGCAGGGAGGTGGGACTGTACCACGAGCGGTGTTTTCACATACAGACCTATCAGCTCGAGATACGCTCTATTATCCCGATGATCTGTACCAACCCCGCTCTGCACTGATGGGCACTGATAAGGCACTGGTGTCACCGCACTAATAGGGCACTGGTGTCACCGGACTAATAAGGCACTGGTGTCACCGCACTGATTGGCACTGATAAGGCACTGATAAGGCACTGCTGTCACCGAACTAATAGAGCACTGGTGTCACCGTACTGATGGTCACTGATAAGCACTGATAAGGCACTGCTGTCACCACATCAATGGGCACTGATAAGGCACTGGTGACACTGCACTGATCGGCACTGATAATCTGCACTGGTGGTCCCTGACATTCGGCTCTGGTGGTGGTCCCTGATATTTGGCTCTGGTGGTCCCTGACATTCGGCACAGGTGGTCCCTGACATGTGGCACTGGTGGTCCCTGATATTCAGGCACTGGTGGTGGTCCCTGACATTTGGCTCTGGTGGTCCCTGACATTTGGCTCTGGTGGTGGTCCTTGACATTTGGCTCTGGTGGTCCCTGACATTCGGCACTGGTAGTCTCTGACATTTGGCTCTGGTGGCCCCTGACATTTGGCTCTGGTGGTGGTCCCTGACATTTGGCTCTGTTGGTGGTCCCTGGCATTTGGCTCTGGTGGCCCCTGACAATTAGCACTAGTGGACACTGTCACGTTGCACTGGTTTGCAATTATATTAAAAGGCTTTGTATTTATAAGGTTGTAACCTATCATACTGTGTGTTATGTATGGCTTGCTGGCTGCAGAATGAGGGGTGCGATTTTTGTTGAAGTGTGCGAGTTCACATTTACATGTACAAGCCTAATGTACCTCCCACATTCACTGTCTTTGTCTGTGTCCCTGTTCAAGTGATCTCACATCACTTCCTGTCCTGACAGGCAGTGACAGGAAATTTCCCCAATAGGAACACAGATGTAATAAATGCTCAATAGAGGCATTAAAGTGGTTATTCAGCCTTTTGGATAAAAACTTAAAGTTTAAGTAAACCCTCCTATCGTTTTCAGCCAAGGAAGCTGCCACCTTTGCCTCTGTTTAATCTACAACTGCCATGATGCTGCACATGTGATCAGTTTAGACACCAGCCATTGGATGGTTTGACAGTTTGGTTGAGAGCACAATCAATAAGAGTGTTACATTTCCGGCAATGGCCGGAAATTAAACAGTTTTTTATGGATGGGTTTACTACCGCTTTAAGCCTCATACACACAATCGAACTTCCATTGGACTTTTCCGTGGATTTTTGTCCGAAGGGTGTTGGCCGTGAACTTGGTATGCATACACACAGCAGGACTTTTTCAGCCAACTTTCACCAAATCACGTGTTTTTCTGCTCTTTACCGCCACCCTTTGGGCAACTTCTGTTATTGTTGTCTGATCTTTAGCATTGGTTCTGAGCATGCGTGTTTGTACTTTGGACTTTAGTCCGATGGACTTGTGTACACATGATCGAATTTTGCTCCATCGGACATTTGTTGCCACAAAGTTTGTCTGTTTTCACAGCGAACATTTGTCCGATGAAAAACACAAAACATTTGTCCGATGGAGCATACACACGGTCGGATTGTCTGCTAAAACAGGTCCGTCGGACAATTGTTGTCAAAAAGTCAGGTCATGTGTACGGGCCATATGAAGGATGTTCACCTATCCAAGGGTCCAGTGTTGTGCTCACCCGGATCGCCTCTTCCTCAGTCTTTGGACCCAACACATTTACTATGTGCATATATGGAAGGAGCGTCAGACCACAAGATAAGAGTCCAAATTAATTTATTGATATTGCGTTAAAAGACAGCCAATGCGTTTCGGGTGTCAAAGGAACTACCCCTACATCAGGGCTACAATAACGCATAATATAATGTAAAAATAATTGTGACTGATAAAATCGTGAGCTTAACAACTATAAAACATCATGCATAACATACATTATCTCACAAAAGTGAGTACACCCCTCACATTTATGTAAATATTTTATTATATCTTTTCATGTGACAGCACTGAAGAAATTACACTTTGCTACAATGTAAAGTAGTGAGAGTACAGCTTGTATAACAGTGTAAATTTTCTGTCCCCTCAAAATAACTCAACACAAATCGCTGGCAACAAAAGTAAATACACCCCTTAGTGAAAATGTCCAAATTGTGTCCAAAGTGTCAATATTTTGTGTGGCCACCATTATTTTCCAGCACTGCCTTAACCCTCTTGAGCATGGAGTTCACCAGAGCTTCACAAATTGTCACTGCAGTCCTCTTCCACTCCTCCATGACAACATCACAGAGCTGGTGGAGGTTAGAGACCTTGCACTCCTCCACCTTCCGTTTCAGGATACCCCACAGATGCTCAATAGGGTTTAGGTCTGGAGACATGCTTGGCCAGTACATCACCTTTACCCTCAGCTTCTTTAGCAAGGCAGTGGTTGTCTTGGAGGTGTGTTTGGGGTCGTTATCATGTGGGAATACTGCCCTGTGGCCCAGTCTTTGAAGGGAGGGGATCATGCTTGGCTTATGTATGTCACAGTACATGTTGGCATTCATGGTTCCCTCAATGAACTGTAGCTCCCCAGTGCCGGCAGCACTCATGCAGCCCCAGATCATGACACTCCAACCACCATGCTTGACTGTAGGCAAGACACACTTGTATTTGTACTCCTCACCTGGTTGCTGCCACACATGCTTGACACCATCTGAACCAAATACGTTTATCTTGGTCTCATGAGACCACAGGACATGGTTCCAGTAATCCATATCCTCAGTCTGCTTGTCTTCAGCAAACAGTTTGCGGGCTTTCTTGTGCATCATCTTTTGAGGAGGCTTCCTTTTGGGATGACAGCTATGCAGACCGATTTGATGCAGTGTGCGGTGTATGGTCTGAGCACTGACAGGCTGACCCCCCCACCCCTTCAACCTCTGCAGCAATGCTGGCAGCACTCACACCTCTATTTCCCAAAGGCAACCTCTGGATATGACACTGAGCAGGTGCACTCAACTTCTTTGATCGACCATAGCGAGGCCTGTTCTGAGTGGAACCTGTCCTGTTAAATCATTGTACAGTCTTGGCCACCATGCAGCAGCTCAGTTTCAGGCTCTTGGCAATCTTCTTATAGCCTTAAGTGTCATTTCTTCAGTGTTGTCACATGAAAATATATAATAAAATATTTACAAAAGTGTAAAGGGTGTACTCATTTTTGCGAGATACTGTACATATGTGTACACATACGTGCATCCAAAAATACCTGTATATTCACAAACATGCATACATGCAATGAAATGAAGATGAAGAGATGAGGGAATATCAGAAATTAATTGATAAGGTGCAATGGGTTCATTTTCAAACTGAATAATATCAGATTCTACATAGTTAGTAGATGCCATTGATGACATTAATATCCCAAACAAGTGCCAATAATAAAAGAGGAGGAGGGGAGGAGGGCATAAAGTGGAACTTAACCAAAAAAGAATATCCTGCGCTTATCTCACTCTAAATACAAAAAAATACAGTGAAAAGGAAAAAATAAAAAAATGAATAAGAGAGCTGCAACTCAGTGAGTCCGAATACACGGCTCATAAAACTAAAACAAAATGAAACTGGTGCACTTCTCTAATTATCACCATCATATGTGTGAAACACTGAATGAAAACCACAGTGACAATTTAGACACTGCTATAATTAAACATAAGTCACCAAAAATGACTATACTGTAGTGTGAACACAGTCCTTTGAATAATAAAAAAAAAAAACAGTTCATCATTTAAAACTTCCCAAATCACAATCAAAGCAAAAACGGACTGGATCCTAAAATGGATACTTTGTGATTATCTGTGTCCAGCTCAACCTCCACCACATATAACACACGCCTCTTACCAGATTTTAAGATCTCAATTTATAAAGATCTAACACGCTGAAGATGTGACTCAAAAGTGCAGCTGCAAACAGGGAGACTTAAAGGGAAAAGGGATAGAGGGTTTCAAGTTCCCCGATCCCTTTTCTAATGGGATTGTGGCAGTTAAAGGGTTTCAAGACTCCCCTGAGAATAAGTAGGTCAGGAAACCTAGAAACATTTAAATGGGGGAGCCTCGAAACACATAGAGTAGGGCTTGGAAGTTTCTAGAAGCCTGAGAGACCCCCATATAAAGGGGGGTCCATGAGGAGAAAAGTGGCAGTCGCCTCAGGAGTCATCAGCGGCGGAGCTCTGATGAATTTTTTTTTTTCTCTCACCGATAACTCCGGAGGGCGACATGAAGACTCTCCTGCGCAGACTTTTAGAAAGAGCTGAAGCTGAAGGGGGAGAAGACTGGATAAGAAAGTGTCTGGCATTACCGAGTGGAACAGAGGCTAAAGCAGGACCGAGCAGCACGGGAGCAAGTGACAATGGAGGAATTCCTGAAATGAATGCCGCTCCCATAGTCTCCGCTCCAGAAGAGGTAGAACCGCATCAAGTTCCAGGTCCGGGGAGTCAAGAGGAAGACAGAAATGGAGTGTCAAAAGGGCGGGCTAGAAGATATGGGAAGTTGCGTCAGCAGTATAGCCCCCCAGAGGCCACAAGTAAAAGTGGAAAGAAGAGGCCGGCGGTGGCTGAAGAGCAGCGAAGCTGAGGAGACGTCACACAAGGCGGAGCCCAGAAGAGGAAAAGTCGTAGCAGAGCGGAGAACACCAGTGAGGTCTTGTTGTCAAGGCAACAAGCGACGCCGGAGCAGACGGCTCGTCATGGAGGCTTTACAGCGGCTGCTGCAAGTATCCCAGCCAGCCCTAACAGATCCTATTTATTTTCTGCAGATATGAATGATGGGCTCTTTGGCTGCAGTGAGATGCCAATGTCTGCTGCGACCACTAGTGGTGAGTTGTATAATGCTAATCTTTTATTGAATTTAAACAATACTATTTCTCAATTAGTCACTTCTATAGCAAATTTAAAAAATCCACAGGTTATTGATAGCCAAGATGTGTTTAGCGTTTGGGTGGTACAGAAAAAAGATAATCTGTCACATAACAATGAAGATTTAAATACAGACAAGTCTGGGAAACATAATGTTCCTGAGATATGTTTAAAAGAAAGCATGCCATGTAAACCATCCCCATTAGGTTTCCACTTAGCTAATTTGGTTAAAGATAAAATATGGCGTAATGAATTTATAGATTTATTATCACTGCTCCCAATGAGCAAAGAATTTTTAAAACAAGAAAAATAAAAAAATGAAGAAGAAAGGAGGAGACCAGTGGCACGAAATTTTTATAATTGGTTGCAAGCGTTTGCTATTTATGCAAGCATTCTTTGTGAAAAATTCCCAGAACGCAGCGTAGGCTTGTTTCTACATATTGATATTATTTTAGAGGCCTATAAAAATTTCGGAGGCTATGGATGGTTTACATATGACGAATCATTCAGACAAAAATTAGCAGTGCATCAGGATCTGACATGGGGTAGTAAAGATGTTGGTCTTTGGCTGAACCTGTTTGTTCCACAAAGACCAATGGTAGTGCGCCCCCAGAATGTACAAACCAATACAAATACGACATATAAAAGAGGCATTTGCTTTGCCTTTAATGATGCCCATTGCAAATGGGCCACAAATTGTAGATATAGACACAAATGCGCTTTCTGTTCAGGACCACATTCAGTAAGTAAATGTTTTAAAAAAAGTCGTCGTCACAACCACACAATACGGATTCCTTTCTCAAAAGCACCGTCTCCAGTGAACATGGAAAAAATTCTGCTATGGCTTCGCAAATACCCCGATCATCAGATGGCAATCATGCTTTATAGAGGTTTTACTGAAGGTTTAATTTTGCCCTCATTCACAGGAGAAGGTTGTAATATTGTTAAAAATGTAAAGTCGGTGGACTCATTAAGGGACATACCGTATATACTCGAGTATAAGCCGAGTTTTTCAGCACATTTTTTTTGTGCTGAAAATGCCCCCCTCGGCTTATACGCGAGTCATCTTTTTGCGCCTGATCTCCCGGACTTTGGACTTTGATCTCCCGTAGGTCCCCTGGACCCCAAACTTGGCACACATGTAGCCCCACTCTTCCTCTACAAGTGTGCAAAGTTTGTTGTCTGGGGGACCTACGACCGGGTAGCACTGATTTTTTTCAAAGCCGGGCACCCCTTCCATAGACTCCCATGTTAAACGTCAGTCTATTCATGGACACAGTGAGGCATGGGCACAGTGAGGCATGCACATGGACACAGTGAGGCATGCAGATGGACACCCTAGGCTTATACTCAAGTCAATACGTTTTCCCATTTTTTTGTGGTAAAATTAGGTGCTTCGGCTTATATTCGGGTCGGCTTATACTCAAGTATATATGGTAGTTAAAAAGAAAATTCAGAATGAAATAAGGGAACAGAGAATAGCTGGTCCATTTGATGAGCCACCGTTTTTGAATTTTAGAATATCACCATTGGGGATTTTACCTAAAAAGGAACATAATACATTTATGCCCCATACACACGATCGTTTTTCATGCCGTTAAAACTGCCATTTTTAAAAATGGCCCTGAAAAATGATCGTGTGTATGCTCCAGAGCATTTTTAACGACGTGAAAAACGGCCATTAAAAATTTCGGACATGCTCTCTTTTTTCATGTCGTTTTTCATGTCGTTTTTTTTAACGACGTGAAAAACAATAGTGTGTATGCTTTCACGAGGTGAAAAAAAAAACGCGCATGCTCAGAAGCAACTATGAGATGGGAGCGCTCGTTTTGGTAAAGCTAATGTTGGAAATGGAGATGGCACATTCGTCACGGTGGAATTAATAGCATCGTTTTAATGCTGCGCATTCCGTTCTTCTTTTGATAATGCTTAAAATTTACCTTCTTTTGCTAATGACATTGAGAGGTATGCCAAACTTGTTTCTAAAGTAATTCCAAATTGCTCTAATGATTGTAAAATATTATTTCTAAGCCGCACCTCCCTCCTAAATAATACTAATAATAATAAAATAATGTAAATATCCTTTTTTTTAAATTATATTTTACTATTGTATTTTTAATTTTTGGGGCCTTGTTTTTTATTTTTTGGCTTAAATTATTCTTGTGTAAAGTTACCACACCAACCTTCAAAATGTGTCTCATTTGGCCTCAGGGAGGTTTTTGTCCCTTGATAATAACAATAATATTATTTGAGATGTCCCTGCCTGCTCCCTAGCAAGCTCTCTTTTGAAATACAAATCTATTTCGGAACATAACAAATTAAAGGAGAAGGCAGCACTGGAGAGCCTGCTTGCAGTCGTGCATCCCTTTGACCCCACAACAACCATCCAAGATGTGAAAACCAAAATAGAGATTAGATCCCCAAAAAAAAGGAGCCCAATCTTGTCTTGAGCTCCCAGAGGTCAGGAGCCACAGCAGATAAGTCCTATATGTCCCCAGTCTGTGGTACTACAGCAGGCATTATTTTCTCCTCTTCCTTGTAGCCTTCTCTCCAGCCTTCTCTGCAGCCTTGGTTGGTTTCTTCCTTGGAGGCTGGGGATCAGGAGGAGAGGTTGTGGCAGGAGGAGTAGTAGGAGGAGGAGGAGGAGGTGGAGGAGTAGGGACAACCTCCGTTATATCGCTGTACATGGTGAGTTCACCCAGCAAGCCCTTATTGATCACTTTTAAAAGCAGGGTCTCACTATACACCTTTTGCCGTAAGTCCATTTGCCCTAGTTTGTGGGCGAGGACTGTGGCAAATCCCTCATCAACAGAGGGTGCCTCTCTGAGGGCCGCTGTTGCCTCTCTGATGAAGGCCCTGGTTTCCTCCTCCACCTGCCTACCTCTCCTTGGCCCTCGTGGTTTAACTACCAGGGGAGGCATCTGGGCTCTTGTGCTGGGCCCAGCCTCCTCCTGGGTGCCACTGGGCCCTGCCTCCTCCTGATCCCCAACATCACCCTCTTCCTGGCTCTGCTCTGGCTGTAAAAAAAGAAAGGGACATTATTTATTTTGGCCCACCATCATTCACAGACATTGTTCACCTCTAGACATTGTTGAAATCAATGTCAAAAGTTATGTCATTTTCATTGATTCCGCATCCTTGTTTTGATGCCTTGTCCACATAAAATTAGGCCACTACTGTATCTTGCTCTTAAAAAACTTTATTGGTAGAAGTTTACATACCTAACAATACTAACATCTATTTAAATTCTACAATTTTGTAAGATATAAATATAGATATCAATACTTTACCTGGCTCCATATATCCAAATCTGCCTCCTCAAGGACCTCATCTTGATCCTCAGAGGAAGCCAGAGCAGGGTTGCCAGGAAGGCTGGAGGACTGGCTGCAGGGAAGGCTGGAGGGTTGGCTACAAGGAAGGCTGGATTGACCTCTGGGGGGAAGGGTGGACAGAGATTCCCTCACTTCCAGCTGGTCATCCAGGAAAGATAACTTGCTGTAGTACCACAGACTGGGTTTATAAACCTTATCTGCTGGAGCACCTGATCTCTGGGACCTCAGGACCATAGTCCTCTGGGTCCTGTATGTCCCTCTGATGGTCGCTATTTTGGTTTTCACATCTTGGAAAGTTGTTGTGGGTATCTTGGTTTGCACAAATGCAAGCAGGCTCTCCAGTGCTGCTTTCCTGGCGTCTTTATTTTTATTCACGGCACTTTTGGTTTGCCATAGTATAGGTAGCTCTTGCCATTTGTCTATGAACTCCCCCATGAATTCCGGGTTTTTGAAAGTATTCATGATATCTGTAAAAGCGAGAAGCAACAAAATATATATTTTTCAGGCAACATTCCTCAAATGTGCATTTTCTACATATTTTTTACGCACAAATCTCCTCGTCTGATGAACCTGAAATGCTTAAATTGTTAGGTACCTTCGTCAAGACGTTCGTTGCTAACTCCCTCTCCCGCCAAATGAACGTATTTTCGAGACATGGATCTTCACTTGATATACACTGCGCATGCGTGAAACTCTGCACGCTTTCCCCGCCCCTGACGTTCGATATTGCACTTTCCCCGCCCCTTCTCGCTCGTCGTAGTGCTTAACAAAACATGGCGGAGACACAGGTGGCTGAGATTACCTCTACAGAGGAGGAAATTCCAGAGGAGCCCAAATCCAGATCCAGGAGATATAAGGCATCCAACATGTCATTCGAGGAAATGGTGGAGATGGTCGCCATTTTGAAGAGGGAGGATTATGATGCCAAGCATGGGCCGTATAAAAGGCCTAATCTGGTCAAGGCAAAAATTATGGGCAAAGTTGTCAAAAGTCTTCGCAAAAAATTCGGGGTGTGCAGAACGAAGGAACAGCTCAGAAAACGTTGGTCTGATCTGAAGTTGCGGGAGCCCGACCAATACAAAAGAATCAAGAAAGTTTTAGGAAAAAGTAAGTTATTTTTTAATATTTTCCATGGTACATATTATTTACTTGTATTCTGTCGTGTATTTTTGACTTTGATATAGTACAGTGAAAGATACCATCTTTCAGGTTCGTCCGCACAGTAAACGGACGTATTAAACCTCTTTCTCCGTACAGTTCCTCAAACGATGTTTTAGGATCATCCAGTGTGAACACCCATGTATTTTATTTTATTTGGGGGAGCAAATTTTGTAATCACTTATTTTTTAGGTGCTAATCCAAAGGACATTTGTTCGTTTAAAAAAAGGATATGCATGGTAATGTTAAGAGAGTGAATGCTCAGCAGCTGATGAAACATCTGAACGCAGTAGTACAAGTGTGGGCCTAAAGCCAAAAAGCTTGAGGGTGTCACACACAGGTGAGATCCTGTGTAGATACTTTGGGGTGTTACAATGTGTCAAATTTGTGTTTAAAAAGTATATGCTATGGTTTTGGCTATGTATCCAATCATGTGTTCCGGTTGGCACTGGGGGTCCATTTTAAAATGGAGCAGGCTTCAAAATAATGTTTACAAAGTATGTTATAATGTTTATTTATTTTTTTAAATTGAGTCGCTACTAATGAAACTATACCTTTTATTTCAATCTCCCTAGGGATTCCAATAGCTACCTCAGATGAGCCGATAATTGCAACACCTACAACAATACCCCCAGAACCCCAGGATGGAGAGGAACGTGATGTTGTGGAAGTGGAAAGTGGCACCACAACAGGTCAGAGAGAAACCAGACACATGCATGTTAAATAGATGTAGGCCTACATATTCTATCCTACATTTTTCTTTTTACATTTAGGTGCAGTTCTGGCCGAAGACCCCAAAAAGTTGACACATCACAGTGCCCAGATCCTGATCCAATACCTCATGGTCTGCTGTCGTGACCTCGAAAAAATTAAGGGAGACTTGATAGAGATCAGGGCAAATACCAAGCGGGTGGAGGAAAGGCTCCAAAATATCATGGCTGTGCTTGGGCGTGTCTAATGTTTTTACACCAAAGAATGTTTAAATTGCTGAGTTTTGGAAGGTTTTTTGTTGTTTTACCCTTTAATGACTAGCACATGTTTAGCGTTTTCACAATTTTTTAGAATATAGTTTGTTTACGCATGGCTGGTCATGCGTTTTAATACCCCAAAAATTAAGGGAACATCCACATTTCAAAGGAAGTTTACCACCAAAAAAAGAAATAAAGGTATTTTTACATTCCAAATAATTGTGGCTTCATTATGTAAATGTGGTGCTGAGGGAACTAATCAATGTTTTGTGTTTACACTGACAATGAAGGCTAATTAAGAATGATAAATACACATGGCAATACAAGTGCACTAGGTAAACCTACATGAAACATAAAACATTATAAAATGAAAACACCAAACCAATCTTTACTCCATAAAATAATGTATTTATTTGAAAACAAAATTTTAAACATTTTCTGGCATTTCAATGGCCCCCTACCCATAAAATATTCCACATATTGGTTACGGACCTCACGTCCGGTTGGGGGGGCCAAGCCAGGACGGCCAGGTTCCAGGGCCACTAAAGTTTCTTGATTGAGTAAAGAGGCCTCAGGCCCACTCAAAGCTATATAACTGGTGGAATGCACCCATAGGAAATTATGAAGCACACAGCAAGTCATTACCACATGGTTCCATTTGTATGGGGCAAGGTGGATGGAAGTCAGGAAGAGGCGAAATCGGCTGGCCATGATGCCAAAGGCATTTTCCACCACCCTTCTGGCTCTGGCCAGCCGATAATTGAACACCCTTCTCTCAGGGGTGAGGGTGCGTTGCGGGAATGGCCTCATCAAATGGGGTCCCAGGCCAAACGCCTCATCCGCAACAAACACAAAAGGTAGTCCCCCCACATTCTGCTCCGCTGGTGGCAAGGCCAGCAGATCCAAAAGGAGCCGTTCCCCAAACTCCGTCTGGGCAAATACTCCTCCATCAGACATCCTGCCATTCTTGCCAACGTCCACATAGAGGAACTCGTAGGTGGCCGACACCACTGCCATCATCACGATGCTGTGGAACCCCTTATAGTTATAATAAAAGGATCCCGAATGGGGTGGTGGGACGACCCGAACATGTTTGCCGTCGATGGCTCCTCCACAGTTCGGAAAGTTCCATCGCTGGGCAAACTCGGAAGCCACATTCTGCCATTCATGTGGCGAAGAAGGGAACTGTGGAATTAAGGAAAGAATAAATTAATACTTTGAGCCAGAAACATTGAAAGCTGATTTCATAAAAACATTCATGTCCAACATTGGTAGAAACTGTAAAAAAAAAAAAGATTAGTAAGCAACAACAAACCTAAAAAAAACAATAAATAAAAATTGGGGGGGGGGGTTGAAGATGAGTTGGGAATATCACAAATGAAGGCTGTAGCACTCTGTATGAAGTTTAAAAAAAAGGAACATTCCTAGGCAATCTTTAGGTTGTGTTTTGGGTAAAGCACTACGATGGAACATAGAATAAAATACATGGAAATGACTAGGCAAGGTAGGTATGGCCCCAGGATAGCATGCTGGAGAGGTTAGGTAAGCCAAATTTACAGGTAGGCCTCAAAACCAAAACTTTTACTATTAAAACATGGGGAGAAAGGGGACATTCCCTGCAGCTAAGAATCATGGACTGCTAATCATGGAATTAGGGACTGCTAATAAAGCAAAATAAAAAGTATCCAAAACAAAAATACATACAATGTGAAGTTTTTAAGAAGAACACTTACCTTAATATAGTCCTCCTGCAAAACTTAAAGGCTGGCAGAACAAGTCTCTGGTATAATGATAGCCAGAGCCTGGGGGGATATGCCTGTGGAGCACTTAAGGTCCTGCAGGCTTCTCCCAGTCGCCAGGTATCGCAACGTGGCAATGAGCCTCTGCTCAGCACTGATGGCTTCACGCATAACGGTGTCCTGCCTGGTAATGTAGGGGGACACCAAAGCCAACAGATGCTGAAATACGGGGTCAGACATCCTGAGAAAATTCCTGAAATCATCAGGATTATTCTCCCTGATCTCCCGCAACAAAGGCATGTGACAGAATTGGTGCCGATGGAGCAACCAATTCTTGGTCCATGAACTCCTCCTGACCCTGCTCATGGCATGGAGTCAGAATACAGCATGAACCCCTGCTCCAACTACAGCACGAACTCTACGACGAGTACGTAGCCGCAACATGGCTAGATAACGGTCGGCTGAACAGAACGAACTAGAAGAACGCACGGAAGAACAGCAAGGCCAATGAAGAACAAGCTGAAAAACAGGAACGAGCAGAGCAGACCGCACTGAATAAACAGATACGAACTGACTACACGCACTGCCAAACAGATACGAACCCACAGGCACAAACTGAACTCCACAAAACGATCTTCAAAGCACGAAGACTGAACAGCGCGAATCGTCTCTCACCAAAATTTTACTAACACGCGGTAACACGGAATTAGCAAAAGCGTCCCAAAGGGTGGCGTCATTAGAACGGAACTTCCCCTTTATAGTGCCGTCGTACGTGTTGTGCGTCACTGCGCTTTGCTTCATCGTTTTTTAAAAAGATCGTGTGTACGCAAGACAGGCTTGAGAGGAAACATGAAAAAAAACGACGTGAAAAACGGCAAGAAAAAAAATGGCAAGAAAATCGATCGTGTGTACGCGGCATTAGAGTAATACACCATTTATCATTCCCAGATGGTAAGTCCCGTAATGACCAAATTCCACATGATTTGAGTTCTGTAGAATATTCTTCATTTGAAGATGTTTTACCTTTGATCTGGAAATTGGGCAATAATTCATTGCTAGCAAAGGCAGAAGTTAAAGCAGCCTTTAGGATATTACCTATTCATCCAAATAGTTTTAATTCTTTAGGATTTTATTTTGAAGGTAGGTATTAATTTGACAAATGCCTACCGATGTGGTGTTCGCTTTCATGCAGGTACTTTGAAGCATTTTCTACATTTCTGGAGTGGGTAATCAAAGATATTTCCAAGTCATCCTTCATTTTACATTATTAAGATGACTTTCTATTTATGGGTGCCTACCAGTCCGAGGATTGCATGACCCTTTTAAAATTATTTACTGATATTTGTAAAAATGTTGGGATCCCATTAGCAGAAGAGAAAACAGTACTACCCACGAGTTGTTTGGAATTCTTAGGGATTACAATTGATACCTGTAATATGGAATTTCGTCTCCCTCAGGATAAATTGGAAAATATCTCTGAATTACTCATTCAGTCTCTTAGGAAGAAAAAAATATTTTGGAAAGAAATGCAAAAATTATTAGGTTCTTTAGCGTTTGCCACCAGAATATTGCCGGTTGGAAGAATTTTTTCAAGACGGTTATATTTTGCCATAGCGGGATTAAAAAGCCCTTATTCTCATATACGCATGTCAGCAGATATGCGTGAAGATATAGTGGTATGGATAACATTTTTGGAGCATTTCAATGGTAGAACTATATTCCAGAATGAATTTATTTTGGATAGAGATTTTTGTTTATCAACAGATTCAGCTGGTTCTGGAGGCTTTGCGGCTGTATGGAACAAGCATTGGTGAGCGGAGAAATGGCCTGCCAGGTGGAAAAAATTGGGTTATGTTAAAAATTGTGTATTATTGGAATTATTCCCAATTATAGTGGCAATTGAGATATGGGGGAAATATTTCAAGAACCGTCGTACATTAATCAGTACAGATAATAAAGGACTGATGTTTTCAATATATTGTTTGTCAGCCAAATCTCCACCGGTTACTACTTTACTGAGATATCTAGTATCTAAATGTTTGAGGTTGAACATATGGCTAAAGGCTAGATATATAGCGGGAAAATATAACATGATAGCAGATGCTCTTTCTCGATTTCAGATGAAAAGATTTTTCTAACTACTCCCGGAAGCAGACAAAATAGGCGTGGCATGTCCAGAACAACTTTGGCTAAAATGGCTTTGTTTTCATGGGTAACATTTTTAAATATAAATAGGATCTTCCCTGTCAGAAGAGATAGCACTTTCCTTTCTGACTACATTAATGGAGAAAGATTTTTCATGGTCACATATAAATAACATTTTATGTGGAGTATCATTTTTTCTTAAAGATGGAGGGAGCTCAGTCATTGTTTCATTTTTTTCCCCTTAAACAAGCAATGAAAGGTTACGAAAAGAAAAAATTTACAACAGATAAGAGACAGGCAATAACCCCAACATTATTGAAAAACCTTTGTGGTACTACAGAAAGAATATGCGTTAATACATATGAGGCTATTCTTTTTAAGGCGGCATTCTCTTTATGTTTTTTTGCAGCTTTGAGAATCTCAGAGTTAGTTCCACCTAATAAAAAAGGATTATCGGGGCTCCTTTTAGAAGCAGTTAAAGTTAATGAAAGAGGCGTTAAAATGTTCTTACAACGTTCAAAAATTGACCAATTGGGAAGAGGTGCGTGGATTAATCTATATGTTTGTAATGATAAGGTAATTTGCCCGGTTTTAGACTTCTTAATGTTTTCTTTCGGGTATGACCAGCAGGAAAATAATTATTATTTGTTCATGAGAATAATTCACCACTTACTAAATTCCAGTTTATAAGAGTTTTAAACAAATGTTTGGATTTTCTAAAATTAGATGGTTTGCAAGTGTCAAGTCATTCATTCAGAATAGGAGCTGCAACTACAGCAGCAAATATGGGTTTAGACAAAACTAAGATAAAAAGAATTGGTAGATGGAAATCAAATGCTTATACTTCATACATCAGACCTCATTTATATTTTTAATTTCAGGTGTAACGAAAAGTATATGGATCGTGGGACACTCTTTTGTGTTTTGGGTGCATAAAAAAGCAGTGGCAAGAGTTTATGGAAAGAATTTGGACTTGGACCCGAATAATTGTAAAATTTTCGGGTTTGGTAAGAGGGGAATGGCTTGGAGGGAATTGATGACAGTTTTGGGAAAGCTAATTTATGGATGGCCATTGCCAGATGTATTATTAATTAATTTAGGAGGAAATTACATTGGTAAACAGAAAACATAAAATTAAATTTTTCAGATCCAAGATACTTTTCGATCAATAAAAGCAGCATCTCCCAAAACTGAGATTATATTCTCTGAGATTATCCCCCATTTGATTTGGTTGAATTCTGAAGTGGGTTCAGTTTTTGAAAAAATAAGAAAAATAATTAATAGGCATATAGAGAAATGTATGTTGCTGGGATATGGAACATCGGTTGGACACAAAGAATTGGAAGGAGGTATCCATGGACTATATCGGAAGGATGGGATTCATCTTTCCGAGATAGGTTTGGATATACTAAATCTAAATTTTCAGACAGCAATTGAACAGGCCGCGGGCTGGGTGTGTTAGGCAGGAGGCTGGTTATGACTCCTGCCTTTGGTGGGACGATTTGTTATTAAGTTATGATTGTATATTACAACTTGAGCTTTAATAGCTGAGATGATTCATTGAAATATTGAAGTAAAGTTGATTGGTGAATTTGGATAACAAAGTTATTATACATTTGTTTGAGTATCAATATGTATACCAATAAATAAAGCCGCTGCCAATAAAATACATTTTATTAACCGCAAAAAGTTGTAAGAGTATATTTATTATAATAGCTGTCTGAGAGTTATGTTTAACTGCCTACAGTCCCATTGAAGGGAAACGGTATAGGGGGTTTCAAGTTCCCCAGGACCCTTTTCTATTTGCGATTGTGGCAGTTAAAGGGCTTCAAGACTCCCCTGAGAATAAGTAGGTCAGGAAACCTAGAAACAGTTAAATGGGGGAGCCTCGAAACCCATAGAGTAGGGCTTGGAAGTTTCTAGAAGTCTGAGAGACCCATAGGTCCGTGAGGAGAAAAGTGCCAGTCGCCTCAGGAGTCATCAGCGGCGGAGCTCCCCTCCCGCCCACCCTTAAGGACTGTCGCGGCCTAAATATTTATGTGATTGGGTCACCTTTTCTGATAAAAAGAGAAGGGGGACGATTTGTTATTAAGTTATGATTGTATATTACAACTCGATAGCTGAGTTGTTTCATTGAAATATTGAAGAAAAGTTGATTGGTGAATTTTGATAAGAAAGTTATTATACATTTGTTTGAGTATCAATATGTATACCAATAAATAAAGCTGTGGCCAATAAAATAAATTGTATTAACCCAAAAAAGTTTTAAGAGTTTAATTATTATAATAGCTGTCTGAGAGTTATGTTTAACTGCCTACAGTCCCATTGTTCCACTGCAATCAAGGTAAGTATGGTAATCTGAGGATGTCCGACCAATACATAACCCAATTGGCAATCAAACTGTTGAATCTGCGATACTAGGGTTGAGCGGACCCGAACTGTAAAGTTCGGGTCCGTACCGAACTTTTGGGTTTTGGGGTCCCGGACCAAAACCCGAACAATTGACTGTATGTTCGGGTTCGGGTCCGGTGTTTCTTACAAAATTCACCAATCAACTTTACTTCAATATTTCAATGAAACAACTCAGCTATCTAGTTGTAATATACAATCATAACTTAATAACAAATCGTCCCCCTTCTCTTTTTATCAAAAAAGGTGACCCAACCACATAAATATTTAGGCCGCCCCCTCGTATGTCAGACCCTGCCTACGTCATTGGATGAGCGGACCTGATGGGGAACTTCCTCGGCAGTGAATTAAATGAATCGATCCGCCCCTTCTAAAGTTCCCCATCAGGTCCGCTCAGCCAATGACGTAGGTGTAAGGCTGAGGACCTGATGCTCAGGCTCAGCCAATGACATTTTGTCTGGACAGTGCTGGACATCGGGATCGCCGCGGGACACTGGATTTCATCGCTGGAATGTTTTTTTTTTTTTTTTAATAAAGGACTTTCCCAATGGTGTCTGTGTATTTCTTTTACAATTTTTTACACTTTCTTTGTGAAATGGTAGGGGTACAATGTACCCCATTACCAATTCACATGGGGGGTGGGATCTGGGGGTCCCCTTTGTTAAAGGGGTCTTCCAGATTCCGATAAGCCCCCCACCCGCAGACCCCCGCAACCACCGGGCAAGGGTTGTGGGGATGAGGCCCTTGTCCCCATCAACATGTTGAGGGCATATCGCCTGGTACGGTTCAGGAGGGGGGGGGCGCTCTCTCGTCTTTTCCTGCGGCCTGCCAGGTTGCGTGCTTGGATAAAGGGTCTGGTCTGGATTTTTGTGGGTACTCCACACCATTTTTTTTTATTTGGGGTGGAGTTCCCCTTAAAATCCATACCAGACCTGAAGGGCCTGGTATGGATATTTGGGGGAACCACACGCATTTTTTTTTTACATTTGCGGCAGGGTTCCCCTTAATATCCATACCAGACCTGGAGGGCCTGGTAATTGAATTTGGGGGAACCCCCACGCTTTTTTTTTTTTATCAATTACTTTTCTATGTATTGCTGGGAGCCGACATTTCATTAATAGCCGCGAGTGAGTTTTAAATGACTTTTTTTCCTTCAGAAATGACACTTTGTGCAGGGACAGTTCTAAGCATGGGAAACAAGCGCGAATAGTCCTCAGAAGTTCGGGTCCCCATTGACTTCAATGGGGTTCGAGTTCGGGGTCAAGTTCGGGTCAAGTTCGGTCCCGAACTCGAACTTTTTACCGAAGTTCGGCCGAACCCGTCGAACCCGAACATCCAGGTGTCCGCTCAACTCTAGCGATCACCCAATGTTGTGGGAAACATGCAACCTTCTGAGTGAGCATATGGCGAAAACCTGTAATTAAACACAGGGTTGAGATGATCACTCCCTATGGCTCAGGGGTTCCCATCCTGGGTTCTCATAACTGTCTGTGTGAAGAGAGATTGGCTAACAGTGAGTGGGAGTTGAGGCAGCCGCATTATTTATCCAGGAAAAAATCACTATGTGACATTGCACTTCTCTGGTGACAGTATTTAAAAAAAATTGTAACCAACAAATTGTACATTTTTACACGCTGCTGTCACTAGAGCAAGTACAGTGTCACAGTGTCTCTAATTACCACACCAGTCAGTGTACCTAATCACTGCTGCACCAGTCATAGTGTTCCTGATCACCATCACACCTCTAACAGTGTTCCTAATCACTGCCATAGCAGTCACAGTGTCCTTGATCACTGCCATACCAGTTACAGTGTTCCTGATCACCACCACACCACCTGCAGGGTCCCTGATCAGTGTTACACCACTTACAGTGTCCCTGATCACCACCACACCAGTCCCGATGTCCCTGATCACCACCACACCAGTCCTGGAGTTCCTGATCATCGCCACACCAGTCATAATGTCATCATAAGGATTCGGTTACATGCATGATGCTCTCCAAAGATAAATCTGTGTTCAGATCACTCCTCAGAGAGCATTTAACAGGTGGGGAGGAAACATTGTATCGCCTCCTCACCACCTGCCTTAACATCTTGGACCCCACACAACACCTCTATTTACTTGAATGGGTCGATATCAGTGGGCTGCGATTCCTGCCACAAATCTGCAGCGTGTGTACAACCCCGACCACTGCCTTGCAGCTAAAGGTAGTAGCTTTTGAGGGGCAGTAAAACTGCAGCTCAACCGCAGGGTTTTACTATCCCCAACCTCATGTGTGAATAAGCCCTAATAGTGTAGCCAGTCACATAGTCTCTGATCACCACATAACCAGTCACAGTTTCACCAGACCAGTGTAGCTAAAATGAGTGTTCCCGATTGCCCCCACACTAGACAAGTGCAGCCAGCAAAAGTTTTTCTGATCACCCCCCACAACAGTTCCAGTGTCACCAGACCAGTGTAACCAAGCAACAGTGTTTCTGATTATCACCACACCAGTTCTCAGTGTCACAAGACAAGTCTAAGGTCAGCAACAGTATTCCTGATTTCTGGCACACCAGTCAAGTGTCGCCATATAAGTGTAAGTCAGCAACAATGTTCCTGATCTCCACTACACCACTGTGGTGTTGCCTCTGCCTGCCACCTGTACTGACCCTAGCCTGTTTATTGACCACATCTCTGCCTGCTGGTAGACCAAGCCTTTGCCTCTCTGCTAATCATGTCTCTGTCTGCAGCATTAACTGACCCATTTGTTCTTAAAGTGGTTGTAAACCCTTTACAACCACTTTAACCTACAGGTGAGCCTAGATTAGGGCTTACCTGTAGGTGTTTGAAATATCTCCCAGACCTGCACGGTCTAGGAGATATTTGCAAATCGCCGTACTGCGATTCCTTCTGCGCTGCGCCGGAGTTAGAAAGTGCACGCTGTGCCGTTTCTATCTCGGATCATGGGAGTGACGGCACGCTTTTCTGGCCAGTTACAGAGCCGGAGTCTGCGGCCCCCAGAAGAAGAGGGGTGAAGAATGGACGCTCGCTACTAGCGAGGAAGACGGGGACATTGCGGGCTTCTACTGCAGGTAAGTGTCACATAATGGGCTAATATGTGATGCATAGTAGCCCATTATGCTTTACCTTTGCAGGAAACCAAAGAGAAAGTAACACCCATCAGGGTTTACTTCCTCTTTAATATCTTGCAGTTTGCCAATCCCTATATGTGTTAGCTTTTTTAGGCCTTTTTCTTTTCACCTGGTGATCTAACCAGTAACACACTTCCTATGGATGAATAATGGAACCATCCTTGGACAACAGCATGGTCAAACTGTGCAGTTTGGGTAGTGTTAGATGCACTAGCAATTTTAGAAAGACTTGACTATGACAGTAAGTTCGAACTTCAGCTAACGCTTTTTTTAAAGGCACAGTTATATTATTTATTTATTATTATTTATTAACAGATGTTAATTTTAATTTGGCAATGTTTTGCTAGTGATCTCCCGTTGTATATTTGTTTTTTTTAATTGTAAATTTTACACCCTATATTTTTTACATTATTATTTTATTGTTTTTTGGGGGCTGGAGGCTGGGCCCCTGGAGGGGTACTCCTGTCAGGAGGAGGAGGTGGAGGAGAAGGGGGTGGCGCAGAAGAAGAAGGTGGAGGTGGAGGAGAAGGGGGTGGGGCAGAAGAAGAAGGTGGAGGTGGAGGAGGAGGTGGAGGAGAAGGGGGTGGGGCAGAAGAAGAAGGTGGAGGAGGAGGTTGAGGTTGGGATAGTTGTGACACCTCACATATGGCCGTATTGGGGGTAATTTTCTCCATCACCCCCTTGTTCAGCAAGGTGATGAGCAGGGGCTCGCATAGGAGGCGTTGCTCCATGCTCATCACCTTGAACTTAGCCTCCACTAGGCCGGCAATGGCCTCTTCAGGGGATGTGGGCTCCTGGAGGGTGGCATGGGCCTCTCGAATAAGGGCCATTGCTGCCTCACTCGTGGTCCTGTCCCTCCTGCTTCTTTTGGGAAGTCGGATGGGAGGCACCTGTGATCTTGTGGTTCTCCTCGGGCCAGCCACCTCCTGTCTGCCACTGGGCCCTGCCACCTCCTGGCTGCCACTGGGCCCTGCCTCCTCCTGGCTGCCACTGGGCCCTGCCTCCTCCTGGCTCACAGTGGGTCCTGCCTCCTCCTGCCTGACAGTTTCCTGACCCTCCTACTGGCTGATTTCATCCTGTGTATGAAAAAGGGACATAGTTTAATATTTTGGTTTATTATTTGCTACAATCTGGATCTGAAAGTTGTATGAAATTTGAATGTAAATCAAGAATAAATTTCCAAACATTTACAACTACATCAGATTGACTATTTAGCACCCAATTTAGGCAAGACTAATGTCTAGAGATCTTGATTTTACGTGTGGAACACAAAATAGTTTATGTTTGTCATCTTGACATATTTTTCAAACATTAGGTTTATCCCAATACATTTTCTATAAATACTATACCTGGCTCCAGATGGCCAAATCAGGTTCATCCAGGATGGCTGCCTCCTCTTGCTCCAGAGAAGGCTCAGGTTGGCTGCAGGGAAGTCTGGGGGGAAGAGTGGATAGTGATGGCTTTGCCTCAATGTGGTCATCCAGAAAGGACATCCTGCTGTAGTACCACAAACTGGGGACATACACATCATCTGCTGCTGCTCCTGACCTCTGAGAAGCCAGGACCTTAGAGCGTTCAGTCCTGTATGTGCCTCTCAAGCTCCCAATTTTAGTGTTCACCTGTTTTGCTGTGGCTGTGGGCACCTTGGTATGCACAAATGGGAGCAGGGTCTCCAGCGCTGCTTTTCTCACACCTTTTTTTTTATGTATGGGGTTTTTGGTTTCCCACAGAGCGGGCAACTCCCTTACCCGGTCTATAAATTCCGCAAGGTATTCTTTGTCGCTAATAAAGACATTCATATTGGCTCTGCAAGTAAAAAAAAAAAATATATAACTAATGTAAGGCACACAGTCTAACCTCCTTAAAATCTTATTCACCATATATATCCTCCAACATTCTCAAGACAGTATAGGGCAACAATTTTTCAAAGCACAAATTCACATACCTTCGTTCGCACGTCCGTCACTTGAACTCCTCTCTCCGCACACCGAACGTAGTATAGTCACATGTGTGTTTGCTATATATACACCACGCATGCGTCAAAGTACGCACACGTCGCTCCGCACACGTCGCCCGCCCATGACGTTCTAACTAACATCTTTTCCCCGCCCCTTCTCTTTCGGCGCGCAGACAGATATGGCGGATTTACAGCAGGTGTCTGATAATTCCTCAAATAACGAAGAGGAGACAAGCCCGGAGACTGAGGAAACGTCACAATCAAGGAGGAGATTCAAGGCATCTAATATGTCTTATGGGGAGATGGCGGAGATGGTGGACATCTTGCTAAAGTCGGATTATGACGCAAAGCATGGGCCGTATAGCAAACCTAATAGAAGGAAGGCCAAAATCATGAAGAAAGTCGTGAAGAGTCTGAAGAAGAATTTTGGGGTGAAACGCTCAAATGAGCAGCTCAGAAAGAGGTGGTCAGACCTCAAACTGAGGGAGCCGGAGCAGTTAAGGAGCATTAAGAGAATGCTAGGAAAAAGTAAGTACTTTGGAAACTTTAATGCTATTAATGTATTTATCAACTTACATGTTGCTCCAAGTTTATTTATTTATTTATTAGTGTACTCCCTTCCAAAATGTAATATTTTGAACTTTGTTGGGCACAGTAAGCGTTCGTTACAGACACATTGTTCGGTCACTATCCTCGTTTTTGGATTATTTTTCAGCCTCAAATTTAATTAGACATCTGCATGTTTTGATAAATTTGTGGTTCTTACATTGTTGGCTAGATGATGTGTTTGTAAAGAGAATGAAATGCAAACTTTTTAATCAGTATAAAGGAGAGGACACTCAGCAGCTGGTTCCACATCTGTACTTTTGAGCACTATAGTGTGGCCCACCAGAACCGCCTTTTTTGGGTGCCACACACAGGTGCATCAGTGAAATTTTGTGGTGCCTCCATGTCTCAAAATTGACAGCCAAAGGTGAATACTAAACATATTTTTTAGACAAAATAATGTCTTCATGTGGAAATTCTGCACAAACAGACACTTGTACCCCACTTCCAATCAATTTAGCCTGTTTTTATTTTTTAGAGAAAATTTCTGTGTGATAACTAGACCTTTTTTTTGATTCTCATAGGGGAGAGAAGACTGGGAGGAGAACACTCCAGGGAGCACATGAAACCCACCGCTTCGAAACAAACCCAACCTCACAAAGACCCACAACCTGAGGGTGTTGAGGAAGTTGAAGAGGTGGAGGAAGGAGAAGTGCAGGAAGGAGAAGTGGATGACGTGGTGGAACTGGTCACCACAACAGGTCAGTATCTGTCACCACAGCTTCAGGTAAGAGATGTAGGCCTGCAGAGTTATAATACCTTTTTTTTTTTTTTTTTAGGGGATGTAAATGTTGTGGTGAAAGATAGTACACGTTTCTCTGCTGACAGTGCCCTACGAATAATACAGCAAGTGATGGAATGTAGCACAGAACTGGACAGAATTAAACAAAGAATTCATGTGATGGATCAAACCTTTAAAGACATTCTAGATGTTTTGGGGAGAATTGAATAAGGCCTCAAAACCCCCATTTATGTTTTCAGTTTGTTATTCACCCTTTTAATGTATTTTTGACAATCAAACCAGCCAAAAATTGAATATGCACACAGTGTGTCAACATGTGCCATCTGCCATCAGGGGATATCCATGTACGGCTTTTGGGGGTGCAACCCCTTCCTCGTATCTAAAGTAGGTGAACTGAAGAAGGGGTTGCACCCACAAAACATGTCCATTGATCACCCCTGATGGCAGATGGCACATGTTGTCAATAGGGATCAGGAGTCTAAACTCCGTATTGGAAATTACTTAAAAATGTGTGCATATTCAATTTTTGGCTGGGCAAGGGGTGCCAATACCCCATATTAGGATGGGCACATAGAGACATAGTTTGTGTAAGTGAATGTCTCATATTGCTCAGAGGTATCCAATGTTGTACTTTTTAGAATGCAACTAATGGTTTTGTATTTTCATAAGAAAACAATTGCCGGTTTGTGGCCAGCCAAAAAACAAACAAAAAAAAAAAATTTACCATGTGTGTGAATGTGCACAGAGTAAAATATTTGAACACCAACAAAGTGTAGCTTCTTTTTCAAATACGCTCTAACCTTATTTGTGTATTTTTTTGGGTTGCATAGTGAAATGGTTGTTATTTACTAAAGGAAAAAACAATTGCCACTACAAATGCACTAAGACAAACTAGGAGACAGGAAACAAACAAAGTTACCAGATTAAAAAAGAATTTTAATGAGTTTTTTATGCACAATTCTTTAGTTATGGCCTGGCATAGGAATTGCCCCCCTATCCATGAAATAGTCCATATATTTCTCCTGAACCTCACGGGCATTTTGGGAGGGCAAGCCAGGACGGGCAGATTCGAGGCCCGGCAGGGGATTGGCATATGAAAGTCCTGCCTCAGGCAATACTGAGGCCATATAAGTAGTTGATTTTCGGCACAGAAAATTATGGAGCACACAGCAGCATAAAACGACATAGTTTATCTTGTACTCCGCCAAGTGGATGGGAGTCATAAAAAGGCGGAACCGACTGGCCATTATGCCGAAGGCATTTTCAATGACTCTTCGGCCCCTGGCCAGCCGGTAATTGAATACCCTCTTCTCTGGGGTCAGGGTCTTCTGTGGAAATGGCCTCATGAGGTGCGGTCCAAGTCCGAAGGCTTTATCAGCCAAAAAAACAAAGGGGAGTCCTTCAACATTTCCTGCATCCGGTGGCAATGCAAGGTCGTCACTCTGGAGACGGAGGGCAAACTCCGTCTGGATGAAGGATCCCCCATCGGACATCCGGCCATTCTTCCCTACATCAACATAGAGGAATTCATACCGTGCTGACACCACCGCCATCAGCACAATGCTATGAAACCCCTTGTAATTGAAGTAGTAGGACTCAGAACGGGGTGGCGGCACGATGCGGACGTGCTTCCCGTCTATGGCACCACCGCAGTTGGGGAAGTCCCACCACGTGGCAAACTCCGATGCCACAGTCTGCCATTCCTGTGGCGTGGAAGGAAGCTGGGGAGTCAATCAAGATGAAAAAAAATTACAAATTTTAAATAGCACATTGCAAGCAGATTATAAGAAAATACATTAGAGGCCAACATCAATAAAAATCTCAGTTGAAGGTGTTTTTAATAAGTATAATGGAAGGCTCATGTTTCATATTCATCACCCCCTGTGATGGTCCATTCTAACAAAATTTTGGGGGGGTAGATGTGTTTGGCCACAGGATAGCATTGCAGTGGCGGTGCGTCCAGAGTGGGCGCTGGAGCACTGCCCCCTCTCACCTGTGCCCGTCACTCAGAACAATACATAGGTTCATGCCTTGCATGAACCTATGTATTGTCAATGCCGCCCACTATTCAGGTGGATGGCCCCCTGTTGAGCGACGGCCATATGAATAACTGAGGCATTTAGGGGAATTGGGGGGGGAGGGGGAAACTTGGGACTTTAAATGAGGCAGTGACCGGGTGTAAGGGTATGTACTTACCGAGGCCGAGATGCCGAGAGTGGTTCACCTTTGCGACTTGACGCACTCCACCCCCTGGAGTTGAGACAGGGAGTGGATGGCGAGAAGCGGCACCGGCTACCGGCAGGTGGTGGGTACTTGTAGACGGTCCGGTAGTGCTGAGTAGACTGAAGAAACAGGCTTCAAGCAGGAACTAGCCGGATTGGTAAAGTTCAAACAGCAGGAGATAATGGAAGCCGGTGCAGGTTGAGTCCGGATTGCAATTGCAAGGTAACAGTCCCGGCTGGGGGTCTAGCACAGTAAACAGCAACAAGTCCAGAGAATACCGGGAACCAGGCAGGAGTTCAAAGGAAACGCGGAAGTCCAAAAGGTACAAGCAGGAGGTCAAGGATTGTAGACAGGCAGCAGGTCCGAGTCACAGGCCGAGGGTCAAACACAGGAGAAGGCAGAAGTCCGTATAGCAAGCCGAGGGTCAGGTCCAGGAGAGAGATCAGAGGAGTCAAGCCAGTCCGGGTCACAAGGAGATTTTCAAGATAGTTTTCCAGAGTCTTGGGTATACAGGAAAGCTGACAAACCAGCAACTTGTCAGTGCAACTGGGTCTCTTTAAATAGGCCCGCCTGGATTCCTATTGGTGCGCCGCCGCGCATGCGCGCGCGCCGCTGCGCCGGCGCGCGCACCCGAGGACGTAGAAGCGCCGTCCCGCGCACGCGCATGCGCCGAAGCATCATTCCGCCGCGCGTGCGCATTGGGCGCTGATTGGCGCCGTTGGACGGATTTCCCTGACAGTGCCCCCCTCCTAGGGGCGGACTCCGGACGCCCAGACTAGACATCAACTCGGGATGTTCCTGGTGAAAGACTCTAATTAGGCGGGGAGCATGTAGGTTCCTAGATGGTTCCCAAGAGTTGTCCTCTGGGGGATACCCCTTCCATTTGATTAAATACTGCAACTGCCTGCCTCTTTTCCTGCAGCCCAAGATAGATTCCACCACGTACTCATCTTCACCATCAACCTCCACAGGTGGAGAAGGTGGCTCATCCCTTCCCGGGAAGGAGCTGGAGACTACTGGTTTCAACAGAGACGTGTGGAAGACCGGGTGTATCCTGTAGGAGTCGGGCAGTGCCAATTCAAAGGCCACAGGGTTGATTACTCGCTTGATTTTAAAAGGGCCTATAAATCTTGGTCCCAATTTCCGTGAAGGGATCGGCAATTTGAGGTTGGTGGCGGAGAGCCATACTTCCTCCCCAACTTCGAAGACTGGATTTTCCTTCCTACCCTTGTCATAGTGTCTCTTGTAAGACTCCTGGGCGTTTTGCATCATTTCCTGGAGTCTCAGAAAATTAGATTGAACAAAGGCTATCCGATCTTGAACAGCAGGAACAGAGCTCTCCGGAATGTCATCAGGGAGGAAGGAAGGATGGAAGCCAAAGTTGGCCCAAAAAGGAGTTTGACTGGTGGCTGAATGCACCGAGTTGTTATATGCAAATTCAGCGTAGGATAATAGGGAGGACCAATCGTCTTGTGAGGCTGAGCAAAAACAACGGAGATATTGTTCTAGGGTTTGATTGGTTCTCTCTGTCTGTCCGTTGCTCTGGGGGTGATATGCCGATGATAGGCAAATCTTGACTTCTAAAGATTTGCAAAGTTCCTTCCAGAATTTCGACGTGAATTGAACGCCTCTGTCAGAGGTGATGCTCTTAGGCACCCCATGGAGCCTGATTATCTCCTGAAAGAAGGCTTTGGCTGTATCTGCAGCAGAGGGGGTACCGATCATGGGCACGAAGTGTGCCATTTTGGAGAGGCGGTCAATTACGACCAGAATCGTGGTAAAACCTCCAGAGGGCGGTAGATCGACAATGAAGTCCATGGACACATCTGCCCACGGACGTTCAGGGATAGGCAAAGGTTTAAGTAGACCCCAACTTTTGGTTTTGGGTCCCTTATACCGTTGGCAACGGGTACAGGAGGCAACATAGGACTTGCAATCTTGTCTCCAACCAGGCCACCAGAAGGAGCGAGAGATTAGTTCCGTGGTTTTTTTGGTTCCAAAGTGACCAGCTAGTTTGTGGTCGTGGAAAGTTTTCAGAATCAGTTGCCTTGTTTCCAGAGGGACGAAGACTTTACCTTGGGACCAGAGCAAGTCATTATGCTTCTCTAGGGAAGAGGTTACTTGGTCAGGACAATGCTTAGAGGCGGCTTTTATGGAGGTTAGTAGATCAGCCTGTGGGATGAGCAGAAAGTTTTGTGCTGATAGGATGGTACTTGGTTCCTCTGCTTGAGGGGTCTCGGGAAACATCCTAGAGAGTGCATCCGCCTTCACGTTCTTGGAACCGGGCCTATAAGAGATATGAAAGTTAAACCTGGTGAAGAAGAGGGCCCATCGGGCTTGTCTGGGTCGAAGACGTTTTGCTGTTCTCAGATATTCTAGATTCTTATGATCCGTGAATATCATGACAGGGTGAGGGGCTCCCTCCAGAAGGTATCGCCATTCTTCCAGGGCGAATTTGATAGCTAATAGTTCCCGGTCTCCGACGTCATAATTACGTTCTGGAGAAGTTAGTTTACGAGAGGCAAAGGCTACTGGATGAAGAAGGGATTTGGGGCCCTGCCTTTGAGAGAGGATGGCCCCAGTGGCTGACTCTGAAGCATCTACTTCCAGAGTAAACGGCAGTAGCGGATCTGGATGCTTCAATACAGGTGCCGATGTGAATGCATTTTTTAGTTTATCGAAGGCATCCTGAGCTTCCGGTGACCAGTAAAAGCGGTAGCCCTGGCGTGTCAGTTGGGTTATAGGTGCCACAATAGAGGAGAACCCCACAATGAACCTCCTGTAGAAGTTGGCGAAACCTATAAACCGTTGTACCCCTTTCTTGTCTGTTGGGGCTGGCCATTCCTGGATAGCTTTGACTTTCTGCGGGTCCATTGCGACCCCATTGGTAGAAATAATAAATCCCAAAAATTGCACAGTGGTTTTCTCAAAGTCACATTTCTCGGCCTTGAGGTAAAGTCTATGTTCTCGGAGAATAGTGAGGACCTTGATGACATGGATTCGGTGCAGTTCAAGGGAGGACGAAAAAATAAGAATATCGTCTAAGTAGACTACTAGGAAGTCGTCCAAGTGTTCACGGAAAATGTCATTGACCAGGTGCTGGAAAGTAGCTGGGGCGTTGCAAAGCCCGAATGGCATGACCAAGTATTCAAAATGACCGAACCTAGATCTAAAAGCCGTCTTCCATTCGTCTCCAGCCCTGATCCGGATGAGGTTGTAGGCCCCTCGAAGGTCCAGTTTAGAGAAGATCCGAGCTGATCGGAATCGTTGGAACAACTCCGGGATGAGAGGAAGCGGGTATCTATTTTTAATAGTAATTTTATTTAATTCCCTATAGTCGATGCAGGGCCTCAGAGTCCCGTCTTTCTTTTCAACAAAAAAGATTCCGGCACCGGCTGGGGAAGAAGAGGGGCGAATGAATTTCTTTTCCAGATTTTCCTCAATGTAAGACTTGAGGGCCTTCAACTCAGATTCGGACAAGGGAAAGATGCGGCCGAATGGAATTTTGGAGCCAGGCAGAAGGTCAATGGGACAATCGTAGGGACGATGTGGAGGTAGGCGGTCGGCCTGCTGTTTGTCGAAGACGTCCTGGAATTCTAAGTATGCTGATGGAACATGTGGTAGGTTATCCGGTCGAGGGGTTAAAGTAGCACAGACAGTTGGAAGTGCGGGAAGACAGTGTTGGGAACAATACGAAGAAGTGAAGTTAACTTCCCTTTTGGCCCAGTTTATATGAGGCTCATGTGCTTGTAACCAGGGGAGGCCCAGGATGATGGGAAACATGGGAGATGGGATGAGGTCAAATCGAAGGTATTCTTGGTGGCCTGAATCCGTGATAGCAAGGACGGGTTTTGTTTCTTGCGTAATTACCCCTGAACGAGGCAGGGATCCATCCGCCAGACGAACCTGAAGACAACGGTCCTTGGTTTGCAGAGGAAAGTGAAGTTGGGAAGCAAGTGAAGAGTCCAGAAAGCAGCTGCAGGCTCCTGAATCAATAATCGCCGGTAGGCGGGTTGCTCCTGTTGGTAGCTGTAGAGAAATAGAAAGAACAACATAAGTCTGTGGTAAGCCAGAAACTTGGTAGTTCAAAGTGTCTTTGAGGGTACACTTACTAGGTCTCACTGGGCAGCTCCGAAGGAAATGGCCAGTACCCCCGCAGTAAAGACACAGATTGGCCTGACGCCTGCGCTGCTTTTCCTCAGGAGAAAGGGGAGGACGAACCAGACCAAGCTGCATGGGTTCAGGCTCGGGAGGAGAAGATGCTGTAGGAACTTGGATGGGTGGGTAGGCAGGAGCTGATCGGGGCAAAGTCCAGTTTGGACAGGTAGTCTGGAAACGCTCAGAACGCCGCTCCCGCAGGCGTCTGTCAAGCTGAGTGACAGACTGGATCAAATCTTCCAGAGTAGTTGGAACACCAATCCTGGCCAGCTCGTCTTTAAGAGCCTCAGACAGTCCTTGGCGATATTGGTATTTAAGGGCCGTCTCATTCCAGCCAGTGTCAGCTGACCATTTCCGGAATTCTGCCGTGTAGTCCTCCACCGGCCTTCTCCCCTGGGTTAAACTGTGGAGAACAGACTCAGCTGTAGCTGATCGCTGAGGATCGTCATACAGCTGCGCCATACTCTCGAAGAAGGTGTCCACAGAATCTAGTATGGGGCTGCTTTGCTCCATCAGGCCATGGGCCCAGGCCTGAGGTTCGTCGGTTAGAAGGGAGATGACGAACCCCACCTTTACCACTTCTGAAGAGAAAGTCCTGGGTTGAAGGGCGAAGTAAAGAGAACATGCATTTTTGAAAGCCCGATATTTCTTACGGACGCCAGAAAATCGCTCAGGCAGGGGGACCCTGGGTTCCGGGGTAGCCATTACTACGGTGGGATTTGCCTGATTTTGAGACGTGGAGGCAACATTGGCAACGGTAGCAGCTGGTGATGCTGGTCCTGTAGCTCCAGTAAGTAGCTGAAAGCGGCCATCCATTTGGACATAACCTTCTTGTAATTTCTGAACCGCATCGGTTAGTGCGGTGACTTGCTGACATAGGGTCTCGAACGGTGAACGCACCCTGTCGGCCTCAGACATCTGGCTGGTTTGTACTGTAAGGGTATGTACTTACCGAGGCCGAGATGCCGAGAGTGGTTCACCTTTGCGACTTGACGCACTCCACCCCCTGGAGTTGAGACAGGGAGTGGATGGCGAGAAGCGGCACCGGCTACCGGCAGGTGGTGGGTACTTGTAGACGGTCCGGTAGTGCTGAGTAGACTGAAGAAACAGGCTTCAAGCAGGAACTAGCCGGATTGGTAAAGTTCAAACAGCAGGAGATAATGGAAGCCGGTGCAGGTTGAGTCCGGGTTGCAATTGCAAGGTAACAGTCCCGGCTGGGGGTCTAGCACAGTAAACGGCAACAAGTCCAGAGAATACCGGGAACCAGGCAGGAGTTCAAAGGAAACGCGGAAGTCCAAAAGGTACAAGCAGGAGGTCAAGGATTGTAGACAGGCAGCAGGTCCGAGTCACAGGCCGAGGGTCAAACACAGGAGAAGGCAGAAGTCCGTATAGCAAGCCGAGGGTCAGGTCCAGGAGAGAGATCAGAGGAGTCAAGCCAGTCCGGGTCACAAGGAGATTTTCAAGATAGTTTTCCAGAGTCTTGGGTATACAGGAAAGCTGACAAACCAGCAACTTGTCAGTGCAACTGGGTCTCTTTAAATAGGCCCGCCTGGATTCCTATTGGTGCGCCGCCGCGCATGCGCGCACGCCGCTGCGCCGGCGCGCGCACCCGAGGACGTAGAAGCGCTGTCCCGCGCACGCGCATGCGCCGAAGCATCATTCCGCCGCGCGTGCGCATTGGGCGCTGATTGGCGCCGTTGGACGGATTTCCCTGACACCGGGTAAGGTCGGTTGCCTCCATCCCTATCTAATTTGAAGAGCGACAAAGGTTGGGACTTTAAATGAAGCAGGCAGGTGTAGGTAATTAAATTTATTGGAAATCAATGAAACGTTGCATGAAGGTAATCATGAGAACAAGGAAACCAATAATTCAATGGATATACATACAGCAATAACAATTGGCCACACACTGATAAAATTTCACAAATCACATGGTACAGGTGATCTTAAGGTAAAACATGTAGTGGGCATAAAAACATGGCATATAGTAGCTCTATGCATTTCGTGGATTCATCCACTCTTCAGGAGCATGCGCATGGAAAACTGAAAGCTGTTGTATAATGGTAATAGAAATATCTGTAAGGTCTGACTCTGTCACGGAAAAATTTAAATAAAATTGGGTAATTAGAGATAATATTGCCTAGGATAGACCCCCCAAAACCACTCTCAACAGTACTTACATTGTCTGTGTCTAAGCAGTAGCATGGTTCCATGTGGATGAGAAAACCCCCCCTAGGGGTGTCGCTGGTGGGAGCTGAGGTGGTGATGGCAGACAGGACTCAAAAACAAGGATGGTTTCCAAAGAAAGGTTCCAAAGGTAGGGTCAAGAATGACCACAAGTGCTAGAAACAAGGTGAGATAAGAAAATAGGCTAAAAGGCTCATACTATGTGGTATAGTGAGTCATCAGCCCTAACCTTGGTAAAGGATAGGGTGTAAAGATGTTAATGAGTGTATAGGTATGGTTAACTTAGTGAGAGTGAAGTATAAATTAATAGAAGGTGAAAAGCATAGAAAATAGAAAAACCCAGTTTCCAACAGAGTAAAATAGATCAGATGAAAATTTCATGTAAAAAGGTAAATAAGGTTACCTAATAACCACTTGTATATACCCTAAACCTGATAAGGGATAGGGTAATGAGATGCTAATGAGTGTATAGGTATGGTTAACTTAGTGAGAGTAAGAGGTAGACAGATATAAAGGTGAAAAGCATAAAAGGTTGAAAAACCGAGTTACCCATGAAAGTAAATTAGATCAGATAAATCTTCAATGTGAATAAGTGATGAAAAGTAACATGAAATTACCTAATAAACACGTCAATTGTGAAGGATCAACAGGATGTGCAGATAAGAAGCTGGAACCACCATGTGAGTCAACCGCTCCAGAATGGCTTATAAGGGCTGGTCAGCCACACCCACCAACATCACGTAGGCGTGCACTTATGGAGAGTAGACAACTGCAGCTGGGGAAAAACGCCCCCAGACAATAAGTGCCAAAATGTCCCTCCACCTGGCTGCTAGATGTAAAACGATGGGAGGTAACGGCGCCAAAAACATGGCACAACTATTCCATCGCATATGCGTGATGTCGATGCGTAGTGGGAGCGGTCCATCCACCCTGTAAATAAGGGGAGGGGGAGGAGCACTCGCAGTACGCATCACAGCTGTTATTGCTGTATGTATATCCATTGAATTATTGGTTTCCTTGTTCTCATGATTACCTTCATGCAACGTTTCATTGATTTCCAATAAATTTAATTACCTACACCTGCCTGCTTCATTTAAAGTCCCAACCTTTGTCGCTCTTCAAATGAGGCATTTAGGGAGTGAAAATTGCATATCAGAAACAGGGGGGCAAATAGGCTTGCAAAATCCAGCCTGAGGGATGTAATTGGCTTGATAAAAGTAAAATAGGGGACGCAGGAGGGGGGGGACATTCCTTGGGTAAACACTGACAGGCTGCTCTGCCAATCATGTTCACCAAGTCTGTTTTACGGTTACATGATTGGCTGATGCAACATCGAGGGCAGGAAAAGACATCAAGGACAGAAGAAGGATGGCGCTGACCAGAAGAAATTAAGTGCAGGGCTGGGGGGAAAATGGCTGCATTGGAGGGGACAAAATGGCTGCATTGAAGGGGACAAAATGGCTGCATTGGAGGGGACAAAATGGCTGCATTGGAAGGGGCAACTGGTGACGTTTAATAGGCACAGTCGCTAAAAAGGAGGAAGTTTAGTTCCTAAAGTTGGGGTTGGACCCCCAAACATTTGGAGCAACAGACGCCCCTGCTGGAAAGGTTAGTGAAGGGAAATATGCATGGAGGAGAAAAAAGGGGCATTTAAAAGCTTCCAGCATGCATGAGGACAAAGGGGACATTCTCAGCATATTACAATCATGGTAATTAGGGAAGGATGAAAGAAATACAATACATTAGCATACATGAAATACATAAAATGTGATGTTAATGGAGAAAACTTACCCTAATATAGTCCTCCTGCAGGACTTGTATAATGGCAGAACAGGTGTCTGGGATTATGAGGCCCAGAGCCTGGGGGGAGATGCCTGTCGTGAACTTCAAGTCCTGCAGACTTCTCCCTGTCGCCAGGTAACGTAAGGTGGCGATGAGCCTCTGCTCAGCACTGATGGCTTCCCGCATAACGGTGTCCTTCCTGGTAATATAGGGGGACACCAAAGCCAACAGATGCTGAAAAACGGGGTCAGACATCCGCAGAAAATTCCTGTAGTCCTCAGGATTATTCTCGACGATCTCCCGCAGCAGAGGCATATGGCAGAATTGGTCCCGCTGGAGCAACCAATTCTTGGTCCATGAACTCCTCCTCACACCGTTCATGGACTGGTCTTGGTCTAAAACAAGCAGACCAACACCAAGCGCACTCACAGCACGAACTCGACGACGAGAACGTACAGGCGACATGGCTAGGAAACGGTCGTCTTATCAGAACGTACAGAACAGAACGCACTTTAGAACAGCAAGGCCTATGAATAACGAACTGAAAATCAGAAACGAACGGGCAAGAACGCACTGTAAAACAGATACGACCTGCCTAGACGCCCTGAAAGACAAGATACGAACCCACAAGCACAAACTGAACCGCAGAAAACGAACTGAAAAGCACGAAGACTGAAAAGCGCGAATCGACTCTTCCCAAACTTTTAGTTCACACGCGGTAACACGAGATCAGCAAAAGCAGCCCAAGGGGTGGCACCAGGGAAGTAGATCTTCCCCTTAATAGTGCCGTCGTACGTGCTGGACGTGACCACGGAGAACAACAAGGAATTTGGGAAATGTCAGTGTGTACGCATGGAAAGCTTGACGAGAAAATCGTCAAGGTTAACAAGAATCTCGTCGAAAAAAAGGACGTGTTTTTTACGACGAGAAAATCGGCTGTGTGTACGAGGCTTAAGACAAACCATTTACCACTGACAGGGGTACTTTTAATGTAAAAATCAAAAGGAAAAAAAAAGCTGTTGCTGTAATTAAGCCATGGTTCACTTTTACCAAAAAAACTGCCTATGCAGGTAAGAGATCTATGTAGATAAAAATCAAACTGTGCAGCTTTGACCAAAATTGGATAATGCTATTGCTATGGCTGTAGGGCATTTGCGTACCTCCCAAAGCCTGTCCTAAAATCTCCCAGAGATAGCATCATCCCTGCCCTGTCTTGTTACTAGGACATTGTTAAGAGACTCTTAGCTGTTACTGTTCACCTCCACCATCACATGAGTGAGCGCTTTCTCTGATTTGAAACCCCCACACATACGCTTTCTGACTCAGTAGCTCTGAGCTCAACGTTTGAGAGTTCGATTGTGTGATGGTAGGGGTAAACATTATCAGCTGGGAGGCTCTTAGCAACATCCAAGCAACAAGGCAGGGTGGGATGATGATATCTCTGAGAGTTTTTCAGTCGGCTTTCGACAGGTACATAAATGGCCTACAGCTATAGCAAGGTCATTATTCAACACTGGTCAAAGCTGCACAGTTTGTTTTTTTGTTTTTATCTACAGACACCCCTTACCTGCATAGGCAATTTTTTTGTTGCCGGAAAGGGTAAGGGTGAACTATGCCTGAGTTACAGCTACAGCTTTTGTTTCCATTTGGAAGATTTTACATAAAGGTATAAAAACTGACCAATAAAAGCACCCCAGTCAGTGGTAAAGCATTTGTCACATTCCTCTAACCGCCACCTTTGCTGGAATGCTTTGTTTGTTAAAGAAGGGGTCCACCCAAAAGGGGAAGCTCCGCTTGTTCACACTCTCCCCCCTCCACTGCCACATTTGGCCCTTTTTGGGGGGGAGGAGCTGGTACCTAGTTTTGACAGGTACCAGCTCCCACTTGCCGCAGTGATCTCCAAGTGATGCCTTCTGAGACACACACAGGTTCCAGAAAACAGCGAGACTATTCAGAAAGCTCAGCGCGACTCAGTCATGCAGAGTAGGAAACTGGCAGTAAAGCCTAAAGCAGGGATATGCAATTAGCGGACCTCCAGCTGTTGCATAAGTACAAGTCCCATGAGGCATAGCAAGACTCTGACAGCCACAAGCATGACACCCAGAGGCAGAAGCATGATGGGACTTGTAGTTTTGCAACAGCTGGAGGTCCGCTAATTGCATATCCCTGGCCTAAAGGCTTCACTGCCGCTTTCCTTTAATTACTATGCCAGCACCTGCACCCAAAGCCGACTGACTAATCATCTTGGGGTGCGGACATGGACAGGTAAGTGTCCTTATTAAAAGTCAGCAGCTACAGTATTTGTAGCTTCTGACTTTATTTTTATTTATTCCAGCCTGGAGCTCCTCTTTAAGGGACGTTAAAAAATAACAGATTTATGCTCACCACATGTTGCAATTTAATTTTATGCTCTTCTAGAAATCTACCAACAACTATGTAGTGCAGGGGCCTATCTGACTGGATACAAAGCGATTGGATATATTAGGTAGGTTGTTAACCACTTAACGACCGCTCACTGTATATATACGTCGGCACAATGGCACCGACAGGCACAATCACGTAGAGCATACGTGATTGCCTTTGTACAGTTGAGGGGTCCGATCGGACCCCCCTTCTGTACAGTGAGCGGTCAGAATTCGTTGGGGAGCGATCCGACATGAGGGGACGGCCGCTCGATTCCGGCCACCCCCCCGCGATCGCTCCCGGCGAATAGAAATGCCCCCTCTGTCTGTCGAATGTTTACACAGACAGAGGAAGCAGGAGGAAGTGATGTCATCTCCTGTGCGGCGCTCACATATACCGAGCGCCGTACAAGTGAAGACATCAAGGTTAGTGCACAAACACTACACTAACACCAGCACACATAGGCACATAAATCGCCCCCCCCCAGGCCCCCCCAGATCACCCCCCAGCCCCCAGTCACAGTGTCACTGATTGCAGTGACCATTTATTTACTGATCGCTGCAATCAGTGACATTTGTGACTGTAAAAGTGTCACTACATTTAGTTTTAGGTCCAGTGTAGCCCCCTAACCCCCCCTAATAAAGGTTTAACCCCTTGATCACCCCCCAGATAACCCTTTCACCCCCTAGCACCGCCGTCGCTAAGCGATCATTTTTCTGATCGATGTCTTAGCGTCGGTGATGCAGATCGGTAGCCAGTAATTTTTTTTAGGTTCGCCGCAGGTTTTTATAGCGTCAGGTACCCCCATAAATTATCTAATAAAGGTTTAACCCCCTTGATCGCCCCCCAGGTAACCCTTTCACCCCCTATCACCACTGTCGCTAAGCGATCATTTTTCTGATCGATGTCTTAGCGTCGGTGATGCAGATCGGTAGCCAGTATTTTTTTTTAGGTTCGCCGCAGGTTTTTATAGCGTCAGGTACCCCCATAAATTATCTTATAAAGGTTTAACCCCCTTGATCGCCCCCCAGGTAACCCTTTCACCCCCTATCACCACTGTCGCTAAGCGATAATTTTTCTGATCGCTGTCTTAGCGTCGGTGATGCAGATCGGTAGCCAGTAATTTTTTTTAGGTTCGCCGCAAGTTTTTATAGCGTCAGGTACCCCCATAAATTATCTAATAAAGGTTTAACCCCCTTGATCGCCCACCAGGTAACCCTTTCACCCCCTATCACCACTGTCGCTAAGCGATAATTTTTATGATCGCTGTCTTAGCGTCGGTGATGCAGATCAGTAGCCAGTATTTTTTTTTAGGTTCGCCGCAGGTTTTTATAGCGTCAGGTACCCCCATAAATTATCTAATAAAGGTTTAACCCCCTTGATCGCCCCCCAGGTAACCCTTTCACCCCCTATCACCACTGTCGCTAAGCAATCATTTTTCTGATCGCTGTCTTAGCGTCGGTGATGCAGATCGGTAGCCAGTATTTTTTTTTAGGTTCGCCGCAGGTTTTTATAGCGTCAGGTACCCCCAAAAATGATCTAATAAAGGTTTAACCCCTGTGATTGCCCCCCAGGTAACCCTTTCACCCCCTATCACCACTGTCGCTAAGCAATCATTTTTCTGATCGCTGTCTTAGCGTCGGTGATGCAGATCGGTAGCCAGTATTTTTTTTTAGGTTCGCCGCAGGTTTTTATAGCGTCAGGTACCCCCATAAATTATCTAATAAAGGTTTAACCCCCTTGATCGCCCCCCAGGTAACCCTTTCACCCCCTATCACCACTGTCGCTAAGCAATCATTTTTCTGATCGCTGTCTTAGCGTCGGTGATGCAGATCGGTAGCCAGTATTTTTTTTTTAGGTTCGCCGCAGGTTTTTATAGCGTCAGGTACCCCCATAAATTATCTAATAAAGGTTTAACCCCCTTGATCGCCCCCAGGTAACCCTTTCACCCCCTATCACCACTGTTGCTAAGCAATCATTTTTCTGATCGCTGTCTTAGCGTCGGTGATGCAGATCGGTAGCCAGTATTTTTTTTTAGGTTCGCCGCAGGTTTTTATAGCGTCAGGTACCCCCATAAATTATCTAATAAAGGTTTAACCCCCTTGATCGCCCCCCAGGTAACCCTTTCACCCCCTATCACCACTGTCGCTAAGCGATCATTTTTCTGATCGCTGTCTTAGCGTCGGTGATACAGATCGGTAGCCAGTAATTTTTTTTAGGTTCGCCGCAGGTTTTTATAGCGTCAGGTACCCCCATATATTATCTAATAAAGGTTTTAACCCCCTAATTGCCCCTAGTTAACCCTTTCACCAGTGATCATCATATAAGTGTTACGGGTGACGCTGGTTAGTTAGTTTGCTTTTTATAGTGTCAGGGCACCCGCCGTATATAACCCAATAAAGGTTTAACCCCCTGATCGCCTGGCGGGTGATATCAATTAGGTTTTAGCGTCAGAGAGGGTCTGCGTCACACCCCAGGCAGCGTCAGGTTAGTGCCAGTAACGCTAACACCCACGCGTGAAGCATACACCTCCCTTAGTAGTATAGTATCTGAACAGATCAATATCTGATCTGATCAGATCTATACTAGCGTCCCCAGCAGTTTAGGGTTCCCAAAAACGCAGTGTTAGCGGGATCAGCCCAGATACCTGCTAGCACCTGCGTTTTGACCCTCCGTCCAGCCCAGGCAACCCAAGTGCAGTATCGATCGATCACTGTCACTTACAAAACACAACACACATAACTGCAGCGTTCGCAGAGACAGGCCTGATCCCTGCGACTCCAGTGCTGTAGGAGGTGATTTCACCACCACAGTTAAAAAAAAAAAGCAAATATGCCGAAGCATTGGGGCAGCAGGGGCGGAGGAGTGATTTTGCTCCTAATGCCGCGTACATACGATCGAAATTCCGACGGAGGCTTGCCCGTGGAAAAGTCCGACCATGTGTGTGCGGCATAACTTTTTTGCGGGAGGATGCCCCCATGCTTCGGCATATATAAATGGTGCATGTATGCCCATCATTAGAAGTGGGTGGATGAAGGGCGGTATTCTAATGGTGGGCATACCCACCGATCAATCTATTTTTTCGTTCAGCCACCTGGCTGCATGAAAAAAAAAGATTACAATACATGTCCAACAAGGACCAGCAACGTACTGGTATGTTGCTGGACTTTGATTGGTTATACCAGATTGATGCCTGCGGGTTTAGGTATCATCTTGGTATCATTCTTTTCAGCCAGCGGCCGGCTTTCATGTAAAAGCAATCCTAGTGGCTAATTAGCCTCTGGACTGCTTTTACAAGCAGTGGGAGGGAATGTCCCCCCCCCCCGGATATAAAAAGCGCCATTGGGAAATTGGGAAAGCATTTTATCACACTGATCTTGGTGTGATCAGATGCTTTGAGGGCAGAGGAAAGATCTAGGGTCTAGACCCCAGTTTTTTCAAAAAAAGAGTACCTGTCACTACCTATTGCTATCATAGGGGATATTTACATTCCCTGAGATAACAATAAAAATGATTAAAAAAAAAATATGGAAGGAACAATTTAAAAATAAAATAAAAAAGCAAAATTAATAAAATAAAAATAAAAAAGCACCCCTTCCTGCCCTGCTCTTGCCCAATCGCGAACGCAAGCGTCGGTCTGGCGTCATATGTAAACAGCAATTGCACCATGCATGTGAGGTATCACCGCGAAGGTCAGATCGAGGGCAGTAATTTTAGCAGTAGACCTCCTCTGTAAATCTAACGGGGTAACCTGTAAAGGCTTTTAAAGGCTTTTAAAAATGTATGTAGTTTGTCGCCAATGCGCGTTTGTGCGAAATTTTAAAGCATGTCGTGTTTGGTATCTATGTACTCGGCCTAAGATCATCTTTTTTATTTCATCAAACATTTGGGCAATATAGTGTGTTTTAGTGCATTAAAATGAAAAAAAGTGTATTTTTTCCCCAAAAAATGCGTTTGAAAAATCGCTGCGCAAATACTGTGTAGAAAAAAAAAATGCAACACCCACCATTTTATTCTGTAGGGCCTTTGCTTTAAAAATATATATAATGTTTGGGGGTTCAACATAATTTTCTTGCAAAAAAAAATATGTTTTCATGTAAACAAAAAGTGTCAAAAAGGGCTTTGTCTTCAAGTGGTTAGAAGAGTGGATGTAAGCTTCCTAATGTTGTGTATAAAATGCCAGAACAGTTCAAAACCCCCCCAAATGACCCCATTTTGGAAAGTAGACACCCCAAGCTATATACTGAGAGGCATGTCGAGTCCATGGAATATTTTATATGTTGACACAAGTTGCGGAAAAAAGACAATTTTTTTTTTTTTTTGCACAAAGTTGTCACTAAATGATATATTGCTCAAACATGCCATGGGCATATGTGGAATTACACCCCAAAATACATTCTGTTGCTTCTCCTGAGTATGGGGATACCACATGTGTGAGACTTTTTGGGAGCCTAGCCGCGTACGGGACCCCAAAAACCAATCACCGCCTTCAGGCTTTCTAAGGGTGTAAATTTTTGATTTCACTTCTCACTGCCTATCAAAGTTTCGGAGGCCATGGAATGCCCAGATGGCACAAAACCCCCCCAAATGACCCCATTTTGGAAAGTAGACACCCCAAGCTATTTGCTGAGAGGTATTGTGAGTATTTTGCAGATCTCGCTTTTTGTCACAAAGTTTTGAAAATTGAAAAAAAAAAAAGAAAAAAAAAAAGTTCTTTCTTCATTTTCAAAAACAAATGAGAGCTGTAAAATACTCACCATGCCTCTCAGCAAACAGCTTGGGGTGTCTACTTTCCAAAATGGGGTCATTTGGGGGGGGTTTTGTGCTATTTTGGCATTTTATGGCCTTCCAAACTGTGATAGGTAGTGAGGAGTCAAATCAAAAATTTGTGCCTAGAAATCCTGAAGGCGGTGATTGGTTTTCGGGGTCCTGTACGCAGCTAGGCTCCTAAAAAGTCCCACACATGTGGTATCCCCGTACTCAGGAGAAGCAGCAAAATTTCTTTTGGGGTGCAAGTCCACATATAACCATGGCATGTGTGAGCAATATATCATTTAGTGACAACTTTTTGTAATTTTTTTTGTCATTATTCAATCACTTGGGACAAAAAAAAAAAATTTCAATGGGCTCAACAGGCCTCTCAGCAATTTCCTTGGGGTGTCTACTTTCTAAAATGGGGTCATTTGGGGGGGTTTTGTGCTATTTTGGCATTTTTGGCCTTCAAAACTGTGATAGGTAGTGAGGAGTGAAATCAAAAATTTGCGCCCTTAGAAATCCTGAAGGCGGTTTCCGGGGTCCCGTACGTGGCTAGGCTCCTAAAAAGTCCCACACATGTGGTATCCCCGTACTCAGGAGAAGCAGCAGAATGTATTTTGGGGTGCAATTCCACATATAACCATGGCATGTGTGAGCAATATATCATTTAGTGACAACTTTTTGTAATTTTTTTTATTTTTTTTTCATTATTCAATCACTTGGGACAAAAAAAAAATATTCAATGGGCTCAACATGCCTCTCAGCAATTTCCTTGGGGTGTCTACTTTCTAAAATGGGGTCATTTGGGGGGGTTTTGTACTGCCCTGCCATTTTAGCACCTCAAGAAATGAGTCATAAATTTAAAGCTGTGTAAACTTCAGAAAATGTACCCTAGTTTGTAAACACTATAACTTTTGCACAAACCAATAAATATACGCTTATTGACATTTTTTTTCTAAAGACATGTGGCTGAATACATTTTGGCCTAAATGTATGACTAAAATTGAGTTTATTCGATTTTTCTTATAACAAAAAGTAGAAAATATCATTTTTTTTCAAAATTTTCTGTCTTTTTCCGTTTATATCGCAAAAAATAAAAATCGCAGAGGCAATCAAATACCATTAAAAGAAAGCTCTATTTGTGGGAAGAAAAAGGACGCAAATTTCGTTTGGGTACAACATTGCATGTCCGCACAATTTACAGTTAAAGCAGCGCAGTGCAAAATTCTGAATTCACCTCTGGTCCTTTAGCTACCAAATGGTCCGGGGCTTAAGTGGTTAAATTGCCTAGTTTTGGTAAATGCCTCCCGTACATCCCCTGGGGCGCGCATCGGGTGCACTCTGTGACCCCTGTGTCTTTTGGACACAGCTGATCACAGATCGAGGTAAAGGGACAATCACAGCAGCCCTTTACCATGTGATCAGCTGTGTCCAATAATAGCTGATCACATGTAAACAAACTTGCCAATTATTGGCATTCCTTTCTTCACGTTCTGCCTGTGTGAGGAAAGGAGAACCAATAAACTGCAAGATTGACAGGGCACATTTACACTGATAATCAGGGCACTGATAATTAATGCCCTGATCATCAGTGCATCCCCATCCGTGCCCATCAGTACCGCTTATCAGTGTCCATCAATGCAGCTTATCAGTGCCCACCAGTGCCACCTATCAGTGCTCATCAGTGCCGCCTATCAGTGGCCATCAGTGTCGCCTCAACAGTGCAACCTTGTCAGTGCCTCTTTATCAGTGCCTTTTAGGGCAGCTTATCAGTGTCCATCAGTGCCGCATCATCAGTGTCGCCACATTAGTGCCCATCAGTGCCTATCAGTGAAGCCTCATAAGTGCACATCAGTGCAGGAGAAAAACTACGTACAGTATGTAGCAATACCGGGCTGCTGGTTTTGTTTGGGTCTGTGAATTACCTCCATGGCTTCCGTTGTCAGGGTGTGAGAAGAATGTTCAGAAAGGCCAATGTCCACACAATGTAAAACCCAAACAGGCTTTATTTTTCTCTTGCTGAGGAAACTTTAGAGGAAGAGTAGGACACGAGAGAGAAAATAACACACAGGGAAGGTTCAGGCACGCAACACTAAAATAGCACTCGTCGCCACTCAAGCCTGAATTGGTATTGCTCACCCGGATAGTTCCGTTTAGTGGTACTAGCAGCCGGAATGCAGCACAAATCAATCTTTCCTTTTGTTTTATGGATATGATCAGGAAATCCCCTGCCACAGGATTAAAGTCCCGATCCTCCCAGCCAGACAATAATGAAGAGAACCGTTAGGCCAGATTGGCGTATTGCAGGCTTCTGATTTTTTGATCCCTCTTTAGGCGAGTTTCCAGGCCTCTTCCTGAGACAGCAGTACCGTCGCTAGTCTCCCATGGGACTGATCCTCCCTTTCCTAACAGTGGGCTTCCCGTAGGTGGGTAGCTTGGGATCCTTTTCTTTGAAACATAGGCCTCAGCCAGCAGAGCTGGGCCTACAAGCAGCGATGTGGCCTCGGGCTGAACACACACACATCCCGTGCCATACGGGCCACGAGGTGCACGCACAGGACCAATGGGTCCCCAGGAACGAACCAACCCCAATAGCGTCTGCCCATTTTGTACCCTCTCCCAGTATGCACAGCGGGTAGACCACGCCCACTGCACGGCTGCTGAGAGAGGACACCCAAGGTGCTGTGATACCCCCTGTGGTTCAACCTATGCCGGCGGTGACAGTGCCACCTACAGGCAACAGGGAACACTACTGCCAGGCAGCATCACACCCAGAGCAGAAGCAATAATGAATAATCAATTGATCTGAGCCCAACTACTAGCTCAGATTACCCCTAAATATATACACAGCGCCCCCAAATATTGGGGAGGGCGCTACACGTATTTGCAAAATTTTATAACAGAAACTAAGAAAAACATTTTTTCAAAATGTTTAGTCTTTATTCATTTGTTTAGGAAAAAATAAAAATGGTGAATAAATACCACAAAAAGAAAGCTCTAGTTGTGTGAAAAAAATGATAAAAATTTTGTTTGGGTACAGTGTTGTCATTCAAAGTGCCACAGCTCTGAAAGTTGAAAATTGGCCTGGGCAGGAAGGGAGTGAAAGTGCCCGGTATTGAAGTGGTTAACACAGCCAGCACATTTAAGGATTGGTAAATTACAAAATATTAAATATTTTTGGGTTTAGAGATGGTTTAAATACTAAAATCTTGTTTCCTTTTCATGTTTGTAATGATATGAAAATTAGGTAAATTTCCACAAATGAAACGCTATTCCTTTACAAAATCTAGGAAACAAACGTAGTTTCTGTAATGTAATATATATGCAGTGGTCCCTGCCTTTACACATATTTTGCCTTCTTTTTAGAAGTCTGATTGTAAGATGAGTTACTGTCCACTTGTGTACAGTACTGGCAAAAGAGATTAATGGTTATGATCAAAGGATCATGTAATGGTTTTCCTTTACACTTGTCATTTTCCACTGTGAACTTTTTGTTGGTTAAAGAGGAACTGCAGTCTGCTCACATAAATTGTAATAAAAACATCTTTCCCATTCTGAAGCTTCCCTCCAACCACTTTGCATATTATTTAATATATACTGTAATTCTGTACTTGCCAAAAATGCTGAAGAAATCTCTCTCCACTAAGTCTGGCTGAAACCATTTTTTATAAATTGTATTTTTATTAAATTTTTTCAAAAGAAAATACAAACAGAAATAAATGCCAATCATGTAGTACGGCGTACAAGAATTCTAAGTGAAAAGGCATATGACAGATGTTAAAATCATAGATATATCGCTACAATGCTACAAAATTCACAAAAGCCAAATAATTCAACTGTATAGACGAAGAAGGATGGGAAGAGGGAAAGGGTGGGGTGGTGGGGGGATCTAGGGAGCGGGCGGCACTAAAAAAAACAATATTTCACATTAAAGGAATTGTTGTTCTCTGGATCCAGTGTCAGTGGGGTCCCAGGGCGCCCAAACTGAGGAACTAGGACGCCCCGAGGAGAACCCACCTAGGAGGGAGGGAGAGTGGGAGGAAAGGGAGGGAGCACCATGGAATCACAATAAGAACAAGCTAACAGGACTAAAGAAATATAAAATTTAGCACATATGCTTAAGAGTGTACTGTACTACTGGGGGGATAGTGAAACTGCACCTGGATTAAGCTTCGACTGATCCCACAGGTCCCAAGTCTTAAAAAAGTGAGGAAGTGTATCATGGACTGTCGCAGTCAGGTGTTCCAACCTGCAAATTTGTTCCAATATTTGCAGAACCTGTGCAAGGGTGGCTGGGGAGGGGGACAACCATCTCAGAGGTATAGCTCTTTTTGCTGCTAGGAGGAAAAAGGCAGCTAACTTTTGGGCGTGTCTGGGGATACCAGGGAACGGCAAACCCAAAAGATACTGGATCAGGTCTAGTGGGAGAGTAGTTTCAAAGAGCTCTTGCAGATGGGTTTGGATGGAGGACCAGAAAGGTTAAATCATGGGACATTCCCAGAAAATGTGGAAGTGGGAACCAACGTAATCCCGGCACCTCCAACAAACCCGGGAAGCTTTGGGGTCGTATCTGTGTAAGATCTCCGAGGTCCTATACCAAAAAAGTAATATCTTATAGGTCGTCTCCCTCTGCTCCACACACCTTGAAGACTTGGAAGTGGCCTCCCAAATCTTCTGAGACTGAGGGAGTTGGATTGGTCGCTTAATAATCTGGGACCATTTCTGCATGTAAGAATGAAATGTGTCGGTGAGTGAGGAAGCTTCATGTAGGAATCTATAGATATCTGAAATAACATGGGCTTGGTATGGGCCTTGAGCACATAATAGTTCAAATGAGGTAGGTTTATCTAAGGTTAAAGTAGGGGATTTAGAGGAAAAATTGTGTTTGAATTGGAGGTAAGAGTAAAATAAATGTTTAGGGATCCGATATTTAAGCTGTAGTTCATTAAAAGGTAAAAGCGTGCGGGTGAGTGAATGGACAAGGTTTCTGAGCTGGAAAATTCCTGCTTGTGTCCACGGGAGCATTCGAGTATAAGAAAGACTATCCGGGAAATCGGGGTTGAAAATTACATTTAATAGGGGCGGACATGAAGAAGAGAGGGAGAATTGGCGCGAGCACTTCTTCCATATGGAAAGAGTGAATAACAACGGGTGCAAGCAAAGGCCTCTAAGTTGAGTTATAGATGTCTCTAGGTTTGTCCAAATCATAGAGCAGGGGTGGACTGGTCTAGTGATACTCATTTCAATCTCCGACCAGATGCTGGATGCCATTCTAGAAGACCAAGTGATAATTGGTTTGAGGTGGGAGGCAAAGAAATATTTAATAAGGTCTGGGGCCCCCAATCCGCCTCAAGACCTAGGGGCCAACACCACTGAGCTGGCTATGCGGTGGGCCTTGTAGTGCCAAATAAAGTTAAGGAATGATCTCTGAGTGGCTTCGAGCTGTGACATAGGGACAGGAATCGGCAAAGTCTCAAATAGATGGAGGAGTCTCGGTAGAATAGACATCTTCAGGACATTGATACGACCCAAGAGAGAAATGGGATAAGTGTCCCATTGTCGCAAGAGTCAGTCAATGTCGCGGAACAGTGGGGGGAAGTTGGCCTGGTAGAGTGTTGAGTATGAAGGAGTGAGATGTATCCCTAGGTATTTAAGAGAGTTTGGGCACCAGTGATAGGAATAGTTTTGCTGTAGGTTGGCAAGTTCTGAAGGTGGGATGAGTATTGGTAGGGCCTCTGTTTTGCTTGTGTTGATTTTATACCCTGAAAGGAAGCAAAATTCTTTGAGCAAGGCATGTAAATTTGGGAGAGAGGTGTGGGGTCTGGTCAGAGTCAATAGAATACCGTCTGCAAACAATGATAGTTTGCAGACTTCCAGAAGAAGTCAGGAAGTGACGAAACGTCAGGGCGTGACCTACTACACCGAGGAAACCGGAAGTGACGCTTGCGTTCCAGGACTTGGTCTCCAGGAAGACGCCGGGAAAGGAACTATATTCCGGCGCTCATCAGGGGCAAGTTTACAGCGCACACTCCATATGTTGATTGCCTGTTTTACATTGATATCTGGTACGCACATATGTAAGGGGGTACTTGGGGGATTTTCTTAATAAAATATCCAGACAGTACTACCCTATGTGGTTTGTTCTTTCTCCTCACATATGTTAGCGGCACCTTACAATCAATACTGTGGTAAGAAGACAGAACACTTGAGGAGGATGGTTAATATGTGCCTGTATTGATCTGATATCTGGTGAGTGCATCCTTAAGGGGGACCTTTTTTCTCCCCCCCATGCGGTGAACATACCTGGGTGAATGGAGCACTGAAACTAGTATTTGGACCAATCACAACCTGAATCACCATTCACTATCTAAGCTACCCATATTCATGTTTATATGGAAGACGTACTTTTTAATTTTTGTTCGTAGCGCTGCTGCAGTTTTATTTGGACTTTTTTTGAAGTTTTATATCACTGTGTTTGTATTTTAATGATAGTTTATACTCATTATGACGCAGGGAGACCCCACGGATGTCAGGATAATTGCTGATGGCTGCAGCTAGAGGTTCGAGACAAAGGATAAAAAGTAAAGGGGACAACGAACATCCCTGTCTGGTACCATTACTCAAAGAAAAGGGTGGTGATAAATAGGAAGACAGTTGGACTTGGGAAGAGGGTTGAGAGTATAGAGCACGCAGCGCTGCCATAAAGGGGCCGCTGATACCATAATTGGAAAGTGTGGCAAAAATAAAAGGCCAACTGAGCCTATCAAAGGCTTTCTGCGCATCAAGGCTCAATATCAGAGCTGGGCGAGTTGTTTTGTTCAATAAATCTATAAGGTCTATGGTGCGTCTCGTGTTATCGCCAGCTTGTCTGGCAGTTACAAAGCCTACTTGGTCTTTATGTACGAGTCTAGGTATTGTGACAGCAGGCAGGTAAAATCACCAGGTTGCATCCAGGATGGAAGGTATATATGTCCTAGATTCAGGCTTTATGCTGATTTATACCACTAGGGGGAGTGCTGGGAGTCTTGCAGGGGAAGAGTTAATGAGCCCAGCTGAAGTAAGTGGGCTCATTAGGGCCTCTACAAGAACTCCCAGCATGCTAAGGGAGATGCTCCAACCTGGAACCAGATCTGTGTGGATAGTCTGGGGAGTGTGATCTCTGTGCGGTGAGCCAAAGCCTGTGTGGTTATTGCTAAGAACTTCTAAAAGCAGGGAGCTAGGGACTGGGACAGCACAAGGCTGTACCCAGTTGTTAGTTAGGGACATCAACGTGTGTAGTGAGCGGTCAAGTTGACCAGGATTTATTTTCCTGTTTCTTTTGTTTTTGCTGTATTTTTTTGTCTGTATACAGTTCAAATAAAACCACACCCTTTTGTTTTCTCCTACCACTGTCTGCTGTGCCTGTTTTTGTGTGGTGAACCCATCCAGGGGGTCACACACACCCGCTGCTGAGTTAACCCCCTCACAGTTGGTGGAGAATGCGGGCAGTTTTTTTAAGGCCAGCATGGAGGAGATACTGAAACAGCTGGCTCTAGAAAATGCCAATCAGCAGCAGACAAATGCAGGTTTGCAAAAGAGCCTTGTAGCTCAACAACAGAGCTTCGCATCCCAGCAGCAAGCTCATCAACAGAGCCTTGCAGCCCAGCAGCAAGCTCATCAACAGAGCCTTGCAGCCCAGCAGCAAGCTCATCAACAGAGCCTTGCAGCCCAGCAGCAGACAAATGCAACTCTGCAACAGAGTCTGGAAGCTCAGCAACAAGCCCAGCAGCAATCTGAGGCCCGCTTCATAGACCTGTTACAGAAGCAAGAACAGAGACTACAGCAACAAATGGAAACATTAATGCAGCAACGTCCGAAGACCAGTGAGGCAAGTAGTTCCTCTAATACTGCGTCCTTTGGGGTGAGTCGTTTATTGACAAAAATGACTGGAGAGGATGATCCAGAGGTGTTTTTGACCACATTTTAAAGGACCGCTGAAAGAGAAAAGTGGCCTAAGGAGCAGTGGGCTGGACTGGTGGCTCCTCTGTTAACTGGTGAATCGCAGAAAGCTTACTATGACCTAGAGCAGGGGTATTGAATTACAATTCGCCGAGGTCCGGTCAGTAAAATTTTCTTATAGCAGAGGTCCGAATATCATTTTGGTTCCCTGTCATGCATTTTCGCATGCGCCAAACGACATGTTGCTTCAGCACAATGTGGCTTGGTGCGGCGCAATTTTCTTTTTAAAAAAAGGTCAAGGACTTCTTTCTCTCGGTTTTCATGTGGGTAGTGCAGCCCATTAAAATAGGCTGATCCACTCACGACGTGTGCACCTAATGCACATGCACAGATCTTAATCCATTCTTATATCAGCTTCCTTAGTCCCCAGTGCACATGACAGTCCCCTCCCCCTTCACATCAAGATCCCCTCTTGATGAGTGTCCTCAGCTCCCCCTTTACATCATCCCCCTCCACTCCTTCCACAGTAGTGTCCTCACACTTCCTTAACATCAACCCCCAGTACTGTCCTCTGCCCCTATTAACATCATAACCCCACATTACTCTCCTCAGTCCCCCCTCCACACCCCTGTCCTCAGTCCCCCAAATCACAGTCCTCACCCCCCCCTCACATTACATTCCTCCCCTCTCCACTTTAATATCCTCAGCCCCCACCCACATTACAGTCCTCAGTCCCCTCACATTACAGTCCTCAGCTCCCCCACATTACAGTCCTCAGCTCCCCCACATTACAGTCCTCAGTCCCCTCACATTACAGTCCTCAGTCCCCTCACATTACAGTCCTCAGTCCCCTCACATTACAGTCCTCAGTCCCCTCACATTACAGTCCTCAGTCCCCTCACATTACAGTCCTCAGCTCCCCCACATTACAGTCCTCAGCTCCCCCACATTACAGTCCTCAGCTCCCCCACATTACAGTCCTCAGCTCCCCCACACTACAGTCCTCAGCTCCCCCACACTCCAGTCCTCAGTCCCCCCACATTACAGTCCTCAATCCCCTCACATTACAGTGCTCCGCTCCCCCACACTCCAGTCCTCAGCTCCCTTCACATTACAGTCCTCAGCTCCCTTCACATTACAGTCCTCAGCTCCCTTCACATTACAGTCCTCAGCTCCCCCACATTACAGTCCTCAGTCCCTTCACATTACAGTGCTCAGCTCCCCCACATTACAGTGCTCAGCTCCCCCACATTACAGTGCTCAGCTCCCCCACATTACAGTCCTCAGTCCCTTCACATTACAGTGCTCAGCTCCCCCACATTACAGTCCTCAGTCCCTTCACATTACAGTGCTCAGCTCCCCCACATTACAGTGCTCAGCTCCCCCACATTACAGTGCTCAGCTCCCCCACATTACAGTGCTCAGCTCCCCCACATTGCAGTGCTCAGCTCCCCCACATTGCAGTGCTCAGCTCCCCCACATTACAGTGCTCAGCTCCCCCACATTACAGTCCTCAGTCCCTTCACATTACAGTCCTCAGCTCCCTTCACATTACAGTCCTCAGCTCCCTTCACATTACAGTCCTCAGTCCCCTCACATTACAGTCCTCAGTCCCCTCACATTACAGTCCTCAGCTCCCCCACATTACAGTGCTCAGCTCCCCCACATTACAGTCCTCAGTCCCTTCACATTACAGTGCTCAGCTCCCCCACATTACAGTCCTCAGTCCCTTCACATTACAGTGCTCAGCTCCCCCACATTACAGTCCTCAGTCCCTTCACATTACAGTGCTCAGCTCCCCCACATTACAGTGCTCAGCTCCCTTCACATTACAGTGCTCAGCTCCCCCACATTACAGTCCTCAGCTCCCCCACATTACAGTCCTCAGTCCCTTCACATTACAGTCCTCAGCTCCCTTCACATTACAGTCCTCAGCTCCCCCACATTACAGTCCTCAGCTCCCTTCACATTACAGTCCTCAGCTCCCCCCACATTACAGTCCTCAGCTCCCCCCACATTACAGTCCTCAGCTCCCCCACATTACAGTCCTCAGCTCCCCCACATTACAGTCCTCAGTCCCTTCACATTACAGTCCTCAGCTCCCTTCACATTACAGTCCTCAGCTCCCCCCACATTACAGTCCTCAGCTCCCTTCACATTACAGTCCTCAGCTCCCCCCACATTACAGTCCTCAGCTCCCCCCACATTACAGTCCTCAGCTCCCCCACATTACAGTCCTCAGCTCCCCCACATTACAGTCCTCAGCTCCCTTCACATTGCAGTCCTCAGCTCCCCCCACATTACAGTCCTCAGCTCCCTTCACATTACAGTCCTCAGCTCCCCCACATTACAGTCCTCAGCTCCCTTCACATTACAGTCCTCAGCTCCCCCCACATTACAGTCCTCAGCTCCCTTCACATTACAGTCCTCAGCTCCCCCACATTACAGTCCTCAGCTCCCTTCACATTACAGTGCTCAGTCCCCCCACATTACAGTGCTCAGTCCCCCCACATTACAGTGCTCAGCTCCCCCACATTACAGTGCTCAGCTCCCCCACATTACAGTGCTCAGCTCCCCCACATTACAGTCCTGAGCTCCCCCCACATTACAGTCCTGAGCTCCCCCCACATTACAGTCCTCAGCTCCCCCACATTAGTCCTCAGCTCCCCCCACATTACAGTCCTCAGCCCCTCCCCCCCGCCCCCACATCTCTGCAATCCTGAGGCTCGGCATCCTCCCCACACATTCAGTTGTTAGCTCTAAACTTCACCCCCCTCACTGTCCTACCTTACACAGGCAGATCGGAGGGAGGCACAGCGTGTCTGGATAGGGGCAGGAGAGGAGTTGCAGGGAGGGAGGCGGGACAGCTCTGGATGGAGGGCCGAGGTAACAAACAGGTGATTGGCTGCTAGGATGAAGGACAGTCCTAGCAGCCAATCGCCTGTTTGATAATCTCGGGCAGCTCCGCCCTCCACCCAGAATTGTTCCGCCTCCCACTGTCGGTTCTGTGAGGATTACAGAGCAACGGCAGGAGGAAGAAAACTGTCCTACATGGCGGTACCGCGGCGGTCCGAATGGCAGAGTGCCGCGGGCCGCATGTGGCCCGCGGTCCGCCATTTAGTGATGCCCGACCTAGAGCCTGACCAAGCAAAAGACTATGTGATGCTAAAAACTGAAATATTGGCACGGCTGGGTGTCACCCTGGCTGTCCGGGCTCAGCGTGTGCATAACTGGACTTTCCGGCTTGGAAAACCCCCCAGGTCTCAAATGTATGATCTCATTCACCTGAGCAGGAAGTGGCTACAGCCAGAGACTTTGTCGGCACCAAAGATTGTGGAACGTGTTGTGATGGATCGTTTCTTGAGAGCTCTTCCTACTGCCATCCAAAAGTGGGTAAGCCATGGAGACTCAGAAACGGCCGATAATCTTGTGGATCGTGTAGAGAAGTACTTGGCTACAGAGAACCTGACTGCCTCTTCCAGAGACTCACGGACTTTCCACCCTAAGACCAGACCATCCCCAGTGGCGGGTAAGATGATTCCAAGGGGTGAGGGTGGAGAGAGTGAGAGGGTGGGAGTTCTACCTAAGGTCTGGCGAGAACAGCCTGGGAAGTCAGGGGCTCAAGAGGCAGCAAAAAGGATTGTTTGCTACCGCTGCCGACAAGTGGGACATATTGCAGCAAATTGCCCAGTTGTGGATGAACCCATGCAATGTGACTTTCTAAAGGGACAGACGTCAGTCGCTGTTTGCGACATTCGCATTCACTGCCATTCGGGGGAACTGAGAAACATTTATGCAAAATGTGTATTAATGGTAGAAATGTTGTTCTGTTGCTGGATTCAGGTAGCCTGGTGACACTGACAAAGGCTGAATTAGTTACTACAGAGGTCTCTGGGAATAACAAGGTAGCTGTTATTTGTGTGCATGGGGACACCCGAAAGTATCCCGTGACTACAGTGTGTTTTGAGACCCCCAAAGGTACCCTCTCTCATCAGGTGGGGTTAGTGTCTCACTTGCCTCATGATGCCATTGTGGGAAGGGATTTTCCAAAGTTCTGGGAACTATGGGATTATCCTGAGCCCCCCACTGGTGCCCCTATATACCAGGAATGTGATAGCCAGAATTCCTCTGAGAGTGGTGAGGACTCTCCAGAATTCCCCTTGTCGGTATTGGCCGGGGAGACTCGAGAAACTAGGGAGGAGCCAACATCCTCAGACGAAAACATGCTGTCTGTGGAGTTTTCTGATCTCAAAGGTTCACAAGGAAAATTTTGCCACAGAACAGTTAAAAGACCCCACCCTAATAAAGGCACGGGAAAACGTAGTGGAAATAGATGGCGAGTTAGTGAACCCAGATGAAACCTACACTTACCCATACTTCATCGTGGAAAAGGACCTACTGTATCGGGTGGCTAAAAGGGCAGAAGAAACCATTGAGCAGCTTGTGATGCCCAAACCTTACAGGAAGTTGGTGTTAGATTTGGCCCATGGGCACATTCTTGGAGGTCATCTGAGGACAGAGAAAACCCGAGAGAGAGTATTGCAGAGATTCTATTGGCCTGGGGTCATGAAGGAAACAGAAAATTATTGTTCCTCCTGCCCTGTGTGTCAGAGGTCGGCACCGATGCCACACTTCCGTAACCCGCTGGTACCTCTTCCCATCATTGAGGTTCCCTTTGAAAGGATCGCAATGGATTTGGTAGGTCCGATAATGAAGTCCGCTAGGGGGCATCAGTACATTTTGGTTATATTGGACTATGCCACCCGTTATCCGGAAGCGATTCCTCTCCGAAATACCTCGGCCAAAACCATAGCCAAAGAGCTATCTCTTGTTTTTAGCCGTGTGGGTATTTGTAAGGAAGGGAGTAGCGGCGTGCTGACGTCACCACGAACAAACAGCGCTATCCCGGAAGGACGGGCGGATGTTTGAAGCCGGCCGGCTTATGAACGAATTTTACCAATGCTTTTAAAGTACTACGTTTGTGTAAGTGTATCTTTAATTTTTATATTAAAACTGTTATGAAGTACTTCACCATGGTGGCTCTTATGTCTCTTTTGAAATCATGCATCTGGAGACTAAGCTGAGAAGCCCTTAATGCAGAGGAAAAATAATCTTTTTGAGTGATACACTGCAGAGAGACCCTAGGCGGGGGAAATAGCCACAAGCGTATATGATCTCTTTATCAGGGATCCACATGAGCTGGTAAGGAGATTTGAGACTGAAGGTGGAGGATCTTTGTCTTTTCCAATGCTTCACTTCTTCTTGGGTGTTTTAGTGTGAAGTCACCAATACTCATTTACCTGCATTGAACAGTCTTGAACTAACGATATCTTGGAACTTTCATTACTTTGGGATATGTCATTTTCTAATCTCGGTTTGGACATTTTATGAGAAGAATTACATGTCATTTCAGTTTGTTTGAGTTTTTTTCATTTTTTTGAAGATTGTAATGACTATACGTCGGGGTTAGTCATCACAGAGGTTTTGAGCTTATTTATTTCAAGCACGCTAATAACTTTACATCCTATGGTCATTTACTATAGGTCACATTACAGAGTGTTATGTTATATTGTTATCAGTTATTAATTCACGCAGCGCTATTGGTTTTATTTCATATTATTTGTAAGGAACTGCTTACGGACCAAGGTACACCCTTTATGTCCCGGGTTATGGAAGAGCTGTGCAAGTTGTTCAAAGTGACACAATTGCGTACATCTGTGTATCACCCCCAAACAGATGGGTTGGTTGAAAGATTCAACAAAACTCTAAAACAAATGTTAAAGAAGGTGGTGGATAAAGATGGAAAGGATTGGGACTGTCTAATTCCCTATTTAATGTTTGCTATTAGGGAGGTACCCCAATCCTCTACGGGTTTCTCACCCTTTGAGTTACTCTATGGGAGACACCCAAGAGGGCTGTTGGATATCGCCAAGGAAACTTGGGAAAGTGAGAGTTCTCCCCACAGGAGTGTGATTGAGCATGTTGCCCTGATGCAAGATAGAATTGCACAGGTAATGCCAATCGTAAAGGAACATTTGGCCCAAGCGCAGTTGGCACAGCAGAGAGTGTACAACCGTGGAGCCAAGACCCGTACCTTTTCCCCGGGGGATAAGATATTGGTACTTGTCCCTACGGTTGAAAGCAAGTTCCTCGCCAAATGGCAAGGCCCCTACGAGATAATGGAAAAAGTGAGCGAAGATAATTACAAGGTCAGACAACCAGGAAGGCGAAAGCCCGAACAGATCTATCACATTAATCTGTTGAAAGCCTGGAGGGATAGGGAATCCCTAGTCGCAGAAACTTTGTCACCAGATCAGTCTGATTGCGTGATTCCTGAGGTTGGAATAGCAGTCACCTTGTCAAACCCCCAACAACAGGAGGTTAAGGAGTTTGTGCTTCGCAACAAGGAGGTTTTCTCTGAGCTGCCGGGACAAACGTATGGGGTAGAGCATGATATTATTACCCCGCCCGGTGAAAGGGTGAAGCTAAAACCCTATCGGATCCCAGAGGCCCGACGGGAGGCAATACGTGAGGAAGTACAGAAAATGCTTAAGTTAGGGGTTATAGAGGAATCCCAAAGTGATTGGTCAAGTCCCATAGTGTTAGTGCCTAAACCGGATGGGAGCTGGCGATTTTGTAACGATTTCCGACAACTGAACAAAGTTACAAAATTTGACACTTACCCCATGCCACGTATAGATGAGTTGGTCGACCGGTTGGGAACAGCCCGATACATGACAACTCTTGATCTCACCAAAGGGTATTGGCAAATTCCCCTGTCCAAGTCGGACAAGGAGAAAAACGCATTTGTAACCCCAGACGGGGCGTTCCAATATAAAAGAATGCCGTTTGGTTTACAGAATGCACCGGCAACATTCCAGCGGAAAATGGGCCAGATACTGAGGCCCCATCAGAAGTATGCTGCGGCTTACCTAGATGATGTAATTATCTATAGCTCAGATTGGGCCTCACATCTGCCAAAAGTGCAAGCAGTCCTAGACTCTATCCGGGAAGCTGGGATTACGGCCAACCCCAAGAAGTGTACCATTGGACAGGAGGAGGCCAAGTATCTTGGGTACACCATTGGGAGGGGAGTAATAAAACCCCAAGTCAATAAAGTCGAGGCCATACAGAATTGGCCATGTCCCAACAGCAAGAAGCAGGTACGAGCCTTTCTGGGAATCGCTGGTTATTATCGGCGATTCATTCCCCACTTTGCTTCTCAGGCTGTGCCCCTAACCAACCTGACAAAAGGGAAAGAGTCTGTTATGGTTAAATGGACCCCAGAGGCTGAGGCAGCATTTCAATTTAAAAAAAAAGCCTTATGTAGCCAGCCAGTGTTGTACTCACCAGACTTCTCTAGGGACTTTGTCGTACAAAGTGATGCATCTGACGTTGGGTTAGGAGCAGTATTGTTCCAGGTCTGGAACGGGGAAGAGCACCCAGTCATTTACCTCAGCAGGAAATTGAAGTCCCATGAGGTAAATTACGCCACGATTGAGAAGGAGTGTTTAGCGGTGAAATGGGCTCTAGATTCCCATCGGTACTATCTGCTAGGTAGGCACTTTGACATGATTACTGATCACGCTCCTTTAAAGTGGATGGCTCAAAACAAAGAGACAAATAGAATAGTAAATAGGTGGCTCCTGGCCCTACAGGAATTCGACTTTACGGTAAAGCATCTCCCTGGCGTTCAAATGGGGAATGTGGATGCTTTGTTTCGAGTACATGCATGCCTTATTGCTTGTTTTCCAACCCCAAGGTTAAAACAAGAGGGGGGGTATGTGACAGCAGGCAGGTAAAATCACCAGGTTGCATCCAGGATGGAAGGTATATATGTCCTAGATTCAGGCTTTATGCCGATTTATACCACTAGGGGGAGTGCTGGGAGTCTTGCAGGGGAAGAGTTAATGAGCCCAGCTGAAGTAAGTGGGCTCATTAGGGCCTCTACAAGAACTCCCAGCATGCTAAGGGAGATGCTCCAACCTGGAACCAGATCTGTGTGGATAGTCTGGGGAGTGTGATCTCTGTGCGGTGAGCAAAAGCCTGTGTGGTTATTGCTAAGAACTTCTAAAAGCAGGAAGCTAGGGACTGGGACAGCACAAGGCTGTACCCAGTTGTTAGTTAGGGACACCAACGTGTGTAGTGAGCGGTCAAGTTGACCAGGATTTCTTTTCCTGTTTCTTTTGTTTTTGCTGTATTTTTTTGTCTGTATATAGTTCAAATAAATCCACACCCTTTTGTTTTCTCCTACCACTGTCTGCTGTGCTTGTGTTTGTGTGGTGAACCCATCCAGGGGGTCACACACACCCGCTGCTGAGTTAACCCCCTCACAGTATGAATTGTGAGAGTCGATTCGCAAACATTTTAGTAAATATCTTGTAATCAGAGTTAAGTAAAGCAATGGGCCTATAATTGTCAGGGAGGGAGGGGTCTTTACCAGGTTTCGGGATAACGGAAATATGTGCATGAAGGAATTGAGGGTGGGGTACAGTACCTTGAAGTAAGGAAGTAAAAAGAGAAAGCAAATGTGGGCTTAAAATTGGCAAAAAGGTTTTATAATATGAGTAAGGCAGGGGACTTTTGAGTAGGGAGGTTTTTGACCACTTCAGCAAATTCCTCAGGGGTGATTGCAGAGTTCAGAGAAGAAAGGTGATCAGGGGAGAGTGTGGGCAATTGTAGTGAGCTAAAGAAGGAGTCAAATTTCTCCTGTGTAAAATTGTAGTTAGGGTCCGTTTGTAAACAGTTATATAATTTGTGAAAGAATTCTCCAAAAACTTTGGACATGGTGAGAGGGCAATAGGTGGAAGTACCATCAGTTTGTCTGAGAAAATCTGGGGATGAGAGAAAGGGGCAAGGTTTCAGCTTATTTACTAGCATTCTGTGGGGTTTATTTGAGTATTCATAAAATTTCTGTTTGGACCACAAAAGGGATTTGTCAATCTTTTTCATATCTAATGACCTGAGTTGATTACGCAGGAAAATAATGGCCCGGAGTCCAGCCAACATGGGGGAAGACAGCAAAAGGTTCTCAGCTTTACGGAGTTTGGACAGGATAGAGGAGCGTTGAAATGCTGCGTCTTTTTTTAGGCGAGAACCAGTGGCAATGCAATGTCCCCGGAAGACGGCTTTATGAGCTTCCCACAGGGTGGAGGGCCCCGAGATCGTATTCTCATTAAGTTGAAAGTATTCAACTAGGCTGTTGGACAAAAGGTCTCTAGTTTCAGGAATTCGGAGAAAGGTCTCATTAAGGCGCCAATGACAATTTCTGGGAGAGGCTGAAGAGAGGGAGATATCTAGGTGTACAGAGGAGTGATCTGACCAGGTTATGGGGTTAATTTCAGAGGAGACCGTGGACGTCAAAAGGGGTGAAGAGATGAAGAAGTTGTCTAATCTAGAGTAAAGTTTGTGGGTGTGTGAATAGAAGGTGTATTGTCTGTGTGTGGGGTGTTTAATCCTCCAAATGTCCAGTAGATTTTTGGCTCTAATGAGTTTGCGGAAGGATTTGGAGAGGCGGTCAGACATAGATGAAGTTGTGGATGGGAATAATACGTGCCTATCTTTACTGGGTGACATGGTTATATTGAAATCTCCGCCCATTACCAGAAAGGGTTGTGAAAATTTGTCTAGAGTATCAAACATGTTAGGGAGGAACTGGACCTGACTAGAATTAGGAGCATAGACATTAACTATAGTAAGGGATTGGGTGAGAAACGAGCAGTTCAGGACAATAAATCTGCCCTGGGGTCCAGGTGAGAGGATTTAACTCTTAAAGGGCAGGAGCGACTAATTAAAATCGCTACACCTGCTTTCCCAGATGGCTCAGAAGCCATGAAGGATATCGGGAAGTGTTTACTAGCAAATTTAAGGGATCTCCCTTGGTGGAAGTGAGTCTCCTGGACCAAAATTACATCAGCCTTGGAAGCTTTAAACTCTTTCAAAGCCAACCATCTCTTTTAAATAGAGTTTAAACCTTTCACATTACAAGTTAAGAACTTTAACGCCATGACAGTTCAACCTGGTGGATAAGCAGAAGATAAGCTGCTAAACATACAATAAATAAGAGATTCCATGGTGCAAAGGTCATATAATAAGTAAAAGAAAACATATCAACAGTCAGTATAACAGTAGCATTGGAACAGAAAAATAACCGGTCTATAAAGTGTTGCAGCCGCAGGTCAGGAAAAAAAGACCTGAGGAAAACAAAAAACAAAAATGAAAATTGAAAAAAAAAAAACGAACAAAATTAAGAGAAAAAATAAAAACTGTGCTGTATTCAAAAAGGCCAAGCGCCTCCAGGAAACCCAGGTCTAAGCCTGGGACTGGGAAGGGGAGCATGAGAACCGCCAAAAACGGAGGGGACAGTCCCCCTTCACCTTCCAAAGCATCAAGGCCTGGACCATAAACTAAAAACTGCGGGAACAAACAATTTCTAGGTCCAGGGTGCCATAAAAACAACAGGCAACACACCCCACGGGCAAGGGGGCGAACAGGCCCACTCGGAAAGAGGTGGGCTAGACAGGAACATCAAAGAGCCATATAGAATTGGTAATCAAGCCTGCAACCATGTGTGTGCATCTTCAGGTCGGGAATCTGGAAGAAGGGTGCCTCTGAGGTGTGAAGTTGGATTAGCAGGAAGCGGCACAGGATCCAGAGGGTCCCCATCAGGTCCGCCCCCTCGTCTGTCAGACCCCGCCTACGTCATTGTACTGAGCGGACCTGATGGGGAACTTCCTTCACTGTGTAATACATGAATAGACCCGCCCTTTCTCACGTTCCGCATCTGGTCCGCTTAGCCTTACACCTAGTCATTGGCTGAGCGGACCTGATGGGGAACTTTAGAAGGGCCAGGTCTATACATTTAATAGACTGCGGAGAAAGTTCCCCATCAGGTCTGCTCAGGCTCAGCCAATGACGGACAGCGCTGGACATCGGATCGCCGCGGGACACCGGATTTCATCGCTGGAATGTTGTTTTGTTTTTTAATAAAGGACTTTTCCAAGGTGTCGTTGTGTGTTTTATTAAATTTTTTTTACACTTTCTTCATGAAATGGTGGGGGTACAATGTACCCCTTACCAATTCACATAGGGGGGGCGGGATCTGGGGGTCCCCTTTGTTAAAGGGGTCTTCCAGATTCCAATAAGCCCCCTGCCCGCAGACCCCCACAACCACCGGGCAAGGGTTGTGGGGATGAGGCCCTTGTCCCCATCAACATGGGGACATCCTCCCCATGTTGAGGGCATGTGGCCTGGTACGGTTCAGGAGGGGGGGGGGCACTCTCTCGTCCCACCCTCTTTTCCTGCAGCCTGCCAGGTTGCATGCTCAGATAAGGGTCTGGTATGGATTTTTGGGGGGACTCCACGCCATTTTTTTTTAAATATGGGGTGGAGTTCCCCTTAAAATCCATGCCAGACCTGGAGGGCCTGGTATGGATATTTGGGGGGAACCGCACGCATTTTTTTTAAATTTGCGGCAGGGTTCTCCTTAATATCTATACCAGACCTGAAGGGCCTGGTAATTGAATTTGGGGGGACCCCCACGCTTTTTTTTTTTTTTTATCAATGACTTTTCTATGTATTGCCGGGAGCCGACAATTCATTATAGCCGCGAGTGAGTTTTAAATGACTTTTTTCCCTTCAGAAATGACATTTTGTGCAGGGACTGTTCTAAGCACGGGAAACAAGCGCGACTTTACATGCATATTATACACACCCCCCAGGTACGAAATTTAAAGGAAAATTTCACTTTTATTTTTTCATTTTAAGCATTATTAAAATCACTGCTCCCGAAAAAATGGCAGTTTTTAAAACTTTTTTTTGCATTGATACATGTCCCCTGGGGCAGGACCCAGGTCCCCAAACACTTTTTAGGACAATAACTTGCATATTAGCCTTTATAATTAGCACTTTAGATTTCGAACGTTCGAGTCCATTGTATTTAATAGGGTTCTAAAGTTCACACGAACATTCTGTCTGTTCGCAGGTTCTGGTGCGAACCGAACAGGGGGTTGTTCGGCTCATCCCTAGTGAGAGATCACTAAAGATCTGGATCTTGGATCCTTTAAAATCTAGCCTAGATTAGTTGTGAGTGGCGATAGTGAGTGCCTCTTTACTGTCGTAGTAGTGAAATCTGACAATCACATCCCTCGGGTTGGCTCCAGCCGGGGGTTTAGGGGCAAGGGATCTGTGGGCCCTGTCCAGGCGCCAGTCAATGTCAGGGATGTTGGGGGCCACCACATTAAACAGACTTAAAAGATAAGAGTGGAAGTCTCGGTCTTCCACTGCTTCAGGAATACCTCTGATTCGTAGGTTCTGTCTGCGTTCCCTATTTTCGAGGTCCTCCTGTTGTGCTTGGAGCTGTGTGATTGAGTGTTTCATGGTGGCATTGTCCTCCTCAAGGACTTGAACATACTGTACTAGTTCGTCAAATTTAGATTCCAGGGTGTCAGTACGTTCTCCCAACTGACCCATTTCTCCTCTTAGTTCTTTGGCAAGTTTACCCACCTCCTGGGCAATGTTATGTGTAATGGCCTGGAGAAACGATTGTAGTTCGGCATCAAGTATATCTGCCGTTAATAGGGGAGGTGACCCCTGTACAGGTGTGGGAACAGTGTCAAAGAGAGTACCTGTCACAGGCTCAGAACGGCCTGGAGGGTCTGGTGCTTCATTCTGGTTACTTGAGGTCGCGGATGAGGGCCTATGTACGTAGCGGTCCATGGTGGAGGGGGCCCGAAGCTGGAGGGATGTTGCGTAGGTCTGTCTTTGATCACCAATCTTGCCCATGGGGCGTGCGCCTGCTTCAGGAGACTGAGGAGGTAACTCCCGTGGTTAGCAGAGCTTCAGATCAGTCAGCGGGAGTTCCGGGAAGGCGGCGGGGGACAAAGCTCTGGGCTCACTCGTCTGCCATCTTCAGAAGCCGTACACACGCCCATATTAACAAAAATATCTATCCATTACTGGGAGGGGGTCATGGCCCGGCCGGCCAGAGTGCTCTGGCCTCCAGGGGTGGCTTACCAGTCGCAGAGGAGGTAGAAAGAGAGCACCGGGTGTACCAAGATGGCTGCCGTTTTCCAGGCCAGGGCTGGTATTCTTCCTACAGGTTGCTGTGGGGAAGTGCCAGTGAGTGACACAGGCAGCAGTTGGCAGGTGGATGGGCTCCGGAAGCTATGCAGAGGGAGGGTAATGTCCAGTATGATCTGGGAGACCAGGATTCAGTACTGGTACCACTCTGGGTGTAGTAAGATGGCCGCCGTACACCCGACCGGAGCTGGTTCTCTTCCTGCAAGCCGCTGTGGGGAAGGATCCGTGAATGCCACGGGCGGCGATTGGCAGGTGGATGGGCTCTGGGGGTTGCGAAATGTCCAGGATGATCTGGGGGACCAGGATTGAGCGCTGATCCTGCGGCCAGGTGTAGCAAAATGGCCGCCACTCCCGAAGCTAGGCCGGAGCCACGATCTGTCCTAGGGGCGGCCGTGGACACCGGGAAATGCCGCGATTTCGGCCCTGAGTGGTAAGCCGGCTGCCTGGCGAACTCTGGGTGCTCTGTGGAGTGTAGGATGGTGCAGCTGGAGGACGGATGCCGAGGATACAGCAGCAGGATGGCAGGAGCTCTGTATCAGCACGTCCTATTCAGACGCCGGTCAAGCCACGTCCCCGGCTGAAACCATTTTGACTGTGGCAGCTGAAGCTGCTGCCTGTTCACTTCCTGGATTTACACAGACACACAGAAGCACACCTCCAGCTCTGCAGCACTCATTGGCCCTCTTATGACTCATCCCCCTCCCTTCCTGACAAACTCTCAGGAGACTGAGAGAGAGAGCTGTGCATGATGTCATAAGCCTAGGATTTTTACCAGACAAGAAACAGGAAGTGGGTTGTGTAAGGTATTTACTGGCAGAAAAAAAATGTTTTACTATCCAAAGTTAAAACAACAAGGGCAGAGGATTTAATAGATGTAAAGTTGAAAAAAATACTGAAGTTCTGCTTTAAGTGGTGTTCTATTGTTCAGATTTTAGAAATGTAATTACCGTATTTATCGGCGTATAACACGCACTTTTTTCCCCTTAAAATCAGGGGGAAATCGTGGGTGCTTGTTATACGCTGATCCCCGCTGTCTGTGAGGGGAAGAGAGGAGCGCGCCGCCGCCAATATACACATAGCCGAGTGTACTGTGTTCTCGGCTAAGCTCGGCGCCGCTCGCAGTCACGCCCAGTCCCGCCATTGGACCTATGTTATGTCCATTATAGGAGCCTGGCCAAGGGGCGGGACTGGGCGGGACTGCGAGAGGAGACGAGAGGAGCCGAGTACACAGGACATCCGGCTCTGTATATCTCGGCGCCGCGGTGGTAAAATTTAAACAATCAGGCTGCAAGGACACTGGGCAAGGCTGCAAGGACACTAGGCAAGGCTGCAAGGACACTGGGCAAGGCTGCAATGACACTGGGCAAGGCTGCAAGGACACTGGGCAAGGCTGCAGATGGACAGTGATCATTCTGCAATGATGGACAAGGCTGCAGATGGACACTGATAAGGCTGCATTGATGGGCATTTAAATGTAAGTCTTTATCCTTAATCTTCCCTCCTAAAAGTTTTTCTCCTTAAATTCTCTCCTAAACTTGGGGTGCATGTTATACGCCGGTGCGTGTTATACGCCGATAAATACGGAACCTTGTTTTTTTTTTTTACTTCTCCCCATAGTTACATAGGAATTGAAATGCTAAGTTTTAATATAGATTGACCTCTAATTTACTTCATCCAAAGAAGTATACCATTTTACACTCTCTTGTCCCGGCCTACCTATTCCCATAAGATGAAATAGAGAGGACAGTCATCAAGTGAGGCTAAAAAAAACTATTATGGGAGGAATGCCAGGAAGGGTCATATAATGCTGAATGATGTAATGCAAAATATCTTAGATGTCAACACATTTGCAGTATCAATCTCTTCTGATTGATTGCTTGCCACTCCTCTATCTTGTACTTGACCCACTTAAGGAGATTTTTGTCTAATATCTAAAACTTTTAACAGACAGGAGCCTTCCTATGGCTGACAAACAAAAGCAAAATTTCCTTGTAGCACCATCTTTTTTTTTTTACTAGTGCAGTAATATATTGTATACAAATAACTGAATTTATTTAAAGTATATCTACGGACAAAAGGTTTTTTCGTTTTGAATACAGTAATAAATGGTTATAACCCTGCATTTTTTTTGTCCCATTAAAGAGATTTCTCTTCACTTCCTCTCCTGTAGACATGACAGGAAGTGAGGAAATTTCCCCAGTGTGAGTAAAATCTCAAGTGTGACAGTTGACACCAGAACATGTCTCTTTTAAATGATCTCCCCTTTTCTGTGTTGTGTGATGGATGCCCCATTTTTGACACTATTTAGTAGGGATGAGCGAATGTAAGTTCGACTCGAACATCGGGTGTTCGTCCGTTCGCCAAATTTAGAACATTATGGAGCGTTCGGGCAAATTTGAGCACCGCAGAACACCCCATAATGCACTGTGAGATCGTAAAGGTAAATGTTTAATAGAGATACACTCACATGTTGGTAGAAAATAAAAGGCTTGAAGATAAGTAGCCATGTAGTGTGCCAAAAATCTGGGTGGAGCGCTGTCTTCTGCAGCGTCTCACGTTGCCAGCCATGCCGGTGGATTCTGGGGCTCCAGGGCAGTGGGCGGAGGAGCTGTCAGCCTAGTATCACCAGGGAGATCGAGAGTCAGTGGTCAAGATGGCGTGCTTTTGGAACATACATGCTCCTTCTTCAGGCCTATTCTCATGACCCAGTAACCCAGTGATTTCTCAACTGGAAAGCTCTCCATATCTGTGTCCTAGATAATCTCTTACCATATGATGAAGACGCTGCTGATGGGATGTGGAAGTTGACAGCCCTGGGCGCCAAGGACTTAAAAAATATTGAAAGGCATCACTGAGGCGGCCCCCTTCTCCACCACTCCTCTCTTGACCAACAGAAGCCTCAAAGCAACATTTTACACCAGACTGTAACCTACCAGAGTTGGGAAAGGCGTTACATAAACTCCTCTTTAAGGTTTCCTCAAGAGATTTCATCTTCTGCTCCCTCTGTGGGGACGGGATGAGTTCAGAGACTTTTGCCTAGTACACACGGCCGGTTTTTCTGTCGGATAAAAAACAGACGGGTTTCCCGACAGAATTCCTCCCAAGCCTGCCTCGCATACACACGCTCAGACAAAAGTCCAGGAACTTTTGACTGCCAAGAACGCGGTGACGTAAAAGACTATGAAGAGCTGACAAAATTAAGTTCTATGCTCCCGAGCATGCGTCAAATTGTTTCCGAGCGTGCACGTTTTTTTTCCCTCGGAAAAGCATACAGACGAGCGGTTTTCCCACCAGGATTTCTTCCTGATGGGAAAAAGAGATCCTGCTCTCTTTTTTTGTCCGGCAGTTTTCCCGTCGGAAAAACTGCGATGGAGCATACACACGGCCGGGATTCCCGGCCAAAAGCTCTCATAGCAGTTTTCCCATCGGAAAAAACGGTCATGTGTTCGAGGCATGAATCGTTGTAACTGTGGTCAAAGAGGTTTGCCAACCAATAGTGAGTCTTGGAACAGGTGCATCTGAGCTATTACCTCCTGTGCAATGCCAGGGGAGCCTCAGAAACACATCACTCAGCCTTTGAAGTCTCTGTAAACCTCCATATAGTCCATGCAAAAAAGGAAAAAGGCTGGTGTCATGGAAGTGGGCTAAAACATTGTTTTATTATTGCATGCGAACAACAGTCAAAAAGAAAGCCAAGGCATTTTGGCCGAAATTGCCCCTGCTTTCTTTTTGACTGTTGTTCACATGCAATAATAAAACAATGTTTTAGCCAACTTCCATGGCACCAGCCTTTCTCCTTTTTTGAATAGTTATCCTTCTCCTTGATGCCACATATTCTCTGGTCCTTTCGCAGGCTTTGAAGAATGAGGGAGCCCATGCACCGCAAGTTTGCTGAGGCATGAGAAGCAGATTTCTCCGGTCACTGAGGATTACAGTATCTGGAACTTCCTCCTCCCAGCCATGTACTACTTCCAAGGGTTCTTGAAATGGAAAACCATCTGTTAAGGGTTGACATATGTCTTGCTCTGCTTCAATGTCTTTAAAGCTGCCAGAATCCTCCTCATCCTTCTCCTCCCTCTCCTCTGGTGTGTTCTGTGGCGTAGGAAGAATGGTGTCTGTATAAAGCAGGCCTTGAGAGGAAAGGAAGTCCTCCTCTTCCTCATGCTGCTCTGCCTCCAGTGCCCTGTCCATAATGCCATGCAGAGTTTGCTCCAGCAGGAACACAACAGAGATTGTGTCACTGATGCATGCATTGTCACGGCTCACAATCCTTGTGGCCTCCTCAAATGGTGACAATACACTGCATGCATCCTTTATCAACAGCCATTGGCATGGGGAAAAAAAGCATAGCCAGTTTGAGCCTGTCATTGTGCTATACTCACACAGGTACTTGTTGACAGCCCTCTGCTGCAAGTGCGGCCGCTGAAGCATTGCCAAAGTCGAGTTCCACCTGGTGGGCATGTCACAAATCAGGCGGTTTACGGGCAGGTGGAATTCCCGCTGAATTTCAGCCAAACAAGCACTGGCGGTGTATGACCGCCTGATATGGCTACAGACTCTTCTAGCCTGCTTCAGCAGATCTTCCAACCCTGGGTACCTGTTTAAAAAACACTGTACCTTCAAATTGAGGACATGTGCCAGGCATGGCACATGTATCAACTTTTCCTGTCTAAGGGCAGACAGGAGGTTTGTGCCATTATTGCACACCACCATTCCTGGCTCATAGTGTGGGGAGGGACAAAGAGTAGTGCGCCATGATTGGATATAGTTATCATTACTTTCTCCAATCATGGCTCGGACATTGCTCTGTGCCCTGATTGAGCAAAGCTTTCATTGCTTCAGCCAATCAGGGCTTCCAATGCACTGTTCGGTTGTACAGTGAGGCCCGGAATGGAAAAAAGACAAAGAAAATAGTGGAGGGCCGGGCATAACTAGGTGGAAAAGGGAGACAACATGGGGTTAAAAATGTGAGAGGCCTTAAGGGGAGGATTTGAGAAGAAAAGAGTCTGAGGGGGAGGAGAGTTATTTAAGGGGGAGGCGGGAACTTCCAGGAGCAGTTGGTGAGAGAGACAGAAGGAGGCAGTGGAATCCTCGTCGCCGGTGGAGCTCAGGGGGCGAGGCAACGGGCCATCATGGCGCCCGTTCCCTGCCTGCGCATTGTGGGACTGAGGAGATGGCAACCCCCCTTCACCTGTGCCAGCCAGGGGGGAGATCTGATGAGGGAGGAGCAGCGTTACGGCCGCCGGGCGGTCCACAGACACGGCACGTGGCTCCGAAGCTCCGCCGGGCCTGAGGGTGGTGAGGGACAGAGGTGGTCAGAGATTACAGCCCACCTGGGGATCGGCACTTGTGAGCATGTGCAGCAGTGCGGCTGTGGGCAGATCCACCGTGAGGGGGAGGACCAATGTGCGGCTGGGATCTTCGGCCTCCAGGCCTGCTTCGCCTGGGGGGCTGCTTACACCTATGAGCCCGGCTCGTGAGGTGAGGTCGGACGGAGAACTGTTGTGTTCGGAGGAGGAGGAGCCATGCTCAGTCAGCCCGGTAAGTCTATTACTTTTTCTCAGGTTAATTTGAATGATACACGTTCAGTGGTTAGGTGTGTGGGAGGGGGGTCCACAGGGACAGGGGGAACTACGCTGTGGGCACAGACAGATGCAGCAGTGGTCCCGGGGGCGTCGGACAGTTCACCTGTCACCTCCGAGCAGCGGTAATTGCAGGAGTTGTTGGGGGGTTTGCAGGACTGGGTCCAGCGCTTCGTGGGTGGGCAGGGAGTGCCCCCGCAGGTGTCACCATGGGTTGTTAGGAGTAAAGAACAGGCGGGGGGCCCCCTTGGCCCTGACAAAGCCCCATGTCAAGCCTTCTGGTGTGGTGCCGGTGAGTGGGGACGGCTGGGGTAAAAGGAGGGGTTCAGATGGCATCGGGTGGAGTGGATTTGGTGAGAATTGCAGCTGTCGCTAAATGTGTAGGCTGTGTATGCTTTGAGGGGCCGTGAGGGGCTCATTTGAAGAAGGAGGTTTGGGACAAGATCGGTAAGGATGAGTATTTGGAGATCTTTTCTTTACTGCCCCGGAAGAAATTTAATCTGGATAGGGTCAAGCCCGACAACTCCACGTGGGAGGATGGGGAGAAGTAGGGGTACTGGTTGATCAAGCGGACGTTTGTGAATTGGCTGCAGGTGTTGCTATCATGGTGGGCGTCATAGGTGTGGAAAACCCGGACCATTGCGCGGCTCTGTTCTGTTACATGGATGCTATCGGGGAGGCTCGCAAAGTTTTATGGGGGGACCGCTTGGCTACGGTATGATGAGCAGTTTAGGCAGCGTAGGGCGGTTCATCCGTCTCTCCGGTGGGATCACATGGACATCAGTCTCTGGATGCGCCTGATGTCTTCGGCGCGGACCCCGACTCAGTTTCTGTACTGTAGTGCTCCGGAGGTGGGGGTTCATCCCCTGTACCGCTGCTTCAAAAGGTGAGTGTGCCGGGGATTCTGCTAACAAGAGGGACGACGCCGGTGAGGGGGGTGAAAGGATGCAGCATTTCCTACCTATGTGCCCTGATCGGGAGGCTGCTAGGCTGTTGGCTTCTGGGTTTTTGGAGGGTTCAGGATACCATGTTTCTTGCCGGAGGTACCACTTATGGAGCGGAATTTGCAGTCTACCCTCCAAAATCTGGGGGTGGGTTTTGGAGGAGGTGGCACTGGGGCGCATGGGGGGGGCCTTTTACGAACAAAACAATGAGGGTTTTTGGCAGTTTCACCGCTAGGGGTGGTGCCTAGAAAGGAACCAAATACGTTTTGCCTTATTCACAACTTCTCGTTCCCACAGAGGGGGTTTGATAAACGTGGCCATTGAACACGAAGCTTGTACAGTGTCTTATACTTCTTTTGACGCTGCTATCGAGTGGGTTGGGCACTATGGGAAGGGAGCATTCATGGCAAAATCTGACATTGAGTCTGAGTTTTTTAGTTTTCTTCCAGTACATCCGGGTAGTTTTCAGCTGCTGGGGTGCTGTTGGCAAGAGGAGTTTACGTGGATCGATGTCTTCCCAGGGGTTCTCCATTTCTTGCGCTATGTTGACATGTTTAGTTCATTTTGGAGGGGGCGGTTTGAGATGGGTAATGTGTGTGCGGGTAGGTTTGGCGTTCCGTTGGCGGCAGATAAGACTGAGGGGCTGACGACGGCATCGTGATTGACTCCGGAGCCATGGAGTGTCGGCTGCCGGTAGACGAAGTGGAGGCGCTTAGGATTGTGATTTGGGGGATGCTGGATCAGCGCAAAGTGCAGCTCCGGATGTTACAATCTTGGCTTGGTAAGTTTAAAATTTTGCGTGTCGCATTATTCCGATGGGTAGGGTTTCCTGCCGACGGCTGTCGGTGGCTACCGCCGGGGTTCAGGCATCGAACCATTTTATACGGCTAACCAGGAAACACATAGAGGATCTGCCGGTTTGGCGCAAGTTTTGGAAACCATACAATGGGTGATCGCTTTGGATGGATAGACTGGTGAGTAATTTTGACGTTGGGTTGTTCACAGATGCAGTAGGGTCTACAGGATCTGGGGTATTCTTTCAAGGGCAAGGGAGTGCGGTACCTTTGCCCGGGTCCTGGGAGGTGGCCGGGGTGCCTTTGTAACCTGGTACTGTTGGAACTGTTCCGGTGGTCCTGGCTATGGAGTTGTGGGGTGAGGCATGTAAGATCTTGAAGATTAGGTTGTACTGCGACAACATGGGTGGTGCGAGTCATCACAGCCGGTGGTGTGGTTGCTGTGCCATTTGGTGTTGTATTGTTTGCAGTTGAACATTTTTCTATATGCTGTACACCTCCCGGGCATTGACAACACTATGCCTGATTCCCGGTCTCGGTTTCAGTAGGACAAGTTCAGGGAGCCGGCTCCACCTGCCGGGAAGGAAGGGGTTCCTTGCCCGGGTTGGTTTTGGGAGAGTGCCTTGGGGTCTCCGCGGGACGGAGTAGGAGGTAGGCAAGGGGGTCTACCTGGGCGGCTTGCGCCAAGGTATGGAGGGAGTAGATGTTTTTTGCACAGCTAGCTGGGGCTGAGCTGGTTGGGTTTAGGTTGTTAGTGGTGTATTTCATTTAAAGGCACATGGAGGGAGGGGATTCGGTGTCCGCAGTTGAGCGGACACTGGCAGGTTTGGCTCTTTTGTGCAAGCTTCAGGCACAGACGGATTTCACAAAAGATTTTGGGTGAAACAAGCGAGTAAAGGGATCGTAACTGTCGCAAGCATACGGAATAGGAGACCGGTATCCGTTTCCATTCTTCAAGCTATTGGCGAAAAATTGGGGTCAGTGGGTTCCTCGGGTTATGAGGTAATGTTGCTTACGGCAGTTTTTCCTTAGCGTTTTGGGGCATTTCGAGAGGGGGAGTTGGGGAGCCCCTCAAGGGCTCAGGATGTGTGTGTCAGGAAAAATATGGGGTGTGTCGGTTGCGCAGGTATAAGACAGACCAGAGGGGGTAGGGGGTGAGTGTGTAACTGTTTACAGTGCCTGGTTCTCGGGTTTGCCCTGAGAGGGTAGTGAGGGAGTTCTTGGGAGTTCGTCCTGCAAGGCGTGGGCCGTTCTTGTAACACGGGGTTGGGCCTTATTTATCTAAGTTCCAGTGCGTGGCAGTTTTTCAGGAGTGCCTTCGGGCGGCGGGGCTGGACTGCCCACGATTCGCCTCGCACTCCTTTCGCATCGGGGCGGCCACAGAGGCTGCCAGGTGTGGATTGGATGAGGTGGCAGTAATATGTGCCTACATATGTAAAACGATTGGAAAAGGGTGGGCGAGGTACGGGGTTTGGGGGAGCTGTCTGCTGGTTAGCTTTGCCTTAGTTGTTGTGGTATGTGTTCTGTGTTTGTTTTTGGTGCTTCCCTTGTTTTGTTCGTTCTGTCCTTTCAGATGGAGTGCACATATGCCTTGTCTGGATCTTGGGGCATTCCTATGTCTTTTGGGGGGCCAGGAGAACAGACGTAGACCAGATGGCAGACAGTTGGGTATCTCTTGGAGGGAGGCGTGTATCCGCTGGATGGGGATCCCTGGTATGGTGTGGAGCAGGGTGGTGCCGGGCGTACACTTTTACGATTGGCTCGATCGGCCACCGGATGTCCTGTTTCTCCATGTGGGGGGAGAACGATTTGGTGGTCGGATCCATCAGGGAGCTTATTTCAGCCATTAAGTTGGAATTTTGGTGACACTCCGCTCGGCTTTCCCTGGCATGTTGCTGTTGTGGTCCGACATTGGTGTGCGGACTACATGGGTATGTCGAGATCGGAAGCAAGGCTTAATAAAGCTCACATAAAGGTGAACAAGGTGGTGGGGAGATTTGTTTCACGCAATGGGATTTTGGTTATTAGACACATGGAGTTGGAGATTAATGTGGGTATGTACCTGCGGGGCGATGGAGTTCACCTCTCGGCAGTGGTTATTGATCTGTGGGCGCTGGGTCTTCAGGATGGGATTCAGCGGGCCCTGCGGGTGTGGAGGGGCCCTTAAGGGTAAGGTGTTATCCTTGCGGGCTGTGACAGTGTCTTTGGTCTTTGATGCTGGCAGAAATCATACGTGATGGAAGTGGTGGGGGGCTCATCGGTGGTGTGTGCCCCTCTGGTGTATTCCAGTGGAACAGTGTCTGCTGGAATACGGTAATGGTTGTACTGCGGGAAGGGGGTTGACTCCGAGCTGGTGATACACCTGGAGGCCTGGTATGGTGAAAAAGGTCCCGCGGTGTATTGGTGGAAAGTGTTAAGTTCCAACAGACTGTGATTTAAAAGTTGTCGTTACAAAAGGTTATATGTTAAAATTGGAAATTATTTAATATTTTGTTAATAAAAAGGCTGCTATGGCCATTTATACTCCAAACTCCTGTGTGGTCTCATCATTTGATGGGGGTAAGGAAAAGGGGATTGGGGGAGCATGTGTGGTTAAGGGGCAGAAAAAGAAGGTTGGGGATATCGTGACTACACTGGTCAAGGACATTGTGGTAATTCGGCGGATTAAACAAATGGACAAACACCCCGATAATTTGTGTGTTTGTCAATCAGACAAACAGCCAATGTTCAGCCCGAACCGTTCACCCAACTCTAATTACTGATAGATTTCAGCTGGTGTCTTGGCTTTCCATGCATTTTTGCACCTCATTTTCTTCATGTGTTCAATACTTTTTCCCTGTGTCATTCCATTTTATTACACATAACATAATTTCTGAACTTATTTGTTTTGGTTTCTTTGTATGTATGGATTGCATGGGTTGTTACCAACATCTGGTGAAAATGTCATGTCAATAACACCTTTAGAAATATATACCGTATTTATCGGCATATAACACGCACCCCAAGTTTAGGAGGGAATTTTAGGGAAAAAACTTTTAGGAGGGAAGTTCAAGGAAAAAAACGTACATTTAAATGCAGCCTTGTCCATCATTGCAGCCTTGCTCAGTGTCCATCTGCAGCCTTGCCCAGTGTCCATCTGCAGCCTTGCCCAGTGTCCATCATTGCAGTCTTGCCCAGTGTCCATCATTGCAGTCTTGCCCAGTGTCCATCATTGCAGTCTTGCCCAGTGTCCATCATTGCAGTCTTGCCCAGTGTCTTTGCAGCCATGCCTTGTCCAGTGCCTTTGCAGCCATGCCTTGCCCAGTGCCTTTGCAGCCTTGCCTTGCCCAGTGCCAGTCTCGGCAATGTTTGAATTTGGCGCTGATTTCCGCTGTGGAGAGGAGCGAGCCGAGCCGAGTGTACTTCGGCTAGACTCGGCTCCTCTCGCAGTCCCGCCCATCTCCACTGATTGTGCCGCTGACATACAGAAAGACGAGTGTACTTTGGCTAGACTCGGCTCTGCTCACAGTCAGGGTCGGGACTGCGAGAGGAGCCGAGACTAACCGAAGTGCACTCGGCTTTCTGTATGTCAGTGGAGCTGGGCGGGACTGCGAGAGGAGCCGAGTAAAGCCGAGTGTACTTCGGGTTTGTGTATCTCGGCTCCTCTCGCTCGTTTCAGCGGGGGATCGGCGTATAACACGCACCCACGATTTCCCCCTGATTTTAAGGGGAAAAAAGTGCGTGTTATACGCCGATAAATACGGTATACACTGTATATATGCACACACTGATCAGCCATATATTTATGGCACCCATCTAATATTGAGTAGGTCCCCCTTTTGCCACCAAAACAATCCCTTTTTTCAACAAAACAGTTCTAACCTTTCAAGTCATGGACTCCACAAGACCTCTGAAGGGATGCTGTGATATCTGGGACCAAGCCATTACTTTAAGGCCTGTAAGTGTCAAGGTGTGGTCACCATAAATTGGACTTGTTTTTGTAGCACAACCTACAGATGCTCGCTTGGCTTGTGTTCTTGAGAATTTGGAGCCCAAGTTAACATCTCAAACCCGTTGTTGAGTTCTTTAGCCCGTTCTTAAACCATTTTTGCAGTGTGGCAGTTCACATTATCCTGCTGAAAGAGGCCACTACTATCAAAGAATACTGTTTCAAGCAACAATCTTTAAGTAGGTGGGACATGTCAAAGTAACATCCACATGAATGGCATGACCCGAGATTTTCCAGCAGAATTTTTCCAAACATCACATTGCTTCCACCAGCTTGCCTTCTTCGCATAGTGCATCCTGGTGTAATTTATTTCCCAGCTGATGCACATGCACCCGCCAATCCACATGATGTAAAAAAAAAAAGAAACCTGATTCATCAGACCAGGCCACTTTCTTGAATTATTCTGTGGTCCAAATCTGATGTTCGCATGCAGATTGTGGGCACCCTGATCAGTCAGCTATGCATACCCAATACACAACAAATTGCGATGTCCATTTTTTGTGCTTTCAACACATCAACTTCAGGGACAATATGTTCACATGCTGCCTAATATATCCCACCCAGTTTCAGATGCCATTGTGAATGAATGAGAAACTTGTATAGCGATACAAATGTGAACTGAAACGCCTCAAGGTGCTTTTTGCTGCCAGTGTCTGCTTGGCTGGTACGGTAATTTACCCCGTAGGATCTTGATACGCTTGGGACACACATTCGTATACATATATATATACAGTGCCAATTTTAGACAAGATCCAATCAACCTACCATGTCTTTGGAGTGTGGGAGGAAACCAGAGTACCCAGAGGAAACCCACGCAGACACAGGGAGAACATGCAAACTCCAGGCAGATGGTGTCGTGGTCGGGATTCAAACTAGCGACCCTTTTGCTGCTATGTGAAAGTGCTAACCACTACACCACTGTGCTGCCCTTGTAATGAGATAATCAATGTTATTCTCTTAACCTGTCAGTGACCAAAAAGTTATGTCTGATCGGTGTACCAGAGAAAACTCTTGTATGCAAACTTCAATGTCAGTTCTGGAAATCCTGGTAAATCTCTGACGGTAGCATTTTTTTTTTAACTCAAGCTCTTTAAAAAACCTGAGAGCTCCTTTGAAAGAGATAACAGCTGATCAAGGGGGATCCAAGCAGGACCGAATCCATCTGATGGATACCATCAGAGGCATTATCTGTTTTTATTAATCTATGATAAAATGGAAAAACAACCTGAATAAGGAAACATGAGATTGTTTACAGAGTTGACTATCCCATTAACCTACCTCACAGCATCAAAATGTAAAAAATTGTTTAATCGCGCTTTTTAACCACATCCATAGTCAAATGACGTCCACAGGAGGGATCTCCCATCCTGGGTGGACGTCATATGATGTCCTGAGCTTCCCGGCCATCTAGGGGGCTCGCACGCCCGCCGCATCGCTAGGGACCCAGTGCGCGTGCCCGGCAGCCGTGATGTCCAATGGGCACCCGCGATTGCCCGTGATCACACCAGGACCGTAGATCTGTGTGTGTAAACACACAGATCCACGTCCTGCCAGAGGTGAGGAGATTGATGTGTGTTCCCAGTACAGAGGAACACAGATCGGTCTCCTCCCCTTGTGAGTCCCCACCCTCTACAGTTAGAATCACTCACTAGGGAACATATTTACCCATTGATCGCCCCCTAGTGTTAACCCTTTCCCTGCCAGTCACATTTACACAGTAATCAGTGCAGATTTATAGCACTAATCACTGTATAAATGTGAATGGTCCCAAAAAAGTGTCAAAAGTGTCCGATATGTCCGTCGCAATGTCACGGTCACAATAAAAATCGCAGATCGCCGTCATTACTAGTAAAAAAATTAAAATGCAATAAATCTATCCCCTATTTTGTAGACGCTATAACTTTTGCGTGAACCAATCAATATACGCTTATTGCGATTTTTTTTACCAAAAACATGTAGAAGAATACATATCGGCCTAAACGGAGGAAATTCTTTTTTTTTTTAAATTGTGATATTTATTAAATCAAAAAGTAAAAAATATTGTGTTTTTTTTTTCAAAATTGTTGCTCTTCTTTTGTTTATAGCGCAAAAAAAAAAACGCAGAGGTGATCAAATACCACCAAACGAAAGCCCTATTTGTGGGGAAAAAAACATAACGATTTCATTTGGGTACAGTGTTGCATGACCGCGCAATTGGCATTCAAAGTGCGACAGCGCTGAAAACTAAAAATTGGTCTGGGCAGGAAGGGGGTGAAAATGCCCTGTATTGAAGTGGTTAAGTTTCAGTTGCATTCGAACCACTCTCACTATTACAATATCAGGGGTTGGTTACACACAGCTAGATTTTTCACGTGGTCAGCTTCCAGTAAAGCCTTTGCTGCAGCTACATTCTTAGGGTTTCCTTTTGCAGGGAAGAGTAGCCAACAGACTTATAAATAGACTTTTTATAGTATGTCTCATTATCTTTTAAGAAAGCTGTATTAGGAGTAATGTTTAACCACTTGCTTACTGGGCACTTAAACCCCCTTCCTGCCCAGGACAACTTTCAGCTTTCAGCACTGTCACGCTTTGAATGACAATTGAGTGGTCGAGCGACGTGGCTCCCAAACTAAATTGACGTCCTTTTTTCCCCACAAATAGAGCTTTCTTTTGGTGGTATTTGATCATCTCTGCTGTTTTTATTTTTTGTGCTATAAACAAAAAAAAAACTGACAATTTTGAAAAAAACACAATATTTTTAACTTTTTGCTATAATAAATATCCCAATTTATTTTAAAAAATAAAATAAAATTCTCAGTTTAGGCCGATATATATTCTTCTACATATTTTTGGTAAAAAAAATCACAATAAGCGTATATTGATTGGTTTGCGCAAAAGTTACAGCATCTACAAAATAGGGGATAGATTTATAGCATTTTTATTATTATTTTTTTTTTTTACTAGTAATGGCGGCGATCTGCGATTTTTATCATGACTGCGATATTGCGGCGGACACATCGGACACTTTTTACACATTTTTGGGACCATTCACATTTATACAGCGAAAAGTGCTATAAAAATGCATTGATTACTGTATAAATGTGACTGGCAGGGAAGGGGTTAATACTAGGGGGCGAGGAAGGGGTTAAATGTGTTGCCTGGGAGTGATTCTTACTGTGGGGGGAGGGGACTGACTGGGGGAGGTGACCGATGGTTGTCCCTATGTACAAGGGACACACCATCGGTCTCCTCTCCCTTACAGGACGTAGATCTCTGTGTTTACACACAGAGATCCACGGTCCTGTTCAGTTACTGGGCAATCGCGGGTGCCCGGCGGCCATCGCGGCCGCCAGGCACGCGCAACGGGTCCCCAGCAACGCGGCGCGCGCGCCCCCTAGTGGATTCTGAAGGCGTGACGTCATATGATGCCCGATCAGAACAATAGAGTCTTCCGCCCACCGTCATTTGACGGTGGGCGGTGGACAAGCAGTTAAATTGTGGCCTTGTGATTCACAGACTCAGTGTTATTAATGAATTGCTCCTGGTTCAAATTTCACACATGTTCACAAGATTACTGGAGATATGTGCAATATGCTCACTACATATTGTGCTGCATATTATCTGTGTCTGAAAAGGCTTCATATCTTCTTGGGTTCCAGGAAACTAATATTCTAGGAATGATTTATAAATAGCATCACATGGACTCTTGGTCATTTGTGGTATGCAGAAATGAATAAACTAACTAGTCCCTTGTGAAAACATTTCATTTACTTCCATTATACATTAAACAGAAACGTACAGAATTATAACTTGATTACTCATGTAATGAGTGCAATACTAAAAGAAATAATACATGAATTTGAATACTATATTATATATATCGTAAAAGAGGATGGCCGGACTGCTAAATCCAATATGATGGCTGCTTTAAACCACAGACCTTTCCCATGCATTATCCATAAGCAGTTCAATTTCTAAATTGATTCATTGGTAGGAATTAGGCACCATACACCACATTGTCTTTTAGGCCTGGTTCACACTGGTCTGACAAACGCTCCGACATTAGGAGCTCATGTCGCATGACGTGTGAAAATCAATGTTTCCCTATGAGAGCCATCTTAACTGGTCCGACACATGTCGGTCCGACTTTGAAAATGCTCCCTGTACTACTTTGGTCCGACTTTGATCCTACTTCAGCCCATTGAATATCATTGAAGTCGGATCAAAGTAGGATACTTGTCCTAACCATCCGACATTTGACATCCGACATGGTGATTACAGCAGCAGTAAAAAGGAATTTATCTCACCCTGGGATTGTTTTGATTGGTCAAAGGACAAGTCAGACTAGCACAAAGTCGGATCAAAGTAGTATCCTGTTCATGAATGTCGGATGGATGTCGGACCAATGTAGGATCAATGTAGGACTGATGTCGCAGAGCAAAGTAGGATGAAAGTCGGATGAATGTCGTGTCGTATCACTGTGAACCCAGCCTTAGTCTTAATTTTGCATGTAGCTTCAGTCTATATCTTAAAATGAATTATACATTATCCTGTGACATTCCAAAGGAACAACAATACTAATTGCAATTCAGTAGATGTTTACTGAATATACATGCATTTAAATAACATTTTACTAAATACTATGGAACATCATACTGTACATACAGTGCCTTGAAAAAATATTCATACCCCTTGAAATTTTCCACACTTTGTCATGTTACAACAAAAAACGTGAGTGTATTTTATTGGGATTTTATGTGATAGTCCAACACAAAGTGGCCTATAATTGTGAAGTGGAAGGAAAATGATAAATGGTTTTCAATTTTTTTTACAAAATAATATATGAAAAGTGTAGAGTGCGCTTGTATTCAGCCCCTTTTACTCTGACACCCCTAACTAAAATCTAGTGGAACCAATTGCCTTCAGAAGTCACCTAATTAATAAATAGAGTACACCTGTGTGTAATTAAATCCCAGTAGAAATACAGCTGTCCTATAAAGCCCTCAGAGGTTTGTTAGCGAACCTTAGTGAACAAACAGCATCATGAAGGCCAAGAAACACACCAGACGGGTCAGGGATGAAGTTGTGGAGAAGTTTAAAGCAGGGATAGGTTATAAAAAAATATCCCAAGCTTTGAAAATCTCACAGAGCACAGTTCAATCCATCATCTGAAAATGGAAAGAGTATGGCACAACTGCAAACCTACCAAGACATGGCCATCCACCTAAACTGACAGGCCGGGCAAGGCGAGCATTAATCAGAGAAGCAGCCAAGAGGCCCAAGGTAACTCTGGAGGAGATGCACAGATCCACAGCTCAGGTGGGAGAATCTGTCCACAGGACAACTATTACTTGTGTACTCCACAAATCTGGTCTTTATGGAAGAAGAAAGCCATTGTTGAAAGAAAGTCATAAGAAGTCCCATTTCCAGTTTGCGAGAAGCTATGAGGGGGACACAGAAAACACGCGGAAGAAGGTGCTCTGGTCAGATGAGACCAAAATTTTACTTTTTGGCCTAAAAACAAAACGTTATGTGTGGCAGAAAACTAACACTGCACATCACCCTGAACATACCATTCCCACCGTGAAACATAGTGGTGGCAGCATCATGTTGTGGGGATGATTTTCTTCAGCAGGGACAGGGAAGCTGGTCAGAGTTAATGGGAAGATGGATCAAGCCAAGTACAGGGCAATCTTAGAAGAAAACCTGTTAGAGTCTGCAAAAGACTTGGGACTGGGGCAGAGGTTCACCTTCCAGCAGGACAAGGACCTTAAACATACAGCCAGAGCTAGAAGGGCTATTCAAAGGCCAGACCTAAATCCAATTGAGAATCTGTGGCAAGACTTGAAAATTGCTGTTCACAGACGCTCTCGATCCAATCTGACAGAGCTTGAGCTATTTAAAAAAAAAAAAAATGGGCAAAAATGTCACTCTCTAGATGTAGAAAGCTGGAAGAGACATCCCCAAAAAGACTTGCAGCTGTAATTGCAGCGAAAGGTGATTCCACAAAATATCGACTCAGGGGGGCTGAATACAAATGCATGCCATACTTTTCACATAAATTGTTTTCAATTTCTTTAAAAAAATATATATAATTTTCCTTCCACTTCACAATTATTTGCCACTTTGTGTTGGTCTATCACATAAAATCCCAATAAAATGCATTTATGTTTTTGGTTATAATATGACAAAATGTTGGAAAATTCAAGGGGTATGAATACTTTATCAAGGCACTGTATTTGCAAGTGTGTCCTATGCAGTCCCCTGGCAGCTAACAACTAATTCATTAATTTTGGTTTGATGGTCTTGGTAGGGTCACGATGTGTCAAACACAAGGCCCGCAGGCTGAATCCGGCCCACCAGGTAATTTCATGTGGCCCTTGTCCCTCTCCTACAGCTGCAGAACCGCCCTGATCTCCGTCCCCACTCTGTTTCAGCAGTCGGCAGCAGAAAGGAGGACAGAACTCCTCCCTTTAGATCCTGCACCTCTCTGTGCATCCGCAGCACCCCCATCTCCATCTTCCCTGAATGCCTACCAGGTGATTCCTGCATGCTTGTAAATAAGTTGATCCAAGTAGATCCTAAAATAAAGTAGTCTCAGATCCCCTTAAGCCTCGTACACACGGTCGGACTTCAAACAAACTTTTCCGTGGATTTTTGTCCGAAGGGAGTTGGCCGGGCACACCCATAGCATACACACGGCAGGACTTTTCTGCAAACTTTCCCAAAACTTTCCCAACACCACATGGTTTTTCTGCTCTTTTCTGCTCTTTACCGCCACCCTTTGGTCAACTTCTGCTATTTGGTTGGTTGATTTTAACATTGGTTCTGGGCATGCGTATTTGTACTTCGGACAAAAGTTCAATGGATTTCTGTACACACGGTCGGACTTTGCACCATCGGACTTTTGTTGCCGAAAAGTTTGTCCGTTTGCAGATCGAACTTTTGTCCGATGAAAACCGAAAAAGTTTGCCCGATGGAGCGTACACACGGTCGGATTTTTGGGAAAACTTGCTCATTTTGAAGTTTGTTGGCAAAAAGTCCGACCGCGTGTACGGGCCTTTAGATGTGTATGTTTTTAATGGTGTTTGGAGAGATTTTGTGGCTATCCAGTAATTTGTCCTGTGGGTGATTGATATTGATATAGTGATCGGTCCTCCTGGCTCTTTATGAAAGAAAAATTCAGCACCTGAAATAGTTTAGGCCTAATAAATGGCCTATAAAGTAAGCAAGCACTACTTAAATCCTTTACCGTAAAACAATATTGTTTGCATCTGTTACTTTATTTTTAACGGTATTTAGGCATGGCCTTTTTGAGGTTTATTAGATTTGTTTTACGGCATTTGGCATTTGAGCAGTAAAAGATTGATTTTATTTTCTGAATGATTACATTCCAGGTATACTGTGTATTCAATTATGTAAGTAGTAAGCAGAGAGGATTTGGTGCAGCTGTGCATAGTAACCAGGCAGCTTCTAACTTCAGCTTGTTCAGGTAAAGCTTTGAAAATAAAAGTTAGAAGCTAGCTGATTGACATGCACTACAGCTCCAGATTCTGCCTACTCCAATCTTTTATTTTTTATCTTTTTTCATCCTCTGTTGCTGATCCTCGCTAGCCATTTTCATCAAATTTACATGCAGTCATTGCTGAATTACTGAAAAAATAAATAAAGATATTGCTAAACAGAAAAATAAAATGAAATAACAGCTGTTAGCAAAAAAGGCAATATATCCAATTCTCCAAAGCAATAAACATAAAATATGCAGCACTGTGATGATTATAAATGCTAGTTACATAAACATAAAAAACATAAAAAAGTCCTTCTGTGTTAAACAAAAAAAGTCTAATGTTCCCACTCAGTAAGTGCAAAAGAAGGTATCCGACCACCATAAGGATTAAAGGCTTACCAGAATTTGTGGCTACACAATTAAGTGAAGCAAACACGCTTTGATAATGCCACTCATGTTGAGTATGATGAATCCTCTCCTTTGATCCGTCTGGAACTCCAGATAGGCCGGAAAAAGAAAAAAACGAATATGGTGTAATAGTGTTACCACTGTGATAAATTGCAACCAGGTGAATAACACTCCGTGCATAAATATAAGTGCAACTGCCAATCACCAGCCTCCACCAGCTTTCACCCAAATGCAGTGCGCACTCAACAAAGAAAAGATCATAAGAAGAATAAAAGGTGAAAACGGGAATGTCCACAGGTTTCAGTACAACGATTTACTCTCATATTATCTCACTTCACAGGATAGAGCTCCATTCATAGGTCCCGAAATACAAAGGCTATAAACAAAATATATGCCTCATACTGTAGTTTTTATTAAAAGGACATACAATTAACAGGTAAAATTGTTTAAAAAAACAATATATCATGCCGCTAGACTCTCATATAACACCGTCACGCAGACCCGTGGTGGCGCAACATTCTGGCTCTGAAATCCTACCCTTCACGATTCGCATGAAAATGCATCCTTAGGGGCCCCTGGGATGAAAGCTGGTGGAGGCTGGTGATCGGCAGTTGCACTTATATTTATGCACAGAGTATTACTCACCTGGGTGTAATTTATCAGAGTGGTACCAATATTACACCATATTAGTTTTTTTCTTTTTCCGGCCTATCTGGAGTTCCAGAGATAAGGATCAAAGGATTCATCATACTCCACATGAGTGGTATTATCAAAGCGTTTTTGCTGCACTTAATTGTGTAGCCACAAATTCTGGTAAGCATTCAATCCTTATGGTGTTCGGACACCTTCTTTTGCACTTACTGAGTGGGAACAGTGGACTTTTTTGTTTAACACAGAAGAACTTTTTTATGTTTATGTAACTAGCATTTATAATCATCACAGCGTTGCATATTTTATGTTTATTGCTGAATTACTACTTAGCAGTAGTGATGAACTTTGAGTCAACCTTGAGTTCAGCCAGAAGCTTTTTATCAAATAGGTTAATAAAATGGCCAGATTTGGTCAGTTTGCCTACCCGACCTCTGGTGTCTGCATCCAGTCATCATTTATTTTGTGGTGTTATCACTACCTCCACTAAATGACAACTTTGTGCTCAGCTTTGATCCCTCACATAATTGGTTGCTAGGATGCTGATGGATGCCTGAAATGGAACAACCAATGATACTGTGTGGCTCCGACCACGCAACCAAGGATGCTGGCCAAGATGCAATTCATGTTAAGAGCATAAAAACACACTCGAATGTGCTTCTTGCATTACCACAGTGCAAAGATGTGAAACTAGACTTTACTACTTGTAGCGGTTTCCCTGACCTCCAGAGGCCTGGTGGTGACTGGAAGCGGCTCGCTGCACTGATCAGCTGGTGATGTACATGGTCCAGCCTGCCCGTGCCGCCTGCCTTTAGTAAATGTACTGTGAGCAAGTGAGAACTGGTTAAGCACCCTCCCCCCACACACACACACACATGTTACACACACCTGATGCATACAGGTTCACTATACACATGGTGGTGATGCACATTTTGGATGCATTGTACAAAACCCTACAGTGTTGTTTAGGGTTGCCACCTCATCCCTTTAAACTCCAACACCTTTGAATTACACAGGTTCTGAGGCTAATTAAATGCAGATAAGGCCCCAAGTGAGTTTAATTACCACCTTAATCAGCCACAGAACCTGTGTAATTAATATGTGTTTGGGTTTAAAGGGATGAGGTGGCAATCCTAGCTTTGTTACATCGCATCACAGTACTTGATTTTTTCTAAATTCAATGTTATCTGCAACAGTGCATCGTGATGCACTGCTGTGCATTTTAACATACTGCATTGCGATAACATGTATGCCTGGATCATTTTAGCACAACACACACAAGCACAATGCACATGCAGCATTGCAAATCAGTTGATACTACAGAGCCTTATGCCGCGTACACACGACCATTTTTCTCGTCGGGAAAAATGTAATTTTTTCTCTTTGACGAGAAAAACGCCCGTGTGTGGGCTTTCCAGCATTTTTCCCGACGAGAAAAACGTCAAGAATCACGACGAGAAAAATTAGAACATGCTCTAATTTTTCTCGTCGTGATTCACGGCATTTTTTTCCGCGGCAGTTTTCCCATAGGGAAACACTGCCAGGGAGCCTACACACAGTCGTTTTTCACGACCAAAAGGAAAAATGTCATGAAAACCGGCCGTGTGTAGGGGACCAAGCCGGTCCTCATTTTTAATGTCGATTTTCTCGGCGGTGTTTTCACCGTCGAGAAAATCGATCGTGTGTACACAGCATTAGTGTGAAGCCAAACTCCAAATTTTTGGGGTAAATTGTTTAATTACCGTTTTGCATACCATTTTATTTTCACCATTTCATGAAAAGGCACAATTTAAAATGTACAATTATTTGTTATTTATAAACTTTGCTCAATCTAATTTAGTAGGATTTTTGAATGTTATGCTAGGTTTGTTTGTGCTATTAAACTGTAAATACCGGTAAATTATTTTTAGTTTTGAGAGAGATTATATCTTCCAATGGGGACATTAGTTCTGGTAACCTGGGGGACCCCAAGGAATTCCCTAATTTGCCAGGATTTCCTCTCACTTCATGGTTGGCTATGGGATAGGAAGTGAATGGAAATCTCTGCAATGGGACACAGATGGTGAAAAACAATCTGTCAGGGGTTATAAATCTTCTTTGCTCTATCCAAAATGAAAAAAACAAAATGCAAAATTGTATCAAATACTTACCATAATTTACCTTTCCTGACACCAAACCATGGCAGCATACTAGTGATAGAGCTCCGCCTCTTGACCACTCCCTCAGGACCAGTGAATAGCATAAAAAAAGGCGCAGTTAGCCTTCCCCCATTCTTTATAACAAGCCACATTCAAAACATACTGTACAAGAGTGTGCCCGTATGCTGCCATGGTATGATGTCAGGAAAGGAAAATTATGGTAATTATTTGATACAATTTTCCATTTTCCTGATGCCAACATTGCAGCATACTAGTGATAAATTACTAGCTGCCAGGGTGGGTTCTGCTTTTCAAATACATTTTTTTATTAGGATGGAACAGAAGACTGCATAATCCTTCCTCCAAAGTCCACTGCTGACAAGGCTCCCGGGCCTACTCTGTAATGCTTGAAAAATTATGCTGGGATGACCATGATACCTCTCTACAGATGGATTCCATAGATGCTTTTGAACAGGCTGCCCAGGAGGCTGCAACTGCTCTGGCAGAGTGCATAGCCACTGCTGACAGAGGCTCACGACCCCTCGCCCTATCTACACAACCAAGCCTGCTGCTAGAGTCCAGGCAGTAGCCTCTTATTCTTGATGATTTCAAGCTGGAACAATGAAAGACTCATTAGATTATCTGAAAGGAGAAATTGTGGACAGATACTTCTTTAAATTTCTGAAAACGTCCCATTCGTGTGACTTTCCTGTGTGATCTTGATGTCAGATGTCTGTTAAATGGAGGGCCGTTGTTACCTTTGATACAAGATGACCTACAGGATGCAACTCTCCTCTTTGTGGAAAAAATAAATATGTTTTTTGTGGAGCTCCAAGAGCTTGCATCTTGGACATCCTTCTGCCTGAAGATACTGCGATAGATAATGCTTTATAGGTAATGTCCCTAACTGGACACTGCTCTGTTGGCGCAAACGGTTTAACTGACTGGAAATCCAGCAACACTGACAGGTCTCACCTGGGAAAGACTCTACTTCTTGGTGGTTGAATCCTCATGACTGCCTTCAAAAATTGTGCAACTAAAGGATCTTTGGCCTCTTTAAACATTGATATTGCCTATATATCTGAAACTTGCAACCTCAGTGAGTATGGGTTAAGGCCCATGTCTAATCCAGCTTAGAGGCAGTCCAGAACAGCTGTCACCGGAGGCACAGTAGGATCAAAGTCTCGCCCTTCTGAGAAAAACGCACATTTGTTCCCAATTTTGGCATAGATGTTGTTAGTAGAGTCTCTTCTAGCATACAACAAAAAAGAGACCACTCTGGAGCAACTCTGGAGCAACCTAGGTTCTCCAGCCTTCCCTTTTCGCCATGCTTGCAGCCCCAGTCTGCATATGTGCAGAGGGGAATTGGCTTCTTTATTCTGAAGTGAACATCCAGGGAAAACCAAGGCCTCAATGGCCAATATGAAGGCATGGCTATGACTACCATATTCTCTTTTGAAAGCCTCAAGAGGAATCCCATTATGAGAGATGTTGGGGGAAATATATAGGCTATATTGCAGTTCCAAGAAAGACCAGAGCACCTGTCCCGTCTGCCTGGGGGTGCAAAAACCGGGTCAGACATTTCACAAGTTTGTGATTGCTGTGGGAAGTAAAGAGGTCTGTCTGTGGTAGGTTCCACCTGTGGACCAGCTCGGAGATAAACCTGGGGCGTAGGGCTCACTCGTGACCTGTAAAACTTGCATGATAGTCGGTTTGCCTGCTTGTTCAGATTCCCTAGGAGGTAAACTTTTCTCTTGTAGGTGATTTTCTGCCCCAGACATTATAATTTGAACCTCTCTCAATAGCATATTTCTGCAAGTTCCTCCCTAGTGTTGTATACAGGCAGCTGCTGCCCTGCCAACCAACTGCACAGGAACTGGTCTTCTCTTGATTCTTTGTAGCAAGGTCAAAAAGTGCTAAAAAAGCTGCTTAAACTTCCAACGCATTTGAGACCATCCCCCATGGTAGGAAAACTCTACTTGCCTTGACCGACCGTCCCTCGCAGTGCACCTTCCAGGCTGTCTTGCTGACATGATTCGTAACAGTGATCTAGTCTAAGGGCTCTAACGGGGCATGAGTTCCTCAAGGTCTCTTTCTTTGGCCACCACTTCAGACTCCTACTCATACTGAGTGACACTGTTATTAACTGTGATAGATTCTGTTTCCTCCATTGAGCTAAGAATTCCAGCTAAAATTGGTGCAGGTGCCAGTGATGACAAGGGATGACAAAATTGTGCCCAAAAGATTGAGGCACTGAGAAGCTGTAAAAAAAAGATGAGGCTACTGTCCTCAGAATTCTCTTCCTGACTGTCCCCGCTTTCTCTGGAGAAGGCAAAACAAAGGAATTGGCAGAGCTCCCCCAGGTACACAAACTGTTGAGTCAGAGAGAGTTGGCTTTTTTTTTTTAGTTAATGGCCATATCTCTGCAGGGTGTGTGTGAGGATCTACAGTTTAACCTCTTCAGATCTGTAGTTGGACACCAGACACCATCTTTTGCAAACCACAAACAGCATTAAATAAAAACCTGTATATTTTTCTGTGAATGGAACTGGTATGATGCCCTCCTGGGTCGGAAGGGTCTGTATGTATTGTCTGTATGAATCTGGCCACTTGGTGGGAGAGAACTGGTCTGGGGAAGGAGCAGTGAGGAATCTCCTAAAATGACAATGAGTGACTGATGCCTTCACCCAAGAATCTGCATAACTTGCTGTCCCGGTACCCGTGCAGCGCACCAATCTGGCTCCTACTGAAAGAGTCGGGGTGTGCGCTCATTAAAGGGCTTAGTGGGTCCCTTCTGCATATTCAGGGTTTTTGACTTCTGGGCCTGCCCTTGAGAAAGGTTATCCGTTTCCTTCCATCCTCTACCTGGAACCCTGGCCTAACAACAGGCTCTGGGACCTAGAGGAGCAGAACATGCTGGGAGAAAAATATATTGATTCCTTTTGCTGCCCATCTTGTGGGAGCAGACCGGACTTGCCACCTGTCACTTCTGATATGACTGTCTCCAATTTACTACCAAACAGAGATTTTCTGTCATACGGTATCTTACACTAATTTTCTTTAAAGAAGCAAACACAGTCCGAGGTTTCAACCATAGGGCCCCTTTAGCCATGACCGAGTATAGCATTGCCCTGGCTGAGCACCTGATTGCGTCTATTGCCGCCTCTCTAATAGAGTTCATACACAAAATTATTTCGGCTAGGATCCGAATGATTTCAGCTTTAGGGGATTCCCTCTTCAAATGCTGCCTCTATATTCTGGGTCCAAAACCCTCGGCCACTAGCCACCAAGGTAGAGGCCACTGCCGGGCAGCAGGACCCCCTGGCCACCTTTTTACTAGACTACTGCTGCATCTACTGTAGGCAAAGATTCAAGTGATGCTGTATCCGATTCCTGACAGTCCATTTTGCAACTCCTGCTTTATTACCTGCTGTAATTTTTATTTTTTTCATGAACAGAAAATAATTGTAATTTTGAAGAAAGGGGAAATACGACCTTGTCTTTTAACCACTGTAATGGCTTGTCTGACTGCCTGGGTTAATAGTTCCCCATGGGAACAACTGAAACCAAGCAACTCCCGGTCTTCCTCTGATCAAAAGGAGCTACTATTGTCTTCAGGCTGCCCACTCGGCAGGGTAGCAGAACTAAGTGGATAAGGGCTACCTGCCTAGATGCTAGGTTGCTTTTCCAGTGGCCTGACTGTCAACTCAGGGGACTGCCTGGCCGAAGTTATTGACATGTTCAACGTTCACTTTGCTAAGTGTATAGCAGTGTCAGGAACTGAATGCCTGGGTATTGAACTTGGGTCCCCTACAGACTGGATCATGACTTACCAGGTCTGCCACTGCAGGCCTTTTGCAGGATTCAGTCTCGCAATCGCGTGAAAGATGCATTTGTCCACTCAGCCATAGCCAGAGCTGCTTCTACTGGGGCTCTGGCATTGCTCTCGGTAAGAGAAGGTAAGTCATCTTCCTTGGAATCTTTCCCATGAGTGGGATCGGCATCTAAGGCTCCGCTCCGCTGAAGAACGTTTGTACTCTCTGGCTCTTTATCTAATTTCAGTGGATCTGAAACAAATCAAAGCTATCAGCATAAGAAAGCACTCTTTTTCCTGAAAACTTATCAATAGGGATGAGCCGAACACCCCCCTGTTCGGTTCGCACCAGAACCTGCGAACAGCCAGAATGTTTGCGTGAACTTCAGAACCCTATTAAATACAATGGATTCGAACGTTCAAAATCAAAAGTGCTAATTATAAAGGCTAATATGCAAGTTATTGTCCTAAAAAGGGTTTGGGGACCCGGGTCCTGCCCCAGGGGACATGTGTCAATGCAAAAAAAAGTTTTAAAAACTGCAGTTTTTTCAGGAGCAGTGATTTTAATAATACTTAAAATGAAAAAAATAAAAGTGAAATTTTCCTTTAAATTTTGTACCTAGGGTGTGTATATAGTATGCCTGTAAAGTCGCGCTTGTTTCCCGTGCTTAGAATTGTCCCTGCACAAAGTGTCATTTCTGAAGGAAAAAAAGTCATTTAAAACTCAATGAATTGTCGGCTCCCGGCAATACAGAGAAAAGTCATTGATAAAAAAAAAAAAAAAAGCGTGGGGGTCCCCCCAAATTCAATTACCAGGCCCTTCAGGTCTGATATGGATATTAAGGGGAACCCTGTCGCAAATTTAAAAAAAAAAATGCGTGCGATTCCCCCAAATATCCATACCAGGCCCTTCAGGTCTGGTATGGATTTTAAGTGGAACTCCACCCCAAATTAAAAAAAAATGGCGTGGAGTTCCCCCCAAAATCCATACCAGGTCCTTTATCCGAGCACGCAACCTGAGTTCGACTCGAACTCGAAGCTCATCCCTGCTTACCAACATGGTGGTTCCCTACCTTTGAATTTGATGGTCTTTTTGCAAAAGTTGTGACTGACTCATGGTGCAGGAAAATAGGACAGCCAGCTAAAATGAGGATAGCTGAAAGGAAAACAGTAACAGAGAGTGGGTTTTAGGCAAAAAAAAAAAAAAGAAATACTTTTTTTTTTTGGGTGCTATACTTGAAAAAAAACAAGATATATCAAAAATTAGTGCAGCGCTAAATGAATCATAAGAATATCCACTTAGGATATAAAGTGCAATTGTATATACAATTATACATTTAAAGTGCAATGTGCAAAAGTTCTCCACACAGTGTCCTGATATAAATCAAACAATATAATGTGCAATAAAGTACAATGTGCGCAAATCTTTTCCACAGTGTCGTTATATAAATTAATCGATAATGAAAACAGCGTGTCAGTCCATTTTGTGAATAAGGGAAACAGTTAAAATAAAACGGTCTTTCCACACTCATCCACCTCTATGTATATTCTCAAAATCCTCGTGCTCCCTCCTCCAGTTGTGCCCTCACCTTATAGGCACCTTTGAGAATAATCAGTCATTTGGAGTGCTTATTTTGATATTCATCCTTTTTTTAAACTGCCCATGACGGCTCAGGTCACATCAATCACCTTTTAGTATAAAGCCTCCTTATTGCTGTCCATACCCAATCTCATCGACCACATGCAAAGCAATCAGATCTTGCAATAGTGCTTTATCGTTTTTAAATGTATTCAAAATGGTCATACAACAAATAAACACTCACATTTAAAGTGACTTAATCAGGCCTGTGTATGTTACATGTGCCAAAGGTGTTAGGACGAATGCATCACCTTTCAACTGGCTCTGCAGCCCCAGTCGTCAGTGCTCCTTCCATCCATTATACACTGCTAATCCCTTCCTGGTTCCACGTTCGTCAGCCTCTCAGGTCCCTCCTACTAGTTTCGTCACTCCTCGTGACTTCCTCGGGGAGATATTCTTATGATTCATTTAGTGCTACACTAAAAGATATATCCTGTTAAGTCACATGTTTTGGGAAGAGTGGGTAGTGCCGACAGCTTGCATAGCAGCTCACAAGGTTTTTACATATACTTGAAAATAACAGCAGAGGGCACCAGAGGGAAGCCTGCTGATTCAGACCAGGAAATAGCCACAGCCAGGAGCCAAGTCAAAGAGGCCATGCATTGCCCAACAAACAAAGGCAGTCTGAGCCTTTTGCATTGTTCAGGGAGAGAGAGAGACCCCCCAGGACTCCCCCATCCACTGATGGTAAGAAAACATCCCGTGCCCCAAACCAAGATCGTGTTTGGCCTTCCCAGCTGGCATGTGCAGCCTGGTGCGGCCAAATGACATCATCAAGAGTGTCCTCATAAAGAAAAGCAGCACTGTGTAGCCACTCTCTCCCTATAGGGATGCCGTGGATGCCCCAGGCAGTGCGGCATAAATCCCTGCCCATGCAAGCAAGAGGGCGACAAAAAAACAAAAACTATCTAAAAATGGAAACAAAAGGAGCCAAGAAACAATGAACCAAGGATTTGTGGTAAAAGGAAAACACATACGGGGAGACAATAAAAAAGGGAAAGGCAACCCTGTGTGGTACAAGGGACCAAAAGTGAGAAGGCATGAAATAGCTGCCCCCCTCCCAAACCCCAGACTGCAGACACTTACATGATGGCACATTTCGTTCCTAGTGAGGAAACACTGCAGGCCCCATCAACACCCACAGAAGGGGCTCCCAGGCTATTTAGCGCATTTAGCAGTCCTCGCACTGCATTCTGAGAGAGGCTGAACCCAGACGGATACTGCACTGAGGCAGAGGTGGGGACATACTGCTTACTCTTCACTGGTGCGTTGCGGTATAAGGAAAAAAAGAAGAATGGGAGGCTAACTATGCCTTTTTTTATTCTATTCACTGGTCCTGAGGGAGTGGTCAAGAGGTGGAGCTCTATCACTAGTATGCTGCCATGTTGGCGTCAGGAAAAGGTTTTGCCCATAGTTCCACTTTAAATGTTTGACACAGCTGGATTCCCTCACTTTGAGTGGATTTCCTCTCACTTCTTAGTTTGGCAGTGGAGAGGAAGTGAAGGAAGTTCTCCCCAATGGGACACAGGTGGCAAAAAAAAATGATGGGGGTTATAACCCTCCCTTACGCTACCCAAATTGCCTTTACTTACACTTTAGGGATTTCATTGTGTTTTTATTGAAAAAAATTTTTTAAAAGCATTTGCAAAAATATCATGAGAGCTATAAAATTTGTAGCACCATCCTTTTATTTCACCAGTCCTGTGCTTTTAAGAAAAATATGTTTTGGGAGTAAACACCTGCCAAAAGACCGAACCCAACCCAATATAACTACACTATCCAAAGCAAACAAAATAAAATACATATACCTAAACTGTCTTACCTGCTATAAGATTTTAATACACTTAGGGCGGGGTCCATGCAGAAAACATTTTTTGTGTATATATATATATATTGTAACATTGGGGGGGTGTCTAGCTCAGTGATAGATGCGTTTTAAGTGAGTTCACAGCCAAGAGGAACTAAGGTTTAAGTGCGTGGTTGCCCACTTTTATTGAAAGTAACAAAAAAGATGAAAGTTCACACATGCCTTTGGTTTCTTCTCCCAAAAACAACAACAACTGAAAAATGACAATCCACCTGGCTCCTAAGGCTCGCTCAGCCTTGGGCGCAGTTCCTTGCTGCACAGGCCCACTCCTGGCCTCTAGGAAGGGCTCTCCTGACACTCCAGGCTTCCACACTCCTCCAGGACTTACAGTCCCATCTGGTCCCGAAGACTCTCTCTTCCGGTTGTCTCAGCTATAGTCTCCCGGACTCTCTCAGCTGGCCCAACTCTCTCAGTCCACTGACCTGGAACCTCTCCCACATGGAGAACCATCCCAAGGATGTTGCCTGAGTTCTTACACAGTAGCAGACTTCTCTCCAGCAACTGCTGGCACACCAACTCCTTTCCCACACACACTGAGCTATGTTCAGCTCTGCCTTATAATGGGTGTGTGCACCTGGACACACACACAACCTGCAGAGCTTCTGGAAAACCCGGACACATGACTGAAGACTCCATCCCTCCCAATGCTCTTTGAAGTCTTCAAGTTTCCAGCCCCGATCCAGACTTACAAAATATAGAGAAAACTTAAAGCATAGTTTTCTCTGCTCACCAATATTTTGCTGGAACTTCTCAAATTGCTTCTTTGAGAGTCCTGTGTCCATTTTACACACATTTTCACTAAGACAGGGGCTCTCACTCTCACAATATATATATATGTATGTATGTATATATATATATATATATATATATATATATATACTATTTTGTAGGTTTGTTTTGTTTTAGGTTTGTTTGTTTTAAATCTGTGCTAGCAGCTGTCATGTTCTTTGGTTATGACAGATCTAGCGCGGATTTGTTAAAAAAAAAATTGCATGATATATACACTATATACATATACACACACACACATGCACACACACTTTGGCTGTAGATACACTTGACTTAAAATCTGTTGCATTATTAGTACAAATTTGGTGGGGTATAGGGATGAGCTCGGTGTTCGAGTCGAACATAAGTTCGACTCGAACATCGGCTGTTCGACCGTTCGGCGAACATCGAACGATTTGGGCCGTTCGCGCCAAATTCGAGTGACGCGAACGGCCCACAATACACTGCGCCATCGCAGTGCAATCCCGGCGCTGTGATTGGCCAAGCATGCACTGTGACCCCGCATGCTTGGCCAATCACAGCGCCGGCAGCTAGGAGAGCCATAATAGGCCACAGGCAGGTTGCCTGTGGCCAATTATAGCTCAGGGGGTTTAGCATACGCCCCACACTATAAAAGGCCGCCAGCGGGGTGGCCTTGTGTAGTGTGTTCCGGCGCAGGGAAAGAGTTACATAGGCAGGGACAGTGTCAGTGCTATTTCTACCTCAAACTTGTGTGTAGGGAGAGAGAAGGATAGGCAGGGAGAGTGTCAGTGTCATATTCTTTGCTAAACCTTGTGTGCAGGGAGAGAGAAGGATAGGCAGGGGACAGTGTCAGTGTCACATTCTTTGCTAAACCTTGTGTGCAGGGAGAGAGAAGGATAGGCAGGGAGAGTGTCAGTGTCATATACCTTGATAAACCTTGTGTGCAGGGAGAGAGAAGGATAGGCAGGGAGAGTGTCAGTGTCATATACTTTGCTAAACCTTGTGTGCAGGGAGAGAGAAGGATAGGCAGGGGACAGTGTCAGTGTCATATTCTTTGCTAAACCTTGTGTGCAGGGAGAGAGAAGGATAGACAGGGAGAGTGTCAGTGTCATATACTTTGATAAACCTTGTGTGCAGGGAGAGAGAAGGATAGGCAGGGGACAGTGTCAGTGTCATTGTTGCTAAGCCTCCTGAACATTATACACCTGAAGTTAGCCCTTATTGCTGCTTTTTCCTGGTGTATTACACCAACAGGCATTTGCAGCACTTACAGCGGGCGGAGTGTGCCTCCTGATCATATTACACCTGAAGTTAGCCTGTATTGCTGATTTTTCCTGGTGTGTTACACCAACAGGCATTTGCAGCACTTACAGCGGGCGGAGTGTGCCTCCTGATCATATTACACCTGAAGTTAGCCTGTATTGCTGCTTTTTCCTGGTGTGTTACACCAACAGGCATTTGCGGCACTTACAGTGGGCGGAGTGTGCCTCCTGATCATATTACACCTGAAGTTAGCCTGCATTGCTGCTTTTTCCTGGTGTGTTACACCAACAGGCATTTGCGGCACTTACAGCGGGCGGAGTGTGCCCCCTGATCATATTACACCTGAAGTTAGCCTGTATTGCTGCTTTTTCCTGGTGTGTTACACCAACAGGCATTTGCGGCACTTACAGCGGGCGGAGTGTGCCTCCTGATCATATTACACCTGAAGTTAGCCTGTATTGCTGCTTTTTCCTGGTGTGTTACACCAACAGGCATTTGCGGCACTTACAGCGGGCGGAGTGTGCCTCCTGATCATTTTACACCTGAAGTTAGCCTGTATTGCTGCTTTTTCCTGGTGTGTTACACCAACAGGCATTTGCGGCACTTACAGCGGGCGGAGTGTGCCTCCTGATCATTTTACACCTGAAGTTAGCCTGTATTGCTGCTTTTTCCTGGTGTGTTACACCAACAGGCATTTGCGGCACTTACAGCGGGCGGAGTGTGCCTCCTGATCATATTACACCTGAAGTTAGCCTGTATTGCTGCTTTTTCCTGGTGTGTTACACCAACAGACATTTGCAGCACTTACAGCGGGCGGAGTGTGCCTCCTGATCATATTACACCTGAAGTTAGCCTGTATTGCTTCTTTTTCCTGGTGTGTTACACCAACAGGCATTTGCAGCACCTACAGCAGGCGTAGTGTGTTTCCTGCAAAATATACTCCTGAAGCTAGGCCTTATTGCTGGTTTTCCCATTTCCCTGCAGGCCATTAGAATGTCTGGAAGGCAAACAAGGAGAGGCAGACAGTCAGGAGCCAATAAAAGAGGGCAAGCAGGCTCTGTGTCTAGAGACAACAGTGCTGGTCGTGGACGCGGTGCATCGCCATCAGCATGTGGCCATGGGACACGCTTGTCCTTCTTTTCGGCAGCTGGACGTGTTGAGCCGCATCATGCCAAAGACTTGGTAGAATGGATGACCAAGCCCTCCTCATCCTCCTCATCCTCTCTCACCCAGGCTCAGGGTACTGACAAAGCAGCTGCCAAAGTGTCCTCTTCCCTGGTATCAATCTCATCATCAGTCACTCCTTCCCTAGACCAACCATGTCCTCCTGAGGAGTCCCCCGAACTGTTTGAGCACAGTGTTGGGTACATGCTCCAGGAGGATGCCCAGCGTTTCGAAGGGTCTGATGATGATACCCAGCTAGAGGAAGGCAGTAGCGTGAGAGCAGAGAGAGGGGATGCTCAAGAAGGACACCAATCTGGCAGTCATGTTCCAGCAGCTGCAGCATACTGCCAGATTGGCTCCAGTGATGAGGAGGGAGGGGATGATGAGGTCACTGACTCCACATGGGTGCCTAATAGGAGAGAGGAGGAGGAGGAGGATGAGGAGGAGGCACATCTCCAACGAGGCAGGATGCCCTCGGGGGGCCAGCGTAAGGGCAGCACACCGACGGAATCACACCGCAGAGCTCCGCCTGTGCAGGGCGCTGCCTCTGCCCGTTATTCAAAAAGTTCATTGGTGTGGGCCTTTTTTGAGTCGAGAGCATCAGATTGCACAGCTGCTGTTTGCAACATATGTCTCAAGCGTATATCGCGTGGCCAAAACATCACCCGCTTGGGCACCACATGCTTGACCAGACATATGTTGACCTGCCATGCAGCTCGTTGGCAAACCTACCTTAAAGACCCACACCAAAGAACATAGCGGACCTCTTCTTGCACCGCATCAGCTGGGATCTCCAACCCCACTATACCTTCAGTCCTCTCTGAAACCTGCACTGAGAGGAATGAATGTGTAGAATTAGGTGTGTCACAGCCAAGTACTTGCGGGCACTCTGCTAGCAGTACACCGACGTCCGATTCCAGCAGGCAAATTTCCCTGCCCCAGCTGCTGGACCGTCGAAAGAAGTTCACTCCCAGCCATCCACATGCCCAGCGGTTGAATGCTAGCTTGGCTTAATTGCTAGCGCTTCAACTGCTGCCTTTTCAGTTGGTAGACTCGACCCCCTTCCGTGAGTTTGTGCAATGTGCGGTTCCTCAGTGGCAGGTTCCCAAACGCCACTTTTTCTCACGGAAGGCGATTCCGGCTCTCTACCGGCATGTGGAAGGCAATGTCTTGGCCTCGCTGGACAGGGCCGTCAGCGGTAAGGTGCATATTACCGCTGACTCATGGTCCAGCAGGCATGGACAGGGACGTTACCTTCCTTTCACGGCCCATTGGGTCACTCTTTTGGCAGCTGGGAAGGATGCAGGACAAGGTGCAGTAGTGTTGGAGGTTGTTCCACCGCCACGCCTCCAAAATGCTACTACTGGTTGTGACACACCTCTGTCCTCCACCCCCTCCTCTTCTTCTTCCTCCATGGCCTCTTCCTGTGCTTTGTCCTCGGAACCAGCGGTGCTCCGTAGGCGTTCAAGGGGCTACGCAAGTACGCAGGCAAAAAGATGCCATGCCGTGCTTGCGCTGGTGTGTTTGGGGGACAGGAGCCACACTGGGGCAGAGGTTCTGTCTGCTCTGCAGGGGCAGGCCGAGAGGTGGTTGACGCCACGCCAGCTTAAGCCCGGAATGGTAGTTTGCGACAATGGCACCAACCTCCTCTCCGCTCTCCGACAGGGACAACTGACCCATGTGCCCTGTGTGGCTCACGTCCTTAACCTGGTGGTGCAGCGGTTCTTGGGCAAGTACCCGGGCTTACAGGATGTCCTGAGGCAGGCCAGGAAAGTCTGTGTGCATTTCCGCAGGTCTTATAATGCCAGTGCTCACCTGGCTGAGCTGCAAAAGGAGTTGAACCTGCCCAAGAACCGCCTTATATGTGACATGCCCACCAGGTGGAACTCAACGTTGGCCATGCTGCAGCGGCTGCACACGCAGCAGAGGGCCATCAATGAGTACCTGTGCGACTACGGCACCAGGACAGGGTCAGGGGAGCTCGGGTTTTTTTCACCACGCCAGTGGGGCATGATCAGGGATGCATGCACTGTCCTGGCACCATTTGAGGAGGCCACGAGGATGGTGAGCAGTGACAGTGCATGCATCAGTGACACTGTACCTCTTGTCCACCTGTTGGAACATACGCTGCGTGGAATAATGGACAGGGCACTTGAGGCAGAACAGAGGCAGGAAGAGGAGGACTTCCTTGCCTCTCAAGGCCCCCTTTACCCAGACAGTGTTCCTTCTGTCCCACCCATCGCACAGGAAGAAGAGGAGGAGGAGGAGGATTGTGTCAGCATGGAGGTGGAGCCTGGCACATCAGCAGCAGTCTTTTAGGGATGATTTACAGTCCCAAGAAACCAGTGGACTTGTACGTGGCTGGGAGGAGGTGGCTGCGGATCATGTCGTCCTTAGTGACCCAGAGGACTCCGGACCGAATGCCTCAGCTAACCTACGCTGCATGGCCTCCCTGATCCTGCAAAGTCTGCGGAAGGATCCTCGTATTCTTCGGATCAAGGAGAGGGACCATTACTGGCTGGCCACTCTCCTTGATCCACGGTACAAGGGTAAGGTTGCGGACCTTATCTTACCGTCGCAGAGGGAGCAGAGGATGAGACAACTCCGGGAGGCCTTGCAGAAAGGTCTGTGCAACGCGTTCCCAGAGACTGGGAGGTTACAAACTCCTGGTCCTGGACAACGAGTTGCTGAGGCTTCGGTCAGTCAAAGAAGGAGCGGTGGGGGAAGGTGGCCGTCTGACCGATGCGTTCAGACAATTCTTTAGTCCGCAGCCCCAAGGTATGATTGGTTCCAGCAACCATCGCCAGCGTCTGATATACATGGTGCAGGAATACCTAGGGGCAAGGTCAGACTTGGACACCTTCCCCACCGAAAATCCTCTGGCTTACTGGGTCTTGAGGATGGATCACTGGCCAGAGCTTGCACAGTATGCAATTGAGCTACTGGCCTGTCCTGCATCCAGCGTTCTTTCAGAACGCACATTCAGTGCTGCTGGAGGATTTGTCATGGATCACAGGGTGCGCCTGTCCACCGACTCTGTTGATCGACTGACCTTCATAAAGATGAACCAGTCTTGGATCACCACCAGCTACCAAACACCTGAAGCTGATATAACAGACTAATTTATTTTCAAATGTCACATCCCTTCAAGACTGATGCTGATGCTTTGAGACTGTCCTGTTATGTTGACTGACTATCCTCCTCCTCCTCAATGATCCGATTGATGATGATAGCTTGGAAGAACATTTTTGTTTCTGGGTGCCGCCACCAGTGGCTAAGGCCCAATTTTTCAGCCCCTGTTTAACAGGGGCGTGTTATTACAATTTTTATGCAATGCTTTGCAGCAGGGCTCATTCCTGCACTCCAACTACAGTATCTGGGAGAGGTTGCAGTGTCGTGGCACCAGCACCAGTGGCTAAGGCCCAATTTTTCAGCCCCTGTTTAACAGGGGCGTGTTATTAAAAAATGTTATGCAATGCTTTGCAGCAGGGCTCATTCCTGCACTCCAACTAGAGTATCTGGGAGAGGTTGCAGTGTCGTGGCACCAGCACCAGTGGCTAAGGCCCAGATTTTCAGCTCCTGTTTAACAGGGGCATATAATTACAATTTTTGATGCAATACTTTGCAACAGGGCTCATTGCTGTGCTCCAAGTACAGTATCTGTGAGGGGTTGCAGTGTTGTGGCACCAGTGCCTAAGGCCCAATTTTTATGCCCCTGTTTAACAGGGGCATGTAATTACAATTCTTGATCTAATAATTCACAGCAGGGCTCATTCCTGCGCCCACCAAGAGTAACTGTGAGGCCTTACAGTGTTGTGTCAACACCACCACCACCACCACCAAAGGCCCAATTTTTCAGCCCCTGTTCAACAGGGGCATGCAATTACAATTCTTGATCTAATAATTCACAGCAGGGCCCATTCCTGCGCCCACCAAGAGTAACTGTGAGGCCTTACAGTGTTGTGTCAACACCACCACCACCAAAGGCCCAATTTTTCAGCCCCTGTTCAACAGGGGCATGCAATTACAATTCTTGATCTAATAATTCACAGCAGGGCCCATTCATGCGCCCACCAAGAGTAACTGTGAGGGCTCACAGTGTTGTGGCAACACCAACATGTAAGGGGCAAATTTCAGCTGAGTATATATGGCAGGCCCCTACTTTCAAACATCCAACTTACAAACGACTCCTCCTTGCAAACGGAAGGATACAACAGGAAGTGAGAGGAAATCTACCCCTAGGAAGGCAAATTCTCTCCTGTAAGAGTTAATATGGGAAAAAAGTGTCTCCTCTCCACTGATGCTTTATCACCAATTCTTGTTTCAATAAAAACCCCAAATTTTCAAAAAACATTTGTCATTAGGACGGAAAGTGAGGTGAACTGTTCTGAACAGGTGCACACTGCACAGACAGCAAAACAAATGTTACAGGGGTGATAACCCTTCCCTATGTTTTCCAAAAAGCTTAAAAATAGATTTTTTGGCTGGAGCTACACTTAAACAATGTACCTGTTAAAAATTACAAACAGATTCTACATAAGAACAAACCTACAGTCCCTGTCTTGTATGCACCGCCTGTATACGGCTGTTCAGAGTATATAGGGCCTTTTTTATTTTGTGTGCGGGGTTCCCCTTAATATCCATACAAGACCCAAAGGGGCTGGTAATGGGCTGGGGTAGGGGGGGGGGGGGGCTGTGATGGGGTAGCTATGCCATTTTTCTTAAAGATTTTCATCCATATTACCGGGACCAGACATTACATTAAAGCCGCAAGCAGTTTTAAATGGCTTTTTTTCCTTTAGAAATGTAATTTTGTGCAGGGACAGTTCTAAACACGGGAAACACGTGGCACTTCACAGGCATACTTTAGACACCCCCAGGTACGATATTTAAAGGAATATTTGACTTTTTTTTTCACTTTATGCATCATTAAAATGACTGCTCCCGAAAAACGGCCGTTTTTAAAACTTTTTTTTTGGATTGATACATGTCCCCTGGTGCAGAACCCGGGTTCCCAAACCCTTTTTAGGACAATAACATGCATATTAGTCGTTATAATTAGCACTTTAGATTTCGAACTGCTGCTTCATCTTCTCAACAGCATGAAATCCTTAAACCAAAAAAACATTTCACCTTTGATTCCTTTTAGATTTCCAGTGCTCTTGACAGTGATGAGCTCTGTCATTGAAAATCCTAACCTCGTTGACAGTGAGATTGTACAAAATATCACTTCATACTGTTAATGTGATCTTGACCATGTTACAACATTTAATTAGCACTTCTGCTTAAAGCGGAGGTGCAGCCAGATTTTTTTTTTTTTTTTAAAGTCAGCAGCTATTAACAGTGTAGCTGCTGACTTTTAATAAGGACACTTACCTGTCTTACTCGCCCGCGATGTCGGTCCCGCCACGGCAATCGATCAGTGCTGGTAGGTCTCGGCTCCTTCAAAATAGGGGAAATATTTATGGCATTTTTATTATTATAATTTTTTTTTTACCAGTAATGGCAGTGGTCAGCGATTTTTCATTAGGACTGTGACATTATAGCTTACAGATCAGACACTTTTGACACATTTTTGGGACCATTGGCATTTATACAGCAATCATTGCTATAAAAATGCACTGATTACTGTGTAAATGTCACTGGCAGGGAAGGGGTTAACACTAGGGGGCGATCAAGAAGTTAACTGTGTTACCTAGGGAGTGATTTTAACTGTGGGGGGATGGGACTGCCTGGGTGAGGCGAGCGATCGTTGTTCATACTTAGTATGAACAACAGATCGCTCTCCTCACCCCTGACAGCATGGTGATCTGTCTGTTTACATTGACAGATCTCCGTTCTGTCTCTGTGTGGAGCGATCGTGGGTGGCCGCCGGTCATCGCGATCGCCGGGCACGTGCATCGGCCTGGCGTCGCGCACGCCCCCTAGTGGTCAAAAGGCGAACTGACATACAGCTACGATGGTTTGCACAGGGGAGCCAACCTGCCGCAGAATAACTGCGGCGGCTGGTCGGGAAGGGGTTAATGCACCATAATAGCATTATCTCTTAACCTTTTTCAAAAACTGAGACTGTTGCATTTCAGCATAAAAAAAATACTATCTTCTGTCACGGTTCTTAAAGCTGCTTGTACTTGTACCTGTAACCTTGCATACTTCCCTGCTTTGTTTATACTTGCAAAATATTCAAAATGTTTATATATATATATATATATATATATATATATATATATATATATATATATACTGTATATATATTACCATGCCATGCATTAAGCTCATTTCACATCGGAAAACAAATTAACACCACTCTCCATTTCAAAAAACAGCTCCAGCAAAAGCTTGGTTCTAGTTCTTCTTTTCATAAAAAAAGTTATTTGCATTACTATAGATTTTAGTTCCATTTTAAGACGAGGTGGGGGGGGGGAGATTTAGGGTTAAGTATGGGTGGAATGTTCACTTTGTGATATTTGTGCTTGCTTATACTTTCAGTTTTAAAAGTATATTAGCAAGCCATATGTAAGATTTCTGTAATGAACTGAATATATATTGGGTCCTTTTATATTAAGTATTATTTTGGTTGGACTAGTGTTGTAAAAGGCAGTGAGTTAAAAGGTAAAATATCATGTTTTTCTATTGTCTAAGCTATGTTCTTTAAATATCTCTACGAAAACAAGCAGATATTCATCAGGGACGTAGATAATGGGAGGGCAGGGGGGTTCAGAACATCCTGCCAAAAATCAAATACCCGGTGTCACTGCTCTGCTGCCAAATGCACATGGTACCAGTGACAAGCAGCACAGCAGAGCAGTCAGTGGCAGAGTGTAGTTGCAGCTGCAAGCGTTAATACGCATTCCTCTCTCACACTATTCTATGCCACCGGGCCAGGCTGTCAGGCTTAGGCTAAGGCTAAGGCTAACAGTGTCTGGCACAGAGTTGTATTATGATAAGGCAGCACACTGAGCACAGCGAGAGTGTCTGGCACCTGTCCCACCCCCACTCTATTCACATTGGCTTGCAGTGCCTCTTTCTGTCTTGGGGGGCGGAGCCTTGCCTGGGCCAGGATGAAACGAATACCAAATACAGAGTAAGTGCAGCGCTAGGTGAACATAAATAATCAATAAATGTGATATGTGACCCTCCTATTGTGTATGGTCAGTAGTGTACAGTGCTCAGTACATACTCCCGATCCTCAGTAAAGTGCAAGTGCTCAAAACTCCACATGGATTCCCAGTCATAAACAGCAAATAAATAAATAGATGAAGTGATATAGATAAATATAAATAATCAGTGCGATAATTAAACAATGTTCTTATAAACATATAATAAATGACGAATAGTCCAATCTATAGTGAATATGAACAATATAATAGTCTATACTGAGCACTTTACACTACTGACCATCCACAATAGGAGGGTCACATATCACATTTATCAATCATTTATGTTCACTTAGCGCTGCACTCATTTGGTATTCCTTTTTTCATTATCACATAAATAGGAAGTGTGGGGAGTGCTGGCAGCTTTTTATTTATTTATTTATTTGTTGGTTTTGCTCACAAGGTTCTAACACACACTTATATATTGGGCCAGGGAGAGCAGAATTCTGGGCTGTGTACCTGCTGCCCGCCACATGGATGACGTTTTAACTGCTGCTGCTGTCTACTCCAGGTGTGTCCCTCTCTTCCTTTTGGCCTAGCCTTACTGACTATCCTTAGTCAGGCTTAGACTAACTTACCACTGCTGTGCTGCTGCTGGCAATACAGTACTGACACTAGTTTTGGGGGTTATTATTGCATCCACTGACACCAATACTGAGGGTTAATAGCGTGCCCACTGACACCGATACTGGGGGTTAATAGTGTGTCCACTGATATCAATGTTGGGGGTTAATAGCACGTCCACTGACACCAGTGCTGGGGGTAAATAGTGAGTCCACTGACACCAATGCTGGAGGTTAATAGTGCACCCACTGACAACAATGCAGGGGGGTAGTATTGCATCCACTGACACCAATGTTGGAGGTTATTAATGCGTCCACCGACACCAATGTTGGGGGTTATTATTGCATCCATTGACACCAATGTTGGGGGTTATTATTGTATCCATTGACACCACTGCTGGGGGCTATTATTGCATTCACTGACACCACTCCTGGGGGCTATTATTGCATTCACTGACACCAGTGCTGGGTTTTATGTATTGTGTCCACTGACTCAAGTTCTAGGGCATAATATTGCATCCACTGACACCATTGCGAAGGGTAATTACTGCATCTACTGCCACCAATGTTTGGGTTTATTAATACTTCCACTGACACCAGTGTCGTTTGTATTCTTGCGTGCATTGACTTTAGTGCTGGGGGTTATTATTGTTACGACTGACACCAATGCTGCATTGCTGTCTTGCTTCCCCACCTCATCCAGTCAGAGAATGGTTTCATTCATTCAAAAAATGCAAAGCATTTTCTGAATAGTGCTCGTACTGAGCGGGCGACCTCTGTGATGAGAATCCAGAAGACAATTCGCTTGGTGCAGGACTCAGGAGCAAGTGGAGAATATGAGAGTATGAGAGTAGCAGTGTCTATTCCAGTGATTTCCATCTTCCAAAGGCTTTGGTCAGGTAAAGCATATATTTTGGGAACAGCGACCGTGGGAAATGTTACCATATACACAGTGAGTAGGTTCAGGTTTTTAGACCTTCCCACTGTTAGTGCAATTTTTGCTACACCCACAATTTGTCACTGTGCGGCAGGTGCACTGCTTAACTACTCTTCTCTGGGTGCCCAAGGCTGAAAAAATTAAGGCCCCTTGACCTGCCCCGCAATGAGGAAAGATAACCTTGACTGCTGGATGCTTGGCAACCAACAGGGCGTTACCATAAACAGGGAGTAAGAGTGGCTCCGTTGGGATTGGCTACAATGGCACGAGGTGACGGGGTGGAGCCAGAACTCTTGAAAAAGCTACGCAGAGACACGTCCCACTACTTCCGAAGAATTTTGATTAAAAAAACCCTAATTATTTTAAAAGTACTTAAGTTCAGATGGAAATCATAGAGAAAAATCAAACCGTGCAATGACCATTCAAGAATGTTTTTTTCCAGTTTCAACAAAAAAATAACACAGAGATGACTCAAGTTGATGTTTTAGGTATTAAAACATGGATGGAAATGTTTTACACACATTAACAGTTTAAGACTAATAAGCGTAAAGCATGTATAGTATACATTTACAACCCATCTCAAGGAGCAAAAACATATTCCTCAATGGCCGTAAAGGATATACTTTCAATTTATGTGCAACTAATGCCTTTGAAATTCCAAATTTTACTTTGTAAAAATAGCAATGTCACCATCACTGCACAGCTTGTACAGAAATTAGAGCTGTTGGAGGGACCTAACAGGCCCACCCACTACAGACTGCCTGCTGAAAACTGCAGGAGGGGAGGATAGAAGACCAGTAACCCTGCACAAACAGAGAGAGTAGCAGTAGCTGGTCTTTATTACAGGATGGTTCCACACAGAGGAAAAGTTTAGGAGCTTTTTCATGCTACTGCACAGATCCTGAAGAATAGGAACACCAATGCTCAATACACATGGTTATATTTATACTGCTTTAACAAAGAGAACATTTGTGGGCTATATTGACCCACATCAGAAGAGTTATGGGTGTATACTTTAAGAAAAGGTGCAGAGGTACTGCTCCCAGGCCTGAATTTACTATTAGGCAAAGTAGATCTTTACCTATAGGCAGTAAGGGAAAATATGCAGCTTTTCCCTATAATGTTATCAGCCATGGTTTTTGCATCAATATTACTGGTAGTTGAAATTTATAAGTCATATCCTCTGATTTTTACTACTCTATATACATTTTTTGCATGCCTAATTCCAAATATTGTGCATGTCTCCTCTCTCACTCCAGCTTCTTCTTTTTTTTTGGGGGGGGGGGGACAATTGCATGGGTTACCTGTCAAGTACAAACAATTCTAAATGATAATCCCATTGGGGGTGAAGGCCAGGGTTGCCAACTTTCAGTAAATATACAAACAGTTTGTAAAATCCATACTTTTTGCATCTGTCCATGAATGTCCATTACAGGCATATAGGCTGCATGTCCGTAACTGACATTCATGCACAGATGCAACAATTATGGATTTTACAAACTGTTTGTAAATTTACTGAAAGTTGGCAACCCTGGTGAAGGCTATATTTGTAAATTGAAATGTTTAAAGCTGGACTCCATCTTTGGATACACTTTACATCGTTTGAGTCAAGCTGGCCCAAACAAACTATATCCCACACTAATATGTGAGGCTGCTGGATGTGCTGTATAAACTGTATGTTGCTGATGCTACATACTGCATACAGCACTGTGATCCATATTCGAGCTGAGACTTCCTGTCTCATACCCTGAACACAATAGAGTCTATCTGATCTGCGCTCCGCCATTCAGAGAAAGCAATGTATTCTATCAATGAATACAAAGCTTTCCATGGTTGGCTGAGTCAGAGGTTGTGACATCATCAGCCCGCTTCTCTGATTCAGCCAATCAGAGGAAGCTTTGTATTCATTAATAGAATACATTGCTTTCTCTGAATGGTGGAACGCTGATCAGATAGACTCTATATGTTCTGAGTATGAGACAGGAAGTCTAGACTTGAACCCGAAACACAGTGAGATTTGCTATATGTAGCTGTGGCTACATACAGTTTATACAGCACATCCAGGAGCCTTACATGTTAGTGAGGGACAAGCTGGTCCAAACTAGGGATGAGCTCAGTGTTCGAGTCGAACGCATGTTCGACTCGAACATCGGCTGTTCGCCTGTTTGGCGAAACCAGAACTTTGTGGGCCGTTCACGCCAAATTCGTGTGACGCGAATGGCCCACAATGCACTGCGCCATCACAGTGCATTGCCGGCGCTGTGATTGGCCAAGCATGCACTGTGACCCCGCATGCTTGGCCAATCACAGCGCCGGCAGCGAGGAGAGCCATAATTGGCCACAGGCAGGATGTGTAGTGTGTTGGCGTGCAGGGAGAGAGAAGGATAGGCAGGGACAGTGTCAGTGATATTCTTTGCTAAACCTTGTGCATTTACAGTGTGTTGGCGTGCAGGGAGAGAGAAGGATAGGCAGGGACAGTGTCAGTGTTATTCTTTGCTAAACATTGTGCATTTACAGTGTGTTGGCATGCAGGGAGAGAGGAGGATAGGCAGGGACAGTGTCAGTGTTATTCTTTGCTAAACCTTGTGCAGTTACAGTGTGTTGGCGTGCAGGGAGAGAGCAGGATAGGCAGGGACAGTGTAAGTGTTATTCTTTGCTAAACCTCCTGCACAGTATACACCTGAAGCTACCCCTTATTGCTCGTGGTGTTGTTCTGTTATGTAACACAGACAGGCATCTGCAAGCAGTTACAGTGGGTGTAGGAGCCTACTGCACAGTATACGCTACCCCTTATTGCTCGTGGTGTTGTTCTGTTGTGTAACACAGACAGGCATCTGCAAGCAGTTACAGAGGGTGTAGGTGCCTCCTGCACAGTATACGCTACCCCTTATTGCTCGTGGTGTTGTTCTGTTGTGTAACACAGACAGGCATCTGCAAGCAGTTACAGTGGGTGTAGGTGCCTCCTGCACAGTATACTCTACCCCTTATTGCTCGTGGTGTTGTTCTGTTGTGTAACACAGACAGGCACCTGCAAGCAGTTACAGTGGGTGTAGGTGCCTCCTGCACAGTATACGCTACCCCTTATTGCTCGTGGTGTTGTTCTGTTGTGTAACACAGACAGGCATCTGCAAGCAGTTACAGTGGGTGTAGGTGCCTCCTGCACAGTATACTCTACCCCTTATTGCTCGTGGTGTTGTTCTGTTGTGTAACACAGACAGGCATCTGCAAGCAGTTACAGTGGGTGTAGGTGCCTCCTGCACAGTATACGCTACCCCTTATTGCTCGTGGTGTTGTTCTGTTGTGTAACACAGACAGGCACCTGCAAGCAGTTACAGTGGGTGTAGGTGCCTCCTGCACAGTATACACCTGAAGCTACCCCGTATTGCTGGTGTTTTTCTGTTGTGTAACACAGACAGGCATCTGCAAGCAGTTACAGTGGGTGTAGGTGCCTCCTGCACAGTATACACCTGAAGCTACCCCTTATTGCTCGTGGTGTTGTTCTGTTGTGTAACACAGACAGGCACCTGCAAGCAGTTACAGTGGGTGTAGGTGCCTCCTGCACAGTATACACCTGAAGCTACCCCTTATTGCTGGTTTTCCCATCTCCCTGCAGGCCATTAGAATGTCTGGAAGGCCAACAAGGAGAGGCAGACAGTCACGCGCAAATAAAAAAGGGCAAGCAGGCTCTGTGTCTGGGGGCAACAGTGCTGGTCGTGGACGCGGTGCATTGTCATCAGCACGTGGCCATGGGACACGCTTGTCCTTATTTTCGGCAGCTAGACGTGTTGAGCCGCATCATGCCGAAGACTTGGTAGAGTGGATGACCAAGCCCTCCTCATCCTCCTCATCCTCTCTCACCCAGGCTCAGGGTACTGGCAAAGCAGCTGCCAATGCGTCCTCTTCCCTCATATCAATGTCATCATCAGTCACTCCTTCCCTAGACCCACCATGTCCTCTTGAGGAGTCCCCCAAACTGTTTGAGCACAGTGTTGGGTACATGCTCCAGGAGGATGCCCAGCATTTTGAAGGGTCTGATGATGATACCCAGCTAGAGGAAGGCAGTAGCGTGAGCGCAGAGAGAGGGGGTGCTCAAGAAGGACAGCAATCTGGCAGTGATGTTCCACCAGCTGCAGCATACTGCCAGGTTTTCTCCAGTGATCAAGAAGGAGGGGATGATGAGGTCACTGACTCCACGTGGGTGCCTGATAGGAGAGAGGAGGAGGATGAGGAGGAGTCACATCTCCAACGAGGCAGGATGCCCTCTGGGGGCCAGCGTAAGGGCAGCACACCGACTGAATCACACCGCAGAGCTCCGCCTGTGCAGGGCGCTGCCTCTGCGCGTTATTCCAAAAGTTCTTTGGTGTGGGCCTTTTTTGAGTCGAGTGCATCAGATCCCACCGCTGCTATTTGCAACATATGTCTCAAAGGTATATCGCGTGGCCAAAACATCAGCCGCTTGGGCACCACATGCTTGTTGACCTGCCATGCAGCTCGTTGGCAAGCGTACCTTAAAGACCCACACCAAAGAACAAAGCGGACCTCTCCTTGCTCCTCATCAGCTGGGATCTCCAACCCCACTATACCTTCAGTCCTCTCTGAAACCTGCACTGAGAGGAATGAATGTGTCACAGCCAAGTAGTTGCGGGCACTCTGCTAGCAGTACACCGACGTCCGATTGTAGTAGGCAAATTTCCCTGCCCCAGCTGCTGGACCGTCAAAAGAAGTTCACTCCCAGCCATCCACATGCTCAGCGGTTGAATGCTAGCTTGGCTAAATTGCTAGCACTTCAACTGCTGCCTTTTCAGTTGGTAGACTCTGCCCCCTTCCGTGAGTTTGTGCAACGTGCGGTTCCTCAGTGGCAGGTTCCCAAACGCCACTTTTTCTCACGGAAGGCGATTTGGGCTCTCTACCGGCATGTGGAAGGCAATGTCCATGCCTCGCTGGACAGGGCGGTCAGCGGTAAGGTGCATATTACCGCTGACTCATGGTCCAGCAGGCATGGACAGGGAAGTTACCTATCTTTCACGGCCCATTGGGTCACTCTTTTGGCAGCTGGAAAGGATGCAGGACAAGGTGCAGTAGTGTTGGAGGTTGTTCCGCCACCACGCCTCCAAAATGCTACTACTGGTTGTGACACACCTCTTTCCTCCACCCCCTCCTCTTCTTCTTCCTCCATGGCCTCTTCCTGTGCTTTATCCTCGGAACCAGCGGTGCTCCGTAGGCATTCAAGGGGCTACGCAAGTGCGCAGGCAAAAAGATGCCATGCCTTGCTTGTGTGTTTGGGGGACAGGAGCCACACTGGGGCAGAGGTTCTGTCAGCTCTGCAGGGACAGGCGGAGAGGTGGTTGACGCCATGCCAGATTAAGCCAGGAATGGTGGTTTGCGACAATGGCATCAACCTCCTCTTCGCCCTCCGACAGGGACAACTGACCCATGTGTCCTGTGTGGCTCACGTCCTTAACCTGGTGGTGCAGCGGTTCTTGGGCAGGTACCCGGGCTTACAGGATGTCCTGAGGCAGGCCAGGAAAGTCTGTGTGCATTTCCGCCAATGCCAGTGCTCGGCTGGCTGAGCTGCAAAAAGGAGTTGAACCTGCCCAAGAACCGCCTTATATGTGACATGCCCACCAGGTGGAACTCAACGTTGGCCATGCTGCAGCGGCTGCACTTGCAGCAGAGGGCCATCAATGAGTACCTGTGCGACTACGGCACCAGGACAGGGTCAGGGGAGCTCGGTTTTTTTTCACCACCAGTGGGGCATGATCAGGGATGCATGCACTGTCCTGACACCATTTGAGGAGGCCACGAGGATGGTGAGCAGTGACAGTGCATGCATCAGTGACACTGTACCTCTTGTCCACCTGTTGGAGCATACGCTGGGTGGAATAATGGACAGGGCACTTGAGGCAGAACAGAGGCAGGAAGAGGAGGACTTCCTTGCCTCTCAAGGCCCCCTTTATCCAGACAGTGTTCCTTCTGTCCCAACCATCACACAGGAAGAGGAGGAGGAGGAGGATTGTGTCAACATGGAGGTGGAGCCTGGCACTCAGCATCAGCAGCAGCAGTCTTTTAGGGATAATTTACAGTCCAAAGAAACCCGTGGACTTGTACGTGGCTGGGAGGAGGTGGCTGCGGATCATGTTGTCCTTAGTGACCCAGAGGACTCCGGACCGAATGCCTCAGCTAACCTACGCTGCATGGCCTCCCTGATCCTGCAAAGCCTGCGGAAGGATCCTCATATTCTTCGAATCAAGGAGAGGGACCATTACTGGCTGGCCACTCTCCTTGATCCACGGTACAAGGGTAAGGTTGCAGATCTTATCTTGCCGTCGCAGAGGGAGCAGAGGATGAGACATCTCCGGGAGGCCTTGCAGAATGGTCTGTGCAACGCATTCCCAGAGACTGGGAGGTTACAAACTCCTGGTCCTGGACAACGAGTTGCTGAGGCTTTGGTCAGTCAGAGAAGGAGCGGTGGAGAAGGTGGTCGTCTGACCGATGCGTTCAAACAATTTTTAGACCGCAGCTCCAAGTTATGATCGGTTCCAGCAACCATCGCCAGCGTCTGATTTACATGGTCCAGGAATACCTAGGGGCAAGGTCAGACTTGGACACCTTTCCCACCGAAAATCCTCTGGCTTACTGGGTCTTGAGGATGGATCACTGGCCAGAGCTGGCACAGTATGCAATTGAGCTACTGGCCTGTCCTGCATCCAGCGTTCTTTAGGAACGCACATTCAGAGCTGCTGGAGGCTTCGTTACCGATCACAGGGTGCGCCTGTCCACCAACTCGGTTGATCGACTGACATTCATAAAGATGAATCAGTCTTGGATCACCACCAGCTACCAAGCACCTGAAGCTGATGTAACCGAATATTTTTTTTTAAAATGTCACATCCCTTCAAGACTGCCTATGCTGATGCTGAGTGACTGTCCTGTTATTTTGACTGACTATCCTCTTCCTCCTCAATGATCCTGCTGATAGCTTGGAAGAACATTTTTGGTTCTGGGTGCCACCACCAGTGGCTAAGGCCCAATTTTTCAGCTCCTGTTTAACAGGGGCATGTAATTACAATATTTGATGCAATGCTTTACAGCAGGGCTCATTACTGCACTCCAACTAGAGTATCTGGGAGTGGTTGCAGTGTCGTGTCATCAGCACCAGTGCCTAAGGCCCAATTTTTCAGCCCCTGTTTAACAGGGGAGTGTATTTACATTTTTTTATGCAATGCTTTGTAGCAGGGCTCATTGCTGCACTCCAAGTACAGTATCTGTGAGGGGTTGAAGTGTTTTGGCACCAGTGCCTAAGGCCCAATTTTTCTGCCCCTGTTTAACAGGGGCATGTAATTACAATTCTTGGTCTAATACTTTGCAACAGGGCTCATTGCTGCGCTCTAAGTACAGTATCTGTGAGGGGTTGCAGTGTTGTGGCACCAGCACCAGTGCCTAATGCCCAATTTTTCTGCCCCTGTTCAACAGGGGCATGTAATAACAATTCTTGATCTAATATTTCACAGCTGGGCCCATTCCTGCACTCACCAAGAGTAACTGTGAGGGCTTACAGTGTTGTGGCACTAGGACCACCACCAAAGGCCCAATTTTTCCTACCACTGTTCAACAATGGCATGTAATTACAATTCCTGATATAATAGTTGACAGCAAAACCAATACCTAAGGGGCAAATTTCTGCAGAGTATCTACGGCAGGCCCCTACTTTCAAACATCAAACTTACAAACGACTCCTACTTGCAAACGGAAGGAGACAACAGGAAGTTTGAGGAAATCTACCCCTTGGAAGGGAAATTCTCTCCTGTAAGAGTTAATATGGGAAAAAGGTGTCTCCTCTCTACTGATGCTTTATCACCAATCCTTGTTTCAATAAAAAAAAAAAACTTTCCAAAAACATTTGTCATTGGGACGGAAAGTGAGGTGTAATGTTCTGAACAGGTGCACAGACAGCAAAACAAATGTTACAGGGGTGTTAACCCTTCCCTATGCACTCCAAAAAGCTTAAAAATAGATTTTTTGGCTAGAGCTACACTTAAAAAAATTACATGTTCCAAATTAAAAACAAATTCTACTTAAGAACAAACCTACAGTCTGTGTCTTGTTTGCACCGCCTGTATACTGCTGTTCAGAGTATATAGGGCCTTTTTTTATTTTGGGTGCAGGGTTCCCCTTAATATCCATACAAGACCCAAAGGGGCTGGTAATGGGCTGGGGTAGGGTGGGGGGGGGGGGGTTTGATGGGGTAGCCATACCATTTTTCTCAATGATTTTCATCCATATTGCCGGGACCAGACATTACATTAAAGCCGCAAGCAGTTTTAAATGGCTTTTTTTCCTTTAGAAATGTCATTTTGTGCAGGGACAGTTCTAAACACGGGAAACACGTACCACTTCACAGGCATACTTTAGACACCCCCCAGGTACGATATTTAAAGGAATATTTCACTTTTTTTTTTCACTTTATGCATCATTAAAACCACAGCTCCAGAAAAAAACAACCATTTTTAAAACTTCTTTTTGCATTGATACATGTCCCCTGGGGCAGGACCCGGGTCCCCAAACCCTTTTTAGGACAATAACTTGCATATTAGCCGTTATAATTTGCACTTTACATTTCGAACGTTCGCGTCCATTGTATTTAATAGGGTTCTAAAGTTCGCGCAAACTTTCGGTCCGTTCGCAGGTTCTGGTGCGAACCGAACCGGGGGGTTCCCTAGTCCAAACTAATTATGTACAGTGTATCCAAAGATGTAGTTCAGCTTTAAGCTGAACTCCAGGACAACAGCTAAGTAAACTGTTGAAATAAATACAGTACATAACAAAAATGTCTTATATCGAAGCGTTCTCTTTTTTTTTTAAGTTGCATGTTTACCTTTGTAATCAAATTTAAAGTTGAACAACAGGAAATTTGGTAGTACACAGTTTAAACGCACACATTTTACTTGCCAAAGGATTTATTGTTATATCTATTCAGTCTTGAAATTTAAACTGCCTGTCAGATGGCACAACTGGGTTGCTGACCTGTTATTTATGTGCTGCAGTTAAGGAATACTGCTTGGTCACCTCCCTGCCTCCAGTCTGTGACTGGGCAATGGAAAAAGAAGCAGTGGCAGTCTGGTGAGGTCATGTGTATCCTTCTATCAACATGCTCCTTTTCTTCACAAATTGCATTAAAGTGGAAGTAAAACCATCTATTTAACAATTTAAAATAACAGTTACATTTCCGGCACATTGGTTGTGCTCTCAACCAAACTGTCAAACCATCCATTGGCTGGTGTCATAACTGATCACATGTGCAGCACCATGGCAGTTGAAGAATAAACAGAGGCCAATATGGCAGCTTCATTGTTTGAAAACCATAGGAGGGTTTACTTCCACTTTAAAGTTTATGTTTTCACCTGTCTTGAGTACAGTTTTAAAACGTGGAGCTTGAGATACACTACATACAGGTCATACACAGAAAAAGGAGGTAGTGAAGGGGGTTATGTACAGGTCATATACAGTAGGAGGATAGAGATGAAGGGGTATTGTGCACATGTGCAGAGACAACATTTTGATCAGATGTACAGGAGAGGAGTTGGTGTGAAAAGGTTAAAAAACTACTTGCAGCTGCTGTGATCTGCAGGCTCACAGATTTAAACACTACACTGTTTACATCTGTGTTAATTGTGATTAGTTTCTTTATGACAAATCATAGAGAATCTCCCAAGGTACAGAGCCGCTTGGATCAGCTCTGTACACAGGAAGACAATTTAGTTCACAGGAATTAATGGGTGCACTGCTTTATTAATCATTTATCAATGGCACTGGATAAATAACCATTCACCTCTTCACCTATTAAATACATATTGCAGTAGTAAAACAGGTGGTTAAAGTGACCCTGTCAGGTAGTTAACAATATTGTATTTTAAGTACCCTGTGAAACAACAATATACTTACTGTATCTGTTAAGCAGCCTGATTTCTAAAACTTTGCCTTAACAGAACTTCTGGCACCAATCCTATTCCAAATTTTTCACATGTGTGAAATAGCAGAAGCCACTGTGGTTCCTCCTACTTGACCTCTACATCACTATTGTGACTAGGAGCCAGTAGGAGGAACTGCAATGGCCAAAGGGGTGACCTTCTTTTTGACTAGTGCAAACAGTCAAATAAAATCAGTGTCAGGAGCTCTGCTATAAACTAAAGTTTAGAAAACAGGCTGCTAGAAAGGTAGGTATGAAGCCGCTTTCTTTACAGGGTACTTGTAAATTTGTAAACCCCAACAGGTTCACTTGCATAATGCATACATTAATGCTGGGTTCACACTAGAACATGCAGTGGCTCACAGCAGGAGTCCAGTGTGTCTCCATTCACCGTTTCAGGTCCGATTTCAGCCCAAATTTAGAAAGACGCACAGGGGTCCTGTGCAATTCACGCTGGAGCCGCTGCGGAGATGTGTGAACCGGCTCCATACAGAGCTGGTCACAATCTCCTGTTATGCGAATTGAATGCAGACATTATCCGCATCCAATTCATAATAGTGTGAACCCAGCCTTAACGTTTTATTTCAATACTTACATGGCCTTGTATCTTCAAAGACAGTGCTAAGGGCATATCTGTTATAGAGTTAAAACGAGACAAGGGCATACTGTCTGCTTTAGAACATAGTGCTTCTCCCATTTATTTTTCATAATTATATTATTTTTACTTATATTCTATGTTCATTGCATTGCTTTCTACCAAAAGACATAAACAAGTCATAAAGTGTTCTGCAATCAAATTATTTTTGGAATAAATTATATTTGCATGTTTCTAAATAATACATTGTTTTTCTTTTATATGATATAATGATATCGTGATTTTTTTATTTCCCTAATGTGGAATCTGTCTACTTCTTTTAACACATTAACATGAGAAAATATGATTTCATGGGAAAACATGTAGTTCTTTTTTGCAGTGAAGAAATAGCAGCACTTTTTTTATATATAAAATGGTGCTCTATTTCAAGGATAACGTTTAATCTTGTGTTCCCAGTGCAGAGAATGATCATCCGTCACTTTGTAGCATTGTCCTTGGGGAGTGCTGTGAGTAAAGATGAAGGCACAAAGTGCTAACAGACTGAATAATTTGTTCTACATTTTTAGAAACGTTTGTTGGCACATACTATATAATGATTGCTGGGAGAGAAAAAAACAGCACATTAGTCTTCCACTTGGGCTGTAACTTACATTCTGGCAAATTATTGTTTTTCTGTAGGCTGTAAAGGTGCAAGTGTGCTGTGTATGCTTTTTTGGATAAGAGTGCACTAAGCATGTAAACAATGTGGATTAAAGAAACCTTCAAAGTATAACTTCATTCCTTACATTGTAGAAAGGAGACTCTGTGTGTCTACAGTAATTCTTTGCATATTTAATTGTAACATAATCCTCAAGTTATAATTTGATTCATGACTAAAAATTACAATGATAATTATAGAGAGAATATACAATAACTGGTGAAGCAAGTAACTATACAAAGTATATGTCACGGGCCGGACTGGCGGCTATAGAGGAGGCAGGAGGTGGATCCTCTGTACCAGAGAGGGGATGGCACGAATCGCACTGAGGGACCGGTTCTAAGCAGCTACCGGTTTTCACCAGAGCCCGCCGCAAGGCAGGATGGACTTGCTGCGGCGGTAGCAACCAGGTCGTGTCCTCCAGTAGCGACTCCACCTCTCTGGCGGCTGAGGCCGGTGCGGTATACAAGGACTAGGCAGAGGCAAGGTCAGACGTAGCAAAAGGTCAGGGCAGGCGGCAACGGTTCGTGGTCAGAAACAATGGCAGAAGGTCAGATACACAGGCAAGGCAAACTTCAAAACACTTCCACAAGGTACTAGGACAACAAGATCCGGCAAGTACAGGAAGGGGGAGTGGGTTTTTGAGTGTTTTGGAGTGTGACACAGTAATTGGACCAGGCACCAATCAATGGTGCACTGGCCCTTTAAATTTAAGAAGACCGCACGCACGCCCTAGAGAGCAGCGGGACCGACTGCGCGCCGGGACGGAGCAGGGGGAGGAGGCCGGTAAGCAGGATGGGATGCGATCCGCGGGCGGACAGGTGCCGCCGCATGGATCGCATCCCCGCCAGCATCAGAGCAGTGCTCACGGTCAGAGGAGCCGACCGGAGCGCTGCAGGGGGACAGACGCCGCGGGCGCTCCGGGATGGATGGGACACCCGGAGCGCTCGGCGTTACAGTATATTTAGCATTTTTCTTTAAGTACTATGGCCTCCCATTAAAACAAAACGTTTGCTGTCGTACAGGCTCGGACTGGGATAAAAAATTGGCCTGGGCATTTTGGACTGAGCAGCACATTTTTCGGGGGGGGGGCATCAATGTCTCCATCATTAGAGGTCCCCCATCAGTGTCCACATACTTAGAGGTCCCTTTATCAGTGTCCCCAATCAGTGTCCCCACGTTGAATTACCTTACCGAGGGCTGTATTAGAGGCTGGGAGCCGGGACTAAATAGCTGAAATTTATGAGGATGGTACTCGACGGGTGTAATTTTGTGTACTCGGGAACACAGTGCAGCAGTCTGGAGGAGGAATTTCGGAAAAATTCTTCTCCTCTGCTGGGGGCGGACCTATCACATGTGTGGTTGGTAGACACCAGGCGGCGATAGAAACCAACCACTAATGCTGGCAGCGGCGGGCGGAAAGTGGGACTGCAGCAGTGTAGCCATAGAAGAATCAGGCTCGGGGATGCCCAGGTCCCCTTGACAGCCCTGCATACGTCCCCGCCACACCTGGCCAATACCCGGTGTGCCCTAAGGCCAGTCCCGGCCTGCTACCATGCACAATTATAAGTACATCTGCACTTACAGGTTTCATTTTGTATATTTTTTAACTGGTGCAATACAGCACACAGCAGTAAATGTTTTCTGGCAACACCTCTACCCAAGCCTCACCCTACCCCCATAATTGGGCAGTACAGTATACATCCAGAAAAGCTGTTTCATAATTGTGGGTCAAGAGATGAGTGAACTAAATTTTACAAACCCAAATACAGCTTGAATCATAACAATTACCTTGAATCTGCTCTCTGTTAAAGTGATTGTAAAGTCTTGTTTAAAATAAAAAATAAAAATAACAAATATGTTATATTTAGCTCCCCTGTGCAGTAGGCTTTGCACAGAGCAGCCTGGATCCTCCTCTTCTTGGGTCCCTGGCTGGAGCTCCTGGCCCCTCCCCCCTGTTGAGTGCCCCCACAGCAAGCGGCTTTCTATGGGGGCACCCGAGCCGAGTCACAGCTCTGTGAGTCCATTCAGACACGGAGCCCCAACCCGGCCCCTCCCCCTCTCTCTTCTGATTGGCTAATTGACTTTGATTGACAGTCACGGGAGCCAATGGCCCCGCTGCTTTGTCTCAGTCAATCAGGGGGAGAGTCCTGGATGGCTAAGACACTCGTGGACATCGCTGGAGAGAGATGAGGCACAGGTACATTTCTGGGGGTTGCTGAAGAGGCTGCTACACACAGAAGGTTTCTGCCTTTACAACTCCTTTAATGCATTTGTGGTTTATGGCAAAACTTTAATACAGGATTAAAAAATCCTTTTTTAATGCAAAAACACTCTAAAAATTGCAGGTCACGATAAGTGCTTGCATGTACACTTGCAAGTCTGAATTTTAGAGAATATAGATATCCTGAGTCCAATCCCAATCTTAGTTCTATTTTGGGATTTAGAACTCTTAAAATGATTCTCGGAAAGAAGAACATGGCATTTGGACATGTGAGGTTTGTTTCATTATGAATTGAAATTATAAAGAAATGTGCGTGATTTGAAGATTCAAATCACAATAGTAATGAATTTCAATGAATCGGCAATAAATTTCAATGAAAACAACAAACTCATTGTTATTCATTTGAATTCCTTCAGATAACATGATGCTTTCGTTTGGGCCTTTTGTTAATGTATGAAGCATCTGAAATACCGTAATGACATACAGTAAAGAATGATCCAAATTGATTTGGATTCATTCGTTTTTATTCTAGTGAGCATAGCGTGAATATTCTAATAAGATGCTTTTGTATTGGGGTTGAAACCATTTGTTTAATTTGTATGTGAATGGCCCAACAAAGTCAGTTGGGAATGGGGAAATTAATTCAACTTAAGAACATAATGAAAAAATACGTATTAACTTTGATTCATTTGTTCTATTCAGATGAGAAAGGCACGGTAGTCTTTGACTCCTGGATAATCAGTTGCTTCTTTTCACAATAACATATTTCATTATTATAAAAAATACACTCTGTATGAAATGGAAACATATTAAAATAAATACAGTAAGGTATACAATTGAAATAAGATGGCTCCTACTTATTGTGCTTGGGCTGGATGGAGAGGGATCCATCAGAATCTCCAAATCATAATATAACAAATAAATCCAAAATACATTTTGTCCCGTTCTTTTTTTTGGGATGCACGTAACTCCAATCAATATCATCCAATCAGCTTATTCTATTTCTCTTTGTTGGTTGGACTAGCAGGGATGAGTGCATAAGTAATATCCTTAAATAATGAATTAACACGTTGAATATAGCCAATCTTCTGAAATAACGGAAGAATAACAGAACTTCCGAAAATACGAACTGAATCGGAATAATGAATATATACTCTCCCCAAATAAAGAAAACATTCCAAAAATTAATCATTCTAGCATAACGATTAAGAATTTTTTATTTTTTTTACTTAAGTGAATAAAACTGAAATGAAATGAAACAAAACAAATTTTCCATTGTGCACATCTATAGTAGGGATGAGCTTCGTGTTCGAGTCGAACCCATGTTCGACTCGAACATCGGCTGTTCGATCGTTTGACGAAGATCGAACATTATGGGCCGTTCGCGCCAAATTCGAGTGGCGCGTCACGGCCCATAATTCACTGCGGCATCGCAGTGCATTGCTGGCTGATGATTGGCCAAGCATGCACTATGACCCACATGCTTTGGCCAATCACAGCGCAGAAAAAACGGAGAGCCGTAATTGGCCAAAGCCAGGGTGGCTTTGGCCAATTATGGCTCAGGGGGTTTAGTACACGCCCCACACTATATAAGGCCGCCGGCTGGGCGGCCTTGTGTAGTGTGTTGGAGTTGTGAAACAGAGTTTACAGAGACAGACAGTGTCATTTATATTGAGTTAGATAGAGCAGGCAGGCGAGTCAGTTAGCTGTAGTTACAGTGTGTAGAGGATATATACGCATCCTAGGTGTTGTATATATATTTATACACTGTATTCAGTTTAGCTAGATCCGTTCCTGCTTTTCTCTATACTGTGACAGGCAGGCAGGTGATTGTGCTAGCTGCAGACAGTCAGGCCCGGTTCACATCTATGCGAATTGGTTGCGGCTTACACCGCATCCAATTCGCATAACATTATAAAATACATTGATTCCAATGAGGCTGATTCACATATGTGCGATGCATTCGCACTGCACATTGCCAAAAAAAGTGTGCGTTCTTTAGGCATTGCGGTGCGGCTCAGGTGCGAATTCAGGCCCATTATGTTCTATGGGCACACATCTGATTCGCACATGTGTTGCGTTCTGAACAGGGATCTTAAGGGGGAACTCCACGCCAAATAAAAAAATAAAAAAACGACATAGGTTCCCCATCAGGAGCATATCAGGCCCTTAGGTCTGGTATGGACTTTAACGGGAACCCCTACGCCGAAAAAAACGGCGTGGGGGTCCCCCCCAAAGTCCATAGCAGACCCTTATCCGAGCACGCAACCTGGCAGGCCACAGGAAAAGAGGGGGGGGGACGAGAGAGCGGCCCCCCCTCCCTCCTGAACGTACCAGGCCGCATGCCCTCAACATGGGGGGGTGGGTGCTTCGGGGCAGGGGGGTGCACTGCGGCCCCCCCACCCCAAAGCACCCTGCCCCCATGTTGATGAGGACAGGGTCTCTTCCCAACAACCCTGGCCGTTGGTTGTCAGGGTATAGGGGCAGGGGGCTTATCAGAATCCAGGAGCCCCCTTTAATAAGGGGGCCCCCAGATCCCGGCCCCCCATCCTATGTGAATGAGTATGGGGTACATCGTACCCCTACCCATTCACCTGGTGGAAAAAAATTGCAATAAAAACACTACACAGGTTTTTTAAGTCATTTATTAGTCAGCTCTGGGGGTATTCTTCCAACTTCGGGGGTCTTCTTCCAACTTCGGGGGGTCTCTTCCGACTTCGGGGGTCTCCGGTGTTGTCTCCGCCGCGCTCTCCGGTTCTTCTCTCGCTCTCCGGTTCTTTCTTCCTTCTGCCGGGCCTCCGCTATCTTCTTCCAGCTCTTTTGCTAGCGGGGCCCGGTCTTCTTCGTCGCCTTCTTCCCTCTTCTCTCCTGGAGATGTTGACTCATCGCTCTCTCCGGCTGTAATGCCGTATGAGCGGAGCACATTCACTTTTATAGGCATGGGCGTGGTCACCGGGTGATGACACCCAGTGACTCCGCCCCCATATGATGTCACAGTCCCGGGGAATGATGGGACTGTGACGGCATATGGGGGCGGGGTCACTGGGTGTCATCACCCGGTGACCACGCCCATGCCTATAAAAGTGAATGCGCTCCGCTCATCTAGCATTACAGCCGGAGAGAGCGACGAGTCAACATCTCCAGGAGAGAAGAGGGAAGAAGGCGACGAAGAAGACCGGGCCCCGCTAGCAAAAGAGCTGGAAGAAGATAGCGGAGGCCCGGCAGAAGGAAGAAAGAACCAGAGAGCGAGAGAAGAACCGGAGAGCGCGGCGGAGACGACACCGGAGACCCCCGAAGTCGGAAGAGACCCCCCGAAGTTGGAAGAAGACCCCCGAAGTCGGAAGAGACCCCCCAAAGTTGGAAGAAGACCCCCGAAGTTGGAAGAAGACCCCTCGGAGCTGACTAATAAATTACTTAAAAAACCTGTGTAGTGTTTTTATTGCCATTTTTTTTCCACCAGGTGAATGGGTAGGGGTACGATGTACCCCATACTCATTTACATAGGGAGGGAGGCCGGGATCTGGGGGCCCCCTTATTAAATGGGGCTCCTGGATTCTGATAAGCCCCCCGCCCGCATACCCCGACAACCAACGGCCAGGGTTGTCGGGAAGAGGCCCTGTCCTCATCAACATGGGAGCAGGGTGCTTTGGGGTTGGGGGGCCGCAGTGCGCCCCCCTGCCCCGAAGCACCCACCCCCCATGTTGAGGGTATGCGGCCTGGTACGGTTCAGGAGGGAGGGGGGGCTGCTCTCTCGTCCCCCCTCTTTTCCTGTGGCCTGCCAGGTTGCGTGCTCAGATAAGGGTCTGCTATGGACTTTGGGGGGGACCCCCACGCCGTTTTTTTCGGCGTAGGGGTTCCCGTTAAAGTCCATACCAGACCTAAGGGCCTGATATGCTCCTGAAGGGGATCCCATGCCGGTTTTTTATTTAAAATTTGGCGTGGAGTTCCACCTCATGATAACAGCAGGGAGACTTCCCAGGTCAGCAAGTCCGCAGCTAAAAACGCAATGGAGCCGCTGAACGACTGATTGCGAACTTGGCAAAGACTCCCAGCTCAAAAACGCAACACATAGGTGTGAACCCGGCCTCAGTGTTTCACTTAGTGTACTGTGTGCTTTGCATAGCGTTCACCTAAAGCTTACCTGAATACAGTTAGTGAGTGACTAATAGTGGTGTTCTCATAATTAAACCACAGGCAGAGAGCTGCAAGTATTTCCAGTGTACTGTGTCCCTCTCTGCACAGTTTTCACCTAAAACTAACTGCTGCTGCTGCTGCTGCTTTTCCCTTACTAATACCACAGCAGACAGTTAATTCTGATAGCTGCATTATCAGCACAGACACATATATATATATATACATCCCTCCTTTGTGCAGCTACATCTCACTGCAGGCCATTAGTATGTCTGGAAGGCAAACAAGGAGAGGCAGACAGTCACGAGGCAATAAAAGAGGGCAAGCAGGGTCTGTGTCTAGAGGCAACAGTGCTGCTGGTCATGGACACGGTGCATCCTCATCAGCACGTGGCCATGGGACACGCTTGTCCTTCTTTTCGGCAGCTGGCCATGTTGAGCTGCAACATGCCCAAGACTTGGTAGAGTGGATGACCAAGCCGTCCTCCTCCTCCTCGTCCTCTCTCACCCAGGCTAAGGGTACTTTGTCTGGCAAAGCAGCTGCCAAAGTGTCCTCTTCCCTCGGCTCAATGGCATCAGTAACTCCTTCCCTATCCCCACCATGTCCTCCTGAGGAGTCCCCCGAACTGTTTGACCACAGTGTTGGGTACATGCTCCAAGAGGATGCCCAGGGTTTTGAAGGCTCCGATGATGGAACCCAGCTGGAGGAAGGCAGTAACGTGAGCTCAGAGAGAGGGGGTAGTAACATGAGCCCAGAGAGAGGGGGTGCCCAACAAGGACAGCTATCTGTCAGTCACGTTCCCCCAGCTGCAGCATACTGGCAGATTGGCTTCAGTGATGAGGAGGGAGGGGATGATGAGGTCACTGACTCCACGTGGGTGCCTGATAAGAGAGAGGAGGATGAGGAGAAGGAGGGGGAGGCACATCTCCAATGAGGCAGGATGCCCTCCAGGGGCCAGCTTAAGGGCAGCACACTGACCGCATCACATTGCAGAGCTCCGCATGTGCAGGGCGCTGCTGTCTCTGCGCATTATTCCAAAAGTTCTTTGGTGTGGGCCTTTTTTCAGACATGTGCAGCAGATCGCACCGTTGTCATTTGCAACATATGTCTAAAGCGTATCTCGCGTGCCCAAAACATCAGCCGCTTGGGCACCACGTGCTTGACCAGACATATGTCGACCTGCCATGCAGTCCATTGGCAAGCGTACCTAAAAGACCCACACCAAAGAACAAAGCGGACCTCTCCTTGCTCCTCATCAGCTGGGATCTCCAACCCCACTATACCTTCAGTCCTCTCTGAAACCTGCAGGGGAATGAAGGTGTAGAATTGGGTGTGTCACAGCCAAGTACTTGCGGACAATCTGCTATCGGTATACCGACGTCTGATTGTACCAGGAAAATTTCCCTGCCCCAGCTGCTGCACCGCTGAAAGAAGTTCGCTCCCAGCGATCCACATGCCCAGCGGTTGAATTCTAGCTTGGCTAAATTGCTAGCACTTCAACTGCTGCCTTTTCAGTTGGTAGACTCTGTCCCCTTCCGTGAGTTTGTTGAATGTGCGGTTCCTCAGTGGCAGGTTCCCAAATGCCACTTTTTCTCAATTCGGGCTCTCTACTGGCATGTGGAACACAATGTCTTGGCCTTGCTGGACAGGGCGGTCAGCAGTAAGGTGCATATTACCGCTGACTCATGGTCCAGCAGGCATGGACAGGGATGTTACCTATCTTTCACGATGCATTGGGTGACTCTGCTGGCAGCTGGGAAGGATGCAGGACAAGGTGCAGTAGTGTTGGAGGTTGTTCCGCCACCATGCCTCCAAAATGTTACTACTGGTGAATCTGACACACCTCTCTTCTCCACCCCCTCCTCTTCTTCTTCCTCCATGGCCTCTACCTGTGCTTTGTCCTCAGAACCAGCGGTGCTCCGTAGGCGTTCAAGGGGCTACGCAAGTACACAGGCAAAAAGATGCGGTGCTTGAGCTGGTGTGCTTGGGGGACAGGAGCCACACTGGGGCAGAGATTATGTCATCTCTGCAGGGGCAGGCTCAGAGGTGGTTGACGCCACGCCAGCTTAAGCCAGGAGAGGTGGTTTCCGACAATGGCACCAACCTCCTCTCCGCCCTCCGACAGGGACAACTGACCCATGGGCCCTGTTTGGCTCACGTCCTTAACTTGGTGGTGCAGCGGTTCTTGGGCAGGTACCCGGGCTTACAGGAGGTCCTGAAGCAGGCCAGGAAACTCTGTGGGCATTTCCGCCAGTCATATAATGCCAGTGCTCGGCTGGCTGACCTGCAAAAGGATTACAACCTGCCCAAGAACCGCCTAATCTGTGATATGCCCACCAGGTGGAACTCTACGTTGGCCATTCTGCAGCGGCTGCACACGCAGCAGAGGGCCATCAATGAGTATCTGTTGCAAAATGGCACCAGGACAGGGTCAGGGGAGCTTGTATTTTTTTCCCCACAACAGTGGGCCATGATCAGGGATGCATGCACTGTCCTGGCAACATTTGAGGAGGCCACGAGGATGGTAAGCAGTGACAGTGCATGCATCAGTGACACTGTCCCTCTTGTCCACCTGTTGGAGCACACACTGCGTGGAATAATGGACAGGGCACTTGAGGCAGAACAGAGATAGGAAGAGGAGGACTTCCTTAGCTCTCAAGGCCCCCTTTATCCAGATAGTGTTCCTGCTAGCCCGCCTTTCACACAGGAAGAGGAAAAGGAGGAGGAGGATTATTGTGTCAGCATGGAGGTGGAGCCTAGCACTCAGCATCAGCAGCAGTCTTCAAGGGATCAATTACAGTCCCAAGACACCCATAGACTTGTACGTGGCTGGGAGGAGGTGGCTGCGGATCATGTCGTCCTCAGTGACCCAGAGGACTCTGCACCGAATGCCTCAGCAAACCTACGCTGTATGGCCTCCCTGATCCTGCAAAGCCTGCGCAAGGATCCTCGAATTTGTGCGATCAAGGAGAGGGATCATTACTGGCTGGCAAGCCTCCTTGATCCATGTTACAAGGGTAAGGTTGCGGACCTTATCTTGCCATCGCAGAGGGAGCAAAGGATGAAGCATCTTCGGGAGGCCTTGCAGAAAGGTCTGTGCAACGCGTTCCCAGAGACTGGGAGGTTACAAATTCCTGGTCCTGGACAACGTGTTGCTGAGGCTCCGGTCAGTCAAAGAAGGAGCGGTGGAGAAGGTGGCCGGTTGACCGATACGTTCAGAATATTTTTTAGTATGCAGCCGCAAGGTATGATCACTTCCAGCAAACATCGCCAGCGTCTGGTTTACATGGTGCAGGAATACCTAGGGGAAAGATCAGACTTGGAGACCTTTCTCTCCGAAAATCCTCTGGGTTACTTGGTCTTGAGGATGGATCACTTGCCAGAGCTTGCACAGTATGCAATTGAGGTTCTGGCCTGTCCTGCATCCAGCGTTCTTTCGGAACGCACATTCAGTGCTGCTGGAGGCTTTGTAACCGATCATTGGATGCGCCTGTCCACTGACTCGGGCGATTGACTGACCTTCATAAAAATGAATCAGTCTTGGATCACCACCAGCTACCAAGCACCTGATGCTGATGTAACCAAATAATTTTTTGGGAAATGTCAGATCCCTTCAAGACTGTCTATGCTGATGCTGAGTGACTATCCTGTTATGCTGAGTGACTATCCTCTTCCTCCTCAATAATCATGCTGATAGCTTGAAAGAACATTTTTGGTTCTGGGCAAAGCCACCAGTGGCTAAGGCCCAATTTTTCAGCCCCTGTTTAACAAGGGCGTGTATTTACAATTTTTGATGCAATGCTCTGCAGAAGGGCTCATTGCTGTGCTCCAACTACAGTATCTGTGAAAGGTTGCAGTGTTGTGGCACCAGCACCAGTGTTTAAGGCCCAATTTTTCAGCCCCTGTTTAACAGGGGCATGTAAATAAAAATTTTGATGCAATACTTTGCAGCAGGGCTCATTGCTGCGCTCCAAGTACTGTATCTGTGAGGGGTTGCAGTGTTGTGGCACCAGCACCATTTTTCTCAGTGATTTTCATCCATATTGTCGGGACCAGACATTACATTAAAGCCGCAAGCAGTTTTAAACAACTTTTTTTCCTTTAGAAATGTCATTTTGTGCAGGGACAGTTCTAAACACGGGAAACACGTGGCACTTTCTTAGGCATACTTTAGACACCCCCCATGTACGATATTTAAAGGAATATTTCACTTTTTTTTTTTCACTTTATGTATCATTAAAATCACTGCTCCCGAAAAAACTGCCTTTTTTAAAACTTATTTTTGCATTGATACATGTCCCCTGGGGCAGGACCCGGGTCCTCAAACCCTTTTTAGGACAATAACTTGCATATTAGCTGTTATAATTAGCACTTTTGATTTCGAACGTTCGTGTCCATTGTATTTAATAGGGTTCTAAAGTTTGCGCAAACTTTCGGTCCGTTCGCAGGTTCTGGTGCGAACCAAACCGGGGGGTGTTTGGCTCATCTATAGTGCCAAAATAGCTGCTCCTGCTGTTGCCTAGGGGCCCTTTGCTCGACTGCTAGAGGCACAGGTTAATTTCTATCTTTGTATCCCAGGTAGAATTTTAAAGGAGAAAGGCACAGACTGTTTTTGGCCTGATGCCTCGTACACACCATGACAGTTTTTCGCCAGGAAAAACGGCCGTGTGTATGCTAAATTTCAGTTTTCCCAGCAGGAAAACCACCGGGAATCCCGGCAGGAAAACCGCTGGGAATCCCGGCAGGAAATAGAGAACATGTTCTCTTTTTTCCTGCCAGGATTCCCGGCATTTTTTTTCCCGGCAGTGTTAAATACTGCGAGGCAGTGCCGAAGGAGCATACACATGGCCGGGATTCCCGACCAAAGCTCTCAATGACAGTTTTCCTGTCGGGAAACCCGGCCGTGTGTAGGGGGAAAAAGTGACTGAGCAGGTTCTCGGGATTCCCGGTGGACTTTTTACTGCCGGGAATCCTGGTCGTGTGTACTAGGCATTAGTGTTTCATCAGGCAGGGCTGCCAGGATCTCCCGAAGCGGTTCTGCACAATTTTGCTTCATTTACTGCTCTGTAACAATCTTTGCAGTCCGGTTCAGGTTTATATTACTTCAATAGGACTTTTGATTCTGAAATTTTGAGTTTTGGAGGTTCACAAATTTTAAAAGATTTTGCTGAACTACTGTTTCTTCAGACATTTGCTAATCTACTGGCCATACTATATGTATTTACTATTATCTAGCAATTATAACATCTTTCAAATTGCTTTCAATTGCACAGATTTGGGAAACGTACATCCAGTAGCTGGCAAGAATGTTGAAAGATGGCCTTGATGTCTTTAGTACATGTACTGTTACTGTAGCCTAGTTAGAGTACTGTGGCCCCCAAATACTGTGTTATGAAAAAAGCAATCTTATCTATCTATCTATCTATCTATCTATCTATCTATCTATCTATCTATCTATCTATCTATCTATCTATCTATCTATCTATCTCAGCATCCAAAAAAGCACACATAAATAATCAGCAAAACTCAGCAGGAACTCTACACAAAAACTGGCCACAGCTAATCCGGCGCTTGTATGTGGCCATCTCTGAATGCAGTAAACTACTGCTACTGCTATTTGGCAATCTGAATGTAGTCCTATACTCTTTTACCTAAGAATTTTAGTGGAAAGCAAATGTAAAAGGGTAAATAAATTTAAGTGCAGAAAGACTTACATTACATAAAAATATATATAATTTATACCTGACTCAACTGGCTCGGCAGTCACTAGTAAAAACTGTAAGGCCTCATGTACACTGCTGCTGGTAAACTGATGTTTAGGAGCAGTTGGGCATTTTTTTCAACTGCTCCTGAACTCTCTTTATTATGTTATCTTATCAGTACATGTACACAGGGTTGTTTACAGTCGTTTCTAGGCAGTTAAGTTTAGAGGCTTTTTTGGAACGCAAGAAAATGGGTTCAGAAGCTGAGTTTAGAGGCATTTCAAGCCCCAAAGCTTCTAAACGCGGTAACTCACATTTTGTTTACAGGCGTTTTTGGCTATTTTGAAAACGCTTCTAAACACAAGCGCGGCAAAACGCTGCTAAACGCGGCATTTAAACGCAACAAAACAGACTTTTTAAATGTGGGTTACTATCTGTCAAGTTACCGTATTTATCAGCATATAACACGCACCTTCATTTTAAGAGGGAAGTTTCAGGAAAAAAACGTACATTTTAAATAAAGAACTTTGAAGGGTCAGTGCCCATCAATGCAGCCTGATCAATGCCCATCTGCAGCCTCAAACTTGCCCATCAATGCAGCTTGATAAATGCCCACCCGCACCCTCACAATTGCCCATCAATGCAGCTTGATCAATGCCCACCTGTAGCCTCACAATTGCCCATCAATGCAGCTTGATTAATGCCCATCTGCAGCCTCCCCATTGCCATGAATGCAGCCTCATCAATGCCCATCTCAGGCAAGGGGGCGGGATGAGCGCCATTAGATTACATACAGCGAGAATCTACTGTTTACTCGGCGGCTTCTTTAATACAAAGTCCCGCATCCTAGACCGGCTTCTTTGATAGACAGAACACTGGTCCAATGCCGGCCCAGGAGATGGGACTTCCTATTACAGAGGCCGCTGAGTAAACAGGAGATTCTCGCTGTATTTAATCTGATGGCGCTCGTCCCGCCTCCCTCCCCGTTCTCTCCGAGGCAGCCCAAATTGCAGTATCGGCGTATAACACGCACTCGCTATTTGCAACCGATTTGCAGGATGAAAAAATGAGTGTTATACGCCAATAAATACAGTAAATTGTTCAGGAGAGGTTGTAAAAACATCCTGTGTACATGAAGCCTAAGAATGGACATATTTCCCAATAGAGGATGGATTATTGTACCTTCACTTCAAAGTAAAGATTCTCCAGTATGTTCAATTTTTGTATAACAAAAGGTCTTGTACAATTAAATAAGTTTAACATAAGGATTGCTTGCCAGTAGATAGATCATTTCGAACAGTTAATATTAACCCTTTAATAAGTCAATGTTATATAGGCTTACTAGTCCCTTGTCACATGCATTTTTGTTATGCATACTTCCCTCAGTACTCAACACTTTACAAAATGAATTATGTAATTTAACACCACCAGCCTCAAATTAATATTCAAGGACTCTATGTCCTCAGGCGCCCTGCCAAACAATTTGCACACAGCAGACATAGTGACATTATTTAAGTAGGGAGCAAGATCATACATGGAAACTGGTGTATGGATTTTTACTTGACTTTAGAGTGAAAAAGCTTCTTAAGATATGTCAGGATAAACAAAAATGACAACATAATCGGATGAGTGAAATTAATGATACGAAACATTGAGTAATAGCTAATGGTCATATTTTTTTTCTGAATTTTTCTTTGACATGCATGGCAATATTAACATAAAATCAGCTCATGCTCTTCATTCTGAGTTAACTACTTGAGTCACCAATACTGTTTTAAAATGGCAATGGATTTCCATTTACATGTCCCAGTGCTGTTCTCAACAGCAGGAATGGGTCAGTGTCTATTCATGGCCCAGAGTGAAGCCCAGAATTCAATAAGAGTTATGATCCTTCTACACAATGCTCTTAACATTTTCTCAGTAGCACAGTATAACAGTATGCTTCCACATTGTAATTAGAATGTAAAGGCTTTGATGACATGATGTAATTAAAATTTTCTTTGAGCTTTAGCAACCATCTCCAAGCGGGGCAGATCCGGCTCTGTTCAACCCCAACCCCTGCAGCAATAAACCAATACAGCAGTTATCTCTTTCCTGCTCATAACTGCAAGCAATAGGTCATTGTTGTAAATGATCTGTTACTGTAGAGCAGGGATATGCAATTAGCAGACCTCCAGCTGTTGCAAAACTACAAGTCCCATCATGCCTCTGCCTCTGGGTGTCATGCTTGTGGCTGTCAGAGTCTTACTATGCCTCATGGGACTTGTAGTTCGGCAACAGCTGGAGGTCCAGTAATTGCATATCCCTGCTGTAGAGGTAAGTATTGTAATTGTATAATTAAATAAAACAATTAAAATGCCCCCTCCCTATTAATCCACAGGTTGCAACATGTTTATTTGTTGCTCTGGATGACATTTGCACAATCAAGATCCAAGCAAGCATGTACAATGTCATTGGACATTTTTGTGACTATAAACTTCTGAAAATTGCAGTACTATACTATTTCCTGTCTTCACTTACAATTTACTTAAACATATTATGTTTACCTTGTGTCTCTATGTAAAGATACAGGACTACTAAATCTAGCTATTAGATGATGCACAAATATCATAAAGTAAACAAAAAACGTCCTTTATTCAGGCCATAGATGATACAAATTTCTTTCCTGCAATAATCATGGGTTGCAGGAAAGAATTTCCCCCAATTTCCCCATCAATGTAGACAGTGCTGACAGGGGAATCCCTCATGCTGAGCAATTGTCGGCTCCCAGTGAGGGACCAGGTGGAAAGAAGCCACCCCCACTGGGAGAAGACAATGACTATTGCTAGCGGCTATAGTAGCCGCTAGCAATAATCACAAGTAAGTCCAAAAGGCTGGTTGTACCAAAGTTGATCAAGCCTGCCCACACACTGTTCGAATCTTGGCTGGTTCCTGCTGAACCAGCCAAGATTTGAACCGTCTATGGCCAGCCTTGCCTTTTCTGACTAAACTTCTTCCATTTGTGTCTCACATGATCCCTCTCCAAGACATTCCAACTTACAGTGGGAGGGTTTCAGCAACAGAGGTAGTGCTGTCAATCCAGAAAACAAGTAAGCAGTGGACAAGACTTGGTGTGGCCAGGTGTTGATTGGCAAGCTACAGTCTTGCAAATCAGTAGTGACAATGCTGCTAACCACACCCCCTGCAATATTTTTTCATCCAATTCTATTGCAAGCAGGCACAGCCTACACAATAGTGGCAACGCTGATCTGACTTCTGATTTCTGTTGCAGTGCAGTATCGTTGCCACACTATCACAGGAAGCTACAATGAATGGACTTCACTGGCAGGCTAAACAGATATTTGTTTGAGTTTGCAAGAGGGTCTAAGGGAAAACTGTAAGTGGACATGTTTATTAATGGAAGGCCATAGCTCTATACTTTCTTCTAAACAGAAAGACGAACAGACTTTTGGTCAAAGGACTTTGTCAGATATATTGTGGGGTAAATATTCATAACTGTTAATAAAAAGTACAGTAGTGGACTCACGCTTGGCCACTGTTTAGGCGATACTGATGTACTAGAAAAAATCCAGAATACGGGACCTCCACAAGCTTAGTTTACAAATAAAGCGTTGTCTCATTAAGTATTACATGTTACAATCAGTGAATAAAGTATTACACAATACTCAAAATTATCCCATATCCTCTACCAAGTTAACAATATATAATGGTAAAGTACAAATCATATACAAAATTAAATACATCCAATAATCCTGCTGACATCCTATCGGTTTGATAGGCAATCTGTTTGCCCCTAAGAAGCACAGTTGTGTCACAGCAGCACTTTTTAATTTTTTTAGCACAGAGCACTTTTTCCAGCACTTGGATAGACTTTATGTGAATTTTTAATTGATTTATGAATTTTTATTTATTTACCTATGAATTTTCTGCCTCAGTTGTGGCATAAAAGCCATTTTTACATTGTTTAGCACAGAACGCTATTCTCAGCACTTGAATCTGAATTACAAATTGGTTTATTAATTAATTTTTATTCACTTATGAACTCTCTTTTTTTGCTCTTTGCACTTTTCTCTTGATTTTCATTATTGGATGTATTTGTTTTTGTATATGATTTAAAGCGCCCCATCCCTCTGTGCTTACACAGCTGGGGGGGTGTGTAATATGCAGGGGGGCTGTGTAATATGGAGGGGGCAGTGTAATATGCAGGGGGGCTGTGTGATGTGCAGGGGGGCTGAGTAATTTGCAGGGGGCTGTGTGATGTGCAGGGGACTGTGTAATATGCAGGGGAGCTGTGTAATGTAAAGGAGTCCAGAGGTATGGGGGCTGTGTAATGTAAAGGGGTCCAGAGGTGCAGGGGGCTGTGTAATATAAAGGGGGCCAGAGGTGCGGGGCTGTGCAATGTAAAGAGGTCCAGAGTTGCGGGGGCTGTGTAATGTAAAAGGGTCCAGAGGTGCAGGGGCTGTGTAATGTAAAGGGAGCCAGAGGTGCGGACCTGTGTAATGTTATCTTCATTTATTAGCAGGTGAATGCGGCCCTCCATGCATTCACATACATTGAATCCAGCCCCTTAAGTGGAAAAAGGTTGCTGACCCCTGATTTAGGGTATGGGGTGTGAGGGGGTTAGCTCGGCAGTGGGTGTGGGTGACCCCCGAGATGGGCTCCCCACACAAAAACAGGCCCAGCAGACGGAGCTTGTGGTTTTCAAAATCAAAAAGGTGCGGTTTATTTTCTATTTACAGTGACAAAAACACAGCAAAGCAAAAGAAACATAAACAAAATAAATCCTGGTCAAGTTGACCTCTGACTAAACATACAGGTTTCCTAACTAACAACTGGGATCAGCCTAGTGCTGTCCTAGTCCCTAAGTCCCTGGTTTAGTAAAAGTCCAAACAAATAGCCACACAGGCTTTGCCTCACCGCACAGGGGTTCACTCTCCCTAGACAGTCCACACAGGTCTGGTTCCAGGCATGAGCTAACATCTAATGAAGCTGGGAGTTCTTATAGAGGCCTAAATGAGCTGACAAGCTTCAGCTGGTCTCATCAACTCCCTGTCTGTACGACGCCCCACACTCTCCCTAGAGGTATGAGTCATCCATGAGCCCACTAGCCTTATACAACTCTCCACCTAGTTGTATAAGTCGGCGTAAAGCCTGAATCTGGGCGAAATATATCTACCCCCCTGGATGCAACCAGGTGACTTTACCTTCCTGCTGTCACATACCCCCCCCTCTTGTTTTAACCTCGGGGTTGGAACACCAGCAATCAGGCATTCATGTACTCGAGACAAAGCATCCACATTCCCCATTTGAACACCAGGGCGATGCTTTACTGTGAAGTTGAATTCCTGGAGGGCCAGGAACCACCTATTCACTCTTCTATTTGTTTCCTTGTTTTGAGCCATCCACTTTAACGGAGCGTGATCCGTAACCATGTCAAAGTGCCTACCTAGCAGGTAGTACCGAAGGGAATCTAGAGCCCACTTCACCGCTAAACACTCCTTTTCAACGGTGGCGTAATTTACCTCATGGGACTTCAACTTCCTGCTGAGGTAAATGACTGGGTGCTCTTCCCCGTTCCAGACCTGGGACAATACTGCTCCTAACCCCACATCTGACGCATCACTTTGTACGACAAAGTCTTTAGAGAAGTCGGGTGAGTACAACACTGGCTGGCTACATAAGGCTTGTTTCAAGAATTGGAATGCTGCCTCAGCCTCGGGGGTCCATTTAATCATGACCGACCCTTTCCCCTTCGTCAGGTTGGTTAGGGGCACAGCCTTAGAAGCAAAGTGGGGAATGAATCGCCGATAATACCCAGCGATTCCCAGAAAGGCTCGTACCTGCTTCTTGCTGTTGGGACGTGGCCAACTCTGGATGGCCTCGACTTTGTTGAGTTGGGGTTTTATTACTCCCCTCCCAATGGTGTACCCAAGATATTTGGCCTCCTCCTGCCCAATGGTACACTTCTTGGGGTTAGCCGTAAACCCCGCTTCCCGAACAGAGTCCAGGACTGCTTGCACTTTTGGCAGATGTGAGGCCCAATCTATGCTATGGACAATTACGTCATCCAGGTAAGCCGCAGCATACTTCCGATGGGGCCTCAGCATCTGGTCCATTTTCCGCTGGAATGTGGCCGGCGCATTCTGTAACCCGAACGGCATTCTTTTATATTGGAACGCCCCGTCTGGGGTTACAAATGCGGTTTTCTCTTTGGCCGACTTGGCCAGGGGGATTTGCCAATACCCTTTTGTGAGGTCAAGAGTCGTCATGTATCGGGCTGTTCCCAGCCGGTCGATCAACTCATCTATACGTGGCATGGGGTAGGTGTCAAATTTTGTAACTTTGTTCAACTGACGAAAATCGTTACAAAATCGCCAGCTCCCATCCGGTTTAGGCACCAACACAATGGGACTAGACCAATCACTTTGGGACTCCTCTATCACCCCTAAGTTCAGCATTTTCTGTACTTCCTCCCGTATTGCCTCCCGTCGGGCCTCTGGGATCCGATAGGGTTTTAACTTCACCCTTTCACCGGGCGGGGTAATGATGTCATGCTCTACCCCAGATGTTTGTCCCGGCAGCTCAGAGAATACCTCCTTGTTGCGAAGCACAAACTCCTTAACCTCCTGTTGTTGGGGTTGTGACAAGGTGGCTGCTATTCCAACCTCAGGAATCACGCAACCAGTTTGAGCTGGTGACCAAGTGTCTGCGACTAGGGACTCTCTATCCCTCCAGGCTTTCAACAGATTAACGTGATAGATCTGTTCGGGCTTTCGCCTTCCTGGTTGTCTGACCTTGTAATTCACTTCGCTCACTTTTTCCATTATCTCGTAGGGGCCTTGCCATTTGGCAAGGAATTTACTTTCAACCGTAGGGACAAGTACCAGTATCCTATCCCCCGGGGAAAAGGTACGGGTCTTGGCTCCACGGTTGTACACTCTCTGCTGTGCTAACTGCGCTTGGGCCAAATGTTCCTTCACGATGGGCATTACCTGTGCAATTCGGTCTTGCATCAGGGCGACATGCTCAATCACACTCCTGTGGGGAGAACTCTCACTTTCCCAAGTTTCCTTGGCAATATCCAACAGCCCTCTTGGGTGTCTCCCATACAGTAACTCAAAGGGGGAGAATCCCGTAGAGGATTGGGGCACCTCCCTAATAGCAAACATCAGATAAGGAAGTAGACAGTCCCAATCCTTTCCATCTCTATCCACCACTTTCTTCAACATTTGTTTTAGGGTTTTGTTGAATCTTTCAACCAGCCCATCGGTTTGGGGGTGATACACAGATGTACGTAATTGCGTCACTTTGAACAATTTACATAGCTCCTTCATAACCCGGGACATAAAGGGTGTACCTTGGTCCGTAAGCAGTTCTTTACAAATACCCACCCGGCTAAACACAAGAGATAGCTCTTTGGCTATGGTTTTGGCCGAGGTATTTCGGAGAGGGATCGCTTCTGGATAACGGGTGGCATAGTCCATTATAACTAATATGTACTGGTGCCCCCTAGCGGACTTGATTATAGGACCTACCAAATCCATGGCGATCCTCTCAAACGGGACCTCAATGATGGGTAGAGGGACCAGCGGGCTACGGAAATGTGGCATCGGGGCCGACCTCTGACACACAGGGCAGGAGGAACAATAATTTTCTATGTCCTTCATCACCCCCGGCCAATAGAATCTCTGTAATACCCTCTCTCGGGTTTTCTCTGTCCCCAGATGACCTCCAAGAATGTGCCCATGGGCCAACTCCAACACCAACTTCCTGTAAGGTTTGGGCACCACAAGCTGCTCAACGGTTTCTTCTGCCCTTTTTGCCACCCGATACAGTAGGTCCTTCTCTACGCTGAAGTATGGGTAAGTGCAGGTATTATCTGGGTTCACTAACTCGCCATCTATTTTCACTACGTTTTCCCGTGCCTTTATTAGGGCGGGGTCTTTCAACTGTTCTGTGGCAAAGTTTTCCCTGTGAACCTCAAGATCAGAAAACTCCACAGACGGTAGGTTTTCGTCTGAGGAGGTGGGCTCCTCTCCAGTTTCTTGAGTCTCCCCTGCCAATACTGACAAGGGAAATTCCGGAGAGTCCTCACCACTCTCAGGGGAGTTCTGGCTATCACATTCCTGGTACATAGGGGCACCAGTGGGGGGCTCAGGATCATCCCACAGTTCCCAGAACTTCGGAAAATCCCTTCCCACAATGGCGTCATGCGGTAACTGAGATACTAAGCCCACTGGATGAGAGAGGGTACCTTTGGGGGTCTCGAAACACACTGTAGTCACTGGATACTCTCGGGTGTCCCCATGCACACAAATAACAGCTACCTTGCTATTCCCAGAGACCTCTGTTTTAACTAATTCAGCCTTTATCAGGGTCACAAGGCTACCTGAATCCAGCAATACCACAACATTTCTACCATTAATACACATTTTGCATAAATGTTTCTCAGTTCCCCGAATGGCAGTGCATGCGACTGTCGCACACAGCGACTGACGTCTGCCCGTCAGAAAGTCACACTGCATGGGTTCCTCCACAACCGGGCAATTTGCTGCAATATGTCCCGCTTGCCGGCAGCGGTAGCAAACGATCCTTCTTGCCGCCTCTTGAGCCGCTGATTTCCCAGGCTGTTCTCGCCAAACTTGGGGTAGAGCTCCCACCCTCTCACTCTCTCCACCCTTACCCCTTGGAATCATCTTATCCGCCCCTGGGGATGGTCTGGTCTTAGGGTGGAAAGTCCGAGTGTCTCTGGAAGAGGCCGTCAGGTTCTCTGTAGCCAAGTATTTCTCCACACGATCCACAAGACCATCGGCCGTCTCTGGGTCTCCATGGCTTACCCACTTTTGGATGGCAGTAGGAAGAGCTCTCAAAAACCGATCCATTACAACACGTTCCACAATCTTTGGTGCGGACAAAGTCTCTGGCTGTAGCCACTTTCTGCTCAGGTGAATGAGATCATACATTTGAGACCTGGGGGGTTTTCCAAGCTGGAAAGTCCAGTTATGCACACGCTGAGCCCGGACAGCCAGGGTGACACCCAGCCTTGCCAATATTTCAGCTTTTAGCATCACATAGTCTTTTGCTTGGTCATGCTCTAGGTCATAGTAAGCCTTCTGCGATTCACCAGTTAACAGAGGAGCCACCAGTCCAGCCCACTGCTCCTCAGGCCACTTTTCTCTTTCAGCAGTCCTTTCAAATGTGGTCAAAAATACCTCTGGATCATCCTCTCCAGTCATTTTTGTCAATAAACGACTCACCCCAAAGGACGCGGTATTAGTGGGACGGCTTCCCTCACTGGTCTGCGGACGTTGCTGCACTACTGCTTCCATTTGTTGTAGTCTCTGCTCTTGCTTCTGTAACAGGTCTATGAAGCGGGCCTCAGATTGCTGCAGGGCTTGTTGCTGAGCTTCCAGACTCTGTTGGTGAGCTTGCTGCTGGGCTGCAAGGCTCTGTTAATGAGCTTGCTGCTGGGCTGCAAGGCTCCTTTGCAAACCTGCATTTGTCTGCTGTTGATTGGCATTTGCTAGAGCCAGCTGTTTCAGTATCTCCTCCATGCTGGCTTAAAAAAAACTGCCACTGGTTCTCCACCAACTGTGAGGGGGTTAGCTCGGCAGCGGGTGTGGGTGACCCCCGAGATGGGCTCCCCACACAAAAACAGGCCCAGCAGACGGAGCTTGTGGTTTTCAAAATCAAAAAGGTGCGGTTTATTTTCTATTTACAGTGACAAAAACACAGCAAAGCAAAAGAAACATAAACAAAATAAATCCTGGTCAAGTTGACCTCTGACTAAACATACAGGTTTCCTAACTAACAACTGGGATCAGCCTAGTGCTGTCCTAGTCCCTAAGTCCCTGGTTTAGTAAAAGTCCAAACAAATAGCCACACAGGCTTTGCCTCACCGCACAGGGGTTCACTCTCCCTAGACAGTCCACACAGGTCTGGTTCCAGGCATGAGCTAACATCTAATGAAGCTGGGAGTTCTTATAGAGGCCTAAATGAGCTGACAAGCTTCAGCTGGTCTCATCAACTCCCTGTCTGTACGACGCCCCACACTCTCCCTAGAGGTATGAGTCATCCATGAGCCCACTAGCCTTATACAACTCTCCACCTAGTTGTATAAGTCGGCGTAAAGCCTGAATCTGGGCGAAATATATCTACCCCCCTGGATGCAACCAGGTGACTTTACCTTCCTGCTGTCACAGGGGTAATACTTTTATTCACTGATTGTAACTCGTGATACTTAAAAGACAGCGCATTATTTGTAAACATAATATCCGTAACTGTGCATATTATTAAACTTTCTGTGCATTTTTTTCCAAATGTTTCTTTCTTTCTTCCTAATAAAAACCTAGAAAATAATATATATATGTATCCAAAAGAAGTGATGTATGATATGTTAGATTACACTATAAAACTAAAAGTTATAGATGTGAAACACCAGGACTGGTGTGGTTAAAGAAAAATAATTTTAAAGAGACCATGATGATCTCTAAAAAATTGTAATGCAAGTTCCCTGCAATAGAAGAGCTTTTATAAGGCTCCTACCTTCCCTCCATCTAAAGACTCAGCATTGACGCAGGATTAAAAAAATGATACTATGGTGTGCAGCAAAGGACAAAGGTATTTGACACTCCTGAAAGTGTCAAATGCCATGAGAGTCTACGAAGCCTGCAGTGCTGGAACCGAAAGAAGGTAGGAGCCCTGCACCACAGAAATGAGAGTACCCATAAATGTTTTTCTTGGATGGAACTTGCATTATGTTTTTTTTTAGCCTGTTAGCCTGAATTTCAGGGAAATAGCTTAATACAGCTACAGACTACATATATAAGAACCATTCTATCTTCCAAAGTCCGGAGATTTACACAGCTCTGCCCCACAATATAACTCTGTCTAGCAGGGATGTAGACTTGATTTTATTCTGCTGCAATTTCACTTTCACTTACAGAGCCCCTTTACATCACCACATCATAAAATTGAAATGAGAAGCAGCAAACTTATAAACTCACCTCACTTCCAGTGTGCTCTCTCCTATTAGCATGTTGCGTGTACTTCAGCGCACCTAATTGACTGTGCTGTTTCTACCTCCCCTTCTCTGAGCTCTGCTGTGCAGAGTATACCGTTTGACTGCAAGAGGTTGATACCAGGTAAAATTGAAGCACTTACGGTGCTTGTATTTAAAAAAATAAATAAATAATGCTTTGTTAATGATTATATTTCTGAATTATTGTGTCTTTTGTATCTGCCTGCAGTTCAGCTTTGAACACTAATTGCATCCAAATCAAAACTCTTTTAGGTCACTGATAAGCTCAGTGCAACTTCTCCCAAAAGTATAATTTATATAGTGAATGATTGCACACATTAGTTCTTTTCTTTTTTGTACAAGCCATCTTAGAAACCAAATATATTTAGTAATGTAACTTTAATGAAATAACATTAAATAAAATAAAACTCATTTGATGCTAGTTATGTATGCTTCGAATGCTGAATCTTACTTGTCCCCATTTTTGGTCTGTTTTGCTATATAATAGTTGACCGCCTTGAGCTGTTAGGCATTATCTGCTGTTTATGATTTCTAATCCAGTTTTATGTATATATAGCCTGACTGTAGTATTGTACTTGTTCACATTATGCAAATCTCTATCTGTAATGTTATGAATGGACACAAACACCAAAATGTTATCACCTATATTTGTAACGACAGCATACTGTTTGTTATTAAAACCTGAAATTAAACATGAATATGAAATATAAAATTAAATATGTAAACAACGATTTCACAACACATGTGAGGTATCGCCAGGAATGTCAGAGTGAGAACAATAATTCTAAGGCCAGACCTGTTGTGTAACTCTAAACTGGTAACCCATAAAGGCTTTTAACGCATCGCCTATGGATAATTTAATGTACCGTAGTTTGTTGTAGTTCCACGGGCATGTGCAATTTTAAAGCAAGACATTTTTGGTATCTATTTATCCACCAAAATGAATTGTATAAGTATAATCTAGGCAGCCCAACATGAAGGAGGAAATTCAAGGATCATCAGGGGTGGCCAATATCATAATAAGGTACAAAATATACAGAACCCTTAATTTAAGTACATGAATAATAATGGGAAAAAGAGGCCACCACCATTTGGACAAACCCAAATTTCCCTTTTACTCACCTCGTTTAGCAGGTGGGGAACATATTCGGGGTGGTATTCCCTGAAAAAAAATGTCCAAATCATATAAAAAAAGCCCCACATGGGAAAGCATCCTAACAAGATGGCAGTTGTTTTCAGTGTGAAGAATTAAGGCCAGAGGGAAATATATAACCCTCAAAGCACAGGTGCTTTGGGTAATATTGGTATCCAACACTGATAATTGGTGCCAAACAACAAAACTGTGAAGGAGAACAATGTCCTGTGTATTTCTAGAGCTGACCCATGTCACTTGTGATGTCATATCCGCCTCGCAGTGACATGACCGATGATGTCATCAGTTGGGAACATGGTAGTCATTAACAGCAATGATTATGAAAATATGTCTCCTGATATATTAAAAACAAAGAATGGTACTGTTTTATCTCAATGCTTCTTATCAATAATTTTCTAATTGAAAATGAAGGTGGAAGAGGCTTTTCAGAGAGGATGTATTTCTAAATGTACATGAGAGTTCATAAGAACAGAACATTTAAATAGACCTCCAGAAAGACTTATTATTTTATTCAGGCAGAGCCTGGAGGAGAATACTAGAAAACTGGTTGATTTGTGTGGTATACTATTTCTGTCAAGTCTGCAATCCTCAAGGATACTATTAGATTTTTGCAGACCATCTATGGGTCCCTGAGAAGGTGCTTTTAGTAACCATCGATATTGCGGCCTCACAAAAAAGGCCGGAGGCCATTGATGGCTTTTTGCAAAAGAGCAATCAACAGACAGAGGAATACCAAACATGTATTCTGAAACTTCACAGTTTCATTCTCCACCACAACACATTCATTTTCAACAAGTCCCACTTCCTCCAGGTACACGGCGTTGCGATGGGGACATGTTGTGCCCCATCCTAAGCTAACCTGTCCTTAGGAGAGTGAGAATGTTTTTCTTTTTGTTTTTATTTGGAGGAGCATCACATTTTACAGGTCACATTCTAATGTGGTTGCAATATGTAGATGACATCTTTTTGGTTTGGGGTGGCTCTGTTGGTCTTGTGCAGGAATGACGGCCATTTTGTTTTAACTGGCTTTAACATCTGCAGGTTAAATGTAGTTTAAGAAAATGTTATCTTTGAACAGAAAGCAAGTAACCTTAGAGATAGGTTGTTAGCTAGGGGCTACAGCAGAAAGTGTTTCAAAAAGCTTATAATCGCACTAAGGATGAAACTAGGACACACCTAGTGCATTTTCTCTTTATAGGCCTATTTGTAATATCAGTGCACATCTTTCAGTAGCTTCCCACAGTATTACATAACATTGGTAGACATTCCATGATATATTTTCTAATTAGATCTGTACTTAAGTTTATAATTATATCTTGATTTTGAAACAATAGTTTTATTACTGTGGTACTCTGTTTATTCTATAAGCATGGCCTTATTGGGTCATTATCCCCAGTTTATTTATATTCAGAGTTTATGAGGTACTTGTTGTAAATTATCTCTTGTATACATACAAAACAGTCATTAGGAAGAATCACAAAAGTCTCCACGCACACAGATGTGTGTAAAATGCACAATAGCAATGTAGATCCAGATTTGGGTTCCTCAATGAGGAAATAGTATTTGGAATCCAACATTAAACTGAAAGGCAGTGGCATAGACAATAGTGGAAATACAGTGGAAATAAAAAAGTTGAAATAGTGGGCATATGAGTGGCTCACCCAAGCCATAACTCAGGGGAATATTAAAGAACAAATCAATGCCAGGGAAGTATACAGTAAAATGCAGGAAGGTGAAGAGAAAAGAAAAAGAGTAAAGTAGGGAATGAGGGAGAAGATGGGGGAAAAGGGGTAATTACGGGGCCTGTACTGGAGGCAAACCTGATGGTGCTAGATAATGACAAGGGTAAAAGAGGTGTTATTCTGGTGATTAGATCTGTCAAATAGGTGTGACAAAATTTTTGTCTCAAAAGGCCCTTACTAGAGGACAGGTCCACCATGTGTGTATGTATGTACCGAGATCTCCACAGTCCTGAAAGCAGGCCGACGAGTCGCCCAGGACACACTTTGCTATCCTGTTTTTGAACATCTTTTTAAGAAATACAATATTCTTTATTTTATAGCTGCACACGCATGTGTGCAGACATACTGTGTAAACATTTCTTAGATTTGCTCATATCGTATGGGGTTATAGGTGTGTTTGTGGCAGATCATCCATCTTACACTACTCTGTGCAACCCATGTGCCCTTTGCCTCTTTGGGTCCCAGTTTTCCCCCCAGTGCTCTGGGGCAGATGTCCTCGGTGCCAGTCCTCTTGAAGTTTTTAGGGTTTTATTTCTAAGCTGATTTGTAAGTGTTTGGAAGTTTAGATCAGTACCATCTTCTGCTACAACTGTTGTGAAATTAATTTATGTTTTTCTTATATTTTATAGATATTTTGTCAGTAACAACCACCCCTGAGGAAGTGAATTTATGTTCAAAAAACATATTAAGATATTGGATGCCTTCTCCCTATTGATCTGATTGTATGAAAACATTTGTGTGAACAGTTTGATGGAATGGATATACAAATATAGTGTACGTGTTACATACATTTTTCTTTATATTGTGTAAGACGTGTGGGTGCCTTAAAAATCCTGGTGTACAAAAAAAAATATCTGTTTACTATTATTTTGAGGATGCTGCACCAATCAATTAAGTCAGCCATACTGAGTCCCATTTCTCTAGCCTAGTGGAGAAAACAAACTTTTCACATTCTCAGAATTAAAAAAAAACTTTGTAGAGCTCTGTGTGGGAAAATCCTCCATTCCTTGGTCCCCATCTTATCTTTTAGCCAGACCTCAATAATTAGTTTCAGCGGTCACCTTTTTATATGTTAGCTGACTGACTTCTTGCGGGTTTTTATTTCCATCTGTGTCCATATTAGGAACATTCTGCCTTATGTGAGGGCAGAAAGTGATGAGAAATCACTGACAAAAATATATTTCGGTAGTGTGAGAAAGGAGTAGAACTTTTGGAAATGTTTTTGATTTTATAAAAGCCTGCCTGTCAAGATGACAACTGCACTCTCCCCCTATATTTATTGTACAAGTACCATAGAGACAGAAAGCATGAAACAGTCTACCCAAAGGGTACGTGAACGAAAACCAGATCAAAAAGATATCTAAGAACAGTCTTACCTAAAACTACCATGTTTTTATAATAAATAAAAAAATAAAAAATAAAATAAAGATTACACAAGATTACACAAACATTTTTTTACCTAACTTAGCATATATAAATAATTTAAGACTATGACATTGATTTTTTTTTATGAATTAGGGTTCATCCACATGGCACATGGACCCATACCTCCATGTGGAGGTTTGTGTTTATGTGCTCGGGAAACAATGGGTGTTCTGAGCAGTGACGGCCCGCATGGGCGCCGCCCCCCCTCAAAGCCAGTAACAAAAAAACAAAAAAAAGATTTCTTTTTTTTAAATTTGGCCCTTTAACCACTTGACCACTGGGCACTTAAACCCCCTTAATAACCAGACCAATTTTCAGCTTTCGGTGCTCTCACATTTTGAATGACAATTACTCAGTCATACAACACTGTACCCATATGAATTTTTTGTCCTTTTTTTCACACAAATAGAGCTTTCTTTTGGTGGTATTTAATCACTGTTGGGTTTTTTATTTTTTGCGCTATAAGAGAAAAAAGACTGAAAATTTTGTAAAAAAATGTTTTTTTTTCGTTTCTGTTATAAAATTTTGCAAATTACTATTTTTTCTTCATAAATTTTGGCCAAAATTTATACTGCTACATATCTTTGGTAAAAATAAGTACAAATTGGTGCATATTATTTGGTCTTTGTGAAAGTTATAGAGTCCACAAGCTATGGTGCCAATATCTGAAAATTGATCACACCTGAAGTACTGACGGCCTATCTCAATTCTTGAGACCCTAACATGCCAGAAAAGTACAAATACCCCCCAAATGACCCCTTTTTGGAAAGAAGACATTCCAAGTAGGGATGAGCCGAACACCCCCGGGTTCGGTTCGCACCAGAACCTTCGAACGGACCGAAAGTTCGCGCGAATTTTCAAACCCTATTCGTTATAATGGGCGCGAACGTTCGAAATCAAAATTGCTAATTACAACGGCCAATATGCATGTTAATGTTATAAAACAGGTTTGGGGACCCGGGTCCTGCCCCAGGGGACATATATCAATGCAAAAAGAAATTTTAAAAACTAAAGTTTTTTCGGGAGCAGTCATTTTAATGATGCATAAAGTGAAAAAAAAAAAAGTGAAATTTTCCTTTAAATATGGTACCTGGGGGGTGTCTAAAGTATGCCTGTGAAGTGGCATGTGTTTCCCGTGTTTAGAACTGTCCTTGCACAAAATGACATTTGTAAAGGAAAAAAAGAAGCCATTTAAAACCACTTGCGGCTTTAATGTCATGTCTTGTCCTGGCCGCCATATGGCTGAAAATCCTTGAGAAAAATGGCATGGCTACCCCATCACCCCCCCCCCCCCACCCCAGCCCCTTTGGGTCTTGTATGGATACTAAGGGGGACCCCGCACCCAAAATAAAACCCTATACCTACAACCCTATATACTCTGAACAGCAGTATATAGGTGGTGCAAACAAGACATGGACTGTAGGTTTGTTCTTAAGTAGAATCTGAACAGGTACATTATGAAGTGTAGCTACATCCCAAAAAAATCAATTTTTAAGCTTTTTGGAGAACATAGGGAGGGGTTATCACCCCTGTAACATTTGCTGTCTTTGCACATCTGTTCAGAACATGTCACCTCACTTTCCGTCCCAATGACAAATGTTTTTGGAAAAGTGGGGTTTTAATTGAAACAAGGATTGGTGATAAAGCATCAGTAGAGAGGAGATACCTTTTTCCCAAATTAAATCTAACAGGATAGAATTTTCCTTCCTAGGGGTAGATTTCCTCTCACTTCCTGTTTTCTCTTGCCGTTTGCAAGTAGGAGTCGTTTGTAAGTTGGATGTTTGAAAGTAGGGGCCTGCCGTATATACTCTGCAGAAATTTGCCCTATTAGATGTTGGTGTAGCCACAAGACTGGTGGGCACAGGAATGGGCCCTGCTGTGAGTTAATAGATCAAGATTTGTACTTGCATGCACCTGTTGAACCGGGCAGAAAAATTGGGCCTTTGGTGGTGGTGGTGGTGGTGGTGGACGGTGTTGCCACAAGACTGTAAGCCCTCACAGTTACTCTTGGTGGGTGCAGGAATGGGCCCTGCTGTGAGTTATTAGATCAAGATTTGTAATTGCATGCACCTGTTGAACAGGGCAGAAAAATTGGGCCTTTGGTGGTGGTGGTGGTGGTGGACGGTGTTGCCACAAGACTGTAGGCCCTCATAGTTACTCTTGGTGGGCGCAGGAATGGGCCCTGCTGTGAACTATTAGATCAAGATTTGTAATTACACGCCCCTGTTAAACAGGGGCTGAAAAATTGTGCCTTAGGCATTGGTGCTGGTGCCACAACACTGCAACCCCTCACAGATACTGTACTTGGAGCACAGCAGTCACACCTGTTGCGAAGCATCTTTTTAAAAAATTGTAATTACACGCCCCTGTTATACAGGGGCTGAAAAATTGTGCCTTAGGCACTGGTGCTGGTGCCACAACACTGCAACCCCTCACAGATACTGTACTCTGAGCACAGCAATGAGACCTGTTGCAAAGCATTGCCTAAAAATTGTAATTACACGCCCCAACAGGGGCTGAAAAATTGTGCCTTAGGCACTGGTGCTGGTGCCACAACACTGCAACCCCTCACAGATACTGTACTCTGAGCACAGCAGTCACACCTGTTGCGAAGCATCTTTTTAAAAAATTGTAATTACACGCCCCTGTTATACAGGGGCTGAAAAATTGTGCCTTAGGCACTGGTGCTGGTGCCACAACACTGCAACCCCTCACAGATACTGTACTCTGAGCACAGCAATGAGACCTGTTGCAAAGCATTGCCTAAAAATTGTAATTACACGCCCCAACAGGGGCTGAAAAATTGTGCCTTAGGCACTGGTGCTGGTGCCACAACACTGCAACCCCTCACAGATACTGTACTCTGAGCACAGCAGTCACACCTGTTGCGAAGCATCTTTTTAAAAAATTGTAATTACACGCCCCTGTTATACAGGGGCTGAAAAATTGTGCCTTAGGCACTGGTGTGGTGGCATGGATCATTGAGGAGGAGGAAGAGGATAGTCAGTGAACATAACAGGACAGTCACTCAGCATCAGCATAGGCAGTCTTGAAGGGATGTGACATTATAAATTATTCCGTTATATCCGCTTCAGGTGTCTGGTAGCTGGTGGTGATCCAAGACTGATTCATTTTTATGAAGGTCAGTCGATCAACCGAGTCGGTGGACAGGCGCACCCTATGATCGGTGACAAATCCTCCAGCAGCACTGAATGTGCGTTCGGAAAGAACGCTGGATGCAGGACAGGCCAGTAGCTCAATTGCATACTGTGCAAGCTCTGGCCAGTGATCCATCCTCAGGACCCAGTAAGCCAGAGGATTTTCGGTGGGAAAGGTGTCCAAGTCTGACCTTGCCCCTAGGTATTCCTGCACCATGTATATCAGACGCTGGCGATGGTTGCTGGAACCGATCATACCTTGGGGCTGCGGACTAAAAAATTGTCTGAACGCATCGGTCAGACGTCCACCTTCCCCACCGCTCCTTCTGCTACTGACCGAAGCCTCAGCAACTCGTCGTCCAGGACCAGGAGTTTGTAACCTCCCAGTTTCTGGGAACGCGTTGCACAGACCTTTCTGCAAGGCCTCCCTGAGATGTCTCATCCTCTGCTCCCTCTGCGACGGCAAGATAAGGTCCGCAACCTTACCCTTGTACCGTGGATCAAGGAGAGTGGCCAGCCAGTAATGGTCACTCTCCTTGATCCGAAGAACACGAGGATCCTTCCGCAGGCTTTGCAGGATCAGGGAGGCCATGCAGCGTAGGTTAGCTGAGGCATTCGGTCCGGAGTCTTCTGAGTCACTGAGGATGACATGATCGCCAGCCACCTCCTCCCAGCCACGTACAAGTCCACTGGTTTGTTGGGACTGTACATCATCCCTAAAAGACTGCTGCTGCTGATGCTGAGTGCCAGGCTCCACCTCCATGCTCACACAATCCTCCTCCTCCTCCTCCTCCTCTTCCTGTGTGATGGGTGGGACAGAAGGAACATTGTCTGGATAAAGGGGGCCTTGAGAGACAAGGAAGTCCTCCTCTTCCTGCCTCTGTTCTGCCTCAAGTGCCCTGTCCATTATCCCACGCAGCGTATGCTCCAACAGGTGGACAAGAGGTACAGTGTCACTGATGCATGCACTGTCACTGCTCACCATCCTCGTGGCCTCCTCAAATGGTGAGAGGACAGTGCATGCATCCCTGATCATGCTCCACTGGCGTGGGGAAAAAAAGCCAAGCTCCCCTGACCCTGTCCTGGTGCCGTAGTCGCAAAGGTACTCATTGATGGCCCTCTGCTGCGTGTGCAGTCGCTGCAGCATGGCCAACGTTGAGTTCCACCTGGTGGGCATGTCACATATTAGGCGGTTCTTGGGCAGGTTCAGCTCCTTTTGCAGCTCAGTCAGCCGAGCACTGGCATTATAAGATCGGCGGAAATGCACACAGACTTTCCTGGCCTGCCTCAGGACATCCTGTAAGCCTGGGAACCTGCCCAAGAACCGCTGCACCACCAGGTTGAGGACGTGAGCCATACAGGGCACATGGGTGAGCTGCCCCTGTCGCAGGGCGGAGAGGAGGTTGGTGCCATTATCAGAAACGACCATTCCTGGCTTAAGCTGGCGTGGCGTCAACCACCTCTCGGCCTGCCCCTGCAGAGCTGCCAGAACCTCTGGCCCAGTGTGGCTCCTGTCCCCCAAACACACCAGCGCAAGCACGGCATGGCATCTTTTTGCCTGCGTACTCGCGTAGCCCCTTGTACGCCTACGGAGCACCGCTGGTTCCGAGGACAGAGCACTCGAAGAGGACATGGAGGAAGAAGAAGAGGAGGGGGTGGAGGAGAGAGGTGTGTCACAACCAGTAGTAGCATTTTGGAGGCGTGGTGGCGGAACAACCTCCAACACTACTGCACCTTGTCCTGCATCCCTCCCAGCTACCAATAGAGTGACCCAATGGGCCGTGAAAGAAAGATAACGTCCCTGTCTATGCCTGCTGGACCATGAGTCAGCGGTAATATGCACCTTACCGCTGACCGCCCTGTCCAGCGAGGCATGGACATTGCCTTCCACATGCCAGTAGAGAGACGGAATCGCCTTCCGTGAGAAAAAGTGGCGTTTGGGAACCTGCCACTGAGGAACCGCACATTGAACAAACTCACGGAAGGGGGCCGAGTCTATCAACTGAAAAGGCAGCAGTTGAAGTGCTAGCAATTTAGCCAAGCTAGCATTCAACCGCTGGGCATGTGGATGGCTGGGAGTATACTTCTTTCGACGGTCCAGCAGCTGGGGCAGGGAAATTTGCCTGCTACAATCGGACGTCGGTGTACTGCAAGTACTTGGTTGTGACACACCTAATTCTACACCTTCAGTCCTCTCAGAGCAGCTTTCAGAGAGGACTGAAGATATAGTGGGGATGGAGATCCCAGCTGATGAGGAGCAAGGAGAGGTCCGCTTTGTTCTTTGGTGTGGGTCTTTTATGTGTGCTTGCCAACGAGCTGCATGGCAGGTCGACATATGTCTGCTCATGCTTGTGGTGCCCAAGCGGCTGATGTTTTGGCCACGCGAGATACGCTTGAGACAAATATTGCAAATAGCAGTGGTGCGATCTGATGCACTCGTCTCAAAAAAGGCCCACACCAAAGAACTTTTGTGATAACGTGCAGAGGCAGCGCCCTGCACAGGCGGAGCTCTGCGGTGTGGTACAGTTGCTGTGCTGGCCTCTAGCTGGCCTCCAGGGGGCATCCTGCCTCGTTGGACATGTGACGCTGCATCCTCCTCCTCCTCCTCCTCTCTCCCTTCAGGCACCCACGTGGAGTCAGTGACCTCATCATCCCCTCCCTCTTCACCACTAGAGCAAACCTGGCAGTAAGCTGCAGCTGGTGGAACACTACTGCCAGATTGCTGTCCTTCAGCATCCCCTCTCTCTGCGCGCACACTACTGACTTCCTCAAGCTGGGTATCATCATCCGAGCCTTCGAATCGTTGGGCATCCTCCTGGAGCATGTACCCAACACTGTGCTCAAACAGTTCGGGGGACTCCTCAGGAGGACATGGTGGGTCTAGGGAAGGGGTGGCTGATGATGCCATTGAGTACGCGTTGGCAGCTGCTCTGCCAGTACCCTGAGCCTGGGTGAGAGAGGATGAGGAGGATGAGGAGGGCTTGGTCATCCATTCTACCAAGCCTTCGGCATGATGCGGCTCCACATGTCCAGCTGCCGAAAACAAAGACAAGCGTGTCCCATGGCCACGTGCTGATGACGATGCACGACCACGTCCACGGCCAGCACTGTTGTCTCTAGAAACAGAGCCTGCCTGCCCTGTGTTCTTGCCTCGGCACGCTCTGCCTCTCCTTGGCGGTCTTCCAGCCATTGTAGTCGGTAGTGTATATAGTATAAAAAATAGAACTCCTATGTGTGCTCACAACACACTGTAGGTCCTATGGGTGCTGACACTAACACACTATAGGTACTATGTGTGCTGCTGACAAGAAAATATAGGAGCTCTGTTTGCTGCCACTAACACACTAGAAGTCCTATGGGTGCTGCTGAGAAGAAAATATAGGAGCTCTGTTTGCTGCCACTAACACACTAGAAGTCCTATGGGTGCTGCTGAGAAGAAAATATAGGAGCTCTGTGTGATGCCACTAACACACTAGAAGTCCTATGGGTGCTGCTGAGATGAAAATATAGGAACTCTGTGTGATGCCACTAACACATTAGAAGTCCTATGGGTGCTGCTGAGAAGAAAATATAGGAGCTCTGTTTGCTGCCACTAACACACTAGAAGTCCTATGGGTGCTGCTGAGAAGAAAATATAGGAGCTCTGTTTGCTGCCACTAACACACTAGAAGTCCTATGGGTGCTGCTGAGAAGAAAATATAGGAGCTCTGTTTGCTGCCACTAACACACTAGAAGTCCTATGGGTGCTGCTGAGAAGAAAATATAGGAGCTCTGTGTGATGCCACTAACACCCTAGAAGTCCTATGGGTGCTGCTGAGAAGAAAATATAGGAGCTCTGTTTGCTGCCACTAACACACTAGAAGTCCTATGGGTGCTGCTGAGAAGAAAATATAGGAGCTCTGTTTGCTGCCACTAACACACTAGAAGTCCTATGGGTGCTGCTGAGAAGAAAATATAGGAGCTCTGTGTGATGCCACTAACACACTAGAAGTCCTATGGGTGCTGCTGAGAAGAAAATATAGGAGCTCTGTTTGCTGCCACTAACACACTAGAAGTCCTATGGGTGCTGCTGAGAAGAAAATATAGGAGCTCTGTGTGATGCCACTAACACACTAGAAGTCCTATGGGTGCTGCTGAGAAGAAAATATAGGAGCTCTGTTTGCTGCCACTAACACACTAGAAGTCCTATGGGTGCTGCTGAGAAGAAAATATAGGAGCTCTGTTTGCTGCCACTAACACACTAGAAGTCCTATGGGTGCTGCTGAGAAGAAAATATAGGAGCTCTGTGTGATGCCACTAACACACTAGAAGTCCTATGGGTGCTGCTGAGAAGAAAATATAGGAGCTCTGTTTGCTGCCACTAACACACTAGAAGTCCTATGGGTGCTGATGAGAAGAAAATATAGGAGCTCTGTTTGCTGCCACTAACACACTAGAAGTCCTATGGGTGCTGTTGGGGTGCAATGCTGTGCTAACAGCACTGCGGTTGGTACTACTGCAATACTGTACTAACAGTAAGCACGCACCAGACTAATCCCCAGCAGCAGCTAATAACACACTAACTGTGCAATCAGCAGCAATGAACGATCAATGACTTAGGTAGCAATGGTTTAGCAAATAAATAGCCAATGGTTTAGCAAAGAAGAGCAAATCTTTCAGTATCAAGCAAAGACAGAATCAGCAGACTAATCTCTCCTAAAGCCGGAACTCATGTGACCGGGGCCGATGGCGTGGCGGCCTTTTAAATGGTGGGGCGTGTACTAAAGCCCCTGAGCTGTAATTGGCTACAGGCGTCCTGCCTGTAGCCAATTATTGCTCTCCGAGTTTCGGGCGCTGTGATTGGCCAAGCATGCGGGGTCACAGTGCATGCTTGGCCAATCATCAGCCAGCAATGCACTGCGCCGGCCGCGCCGGCCGCAATGCATTGCGGGGCCGCTCGCATCACACGAATGTGATGCGAACGGCCCAAATAGTTCTGGGCTCGACGAGCGAGCGAGCGCCCGATGCTCGATTCGAACATGGGTTCGAATCGAGCACCGGGCCCATCCCTAATTCCAAGGTATTCAGAAAGAGGCATTGTGAGTTTTTTGAAGTTGTCATTTTTCCCACAATTCTTTGCAAAATCAAGATTTTTTTTTTCTCTTTTTTTTTTTCACAAAATTGTCATATTAGCAGGTTATTTCTCACACACAGCATATGCATTCCACAAATTACACCCCAAAACACATTCTGCTATTACTCCCGAGTATGGCGATACCACATGTGTGAGACTTTTACACAGCGTGGCCACATATAGAGGCCCAACATGCAGGGAGCACCTTCAGGCGTTCTGGAGCACCCAGGCCAATTCTGACATTTCTCTCCTACATGTAAAAATCATCATTTGTTTGCTAGAAAATTACATAGAACCCCAAAACATTATATATGTTTTTTTAGCAAAGACCTTAGAGAATATAATGGTGGTTGTTGCAACTTTTTATCTCGCACGATATTTGCGCAGCAATTTTTTAACGCGTTTTTTACGGGAAAAAAATGTTTTGTGCTTAAAAAAAAAAAAAAACTGTAAAGTTAGCCCAATGTTTTTGCATAATGTGAAAGATGAAGTTACGCCGAGTAAATAGATACCTAACATGTCGCCCTTAAAAATTGCACACACTCGTGGAATGGCGCCAAACTTCGCTACTTAAAAAATCCCCATAGGCGACGCTTTAAATATTTTTACTGGTTACATGTTTTGAGTTACAGAGGAGGTCTAGGGCCAAAATGATTGCTCTCGCTCTAACGTTCGCAGAGATACCTCACATGCGTGGTTTGAAAACCGTTTTCATATGTGGGCGGGACTTATGTATGCGTTCGCTTCTGTATGCGAGCTCACGGGGACAGGGGCGCTTTAAAAAAAAATATATATATATTCTTCATTTTACTTTATTTATTTTAGTTTGACATGTTTTTCCGCCCCAAACATTTTTTTGATCACTTTTATACCTATTACAAGGAACGTAAACATCCCTTGTAATAGGAATATGGCATGACAGGTCCTCTTTACAGTGAGATATGGGGGGGGGTGTCAATAAGACCCCACATCTCACCTCTAGGCTGGGAAGCCTGAAAAAAATACAGAAAAAAAACAACAATCCTGGCTTTGATCGTAGCGGTGAGTCGGTAGAAGCACCGGAGGGCGGCGGGGGGGGGGACATCCCCTCTCGCCTCCCGTAAGAATGATCAAGCGGCGGAACAGCCGCTATGATTGTTCTTATGGTGTAGGGAATCGCCGGCTGAAAAAGCTAATATCTGAATGATGCCTGTAGCTGCTCCCATCATTCAGATATCCCCGCACAAAATCAAGGACGTCATATGACGGCCGGAGGGCGGGAAGTGGTTATTGCAGAGTATTGCCGGGCATTGCGGAGTATTGCCGGGCATTGCGGAGTATTGCCGGGCATTGCGGAGTATTGCAGGGCATTGCGGAGTATTGCGGACTATGGCAGGGTATTGTGGTGTATGGCAGGGTATTGCACGGGGTATTGTGGAGGGTATTGCAGAGTATTGTGGAGGGTATTGCAGAGTATTGTGGAGGGTATTGCAGAGTATTGTGGAGGGTATTGCAGAGTATTGTGCAGGGTATTGCAGAGTATTGTGCAGGGTATTGCAGAGTATTTTGCAGAGTATTGCGCAGGGTATTGCAGAGTATTGCGCAGGGTATTGCAGAGTATTGCGCAGGGTATTGCAGAGTATTGCGCAGGTTATTGCAGAGTATTGCGCAGGGTATTGCAGAGTATTGCGCCAGAGTATTGCAGAGTATTGCACCAGGGTATTGCAGAGTATTTTGCAGGGTATTGCGCAGGGTATTGCAGAGTATTTTGCAGGGTATTGCGCAGGGTATTGCAGAGTATTGCGCAGGGTATTGCAGAGTATTTTGCAGGGTATTGCGCAGGGTATTGCAGAGTATTTTGCAGGGTATTGCGCAGGGTATTGCAGAGTATTGCGCAGGGTATTGCAGAGTATTTTGCAGGGTATTGCAGAGTATTTTGCAGGGTATTGCAGAGTATTGCGCAGGGTATTGCAGAGTATTGCACCAGGGTATTGCAGAGTATTGCACCAGGGTATTGCAGAGTATTGCACCAGGGTATTGGCAGGGTATTTTGCAGAGTATTGGCAGGGTATTTTGCAGAGTATTGGCAGGGTATTGCACAGGGATGGCTGAGCAGGGATGGATGGATGGCTGGATCTGTGACTGCAATTGTCACAGATCCAGCCCACAGTGCTGCTGCTGCCATCCGCTCCCTCCCCTCTCCTCTCACACTGTACCGATCGGTACAGAGAGGGGAGGGAGGAACCGGCGTCATCAAATGACGCCGGTCTGTTTACAAGTGATTGCTCCGTCATTTGACGGAGCGATCACGTGCTAAACGGCCGCTATCAGCGGCGATTTACCGCGATTCGTGATCCGCCGGGTCCTCTGGACCCGGCGGTCACGGAGTTTCCCGTGTGCGCGCCCCAGGGGGCGCGCGGGAGCGTGATTCTGGGAGGACGTTATATAACGTCCTCCCAGAGTTAAGCAACCACCTTGTCGACGTTATTTGTCGGCAGGTGGTTGTTAAGTGGTTAAGAAAAAAATAAAGGTCTTTTTAAGTGCACTATGTTCAGGGCGGGCGCCGGGCACAGTGCCCTATTGTAGCGTCATCGAAGCGTCATGCCACTGCAAGCAGGCAAGACGCTTCATTTGCAGGTTTTTTTAAGCTCTGTGGCGCGCTTGAGAGCGCCTCTCCACGCTCATTGGGTCCTTCTGCTCCGTCATGTCTGCACCGCAGTAGGAAATGGGCGGTGCTTTCCCTGGGTGGCCGTGTCACTTTCAGTTTCGGCTCCAGGAGTGAGACAAGATTGCGGGGAGCGGATACAGCTGCGGCGGGTGGGTGAAGAGCTGAGCCTGAGTGCAGGGGAACCAGAGCAGCAGGTGAGTGACTGACTGAGTGCTGGGATCGGAGGTGAGCTCTCTCACTGTTTCTCCCCTCCCGGCAACAAGCTTCCCATCCCCCAGTCCTCACACACTCCTCTGCTTGTTACAGAGTCAGTGACTGCTCCACCCGGAGTGTACTGTGCGTGTCCTGCAGTGAGCCTGGCTCCCCTCCCCCACCTCTGTTCACTTTTCTCAGCTGCTGCAGAACTTCATGGAGGGGGAGGGTGTGGCTGCTGAGTGTTGTGGTGCAGGGAAGTGACTGGCAGCTGCCCCCCCCTTCCTGCATCCTAAAACGGCCCCCCTTCCCTGCCTCTCCACCCTAAACAATAACCCCCCCTTCCTGCCTCTCCACCCTAAACAATAACCCCCCTTCCTGCCTCTCCACCCTAAACAATAACCCCCCTCCCTGCCTCTCCACCCCAAACAATAACCCCCCCTCCCTACCTCTCCACCCTAAACAATAACCCCCCCTCCCTACGTCTCCACCCTAAACAATGACCCCCCTTCCTGCCTCTCCACCCTAAACAATAACCCCCTCCCTGCCTCTCCACCCTAAACAATAACCCCCTCTTCCTGCCTCTCCACACTAAACAATAACCCCCCTCCCTGCCTATCCACCCTAAACAATGACCCCCCCTCCCTACCTCTCCACCCTAAACAATGCCCCCCCTTCCTGCCTCTCCACCCTAAACAAAAACCCCCCTCCCTGCCTCTCCACCCTAAACAATAACCCCCCCTTCCTGCCTCTCCACCCTAAACAATAACCCCCCTCCCTGCCTCTCCACCCTAAACAATAACCCCCCCTCCCTGCCTCTCCACCCTAAACAATAACCCCCCCTCCCTGCCTCTCCACCCTAAACAATAACCCCCCTCCCTGCCTCTCCACCCTAAACAATGACCCCCCTCCCTACCTCTCCACCCTAAACAATGACCCCCCTTCCTGCCTCTCCACCCTAAACAATAACCCCCCTCCCTGCCTCTCCACCCTAAACAATAACCCCCCTTCCTGCCTCTCCACCCTAAACAAAAACCCCCCTCCCTGCCTCTCCACCCTAAACAATAACCACCCCTTCCTGCCTCTCCACCCTAAACAATAACCCCCCTCCCTGTCTCTCCACCCTAAACAATAACCCCCCTTCCTGCCTCTCCACCCTAAACAATAACCCCATTGTATAGTGTTCTCTGTGTATAGTGCGCGCTCTGTGTATAGTGTGTGTGTGCTCTGTGTATAATATACAATGTATGCTCTGTGTATAATATACAATGAGTTCTTTGTGTATAGTGTGTCCGGGTATTGGGAGCCGTGACAGCCGAGGATGGGCAGGTATGAACCTGGAAGGGTTTGCGCCCCCCAAATTTTTTTAGCACCAGCCGCCACTGGTTCTGAGCAACCACATGCAATCAGCCTGTCAAAATCAATGACATGCTGGGATAGCAGTGGTTGTACAGGTCTTAACATACATGTCAATGTTTACATCCCTACAGGGACAGACACACAGCTCTGGATGCAAATAATCTGCATCCAGAGTCAAGAAAGATATTTTTGCGGTGTATTTGTTGAGTCTGCCTAAAATCAGTAGGATACGTCTCTGCAGTGTTTCTTCATGAAAGTACGGTTGATTTTCCAAATACAAATAATGAAGCTGTGTTTCTCACAGTTACCCCCCCCCCCTCACCACCATACCATTATGTAAAAATAGTATGTATTATTTATTTTTGCAAGTATATATGGTATTGTATGTACAGTAAGTATAGCTGTATGGCAGTAAGTTTAGCAGCAGGTTAATTTCTGCAGTACACTTTGGTGACAACCAACATCTCCCCAGTGAGAGAAGTATTAACTCGAAGACCATAATAATTGCTCTGGAACCAAGCTGTAAGATAATAAAGGGTTAGATCACTTCAACAGCATAAGTAGTTTCACACTAAGAATTCACAGTATGCTGTTTCTAACGATGCAAATAACGCACTCGTCATGGAATATGAACTTCAGGCAATATAAACAAAAACTAGTTAAAGTAGTTATGAGTTTATTAAAAAAAGATATTACATTTTTTTATTTATTTTTATTATTTTTTTTGTAATTCTTATTCAATATTTTTTATTGAGTTTTACAAGAAAAAACAAAACAGAATATAATATGCAACATATAATAAGATACATATATAATAAGTAAAGACATATCTATATGTACATAACTCTATCAAAACTAACAGGAGAGTAAAAAGAGAACTTCATAAATACCACATAGATGGATAATAAATGTGAGGACCCAATTATGGGTCGAAAATTTTTGAGGGTAAAATTCCGTAAAGCATGCCTCCTGACCACTCATCCACCCCAAATGGGCTCAATCTGTGGACAAGTGGGGGCACGAACAGTAAATGTTGGAGTTATTAAAGTGATTAAGGAGTAAATTATAAGTTATATAAAAAAGGATATACCACTCTCCTTACAAATTATAGTCTGTATAATGGAGTTTTTAGGTCAATCATACCACTGTGTTTGAACTGTAAAAACAGTAAATTGAAGGTGAAGAGAAAAAAAATTTAATAAAAATATTGATCAATCAATCAAACGAAATATAATTTTTCAGTGGTAGGATATGTGGCATAAAAAAGAGACAAAGGAGTATCCCAATTTTATAAATATCATACAGGGAGAGAAAAAAGGAAAAAAAAAAAAAACGAGATTAAATATCTGAATATAGCATACCAACCTAATGGAAGAGAAAACTTAAAAGCAAACAATAAATGGCAGAGAAAGGGGAAAGGAAAGGGTAGGGGAAAAAGTATCCCGAGGCGGTGGCCTGGCTCACGATTAAGAAAGACAAATAATTAGCAAATAGTCTATGCAACCTAGTGTGGTAATAACAAAGACTGGTCAAAATCAGTTGAGAGGAAGTGTTTAACCCATGGTTGCCAAATCTTATGGAATTTCTTTATTTTATTATCTTCTATAGCTGTCATCTTAGCATATATAGGTGCTCTGTTCATTCTGTGTGTAGCGGCCTCACCTCTCTCTCTTTCTTTATCGGTTATATGGCTGTTGTCTAGGGGTACCTGGGAGAGAGAGAGAAAACACACCACGGCCCATGTCCTCCGTAACTGGTAGGTGAAGGCCAGAGATTGGGCTTTTGTGTAAGTGTCCTAGGGTCAAGTCCAGTCCTTCGTCCCTGACTCCTTTGCTTGAGTAACCCAAGTTCCACACAGTGAATAGGTACAACTCAGTTTTATTCTTCTTGCCAAGCAATAAAACAATCTTTCTCCTTTGGAAAATGAGGGGACAGATTGAGGCACAATCCTTTCCCTTTTTGCTGCTGCCCACTGTGCTGTCACCAGTGGTGAATAGTCACTGCCACTGACTAGGTAATATAGAACGTGAATTTACCTTCGCTCACTTTGCCCCTGTCAGAGGAAGAAATCCGTGAGAAGCAGAAAAAAAGGGAGCCGCTCAGGTGTGGGAATCCTCCAATCACCTCCTCCCAGCAGCCAAGGGTGCAGACAATGCTACTAACAGCAAACAGGAACAAAAAAGTCTTCTGGACTGCAGCACTCCAAAGATAAAAGCCTTTATTAAAATAGGAAATCCAAAATGCACACTGTACAACGGTACACAGGTCAAAAAAATCTGGCTAACATGTTTCACACTGTGCTAGTGCTTATTCATAGCTTTGAAGACTTTTTTGTTCCTGTTTGCAGAGGAAGAAATCCGTCCAAGGGAGAAATGGAGGCCTCTCCGTCACCAGCGATGCTGCGCCGGGCTCTTCAGAGAAGTTACTGCGCACCAGTCCTCATGAACTCAGACATGGGCACCCAAGGAGTTAGGGCCCTCTCGGGTTCCTCCACCCTCGCGGAACTCAGTCGAAGGTACTGAGCCCCAGGCATCCGCCATAGTACCTCACCCCAGGCTAAAGGTGCCTGAGATGGACTTCATCCCTGCTCCAGCTAGGCCAAGGGCGCCTAGGCCTGAAACACCGGAACGCCAGCACCCAAGCTAAAGGTGCCTGGGTGCGGCCGCGTCCTCCGACTCTCCCCAAAACAGGGCGTCCGCCCCTTTTATGACCTCTCCCTTTGCGTCCCAGCGGGTTCCCCGCCCCGCTGTACCAGCTCCAGGGGAGGACAAAAAGGCACGGTTCGCGGTGTGAGTTCAACTCCGGCCCCAGGCAACAGCACCACCCAGGGGCCCCAAGGAACCTCACACCACCTGAGTACTCACATAATTCAAATACCCGCTACATGTGCTTAGCCTCCGCTAAGATTAGAGTTCGGGATTTCCATGCCTTGGCGATAGTTTGTTTAGCTGCAGTAGTAAGTTGAATAAGCAGTTGAAATTGCGTGTGGGTAAGTGTATTGGGTTTTAAGAAGTGCTATAGCGGGATCTGGGAGGATTGAGGTTTCAAGGGCTGTAGATGCCATTATAAATATGTTCTTCCAGAATTCCTGGGTCACTGAACATTGCCACCAAATGTGAAAATGTGTACCTGGTGTCACAACCTCTGAAACAATTAATTGGGTATGTGGGAATAAATTTGGCTATTCTAGCAGGTACTAGATACCAATGTGCTAAGACTTTGTAATTTGTTTCCACAGCAAAACAATTAGGGGCGGAAGATTTAGTGGCTAACCAGCTATTAGACCAATCTTTGATATCAAACACCCGGTTCATGTCTTTCGCCCATTTAGTAGCGTACGAGGGTAATATCTCATCTGTGATCTCATTGAGTTGTTGGTATATAGTGGAGATTAATCCTCTGATATGTGGGTCACTTATACAAATCCGCTCTAATTGAGTCATTTGGTTGAGAGATGAGCCTGTACTAAGTAATGGTTCGTAGAAATTTTTAATTTGCAAATAACGAAATATTTCATTTTTAGGAAGGCCAAAGGTTTCACATAGTATAGGGAAGGTATGAATAGAAGTAGCAGAGGTTATTTTGTATAAGCGAGTCAGGTTACTGGAGGACCAAGCAGAGAATGATCTTGGGAATTTCCAAGCGGGATAAAAAGCCGGATTACTCAAGAATGAAAGTAGGGGATTATGTGGGGATTGAAGGTTATGTGAACTCTTAAATTTGTCCCAAATAGCTAAGGTTTGTTTTGTTATAGGATTGGTGAGACGTAATCTATCGGCAGGGCAAAGCCATAGTATGTTGGCCACTGAGATTGGATCGGTATCCACAGATTAGATAGCTACCCATAAGGTTGTTTCAACTGTAGCATGGTATTTGGGGAGAAGTGCGATTTGTGCAGCATAAAAGTTAGAGGAGAAGTTGGGTAATCCCAAACCACCTCTCAATTTATGAAGATAAAGCGTAGATTTAGGTATGCAAGGTTTAGTGGTAACCCAAATAAAGGACATAACTCTCCGTTGAGTGAGTCTTAGAAAATAGGATGGTAACGAAATAGGAAGGACTCTAAATAAATATAGAAATTTGGGCAGTATAGACATCTTTATTGCATTGATCCTTCCCAGCCACGATAGTGTAAGAGAAGTCCATTGTTTCATAAAACCAGAAGTTTGTTAAAAGGAGTTGAACCTGCCCAAGAACCGCCTTATATGTGACAAGCCCACCAGGTGGAACTCAACGTTGGCCATGCTGCAGCGGCTGCACACGCAGCAGAGGGCCATCAATGAGTACCTGTGCGACTACGGCACCAGGACAGGGTCAGGGGAGCTCTGTTTTTTTTCACCACGCCAGTGGGGCATGATCAGGGATGCATGCACTGTCCTGGCACCATTTGAGGAGGCCACGAGGATGGTGAGCAGTGACAGTGCATGCATCAGTGACACTGTACCTCTTGTCCACCTGTTGGAACATACGCTGCGTGGAATAATGGACAGGAAACTTGAGGCAGAACAGAGGCAGGAAGAGGAGGACTTCCTTGCCTCTCAAGGCCCCCTTTACCCAGACAGTGTTCCTTCTGTCCCACCCATCGCACAGGAAGAGGAGGAGGAGGAGGAGGATTGTGTCAGCATGGAGGTGGAGCCTGGCACTCAGCATCATCAGCAGCAGTCTTTTAGGGATGATTTACAGTCCCAAGAAACCCGTGGACTTGTACGTGGCTGGGAGGAGGTGGCTGCGGATCATGTCATCCTTAGTGACCCAGAGGACTCCGGACCGAATGCCTCAGCTAACCTACGCTGCATGGCCTCCCTGATCCTGCAAAGTCTGCGGAAGGATCCTCGTATTCTTCGGATCAAGGAGAGGGACCATTACTGGCTGGCCACTCTCCTTGATCCACGGTACAAGGGTAAGGTTGCGGACCTTATCTTACCATCGCAGAGGGAGCAGAGGATGAGACAACTGTGCGAGGCCTTGCAGAAAGGTCTGTGCAACGCGTTCCCAGAGACTGGGAGGTTACAAACTCCTGGTCCTGGACAACGAGTTGCTGAGGCTTCAGTCAGTCAAAGAAGGAGCGGTGGGGAAGGTGGCCGTCTGACCGATGCGTTCAGACAATTCTTTAGTCCGCAGCCCCAAGGTATGATCGTTTCCAGCAACCATCGCCAGCGTCTGATATACATGGTGCAGGAATACCTAGGGGCAAGGTCAGACTTGGACACCTTCCCCACCGAAAATCCTCTGGCTTACTGGGTCTTGAGGATGGATCACTGGCCAGAGCTTGCACAGTATGCAATTGAGCTACTGGCCTGTCCTGCATCCAGCGTTCTTTCAGAACGCACATTCAGTGCTGCTGGAGGATTTGTCACGGATCACAGGGTGCACCAGTCCACCGACTCGGTTGATCGACTGACCTTCATAAAGATGAACCAGTCTTGGATCACCACCAGCTACCAAACACCTGAAGCTGATATAACAGACTAATTTATTTTCAAATGTCACATCCCTTCAAGACTGATGCTGATCCTGAGTGACTGTCCTGTTATGTTGACTGACTATCCTCCTCCTCCTCAATGATCCGATTGATGATGATAGCTTGGAAGAACATTTTTGTTTCTGGGTGCCGCCACCAGTGGCTAAGGCCCAATTTTTCAGCCCCTGTTTAACAGGGGCATGTAATTACAATTTTTTATGCAATGCTTTGCAGCAGGGCTCATTCCTGCACTCCAACTAGAGTATCTGGGAGAGGTTGCAGTGTCGTGGCACCAGCACCAGTGGCTAAGGCCCAATTTTTCAGCCCCTGTTTAACAGGGGCATGTAATTACAATTTTTTATGCAATGCTTTGCAGCAGGGCTCATTCCTGCACTCCAACTAGAGTATCTGGGAGAGGTTGCAGTGTCGTGGCACCAGCACCAGTGCCTAAGGCCCAATTTTTCAGCCCCTGTTTAACAGGGGCGTGTAATTACAATTTTTGATGCAATACTTTGCAACAGGGCTCATTGCTGTGCTCCAAGTACAGTATCTGTGAGGGGTTGCAGTGTTGTGGCACCAGTGCCTAAGGCCCAATTTTTCTGCCACTGTTTAACAGGGGCATGTAATTACAATTCTTGATCTAATAATTCACAGCAGGGCCCATTCCTGCACCCACCAAGAGTAACTGTGAGGCCTTACAGTGTTGTGTCAACACCACCACCACCACCACCAAAGGCCCAATTTTTCAGCCCCTGTTCAACAGGGGCATGCAATTACAATTCTTGATCTAATAATTCACAGCAGGGCCAATTCATGCGCCCACCAAGAGTAACTGTGAGGGCTTACAGTGTTGTGGCAACACCAACACTTAAGGGGCAAATTTCTGCAGAGTATATACGGCAGGCCCCTACTTTCAAACATCCAACTTACAAACGACTCCTCCTTGCAAACGGAAGGATACAACAGGAAGTGAGAGGAAATCTACCCCTAGGAAGACAAATTTTCTCCTGTAAGAGTTAATATGGGAAAAAAAGTGTCTCCTCTCCACTGATGCTTTATCACCAATTCTTGTTTCAATAAAAAACCCAAATTTTCAAAAAACATTTGTCATTAGGACGGAAAGTGAGGTGAACTGTTCTGAACAGGTGCACACTGCACTGACAGCAAAACAAATGTTACAGGGGTGATAACCCTTCCCTATGTTTTCCAAAAAGCTTAAAAATAGATTTTTTGGCTGGAGCTACACTTAAACAATGTACCTGTTCAAAATTACAAACAGATTCTACATAAGAACAAACCTACAGTCCCTGTCTTGTATGCACCGCCTGTATACGGCTGTTCAGAGTATATAGGGCCTTTTTTCTTTTGTGTGCGGGGTTCCCCTTAATATCCATACAAGACCCAAAGGGGCTGGTAATGGGCTGGGGTGGGGGGGGGGGGTGATGGGGTAGCTATGCCATTTATCTTAAAGATTTTCATCCATATTATTGGGACCAGACATTACATTAAAGCCGCAAGCAGTTTTAAATGGCTTTTTTTCCTTTAGAAATGTAATTTTGTGCATGGACAGTTCTAAACACGGGAAACACGTGGCACTTCACAGGCATACTTTAGACACACCCCAGGTACGATATTTAAAGGAATATTTTACTTTTTTTTTCACTTTATGCATCATTAAAACGACTGCTCCCGAAAAACGGCAGTTTTTAAAACTTCTTTTTGCATTGATACATGTCCCCTGGTGCAGAACCCGGGTTCCCAAACCCTTTTTAGGACAATAACATGCATAATAGTCGTTATAATTAGCACTTTAGATTTCGAACGTTCGCATCCATTGTATTTAATAGGGTTCTAACGTTCGTGCGAACTTTCGGTCCGTTCGCGAGTTCTGGTGCGAACCGAACCCGGGGGTGTTTGGCTCATCACTATATCAGTCCATTGAGTCAACGTTATTGGGTGTAGAGTGTTCATAACGTCCACGTTTATGAAGGTTTTGACGTGAAGAGGAGGCAGAGCTGGATCTTGCATCTTTATTTTGCTGTGAGGATCGAAATCCTGAATGTCTGTGAGACTGGTCATTAGGTATGGCTGCATCCGCCAAGCCTAGTTCAATTAGGGCTGACTGTAAGTCCTCTGAAGAGTGACAAACATATCTTGTTTCCAGGTGGGTGAATCGGAGACAAAAAGGAAATCCCCAGTGGTAGGTGATGTGATTGTTCTGAAGTACCTGCAGTTGGGGTTTGAGCACTCGCCTCTTTGCCATGTCGTGGAAAGATTGGTTGTTTGCAGAGCACACAGCCATCTTTGCCTTGTGCTAATCATGCACACTTCAGATTCATCTTTTTGCAATAATGCTATCTATAGGCTAAGTTCCACTCACCGTTCATCCCATCATTCATTCAAGGAAAGCAGCATCATCACAGGTCTTATCATCAAGTCATCCCAAAGCAGACTGTCCCTGGGATAGCCAGCTCTCTTTATTTATAGTCAACATGGGCAACAAAAGAAGGTGTTGGCTTCACAAAACAGCCATTCAGACATTTTGTATATTTTCAAAAGAACCAATCACAGACATGTTTAAATTCAAATAAAATGCTAGCAGTGATGTGTGCAAACGGCTGTGTACAGGGGTCATGCTTTCTGTGAGACAAAGGAACAGTAGAAAGCATGGCTTAGTACAAAGCCGTGTGCAAACCAAACTCACTGCTACCAATGACGGGAACTATACGACAATTATGCCTCAATGGACCACAACTGTCGTATAGCTATGCTACTGTTCTTGTGGACACAGATCTGTGCGCTCTGAGTCATTTAACGCCCCCGTCAGGAGGTGGCCAGTCCCCCGACGAGGCGCAAAACAACATCTCTAAATGGAGCAAACATCGCTGTTTCCATAGGAAGATTTTCCCACCACCGATCTTCCACCAACGTCTGTATGTGCAAATACGCTCAGATGAGCGCATTACAGCAAAACTGACATTGGGGGGACATCTGACAACATACATTAATAAAATATTCCACAACAGCCACTGTGAGAGGGGACAGATCAGTGAAAAGCTGATAAACATGGCCCTGGAAGCTGAGGGAATCTTTTCCTCTGGCAGCTGTTAACAGCTGTTCTTTGGTTTTATAGTAGTGCAGTTTAGCTATTATATCCCTAGGGGGACCGTTATTTTTGTGTGGTGCTAAAGCTCTATGAACTCTGTCCATTTCAAGCCTTTCAATAGGGATACCAGGTTTTAGTTCCTGAAAGAGCGCCGTGATAGTAGACTGTAAGTCTAGGACCGATTCAGGGATACCCCTGATCCGCAGATTCGATCGACGGTCCCTATTCTCTTGGTTCTCCAAACGTGACTGTAATGTGAAATTCTCCTCTTTAAGAGTCATGACTTCAGACATAAAATGCTGTGTATGAGTATCAATGTCATCAACTCTCAGTTCCAATTCTGCAGTTCTCTGACCCAGCTCCCTTATTTCTTTAGTTAGTTTGTCAGTTATGTGGTCAAAAGTCTGTTTGAGAGCTTTTTGCAGCATATATTCAAACTGTTTAAAAATGTCTGGCTGTATAGCTGGCTGTGTGTCACCAGTGTCATATTCCAATTCACCATTAGGTGGCTTAGTTCCCTTACTGAGAGGTAAAGGTTTCCTAGTGAGTGGAGTGCAGAGCTGTGAGGAGGAGGAAGCCGCCGCCATCTTGGCCGTCAGCTTGTGCGCCGTTTCCCTCAATGGATTAGCTTTATACTTGCTTTTTGAGCCCCTCAGGACCATTCTATATGTAGCGGGAGGTGTTAAAGTAAGTTTTAACCTGTTTTGTGGTGTTTTCAGGTCCGCTGTGACCTGTAGTCCTCCGGTGCTATCTCCCGTGGAGCGGAGCTCTAAAGCAGCATTACTGTCACCACTGGCAGCCGTGCATGCCCCCATTACATTTATTTTTAAACTACCCAACTTTTGACTTAATATAAGCCTCTTGTACTCCCCACTCAGACTGGAAGAGATGCTAGAACGGTGAGCCAGTCAGTCATTATGCAGTGAATATAAACATACAGTGCCTTGAAAAAGTATTCATACCCCTTGAAATGTTCCACATTTTGTCATGTTACAAATAAAAACGTAAATGTATATTATTGGGATTTTATGTGATAGACCAACACAAAGTGGCACATAATTGTGAAGTGGAATGTTAATGATAAATGGTTCTCCAAATTTTTTACAAATAAATATGTGAAAAGTGTGGCATGCATTTGTATTCAGCCCCCCCCCCCCCCCCTAAGTCAATACTTTGTAGAACCACCTTTTGCTGCAATTATAGCTTCAAGGCTTTTTGGGGATGTCTCTATCAGCTTTGCACATCTAGAGAGTGACATTTTTGCCCATTCGTCTTTGCAAAATACCTCAAGCTCTGTCAGATTGGATGGAGAGTGTCTGTGAACAGCAATTTTCAAGTCTTGCCACAGATTCTCAATTGGATTTAGGCCTGGATTTTGACTGGGTTGTTGTCCTGCTGGAAGGTGAAGCCCCAGTCTCAAGTCTTTTTCAGAGTCTAACAGGTTTTCTTCTAAGATTACCCTGTATTATGCTCCATCCATCTTCCCATCAACTCTGACCAGCTTTCCTGTCCCTGCTGAAAAAAAACATCCCCACAACATGATACTGCCACCATGGTGTGTTCAGGGTGATGTGAAGTGTTAGTTTTCTGCTACACATAGCATTTTGCTATTAGGCCAAAAAGTAAAATTTTGGTCTCATCTGGCCATAGCACCTTCTTCCACATTTTTGCTGTGTCCCTTACATGGCTTCTCACAAACTGAAAACTGGACTTCTTATGGCTTTCTTTCAACAATGGCTTTCTCTTCCATAAAGGCCAGATTTGTGGAGTGCACGACTAATAGTTGTCCTGTGGACAGATTCTCCCACCTGAGCTGTGGATATCTGCAGCTCCTCCAGAGTTACCATGGTCCTCTTGGCTGCTTCTCTGACTAATGCTCTGCTTGCCCGGTTTGTCAGTTTAGGTGGACGGCCATGCCTTGGTAGGTTTGCAGTTGTGCAATGCTCTTTCCATTTTCAGTAGATGGATTGAACAGTGCTCCATGAGATGTTCAAAGCTTGGGATATTTTTTTTATAACTAGGGTTGAGCGAACTCGAACTGTAAAGTTCGGGTCCGTACCGAACTTTAGCTTTTTCCCGAACCCGAACCCGGACTTTGCGCAAAAGTCCGGGTTCGGGTTCGGCAATCTAATGGCACAGTTAGAAATGCTTCAGGGGCCAGCCAACCACCTTTTGATTAGCTGGTGTGCCCTTAGAAGCCATCATAGCCATACCTACTAATGGCATGGCTGTGATTGGTCAGTGCAACATGTGACCCAGCTTCTATATAAGCTAGAGGCACACAGCACACACGTCACTCTGCTTCAGAATAGATAGGGAGAGGATCTTGTCTTCTGCTGCTGCTTTTAGGGAGAGATTGAAAAATACATGAGTTAGTCCTGATTCTGGAATCTGAGGGAAAAGATAGAGAGACAGTGTAGTGTAGGGCCAGGTTCCTGTTGGTGCTTTCAGGGAGAGAGATATATTATATAGGAATAGGAGTCCAGATTCAGAGATATAACTCAGCGATCTGCATAGGTTTAGCTGTTTGTGTTGCAGTGCAGTCTTTTTACACTGCCATGAGCCCAGTGTCAGAGAAAATCTACCTTTTATCTGCAAGCTCAGTGCACCAGCACTGCATATATTACGTTGAGAGATACACCGTTTCCATACTGTGGGTGTATTCTGCTCTTGGAAAAAGATCCATTTAGGGCAAAAAAAAGGCACTTTATTGTGCTCTTTTCCAAAAGACCCATTAAGGGCAAAAAAAATAAAAAATTTGCATATTCTTTTGCTCGTGCAAAAAAAGACCCGTTTAGGGCAAAAAAAAATAAAAAATTTGCACTTTAATGTACGCTTGCAAAAAGACCCATTTAGGGCCACAAAAAATATTTTGCAGTGTGTTATACATATGTGGAGGCATGTGAAATAAACCATTTCTATATATTTGTCTTCTACTGTGCTATACTAAAAAAACTAAATTTTTTTTGAATAGCATTTTCTGCAGTTCTGTAGCTGTGCGATTCAGCGGTTACGTACTGTGGGTGTGTTGTGGTCTTCCAAAAAACGCCATTTAGGGCCACAAAAAATATTTTGCAGTGTGTTATACATATGTGGAGGTGTGTGAAATAAACAATTTCTATATAGTTTTCTTCTACTGTGCTATACTAAAAAAACAACATTTTTTTTAATAGCATTTTCTGCAGTTCTGTAGCTGTGCGATTCAACGGTTACGTACTGTGGGTGTGTTGTGGTCTTCCAAAAAACGCCATTTAGGGCCACAAAAAATATTTTGCAGTGTGTTATACATATGTGGAGGTGTGTGAAATAAACAATTTATATATCGTTTTCTTCTACTGTGCTATACTAAAAAAAAAAACATTTTTTTTTTATATAATTTTCTGCAGTTCTGTAGCTGTGCGATTCAGCGGTTACGTACTGTGGGTGTGTTGTGGTCTTCCAAAAAACGCCATTTAGGGCCACAACAATATTTTGCATTGTGTTATACATATGTGGAGGTGTGTGAAATAAACAATTTCTATATAGTTTTCTTCTACTGTGCTATACTAAAAAAACAACATTTTTTTTTGAATAGCATTTTCTGCAGTTCTGTAGCTGTGCGATTCAGCGGTTACGTACTGTGGGTGTGTTGTGGTCTTCCAAAAACACCCATTTAGGGCCACAAAAAATATTTTGCAGTGTGTTATACATATGTGGAGGTGTGTGAAATAAACAATTTCTATATAGTTTTCTTCTACTGTGCTATACTAAAAAAAAACATTTTTTTTGAATAGCATTTTCTGCAGTTCTGTAGCTGTGCGATTCAGCGGTTACGTACTGTGGGTGTGTTCTGCTCTTCCAAAAACACCCATTTAGGGCAAGATCCTAAATTTGGAAAATATGAGGAGAAGGTCAAAGGGACGTGGTGGCCCCGGTCGTGGTGCTGCTGGTGGAGCTCCTGTTGCAGGGAGAGGACGTGGTGGATCTGTGCCAGATACACGCACAAGTGAAACACCTTCCTCAGGTGCGAGTAGGCGACCGAGCCTGCGGCGGTATTTTGTCGTGCCTAATGAGGCTGTACGAATGTTTAGGCCAGGACAAGTACAGGCGATAGTAGATTGGGTTGCTGACAGTGCCTCGGGTTCCTTCACATTGTCTCCCACCCACTCTTCTGATGAAAGATCAGAGTTGGCACCTGAAACCCATGTCCATCAGTCTTTCACCTCACCCCCTTGCAAATCAGCCAAGCAGTCTGAGCCCCAAATCATGCAGCAGTCTCTTCAGCTTTTCGATGACTCTGTTAGCAGGGTTTCCCAGGGCCATCCACCTAGCCCTGCCCCAGAAGTGGAAGAGATTGAGTGCACCGATGCCCAACCACTTATGTTTCATGATGAGTACATGGGAGGACCATCGCAGCACGTCTCGGATGATGACGAAACACAGGTGCCAACTGCTGCTGCTTTCGCAATTGTGCAGACAGACAAGGAGGGCAGGGGTGAAGACTGGGTGGAAGATGATGTGGAGGACGATGAGGTCCTCGACCCCACATGGAATCAACGTTATGCAGGTGACCAGTGTAGTTTGGAGGAAGAGGTGGTGGTCGCACAGAGCCACCAGCACAGCAGAAGAGGGAGCAGGGTGCAAAAGCGGAGCGTCCGTCCCCTAGACAGTATGTCTGCTACTGCCCAACGCAGCAAGGGACCGAGCACACCAAAGCCAGGTCCAAGGAGTTCCCTAGCGTGGCAGTTCTTCACACAATGTGCTGATGACAAGACACGAGTGGTTTGCACGCTGTGCAATCAGAGCCTGAAGCGAGGCATAAACGTTCTCAACCTGAGCACAACCTGCATGACCAGGCATCTAAGTGCAAAGCACGAGCTGCAGTGGAGTAGACACCTCAAAAACCAAGAAAGGTCTCTGGCTCCTCCTGCTTCCTCTTCTGCTGCAGTCTCGGCCTCTTCATCCACCTCTGTAGTGACAGTGGCACCTGCCACCCCGCAAACAGAGGATCTGCCAGCAACACTACCACCTGGGTCACCAACCATCTCCACAATGTCCCATGGAAGCGTTCAGCTCTCTATCTCCCAAACATTGGAGCGGAAGAGGAAGTACCCCCCTAGCCACCCGCGATCCCTGGCCCTGAATGCCAGCATTTCAAAACTCCTGGCCTTTGAAATGCTGTCATTCCGTCTGGTGGAGACGCAGAGTTTTAAAAGCCTGATGGCATTGGCTGTCCCACAGTACGTCGTGCCCAGCCGCCACTACTTTTACAGGCGAGCCATCCCTTCCCTGCACAACCAAGTGGGGGACAAAATCAGGTGTGCACTGCGCAACGCCATCTGTGGCAAGGTCCACCTAACTACGGATGCGTGGACCAGTAAGCACGGTCAGGGACGTTATATCTCCCTAACAGCACACTGGGTAAATGCAGTGGCGGCTGGGCCTGAGGCAGATAGCAGTTTGGCGCATGTCCTTCCACCACCGAGGATTGCAGGGCGCTTCAGTTTGCCTCCTGTTGCTAACTCCTCCTACTCCTCTTCCTCATCCTCTACCGCCTCCTCATCCGGTCAGCGTAACACCTTCGTCACCAACTTCAGCACAGCCAGGGGTAAACGACAGCAGGCAGTTGTAAAACTTTCCTGTTTGGGGGAAAAACCCCACACCGCGCAGGAGTTGTGGAGGGACATGGAACAACAGACCAATGAGTGGTTGCTGTCAGTGAGCCTCAAGCCCGGCCTGGTGGTGTGCGATAATGGGCGAAATCTCTCGTAGCAGCTCTGGGCCTAGCCGGTTTGATGCACATCCCTTGCCTGGCACATGTGCTGAACTTGGTGGTCCAGAGGTTCCTTAAAAATTACCCCAATATGCCAGAGCTGCTGCAGAAAGTGCGGGCTGTGTGTGCGCACTTTCGGCGTTCTCACCCTGCTGCTGCTCGCCTGTCAGCGCTGCAGCGTAACTTCGGCCTTCCCGCTCACCGCCTCATTTGTGACGTGCCCACAAGGTGGAACTCCACCTTGCACATGCTGGCCAGACTGTGCGAGCAGCAGCAGGCGATAGTGGAGTTTCAGCTGCAGCAATCACGCGTGAGTCGCTCTGCGGAACAGCACCACTTCACCACCAATAACTGGGCCTCCATGCGAGACCTGTGTGCCTTGTTGAGCTGTTTCGAGTACTCCACCAACATGTCCAGTGCCAATGACGCCGTTCTCAGCGTTACTATCCCAGTTCTATGCCTCCTTGAAAAAACGCTTCGGGCGATGATGGAAGAGGATGTGGCACAGGAGGATGAGGAGGAGGAGGAGGAAGCGGGATCATTTCAAAGGCTTTCAGGGCAGTCTTTCACAAGTGGCTACGAGGGTGGGTTCCTGCACCAACAAACGCCAGGTACACAATTGTCCGGCAGAAAGGGCACAGTTCTGGAGGATGACGAGGTGGAGGAGGAGATGGAGGAGGAGGAACCATTTTCACAGCAGGGTGGCACCCAGACCAGTTTGTGGCCATCACTGGTGCGTGGCTGGGGGGATACAGAGGACACAGACGATACACCTCCCACAGAGGACAGCTTTTCTTTGCCTCTGGGCAGCCTGGCACACATGAGCGATAACATGCTGCAGTGTTTCCGCAATGACCGCCGAGTTGCCCACATTTTAACTGGTGCTGATTACTGGGTGGCCACCCTGCTGGATCCCCGTTACAAGGACAATGTACCGTCCTTAATTCCCTCACTGGAGCGGGATCGTAAGATGCGCGAGTACAAGCGCACGCTGGTAGACGCGCTGCTGGTGGAATTCCCACCTGACAGCGGGCGTACGGTGGAAGCACAAGGCGAAGGCAGAGGAGGAGGAAGAGGTCGCTAACGCAGCCGGGGCACCGGCAGCACCTCAGAAGGCAGAGTTAGCATGGCTGAAATGTGGAAAAGCTTTGTCAGCACGCCACAACAACCAGCACCACCAGCTGAGATGGAACGTCTTAGCAGGAGGCAGCATTTCACCAACATGGTTGAGCAGTACGTGTCCACAGGCCTACACGTACTGGATGACGGGTCTGCCCCCTTTAACTTCTGGGTCTCCAAATTGGGCACATGGCCTGAGCTTGCCCTTTATGCCTTGGAGGTGCTGGCCTGCCCTGCAGCCAGTGTATTATCTGAACGTGTATTTAGCACGGCAGGGGGCGTTATCACAGACAAGCGCAGCTGCCTGTCCAGAGCCAATGTGGACAAGCTCACGTTCATTAAAATGAACCAGGCATGGATCCCACAGGACTTGTCCGTACCTTCTGCAGAATAGACATGTATACCGGTGTTGTGACAAAAACTGTCCGGCCATCGGATTGTGTCCGGCCCATACTGCGAAGGCGCAGCGCTTGCGCAGTACAGAGGACAAGGAGATTCACAAAATCTCCGAAGATGAACGGCGCCTGCGCCGTGAGTGCAGGTTCAAGCCCCACCATCCAAGTGGACATACGGTAGCACATAGTAACAGGGCCCCTCACAGGCTCGGTTCGATCGCCACGCTTCGGGCACGGCCTCACTTGGCTCGGCTTGAACCACGGGTGGTGTGGCCTTCACCTGAACTCACCACGCAGGCGCCGTTCGTCTTGGGAGATTTTCGAAATCCCCTTGTCCTACATACTGAGCAAGCGCAGTACAGGGTGGACACTATTTGACGGGGGACAGAATTTGACACATCACCGGCCTGTCAGGTCACCTATGGCCAGGTGACAGAGGAACACCGTAGGGGGACAGGAGTCCACCGCAAGGTAGTGAATCCTATGGCTGACTGCTGCGGATAGGAAACTGGGTGGTTATGGAAAGCGGGACCAGAGGAGCACAACCGGGATCCTATAGGAAGCTAGAGCCAAGATTCCCCAGGGCGCGGAGTCTAAGACCCAGCAGGTCTTCTCCAGAGCCTCTAGTGGTGAGGATGTTATGCTGCAGGCTGGGTCCAGGTCGCGGCTCCTAGAGTCTCCTAGCTCACGCCCCGTAGGATAAGGGGAAAAGAGGGGAAGCAGCAGCACAAGATATAAGAGTAACGAATAACAAGCTGAAGGTCAAGGGCCACAAGCAGACAGGGATAGTCGGGGACAAGCCAAATGTATAACAGAGAGACAGACGTAGCACACGGCAGGCAGGAACCCAAACACACAATGCCTAACAAACACGTTGATCAGCAAAGCAGGCTTGCAGTGCACAGGTTAATATAGTGTTCTGTGATAGGGCCTGGGGTGGAGTCTGGCTGGGAGGAGATTATAAAGGAAGCCAGGTGAAGGAGGTCTGGTCTCTAAGATGAACACATGAGGAGGAAAGGTAAGATGGCAGACAGACATTAATGCATATCCATGACACGGCCTTACCCAGCCATTGTTGTATTTTTGAACCAGTGTCGGCTACCTCGTCCTCCTCCACCGCTGCCACCTTAACCTCCTACTCCATATGGACCTCGTCCTCCTAGGTCAAGATTATAATTTTTATTAAATTTTTTTGTAGCGCACAGATCCTTTCCCCCTTACCTGCCTTTATGTTGTTGGCTCCTCGCAGGAGGGAGAAAGGCACACCGCACTACCAGCCCGTACCCTCCTATATAAGGAGGTTGAGCGGTGTACTTGACGGGCCGTGTCCACAGCCGGAGTCAAAACTCCTCCAGAGGATGATTCTCACCTCTACTGTAGGTAGAGGCAAGTCCTTTAATTCCCAGTAAAGTCAATGTCCACACCAGCTGAAATTACAACTCTTATTCTCTCATGGCAAAATAAACTCTACTCGGATAGAAAAGGTTAGAGCAAAGAAACAGGACAGCTTAAGGTGTGGAGGAGGTCCAGGCACAAACGTAGCACATTCACTTCACTGCTTAGGTTTCTCAAACAGTTTTAGGTGCACGGTCTCTGCCACACACCTTGAGGTTGGTCTCTGCCACAGACCGGGTGTACAAGGCCCCTGCCATGGACCTGGAGAACTTTGGTCTCTGCCACAGACCAGGGTGTATAAGGCCCCTGCCACGGGCCGGGTGAATAGGGCCTCTGATACAGTCAAGATGACCTTGATCTTCTCCTTCTACGAACCTAGCCCATATCAAGGGGAAGACATCTCTCCAGGGAGTCAACAGACCCTTCCTTCACCGTGACTCCCGCATCGGTCCATCAGAATGATCCTCCCTTCCCTGGAACATGGTCCCCTACACGAGGCGGCACCCTAAGACTCCTCGACCCTTAGCGGACTCCAGACGAAGGCTCTGGACTCCAGGCTTTACTCCCGCACCTAGGCCTCCATACCCAGGGCAGCAGGAACTCCAGGATAGTACCTCACCCCGGGCTAAAGGTACCCGAGATGGAACAGGAACACATGCACCCAGGCCGAAGGCACCTGGGCGTGGACCCCACTGGACATCAGCCCCCAGGCCAAAGGTCTGCCCCTTTTATATGCTCTCCCGGCATGCACAGCAGGTTCCCCGCCCCGCTGTACTACTGCCAAGAGGGGACACAAAAGGCACAGCACTGTATCGGCGGTTCAACCCTAGCCTACCATGGCAGCGCCACCTGTAGGCCGCAGGGAACTGCACACCAATACTGTCCCCCGAGGACAAAATGGTCCATGAATCCTACAGAATTAGGGTGTTTGAGCCTATTTACCACTCAAACACTTCCCTTAAATTTAGCACCCCGCTACATTTTTATTTCAAAGTATTTTATTTTCCCACTAGCTTATCCATTAAATTGAATAATTTATTCCAGAAAGGGCGTATTCTGGGGCATTCCCACCATATGTGTGGCATCGTGCCGTTGAGTTTCTGAGGTTCTTAATGACTTCCCGTACCTCTTCTGCTGAAAAGGGGGCCTCCAGCATTATTTTATTTTTTTTATGTTATTTTAAGTTATTTCCCTATCCACATTTGTTTGCAGAACACTTGCCATGCTCTTAACAACATTTTACTGCCATTTGCAGCCCACTAGCCCTTTCCATTACTTTTTTAGAGCCTTTTTAGTCCTTAGAAGTCCGGGTCCCCATTGACTTCAATGGCGTTCGGGTTCGGGTTAAAGTTCGGTCCCGAACCCGAACTTTTTTCCGAAGTTCGGCCGAACCTGTCAAACCCGAACATCCAGGTGTCCGCTCAACTCTATTTATAACCTAACCCTGCTTTAAACTTCTCCACAACTTTATCCCTGCCCTGTCTGGTGTGTTCCTTGGCCTTCATGATGGTGTTTGTTCACCAAGGTTCTCTAACAACCTCTGAGGACTTCACAAAACAGCTGTATTTATACTGAAATTAAATTCGGATTTTCTGACGGGAATTGTGTGTTGACAGACTATTAGTCGAAAATCTGACCGTTTGTACGCCCCATCGGACAATTGTTGTCGGATTTTCCACGGACAAATGTTGGATTGCAGGCTGTAAAATTTTCCATGGACAACGGTCTGTTGTGGGATTTTCTGATCATGTGTACACATGTCCGTCGGACAAAAGTCCAAAGTACAAATGAGCATGCTCGGAAGCAATGCTCACCAAACACAACATTAGCAGAAAGTGCCCAAAGTGTGGTGCTAAAGAGCTGAAAAACCACGTAGTACATCTAGTACATTCGTGTTTGTTGGCCGACAATTGTGTGCCGTTTGTATGCAAGACAAGTTCCTGGCCAACGCCCTTCGGACAAAAGTCAGACGCTTTGTCTGCGAAAAATCAGATCGTGTGTACGAGGCTTAAGTCTCGTGCCAAGCGTCTGCTTTTCTGCCTAATGAACACAGGAGGACATCCTCTTAGTATGAGCACCATTTAGAGAACACTTTTTAATTTCACAAAGTGTTCTGTGATGGGGCGGGATGGTGATCATGACATCACTGCCCTTGCCTTTCCATCTTGCCCATTCTGAGAATGCTTTGCATTTATTGAGCGAATGCAAAGTATTTCCTGAATGAGCGACCGACCACCTTTGTTCACAATGCAGCAGGGCAGCTACTTGGCACAGGACCTGGAAGCTAGTGAAGATCACTGTAGTAACGTATGTTCATGTATAGGGTGGGCAGGACAGGTTATTTTCCTTAACTTTAATGGTATCACATAAGGGACAGAAAGCCCTCTGTGTTATGGCATTTTTACTGTTACAGGTATTTTTTATTACTATTATTATTTATTACATGAATTTATATAGTGCCCTCAATTTACACAGTGCTTTACGTATATTTCATACTAGACTTGTGCACAATGGAAAAATTTGTTCCGTTTCGGTTCGCTTTTTGTGCACAACGGAAAAATTTGTTCCGTTTCGGTTCAGTTCTTTCCGGTCCTGTTGATTCGTAATCATTCGTAATTTTGCTAGACGGGATTTTTCATGTTCGGACTAATTCGTATTTTCGCAAGCGACATTTTTCGTTGAATTTTTTGGTGCTTTATAATTCGTACTTTCGGTAGAGTACGTTGTTTTTCGTTGATTCTGGACACAACTCCTACTTTCGTAACTTTTTTTGGGTTCGTTGATTCGTAATTTTCCGTGTCTCTCTCACAACGACGCTGCCTATTATGCCTAATGTGCTTCGAATGGATTTGTACTTTTCTAAATACATAGCGGTTATTTGTAACGATTCGAAATCTCGTATTTTACTTTTGTTTTTTACATGCGGCTATAGGCTCCGCCCCTGTACACCATTTTGAGAGGGTTCAGCACGGTGAGGGAGAAGCAGAGAGCAGAGCAGAGTGTTATTGTGCTTCGAATGGATTCGAAATCTCGTATTTTACTTTCGTTTTTTCATGCGGCTATAGCCTCCGCCCCTGTACACCATTTTGAGAGGGAGTTCAGCATGGTGAGGGAGAAGCAGAGAGCAGAGTGAGTGTTATTGTGCTTCGAATGGATTCGTACATTCGTAACTTTTTTCATAACGAATTATGCCGAAGACATTCGCTATTTTGCGGTATAATTTATTTCGGATTCGGTTTTATTCGTAATTGCTTTGTTCGGAAATTCGAATGCTTCCGAATGTCCGAAAGTTGCTAAATTCGGACGAATTTTGATTCGTTACGAAACGAATTGCACAAGCCTATTTCATACATTCACATCAGTCCCTGCCCTCAAGGAGCTTACAATCTAAGGTCCCTAACTCACATTCATACACATGCTAGGGCCAAATTAGACAGGGGCAATTAGCCTACCAACCTGTCTTTGGAGTGTGGTAGGAAACTGGAGTACCTGGGGGAAACCCACACAGGCACAGGGAGAACATGCAAACCCCAGGCAGGTAGTGTCGTAGTTGGAATTCAAACCAATTACTCTAGTGCTGCCAGGGAGATATGCCAACTACTTAGCCACAGTGCTGCCCGCATTCATGCTATGGTATCATCAAACCACAGAAACCTGGAAATGTTAGGCTTAAATTATTATAAGGAACATCTTAAATTTTTATGCACGGCACCTCATAAAGTTTCCAACAACTTATACTCCCATACAAGATTTCTCTTTTGTTATTTTCCGCAGAGAAGCAAGCTGCAGAGGAAAGCTGCGGCAGTACAGAAATACAGAGAAGAGTGATGTTACAGGCCATTCATATAATGATTTTAAAGGCTTAATAGTTCTCCAGGTACAGATCTTTCAAGCATGACTGGAATGTTTGATGTGTTGGTCCCAAAGTACATCAATTGTTTTGTTTCTCACACAAAGGTGTACTGTTCTATTAAAACAAGCTACTGTAATTCAATCAGAATTTGATTGTACAAAATGAGATCATGTGTAAAATTTTGGAAAATGTTCCTGCACTACTTTGGTGCGACTCCAGTGCAATTTCAGTCCCATAGGCTTCTATGTTAACTCACAGAAGTCCCATCAGTATAAGATAAGTGATTCCTATACGACTTTGATGAGATCAGTGTTTTTTTTTTTAATCCTTACCTTTCCTCCCAGGTGATCTTTACTGCCTAAAAACTCTGCTCCAACGCACATTCCATTTACACCTAAGCGTAGCGGAAAAACGCGTTCCCGGTTAAGCTTTTTGTGTGCTTTTTATGCCTAAACGCGCGTCGTGCACAATGCAGCCCATTCACTTGAATGGGTTGCCCTACTTGCAACAAATGATCCAAAGTAGCTCAAGAACCTTTGTGATTGTAGAGCATCGCATATTTTTTTAGTGAGCATTTGGCACATTTGTAGCACATTATGTGAATACAGCCTAATTGTTAATGTCACCTCAATCATAGTTAGCAGACGCGTGTTTTAACACATGCTTGTCTCACGACAAAATGCATTTCAAATGCGTCAAAATGCACACTGAAAAAAATGCTTGTTGCTCCAGCATCGAAAAGTTCTTGAGCTGCTTTGGGGCATTTGTCACTTGTAAGGCAGCCCATTCAAGTGAACCGGCTGCCCTATGAATGATGCACGTTTACACATAAAAACTACAGAAAAAAAAACGTGAGCGGGAATGTGCGTTATCACTATGCTAAAATGTCAAAGGAATGTGCTCGGGAGGAGAGTTTTTAGGCAGCAAGGTCAACCTGGAAGGAGAGGTGAAGGCTAAAACAAAACCCCACTGATGTCATCAAAGAACTGTTTCTTATCTAATGCGACTTCTGTAAGTGAAATGGAAGTAAAGTTGCATCAACGTTGCAAGCAAGTTGCATTGGAAATCGCATTAAAATCACACCACAGTATTGTACACCAAGCCTGAAGCACAGCACTTTTAAATTAATATAAAAAATAACTAAGTTAGAAACTCTGTAGACATACAATTGAGGTAAACTTTTCTTCTTTGAAACAGTACAATATCATTTTAAAATTCCAGGGAACACAAGTCATGAAAATCAAATATTGAGCCATGGTATACTTTCAAATGGGGGCAAGAACAGATGTTCATAGAAAAGAAAAATGTTGGTATTCTATTGTAGAGATCCACTACACTTCTGGCACTTGTCAGATTTCGGCAAAGGTAATGCCACAAAGTAAAGCCTCCAGATGAATCACCTAGCCTACAGGTGCTGGCAATTCTTGCACGTTGTGGGATCCTTTAGAACAGGGGTAGGCAACCTTAAAGTAGTGGAGATCTACCTGAGCAACATGGGAGAAGTCAAAGATCACCAGGCACAGTGTCGCCCACTGTCACCTCCTCACACCTGTTTTACATTTCTAATTGCCGCAGTACCGTGTTGCAATCCTGTGCATTGCACGGCAATTATCAGTATAAATCAGGTGATGAGGAGGCAACATATCACCTCCTCACCACCTGTCAAACACACTCAGATCACTTTTCAGAGGAGCAGCAGTTCCTCCTGCACTTACGAATGAGCCCTTAGTTGCATTCGACAGTGGCACTCTTAGGGCTCGTTCACACATAAAGTTTGGGGGGTCTTATTCACTTGAATGGGTCATGCTTGTCACTCAGGTGCTACACCCACCAACCATGACAGGGTCTATAACTCCTTATAAGATTAAGATGGTCTTTGAAATCTCTACAGTTTACCAAAGAAGGGGTTAAATAAAAAGACAGAGTGCATCGGCTCCTAGTGCAACATCATTTTTTCGCTAGAGATAAAAAGTAATAAAATACACTAAACACTCACGTGGTGTTGTTTGAACAAAAGCAAATGTGTTGGGCTGTGGTATCTCTCCGGCACACAGGGCTCCAGGCTGGATCAAGAGCGAGTGGTGGTGGATAGTCCCAGTAAGATAGTGTGCGGCCGCCGACAAGCTGCACGTGAGCTGCCCGCTAACAGCATAGATCCTTCGATGATTTGGGAACCCGGCCTAACTGCACAGTCACCTGATGCATGAGCTAGAATAGAGTGCGTGGCCTCCTTCTTCAGGTCTACCATGTCTTCTCAGAAGAGTCCTTAAAGTGGATTTAATTTGAAATTTGAGCTGGGCACATATATCCGCAGTGTTTTGTTTTTTTATCTCTCTTCAAAGCCCTGTAGCTTTGTCCTGTTCCCTTCCTCTGTTATCAGCAAGATAACTTTTGATAAGCTGTCTGAGACAGCAGCCTGAAGTGTGTGTCGGGGGGGGGGGGGGGGGCGGGGGGGGGGAGGTTGCTATAAATAGATTAGAAGACTGGTAAACTATTCACAGGCACTCTCTGCATGTGTGGGGAGGGGGTGTGTGCCTTTCCTTCAATCAGCTGTCTCACAGTGTATAGCAATAATCCACTCCTACAGATGAATGAGGAATGAGGAAGTGAAAAATCTAACAGGACCTGCACTTTCTAAAAAGTATATAAAGGTGAAGACTGTAGATATAGATGTAAAACGTACTGTATGTAGGAGCATTTGTTTCATCTCTGTGCATCATCTGAGGCTGTTCACTTCACTGGGCATATGTGAGGGTTTACATCCACTTTAAGTAGTGTCAATTCTGGGATTGTTAACCCCTTCATTATCAAATGATAGGCTTCTACAAGGAACACATAGCTATTGATTGAAAAGGCAGCTTAATAAACAATCGTAATGCCCATTCGATTTCATAAACCCCTTCTAAGATCTGTCCTAAAAACGATAATCGTGCCAACAAACCTATCTTATGAAGTAACTATGTGCTAACAAAACATAAATTATTATTTTTTTAATTATTATTTTGCAAAATGTTTTTTTTTTTTTTTTAAAGCTTCTCTTTTATTAAAAACTTTCTAAAAAAATACTTTCTAAAAAATACTCTAAAATATTACCTTGCTACAACAGGAGAACATTTATTTAAAAATTGTATAAATATATATATTTTTTTTTTATTGTAGTGTAATTGGTAGGTTGAAAGATATATAATGTTAAACAGTTATTTTGAGAGTTGTGTACATGTATGTATTTCTATTATTATAATAAAAAATAATGGGATAAAAGATTATTTATTTTTTATTTTCTTTAGTTTTATTTCCTTTAGATTTTTTTTTTGTTGTTGTTTATTTTTTATCATTTACGTTTAGATTAGAATCAGGGCTCTCCAAACTATGGCCCTCCAGTTGTTCAGGAACTACAATTCCCATCATGCCTAGTCATGTCTGTGAATGTCAGAGTTTTACAATGGCTCATGGGACGTGTAGTTCCGTAACAGCTGGAGGGCCATAGTTTGAAGATCCCTGGATTAGATCATTAGGACAATGTACATTCTACTGCTAGAGTATTGCTCAATATAAATGTATACAATATTATGGTTTTGGATTTTGGGTTATAATGTGGATATAACTTATATTGTTTCTATTAGTGTGCAGAGCTGCACATACAGCCCATGTGACACGCCAGCTTCTGTGCTTTATATGCATGTTTAGTTTACACATATGTTGTGAACTGGTTAATATACTGTCACCAATAATCCCAAAGCAGGGGCACCAGTCGATGACACATGCACGTGTAAGATGTGCGCAAACGCACCCACAAGGGAACATTCACGTGTGTACTACCTCACACAAGCGCATATGCCTCTGCAGCAGCCACAGTGAACTGCCCACTGTAATTAAGCGTGCCCTGCACCCCCCACCCCAGGAAAAGCAATAAGGAAACTAATGAGGATGAATTTAAATGATGGTACTAATCTCTAATTCTTCATTGAGCCCCCCAGGACTCATGGAATTGAGAGTAAAAATCCAAAAAGTCTCCCTATGACACATTTTGAAGTATCTTTCGCCTTCTGGCAAAAAAAAAAATCCATGAATGTAGGATTAAAAATTAAAATAACGAAATATCAGTTTATATTTTCAGAATTAAATAAAGTTTATCAATTAAAGAACGTTCATCCAGGCGCTCAGGAGGAGGTTCAGTCAGTGAGTGAGGCAGCCACTGCCAGGCGCTGTCCATTCTTCTACACTCCGCTCCCTTCCTCAAGACAGCAGCATGGCAGTGCCAGAGGGCAGGCAGACTTCTGCTGGTGGAATTTTTTTTTGATTTTCATGATTTTGTATATATGAACTGTTAACTGATTTGCATTTTATTGCTTTATTATTTATTTTTTGCACATTTTCTGAGATATTTTTGGATTTATTATGTAATTTGAATATGAATTATTCATTAGTTGCAATACGTACTTAAAGACACAACACATTACTTTTTAAGCAAAAATATAGTTTGCTGTGAATAAGGCTTATCGCCGAAACTAGTCTGCTGCTGACTATACTCACTGTGAAGGCTTTACAATAAATACGCTTGATGTTATGGAGTTGCCGGCTGCTTCTTTTTCTTGAATACTATAGTTAGATACAGATGTTTCAAAAGCCACACTCTCTCTCCACCTGTCCCAGCGTTGGTTAAAGTGGATGTAAACCCGATTCATTACATTTGAGCAGGGCCCATATATCTGTAGTGTTTTGTTATCGCTCTTCAAAGCACTATGTCCCGTAGCTGTCTCCTACTCCATTCCTCTGTTATCAGCCTGATAACTCCTGACAAGTTCTCCAACACATATGATAAAAGCAAGCAGAATTTTGTGTTGGGGAGGATGCTATAAATAGATTAGCAGCGTGCTGAATGATTCAACAGAGCTGAAAGTCTCTACCTATGAGGATAAGGGGTGTGTGCCTTTCCTCCAATCAACTATCTTGGCTGTATGCCCAGACTTTACTGCAATGCTAACCAGGAAGAGAAAATCTCCTAACATGATGTGCACTTTCTAAACAGTATATAAAGATGAAGACAGCAGATATACAGTACATGTAAAACTTATGTAGGGAGATTTGTTTCATTCCTGTGTATCATCTGAGGCTGTTCACGTCACTGGGTATATGTGAGGGTTTACATCCACTTGAAGCTCAGCACTGCAAGAATTGGCAGAGGCATGTATTGCCCTTGTGCAGCTTTTAAAAAAGAAGCATGCTTGCTCCTGAAATGTAGAGGAGAGAGCCAATAGCTGCTGTGTCTTGCAATTAACCCAGGACATAAGGATGTCAACAATGGAATATTTCTACCAGGCTGAATGGGTAACAGAAATGGCCTACTGGTATGGTATCTGCATCTAACTATATTTTAATAAAACACACAGTGCATTTAAAACTACTTTGACCTCTTTTCTTGCACGGGCCAGTTTCTGTTATAGGTTAAACTTAGCCTTTAAAAAAAAAAAACTAATCCTGGAAGGGTCTTTTTTTTTTTTAAGAATCATTTCAAAATTATCTTTGAACATGAATTAAAATAAAGAATAATTATCTGCAGGTTATAATTTCATCAAATATGTATATCTTATTATAAAATGGCAATAATATTGTTTTTGTAATATATCATTTCATGGTCTTGGCAAAACATGTAATGGTTATTTTATTACACAAGATAATTCTAATCTGTAAAATGTGTTGATAGAAATAATTTATTACAATTCTATGTTAAGGATTTGTGAGAATATTTATGAACTTCAAAGAGCAGTGTTTGATGTAAAGTACATTTTTTTACATGAAGAATGCAACAGTATACTTTACATACATATTAGACGTTACCTTATTCATTGCCCATTTTAAATCCTCACTGTTTGCTCTGTGCACTGTGACTATAATCTCTTATCTATAATATAAATAAAAAGGCTGTTAATTTAAGGTTCAAATAGCATGATGTTCACTTTTCAGTTGATCCAAAAATATATTATTCCATCTTTAATATTACTCCACTACATTCACACCAGTGGTCTAAAGCAGTGGTTTTCAACCACCAGGCCGTGACCCGGTACCAGGCTTGCAACCATCTTTCAGTGGCATCAATGGTTCCTGTCTGTTTTGGAAGCAAGACTCTAAACACATAGGAACACACTAGTGAGGAAGAGAATCCACTTCCTTTGCAAGGGTTTTTCTAACCAGCTCTGCATGCCCTGGACACCTGACAGACCTAGCAAAGTGAGACGTATCAGGCTCTGGCTTCTTTACTAGTATAAAGCAGGTGCTCCGGTGGGGTGTCCTGCTTGGGGTATGCACTCACTTTCATATTCACCTCCTGAGCTCTTATTATGCTGTAGGTTTAGAGAATATAATATTAGCAGATAAGCGGAGCTGTACCTAACAGGGACCTGCTTGAAGGATCTCAGGGTCTCCCTACTGTAAAAAGGAGCATTAAGCCCCATATGTACAATGTAAAAGGACTCTGGCAAACAGGTCTTGGTAGAAGTGGCAATCCTTGAATTTCCCTGTGGTCACTTGATTTCATGATAATGAAATTTGAATTTTACTATTCAAGGTTACAGACTATTGTATGTCAGTAGAAAACAGATGCCATGTCATACATATACAAAAAACATATTGGCGTAGATCTGAATCCTAACCAATTGCTATTTTTTCCTTAAAGTGGTTGTAAACCTCATTCATGGAATCTGAGCAAAGCACATACATCTTTAACTATATATACATGTTTTATCAATAACGTTATAGCTCAATGACTACATTATTAAATAGCATTACATAATGCTTTGTCTCTTAAAATGTTTGTGACTTATCTCTTAGGCCAACAATTTAGACGTTAGAGCCTGATTCAGTGAGAAAAACAGACTGTCAACGGTACCCCTCCTATCCTACTAATAAAATTAATAATGTTCCCCTTGTGAGTTTTTGTTTAGATGACCTGGAAAAAGTTGAACTGCATTGACCTGTTTCTTTTCTTTTATCTGTTGTGGGGGGGTTAGCTCGGCAGCGGGTGTGTGTGACCCCCGGGATGGGCTCCCCACACAAAAACAGGCCCAGCAAACGGAGGTTGTGGTTTTCAAAATCAAAAAAAAGGTGCGGTTTATTTTCTATTTACAGTGACAAAACACAGCAAAGCCAAAAGAAACATAAACAAAATAAATCCTGGTCAACTTGACCTCTGACTAAACATACAGGTTTCCTAACTAACAACTGGGATCAGCCTAGTGCTGTCCTAGTCCCTAAGTCCCTGGTTTTAAATGTCCAAGCAAATAGCCACACAGGCTTTGTCTCACCGCACAGGGGTTCACTCTCCCTAGACAGTCCACACAGGTCTGGTTCCAGGCATGAGCTAACATCTAATGAAGCTGGGAGTTCTTATAGAGGCCTAAATGAGCTGACAAGGTTCAGCTGGTCTCCTCATCTCCCTGTCTGCACGACGCCCCACACTCTCCCTAGACATATGAGTCATCCATGAGCCCACTAGCCTTAGCTGGGCTTATACAACTCTCCACCTAGTTGTATAAGTCGGCGTAAAGCCTGAATCTGGGCGAAATATATCTACCCCCCTGGATGCAACCAGGTGACTTTACCTTCCTGCTGTCACATACCCCCCCCTCTTGTTTTAACCTCGGGGTTGGAACACCAGCAATCAGGCATTCATGTACTCGAGACAAAGCATCCACATTCCCCATTTGAACGCCAGGGCGATGCTTTACTGTGAAGTTGAATTCCTGGAGGGCCAGGAACCACCTATTCACTCTTCTATTTGTTTCCTTGTTTTGAGCCATCCACTTTAACGGAGCGTGATCCGTAACCATGTCAAAGTGCCTACCTAGCAGGTAGTACCGAAGGGAATCTAGAGCCCACTTCACCGCTAAACACTCCTTTTCAACGGTGGCGTAATTTACCTCATGGGACTTCAACTTCCTGCTGAGGTAAATGACTGGGTGCTCTTCCCCGTTCCAGACCTGGGACAATACTGCTCCTAACCCCACATCTGACGCATCACTTTGTACGACAAAGTCTTTAGAGAAGTCGGGTGAGTACAACACTGGCTGGCTACATAAGGCTTGTTTCAAGAATTGGAATGCTGCCTCAGCCTCGGGGGTCCATTTAATCATGACCGACCCTTTCCCCTTCGTTAGGTTGGTTAGGGGCACAGCCTTAGAAGCAAAGTGGGGAATGAATCGCCGATAATACCCAGCGATTCCCAGAAAGGCTCGTACCTGCTTCTTGCTGTTGGGACGTGGCCAACTCTGGATGGCCTCGACTTTGTTGAGTTGGAGTTTTATTACTCCCCTCCCAATGGTGTACCCAAGATATTTGGCCTCCTCCTGCCCAATGGTACACTTCTTGGGGTTAGCCGTAAACCCCGCTTCCCGAACAGAGTCCAGGACTGCTTGCACTTTTGGCAGATGTGAGGCCCAATCTGTGCTATGGACAATTACGTCATCCAGGTAAGCCGCAGCATACTTCCGATGGGGCCTCAGCATCTGGTCCATTTTCCGCTGGAATGTGGCCGGCGCATTCTGTAACCCGAACGGCATTCTTTTATATTGGAACGCCCCGTCTGGGGTTACAAATGCGGTTTTCTCTTTGGCCAATTTGGCCAGGGGGATTTGCCAATACCCTTTTGTGAGGTCAAGAGTCGTCATGTATCGGGCTGTTCCCAGCCGGTCGATCAACTCATCTATACGTGGCATGGGGTAGGTGTCAAATTTTGTAACTTTGTTCAACTGACGAAAATCATTACAAAATCGCCAGCTCCCATCCGGTTTAGGCACCAACACAATGGGACTAGACCAATCACTTTGGGACTCCTCTATCACCCCTAAGTTCAGCATTTTCTGTACTTCCTCCCGTATTGCCTCCCGTCGGGCCTCTGGGATCCGATAGGGTTTTAACTTCACCCTTTCACCGGGCGGGGTAATGATGTCATGCTCTACCCCAAATGTTTGTCCCGGCAGCTCAGAGAATACCTCCTTGTTGCGAAGCACAAACTCCTTAACCTCCTGTTGTTGGGGTTGTGACAAGGTGGCTGCTATTCCAACCTCAGGAATCACGCAACCAGTTTGAGCTGGTGACCAAGTGTCTGCGACTAGGGTCTCTCTATCCCTCCAGGCTTTCAACAGATTAACGTGATAGATCTGTTCGGGCTTTCGCCTTCCTGGTTGTCTGACCTTGTAATTCACTTCGCTCACTTTTTCCATTATCTCGTAGGGGCCTTGCCATTTGGCAAGGAATTTACTTTCAACCGTAGGGACAAGTACCAGTATCCTATCCCCCGGGGAAAAGGTACGGGTCTTGGCTCCACGGTTGTACACTCTCTGCTGTGCTAACTGCGCTTGGGCCAAATGTTCCTTCACGATGGGCATTACCTGTGCAATTCGGTCTTGCATCAGGGCGACATGCTCAATCACACTCCTGTGGGGAGAACTCTCACTTTCCCAAGTTTCCTTGGCAATATCCAACAGCCCTCTTGGGTGTCTCCCATACAGTAACTCAAAGGGGGAGAATCCCGTAGAGGATTGGGGCACCTCCCTAATAGCAAACATCAGATAAGGAAGTAGACAGTCCCAATCCTTTCCATCTCTATCCACCACTTTCTTCAACATTTGTTTTAGGGTTTTGTTGAATCTTTCAACCAGCCCATCGGTTTGGGGGTGATACACAGATGTACGTAATTGCGTCACTTTGAACAATTTACACAGCTCCTTCATAACCCGGGACATAAAGGGTGTACCTTGGTCCGTAAGCAGTTCTTTACAAATACCCACCCGGCTAAACACAAGAGATAGCTCTTTGGCTATGGTTTTGGCCGAGGTATTTCGGAGAGGGATTGCTTCTGGATAACGGGTGGCATAGTCCATTATAACTAATATGTACTGGTGCCCCCTAGCGGACTTGATTATAGGACCTACCAAATCCATGGCGATCCTCTCAAACGGGACCTCAATGATGGGTAGAGGGACCAGCGGGCTACGGAAATGTGGCATCGGGGCCGACCTCTGACACACAGGGCAGGAGGAACAATAATTTTCTATGTCCTTCATCACCCCCGGCCAATAGAATCTCTGTAATACCCTCTCTCGGGTTTTCTCTGTCCCCAGATGACCTCCAAGAATGTGCCCATGGGCCAACTCCAACACCAACTTCCTGTAAGGTTTGGGCACCACAAGCTGCTCAACGGTTTCTTCTGCCCTTTTTGCCACCCGATACAGTAGGTCCTTCTCTACGCTGAAGTATGGGTAAGTGCAGGTATTATCTGGGTTCACTAACTCACCATCTATTTTCACTACGTTTTCCCGTGCCTTTATTAGGGCGGGGTCTTTCAACTGTTCTGTGGCAAAGTTTTCCCTGTGAACCTCAAGATCAGAAAACTCCACAGACGGTAGGTTTTCGTCTGAGGAGGTGGGCTCCTCTCCAGTTTCTTGAGTCTCCCCTGCCAATACTGATAAGGGAAATTCCGGAGAGTCCTCACCACTCTCAGGGGAGTTCTGGCTATCACATTCCTGGTACATAGGGGCACCAGTGGGGGGCTCAGGATCATCCCACAGTTCCCAGAACTTCGGAAAATCCCTTCCCACAATGGCGTCATACGGTAACTGAGATACTAAGCCCACTGGATGAGAGAGGGTACCTTTGGGGGTCTCGAAACACACTGTAGTCACTGGATACTCTCGGGTGTCCCCATGCACACAAATAACAGCTACCTTGCTATTCCCAGAGACCTCTGTTTTAACTAACTCAGCCTTTATCAGGGTCACAAGGCTACCTGAATCCAGCAATACCACAACATTTCTACCATTAACACACATTTTGCATAAATGTTTCTCAGTTCCTCGAATGGCAGTGCATGCGACTGTCGCACACAGCGACTGACGTCTGCCCGTCAGAAAGTCACACTGCATGGGTTCCTCCACAACCGGGCAATTGGCTGCAATATGTCCCGCTTGCCGGCAGCGGTAGCAAACGATCCTTCTTGCCGCCTCTTGAGCCGCTGATTTCCCAGGCTGTTCTCGCCAAACTTGGGGTAGAGCTCCCACCCTCTCACTCTCTCCACCCTTACCCCTTGGAATCCTCTTATCCGCCCCTGGGGATGGTCTGGTCTTAGGGTGGAAAGTCCGAGTGTCTCTGGAAGAGGCCGTCAGGTTCTCTGTAGCCAAGTATTTCTCCACACGATCCACAAGACCATCGGCCGTCTCTGGGTCTCCATGGCTTACCCACTTTTGGATGGCAGTAGGAAGAGCTCTCAAAAACCGATCCATTACAACACGTTCCACAATCTTTGGTGCGGACAAAGTCTCTGGCTGTAGCCACTTTCTGCTCAGGTGAATGAGATCATACATTTGAGACCTGGGGGGTTTTCCAAGCTGGAAAGTCCAGTTATGCACACGCTGAGCCCGGACAGCCTGGGTGACACCCAGCCTTGCCAATATCTCAGCTTTTAGCATCACATAGTCTTTTGCTTGGTCAGGCTCTAGGTCATAGTAAGCCTTCTGCGATTCACCAGTTAACAGAGGAGCCACCAGTCCAGCCCACTGCTCCTCAGGCCACTTTTCTCTTTCAGCAGTCCTTTCAAATGTGGTCAAAAATACCTCTGGATCATCCTCTCCAGTCATTTTTGTCAATAAACGACTCACCCCAAAGGACGCGGTATTAGTGGGACGGCTTTCCTCACTGGTCTGCGGACGTTGCTGCATTACTGCTTCCATTTGTTGTAGTCTCTGCTCTTGCTTCTGTAACAGGTCTATGAAGCGGGCCTCAGATTGCTGCTGGGCTTGTTGCTGAGCTTCCAGACTCTGTTGGTGAGCTTGCTGCTGGGCTGCAAGGCTCTGTTGATGAGCTTGCTGCTGGGTTGCGAAGTTCTGTTGTTGAGCTGCAAGGCTCTGTTGATGAGCTGCAAGGCTCTTTTGCAAACCTGCATTTGTCTGCTGTTGATTGGCATTTGCTAGAGCCAGCTGCTTCAGTATCTCCTCCATGCTGGCTTAAAAAAAACTGCCACTGGTTCTCCACCAACTGTGGGGGGGTTAGCTCGGCAGCGGGTGTGTGTGACCCCCGGGATGGGCTCCCCACACAAAAACAGGCCCAGCAAACGGAGGTTGTGGTTTTCAAAATCAAAAAAAAGGTGCGGTTTATTTTCTATTTACAGTGACAAAACACAGCAAAGCCAAAAGAAACATAAACAAAATAAATCCTGGTCAACTTGACCTCTGACTAAACATACAGGTTTCCTAACTAACAACTGGGATCAGCCTAGTGCTGTCCTAGTCCCTAAGTCCCTGGTTTTAAATGTCCAAGCAAATAGCCACACAGGCTTTGTCTCACCGCACAGGGGTTCACTCTCCCTAGACAGTCCACACAGGTCTGGTTCCAGGCATGAGCTAACATCTAATGAAGCTGGGAGTTCTTATAGAGGCCTAAATGAGCTGACAAGGTTCAGCTGGTCTCCTCATCTCCCTGTCTGCACGACGCCCCACACTCTCCCTAGACATATGAGTCATCCATGAGCCCACTAGCCTTAGCTGGGCTTATACAACTCTCCACCTAGTTGTATAAGTCGGCGTAAAGCCTGAATCTGGGCGAAATATATCTACCCCCCTGGATGCAACCAGGTGACTTTACCTTCCTGCTGTCACACTGTGTTATTGCAGAACTACATTTGTAATAACCAAGACTAAAATAGGTCACAAAATGGATTTATCCAATACGACAGCACTGCATGAAAAAGATTGTGTATTATCCCTTCTGTTTGTCTCAGATGTTTAGTAAGTATGTCTTAGAAACACAGAAGGGTAAAATAATTACTTTCCATTATGTTGCACTTCTCCGCCTTATACAGCTAAATATTTTCTGTAATTCTTCCTACAACTTAAAGCTGGATTTCAGGTAATTGATTCAAAACACAAATGAAACACATAAATTGGAGATCTGTTTTGTAATTTTGTTTACCCAGTCATGAGATTTGATTAACCCTGAAAGAAATCATAGCCAGGTTAGTGACCTGACGTTTCTTGTTCAAATTTTTTATTAGTAACACAGCAAAGAAAAACAAGGAGTATTCATTGGCATCAAAAGACCAATACAATGTATACAATGATCAAGGAATACAAAGGAGGCATTGTTGGTAACAAGGGTACAAAGTGATTTAGAGTGCTAACAGGAATGCTCAGGGGGGAAGTATCACTTGGCGACCCAGAGGCAAGCAAAAAGAAAAAAAGAAAAAGTTGTACCAATATAAAAAGTTGTACCAATGGTGTACATAAGAAGGGGGATGAGAAGAGGGGGGTAAAGGAAAGAATAGTCAAGAAAGAGAGAAAGAAGAAGAGGGGAAAGAGCTGCGAGAGAGAGAGAGGTCGGAAGTACGGCATGGGCCTGAGTCACGGAATATCACTTATACCAGGTGGGAGGGGGAGGGAAGTCAAGGCTCTAAGAAGGCCTTTGTCAATGTCCGGAGGAAGGAATTGGTCCACCCAAGGTTGCCAAATTTTAAGGTGTTGGGGGATTCTGTCTTGAATAGTGGCCTCGATTTTACCATGAATCATGGCCTGAGTGATTCTGTTTTTAACCTCAAGGATGCATCATTTAGGAGATTTCCAGGCTCTAACTATTGTTTGTTTAGCCGCCTTTGTAAGCTGTAAAAGGAGATGAAGATGGAGCTTTAGTACAATCTAAGGTAACATAATTCAATAGCGCAAGAGACGGGTCAGGGTCCAAAGTAACATTGAGCAAAGCAGAAGCCATGCTGAAGATTGCAGTCAAAAATTGTTGTAAAACCGGGCACATCCACCAAATGTGTGCATGCGTGCCCATTTGACCATAGCCTCGGGAGGACACAGGGGGGTAGCCTGGCACAAATTTAGAGATCCTTTCCGGGACCAAATACCCCCTCATTAGAACCTTGTAGTTTGTTTTGAGTGCAACGATGTTTTAAGAGGATGTTTTAGTGGTAGCCCATATATCATCCTAATCCCTTTATGTCCAGGTCAATCTCCAAGTCTTTGGACCACTGTGCAGCATATGATGGTATATTGGATGGCAGGGATGTAAGGTCACTGTAAAGATGAGATATGATTCTGGGGCATGCAGATCTGAGTCGCATATGCCCTCATATAGAGAGATAAACTATCTAGAGATGAATGTTTGCGTATGATTGATTGAACAAAGTGGGCGATCTGAAGGTACCTAAAACACTCCCTGGGTGGAAGTTGAGCTTGTTCCTGCAAAGTGGGGAATGTTTTCAGGGTACTGCTAGTGACGAGATCGTATATATGACTCAGTCCCAATGAGGACCAGACTTGGGAAGGAGGTTGGGTCATGATAAGCAGGATAGAAGTTTGGGTGATTAAAAAAGGTAGAGTAGTGGGGTATAAGGGGACGCTAGGTTAAAGGGGCCCCGTAACTTATACCAGAGTAGTAGGGAGTGCTGGGTTACAGGATTGGGACCTGACTTTTCTTTAATACAATTTAGCAACACAGTTTGGTCACCTAGCATCCCCCAGTCTGTGACTGGACAGTGAAGGAGAAGCAGCATGCTGATGAGTCACCCTTTTGTTCTCTTCTTCTGTCAACATGTGTCTTGCCAGCCTTATCAAGGCAAATTCAGGCACTTACATCAGTTTTCAATACATGTAATGATTTTTAAGAAATACATTACATCATTGATTTTTTTTTTTATAGTTGCCTGGGGTTCAGCTTTAAGTTTGAAAAGACAAGCTGTTTTATTACCCGCTTGCCGACTGCATAACTTAGTTACAGGGTGGCAGAGCAGCTCTCCTGCCCCGGATCAGGTACCTAGTACATGATCCGGCACTTCCGGGTAGGGGGTACGCGTGTAGTGATTAGACACAGCACAAGATGATTAGCGGATGCCAGCCAATGGATGCGCACTTGCACCTGCTGATCGGTGAGGAGAGACACAGAACAGAGCTCTGCCTATGTAAATAAGGCAGAGTTCTGTTTTGTCAGCAGGGATGTGATGGATTGTCTTTCTCTGCAATGCAGGGAATTTAAATCCATCACATCCCTTTGTAAAAACAGCACACATAGCACACAAAAACACTGGCTAGGCACACATTTAACCCTTTGATTGCCCTAGATGTTTAACCCCTTTTCAGCCAGTGTCATTAGTTTTCAGTAGATGGCTGCTAGCAAAAAAAAAGAAATGCACAATAGGTGTATATAAAATATTATATAATAGTGATCTCCCGCGAAAAGAAAATTTATAAAATATTACTGTATACTGAAGTGCAGATGCACTCAGAACATTAAAGACACTTATCATAAAATACAGAAAAGAGGCCATTCAGGAAAAAGTGATAGGTTTTCTTTATAGGCCTTATGCACACTGGGCTTTTAGCCCCGATGCATGAGATCCTGGCATTTTGGTGCAGGCAGAAGGATCAGGCGCACTGTACACCCTACTGCCGGCAGCCTGTAAAAATCTATGAGAGGCTGAAAGCTGCTGCGGTTGGAAGGGACAGGGCACCAAGTGGTACTAATGTGCAAGGGCAATTTGCACCCAGAGATGAATGCCTGGAGTGCAAGCAATGTGACAGGGTAATGTGACTTTAAGCAGATGAAAAGGACAATATGCAGATACAGTACTTCATCACCAACTGGACACCACACCTCCTTACTTCACACGTGCCCAAAGTTTCAAAGTTTTCCTCAGATTACATTACCTTTGAGTTTTTCTTGGCCACAACTTCAGTCTTATGTCATGCCCAAGGGTCACATACATTGTCTCACATCACTTCTATGCAAATTACCTTTATTACTTTAAAGTATGTGAACTCTTACCTTGTTAAAGAACCCATTGAAATGGAAGATAAAATATTTGTGTAAACATATAAAAAAAAAATCATAAATACTTTTTTTTCTTACTTTTTTTTAGACATGGTCACACATTCTCTCTATTCTCAGCTGCATATGGAGCTCAGAGAGCTAGAGGAGGAGAAACAGCAGCACACTGAACTTCCCAGTGAATGGCTGTGCAGGGGGAAAGGGGTGTTAGCACTGATCTGATCATTGAAGGAGAGCAGACTGAGTTCCCAGCACAGCTAAAAAAATTACCACGTTGGGTTCCTCTGCCTAACATGGTCAGTTTTTAATAGGAAAAAAGGAGGACTGGCAGGAACACATGGTATTTCAAACATGGATATGGTGATATATGGGGCTTGTCCATCAGTGGCTATTTGTGTCCACATGGATGAGTGTACCTGTATCGCATATCTGAGAGAAAGATAATTTCATAGGGCAGAAGATAGATAGCCCATATCTTCAGTAAGACAATATTTACTATCATACCTTCTCTTTTTCTGTTCATCTCATTTTTATATGTGGGCAATGGATGGGAGGAGAGACAGATGTACCCCAATCTCTTTATACCAGGTGGTGTTGGTGAGTAGACCTTTAATTTACATATCCTCTAATACAGCCTGGAGCCTTTATATTGCATATAGAAGGAAATTATAACCCTCATATTGTCTATATGCACAGTATATATTCAAGAGAAGTTTTCACCATTTAAACTTCGTAGATGTTAATATTATCACATAGAGATAGAACGTTGATTTTTTTTTTATATAATGCCATTAACTTCCTATAGTTATACCGTTATGGTCATTTACATACGTTTTATGATTTACAATAAAGGTTACGTTTGAGTTAAGTGACCTTTTGGTGCGTAGGGAAGCGCACCCTCGTCTAGTTTTAGTCTAATTTTGACACAGTCAAGTGTTATCAATATCACAGGCTTTTGCATATATGTATTTCAAATAAAGGAAGCAATACAAAGAGGACAAGATATTTTTTTCATACAAATACATGGTACAGCAGGCACATATCAGGAATTTGAACTGTTGGGCTGACAAATTCTTTAAGACATTGTAAATCTTTGATGATTTTCAGTCCTCATTAAACCAATTCCTGTTCTGTAAGACGGATTTATAGAAAAATAATTTTATTATACCTGATCTGGGGTAGAGTAAAATAACCATGATATTTTTACTGGAAGAAACAGCAAAAAAAAAAAAAAAACATTATAAATTAAGAAATGTACAAAAAGTTGTTACAAAACTACAACTGAAATTATTTTTATCTTTGTCAATATGTGAAGCACTGTTCATAGTTGATATTTTTGATAAAAAAATCAAAAACCTGGTAACATTGATTTTGACCTTTTTACAAAAAAAATAAAAAATGGCCTCAAAGTAAAGCTGACTCTTTGATATGGACACTTTTGATATTTCATGCATAAACTATCCTAGGTATTTAATAAAAGAGTCAGATTAAAAGAGAACTCTGGACTCACAATAAATGAAAACTGTAAGCAAACTATGTAACAATATTAGAAAATAATATACTGTATTTATTGGCGTATAACACTCAATTTTTTACCCTGAAAATAGAGGGTAAACTGTGCCTGCGTGTTATACACAGGGGGCTGTGGAAAGTTTTTTTCCTGAAACTTTCCTCTTAAAGTTAGGGTGCGTGTTATACGCCTGTGCGTGTTATACGCCGATAAATACGGTAATTTTTTTCAATAATTGATACACAATTTATTAGTCCATCCTATACTTATTTTGAATGATTCTGTGATTGTTATGGGATTTGGCCATCAGCAACTAAAATTTCTAGCTGTTGTGCCCTGGCTAAGCTGGCTGCCAAACAGGAGGGCCATGTAAGTAGGGAACAAAGGAATATGCCTGTCTGAAGACTTTTGATACTACATGGAAAATAAAAATATGTGTCTAGTCAAATTTATTTTCAGTTTTAATAGAGTGGGGAGAATAAGAACCCCTGTCAAGTTTTAACATCTATCTGGGGCTCAGCTCATTTATGATTATGTTGACAATGGTTTCACCAAATAGTATAAGTGAAGGGAAATCTTCAGCAGGGACACATAGAGCTATAAAAATATGACTGGCCAATTAGGTTTTCCCTACTATACTGAAATAAAATACAACATTGGTATTTCTATTTCTGTTGTAGGCCAGACAGCATGGCCTGGTTGCTTCTCCATTGTATTTAAGTAATACGGCTAGGTAACTTAACCACCCCAAACCTTCTGATTCTACAATGACAGAGTATTAAATTAATACCTCATAAGGAGAATCACCTCTTTCTATCATAATCCCAGTATTAAATTGCTTACAATGTACAGTAAAGCCGCAGCTAGCTTAAATTACTAGCCCTCCCTCTACCAGCCAGAGTCCTGCTGTGCAGGGAATTACACGATGTTAATATAAAGAATGATTTCATTTCTTACGTTAGCTGTGTTTAAAACAAATGTAAAGGGTTTGGATTACATAACTATATTCTATACCTGGAGTTCAGCTTAAAAAGACACAGAACACTGATGAATCCATGGCATATAAATGACAAGTTGCATATTCTACTATCTCAGTGTCTCTTTCAGATTTAGAACTTGATAATTACTTGTCTAACAAATCATTCCAGGGTTCGTTCTTAAGAATGAATTATTATTGCAAGGTGGTGATGTCCTTGAAAATTTAGATTTACCAAAGCTGCTTATTTCTAAGCAGGAGATGTTCTATGAAAGAAAACTGTAGGAATAAATACCCTTTGGCTGCTAGATGCATAGTGAATGTTTTATCATGACAATGATTTTCCAATTTATTCTTAATCATGCTGCACGTCTGACTTTTTGCAGCAACCTGACACCTAGTGAAATAATTCATGAAAATAATTTTAAAGCATATGAACCACTTGTATCATCTGTTTTAGAGAAGATCCGTGCCATTTTATACTGCAGTCACCAATCAAATTTAGTCCTGACCTAGAGATTTATATTCGGAGAACTGTGTGTCTGACAAAGAGCTGTTGTGGTAATTACGGTATTTATAACATAAGACAAATAAAAAATTAAAAGAGAAGTACAGCCAAACCTTGTTTGCTCATTCTGCACTCCTGTGACCCGTTTTCAGCAGACAGCGGGCTGAAGCTCACTGTCGGCTGATGTCACAGTCGGTCTAGGTGCGGGAAGGATCGTGACTATATTGTCGGGATACGCCCACATGACTGGACGAGCACCCTGCTCAACCGCTCAGCAAGCTGCTGAGAGCCTGAGCTGCCTGCTGTCTCCCGCTCCACAGCCCAGCACTTCAGTGAGCATGTGGGCAGAGCAGAGAGTCAGTGACTGACAGTCACCAGCTCTCTGCTCACAGAGCTCTGAGAAACAAGCGATCAGCTGTGTTTGATCGATTGGGTCTCAGGGTTAGAGCCAGTGGGGGACCGATGCTGCATCCAGCTAGGTTAGTATGATTTAAAAAAAAAAAAAAACATACTTCTCTTTTAAAGCATAACCAAAGGTAGAACTTTTTTAGGTCGGAATAGAGTAGGGTAGGGTTAGAACCACTGTCAGTGTGGGAGATTCACCCTCATTATTTGCCCTGATCACCAAAGTCGCTGTAAATGAAAGCTTCCAAAATACTGACAGAGTTTTAACCCTTCCCCACTCTATCCAAAATACAATTAGAATGAAAAGTATTTAAAAAAAAAGTATTCTTTAACCACTTAACGACCGCCCACTGTAATTATACGTCGGCAGAATGGCACCGACAGGCAGAATCACGTATATGTACGTGATCGCCTTTGTATAGTTGGGGGGTCCGATTGGACCCCCCTTCTGTACAGTGAGCGGTGGTTAAGTGTTCGGGAGCGATCCGGCATGAGGGGACGGCCGTTCGATTCCGGCCACCCCCTCTCGATCGCTCCCGGCGAATGAGAGAGCTTCCCCTGCCTGTAAACACAGGCAGGAGGAAGTGATGTCATCTCTCCTCGTGTCGGTCTTTTCAATCCGGCGCGAGGAGTGAAGACATCTCACAGTAAGTGCACCAACAGCCCACTGACACCAGTACACGTAGGCACACAAATCACCCCCCAGTCACCCCCAGATCACCCCCCAGATCACCCCCAGTACCCCCAGTCACAGTGCACCGTTTGCAGTGATCATTTTTTTTACTGATCACTGCAATCAGTGTCATTTGTGACTGTAAAAAGTTGCAGGGCAGTTAGGATTAGGCCCCTTTAGGTCCAAGGTAGCCCCCTAACCCCCCCTAATAAAGGTTTAACCCCTTGATCGCCCCCCAGGTAACCCTTTCACCCCCTAACGCCAGCGTCACTAAGCAATCGTTTTTCCGATCGCTTTTTTCTTGTCGCTGGTGTCCTAGATAGCCAGTTAATTATTTTTAGGTTCACCGCAGGTTTTTATTAGCGTCAGGTACCCCCATATATTATTTTAACCCCCTGATTGCCCCTAGAGTTAACCCTTTCACCAGTTATCACCGTATAAGCGTCACTGGTGACACTGGTTACCCAGTGAGTTATTTCGTTATTTAGGTAACCCGTCAGGTTTTTATATAGCGTTGGGTACCCCCATATTTAACCTAATAAAGGTTTTAACCCCCTGATTGCCCCTAGTTAACCCTTTCACCAGTGATCACCATATAAAGGTTACAGGTGACGCTGGTTGGTTAGTTTGCTTTTTATAGCATCAGGACACCCGCCGTATATAACCCAATAAAGGTTTAACCCCCTGATCGCCCGGCGGGTGATATCAATTAGGTTTTAGTGCCAGAGAGGGTCTGCGTCGCCCCAGGCAGCTTTAGGTTAGTGCCAGTAACGCTAACACCCACGCGCAAAGCATACACCTCCCTTAGTGGTATAGTATCTGATCAGATCTATACTAGCGTCCCCAGCGGTTTAGGGTTCCCAAAAACGCAGTGTTAGCGGGATCAGCCCAGATACCTGCTAGTACCTGCGTTTAGTCCCTCCGCCCAGCCCAGCCCAGCCCACCCAAGTGCAGTATCGATCGATCACTGTCACTTACCAAACACAACACACATAACTGCAGCGTTCGCAGAGACAATCCTGATCCCTGCGATCGCTAACAGTTTTTTTGGTAGCGTTTGATACATTTGGTGACAGTCAGGTGCTTTTTTTACCTGTGAATCTTACTAGTGTACCCCTAAATTTAGAGCCCAAAATGGCAAGTCGAAGGTACACTAGTAAAGAGGCCTACGAGATTCTGAGCATGACAGATAGTGATAGGTCACGTATCTGTCAGATTCAGGCTCAGAATATCTTCCCGTAGAAGACGTCAGCAGCCCCACGTCAGATAGCTCTGACGACGAAGTTGAGGTCCCTGCTAAGGTCAGGCGTACCCGATCCCGATCTTCTGAGGTTGTTGAGGAGCAAGAACCGCAGGGCTCTCGTATCATGGAGCAGAGTAGTACAAGCGCCGCTATTCCTTCTGGTGAATTGGCAAGCACCAGCGGCCTAGTACAGCCTGGGCGTACATCCAGCACTGCAGTATCACGTGGTGACGTGGTGAGTCCCATAAGTGCAGTTCAAGCTGGCGAGGTGGCAAGCACAAGTAGTGTCCCGCTGCCACCAAGAAGACAAAGGCAGGCCCGTCGTGCCCATAGTGCCCTTCCTGCAGAATTCGCCTATCCTGATTGGGTCCCCACCACTTCTGCAGAACCCGTACTTCCCCCATTCACTGCCCAACCCGGTATTCAGGTGGAAACAGCTGTTTTTATGCCAATCGATTATTATTCGCTGTTTTTCACGGAAGATTTCTATAGATCTATTGTGGACCAGAGTAATTTGTATGCTGGTCAATTCATCGCCGCTAACCCCCAGTTGCCTAAAATTGCCAAACATTGGAAACCAATTACGGTTTCCGAATTTAAGACCTTTCTGGGCCTTTCCCTCAACATGGGCACACATAAATTCCCGTCATTGCGTGCTTATTGGTCCACGCACCCAATTGACCACATGCCCGTGTTCTCTGCCTCCATGCCCAGGACACGATACGAGCAGATTTTGCGGTTCATGCACTTCAACGACAATGAACTTTGTCGTCCACGTGGGGACCCTGAGTACGACCGGCTCTATAAAATTCGGCCCCTCATAAACCACTTCAACGAACGTTTTGCAGCCTTGTTTATTCCTGATCAAGTTGTCTGCGTTGATGAGTCCCTGATTAAATTTTCTGGCCGCTTGGCTTTCAAGCAGTACCTTCCCAGCAAGCGTGCCAGATACGGGGTCAAGCGCTATAAGTTCTGTGACAGGGCAACAGGCTATGAATGGAGCTTTATGGTTTATGAGGGAAAAGATAGTCAGGTTGAGCCGGTCAACTGCCCAGATTACATAGGGAGCGCTGGCAAGATAGTGTGGAAATTGGTGTCACCCTTATTCGGAAAGGGGTACCACTTGTATGTGGACAATTATTACACGAGCGTGCCACTGTTTAGTCACTTGTTTGATCATCAGATTGGAGCATGTGGCACCGTGCGACCTAATCGCCGGGGCTTTCCCCAGCGGCTTGTAGATGCCCGTCTTAGGCTGGGGGAGAGAGCCTGCGTGAAGTGTAATAACTTGCTCGCTATGAAGTGGAGGGACAATAAGAATGTTTTCCTTCTTACCTCCCTTCATGCAGACACGACAGTCCAAATTCGTACGGCGACTGGTGTTGTGGAGAAACCCCTCTGTGTCCACGAATATAACAAAAATATGGGAGGGGTGGACCTCAATGACCAGTTGATGGCGCCATATCTAATTGACCGTAAGGCGGGACGCTGGTACAAAAAAGTGTCTCTATCCTTATTCCAATTGGCTTTGCTGAATGCTCATGTGCTATACAGAGCTTCAGGTGGGACGTTATCTCTTCAAAAATTCCAGAATGAGATAGTCACAGAACTCCTGTATCCAGGCGGTTCTGCACCTCACCATCCCCTACCAAATGCAGTAAGCCGGCTGCATGAGAGGCATTATCCGTATGCCCTCCCGAGTACCCCTACCCAACGAACCCCCCAAAAAAGATGTCGTGTCTGTAGCAAGCGCGGATTTAGGCGTGACACCCGTGTTTTTTGTCCACTCTGTCCTGACAAACCTGGTCTTTGCCTTGGTGAATGTTTTGATCGCTACCACTCAAAAGTGAAGTTTTAGCGTAGGGTACAGCATTTCACAGACTAGGACACACTTACACAGGGTCTCCCAAGATGCCATTACATTTTGAGAGACCCGAACCATTACAGTTGGTAAAGTTACAAAAAAAAGTGTAAAAAAGAAAAAAAAAAAACGTAGAAAACAAAACACAAAAAAAATATAAAATAAAAAAAACAAAAATAGCTGTCGTTTTATTGTTCTCTCTCTCTATTTTCTCTCTATTGTTCTGCTCTTTTTTACTGTATTCTATTCTGCAATGTTTTATCATGCTTGCTTTTCAGGTATGTAATTTTTTGTTTTCAGGTACGCCATTCAGTTGCAGCGCGGATCTATTTATCTTGACAGCAACAGCGTTTGCTCCCACGATACATAAAGCCGTGACTCCAACGCTGTAGGAGGTGATTTCACCACCACAGTTTAAAAAAAGAGCATATATGCCGAAGCATGGGGGCAGCAGGGGCGGAGGAGCGATTTTGTTCCTAATGCCGCGTATATACGGTCGAAATTCCGACGGAGGCTTGCCCGTGGAAAAGTCCGACCGTGTGTACGCGGCATAACTTTTTTGCGGGAGGATGCTCCCATGCTTCGGCATATATATATTTTAGGCACAGGTTGCGTTAAAAAAATGTTTTATTTTTTACTAGGTTTTGTTTTGGTATTTGCTTTGCAGGTATGGTATGGTAAGGTCTTACTGTTGTACTGTAATGTTACTTTGTTTTAATGTTAACCATCATTTGCTTAGCAGGTACGCCATTCAGTTGCATCGCGGATTTATTTATCTTGACAGCAACAGCGTTTTCTCCCACGATACATAAAGCCGTGACTCCAACGCTGTAGGAGGTGATTTCACCCCCACAGTTAAAAAAAGAGCATATATGCCGAAGCATGGGGGCAGCAGGGGCGGAGGAGCGATTTTGCTCCTAATGCCGCGTATATACGGTCGAAATTCCGACGGAGGCTTGCCCGTGGAAAAGTTCGACCATGTGTACGCGGCATAACCTTTTATGCCGCGTACATACGGTCGAAATTCCGACAAAGGCTTGCCCGTGGAGAAGTCCGACCGTGTGTACGCGGCATAACTTTTTTGCGGGAGGATGCCCCCATGCTTCGGCATATATGCCCATCATTAGAAGTGGGTGGATGAAGGGAGGTATTCTAATGGTGGGCATACTCAGCGATCAATCTGTTTTTTTCGTTCAGCCAACAGGCTGCATGAAAAAAAAGATTACAATACATGTCCAACAAGGACCAGCAACGTACTGGTATGTTGCTGGACTTTGAATGGTTATACCAGATTGATGCCTGCGGGTATCATTCTTTTCAGCCAGCGGCCGGCTTTTATGTAAAAAAGGGATTTTTATAACAGCTTACCTGTAAAATCCTTTTCTTGGAGTACATCACGGGACACAGAGCGACTTAGTCATTACTAATGGGTTATATAGATTACCTTCAGGTGTTGGCACTGGCCAATTCCAAACCGGAAGTACCCTCCCCTATATAAGCCCCTCCCATCCGGGAGCACCTCAGTTTTGTAGCCAAGCAATAAGTGTCCCAAAAAGAGGGGTGGGAGCTCTGTGTCCCGTGATGTACTCCAAGAAAAGGATTTTACAGGTAAGCTGTTATAAAAATCCCTTTTTCTTTTTCGTACATCACGGGACACAGAGCGACTTAGTCATTACTAATGGGATGTCCCAAAGCAATGCCAAATGAGGGGAGGGATACATAAGCTGGGCGCCATCAGGCATGAGGCTCTTTTGCGGCCTGCAACACACTGCGCCCAAAGGCGACATCCTCCTGACTTCTGACGTCTACCTGGTAGAATCTAGTAAACGTGTGTACTAAGGACCATGTTGTGGCCTTACAGACTTGAGCCAGGGAGGCTTGGTGATGCACTGCCCATGAAGTTCCAACTGCTCTTGTGGAGTGCGCCCTAACTTTGAACGGAGGCGGTCTCCTTTTCAAGCCATAGGCTTGTATTATGACCTGTCGAATCCACTTGGCTAAAGTAGATTTTTGATGCTGCCTGACCCTTTCTGGCGCCTTCCGGCAGAACAAACAAAGTATCCATTCTACGAATCTGAGCAGTGGCTTTAAGATAAGCTTTAACTGCTCTTACTACATCCAAAGAATGCAATAACTTTTCCTCTACCGAACTAGGTTTGGGGAGAAAGGAAGGAAGAACCACATCTTGGTTCAAATGGAACCTCGATACCACCTTAGGAAGAAGGCTGGATGAGGACGTAACACTACTCTGTCCTTATGGATAACCAGATATGGCTCCTTACAGGACAAGGCGGCTAATTCCGATACTCTTTTAGCCGAACAAATGGCTACTAAGAAAATCAATTTCCTGGTGAGAAGAACCAAGAAAATGTGCCGCAATGGTTCAAATGGTTGTTTCTGTAGAACCGACAGAACCAGGTTTAAGTCCCATGGACATATGGGAATACTAACCGGAGGGCTAATACGCATCACTCCTTGTATGAAAGCTTTGACTAATGAATGCAAAGCCAAGGGCCTTTGAAAAAAAAATATTGACAAGGCCGTCTGACCCTTGATAGTACTCAAGGCAAGCTTCCTATGTACAGCCCACTGTAGGAAGTCCAGAATCCTACCTATTACGTACTTACGTGGATGCCATTTCCTGGCCTCACCCCACGTGATGTACGCCTTCTAGATCCTATAATAGATCTGCCTGGATACCGGCTTCCTGGCATTGATCATGGTAGATACCACAGGATTAGAGAGCCCTCTCTTTTTTAGAATGTGGGCTTCTATAGCCAGGCCGTCAAACCTAGGGCTGGTAAGGAAGGGTAGTATATCGGTCCTTGCGAAAGCAGGTCCGGACGATGTGGGATTATCTCAACCACAATAGATATACTACACAAAATAGCATTACCACACAAAATAGCCCACTAATACCGATCGCCAGCAATCCTGATTTTACTCCTGGGCTAAATCAAAGAAGTCTTCCGAGACCTAAATATAGCTCCAAGTTCAGCTCAGAACACTAGACTCATTCCAAGAGGAGTACAGAGAATCATTTCCTGGCTACTGGTTTTACATACAGTTAAAAGATTTCCTGCTGAATACTAAACACAAGGCTTCATACTGCCTACCCATGACACCCTTAGAATCTATCTGCTACAAAAGATCCCTGGTACTTAAAACAACCTCTCTTGCATATTCCTGGTTGGCCCAATCAACACTCAAAGACAACAATAATCATAAAGAAAGATGGGAACTAGAACTGAGGATTAAAATAAGCGATGCTCAATGGGAAAAGGCTTATTATCTAGCCCACAAGTGTTCACTAAGCACAAAGACTCAAGAAATGTCTTACAAAATTTTACCCCAATGGTATGTGACACCACAAAAAGCCAGGAGGTGGCTCCCAAAAACCCCTGATACCTGTTGGAGATGCAGCACAGATAAAGGCATGTTTCTACACATCTGGTGGTCCTGTCCCCCGATCCTTGACTATTGGCAAAAAATCATATTCTGGATAAAACACATATTGTAACGAAGACCAAACTAAATCTAAATGCTTCAGCCTGCTTGATTCATGTTAACTCTTACACACTTAGTAAGTACAAGAAAACCCTTACCAGGCACCTCTTAAACACAGCCAAATCCCTCATTCCCTTGCACTGGAAATCCACCCACATTCCAAGAGTCAAGGATTGGTTTGACAAAGTTCAATACACCTACAAAATGGAAGAAATCATACGGTAGCAATGAAAAAATAAAATAGTGCCAACTTCAATAAGATGTGGCAACCCTGGTATCTGTTCACACTATTGGACGAGTTTAAAACAGCAAACTTATAGACCCAATAGAATCCTGGTTTTAGCAGATAAGAGCTATAACACTACATTCTCCAATTTATTACCATTCATTATATGGTCACTTAAATACTATTTATACCTGTCATACTGTATAATTTAGGCTAACTATATCAAAACTTAATTTGTAATCCTTTGTTTATCCTTTATTCTCCTTTTTTTTTCCTTCTGTGTTTTATCTCCACTTCCCATCCGCCTTTCACCCTTTTCCCAACAAACCAAAATACCTCCAACTAATGCTTTATTAATCCATTACCTATTGTAAATTGTGCAATGTTAAATCGTCCACTGACGTTTCTTTCTATATGCATAAATTGTATATGCTAATAATCTCGCGCCTACAAATTAAAGGTATATTTGAATAAGCTGCCAAACCCCAAAAATTTCAAAAGCTCAGATTAATTTTTTAGTTGAGGGATTAAAAATTGCAATGGGGAACAACTATTTTTGGGCCCAGGGGGAATTCTATAATCAAACAAAGGGGGTCGCAATGGGAGCTCGCTATGCCCCAAGTGTGGCCAACTTGGTACTGAACAAGTGGGAGGGGAAAACCATCTACAAGGAAAATCCATCATCCCTGCTTTATTATAAAAGGTACATCGACAATGTAGTGTTCCTGTGGGAGGGATCCCAGGCCACATTGCATGGCTTCCTACAGGATCTAAATTCCAACCAATATGGGCTCAGATTCACAGCTGAGTTCAGTTTGACAACTATAAATTATTTCGATCTCACCCTGGTAAAACAAGATGGCAGGATTGGCACGAGGACGTTCTTTAAGGCCACGGATAGGAAAGCCTTTGTGCCAACCAATAGCTGTCACCATCCCCAATGGCTTGGGGCTATACCTAAGGGCCAGTATATGCGCATTCGACGGAATTGTGCTGAGGACATTGACTATGAGGCTCAGGCTGCAATTTTCACAGAAAGATTCTATGAGAAGGGGTATAGGAAGGTTGAGCTTGCCCAAGCCAAAAACCAAGTGTCTGTTATGGATAGGCACTCCTTTCTAGAGACCAAAAAGAAAAAAAAACATCTATGGGGACATTGCCCTTTATTACAGGATTTAATAGGCAATATAAAAACATTGAAAAGATTTTCAAAAAGTTCTGGCCTATACTCCGAAAAGATAGGGATTTGGTATCGCTAATACCCCACAAGCCCAAATTCATCTACAGAAAAGCGCCTGGGTTGAGAAACATCATTGCACCCAACGTTCCAGAACCCCCGAAAAACCCCCCACTTTTCTGGATAGTTCTGGATTTCACTACTGTACTAGATGTAAGGCTTGCCGCACCACTTTTCGAAGCACCAAGAAACTAACCAAATTCAAATCTTTGGTAACGCAAGAAAAATGTAAAATCAAACCCTTGATTACATGCTACTCTAAACACGTCACTTACGTTTTGGAGTGCCCCTGCTCTCTTCAATATGTGGGGCGCACCACAAGAGAGCTTAGGGTTAGGATAAACGAGCATGTAGCAAATATAGCTAAGGGTTTTCCTAACCATAGTGTGTTACACCACTTTCTCCAACATCATAATAGGGACCCTCGCCAGCTTGTATTTTATGGCATTGATAGAGCCATATACAATTGGAGAGGGACAGACCTCACTGAGCCATCTCTCAGAATGAGATCCAGTGGCTGTATAGACTGTCCACGATGCAGCCACAGGGCCTCAACATAGATTTGGACTTAAATTGTTTCCTGACCAATGAGTAAGCACATATTCATCTACCATGATCAATAGAATTAGAAATATTAAGTGTAAGGTTCATTATTTTCCAACATTACTGGTTGTTTATCAATTTTATTAATTTTGTCATTTTTCAAATTATATGGCAAAAGTATTAATTCTTAATTTTTAATTGTTTTATTTAGTATATGATATTGATTTTGATTATTGCTGGCAAACTCATCTCGATCTATTGGTGTGGTGCGCAGGTGTGTACAGTACCTCAACAATTATCATCGACCGATGGGGTGGGTTGTATAGGCACTCTACTAATGTAATTTTGTGATGTTATTAACTGGCAGGCCGCTGCTAGTTTGTTGTATTTTAAATGTGGCATTGGTTTTCCTTTGGACCAATCAAGTGTTTTGTTTACATTGTGCGGAGAGACGGCATTGAGGCTGGAATCAGTCTCGTTAACCCCTCCCTCCACTGTGATTGACAACCGTATTAAAAGCCAGACACACGTAGCCTAGCACGCTTCCTGGTGACGTGCAATACGAAACAGCTGTCGAGGCGACGCTAGGCTACGCTCTGACGATACTTCCAGTCCCGCTGGCTGTCCCTCTGCAACAGGTGGAACGCACTCCGGTCTGTCTCCATTCGGGTCACTAGCCCAACTAGTCCACGCTTTCCAGCCTCAGTGCCGGGCTCAAGGCACTATACAAGTAAGAGGGCATTTGGCTGTCATGTTTTAAACCTATCTTTTAAATAAAACGGGATTACACTATTTTCCGCTTTATTTTCCTTTTGTTCCGCTCACCACCATCTGAGCCTCTAGGAGGCAGGGATTTCTTAGGTCCGGTATTGACATCTCTATCCATGTTAGCAAGTGGAACTTGCACAAAGCGCATATGACTCCTTTTTAATTAAAAGAGTCAATTAATTCTGGTAAGCTGCTACATTTACCATGAGCACTATCGGGTGTTTTACAATAAGTTGGTGAAGGTTGTCACTTCAAGCTATTTTTTTTGGTTGGATCAAGTTGATATTCAAGGATTCATTTCACCTCCTTCAATATATGGACAATTGGAATATATAGTTCACTAAATATATCTTTTGGGACATTCAGCGATTATCATTGGCACTGCATGCTTGAATATTTATATTTATTTATATCAACGAGTGGTTCATCGGTTTAATTATTATTTTTTGTTCATTTGATGGTTTGCACATGTCATCTCATGCATTAAGGGTATGGCATCAAGGTTGATCAATGTGGCTGTGCAGTCACTAAATCAGCCAGTGCAGTCTACACAGGTTGGCTGGTGTTCACAGATTTTTTAAATTAATTTATCACTATTGTTATCTATTATTGTTTTATAGCGCCCCCAATATATTTGCAACTTTTGCACATATAACCATCCACATATATGCATAAATTGACAATTTTTATTAGTCATCTGTATGCTATGTAAACTTTCAATAAACTTTGATTGTGAAAAAATAAAAATAAAATAGACCTGCTTAAGTTTACCTGCACTGACAGAATCTACAAACACTACACCTCTAGCACCTACCTATGGTAGAGGGTGATACATCTATATATATATATATATATACTGTATATATAGATATATAGATATATCTATATATCTATATATCTATGTATAGATATATAGATATAGATCTATCTATCTATCTATCTATCTATCTATCTATCTATCTATCTGGAAATATGGGTTTTCATTTTTTATTTAGTGGAGACCATTTGCAGCTGATATCGATCAAGATATTGGGACACTGATATAAATTGGATACATTAAAAATTTGCCCATAGAAGCCAATGATCTAAATTTCTGTTGCCACACAAGGTAAATACTGTATCTATTAATCTATCTATCTATCTATCTATCTAGAGATAGATAGATAGATAGATAGATAGATAGATAGATAGATAGATAGATAGATACAGTATTTAACCTTGTGTGGCAACAGAAATTTAGATCATTGGCTTCTATGGGCAAATTTTTAATGTATCCAATTTATATCAGTGTCCCAATATCTTGATCGATATCAGCTGCAAATGGTCTCCACTAAATAAAAAATGAAAACCCATATTTCCATTCTGTACTAAGATTCAAAACACTTGTAAGAAAATTGTTGGAATGGGCTAATGCACCATGTTATTATAATCTGACAAGATAAAGACAAGTTTAGATAAACTGTTATGTATTATCAAGAGAAAACATGAGCCTCATACTCGAAATATAGCTTATATATTAAAAGGTAACTTAGAAAAACCTATAAGCACTCTTATAAAGATAAAAACACAACAAAAACTGTTACATTGGGTTAAGTGCAAAGCTTCTCGCGGGAGATGAACATTCAGCTGGGACTATAAACAGCAAGTAATTGTAGTGAGTGCATGCAATACAAAACTGCTTATGAAGGCGGACAGATTGTCTGATGCAAAAAAGATAAGCAGGATGTGTCACAGGTGAAAGTGATTAATATGAAGAGATGTTCAGACTACATCTTGGCAGAACATTTTGTGAAGATTTGACTTCACATGCTAAACTACACCGAATCACATTTATTTTTAATATTCAGTCTATTTTTTGTGTTTAAAAAATATACATTTGGCAGGTTCAGAAATAAAATATGAAATATATTAAATGTTTCACAACCAAAAAATGAAAAAAAAAGGACTTTGGGTTCAATTTACTAAAGGATATTATATGCGAGATTTGGGTCACGTGACACATTGGGAGGATTTACTAAAACTGGTGCGGACAGAATCTGGTGCAGCTGTGCCTAGTAACCAATCAGCTTCTAACTTCAACATGCTCAACTGAGCTTTAACAATAAGGCCTCATGCCCACGGATGTTTTTACAGCCGCGTTTTTGAGCGTTTTTTACAGCTTAAAAACGCCTGTCCATGTTAGTCTATAGCTTCATGCCCACCTAGGCGTTTTTGAGCTGCAAATAGCTTAGGCGTTTTTAAGCTGTAAAAAAAAAAACAGGACCAGTGCATTCCGCGGCGTCGGCAATAGACAAAAAAAAGCGAAGCGTTAAAAAACGCCGCAGCTGCGTTTTTGAGCTCTGCCGTTTTTATCTTTTTTTCTTCGAAAAAAATACGGTCAAAAAATGTATACAATAACATGGACAGGCGTTTTTAAGCTGTAAAAAACGCTCAAAAACGCGGCTGTAAAAACGTCCGTGGGCATTAGGCCTAAAACCTAGAACAGGGCTGGACAAACCCCAGGTGCCAGGTCGCAAATTGCTTTCCGGTGCCTGGGCTGCTGCTCGCATACTCCACACACCCCACGTGCATACCCCGCCATGTATCCCAAGCTAAAGTTACACCCAAGCACATGAAATCCTCCCTCCAAAAAATTGAGGCCCCCCCACCCCCACATATATACGTACGTACAAACATAAACTCACGCGGCGGGAAGCCTGAAAACATTGATTGCAGTACATCTGTTACATATCACCATGCATGCTGGAATGACACTAAAAATTTGAGCACCAGATGCTAAAGTGATGACCTATAGCGTACTTTTAAAGCATCAGCTATAGAAAATATAGGGTACTGAAGTTTGTCGTCATTTCACGGGCGGATGCAAATTTATGGTTTGATATGTTGGGTATCAATTTACTCAGTGCAACCTCGGCTTTTATATTTTACCAAAAAATTGGGTCATTTGTTGTCGTTTTCGTGCCCGATAAAATTACCTTTTAATGTGTTTTTTAATTAAATTTACACTTACCTTTGCGGTAATATTGTGTGACATAAAAGATTGGAACTACAACTATTGTATTTTCTATAAAGGGTAAAAAAACTGCGCTAGTACTAAAATTAACAAAAACCTAAATATAGGCAGCAGTAATAGTGTGACAGCACCAAAAACATATAAAAAGGAGAAAACTGTGCCATTGTATTTTCTATGGTGTCTGCTTTTAGAAAATCTATAATGTTTGGGGGTTTTATGTAAACTTCAGGTCTAAAATCATTTTTTAAATGTGTGCAAAAAATGCAAAAATTCGCCTTCGGGAACATGTTATATGTTCTACCCGTTTGCTTTGTTAAATAAAAAAAAATGGCTCCTAACTTTTTTAGCTGGCTCCTGGATTCAAAGCAAATTTGTCAAGCCCTGACCCAGAAGATGATTGGTTAACCCCTTCAGCCCCGAAAGAATTGGCTGCTGGAGTTTTTCTTTTGGGATTCGGCACTGCGTTGCTTTAACTGACAATTGCGCGGTCGTGCGACGTTGTACAAAGTTGACGCACTTTTTTTCCCACAAATAGAGCTTTCTTTTGGTGGTATTTGATCATCTCTGCTGTTTTTATTTTTTGCGCTATAAACAAAAAAAGAGCGACAATTTAGAATTTTTATTTTTTTTGCTATAATAAATATCCCCAAAAAATATATCAAATTTTTTTTTTTCCTCAGTTTAGGCCAATATGTATTCTTCTACATATTCTTGGTAAAAAAATTGCAATAAGTGTATATTGATTGGTTTGCGCAAAAGTTATAGCGTCTTCAAAATAGGGGACAGTTTTATGGCATTTTTATTAATATTTTTTTTTACTATTAATGGCTGTGATCTGCAATTTTTATTGTGACTGTGGGATTATGGCGGACACATCGAACACTTTTGATGCTATTTTGGGATCATTGTCATTTATACAGCGATCAGTGCTATAAATATGCACTGATTACTGTGTAAATGACACTGGCAGGGAAAGGGTTAACCACTAGGGGGCGAGGAAGGGGTTAAGTGTGTCCTGGGGAGTGATTCTAACTGTGTGGGGGCTGGGCTACGAGTGACATGACATTGATTACTGCTCCCAATCACAGGGAGCAGTAGATCAGTGTCCTGTCACAAGGCAGAACAGGGAAATGCCTTGTTTACACCGGGTCCCGCGGGCACGGTAACGGAGCCTGCCGCGGGCCTTTCAAAGTAACGTACAGAATAAAACAAGCAGAATAATGAAAATGAGAGGTGCAGCACCAACTGAGAGGAGTTACAAGCAGTGGCGGCCCGTCCATAGAGGGTACATGGGCGCCGCCTCCCCTATCTATGCGTTCGGCTCCCTGATCTACATATCAGGTGCGCCAGACCATGAACTTCAATGTGGGGGGGGGGGTTTAAAGCACCTGATTCGAGCCAGAGGCTCTAATAGGCTTTAAAAAAGGGTGTCCTCAGAGCGCAAAGTATTGCGCTCTGGGGCCACCCAGTTGTGAGACCATGGAGAATGGATTTTTGCTATTTTCACACTAAACTTCCTCCCCGCCAATCAGGAGGCAGGTCTGTGAGACCTGTTTCCCGATTGGCCAAAGCCTTAGACGATCCTATTGGATGCCTAGCGTTTTGGCGGAAGAGGAGACACGATGGAGGAAGCTTGAGGAGTGGACACCAGAGCCGCCGCTGCCCACACTCCAGGAGAGGAGGCGAGGACACCACAGCCCCGTGTGTAAGTGCCGAACCGCCCGGGGGGGGTGCTATTTCAGTGCCGTGCCACGCCACCGGGGGGAAGTTTGTTTGCCACCTTCTACCAAAAGCAGAACCCACCAGCCGCCACTGGTTACGAAGCTCTTGAGTAAAATATAACATCTACTCTTTCTCTGGAGACTCTTAATTGGGGCCTTGTACCTTCCAATTTTAGCTCCAAGCACATGCAAATAGTATTCTGCCTTCAGTAAGGCATTCTAATTCTGCTATCAGCAATTAAAATGTTACAATTGTGAAAAAAGGTGAAATGCATTTGCAATAGTGGTATATTTGCATGCACATAGAGCAGCATGATCTCAAAATATGGTACTGGGAATGGGAAGTTTTCCCTTTGCTTGCAAATACTTTTTTTTTAATATAAGACAACTTTTATTTTATGTTTATTTGCACTATAAAAACAAAGATTACACGATTTATTCTTTCCTTGAAACTCTCAAATCCTTTCTTTTGGACATGCAGGGAAAATAAACTCACTGGAGGATTGAATGCAGGAAGTCAGGGCATCCAAAAAATTGCTGGGCAAGAACTTGTGTTTAGTAAATCAGTGTAATACTGTCAAAGATATGAGGCTTCAGTAAGGGTAAAGGTGAATCAAACAGCTATGTTTATTTAGTTTGGCTCAATTTTGAAACAATTTGCTTTTCCAACAAAACTATTATGGAAATTATTTTGTTCAACAAAGGCAAAAATCTTACTTAAGAAAATTGTTATTTTAAATGCATGTCAAAAATCAAATCATATTATAAAAAGGAACAATAATTTAGAAACACATTAAAATGGGCTAATAAGACCAATAGCTTTTCAAATAAATGAATCAATCTTAACATTAATAAAACTAGTTTTACTTATCCTTATGAGTGACATATTCAATAGCTGGAACTTTATGTATTATGCATAACTGTACCGCCAGTAGAAATCAGATAGATTCTTCCTTTAACCACTTCAAGAATGGACTGTTTCACCCCCTTCCAGTCCAGGCCATTTTTTCAGTTTTCAGTAGTCTCACTCGTCCAAGGACAATTACTCAGTCTTACAATTTTTTTTTGCAATTTTATATAATTTTCTTGATACAGATAGAGCTTTTTTTGGTGGTATTTAATCCATTTAATCTGATCAGAAAGATAATTCTACTTCTATGCCTCATCCCCAAACTTGATGCATCAAAACGATATTAATAGTTTAGTTGCGGGACTTTTAAGGCACAACATTTAAAAAAAAAAACATTTATTTAAATTTGCTTAAAATAAGACAATGTTTAGTCCATATGACAAAAAAAGACAATAAAATCCAATTATAAAACCATTAACCTCAAACACTGCAGTGATTGCACATGGTAGTCTCTACAGCTCAACACGTTTCTCGGACAAGGTCCTCTTCCTCAGGAGCTATCAATATCAATAAATGCCATCTAAATGAAATGACAGACTTTTTTTAAAATCCATTTAACCTATATAAAGGAAAAAAAAGACTGAAAATTTGTTTCTGTTATAAAACGATGCAAATAAATAATCTTTCTTTATAATTTTGGACCAAAATGTATTCTGCTACATTTCTTTGGTGAAAAAATAAGTGTATATTATTTAGTTTGTGTGAAAGTTATAGAGTCTAAAAGCTATGGTAAACAGCATATATTTCAAAACTGAACAGTTTCTCATTTCATGATGCCCTAAAATGCCAGGACAGTACAAATACCCTTCAAAATTGCCCCTTTTTGGAAAGTAGACACTTCATGGTGAGTTTTTTGAAGTTGTAACTTTTTGTCATAATTTTTGTGAAACTTAAGAAATTAAATATATATATTTTTTCACAAAGTTGTCATTTAACAAGTTATTTCTCACACATTTCTCACAAAGGGGCTAAAAATCCAAGGCACACCTTTGGGCTTTGAAGGAGCATAAATTACACATCTTATTTACTACCTATATTTCTTAAGACCCTGAAGTGCCAGAACAGTAGAAACACCTACAAAATGACCACATCTGGAAAGCAAACACCCCAAGGTATTTTCTAAAAGGCATAATGGGTCTTTTGAAAAAAAATGTTTTGCCAAACATTTTGGAAAATGCAGGAAAGAAAATTAATTATTTTTTTATACGAAGTGGTCAATTAATAAGATATTTATAAGACAACTAACAGCATTGGCATACATAGAATGACACCTCAAAACACACTCTACTACTGAGTATGGTTGTCAGGAAATGGGTGGATGGCCAGATCTGCGTAGCTACACTAAGCAAACTGAGACCAGACTATACATGATTTTTTTAAGTTAATTAACAGTAAAACAAAACACATCTGAACACAAGCAAACAGGATACACCGCAAATGTGAAGAGACAAGTGAACCATAACCTAATGACAAAATACCCAACAAGTAACCTAAATAAGTAACAGAAAGCCTAACTAGCAAACTGACTATATACAATATATACACAATTGGGAACACATAAAAACAGGTACTAGGAGATGCAAGGAACCAGGATCAGGAACAAGGGGGGCATATACAAGGAAGCAGGGTACATGATGCAGGACAAGATCAGGAGAAGGGTCAGGATAAATTAACAAGCATTATCTGTCTAGCAGGGAAAAACACTGAAGCACAAGGGAAATGTAGAGGAGGAACTAAATAGCCTGGGAGACACCCGCTGGCAACCTTCCACTCTGGGAACCACAGCATCACCAGAAGGTAACCCAGGTCCTGACCGTTCCCCCACATAAGGAGCAACCTCCAGAAGCTCCGCTGTGCCCCACCAACAGGATCTGGAAGCGGACTGGGTACCCTGCTGCTGAGGCTTGATAGCTAGCTGGCTTCCCTGCAGGTCAGACCCTTGAGGAGATCCAACCCTTGGAGCTTACAATTCCTTAATGTGGCAAATGCTCAATGCTGGGACTTCAAGGGCAACTTGAAGGCTTAACACTGGAGTCCCTGGAACCCAGGGTGTCCCATCATTATTGGACCTTCCTGTCTGGGTTGCTAGAAACTGCTCCACATTTTATCAGCCACACAGGTCTACCCAAGGCATAGATTACCCAAGCCAGGTCCCCTAATGCACCTGGGATCGCAGAGATACTGACTAAGTCAGGACAAGGTTTAAGTGGAACTCTGCTCCTCCCCAGGAGACTTATACTACTGGGGCTCTTATAGCAAATGCAGCTCTGCCATTCAAAGCGGATATCTGTCCACCCAGCCTTGGTGCAACAGGAGCAAATAGCTTCAAAAGGAACTCAGGACAGGCAACAATGGGGATCTTAGACCAAACAGGTAACCCATGCAAGGCACATGTCAACAATGGAAACTCGAAAGCTGCAGACCCATCAGCAGGCAGGGAACATTCATACTAGAGTCAAGCTGGGCAGCAGGCAGGGAGTCATCACAGGCCAGCTGGGAAGAAGTCAGGAAACCATCACAGGCTGGCTGGGCAGCAGGCAGCAGATCGTCACAAGCCAGATGGGAAGCAGGCAGCAGATCATCACAGTCAGCATGGAGGAAGACTGGACCTGATCAGCAGGCAGCATGGAGCTGGACTGGACCCTACAGTAGGCAGCATAGAGGCGCACTGGACCCCATCAGCAGGCAGCATGGAGGTGGACTGGACCCTACAGTAGGCAGCATAGAGGCGCACTGGGCCCCATCAGCAGGCAGCATGGAGGTGGAATGGACCCCACAGCAGGCAGCATAGAGGCACACTGGACCCCATCAGCAGGAAGCATAGGGATGGACTGTAAAAAAATATTGAAGCAGCGCTAATAATCAAAGTGCAATAAGATAAATAACAGAGTGCAATGTGCTAATATATGGTTCAATAAAACATAAAATTATGATAACTAAAAACACTTATGAATCCTTAAAGTGTCTGTGAATATTAATAAAGTGTCATCTAATCTAAAGTGCATCAGCAAAAAGAAACAAAAAGTATATAAAAAACAAATGAAAAATATATAATAATGAAAGTCCAAACGTGATATTTCCAAAAAATAAGGTGTATGGTAATATAGAGCTGATAGCTATCATAGCTGATCTAAAAGTTCAATTAGAGACTCATAAGGATACAGCGGACTTTAAACGCCTAACCACACAACTTAACAAAGATCTTACTAAAAAGGACACAGATGTCCAAGCTAGAAAAAGTAAAAAATATTCTAGGGACATAAGCGATTTTAAAAACGATTTGGTCTTCAAATGACAAAATGATCCAATATCTGCTTTCTCTACACCGGAGAAGGCAGAGAGACCCAGACCATACCATACCGACCTATCACCTATACCTCGGTCTCCTCGAGATGATGTGCAATATAAAAATTCTAGAGACCACACACATGAGAAAAATGAAGGGAGACAGAGACACCCTAGTAATAATACCCCACATAACGGAGGGAGAAAACAACCCCCTCAAGGTGAACGTCCAACGGAAGAAACCCAACCACTAGAAAAATAATAGAAAACCACAGAATAACCAGTGGACTAGACGGAATCAAGGACAAAGAGACACAAGAGGCCCACCTCAAGAACAACACAGACGAGAAAGAAGTCCAGCCTATCCCAGAGACGATTATGGGACAAGAGATAATAGAAGTGGACGACATGATGGACATAGACAACAGGAAAGGAATGCAGGGCCCAATCAATACTATGGTACAAGAGATGGGCGAGGCCCACTCCCCATAGGTCAGGGAATACGTGACAGGAGCCCTGTCCAGACTTATAACTATTATGCCCCCCTTAGAGACTTCCGAGATAGAGATTGGGAAGATAGACAAGACTATAAATATTAACAAGGACAAAACAGATCTTTTTTAGAAAGAGGTATGGAACACCACCCCCAAGAAGATGGTAGAACAAAAAGAAGCCAAAAAAACATTTAAGAAAAGAGGGTGCCGGGCTGGGAAGGGGAAACACCCCACCAAATGTACAACAGGGGTAGGTATCTTTAGTTTAACTAATGTACCACTTACCCAAGAAGAACTTATGGTCCTAGACAAAGGTCTCAAGTACGCACCAGTGAAGAATTTGGACAAATTCGAGACGTACATCAGTATCCAAAAATATGCGAGGAATTTGATTATCAAGAAGTATCTGACAGATAACCCAATAAATGCTAGAAGGAGGGAAGAGGATGCAGTGGTGCATAGTAATTTGAGGAACAGATCGACCTTCAACCCCAAAATTAAAGACAATAAACATATAGAAATATTCAAACATTTGGTGACTGAAGAATTGAAGAACCTAACTGTAAAGAAACGAGAGGAACCTAGAGCCATTAAACTGGAATACGGAAACTTTTAAAAAGAAAGGATATAGTGATTAGGCCTTCAGACAAAGGAGGGGGTATTGTCATTCAAACGACAGAACAATACCATAAGGGAATGTGTAAATTGCTGAAAGACCCTAATACCTACTCTATAATTCCAAGCAATCCCATTTTTAAATGGAGAAAGGGACTAGAACAAGTAGTGCATTTGGGATTGAAGAAGGGAGTACTCGACAAAAAAGAACCTAAATATCTAATACCAGAAGCATGTAGGACTCAGATTATATACGCATTACCCAAAATCCACAAGGATAAAACGGACCCTCCTTTAAGACCTATTGTAAATGGCATAGAATCCATAACTGCGAGATTGGGGCAGTATTTAGATCGATATCTGCAACCAGCAGTACAAAAAACCAAGGCGTATCTTAAAGATACAAAAGAAATGCTACAATTGTTAGGAGAAAGAAATGACAGCGGATCGGTATTAATGGCAACGGCCGATGTGTCGTCCTTATACACTATTATACCCCACTACTTGGCGTGTGAAGCCATTAAGTGGGGTCTGAGAAAATTCACTAAACTTCCATGTATACAAAGGAAGTATATAATTAAAGGGCTTGATTTTTGTCTTAAACATAGTCACTTCTGGTACTCTAAACAGTATTACCAACAGAAGACAGGAGTAGCTATGGGGGCCAAATTTGCCCCCAGTCTCGCGGGACTCTTTATATCTAAATGGGAGGAAGAAGATGTGTGACCCACTGACCCACCTGAAGGCCTTGCCCTTTACAGGCGCTATATAGATTACATCTTCATAATCTGGAAGGGCAAGCGTAACCAGTTTATTTCATTTTTTGAGAAACTCAACAACAACCGTATGAACATTGTACTTACGTGGCAAATTGAAGAATCGTCTCTTCCGTTTCTCGATCTAGAAATATCTTGCCTAAATTACAAGTTTGTTACGAAGACTTTCTTTGAGAACGTAGACCGTAACAGCTACCTACCAATCAACAGCTGCCATCATAGGAACTGGATATATAACATTCCGATAGGCCAGATGATGCGACTTAGACGCAATTGCACTAAGGTCGAAGACTTCCATATCCAAGCAAAAATGATTGGTGAGAGATTTGTACAGAAAGGCTATGAAGAAAAATTTATCAAAGAGAAAATTGATGAAGTAACTCATATCCAAAGAAAAGCCCAGTTAGAAAAGAAAAATAGCAAACCACTACTAGACCAGGTCCCTGTGGTATTGGAATTTAACATCCAGCACAAGAAAGTAGAAAAGATTTTCTCCCGCGATTGGCATATCTTGAAATCTGATAGAAGCCTCAGAGATGATGTGCTTCTGGATAAACCCAAATGTATTTACAAAAGAGCCCCAACACTCCGAGATCAGTTGGTCAAAAGTGTAATTGATCCCCCTAAAAAACAGTTCACATTCTTCACGGGTAAAGGCTTCTACCCGTGTAAGAGGTACTATGCCTGCAAACGTACTAAGCGACCCAACGAAAAGAAAGTTTCCTTTCAGTCTAATATTAATTAAATATGAAATCAAAGAATTCATAGGATGCAACACAGAGGGAGCAGTCTATGTATTAGAATGTAGTTGCGGCCTACAATATGTGGGCCACACAAAAAGGCTGCTCAGAATTAGGATTAAAGAACATGTCCAAAATATACAATATGGGTTCTTGAAACACAGCGTATCTAGGCACTTTCTAGAAGTCCACAACAGAGACCCCAGTCATCTCAAATTCTGGGGGGTTGTACCATATACTAGACCGTGGCGAGGAGGCTATAAAGTTAGAACCCTCAGCCAAGTTGAATCTAGGTGGATCTTTTCTATGGATACTTTAACACCTAAAGGCCTCAACATAGAATTCGATCTGAATTGTTTCTTGAGCGATTTTTGAGACATATACTTTGTGTTGCATTATAGTAGTACATCCTTTTGGCTATTCTATATGTCTGCAGTTCCTTACTTTCATTATTTCCTTTTTTTCTCTTATACTTCACACATGCGATTTCCATGCAATGACTATGTGTGTGTTATTGTATCTGGATAATTATCCCAGTCAGCTGTGGTGACCCTAGGGCTCCTCACAATTTTTTTTATATATTCTTTATATTTTTTTATTATTATTATTTAGTTTTTAACATTTTGTATATATGCTTCATCTGTTTATAGTTGTCTCGCTCTGCTGCTAGTATGCAAGTATTTTAGGCAGCTCAGTTTTTTGGTGGCAGGATCCACCAGTACTTTCGCCTGGTTTAACTCCTGGGCTTAGGCTCGGGCGTTCTGTCATCCCATGTGTTTCCATCACCTGGTATAATACCATGCTTTGGAACATGTTGTATTTTCCCATTGGTCCATGACCTAGGTATAATGTCCATTACTGATTTAGTTAGGTATTATGCCAATTATTGATCTAGCCACATTATCTTATTCCTATGCATTTATGCATGGGGTTGTGGTGGTGGCACCCCTTAGCCTCGTTTTTCTCTATTACACTTTATGTCACCAAAGTGTATTTTATTATTCATTTATTTTATATAGCTTGCTGCGTATTAGCACACATTGTGCGCTGCCTTTAGACAGAGGCAGCGTCAGGTATGTTTTACATTACACAGGCCTCCACCTAGTGGCCGTCTCTAGGTACCAATTAGGATTTTGTTTTTATTTTGCATATTAGCATTCCCCGTTTTTTATTATTACTCAGTGTCTATATATGTCAGGCATCCCTCATAGGATGCATGTCCCTTTCATGCCCTGTTTTGGGGTCCAGCTGTCGGTGCAGTACTCTCTGCCTTATTTGCTGCTGACCACTCTGAGACTAGAGAAAAATGGCGGACTTTCATTCTAATGGACGGGCTTCAACAAAATGGCCGACTCATGTCCATTAGTGAAGACTATTTAAACCTATGCACCTTACCTAATAGCAATCCCTGATAAAGTCACGTGACGTGACGACACGAGCTGGATTTGAGCATTAGGTACATCACTTGCTGACTACAGGAAGACGAGTGCGGCGCTTCTTATTTTACATTGCCTTGTTTTTATCTGCTCAAATGTGAGTTTTATACTTTTTTATATTGCAATAAATGTTTGCCTAGCAGTATTATGCTATATATGTCTCCTCCGGTTTCATCCCTATTATAACGTATCACTGAGTGACCTGGAAACAGTGGGAGACCTGACTCATACATCATTGGAGGCGTACGAACTCGGGGTTCGTGGAGTTGTGCCTACGCTCATTTTTATCAAGTGAGTGCAACTATATGAGATTGGCGTGTATCCCTATCCTGGTTCCAGGGTACGCTATGATTGCTGTTTGTTTTTACATCCCCATGCATGGCCTATACTAATCTTTGAGAGGACTGCAATAGCAGAGAAGAGATCTCCACGTTGTTCTTCACACATCATCTGCATCTACACCCTGTGGTCTGCAAATGCTGTCTATTTAACAGCAGTAAGGTGAGATGCTTGCAGACACAGAGGCGTATCACTGAAGCATTTTCTAAGTATAGTGTGTGCATTTCATCTATATTGGTGGTGGGTGACACTACTGTATGTACTGTTGCACCTTTGCTATTTAGCAGCTTGGACTTCCTTGTTGGACTTTATCCAATTTAATTTCAATTTTTTTTTGTGTATATTGTTTTTTTTATGTACCGTTTCTAATTTACTCACCTGATCCAGGTGTCATTTATTTACCCACACATTGTGTAAAGTGATTTTTGCATTATCACTCTGTTATTTATGTTTCATCATTGCTCACATTCTTCACTTAGCTGATCTTCAGCATTTACATCCTTGCTCCTCACAGCGCAGACACCATCACTTTATTTTCACCTCTGAGCCTGCCCCTGCAGAGCTGACAGAATCTCTGCCCCAGTGTGGCTCCTGTCCCCCAAGCACACCAGCTCAAGCACCGCATGGCATCTTTTTGCCTGCGTACTGGCGTAGCCCTTTGAACGCCTACGGAGGACCGCTGGTTCCGAGGACAAATCAGCACAGGAAGAGGCCATGGAGGAAGAAGAAAAGGAGGGGGTGGAGGAGAGAGGTGTGTCAGAATCACCAGTAGTAAAATTTTGGAGGCTTGGTGGCGGAACAACCTACAACACTACTGCACCTTGTCCTGCATCCTTCCCAGCTGCCAGGAGAGTCACCCAATGCGCCGTGAAAGGTAGGTAACGTCCCTGTCCATGCCTGCTGGACCATGAGTCAGCGGTAATATGCACCTTACCGCTGACCACTCTGTCCAGCGAGGACAAGACATTGCCTTCCATATGCCGGTAGAGAGCCAGAATCGCCTTCCGTGAGAAAAAGTGGCGTTTGGGAACCTGCCACTGAGGAACCGCACAACTGCACAAACTCACGGAAGGGGGCAGAGTCTACCAACTGAAAAGGCAGCAGTTGAAGTGCTAGCAATTTAGCCAAGCTAGCATTCAACCGTTGGGCATGTGGATGGCTGGGAGAGAAATTCTTTCGGCGGTGCCGCAGCTGGGGCAGGGAAATTTGCCTGGTACAATCGGACGTCGGTGTACTGATAGCAGATTGCCTGCAAGTACTTGGCTGTGACACACCTAATTCTACACCTTCATTCCTCTCAGTGCAGGTTTCAGAGAGGACTGAAGGTCTCCTATCAGGCACCCACGTGGAGTCAGTGACCTCATCATACCCTCCCTCCTCATCACTGGAGCCAATCTGGCAGTATGCTGCAGCTGGGGGAACATGACTGCCAGATAGCTGACCTTGTTGGGCACCCCCTCTCTCTGGGCTCACGTTACTACCCCCTTACTCTGAGCTCACGTTACTGCCTTCCTCCAGCTGGGTTCCATCATTGGAGCCTTCAAAAAGCTGGGCATCCTCCTGGAGCATGTACCCAACACTGTGGTCAAACAGTTCGGGGGACACCTCAGGAGGACATGGTGGGGCTAGGGAAGGAGTGACTGATGCCATTGAGCCGAGGGAAGAGGCCGCTTTGGCAGCTGCTTTGCCAGACAAAGTACCCTGAGCCTGGGTGAGAGAGGATGAGGAGGAGGAGGACGGATTGGTCATCCACTCTACCAAGTCTTGGGCATGTTGCGGCTCAACATGGCCAGCTGCCGAAAAGAAGGACAAGTGTTTCCCACGGCCACGTGCTGATGAGGATGCACCGTGTCCACGACCAGCATCACTGTTGCCTCTAGACACAGAGCCTGCTTGCCCTCTTTTATTGCCTTGTGACTGTCTGCCTCTCATTGTTTGCCTTCCAGACATACTAATGGCCTGCTGTGGTGTTAGTATTGGAAAAGCAGCAATTGTTTTCAGTTAGTTTTAGGTGAAAACCGTGCAGAGGACACAGTACACTGAAAATACTTGCAGCTCTCTGCTTGTGGTTTTATTATGAGAACACCACTATAATTGTCACTAACTGTATTCAGGTGAGCTTTAGGTGAATGCTATGCAAAGCACACAGTAGTACACCTAAGTGAAACACTGAAGCCCCGTACACACGATCGGTTTGACTGATGAAAACCGTCCGATGGATGGTTTTCATCAGACCAACCGATCGTGTATGGTACCCATCGGTCTTTTTTCCATCGGTTTTAAAAAATAGAACTTGTTTTAAAATTTTCCGATGGATCAAAAACCGATGGTAATTTCCGATCGTCTATGGGCAAGTCCATCGGATCAAAAACCCACGCATGCTCAGAATCAAGTCGACGCATGCTCAGAAGCATTAAACTTCATTTTTCTCGGCTCATCGGAGTGTTTTACGTCACCGCGTTTGGAACGGTCAGTTTTTTGACTGATGGTGTGTGGCCAAGACTGATGAAAAACAGTTTCATCGGATTTCCGATGGTCAAATCCATCGGACGAAAATCCATAGGTTATCCGATCGTGTGTACGGGGCTTGACTGTCTGCAGCTAGCACAATCACCGGCCTGCCTGTCACAGTATAGAGACTAACTGTATTCAGGTTACGCTTTTGGTGAATGCTATGCAAAGTACACAGTACACTAAGTGAAACACTGACTGTCCGCAGCTAGCACAATCACCTACCTGCCTGTCACAGTATAGAGACTAACAGGAACGGATCTAGCTAAACTCAGTACAGTGTATAAATATATATACAACACCTAGGATGCATATACAGTATATCCTCTACACACTGTAACTACAGCTAACTGACTCGCCTGCCTGCTCTATCTAACTCAATATAAATGACACTGTCTGTCTCTGTAAACTCTCGTTTCACAACTCCAACACACTACACAAGGCCGCCGAGCCGGCGGCCTTATATAGTGTGGGGCGTGTACTAAACCCCCTGAGCCATAATTGGCCAAAGCCACCCTGGCTTTGGCCAATTATGGCTCTCCGTTTTTTCTGCGCTGTGATTGGCCAAGCATGCGGGTCATAGTGCATGCTTGGCCAATCATCAGCCAGCAATGCACTACGATGCCGCAGTGAATTATGGGATCGTGACGCGCCACTCAAATTTGGCACAAACGGCCCATAATGTTCGATCTTCGTCGAACGATCGAACAGCCAATGTTCGAGTCGAACATGGGTTCGACACGAACACGAAGCTCATCCCTAGTTACAAGTTTAAGTTTAAGTTTAAGTTTGGATACGGCTTCAATATTTGAAATTTATAAAGATATTTTGTATTACTTTAATTTATCTTAGTTGTTTTTGATACACCACGTGTGTCCTGAGAAGCATTTTTTAGGAATGCCCAAAAAAAATTGAAACATTCTGAGCGCTATTTTACTACATTTCTTAAAGGGGTAGATACTGCTTTTTGAATAAAGCCTATTGTACTGCTTTGAGGGGTGATTTTTTTAAAGATTTTAACACACTGTAGGAAGCATTCAAGCTGATTGCTGTAAGAGGAAACACACATCATTACAACTGTGATTGCTGTGATTGGCCCTACTGTATACCCCGATCTGTCACAGATTGCAATGTTGCATGCTCTAGAGCAGTGGTTCTCAACTTCTGTCCTCAGGACCCACTAACAGGCCAGTTTTGCAAGATAACTGAAATACATCACGGGTGATATAATTTGCTGCTCAGTGATTGCAGTATTCTAGTCTGCATATCCACAAAGTAATACTTAAAATCTGGCCTGTTAGCGGGTCCTGAGAACAGGAGTTGAGAACCACTGCTCTAGAGAGTGTGCACATGTGGCTCCATGCAGGAAGTTGTTTTAGGAATGTTCACCTGCATAAGTGCTGCTCCTGTCTGACTGTTTATTTACATGAGCCAGACAGGAAGCTGTGAAAGTGAAATGTTACTACCAGCTGGGTGGAGGGTTCTTCAGTCATCCTTGGGTAACTGGTGATGTTACTCATAAGTATCATCCTGGCACCTGGTTCCATTCTTGTATTTTTTTAGAGTTTACACTACATTGCGCATGAAGCAGGGTAGAGTACTCAAAATGAATAACTGCTAGAAGAAAATAGGAAGTGTTTTTTTTTTTTTTTTCGGGGCAGAAGAGGAGTGCAAAGTCTTTGCCTGAAAGTTTCACCCCCTATCATTTAGTTTTGGATATAGTAGAAAAGGGTTAGTCTCTTTATGAAGAACTTTATTAAGAAAAGAAGAACTTTTACCACAAAGAACTTTATTAGGATCAATGGGCTATTTAGAAATTTGATTTGGAGGAATAAGACACCCGTATTAAATTAGATCTCCTACAATATCCAAAGCAGGCTGGTGGGTTAGCGGTCCCAAACCCAAGAATTTATTGTCTTGCAGCCCAATTGCAGAATTTTGCACAGTGGGAATCCGATGCTTTAGTTGCTGCCTCATTTCATTTAGTATCTTTTGGGTTTCAGGGATGCCAGCTGCTGCTTGCCCTGGAGGGGGCATTGGGGTGCTCTGCTTTCTCTAGTATACCCACTCTGGTACTTATATATAAAAGGGTAATGTGGGTTTTCTTCCCAGACTAAATATACCCCCATTTTCGGCAATGAAAGTCTCTCTGAGATATTGCCCCTCCAGGGCTTTCAGCGATGTGAACGGGTAGGGATTCTTATTCTCTTTCAAATCTATGAAAGGGGTTCACTCAAACTTTGATCAGTTGTAAGGGAATTTCCTTTGAACCCCAGATGGTTTTATCAATTTTTGCAGCTGCCAAATTTTCTTCCTCTCCTGTTTTGTTTCCCCCCCGGTGCCAGTATTGGAGATAGTGGTTCAGGCAACCATTACTAAGGGCCTGATCTCTGCTACGTATAAGTAATAGAATGCACTTTTAATAAGTTCCATTGCCCCTTTAGAGAGAAGTGGGAGCAGGATATTGGCCCTATTTCTGATCATGCCAGGGATAAGATTCTTCGGGCTCTCCCTCTTGTGTCTCTCTCAACCTCACACAGATTAACTCAATTTTATATATTGCATAGGGTGTATAGTACCCCAGAATTTTTGTTCACTATTGGTTTAACAACCGACTCAGCGTGTTCTAGATGTGGCAATTCGGGATCACTGATACACCTATTATGGCATTGCCCGAAACGCCAGAGATATTGGGCGGAGGTTGTGGGCACACTTAATGGGATCTTAGATTTGAATATTTCAGTGGATCTCTTAATATGTCTACTCGGTTATCTTGACAGCTCAGTGCTCAAGCCACCAAAGTGTATTATGAGAGCTTTTTGTGGCTCAGAGACAAATTGCTCTTAAGTGGACTTCCCCTCATCCTCCGACTATATCTGATTGGATATTCAAAATGAATAAATGCATCTCTTATGAGACATACTTTCTTTATAAGAAATTCATCTAAGAGGTTTAATGCTAGTTGGAAACCCTGGCTTGATCATATGGATACGCTACTGAGCTAGGAGTTATGACTGTTTGAATAGATGTGTGGGTAAAAATAGGTTTCATTTATATGATAAGAGGATTGTTGATTGATATAATGATGCAAGAAATAAGGAAAGATATTTTGGGGGGGGGGGGTTGTGAACCTTTTTGTGATGTTTTGATTATTTGTGACCTGATTTTTATGTTTTTTTTTTGTGTATATGTTGATGAGTTATAAAAATGTAAAATAAAATTTGAATAAAAAAAAAAAAAGAAGAAGATTGTGGCAAAGAGTGGGTTTAGCTAAAATGTGCTCAAGGAAAATGGTTACCGTATTTATCGGCGTGTAATGTGCACAGGCATATAACACGTACCCTAACTTTAAGAAGGAAGTTTCAGGAGAAACACGTTCCACAGCTCCCTGCGTATAACACGCAGGCACAGTTTACCCTCTATTTTCAGGGTAAAAAAGTGAGTGTTATACGCCAATAAATACAGTAAATATGATCTGAGCTTACTTGCAGTACAAACTACACATATATGCCACAGTCCTTGTACCCACAAAACACTCCCTAACAACTATACCACAAGTGAGAGGTTACAGACACATAAACCTGAAGGATCATTTAAAAAAAATAAAACAGGATATGAGCAAAGAGCTAATGCTAAAGAGCCAATGCTAAAGAAGAACTACATTAAAAGAGTTGGAAAACTATATTGCAACCAGCAACTGTTGGGACAATATACAATGGTAAGCAGTTTGTTAGGTACAATATAATGTATAGAGTGCAGCAGTCAGAATTATGTGTCATGGTGCCCTTATAATGCCAGTCAGCAGAAGGAGCAGATGGACAGTGTCTGTGGACAGTGAAAGATAAAATGGCCAGCATTGGTGGTCAGCGGAAAAAAAAATACTATTGATGCTCAAGGGAAGAAAATGTCTGGTGTCAGTAGTCAAGAGGAGCAAAAAATACCCAATGCTGGTAGACAGGTAGAAGAAAATAGCCAGTATCAGTGGACAGTGAGAGGAAAATGGCCTGAGTGGGTGGTCAATGAGAGGAAAAAATACCCTAGTTTGGGTATAGAGGTGGCACTGCTGGGGGCATTGGTACACAATGGCAGATAGGGGGTATTGATGCTCTGTGGGAGGAACAAAGCGGTGCTGGTACTCTATGCAGGGAGAACGGCAATGTTATTCTGTGGAGGGAGAGGGGTCACTTGTGCCTGTGGAGAGGGGGGTGATGGTACTTTTTGGAGAAGAGGGATGTATTAGTGTTCTGTGGATGGAGATGGGATCACTGGTACTCTGTGGAGGGGTCACTGGTGCTCTGCAGAATGAGGGAGGGCTGATGTTTGGTGAGATTAGGGTGGGGGACATTGACTTCTGTAGGGGTCATTGGTGTTCAGTGGATGACATACCTGTCTACTAGGGATGAGCCGAACACCCCCGGGTTTGGTTCGCACCAGAACCCGCGAACGGACCGAAAGTTTGCACGAACGTTAGAACCCTATTAAATACAATAGATGCGAACGTTTGAAATCTAAAGTGCTAATTATAACGACTAATATGCATGTTATTGTCCTAAAAAGGGTTTGGGAACCCGGGTTCTGCACCAGGGGACATGTATCAATGCAAAAAGAAGTTTTAAAAACGGCAGTTTTTCGGGAGCAGTCATTTTAATGATGCATAAAGTGAAAAAAACAAAAGTCAAATATTCCTTTAAATATCGTACCTGGGGGGTGTCTAAAGTATGCTTGTGAAGTGCCAGGTGTTTCCCGTGTTTAGAACTGTCCCTGCACAAAATGAAATTTCTAAAGGAAAAAAAAGCCATTTAAAAGTACTTGCGGCTTTAATGTAATGTCTGGTCCCGGTAATATGGATGAAAATCTTTGAGAAAAATGGCATATTTTCATCCATATTACCGGGACCAGACAATACATTAAAGCCGCAAGCAGTTTTAAATGGCTTTTTTTTCCTTTGGGTCTTGTATGGATATTAAGGGGAACCCCGCACACAAAATAAAAAAGGCCCTATATACTCTGAACAGCCGTATACAGGCGGTGCATACAAGACAGGGACTGTAGGTTTGTTCTTATGTAGAATCTGTTTGTAATTTTTAACAGGTATATTGTTTAAGTGTAGCTCCAGCCAAAAAATCTATTTTTAAGCTTTTTGGAAAACATAGGGAAGGGTTATCACCCCTGTAACATTTGTTTTGCTGTCTGTGCCCCTGTTCAGAACATTTCACCTCACTTTCCGTCCAAATGACAAATGTTTTTGAAAAGTGTTTTTTTTATTGAAACAAGGATTGGTGATAAAGCATCAGTAGAGAGGAGACACCTTTTTCCCATATTAACTCTTACAGGAGAGAATTTCCCTTCCTAGGGGTAGATTTCCTCTCACTTCCTGTTGTCTCCTTCCGTTTGCAAGTAGGAGTCGTTTGTAAGTTGGATGTTTGAAAGTAGGGGCCTGCCGTATATACTCTGCTAAAATTTGCCCCTTACATGTTGGTGTTGCCACAACACTGTAAGCCCACACAGTTACTCTTGGTGGGCGCATGAATGGGCCCTGCTGTGAATTATTAGATCAAGAATTGTAATTGCATGCCCCTGTTGAACAGGGGCTGAAAAATTGGGCCTTTGGTGGTGGTGGTGGTGGTGTTGACACAACACTGTAAGCCCTCATAGTTACTCTTGGTGGGCGCATGAATGGGCCCTGCTGTGAACTATTAGATCAAGAATTGTAATTGCATGCCCCTGTTGAACAGGGGCTGAAAAATTGGGCCTTTGGTGGTGGTGGTGTTGACACAACACTGTAAGGCCTCACAGTTACTCTTGGTGGACACAGGAATGGGCCCTGCTGTGAATTATTAGATCAAGAATTGTAATTGCATGCCCCTGTTGAACAGGGGCTGAAAAATTGGGCCTTTGGTGGTGGTGGTGGTGGTGTTGACACAACACTGTAAGCCCTCATAGTTACTCTTGGTGGGCGCATGAATGGGCCCTGCTGTGAATTATTAGATCAAGAATTGTAATTGCATGCCCCTGTTGAACAGGGGCATAAAAATTGGGCCTTTGGTGGTGGTGGTGGTAGTGTTGACACAACACTGTAAGGCCTCACAGTTACTCTTGGTGGACACAGGAATGGGCCCTGCTGTGAATTATTAGATCAAGAATTGTAATTACATGCCCCTGTTGAACAGGGGCAGAAAAATTGGGCCTTAGGCACTGGTGCCACAACACTGCAACCCCTCACAGATACTGTACTTGGAGCACAGCAATGAGCCCTGTTGCAAAGTATTGCATCAAAAATTGTAATTACACGCCCCTGTTAAACAGGGGCTGAAAAATTGGGCTTTAGGCACTGGTGCTGGTCCCACGACACTGCAACCTCTCCCAGATACTCTAGTTGGAGTGCAGGAATGAGCCCTGCTGCAAAGCATTGCATACAAAATTGTAATTACATGCCCCTGTTAAACAGGGGCTGAAAAATTGGGCCTTAGGCACTGGTGCTGGTGCCACGACACTGGGGTGATGTTTTGGCCACGCGATATACGCTTGAGACATATGTTGCAAACAGCAGCTGTTCGATCTGATGCACTCGACTCAAAAAAGGCTCACACCAAAGAACTTTTTGAATAACGGGCAGAGGCAGCGCCCTGCACAGGCGGAGCTCTGTGGTGTGATTCCGTCAGTGTGCTGCCCTTACGCTGGCCCCCCGAGGGCATCCTGCCTCGTTGGAGATGTGCCTCCTCCTCATCCTCCTCCTCCTCCTCCTCCTCTCTCCTATTAGGCACCCACGTGGAGTCAGTGACCTCATCATCCCCTCCCTCCTCATCACTGGAGCCAATCTGGCAGTATGCTGCAGCTGCTGGAACATGACTGCCAGATTGGTGTCCTTCTTGAGCATCCCCTCTCTCTGCTCTCACGCTACTGCCTTCCTCTAGCTGGGTATCATCATCAGACCCTTCGAAACGCTGGGCATCCTCCTGGAGCATGTACCCAACCCTGTGCTCAAACAGTTCGGGGGACTCCTCAGGAGGAATTGGTGGGTCTAGGGAAGGAATGACTGATGATGACATTGATACCAGGGAAGAGGACGCTTTCGCAGCTGCTTTGCCAGTACCCTGAGCCTGGGTGAGAGAGGATGAGGAGGATGAGGAGGGCTTGGTCATCCACTCTACCAAGTCTTCGGCATGATGCGGCTCAACACGTCCAGCTGCCGAAAAGAAGGACAAGCGTGTCCCATGGCCATGTGCTGATGACAATGCACCGCGTCCACGACCAGCACTGTTGCCCCCAGACACAGAGCCTGCTTGCCCTCTTTTATTGGCTCGTGACTGTCTGCCTCTCTTTGTTGGCCTTCCAGACATAGCAATGGCCTGCAGGGAGATGGTAAAACCAGCAATAAGGGGTAGCTTCAGGTGTATATTTTGCAGGAAGCACACAACGCCCACTGTAAGTACTGCAAATGCCTGTTAGTGTAACACAAAAGAAAAAAACAGCAATAAGGGCTAGCTTCAGGTGTTTATTTTGCAGGAAGCACACTCCGCCTGCTGTAAGTGCTGCAAATGCCTGTTAGTGTAACACAAAAGAAAAAAAGCTTGAGCAATAAGGGCTAGCTTCAGGTGTATAATGTGCAGGAGGCACACTCCGCCCGCTGTAAGTGCTGCAAATGCATGTTAGTGTAACACACCAGGAAAACACAGCAATACGGGCTAGCTTCAGGTGTATATTGTGCAGGAGGCACACTCCGTCCGCTGTAAGTGCTGCAAATGCCTGTTAGTGTAACACACCAGGAAAACACAGCAATACGGACTAGCTTCAGGTGTATAATGTGCAGGAGGCACACTCTGCCCGCTGTAAGTGCTGCAAATGCCTGTTAGTGTAACACACCAGGAAAACACAGCAATATGGGCTAGCTTCAGGTGTATATTTAGCAGGAAGCACACTCTGCCCGCTGTAAGTGCTGCAAATGCCTGTTAGTGTAACACACCAGGAAAACACAGCAATACGGGCTAGCTTCAGGTGTATAATGTGCAGGAGGCACACTCCACCCGCTGTAAGTGCTGCAAATGCCTGTTAGTGTAACACACCAGGAAAACAGCAATTCGGGCTAGCTTCAGGTGTATATTTAGCAGGAAGCACACTCTGCCCGCTGTAAGTGCTGCAAATGCCTGTTAGGGTAACACACCAGGAAAACACAGCAATAAGGGCTAGCTTCAGGTGTATACTGTGCAGGAGGCTTAGCAACAATGACACTGACACTGTTCCCTGCCTATCCTTCTCTCTCCCTGCACACAAGGTTTATCAAAGAATATGACACTGACACGCTCCCTGCCTATCCTTCTCTCTCCCTGCACACAAGGTTTAGCAAAGAATATGACACTGACACTCTCCCTGCCTATCCTTCTCTCTCTCTACACACAAGAATAGCACAAAGAATAGCACAATGACACTGTCCCTGCCTATCCTTCTCTTTCCCTGCGCCGGAACACACTACACAAGGCCGCTGCGCTGGCGGCCTTTTATAGTGTGGGGCGTGTGCTAAACCCCCTGAACTATAATTGGCCACAGGCAACCTGCCTGTGGCCAATTATGGCTCTCCTAGCTGCCGGCGCTGTGATTGGCCAAGCATGCGGGGTCACAGTGCATGCTTGGCCAATTACAGCGCCGGGATTGCACTGCGATGGCGCAGTGTATTGTGGGCCGTTCGCGTCACTCGAATTTGGCGCGAACGGCCCAAATAGTTCGATCTTCGTCGAATGATCGAACAGCCGATGTTCGAGTCGAACGTATGTTCGACTCAAACACCGAGCTCATCCCTACTGTCTACACTCTGCATTCCACACCATTGCCTCTCTCTGCTGGAGCTATAGTACTCATTTTGGGCAGCAGATCATTCCACCAAATAGAGTAGCAATGTAGATGAGGCTAGGTTGGGAAAAGGCATTCCAGCTCAAGCCTGCAGAGGGACACAGCAATACAAAGGATTTTGTTAAAATTCTAGAACAGTCCTGCAGATTTCTGTGAGGTACACCACTTGCACTGGTGACAATGTCCACGATAAACAAGGTGATGTGAAATCTGTTAGAGTTAGTCCCCAGAACAAGAAGTAACGGTCTAAGAATTGAATTCCCCTCAATTCTGGATTCTTCCTTTAACTATTTGTTGCATCTCTGGGGCAGAAATGTAAAAAGAATTTCCCCACTGGTACACGCATAGCAAATATAGATAGATTATATTTCTAGCCTTTCACTGTTAGGCTCTGTTACATTTCTACAAGAAGAACAAATGGGGAAGGCACAAACACCTAGTGCATTACCCAAAAATGTATTAGGAAAAAATATAAAAGTGAATACTCACAAAAGTACAGTGTAAGGTTTGATTCACACCTATGCATTTTTAGTGCTTTTTGCATTTTACAGATTTGCTCTACAGAACGTGTTCCATAGGAAACCATGTTAAAAGGGCTGTAGTGCAAATCTGCAAAATGCAAAAAGCACTAAAAATGCATAGGTGTGACTCAAGCCTTAAAGAACATGTAAACCAGAAGATGCCATATTGTGCAAGTGCTCCAACAACCTCCCATGTACTAGCAAGCTGACGTGTTTCGGGGATGCACCCCCTTCCCAACCAGAACTTCAATGTACAAATGCATTAATACAGGCACACACACCAAAACCGTTCCCCTGACAGGAAGGTTGGAGCCACAGTCATAAAAAAAAGGAATACATTGAATTATCATGGTGATGAACGCATAATACATTCTATGTGCCCCAGAAAGGTATATCATATGATGTAATATAACTGGACTTACCCCTTAGGGCACATCCGTGTTGCGCCACCATGTACAGTACCACAGAAAACACTGGACGACTGCCATCCAGTGTTTTCTGTAAACTTTATATTTTAACCTTTGATGCCAGTGCGATTTTAAGAAAAAAAGCTGACTCACCATTCCCACACATGAGCTGTCAGGAGCTATCCAACTTCAGTTTTGCATGAGAGTTCTGGACTTGATGGTAGCGACCTTCAAGACAGTTCAATTTGCCGATAAGTTAATTTATGTGGTTGTTGTGTCTGTATAGCCACCAGTCTAAAACCTTTGGTTCAATATCTGTTTGCAAAGCATAATGTATCAATGTAAATGTATGTAATACAATAAAAATTTAAGTTGGTTATTAATTGCTTTACAAAAAAAGGGGAGATTTCTGTCAGTGAAGTACTCACATAGCACGCAGGAACATATCTCAAAATTGCTATCTCTCTTCCTATCACTTCCAGCGATGCTCTGGTCCCTTCTCTGTCCCTAGATCTGAGTTTTCTTAAAAGCTGCATCTTCATGTGACCATGGCCATTTTTTTTTTGAACCAAGAAGTAATAGCTTAAAAATTATTTACATTAGCAGTTAAATATAATCAACATGAAGTTGCACATGACTGTAGGCAAGCATATCTTTTTTTATTATGGTTAGGACTAAAAAAAAAAAATATAAAAAATAATACATGTTTTATTTCCTTTTATGAGCCATCAGGTGGAGCTTTAGGCTTCTTTTCATAGGGTTTCAACTATCTCTTTTCCCCTACAAAAAATACCTTATCATTCTGTTGAAAAAAATAACATGGATGGAAATAGTGTATAGTACAGCATGATCTAAACAATGGATGATAGCAGAAAATATTTGTATTTCTGAAAACTGTAATACTGGTCTTCATTTAAACTAGCTCAGTGAGGCAGAAATATTGTAAATTGTTTATTGACAAAGTCCATAAAACTAGAAATCTCTGTTAGGGGTTTAGTTAGATGGTGAGAAATCAATTTCTGGCAATACTGTCAGTTTTCTTTATAGGGTTTTGGTGTGTTAGGGAAACGAATGAATATATAAACTGTAAAAGCACTTGGCAATACAAGCTGTCAGCAACACAGCCCTTTTGTTTCCAGGATTATCTCCCTGGTTTACTTCCAGGAAATACATACACAGTGCTCCTCTATGTCTCCATACTGACATTTGTGTGCTGTTTACTTGCATTCCATTTTTTTTATATACAGTAATTAAACCCCAATACCTACCAAAAAAAAACAAAAAAAAACATTATACACAATCCAACAGCATTCAGGAATCTGCCATATATCCAAATTTCCAGTGATTCATATGTGCTGCCATTGACTCAGCTTAGGTAATTCCCATCTGGAGTATTTGTTTCATTTTTCACACACATGTTAAAAACAACATTTTGGCCATAAAATAACTTAAACACCTAGAACATACATTTTTAGAAGCAGAGTCAAAAATATAAGGAATAAAAAGACAGCAGTTGCAATTTTTTATGTTGCGTGATATTTGCACAACAATTTATCAAATATAGGTAGTGTTAAGTAAATAGATACAAAACCTATCCAGCCTTAAAATTGCATCTGAGCCTGCAAAATGGTTAAAATGATTTACCTAAAATTATCACTCGGCATTGGGGCATCATTTGGAGAGCCCTACAAAAGTGATTAGGTGGCATTACAACCGCCAGATCACTTTTACAGAAAAGCACTGAGCCAACAACTCAAAAAAACAAGCTCATGGCTCCTACTGTCGTAAACTTCTTTTGGTCTTTTGAGCTCTGGATGTACCAGGTATGTCCATAGAGCTCAAAATTTAAAGTGGAACTAAAGTCCCTGCTATGCTCCCCTTCAGAGACACAATGGCCATGCGCTTTCTCACTGGTATAAAATCTTCTCATAGTCTTCTTCTATCTATGTCATTTGTGCACAGGAGCAGTGAAATAATATAGCTAGGACAGCTGGTACCAGGTAATTGCAGCCCTTTATCACAGATATGCAGAATTATATCCCCATGTACAGTAGGTCATAGTACAGACAAGGTCTACATTACTGGGGCGTCATCTGCTAGAGGGGTGGCGGGCTAGCATTGTGGCTGACAGTGGTAGTAGTTCTATCAGGCTTGGAGCAAGTTCAGCTCTAGAAACCATGTGGAGCATGCAGCAGTATCTCCTACCCTAACCCTGCCTGTACTGGAACCTCTCCCTAATGCTAATTCTCTGCCCCCGCCAGGTGGGGTTCCTCTCCCTGCAAATGTGCACCAAACTTAGCAGGGCACTGCTATTTATTTACACTGCCCTATCCAAAATATTTGCAGAAGATCACTGGGGGTTGCACCATCCAATCAGACAGCTACTCTTCCTGCAACACCTATGGAGGCTTAAGTAACCTTCCACTTTAAGATATTTTAAAAAAAAAAGAAGCATGACACCTACCAAAGTTTATCAAAGTAGAAAAAAACTTTTTGTTATTTTAAAAAATATAACTCACCAGTCCATAAAAAAACTTGTTTCCCAAATACAAAAGCACAAGACAATACCACCAATTCTAAGGTTAAAGGGTTTTTTGTCTCTTGTTTAAAAATTGAATGTATGAAATTGAATGTTGACTTCAAGTATACAGTATGTTGAGGTGCCTAAAAAGATTCATGGTGGTTTTAAAGCTTCCTTAAAAATGCACAAGAATGGCTTACGTAACAGATAAATCAGTGCATATTATATCAGTATTCTTGTTTCTAGGCATATTTTAAATATATATACACACTCAGAACAGATATTTGCTCCTTTGTTGGTATATGGTACTTTACAGAATTGGGAAAACATTAAAACAAGCCTCATCACTTTACTAGTTAAGGGGTGAGTATTTTTTAAAAGTATACGTGCGTGCCAATTTATTTTCAATTTTATAAACAATAAACATTTCAGACCCAGACTTCTTTTGACACTTTTAATGAACATAGTACACCACATTTAATAAAAAAGAAAATTAGAAGCATAAGTTATAGAAGCTAAATGTTGCTAATGTAACATGTTTTTTTTTTTTTTTATGGTTGAGTATTAAAAGTGGAGTTAAACTCAAAAAAGTATTATGTTATAGAGAACATCAAGAAATGTTAATTGTGCCTAGGCAATACACTGAATAATCTACTTCTTGTCTTTAATTCCTCCTGAAAAATAGCATTGTAATTTCTGGTATGTGGGTGTACCTAGGCAGTACTCCCTCGTATTTGTATATCTGTAGTGTGAAATCTAAAGCCTGGTACACACTATCATTTTTTTGTCATTCAACCTAGTGGACTGAATGAAAAAACTGAAGAGCTCAGGAGGAGATCCTGTACGAACAATCCAATGTTAGTACAGCGATCTCCCTACTGAGCTATTGTGCTCTGATAGGGCAACTGCCCCCAGCCAGAACACACCGGTCAGCGTTATTAGCTATTGTCTAAGAGTGCTGGTCTGATGCCGATCAGCAGACCTTTTCAGTCATGCCACGTTCGGCCAGCTTCTGCCGGACCAGCTGCAGTACACACGAACCTAATGTCGGACACCCGATATTGGGTCCGTGTGTACAGGGCTTAAGACAGTGCTGCCTCTGACTTCTAGTCTCATCAGATTTGTAGTTACCAGTACTACTGTGCTGCTCACTGTTCTCCTTGCTGGAGTCTCTCACACAAGGAAGCAAAGCCCCACCACTACAGTACAAAAGAGGACCTGCTAAGGCAGGCCATACATGGTTTAAATCCACAGTTTCTGCTGAACTGGCCATGTTTCAAACCATGTATGGGCAGGCTGAATGTACCAAGTTGATCGATCAACCAACTTAAGTGCAGCCAGCATTCTGGGTTTTAACTGCAATTATTTCTAGCGGCTGCTATAGCCACTAGCAATAATAACTGTCTTCTCCCAGTGGGGAAGGTTTCCCCTACCAGTGTCAATAATATGGACACATTGTCTATAGGGAATACTACAGTATAACTCTTTTTGGAGGTCCCATGAGCAAACAAGTAATGCTGTGTAACTGTTAAAAGGGAATGGAGGTACATCACTACGTGTATCAGATCAGAGCATAATTCATTATAACCCCAAATGCACAGGGGACGAACCTCATGGGATTTCCTAAATGGGAGCTGGTCATCCAGCACTAATAACTGGCACCAAAAACTAAACTGGGAAAAAAAACAATGGCTTGTGAATTCCTGGTGCTGACCCCCTTCACTTTCAGGTGTCAGTAATGTCATATCTACCTCACTGCAGCATGCATGATGGTGTCACTATGCTTTGAGGATCCTGGTTATTGATGTGGGCACATCCGGAAGGATGACGGCGCATATGTAGTCGGAAGAAACATGTGGCTGGCAGCAGAGAGCACTAATAAAGAGAGGACAGCGAGGTAAACTGTTACTAACTAAACATCTACCTTGTCTAGAAAAAGAAGCTGACTCATGGGACAAAGAACAACCCAACACACTGTAGCATATGACACAGGGTGTGGACCCATAAGTGCCAGATTTCAAACCCCATCACACCACAAAGACCAACTCAGACGTTAAACTAAGGCCACATAAACCTAACAACATCACACTACAACACATGGATATTTAACAAATTCTATATAACTCAAGCAGTTTTTACAAACAAACAATTAAAAAATGTAGGCCTCAAACAAAACCACATAACATGTATATAGTGTAAAATTAACATATAAAGAATCCCATCGTATCTTAAGACAGAAAAAATAGAAGTTGAGCTAGACACCTATGTAAAAGGAAAACCAACAGAGATACAGTGCCTTTAAAAAGTATTCATACCCCTTGAAATTTTCCTCATGTCATGTTACAACCAAAAACATAAATGTATTTTATTGGCATTTTATGTGATAGACCAACACAAAGTGGCACATAATTGTGAAGTGGAAGGAAAATGATAAATGTTTTTCACATTTTTTTACAAATAAATATGTGAAAAGTGTGGCGTGCATTTGTATTCAGCCCCCCTGAGTCAATACTTTGTAGAACCCCCTTTCGCTGCAATTACAACTGCAAGTCTTTTTGGTTATGTCTCTACCAGCTTTGTACATCACATTGTTGCCCATTCTTCTTTGCAAAATAGCTCAGGCATCTGTGAACAGCAATTTTTAAGTCACAGATTTTCAATTGGATTTAGGTCTGGACTTTGACTGGCCCATTCTAACACATAAATATGCTTTGATCTAAACCATTCCATTGTAGCTTTGGCTGTATGTTTAGGGTCATTGTCCAGGTTTTCTTCTAAGAATGCCCTGTATTTGGCTCTATCCATATTCCCATCAACTCTGACCAGCTTCCCAGTCCCTGCTGAAGAAAAGCACCCCCACAACATGTTGCTGCCACACATAGCGCTTTTCTGTTATGCCAAAAAGTTACATTTTTGTCTCATCTAACCTGAGCACCTTCTTCCACGTGTTTGCTGTGTCCCCCACATGGCTTCTCACAAACTGCAAATGGGACATTTTATGACTTTCTTTCAACAATGGATTTCTTCTTGCCACTCTTCCATAAAGGCCAGATTTGTGGAGTGCACAACTAATAGTTGTCCTGTGGACAGATTCTCCCACCTGAGCTGTGGATCTCTGCAGCTCCACTAGAGTTACCATGGGCCTCTTGGCTGCTTATCTGATTAATGCTCTCCTTGCCAGGCCTGTCAGTTTAGGTGGATGGCCATGTCTTGGTAGTTTTACAGTTGTGCCATACACTTTCCATTTTCTGATGATGGATTAAACAGTTCTCCGTGAGGTGTTTATCCCTGACCTGTCTGGTGTGTTCCTTGGCCTTCATGACGCTGTTTGTTCACTAAGGTTCTTTAACAAACCTCTGGGGGCTGTATTTATACTGAGATTAAATTACACACAGGTGTACTCTATTTACTAATTAGGTGACTTCTGAAGGAAATTGGTTCTACTAGATTTTAGTTAGGGGTATTAGAGTAAAGGGGGCTGAATACAAATGCACACCACACTTTTCAGATATTTATTTGTAAAAAATAATTGAAAATCATTTATCACTTTCCTTCCACTTCACAGTTATGTGCCACTGTGTGTTGGTCTATCATATATAATCCCAATAAGATACATTTAAGCTTTTGGTTGTTACATGACAAAATGTGGAATATTTCAAGGGGTATGAATAATTTTTCAAGACAATGTAAATCTATACAGAAAGGGTTTATAACTAACATTTTCATTCAGCCCAGGAGGGATGGGAGCCAAAAGAGTATGTATACATCTTAATTCACCCTCCCAAGCTCCCCCCCCCCACCGGGAGAAGATAATGGTCCGGCAGGAGGAATTACCGCATCAACACTGTCTGTATTCATGGGGGAATCAAGCAAATTTCTTTCCTGCAACCCCTGGTTGCAAGAAAGAAATTCACTCCATTAATGTCCGGCCTTAATCAGAAATGAGAAAAGATCAGGGCTTTAACAACCTTATTTTTCCATATATAAAGATTTTGATATTTTTGTGATGTACAGGTGGCTCTGCGAGTCATGAAAAACTTTACAAAAATGCTTTTAAAGAATTACTATATTTGTTTTTAGAGCTGCGGAAATTAACGATTAATTACTCGATTAATCGTTAATTTCTTTGATCGATCAAAATGATTTTGATCGGTACTCAGCTCTTCACCGGCTTCCGGGTCTTCCATCTGAACTCCGCTGCCTCGCCCATAGGAAAGGCCGCAGCTTCGGCCTAGCTCCGGAGCGGGGCCATCTTGGTACACCCAGTGGCGGCCTTCCTCCCCTAGAGCGGCGCGCTGACGTCATCATCACCCGCCTCAAATGCTCGTGGATACAGAAGGACGGGTCTGCCTGCTTGTGTCGTTCTGGTAAGACTAAGACTAAACAAGCAGACAATCGTCCTATATAAAGTGGGCAGAGATGTGTATATATTACAGTGGGGGAGATGTGGATATATTACAGTCGTTCTGTCGTTCTGGTAAGACTAAGACTAAGCAAGCAGACAATCGTCCTATATAAAGTGGGGAGAGATGTGGATATATTACAGTGGGGGAGATGTGTATATATTACAGTGGGGAGAGATGTGTATATATTACAGTGGGGAGAGATGTGGATATATTACAGTGGGGGAGATGTGGATATATTACAGTGGGGAGAGATGTGGATATATTACAGCGTCGGGAGATGTGGATATATTACAGTAGAGGAGATGTGGATATATTACAGTGGGGGAGATGTGGATATATTACAGTGGGGAGAGATGTGGATATATTACAGTGGGGAGAGATGTGGATATATTACAGTGGGGAGAGATGTGGATATATTACAGTGGGGGAGATGTGGATATATTACAGTGGGGAGAGATGTGGATATATTACAGTGGGGAGAGATGTGGATATATTACAGTGGGGAGAGATGTGGATATATTACAGTGGGGGAGATGTGGATATATTACAGTGGGGAGAGATGTGGATATATTACAGTGGGGAGAGATGTGGATATATTACAGTGGGGGGAGATGTGGATATATTACAGTGGGGGGAGATGTGCATAGATATATGTGTGGGGAGAGCTAAAAGTAGTTGGATCTGTATGTGCGTTATAATTAATCGAAATTAGTCAATTAATCGATTAAAGAAAAATCGATTAATCGAACACGAAAATTGTAATCAGTAACAGCCCTATTATTTATTGATTATTGTATATTATGACAAAGGAAGTATGGGTTTGGGATGTTTTTGTTTACAGGTTCTAGATAAGAGTCTATTGAATAATTGAATCAGATTAACATACCTTAATCACCACCCAAAGTTCTGTAGGGACATATGATCTTAGATATAACTAAAGGTGACCAGACATTAGATGACATCTGCCCATTTTGGCTGGATGTGCCAAGATCTAATGTGTATAAACAACAATAGTGCGCTAAAGAGGAACAAAGTAATCAAACAGGTAAGTGAACCTTGCCCATCCACTAAAGCTTTCTTCAGCAACACATAGCTACTTGCAGCTTTCCCGCCTTCCTCCATTGTCCTAACCAGGACTCCTCATGCTTAAATGCTCAAATGCTCCTATCCAGGGAAGAAAACGGACCAGAAGACATCATGGTTGGATCATGCATGTATAAGTAACTGTTCATTTATGTTTATACTCAGCTTAATGCTCTTCTCCTTTATATTCCTAACAGCAAAAGTTGTTATAGCTAGATCCTATGCACCTCGGATATTTGAATGTCACTGTTTGCTCAGGGAGGTGACCTACATTACCCCAGGAGAGATATGACTATGAATTTCCTTCATTTCTTTAAGTTTTTTATTTCTATTGTTCCAAGTTGCTAATGTAATTTATATACAGTATTGTTTATAATGGTAAACTAAGAATAACGTATCAGCGCCTTAATTTACTGCAATACACATTGTAGGTAATCTTTTTACCTAGATTGCGTAATTTATATAAACATGTATTTATGTCTTAGTTCCATGAACTCAAAAAGCTATATCCTATTATTATACTTTGGCTATGGAAAAAATGATGCTATTGTTTGTATCATTCTCTACTATTCAGTACAATTGCATGCTTGTTTATCCTAAAAAAAAAAAAAAAAAAAAAAGGAAGCACAGGGAACTTCACACATCTTTGAATCCTAAATCTCCCCCCTCATCTGCTCATTTGGTGGTAGCAAATTCAACAGGCATGATAGAATTAGGTAAAACCAATGATACCCCTAGAAAGAAATACTGAACACTTGAATGGGGGTAGAGCAGTGGTTCTCAACCTGGGGGTCGGGACCCCCTCGGGGGTCAAATGACGATTTGCCAGGGGTCACCGAATCCTGGGCTGATCGTGAAGTCCGTTCTGCTCTCCCAGTCTTTTCGCGGCCACCCAGAAAGGCTGTCCCTGGAGCCTGTGGCTGCCCAGCTGGGCTGTTGCTGGAGCCTGCAGCCGCCCACTCAGCCTCTTCACAGCCACCCATTTAGTTCACAGCAGGGCTGGGGGGCAGAGACTAGAGGTCAGCTGACTGGTGAGGAATGTGAAGTGGGAGGGGCTGGAGGAGACCCTATCTCCTGATTTCGGCATAGGTGTCACTGCTACGAGACACCACAAAGTCAAAGACACAGTGAGTAACACTACCTGTGGTTATAGTTGCCATTAAAAGTCCCCACTACAGTTCTCAGATCAGCAGATGACCTCGATCAAGAGCAACCAAGTTGGCTCATCAGAACTCCCCCCAGCACAGCCACTCATCCCATTCCCTCCACCCCCCCCACCAAGGAGTAGGAGAATACATACAATGGAGAGGAAAAGAGGGGGAGGAACAAAGAACAAGGGAGAGAAATAATAAGAAAGATGGCTAGAGAGAGGGATGGGGGAAAAAAACAAACAAACAAGAACTAAGCATAAAGAGAGATAAAAGGAAAGGAGAACAAAGAGAAAGAGTCGTACATCCTAAAATGTACCATAAGGGGTTTTAATACTGTACGAGTGGAAGGGACTCGGGGAGCGCTAAATGTCCGTGGGTTAGGGGCGCAAATTACTTGGCTTGCCTTAGGTGCTGACGACCCACGCTACGAAAATCATTTTACTGTTAGGGGTCCCCACAACTTGGGACATTTTATCAAGGGGTCACGGCACTAGATAAAGTTGAGAAACACTGGGGTAGAGTGTCATATGTGGGTAGCACACTCGCTAAGGGGGCAAACTTCAACTGTCAAAACCAGCTACCCCCCCAAAAAAAAAATTGTATCCAATAGTTATAGAGGATGGGGGGGAGGTGGTGGAAAAGCTTAACTTCCCTTTTTGGGTGAAGTTCTGCTTTGAAGCCATCCCTTCATAGCATCTCATATCTTCCTTTTATTTTACTGTTGCTCATTTTTTTCACCAGCATCAATTGTCTCAAAGACAGCAGAGTAAAACCCCAGAGCTTAGTAAATGAGCAGAGGCTCTGCTGACTTCCATCATCCAATCACCTGCAGGCAAAAATGCAATTTTTTTCATTTTCCTTGCATGTGATTGGGTATTCCCTGCAAAATGAAGAGTGCAACTGCTTTTTGCAAAGTGCACAGTCTACTTGCCTTTATTAAATCAACCCCAGTGCATCTACTCTACTGTATTTGAGGCAATTGCGGTGGGGGAAAAGAATGAGCAACAGGAAAATAAAAGGAGACAGAGGGAAGAGAATGAAGGTCATTCGCTTAGGCGAAACTTGAGTACATGTAGGATTACAATCAATTCATGGGAGGTGTGGATTATAATAACCAAATGTTACAGCTCTGCTTATATACTTGTTCTAGTTAGCACTGTACAACTCCTACCTAAAGTACTAAGAGGACATTGTAATAGCCCTTATTTATCAGGAAAGCCCTGCTCCTCAACACCTTTATTCTGATGCAGTGAGCAGGCCACATGAAAGACATTTCCTCTAATATTATTCCTCCTACCCAAACAGGCCACAAACCCCACAAAAACTGTTGTGTACAGTAGGTGCCGCCGACATGTATATTCATCACGATCCTATCACGGAGATTCTAGGCGACAGGGGTGCCGACATCTCGGCGACAGGGTGGCGACACGCTCGCTGCAATAGCGAGGAGACGCGGCACTGTATTGAACGGGATCCGACGTGGATTCCCGCCAATACCAGGCACTGTGTTTGGTATGAATCCTGAGCGGGAACTCCACGCCAATTTTTAAATAAAAATCCGGCATGGGTTCCCCCTCCAGGAGCATACCAGGCCCTTCGGTCTGGTATGGATTTGAAGGGGACTCCCCTAAGCCGAAAAATCGGCGTGAGGGTCCCCCTCAAAATCCAAACTAGACCCTTATCCGAGCACTCAACCTGGCAGGCCGCAGGGGAAGAGGGGGGGACGAGAGAGCGCCCCCCTCCCTCCTGAACCGTACCAGGCCGCATGCCCTCAACATGGGGGGGTTTGGTGCTCTGGGGCAGGGGGGCGACCTGCTGCCCCCCCACCCCAAAGCACCCTGTCCCCATGTTGATGGGGACAAGGGCCTCTTCCCGACAACCCTGGCCGTTGGTTGTCGGGGTCTGCGGGTGGGGGCTGATCGGAATCCGGGAGCCCCCCTTTAACAAGGGGGCCCCCAGATGCCGGCCCACCACCCTATGTGAATGAGTATGGGGTACATCGTACCCCTACCCATTCACCTGGTGAAAAAAAATGGCAATAAAAAAACACACACAGCTTTTTAAAGTAATTTATTACACAGCTCAGCTTTATTTCCCGCTCAGGATTCACACCAAACACAGTGCCTGGTATTGGCGGGAATCCACGTCAGATCTCCATCTACCGGCAATGCGTGTCGCTCATTGTGAAAGGAAAAACAAACTTTTTCCTTTCCCGATGACGAGACAGCTCGGCGCTGGCTCTCGCGACGGGGCTCGTAGGGTGTCAATCTCGCCTCTAGAAGAGGCGAGATTGACACAATATCGGCGGCACCTACTGTATGTACCAGTAACAGAATTAGGCATGACACCCAATACTATTGTCCCCAATGTCTCTCCCAGCCTGGCCTCTATATAGAAGACTACTTAAATATTTATCATACCACACTATGAGATTCGTGAAGGTACAGTAAAGATATTTCTCTTTTGTTTCCTACCTGCCATCTCCCTGTTTCAGATGTCATATGTGCTGACCTTTTGCCTGTTTTCTCAACCACATTCATGCCTGCTGCTTGGAACTACTATTTGCCTGCATACTGACCATGCCTCTGCCTGCTGCCTAAACTGACCATGGCCTGTTAATTTACCAACTCTTTGCATATAGAATTAACATATGGATTCACTATCTATTGTTTCCTTTTGGAGGACTATTTAACTATGGACACAATGAGAGACCACTGTCATTTAGGTAATTATATATATGGGAAAACACGAAAAAATCTCACAGAGCAATCCCATTATACTAATATACTAATCCTTTTAATCGCATATACACACATATATCTATGTGTACTTAAACTGTTTGTATTATATGGATATGTGGATCTGGACTTTTTCTGTTTCTGCAGAGCGGCACACCACTGCATATGTTTTTAAACCTTTTAATATTGCCACAAATAAGGTGTAGTAATAGATGGGTGAGTAACACTTGTTAGTCATTCCCATGTAATTAGAAGTGGGACGTGGTTCTGTATTTAAACTGGTGACCATCGACCAATCCCTTAGTTCTGATGAAGTTCCGGGATATCGGAACGAAACATGTCAACTGTTGGGGTGAACATCCCCCTCTGATACCTACCCAAGCAATCCCCATGTTTGAATGAGGACTTTCAAACTGCTCCTGCGAAGCATTACCTGAATGCATTACCTTGGATTCAAGGCTTACACATACCCCGCAAAAAATCTTTGGAAGGATCTACACAATAGGACTTTGGAAATATGGACTTCTATCAAATAAACACTGCAAACTTTATGTGTTTCCAATGACTTATGAACAACTAATCGGGGACGTCCATACACAGATCGATCCCATTTGGAGATCTCTGTGGAACCATCAACTCATCTGAGCTATTTGGACTATAGATGAGAAGACTGACCCTGATTTATATCTGTCGGTGATCTCTGCAGGATTCGTGAGTAAAACTTTACTCTGCCGTTTGCAAATATTTCAATAATTACCATAGGTTTTACCTGCAGATTGCAGGAATACCCACTGCGGCTATAACGGAAGCATTGAGATTATACCTTGTTGTTCTATATACCGCTGAGAGTAACCATTCTGTCGATACGAACTGCTAAAGCCAGATATCTGGCCAGGTGCATCCAGGAATGTTATAGAGATTCACCCATAGATCTGGGGATCAGCTATATATGTACATTTCTCAAGGAAACCTTTCCCCTGCATCAGTTACTACGGCATGCCAGTATCATGCTTCTATCCCCATAATGCCTGGAGTGGTCCTTCTTTTTTCCATTTACTGACCTATTGAATCAGGAATATTACATATCTCCTATTTTGATCCCTTTGGACTTCCACTGATTATCATTACAAGTATTTTATAGGACATGCCTCTTTGACTGACTGACCTACGACTGGGGTGTGGATGTGAGTTTAGAATCCTATTCAGGTTGCGCTTTCCATTTTTAGGCAGTGATAATTACCTGTTACAGGCACACGCTCCTTTAATCTAGGAAACATATGTGGGGGCATCTTGGTCTCTATGGGTAGTCTTTGGGGTATATCAGGTTCACATAGGGGGTGTTCTTCACAAAGGGAGAGGGAGTGGGTCCACCAGTGATTGAATCACTGTTTTTCTTCCGGATGGTTGAACTTGCAGTAATTTGGTAGCTTCATCTAATGGTTTCTTTGGTTTAATTATTTTGGAACCTGGGGTATGATAGTAATGTGTTTTTATTCATGAATTTGCCTAATATAGGCTATTAAAATTTGTAGTATAACTCATTTAGGTGTGTGGAAGTCTATTTTTTATTTTATTTTTTCTAATTGATATATGTTATTATTGACCACATCCCCGATAATTCGCGGTGAGTACTACTGCCTCAATAGGTAGGACTCCCACCTTTGCTCTTTTCTTGTATACTGTTAATTTACCATACCTCAGCCCAAACTTATTCTGGCCTTTAAATCAACCATGCCATTTGCTTGCCGCTTGGATGACTGAAGACAACACAGGGGTCTCACATATGCCGAGTGAGAGGCTCCAGGGTGTTGTTTCAGAGCAAAGAAAACTAAGCTTTTATCTGGGTTTCTCTGGGATTTCTGAATCATAGTCTAGAGTCCGAAGCTTCAAAGAGCTTTGGGTGGGAGGAAGCATCTAACCCTGTGTCTAGGTCTTACCTGACCAAGACCCTAAGCTTGATGTTTCTGCCTACTGCCTGGGCCAATCCATTGTTTATTTGATGACCATTTGCAGCCTGTACTGACCCTGGCCTGTTTATTGACCATGTTCCTGCCTACTGCCTGAATCTATCTTTTGGGCCCTTTCACACGGGCAGTTTGCTTACCGATCCTCTGCTGATCAGACCAGATCGGGGTGGTTGACAGGTCTCTGTCAACTCAGTTTGTACAGAGTGGACATGAACAGTCCACACTCTGCTCTATGGGTGGCCAGGGATAAATGGACTCAGCTGTCCATTTACACTTGTCTCCCTCTGATCAGATCCATCGAAATACAAGATGCAGTCCTCCTCCATTTTTTTTTAGGGGGCCTGATCAGTCCAGGAGGTAGGCAAGTGTAACCATACACAAGTCCATTTACACCCACCGGTCCATGGGAATGCTGTGCATTAGAAATATCTTAGAAATTGTGTGTAAAAAAATACATTTCAATTTTCTTTCCACATTTTCTAAAAACTTGTAGAATAAAATAAAAATTTCTAAAGACTCAGTATGTCTCTTTGAAAATACCTTTGTGTGTGTGATAGGTAGTCAGGGAATTAGACATGTAATTTACACCCCAGGAACGACTGAAGGTGCTCCTTGAATTTTGTGTCTTTCTAGGTGGTTAGGCTGTGAAAAAGTCTCACAAGTGTGGTATCACCATACTTGGGAAGAGTAGCAGCAGGTGTTTTGAGGTGTAATTCTAATGTCTATGCTGTTTATTAGAAATATCTTAGAAACTGACAACTTTGTGTAAAAAATATATTTTAATTTTCTTTCCACATTTTCCAAAAATACAGAGATGCATATTATACATTACATAATCATGTTTGTGTGAGAATACTTACATCCCACTATAGTTCAAATGTCATGAATGCATCAGTCTAGGTTCAAGACAGGGGAGCCAGCCAGTTGGAAGGACTATCCTGATGGAGTAAAGGCCCAAACAGATAATGTGTAGCCAAAATTCCAAATTAATAGTAGCACGGCTTTAACAAATAAAGCCCAGCGACCGTGGTGGAAGCAAGCAGGACGTTCCAGAATTGGACTCAAACCAGCCCATCAAATCTCACAAGGAATCCCAAAAATAAGGGAGGGCTTATCGCTGGTTTCTATGAAAAAGCAACATGAAAATGAAACATAAAGAGTATATGTAAATAATTATATGTAAATATAAATTTAAACAAAAAATTCCCATCCCCAGAGGGGAGTGCATAAGCATCCCCCTGGGGGGAACAGTTAAGTTTAGATTTGGTATAGAAAGTTTCATACCTGATGGACCAATATATTACATGTCCACTCCCTGGCTGTGCAGTAATCTAACAGACTTAAGTAAGGCTTTATATATGGAAACATGGCTGACAATACAGCCAATCAGGAGTAGTTTAAGGGGTTAACACCAAAAGATTCCCGCCAGGAGTTGTGGGCGGGATCCGGCTATTAATAAGCCGTGCTTTTCCTTTCATAAACCAGAAAAAACTGAAACGAAAGCGAGAGGAGCCCTCGCATGGAAGGGCCGCCCTCGGTCTGAGTGGCATCCGGCGTCACCGCGTGGAAGGACGGGCGGAAGTGTGCGGCGAGGAGAGAGGTCCCGCAGCGCCTGCATAACATCTAAGTAAGCACTGAGGAGGGACATTGAAAAAGTAAAAGTGAACTGCCCTGAACACCTCAGCTAACGTGAGGGGGATTTTAAAGATGAAAACTCATCTATGCTTATATAGAGTAATGACATAATACCTTGTCAGGGACAACTAATAATGTGTGTAAGAGAAGTAGCAAATTGTCCACTAAGAGGAAGATGAGAGAATAAAGAAAGTGGGGGAAAAAGAAGGAAGCAAATAGGATGATAAAATAGTAATGAGAAATAAATAAATAAATGAACAAAAAATATATATATAAAACATGTGAATAAAAATAACTGTAAATATAAAATAAAATAATATAAATTAAAAATAAAGGATAATAAATAAAATAAAATGAAAATATATATATATATATATAATTGATGATAACAAATAAATAGAGACAGTAAATAAATAGAGATAATAAAGAATTGACATGAAAAAGAAAAAGACAAGAAAAAGAAAAGAGAAAGTAAAAAAAAAATGGGATTAAATAGAAGAGATGAATGAAGCAAACAAATGAGTAAGAAAAAGAAAAAATTCTCGCACAGGCTGGACACTGAACAACCCAATGCTCAAAGCAAGAGCATACAGCCCTGGACCACATGTGGGGTCAGGGGCTGATATTGTGCTGGAGAGCGTCGGTGGGCCAGAAGAGCCAATCCAGAAGGTGTCCTCAAGCTGATTAGTATATAGAGTATTAATCAACTTGAATATTATGTTATAAGAAGAGGTAGGAAAGGGACATATGAATTTAGGGTTGGGTACTCATAGTTGGAAGCAACCATCAGATAAGTCCGACCATTACTGTACATCCGGCTAAGGCTTCATCTGTACATACGAGTTCTGATGAGGGATAACACATAGTTTTATTATAAAGTAATGAGGTAAGTTAGGTACACAGGGCTGAAAGGCAGTATACAGTCCTATCACGAATTGGTAGTCTAACCTATATCCCATTGAACTATTAACCAACAAGGAATACAAATGGGTTTTCGAAAAAAGGGGGGGACAAAAACACACAAGCAAGAACAAAACAAAATGAACATAAATATACATCTAGAAAATCAAGTACAGGATAGGTACAGCAAAAAATGTATTCAATAATTCCCTATCAAATTTCCCAGATGAAAATCCTGGTAAGAAGGGTTTGAAATTGATAGCTTGGTTAAGACCAGGAATACAAATGGGTTTTCGAAAAAAGGGGGGGACGAAAAACACACAAGCAAGAACAAAACAAAATGAATATAAATATACATCTAGAAAATCAAGTACAGGATAGGTACAGCAAAAAATTAATTCAATAATTCCCTATCAAATTTCCCAGATGAAACTCCTGGTAAGAAGGGTTTGAAATTGATAGCTTGGTTAAGACCAGGGGGTGAGGTGGCGTTAAGGGTCGAGATCCATCTCAGCTCCTTCTGAAGGAGGCAATTATGAAAATCGCCCCCTCGGGGGCTGCGATGGACCCTGTCCAAAACGACCACCTCAATTTTTGGTATGGTACCACCGTGAACTTGAGCGTCATGTCTGCCGAGCGGGTGATCTGGATCTTTGTCCCTCATCGCTTTCAAATGTCGGTATAGTCTTTGCCATAATTTTTGTATAGACTTACCCACATAGAAGCAATTACAGCTACATATGAGTAAGTATACTATTCCAGTGGTTTGGCAATTCGCATAATGTTTTGGTCAGAATTTTTGACCATTTGGTAGATAAATATTTTTTCTAGTGTTCATGTATTTACAATATGTACAGTTTCCACATTGAAAAGTTCCAAATTCAATACAAGGGTCACCTCTGGTGGTCCCCTGGAATTCGCTCTGCACGAGCATATCCCGTAGGGATGTAGCTCGTCTATAGGTAATGGCTGGTCTAGGCGGTACAAGTGGTCCTATCACGGGATCTGCTGTTAACAGGTGCCAATGTTTTTGACAAATTTCAAAAATCTGGGCATGATCGTCAGAGTATGTGGTAATGATACGATGGTCACTTTCCATAATCCTCTTTTGTTTGGGTCCTAATAAGTCATGACGACTTAAGTTCAGAGTGCGTTTGAAGGCCTTTTTGAGGCATTTATGGCTATATCCCCTTGCGAGGAGCCGTTTCCTCAGGTTGTTCGCTTCTTTTTTGTAATTGGACTCATTAGAGCTGTTACGTTTAATCCTCAAGTATTGTCCATATGGAATGGATTCAACCAGGGGCCTAGGGTGAAAGCTAGAGGAGTGTAAAATGGTGTTGCCTGCGGTAGGTTTTCGAAACAACTTACAGGATAGCATATTTTCCTTATCTCTAAAAATTTCCACATCTAAGAAAGTTATGTTATTCGGGTCAGATACCATTGTGAATTTCAGATTAAATTCATTGGTATTAAGGGCAGTAAGGCACTCCTCAAGCAAGTGCTGGGAGCCAGTCCACACAACGAAGATATCATCGATGTACCTGTGCCATAAGGCTACATGGCACAGGTACATCGAGAGATCCTCACTGGAAAACATGGCACGTTCCCATTCCCCCAGGTACAGATTGGCGTAGCCAGGGGCACAACTGGTGCCCATGGCTACGCCCTGTACCTGGAGGAAACATTGACCGTCAAAAGTAAATACATTGTGTCTCAGTACAAAGTCCAAAGATTGAACTATGAATTCATTGAATTAGTGTTCATGATGACTGGTTTGTGACAGAACATGTCTGACGCAAGCCACTCCTAGGGAGTGGGGGATCGAGCTGTAGAGTGCTTCTACGTCAATGCTGACGAGAATATAATTTGTAGGAATCTGTACTCCTTCAATGATGCACAATAAATGAGGCGTGTCTTTGACATAAGAAGGGATACTCAAAACAAAAGGTCTTAGATGCTCATCAATGAGCCATGAGAGGTTTTCAGTAATAGCTCCATTACCGGATATGATGGGGCGTCCAGGGGGGTTAAGGGAATTTTTGGGAATCTTAGGGAGGGAGTAGAAAGTTGGTATTCGAGGAAAGGGTGTACGAATGAAATCCAACGTTTGTTTAGAAATAATATTGTGTTGAAATGCCTCATCAACCATATCATAGAATTTCTTGTTAAAAGCATCCAAAACACCACTACTAACCGGTCAATACCAGTCGTGATTCTTTAAGATATTTTGACACATTTCGCTATATTGAGGGTTGTCCATAATGACAATGTTCCCTCCTTTGTCTGACAATTTAATAGTGATCTGGTGATTTTTGGATAAATCTTTGAGGGCTACCCTCTCATTCGGGGTAAGGTTGGCACGGTTATGTGGTGTGGATACAAGATTGACATGACTCCCTGGCTGTGCAGCAATCTAACAGACTTAAGTAAGGCTTTATGTATGGAAACATGGCTGACAATACAGCCAATCAGGAGTAGTTTAAGGGGTTAGCGCCAAAAGATTCCCGCCAAAGGCGGGAGGAGTTGTGGGTGGGATCCAGCTATTAATAAGCCGTGCTTTTCCTTTCATAAACCAGAAAAACCAGAAACGAAAGCGAGAGGCGCGAGAAGCCCTCGCATGGAAGGGCCTTCCTCGGTCTGAGTGGCGTGCGGCGTCAACCCGACCGCCAGCACAAAGGAAGGGTGGAAGTGTGCGGCGAGGAGAGAGGTCCCGCAGCGCCTGCATAACATCTAAGTAAGCGCAGAGGAGGGACATTGAAAAAGTAAAAGTGAACTGCCCTGAACACCTCAGCTAACGTGAGGGGGATTTTAAAGATGAAAACTCATCTATGCTTATATAGAGTAATGGCATAATACCTTGTCAGGGACAACTAATAATGTGTGTAAATGAAGTAGCAAATTGTCCACTAAGAGGAAGATGAGAGAATAAAGAAAGTGGGGGAAAAAGAAGGAAGCAAATAGGATGATAAAATAGTAATGAGAAATAAATAAATAAATGAACAAAAAAAATAAAATAAAAATAAAACATGTGAATAAAAATAACTGTAAATATAAAATAAAATAATATAAATTAAAAATAAAGGATAATAAATAAAATAAAATGAAAAAAATATATATAATTGATGATAACAAATAAATAGAGACAGTAAATAAATAGAGATAATAAAGAATTGACATGAAAAAGAAAAAGACAAGAAAAAGAAAAGAGAAAGTAAAATAAAAATGGGATTAAATAGAAGAGATGAATGAAGCAAACAAATGAGTAAGAAAAAGAAAAAATTCTCACACAGGCCGGACACTGAACAACCCAATGCTCAAAGCAAGAGCATACAGCCCCGGACCACATGTGGGGTCAGGGGCTGATATTGTGCTGGGGAGCGTCGGTGGGCCAGAAGAGCCAATCCAGAAGGTGTCCTCAAGCTGATTAGTATATAGAGTATTATTCAACTTGAATATTATGTTATAAGAAGAGGTAGGAAAGGGACATATGAATTTAGGGTTGGGTACTCATAGTTGGAAGCAACCATCAGATAAGTCCGACCATTACATCCGGCTAAGGCTTCATCTGTACATACGAGTTCTGATGAGGGATAACACATTGTTTTATTATAAAGTAATGAGGTAAGTTAGGTACACAGGGCTGAAAGGCAGTATACAGTCCTATCACAAATTGGTAGTCTAACCTAGTCTAATGGTAGTCCCATTGAACTATCAACCAACAAGGAATACAAATTGGTTTTCGAAAAAAGGGGGGGACGAAAAACACACAAGCAAGAACAAAACAAAATGAACATAAATATACATCTAGAAAATCAAGTACAGGATAGGTACAGCAAAAAATGAATTCAATAATTCCCTATCCCTCAAATTTCCCAGACGAAAATCCTGGTAAGAAGGGTTTGAAATTGATAGCTTGGTTAAGACCAGGGGGTGAGGTGGCGTTAAGGGTCGAGATCCATATCAGCTCCTTCTGAAGGAGGCATTTATCAAAATCGCCCCCTCAGGGGCTGCGATGGACCCTGTCCAAAACTACCACCTTAATTTTTGGTATGGTACCACGGTGAACTTGAGCGACATGTCTGCCGAGCGGGAGATCTGGATCTTTGTCCCTCATCGCTTTCAAATGTCGGTATAGTCTTTGCCATAATTTTTGTATAGTCTTACCCACATAGAACGAAATATAAAGATTGCAATGGCCCTCAGGTGGCAATCTACACCAATTAATAAAGAATGTGCCACATCCTATAAGTACTGTGAAAGGGATTGGGGAAAAAAATGGACTTTATAGGCACATATGGATTTTAGAAAAATTACATTTTTTTAATACAACATGGATACATCACAACAATGTCATAAAAGTGCATACACATACATTCCTAGTAATATGCAAAAGATTTTAACATATACATATATTGCAACAACACCGTTGATATGGACACTTCCAAGGTAGTACCCTACAATGTTGCAGTGGTTCCTTGCATTGGAGTTCACAATGTGTTGATGAATTAAAAACTTGGAGCTCTACATGTTTCGCGATCTAATCGCTTCCTCAGGAGCTTCTAAATATACAAAGAAAAATTAATAATTTGGTACATAAAACATTTACCCGTATATTCCGCAGAACATAGAGGGCCGCAACAATCTAACCACACTCACCACCCACATCACATTTAGGGGTGAGTGGTTTGTTAATGTGTATGTTGATTATGAACATTTTATGCAACAACATGATAAATGTTTTATGTACCAAATTATAAATTTTTCTTTGTATATTTAGAAGCTCCTGAGGAAGCGATTAGATCGCGAAACATGTAGAGCTCCAAGTTTTTAATTCATCAACACGTTGTGAACTCCAATGCAAGGAACCACTGCAACATTTTAGGGTACTACCTTGGAAGTGTCCATATCAACGGTGTTGTTGCAATATATGTATATGTTAAAATCTTTTGCATATTACTAGGAATGTATGTGTATGCACTTTTATGACATTGTTGTGATGTATCCATGTTGTATTAAAAAATTGTCATTTTTCTAAAATCCATATGTGCCTATAAAGTCAATTTTTTTCCCCCAATCCCTTTCACCTTACCCACATAGAAGCAATTACAGCTACATATGAGTAAGTATACTATTCCAGTGGTTTGGCAATGCGCATAATGTTTCGGTCGGAATTTGTGACCATTTGGTAGATAAATATTTTTTCTAGTGTTAATGTATTTACAATATGTACAGTTTCCTTTAACCTCCTTCATCTCGGGGAGTACCCCTGGACTCATAATATTGGTAAAAAAAAAAAAAAAAGCATTGGAACTGAGGTAATCCACTTTAGATAGCTTATGAACAAACTCAGTACCTTCGCTATGCAGAAGTATTTCTTTAGCTGGTTAAGATATAACCCAGTCCTGCTCCCCTCTATTCCGCATTTAAACCTCTATATCACTAGACACCAATTTAATCCAACCTTCCCATGTAGGTCAATTTGTATTTCGGTAGAGCTCCATTAGCCAGGTCCATCCAGTAGTGGAGGGATGGAGGCTTGGTATCCTTCCATTTTAAAGCTAAAGCCTTTTTTGCCTGGAAAAATTTTATTCGTAAGAGAGTCTTTTTGGATTCCGATAATTCCTCCTCCCCAAAGTCACCTAGCAAAGTCACCTTTATGTTCTGGGGTGACAACACTAGCAGTGTCACCTGTGGGGGTGGGGGTCATATACTCTTGCATATTGATTCATGGATTTCTGGTACATCTCCCTGATATGCACAGCGGGATGCTCAGATATGCTTACCTACTAAAGAACTGATTGATAGAATCTCCCATCTGTGTTGCTACTTAAGACAAGCCATTGCAAGGACTTATGGTACTTTGCATAGAGGGAAATGTATTTCTATCACCACTGTCATATGTCCAAAAGTACTTGTGTACCTGGTCTGAAGTAGGGATGAGCTCAGACATTTTCTTATTCTACTTCAATCCACCTGAGCAATGCCTGCAAAAAGTATTTAATTTAATTTGGGAGTTTACTTCTACTTTAATGGGAGTGATTTAGTAGACAGTAAGGTGTAGTGAAGTAAAGTGAACTTGATTTGACTCCAGACATTCAGTTAAACCTGGTACACACTAGTAGTTTTCTTTTTGTTCAACCCAGCAGGGCTGAAAAAAAAACTGGCAGCCCTGGAGGAGCTGTATTAACCATGTACTAACCGCTGTATTAAACATGCAATGTTAGTACAGCGATCTCCCCTGCTGTGCTATTGTGGTCTGACGGGGGGGGGGGGGCCTCCACCAGAACACTCTGGTCAGCGCTCTCATCCATTAGCCTATCCGCAGACTTTTTTGGTCATGCCCTATCGACAGAAGCTAGCCAAAAGGCCGACTTTTGTCTGACCGACCACAGTACACATGGGCTGAATGTCGGACGGTTTCCATTGAACTGGCCAATGCCGCCCGACATTCAGCTTTAGGAATCAACTCCTTCACAACCTTGAGTCCACTTAAAAACTGTACATCAAATGCTCATTCCTCACAGTTATGACATTTTGTACCACTTTTGTAAAAAATTGAATCGCGCTATAGCCCAGCATAGTCATTGCTCAGCAGTTCAAAAATAACAAAAAGTCCACCAGTGTTCATAACAATGGAATTAAACAAGGGATCCAGCCACCATTCCGCAAGTGAGTTCCACCACCGTACAAATATAGATGTCTCCTTACCAGATACTAATGACCCCCCATAACAGAGGGTCAAAAAGTGCCCGTAATGACTTTAGTCTTTATCCAGGAACCGGACCATACATCTGACATCAGGTCAGCACGCACCGATTATCTCCACTCCAATCAGTGTGTAGATAGTATCATAAAAGACATAAAGGCTCCATATAGTGTAAAACCTTACAAGATCTTTAATGAAGATTGCACTTACAGCATCCACAAATGTAAACAGCCTTAAGCCTGGTGTGCCGGCCGGCACACATCCAGGCAGACCCATCCTTCCGGGATACGATAGCGATACAGTAACAAGGTGACTTCAGCGCGTCGCTTCACCCTACGCATTTCGTGATACTTCACGTCGTCCAGGGGCACGGACGGCGCGCTGCGTCACCTCTTAAATACACACATAATAAAACCAAGCCTTGGTATGAGCCGCAAGCCCGCCAAACCAACTGTTATGGGGGGTCCCTTGTTTAATTCCATAGTTATGAACACTGGTGGACTTTTTGTTATTTTTGAACTGTTGAGCAATGACTATGCTGGGCTATAGCGTGATTCTATTTTTTACAATTTATGCTCTACTGGTTTGTTATTTACAGGAGAATTGCTGCTTTTAACCTTCAAATGTGTTTTATTGTATTTCTATTTTGATTGATTTATGTGCTTAGTGCGGGGTTTTTCTTCAAATTTTTTTCTGATTTTGTACCACTTGCCTCTCCCTTCTAGATTGTAAGTTCAATGAGAAAGGCCCTCCTAACCCTCTTGTACTGAATTTGTAGCTTGATTGTTCTGTCTTTGTTTACTTTGTAAAGCTCTGTTCAAACTGTTGGTATATAAATCCTATAAAATAATAATAATGGTTGTTGGATACTTGATGTGAATGTGGATTCATGTCACTTTACCTCACCTCCCTGCTTAGTAAATCAGGACCAAAGACCACTCAATGAATGTCTTTGCACATTTATTTGTATATATATATATATATATATATATATATATATATATATATATATATATATATATATATATTCTTTCAATTTATTCCTGTTTTATTTTGGAATGTACCACTTTTGTTATGTCATGTTCATAGAATGCTTCTAGATGGTATAAAGTTGGCTGCCTTTTCCCTGGAATTCTGAATCCATTATTTATACCACATGTCACTTCACTTATGGCATGTTTTTGCTGTGTTGCAATGTCTCCCACATGAAGAACTGTAATACTGGCTCTCAACACTAACATAGCAAAAAGTTTATACTAAAACCAAAATCTGTTTAGTGAAAATTGGCTAGTGGTTTATCTTAAAGTTGTTGCAGTATAACTCTGGGAATAATTTCAGTCTCCGTGCATTACATAATTCCTAACGGGAAACAGCACATTTGGGCAGAAACCAGTCCAGATATTTTAGTTTTACAGTTTTACTGAGTCATACATTTTGGCAATTTGTAACATGATTCTTTCTTGGCATCCAAAATGCTTAGGGTCTAGAATTATGTTTTCTAATGTAATTTTAATCCATTCTTCATCCCATGAATCAAAAGTCTGTTCTTCCTAAATGAAGTGTGTTACGGTGTTAGGCTGACTTCAGTAGATGTAAAAGTAGTCCACGTATGCTAATAATTATCCAAATTATACAAATGTATAATTAACATATTATTCAAGGATTTAGTGTTGCTTCTTCAGACTGTAGTGCAGGTCTGAAGCCTGGACATTCCTTTTCTACTAAATATGTTAAATCTATACCCCAGCCTTACTTTCTGTCTTGCACATCTTCTGCACTTCCCTACTAAAATTGCTTACCTTGATTTCACTGCACACTGTAAGTTTCTCACAGTGTGCATTAAAAACTGCAGCACAGTCAGATAGCGCTCACCTAATTTCCTGGCTGAAAGAATCCAGCATCATTTAGATGTTTTCTCCTGAGCTTTCTGTTCCTAGCCAAACCCTTTGGCTTTCAGATCTTTAAATCTTTGGTGACCATTAGCACATCTTCCTTTTTTCGGGAAGCAATGAACATCACTTTGACGGCCCCTCACACCAGTCATGGCCCTTGCCTGCCACTTGATTAATCTCTTGCCTTCAGCCTGCCTCGTCCTGTTATGACTCACAAACTGTGACAGCTGCCTATAACCTTCTCAGCTCATTCAACATACAGCTAAGCAGATTCCGACACCTCCAACATGGCTCCTAAGGGACATCGCCATCAAACCGTAAATATTCATTCTTTAAATTTCTTTAAATTGCTGACATTATCACAACTCCTTCTGAGGGAGAATGATACAGGCCCTGTTATTCAAAGAGGTAGCACACACTTTATCACGTCAAGTACAGTAAATATCTTTGCCCATCTTGGCTACAAGTAAAAAAAACCTGGCAGGGGTTCTATCTCATCCCCACCATGTCGAGGGGGAGACTCTGTCATTTAAGATAAGGGGGGCACACTGGTGCAGAAATAAAGGGCAAGTACCCAGGGGCCTTGCATATACCTGCAGCAACCTCCCAAACTTTCCTGTCCTGGCCAATCTTAAGCCATTCTCAAAGCTCTGACACATTCTAATACCACCGAATCTTCTCACCCAAGCAAGCATTCTTGAGATTTTTATTGGCCATTGAGGCTGCCCATCATAGTAATGGGGCAATAGGATAGAACCAATAGAACTGGGCTTACAGTAGCAGCAATCCTTGATCCTACTTGGAAGTGCTGGAGCTTAGCTGTCATAACAACTCAGCATTGAGCTGTGACAGGAGGCAATAAAAGGCTGCTGATGGTTTCTGCAGTACTGTATTTCAAACCTGTAGCAATGTGCTTTGTTCCCCTCAGTAACATAATTTGTTTAGCTTATAGGTTTTTCGAAAATTGAGTTTTAGATAAATGTAATTATTTATCTAAATTTCTTATATTGCAAATTTAACATTTATTGCATCTATTGCACATATTGGGCTTTCAAATAAGCAAACCTCACAACAAATGGGTTAAAGCCTCCTGTTTTTATCTGAGCAGGTGAGAATGGTGATTATCACTGTACAGTAATACCTCGGATTGCGAGTAACACGGTTAACAAGCGTTTTGCAATACGAGCTATTATTTAAAAAAAATCCTGTGTTAAAAAATCGAGTGTTGTCTCACAAAACAAGCAGGATTCAAGCCTCTGTAGTGTGCAGTACCGCATTTGGTCAGAGGTTCAGGGGCGTCGGTGACACTTGGAGCCGTTCGGAGCCACTCGCATGCATTTGTAAACACTCGAAAATACTCGGAAACACTCCGTTCCCGACTATTTCCGAGTCTCTCTGGCGCCCCTCCACCTCTGGCCACATGCGGTACTGCATACAATAGAAGTCAATGTGGAACAAATTATCTTAATTGATTTTTATGGGGAAACTCGCTTTGATATGCGAGTGCTTTGGATTACAAGCATTCTCCTGGAACGGATTATGCTTGTAATCCAAGGTTCCACTGTATTTTTCATTTTGGATAGATCAGGGAAGTGTTAGACCCCCCTTTTAAGGTTTTATTGTTGTCTGTGTTCCTACTGGGGAGGGCCATCCTCTCTATTTGTTCTTTTGATCATTGTCACTGAGATGAAATGTCTTGAGAAATCTAACGTGTTTGGGAATAACTGTCCAAGAAAGTCTTTCTCAACACTTTAAAATGGGGGAATTCTTCAAAAAGCATTTTGGTCTCAGGGAATCTCTGCTAATTACTATTTTTATCTACAGCTAACAATACATTAGAGTGCCTGTCACTGGAAAGAATTCCCCTTACATCTGTGGTTAATTTGAAAGAATACCCTCTTTACAGATAGCAAACAAAAAAAGAGGTGTCTGTGATTACTTATCTGAAAGGCAGAAATTGCTCACTTCTCAAGGAACCGCTAGCACCCTTAACAACCTCTGAAGAAACTCTAGGGATCCATGGATCCCTGGGTTAGACAGGCTGGCCTAAGAGATCAATTTCCATCACTTTGTAGAACTTTCCCTTTCTTTTGGGTCTCTAGGACTGAAAATGTAATTTCCTCAATGGGACGAGGGCAGCAAAAAATAAGCCAGCAGGGGTTTTAACTATTCCTTGCTCTATCAACAACTGAAGATGTTCTGGCTATACACACATGCTAGAAAGTAGGATGATACTGATTGTTCCTTTTGAAAGTCATTCTGTAATATGTGTAATCTGATTTCCTTGCTATTCAGTCTTTTTCACAATAGCATATAATTACTAATCTAGAACATGATAAATCAGTGGTTTTCAACTCCTGTCCTCAGGACCCACTAACAGGCCAGGTTTGCAAGATAACTGAAATACATCACAGGTGATATCATTTGCTGCTCATTGATTGCAGTATTCTAGTCTGCATCTCCTGAAAGTAATACCTAAAATCTGGCCTGTTAGAGGGTCCTGAGGACAGGAGTTGAGAACCACTGTGATAAATATATACCACAAATGGCATACTGTATATACAGAAAACATAAAAAAGGCACTCATGGCTGGCAGCTGAGCCAAATATTTCTGTTAAATATTTCATATGGTTATACATGTTTCTATGTTTAGAGAATTATGGTCTTTAACCGCTTGCCACCAGCCACCGTCATTATACTGTGGAAAGTTGGCACGATCCCACGAACCGTCATAGCTGTACATTGGCTCCTTTAAGTAGGATAGCAGGCCTGTGCGCCAGCTGCACTGCGGGGGCGCCGATGCGCGTGTCCGGCGGTCACGATGACCGCCGGGCATGCGCGATCGCGGGGACGAGAGCCAGAACAGTGACGTGTGTGTGTAAACACATAAATCCCTGTTCTGTGAGTAGAGGATAGGCAGATAGTGACTTCCTACTAGCTAGGAAGGGCAACCTGTCATCTCCTCTAGTCAGTCCCATCCCCCTACAGTTAGAACACACACTAGGGAACACAGTTAGCCCCTTATTCGCCCCTAGTGTTAACCCCTTCCCTGCAAGTGACATTTACACAGTAATCAGTGGAATTTTATAGCACTGATCGCTGTATAATTGTCAATGGTCCCAAAAATGTGTCAAAAGTGTCCGATCTGTCCACCATAATGTCACAGTCCCAATAAAAATCTCAGATCCCCGCCATTACTAGTAAAAAAAAATATAATAATAATAAAAATGCCATAAATACATCCCCTGTTTTGTAGACGCTATAACTTTTGCGCAAACCAATCAATATACGCAATTTTTATTACCAAAAATATGTAGAAGAATACATATCGCCCTAAACTGAGGAAAATTTTGCTTTTTTAAAAAGAAAAATTGGGGATATTTATTATAGCAAAAAAGTACAAAATATATTTTTTTTCAAAATTGTCGCTCTATTTTTGTTTATAGCGCAAAAAATAAAAACCGCAGAGATGATCAAATACCACCAAAAGAAAGCTCTATTTGTGAGAAAAAAAGGACATAAATTTTGTTTGGGTTCAGCGTCGCATGACTGCGCAATTGTCAGTTAAAGCAACGGAGTGCCGTATCGCAAAAAATGGCCTGGTCATTGAGCAGCCAAATCTACCTGCTGTGTGCAATGCTTTTGCACAGAGAAGCCCCGATCATCCTCTTCACGGGTCCCCTGCCTGCGCTCCTGGCTCCTCCTGCCGAGTGTCATTATAGCAAGCCACTTGCTTTGGGGGCACTCATGCATGCTCGATCTCGAGCTGGCTCTGTGTGACTATGACACACAGAGTGCCCCCCCCCCCCCCCCGCTCCCTCCTAACTAGCTGTGATTGACAGCAGCAGGAGCCAAGGTCTCTTGCTTCTGTGTCTGAGCCAATGAGGAGAGTGAGCCAAGAGAGCGTCTGCTCTTGTGCACATCGAGAGTGGGCTCAGGTAAGCATAAGGGGGGCCGGGGTAAAGCTGCTTGCAGAAAGATTTGTATCCTTTTGCAGAGAATGTATTAAGGTAAAAAATATTCAGCCTTTAGAACCACTTTAAAAAATAAAGAGTTTTATCTTGTATGTAACCTAGAGAAATAAATAAGACTTTGCTTTAATAAATGCTCTAATCAGAAACATTTTAGCTTCTGTTGAACTTAGTAGCAGGTACAAGAAGGGGACAACAATTAGCAGTAATTGGTCACAGTTTAGCTCACATGTTCTCTTGGGGTCAAGCAGATACTGCTCAAAGCTCTGCTGCAATGCCACTGATGACATTACTAAAAATAAACACTATGCTTTGTTATAATGAGCAAGAATGAACCTAAAAAAAGTATAGTTATGCAACATTTCTAGAATGCCGGGCAGTGTATAGCTTAGGTTAAAATTGCCTGTTCTACTGTAGTCATTTGGCTTGAGTATAATCATAAGGGTAGCTGTATGTTGAATGTTTTCTGCTAAAGCTATGAAAGCTCTTTCATACAAGAAAATTGCTTTTACTTACCACTGCCTGCATAACTGAAATCTTTGTAGGCCTTAGGGAATAAATGTGTCCCTGACCCATACATGTGAAAGCTCTTACTGACCACATACTGTAGGTGGAGGACAAAATAAAAAAAAAGTAAAGCTTAAACATAGGTCACTGTACTAGAATTTGTTGAGTATAAAGAAATAACTGTGACCCCTCCCTAGTTACAACTTATACTAAAATATCTTTAGAATGTATGTTGTAGCAAAATAAAATAAAGTAACACATACACATTACATCTCTACAATGCATGCACATTTCCCTGTGTGTTTGACCTTTAAAGGTCCTGCATTTACAGAAAATGCTTAGTTATCTACCAGAAATGCATTCAGCTCTTAAAGCGGAGGTTCACCCACAATAACAACACTATCCTATCCGCATCATCCCACAACATACATATACAATTGCCATAAGAATTTTTTTTTATCTTTTAATTACCGTAATAGAGCAGTCTAAAGTCCGACTTCCGGTTTTTGCCTGCCGCGGGAGTAGGTGTCTCTACTCCTTTTCCCTGCCGCCACAGTGTTGTCTGGGAGCTCTCCGCAATGTCTCCTGGAAGCACAGTGTCATGCTTCCCAAGAGACAATGTGGAACGCCGTCCTTTGAAATCCCGCAAGATTTACTAGCGTTGCCATCACAACGGGGGCGGGAACTTTCAACGACGCCGCCCGTTGTGATGGCAACCCTTAGTGTTGACGGCGCTGCATGCCGTCAACAATGAGCATGCGCGGGATCGAGCGGTGAATGCTGGGAAAGAAGCATTCACCGCATACAGGAAATAGGTGCTTGTGGGCTTCTAGTGCCCACAAGCAAAATGGAAACGTCCAGGAATTTTTATAACTGATTGTTTACAACGATACCGGACTGCGGAGGTTGAACAAAACAGAAAAAGTGAGTAATGATTTCTAATGGGGTACTTAATCTAATCGTCAAAAAAAAACAAAAAACGAATCTCCGCAAAAGCCCCACTTTAATTTCCTATTGTGGCCTAAGTGTCAGATGTCCCCAGTTTTCTGTTTGTGAACAAGTCAATCCAGGGGCGTAACTGGCATTGGGCATGTGTCCCACATCTAGTGCTGTGTGTCCTGGGTCCTAACTTCTCATGCAATCATCTGCAATGTATTCTATTCCTCTGCCTATTAGATCTGTAGCACAGAGCCAAGGGGAGTGCTCTGAAATGTCTCCTCAGCTCTGTGCTGCAGGTCTGACAGGCAGTGGGTGGAGACAGGAACCGCAGCTGAGTGTGTCTGGCCACACTTCAACCACTTGTTGCAGAACTCTGGAGAGGGTTGTCATGCCACAGCCTCCAGCTCTCTAAGGGTTCATTCGCACAGGGCTTTTATAAGCATATTATATGTCTAGTGTGATTTCCGATTGCTTTCTGGTGCCTGGGGAGCTGCACATACTGTGTACAGCCTGACATGCAAGTGAAGGGTTATACGCCAATAACTTGCACTGGATTTTACCCATGTATACATGTCCAACCGATTTTCAGAATGTGCAACTTTTGCATTCAGAAAATATGTGGGATGCACATGCACAGGTAAACTCCAAAGCAAAGAACCATCAGCATTTACAAGGGAACAGCCACTTACAGTCATTCACTTGTATGGCAGGCTGTATGCAGTATGTTTAGTTCCCCAGGTGCCAGAAAGCAGTGGGAAATTATGCTAGACATATTAGACATATTAAATGCCTATAAAGCCCATGTGCATGAATACTTAGACAGCTGCAGGCTGTAATTTTAAAATCTGCCACTGGTGCACAGTGCCACATGGTATGTGCAGCTCTCCAAGAGCAGGCAGGTCCCACAAAATGATGTTAGGCATATATTGTGTCTATAAAAGTCAAGTGTGCAGGAATTCAAAGTTAGTTTAAATGCTAGTTATATAAAAATGACTAGGAATCAAATTCTGATTTTTTTTAAATACATAAGTGGACTAGTAAAATCATAGAAAAGCAGCTATGCAAATACATTTAGAAATTAGAGATTAGAGGGTGATACCTGTGACTCTTGCAAAGTGCCAGTTTCAATCAGAATAACCGTTATTGTTTTATAAAGCTACATTTATTTAGGAGTGAAGATGAATTGTAATTTGATCAGAGTAGGCGCCAGTTTTATTAACAATACCTCTTTAATCCCATCCCAGTTTTGTAGCACACAGTACTTACAGTAGGGATTGAGCCTGAAGTTTGGCTTAAAATGGAACAAAGTTATATAAAAATTAATGGGAAACAAAAATAGGTTTATGAAAAATACATGAGTGGACTAGTAAAATCATAGAAAAGCACACCTGTCGAACGCCTACAACTTACGCAATGGTACGAGACAGGGGTGCCCCTTATCCCCTCTCCTGTTCGTACTTACATTGGAACCATTATTAAACAGAATCAGATCTAATCCAGACATAAAGGGAATACAAATTCATAACCAAACCTATAAAGTCGCAGCCTTTGCAGATGACATGCTTCTCTTTCTATCAGACCCTCATATATCCATACCCAACCATATGCAGGACCTAGAGCAATTCCAATTAATTTCAAACTTAAAAATAAATCATTCAAAATCCAACGCCCTTAACATCACACTCCCTCCTCGTACAATTGAACTTTGCAAGAAAAACGTCCCCTTTTCATGGGCCAATAAATCCATAACATATCTAGGAATAGAAATCCCTACTAATCTTGATGACTTATTCAAGCTCAACTACACACTAATTCTAAAAGAATCAAAAGATGATCTAAAGCAGGGGTCTCAAACTGGTGGCCCTCCAGCTGTTGCAAAACTACAAGTCCCATGAAGCATTGCAAGGCTGACAGTTACAAGCATGACTCCCACAGGCAGAGGCATGATGGGACATGTAGTTTTGCAACAGCTGGAGGGCCGCTAGTTTGAGACCCCTGATCTAAAGAGATGGAACTCATTGAACGTTTCATGGTTTGGTAGAGCCTCATTAATAAAGATGACAATTCTTCCCCGTTTTCTTTATGTAATGCAAACAATCCCCATTAGTATACCTTCATCCTTTTTTAATTCCTTTCGTAGAGCATGCTTATCATTCATTTGGAGAAGTAAACCCCCCAGAATCAAAATCACTAGACTAAACCTTCCAAAAAATAAAGGAGGAATTGCGCTTCCAGATTTACGCAAATATCACCAGGCAGCACTTCTAGCGAGAATAGTAGACTGGAACATACATCAAAATTGTGTCTCTCCTTAGAACACTCACAACTATCCCAACCAGTTCGATCACTTCCATGGATACATCCAAAACACATTTTGCCAGATGCCAAATCCCATCCCCTCATTGGCCACACTCTAGAGATCTTTCGAAATACATACAAACCCAACAACCCCTCTCCATGGTTTGGTCCACCCACCCCATTAAGGGAAAACCTGGACTTTCTCCCAGGTTCAGAAAAACATTTTCTTACAAACATCTGGCCACATAAAGACATACTGACCAAACCAAGGCAGGAACACTTTAATCTAGAGACGAATTAAACAAAGACCTCAACCCAAATACAATCCCACAATGGAATTATATGCAAATCAAGCTTTTTTTGACTGCAAGAGAAACAGCCCACTTCTGGTCAAAGTCACTCACGACCCTAGAAGATTTATGCTTAAAGAAAACCCTGCAAAGACATATCATCCCCACCTTGTATAATTCACTTTTTGAGGGTAAAACGGACTTCTCCAGTTCGTCATGTCAAGCTTGGGAAAAAGACCTAGACATAAATTTATCACAAACAGATTGGGAAACAATATATATGTATGCTCATAAAGGCTCGCTGAATGTAGCCCCCCCCTAGAATGTGGTTTCAAAATCATTACAAGATGGTACAGAACTCCAGCTCTACTTAATAAATTTTCCCCTTAAATATCCAACAAATGCTGGAGATGTAAACATGAGGAAGGCTCGATGTTACATATATGGTGGTCCTGCCCAATGATCCAGACCTTCTGGAAAATGGTTCATGAAACTATTAGTACAATTACCTCAGAGAACCTAATGCCCCGTACACACGATCGTTTTTAATGTCATTTTTTAAACCAACGTTTTTCTCCTCGTTTTTTTTCATGTTTCCTCTCAAGCCTGCCTTGCGTACACACCATCATTAAAAAAAACGATCAAGCAAAGCGCAGTGACGTTCAACACGTACGACGGCACTATAAAGGGGAAGTTCCGTTCGAATGGCGCCACCCTTCATGTTAGTAAAGTTTGTTGAGCGACGATTCGCGCTTTTCAGTCCGTTACTGTGTAATGAATGTGCTATCTCCATTACGAACGCTAGTTTTACCAGAACGAGCGCTCCCGTCTCATACTTGATTCTGAGCATGCGCGTTTTTTTTTCACGTCGTTAAAGCATACACACTATCGTTTTTCACGTCGTTAAAAAAAACGACATGAAAAACGACGTGAAAAAAGAGAGCATGTCCGGAATTTTTAATGGCCGTTTTTCACGTCGTTAAAAATGCTCTGGAGCATACACACGATCATTTTTCAGGGCCATTTTCTAAAATGGCAGTTTTAACGGCATGAAAAACGATCGTGTGTACGGGGCATTAGGCTTGATTCAGCTCAATACTTGATCCCTAAAAAACAATATCTAAAATCACTAACAATGTTTATGATAAATGCTGCAAGACACTACGTTCCCTGCCACTGGCGGTCGAATGTTATCTCAACAAAAAAGGAGTGGTTTCATAGAATAAATAACATAGAAAAAATAGAAGAAATTATTAGCATAGCACAGGAAAAAATAACGAAATTTGCATCGATATGGTACAACTGGTTAGAGTTTAAAAATACCCCAGCCTATAAAACACTCAATATTAGGGATGAGCTTCGTGTTCGAGTCGAACATACGTTCGACTCGAACATTGGCTGTTCGATCGTTCGACGAAGATCGAACGATTTGGGCCGTTCGCGCCAAATTCGAGTGACGCGAACGGCCCACAATGCACTACGCCATCGCAGTGTCATCCAGGCGCTGTGATTGGCCAAGCATGCACTGTGACCCCGCATGCTTGGCCAATCACAGCGCCGGCAGCGAGGAGAGCAATGATTGGCCACAGGCAGGATGCCTGTGGCCAATTATTGCTGAGGGTGTTTAGTACACGCCCCACACTATAAAAGGCCGCCAGCACGGCGGCCTAGTGTAGTGTGTTCCGGAGCAGGGATAGAGTAGCATAGGCAGGGACAGTGACTGTTATTTCTTTCTTGCTTAACCTGGATTCCTTTAGTTTAGGGAAAGAGAAGGATAGGTAGGGAGAGTGTCAGTGTGTTTTGTGCTTCTGCTATAGTGTGCTTAAAAAAAAACATTTATTCTAGGGACAGAAAACTCTAGGTAGGGACAGTGTCAGTTTCTTTCACTCTGCAAGTCCTTGTTTCCAGGGACCTGGAAGGACAGTGAGTGAATTGTCCTTTTGCTATATTGTGATTAAAAAAAACATTTATTCTAGGGACAGAAAACTCTAGGTAGGGACAGTGTCAGTTTCTTTCACTCTGCAAGTCCTTGTTTCCAGGGACCTGGAAGGACAGTGAGTGAATTGTCCTTTTGCTATATTGTGATTAAAAAAAACATTTATTCTAGGGACAGAAAACTCTAGGTAGGGACAGTGTCAGTTTCTTTCACTCTGCAAGTCCTTGTTTCCAGGGACCTGGAAGGACAGTGAGTGAATTGTCCTTTTGCTATATTGTGATTAAAAAAAACATTTATTCTAGGGACAGAAAACTCTAGGTAGGGACAGTGTCAGTTTCTTTCACTCTGCAAGTCCTTGTTTCCAGGGACCTGGAAGGACAGTGAGTGAATTGTCCTTTTGCTATATTGTGATTAAAAAAAACATTTTTTTCTAGGGACAGAAAACTGTAGGTAGGGAGAGTATTTTTTTTCTTTCACTCTGCAAGTCCTTGTTTCCAGGGACCTGTAAGGACAGTGAGTTAATTGTCCTTGTGCTATATTGTGCTGAAAAAAACATTTATTCCAGGGACAGAAAACTCTAGGTAGGGACAGTGTCAGTTTCTTTCACTCTGCAAGTCCTTGTTTCCAGGGACCTGGAAGGACAGTGAGTGAATTGTCCTTTTGCTATATTGTGATTAAAAAAAACATTTTTTTCTAGGGACAGAAAACTGTAGGTAGGGAGAGTGTTTTTTTTCTTTCACTCTGCAAGTCCTTGTTTCCAGGGACCTGTAAGGACAGTGAGTTAATTTTCCTTGTGCTATATTGTGATTAAAAAAAACATTTATTCTAGGGACAGAAAACTCTAGGTAGGGACAGTGTCAGTTTCTTTCACTCTGCAAGTCCTTGTTTCCAGGGACCTGGAAGGACAGTGAGTGAATTGTCCTTTTGCTATATTGTGATTAAAAAAAACATTTATTCTAGGGACAGAAAACTCTAGGTAGGGACAGTGTCAGTTTCTTTCACTCTGCAAGTCCTTGTTTCCAGGGACCTGGAAGGACAGTGAGTGAATTGTCCTTTTGCTATATTGTGATTAAAAAAAACATTTATTCTAGGGACAGAAAACTCTAGGTAGGGACAGTGTCAGTTTCTTTCACTCTGCAAGTCCTTGTTTCCAGGGACCTGGAAGGACAGTGAGTGAATTGTCCTTTTGCTATATTGTGATTAAAAAAAACATTTATTCTAGGGACAGAAAACTCTAGGTAGGGACAGTGTCAGTTTCTTTCACTCTGCAAGTCCTTGTTTCCAGGGACCTGGAAGGACAGTGAGTGAATTGTCCTTTTGCTATATTGTGATTAAAAAAAACATTTATTCTAGGGACAGAAAACTCTAGGTAGGGACAGTGTCAGTTTCTTTCACTCTGCAAGTCCTTGTTTCCAGGGACCTGGAAGGACAGTGAGTGAATTGTCCTTTTGCTATATTGTGATTAAAAAAAACATTTATTCTAGGGACAGAAAACTCTAGGTAGGGACAGTGTCAGTTTCTTTCACTCTGCAAGTCCTTGTTTCCAGGGACCTGGAAGGACAGTGAGTGAATTGTCCTTTTGCTATATTGTGATTAAAAAAAACATTTATTCTAGGGACAGAAAACTCTAGGTAGGGACAGTGTCAGTTTCTTTCACTCTGCAAGTCCTTGTTTCCAGAGACCTGGAAGGACAGTGAGTGAATTGTCCTTTTGCTATATTGTGATTAAAAAAAACATTTTTTTCTAGGGACAGAAAACTGTAGGTAGGGAGAGTGTTTTTTTTCTTTCACTCTGCAAGTCCTTGTTTCCAGGGACCTGTAAGGACAGTGAGTTAATTTTCCTTGTGCTATATTGTGATTAAAAAAAACATTTATTCTAGGGACAGAAAACTCTAGGTAGGGACAGTGTCAGTTTCTTTCACTCTGCAAGTCCTTGTTTCCAGGGACCTGGAAGGACAGTGAGTGAATTGTCCTTTTGCTATATTGTGATTAAAAAAAACATTTATTCTAGGGACAGAAAACTCTAGGTAGGGACAGTGTCAGTTTCTTTCACTCTGCAAGTCCTTGTTTCCAGGGACCTGGAAGGACAGTGAGTGAATTGTCCTTTTGCTATATTGTGATTAAAAAAAACATTTATTCTAGGGACAGAAAACTCTAGGTAGGGACAGTGTCAGTTTCTTTCACTCTGCAAGTCCTTGTTTCCAGGGACCTGGAAGGACAGTGAGTGAATTGTCCTTTTGCTATATTGTGATTAAAAAAAACATTTATTCTAGGGACAGAAAACTCTAGGTAGGGACAGTGTCAGTTTCTTTCACTCTGCAAGTCCTTGTTTCCAGGGACCTGGAAGGACAGTGAGTGAATTGTCCTTTTGCTATATTGTGATTAAAAAAAACATTTTTTTCTAGGGACAGAAAACTGTAGGTAGGGAGAGTGTTTTTTTTCTTTCACTCTGCAAGTCCTTGTTTCCAGGGACCTGTAAGGACAGTGAGTTAATTGTCCTTGTGCTATATTGTGCTGAAAAAAACATTTATTCCAGGGACAGAAAACTCTAGGTAGGGACAGTGTCAGTTTCTTTCACTCTGCAAGTCCTTGTTTCCAGGGACCTGGAAGGACAGTGAGTGAATTGTCCTTTTGCTATATTGTGATTAAAAAAAACATTTTTTTCTAGGGACAGAAAACTGTAGGTAGGGAGAGTGTTTTTTTTCTTTCACTCTGCAAGTCCTTGTTTCCAGGGACCTGTAAGGACAGTGAGTTAATTTTCCTTGTGCTATATTGTGATTAAAAAAAACATTTATTCTAGGGACAGAAAACTCTAGGTAGGGACAGTGTCAGTTTCTTTCACTCTGCAAGTCCTTGTTTCCAGGGACCTGGAAGGACAGTGAGTGAATTGTCCTTTTGCTATATTGTGATTAAAAAAAACATTTTTTTCTAGGGACAGAAATCTGTAGGTAGGGAGAGTGTTTTTTTTCTTTCACTCTGCAAGTCCTTGTTTCCAGGGACCTGTAAGGACAGTGAGTTAATTGTCCTTGTGCTATATTGTGCTGAAAAAAACATTTATTCCAGGGACAGAAAACTCTAGGTAGGGACAGTGTCAGTTTCTTTCACTCTGCAAGTCCTTGTTTCCAGGGACCTGGAAGGACAGTGAGTGAATTGTCCTTTTGCTATATTGTGATTAAAAAAAACATTTTTTTCTAGGGACAGAAATCTGTAGGTAGGGAGAGTGTTTTTTTTCTTTCACTCTGCAAGTCCTTGTTTCCAGGGACCTGTAAGGACAGTGAGTTAATTTTCCTTGTGCTATATTGTGATTAAAAAAAACATTTTTTTCTAGGGACAGAAAACTGTAGGTAGGGAGAGTGTTTTTTTTCTTTCACTCTGCAAGTCCTTGTTTCCAGGGACCTGTAAGGACAGTGAGTTAATTTTCCTTGTGCTATATTGTGATTAAAAAAAACATTTTTTCTAGGGACAGAAAACTGTAGGTAGGGAGAGTGTTTTTTTTCTTTCACTCTGCAAGTCCTTGTTTCCAGGGACAGAGAAGGACACCTGAAGGTAGCCCTTATTGCTTTTTTCCCATCTCCCTGCAGGCCATCTATTAGAATGTCTGGAAGGCAAACAAGGAGAGGCAGACAGTCAGGAGGCAATAAAAGAGGGCAAGCAGGCTCTGTGTCTGGGGGCAACAGTGCTGGTCGTGGACGCGGTGCATTGTCATCAGCACATGGCCATGGGACACGCTTGTCCTTCTTTTCGGCAGCTGGACATGTTGAGCCACATCATGCCGAAGACTTGGTAGAGTGGATGACCAAGCCCTCCTCCTCCTCCTCATCCTCTCTCACCCAGGCTCAGGGTACTGGAAAAGCAGCTGCCAAAGCGTCGTCTTCCCTGGTATCAATGTCAGACAAATCATCAGTCACTCCTTCCCTAGACCCACCATGTCCTCCTCCTGAGGAGTCCCCCGAACTGTTTCAGCACAGTGTTGGGTACATGCTCCAGGAGGATGCCCAGCGTTTCGAAGGGTCTGATGATGAAACCCAGCTAGAGGAAGGCAGTAGCGTGAGAGCAGACAGAGGGGATGCTCAAGAAGGACACCAATCTGGCAGTCATGTTCCAGCAGCTGCAGCATACTGCCAGATTGGCTCCAGTGATGAGGAGGGAGGGGATGATGAGGTCAATGACTCCACGTGGGTGCCTAATAGGAGAGAGGAGGAGGAGGAGGATGAGGAGGAGGCACATCTCCAACGAGGCAGGATGCCCTTTGGTGGCCAGCGTAAGGGCAGTACACCGACGGAATCACACCGCAGAGCTCCGCCTGTGCAGGGCGCTGCCTCTGCCCGTCATTCAAAAAGTTCTTTGGTGTGGGCCTTTTTTGAGGCTAGTGCATCAGATCGCACAGCTGCTGTTTGCAACATATGTCTCAAGCGTATATCGCGTGGCCAAAACATCAGCCGCTTGGGTACCACATGCCTGACCAGACATATGTTGACCTGCCATGCAGCTCGTTGGCAAGCCTACCTCAAAGACCCACACCAAAGAACCAAGCGGACCTCTCCTTGCACCGCATCAGCTGGGATCTCCAACCCCACTATAACTTCAGTCCTCTCTGAAACATGCACTGAGAGGAATGAAGGTGTAGAATTAGGTGTGTCACAGCCAAGTACTTGCGCCCACTCTGCTAGCAGTACACCGACGTCCGATTCTAGCAGGCAAATTTCCCTGCCCCAGCTGCTGGACCGTCGAAAGAAGTTCACTCCCAGCCATCCACATGCCCAGCGGTTGAATGCTAGCTTGGCTAAATTGCTAGCGCTTCAACTGCTGCCTTTTCAGTTGGTAGACTCGGCCCCCTTCCGTGAGTTTGTGCAATGTGCGGTTCCTCAGTGGCAGGTTCCCAAACGCCACTTTTTCTCACGGAAGGCTATTCCGGCTCTCTACCGGCATGTGGAAGGCAATGTCTTGGCCTCGCTGGACAGGGCGGTCAGCGGTAAGGTGCATATTACCGCTGACTCATGGTCCAGCAGGCATGGACAGGGACGTTACCTTTCTTTCACGGCCCATTGGGTCACTCTTTTGGCAGCTGGGAAGGATTCAGGACAAGGTGCAGTAGTGTTGGAGGTTGTCCCACCGCCACGCCTCCAAAATGCTACTACTGGTTGTGACACACCTCTCTCCTCCACCCCCTCCTCTTCTTCTTCCTCCATGACCTCTTCCTGTGGTTTGTCCTATGAACCAGCGGTGCTCCGTAGCCGTTCACGGGGCTACGCAAGTACGCAGGCAAAAAGATGCCATGCCGTGCTTGCGCTGGTGTGTTTGGGGGACAGAAGCCACACTGGGGCAGAGGTCCTGTCTGCTCTGCAGGGCCAGGCCGAGAGGTGGTTGACGCCACGCCAGCTTAAGCCAGGAATGGTGGTTTGCGACAATGGCACCAACCTCCTCTCCGCCCTCCGACAGGGACAACTGACCCATGTGCCCTGTGTGGCTCACGTCCTTAACCTGGTGGTGCAGCGGTTCTTGGGCAGGTACCCGGGCTTACAGGATGTCCTGAGGCAGGCCAGGAAAGTCTGTGTGCATTTCCGCAGATCTTATAATGCCAGTGCTCGCCTGGCTGAGCTGCAAAAGGAGTTGAACCTGCCCAAGAACCGCCTTATATGTGACATGCCCACCAGGTGGAACTCAACGTTGGCCATGCTGCAGCGGCTGCACACGCAGCAGAGGGCCATCAATGAGTACCTGTGCGACTACGGCACCAGGACAGGGTCAGGGGAGCTTGGTTTTTTTTCTCCACGCCAGTGGGGCATGATCAGGGATGCATGCACTGTCCTGGCACCATTTGAGGAGGCCACGAGGATGGTGAGCAGTGACAGTGCATGCATCAGTGACACTGTACCTCTTGTCCACCTGTTGGAGCACACGCTGCGTGGAATAATGGACAGGGCACTTGAGGCAGAACAGAGGCAGGAAGAGGAGGACTTCCTTGCCTCTCAAGGCCCCCTTTACCCAGACAGTGTTCCTTCTGTCCCACCCATCGCACAGGAAGAGGAGGAGGAGGAGGAGGAGGAGGATTGTGTCAGCATGGAGGTGGAGGCTGGCACTCAGCATCATCAGCAGCAGTCTTTTAGGGATGATTTACAGTCCCAAGAAACCAGTGGACTTGTACGTGGCTGGGAGGAGGTGGCTGCGGATCATGTCGTCCTTAGTGACCCAGAGGACTCCGGAGCGAATGCCTCAGCAAACCTACGCTGCATGGCCTCCCTGATCCTGCAAAGTCTGCGGAAGGATCCTCGTATTCTTCGGATCAAGGAGAGGGACCATTACTGGCTGGCCACTCTCCTTGATCCACGGTACAAGGGTAAGGTTGCGGACCTTATGTTACCGTCGCAGAGGGAGCAGAGGATGAGACAACTCCGGGAGGCCTTGCAGAAAGGTCTGTGCAACGCGTTCCCAGAGACTGGGAGGTTGCAAACTCCTGGTCCTGGACAACGAGTTGCTGAGGCTTCGGCCAGTCAAAGAAGGAGCGGTGGGGAAGGTGGCCGTCTGACCGATGCGTTCAGACAATTCTTTAGTCCGCAGCCCCAAAGTATGATTGGTTCCAGCAACCATCGCCAGCGTCTGATAAACATGGTGCAGGAATATCTAGGGGCAAGGTCAGACTTGGACACCTTCCCCACCGAAAATCCTCTGGCTTACTGGGTCTTGAGGATGGATCACTGGCCAGAGCTTGCACAGTATGCAATTGAGCTACTGGCCTGTCCTGCATCCAGCGTTCTTTCGGAACGCACATTCAGTGCTGCTGGAGGATTTGTCACGGATCACAGGGTGCGCCTGTCCACCGACTCGGTTGATCGACTGACTTTCATCAAGATGAACCAGTCTTGGATCACCACCAGCTACCACACACCTGATGCTGATATAACAGACTAATTGATTTTAAAATGTCACATCCCTTCAAGACTGATGCTGATGCTGAGTGCCTGTGCTGTTATGTTGACTGGCTATCCTCCTCCTCCGAGTCCTCAATGATACGATTGATGATGATAGCTTGGAAGATCATTTTTGTTTATGGGTGCCGCCACCAGTGCCTAACGCCCAATTTTTCAGCCCCTGTTTAACAGGGGCGTGTAATTACAATTTTTGAAGCAATACTTTGCAACAGGGCTCATTGCTGTGCTCCAAGTACAGTATCTGTGAGGAGTTGCAGTGTTGTGCCACCAGTGCCTAAGGCCCAATTTTTCAGCCCCTGTTTAACAGGGGCGTGTCATTACAATTTTTGAAGCAATACTTTGCAACAGGGCTCATTGCTGTGCTCCAAGTACAGTATCTGTGAGGGGTTGCAGTGTTGTGCCACCAGTGCCTAAGGCCCAATTTTTCAGCCCCTGTTCAACAGGGGCATGTAATTACAATTCTTGATCTAATAATTCACAGCAGGGCCCATTGCTGCACCCACCAAGAGTAACTGTCAGGGCTTACAGTGTTGTGGCACCAGCACCACCATCAAAGGCCCAATTTTTACTACCACTGTTCAACAATTATATGTAATTAAAATTCCTGATATAATAGTTGACAGCAGGGCGTTCCAGCACCAACCAAGAGTAACTGTGAGTGCTTACAGTGTTGTGCCAACACCAACAACTAAGGGGCCTATTTCTGCAGAGTATATACGGCAGGTCCCTACTTTCAAACATCCAACTTACAAACGACTCCTACTTGCAAACGCAAGAAGACAACAGGAAGTGAGAGGAAATCTACCACTAGGAAGGAAAATTCTCTCCTGTAAGAATAAATATGGGAGAAAGGTGTCTCCTCTGTACTGATGCTTTATCAGCAATCCTTGTTTCAAGAAAAACACCACATTTCAAAAACAGTTGTCATTGGGACGGAAAGTGAGGTGAAATGTTCTGAACAGGGGCACAGACAGCAAAACAAATGTTACAGGGGTGATAACCCTTACCTATGTTTTCCAAAAAGTTTAAAAATAGATTTTTGGGCTGGAGCTACACTTCAACAATGTACCTGTTCAAAATTACAAACAGATTCTACATAAGAACAAACCTACAGTCCCTGTCTTGTATGCACCGCCTGTATACGGCTGTTCAGAGTATATAGGGCCTTTTTTATTTTATGTGCGGGGTTCCCCTTAATATCCATACAAGACCCAAAGGGGCTGGTAATGGGCTGGGGTAGGGGGGGGGGGGTCATGGGGTAGCTATGCCATTTTTCTTAAAGAATTTCATCCATATTACCGGGACCAGACATTACATTAAAGCCGCAAGCAGTTTTAAATGGCTTTTTTTCCTTTAGAAGTGTCATTTTGTGCAGGGACAGTTCTAAACACGGGAAACACGTGGCACTTCACAGGCATACTTTAGACACCCCCCAGGTACGATATTTAAAGGAATATTTGACTTTTTTTTTTTCACTTTATGCATCATTAAAATGACTGCTCCCGAAAAACGACCGTTTTTAAAACTTCTTTTTGCATTGATACATGTCCCCTGGTGCAGAACCCGGGTTCCCAAACCCTTTTTAGGACAATAACATGCATAATAGTTGTTATAATTAGCACTTTAGAATTCGAACGTTCGCATCCATTGTATTTAATAGGGTTCTAATGTTCGTTCGAACTTCCGGTCCGTTCGCGGGTTCTGGTGCGAACCGAACCCGGGGGTGTTCGGCTCATCACTACTCAATATATAGTAAATTTGATTATTACATAGTAACCGATAGTGAAGATCCCCCTTGTGTTTTTTTATTTTTTTTTATTTTTTATCTCTCCTCCCCACTCCCCTCTTGCATATTATTATTTTCTTTTTTTTTCTTCCTCGATTAAATTGTTGATCTCAATTTCATTTGATAACATTTTATTGCAATATCAGTAGTACCGTAATATCTTAAAGTAAATTGTAATGCATTATTACTGTAATATTACTTATTCCAAGAGACTATGTCACTGTTACAATGTATGTTTATGATTTTCTGTTCTATCAATAAAAATTTTATGGAACAAAAAAAAAAGAAAAAAGAAAAGCAGGTATGCAAATACATGAAAACATTTGAGATTAGTGGGTGATACCTGTGACTCTTGGAAAGTGCCAGTTTCAATCAGAATAACCGTTATTGTTTTATGCAGCTACATTGAGCTAGGAGTGAAGATGAATTGCATTTTTACATTATTCAGTTTTTGTCTGATCAACCATTCTATGTATCTCTGCAACAAGACATACATCACTTAAAGCAGTTTCTAATATTAGCTGACATAACAGCTTGGCTGCTCCTGACAAATTGATTTGAGAATTAGGTCAATGATCCAAGGTCAGGGCTATAACCCAGTTTTAGAATTGGGTCAAACTGCCTAGGGTATTCCGGTTATGTAATCCAAGTACAGATCAAGCACAAGCTGAATAAAACTGCAAACCTAAAATAATTCAGTTAAAGTTCACTAAATGCTGTATTTAAAAAAAATAAGACAAAACATTTCAAAGTATTGTGCTCCTACGGCTTACTGTAAACCCTTAAATGTCAACTATTTTTTTAAATACTTTTAGATAAAGTTAATTAGGGGTCAAAATTTTGTCACATTTTTATTTCTGTCTGTAACCCCATTGGAGGCATTTTCTATCACGTCCTGTTCTTGTGATGCCTGAACAAGAAATAGGGGGTGGAGTTGTCAGGAAGGAGCAGAAAGCAATAAAAACATTGTTAGAAGTGCTAACCTTTCTCCACTCTACCAAGAATGCAACTTTATGGTGCATCCCTGTTGGAGAGATATTTCCTGTCAGGATTAAAAGTGAGGGAATACTATCTAAGTGCACTGTCACAAGAGACAAGGTTTCATGGTTCCCCATAACTGAAAGTGTTTGGTATTGTTGTTGGATGTGACAAGGAAATGAGAGGAGGGGCAAAATGACAATGTCTTTTTAAAGTGAAACTGCTGCCAGTATCTTTTTTTCTTTTTAGGTAGAATGGGAGCAGAGGTGTAGCTTGAAACTTGTGGGCCCTGATGCAAAAGTTGACCTGGGGCCCCCCACTACCATCCACCGCTTCCACTACCACCCAGGGTAACTCCCACTACTAACTGAGGTTCCACTACTACTTCCCACTACAACCCGGGGTGGGTGGGCCCCCTGACATCCAGATTCACAAACAAACCAGCCCACTGCTGCCTACCTCCACCTACCTTGTGTGCACATGCACAGTTGATCAGGGCTGAGCAGGACAGGGAGGAAGGGCTGTACTGGGTTGGTCAGGGGGTTCTGAGCAGAGAGTAGGGGGAAGGACTTACCCCATCACCCAAACTCAGAGGGCCTGGGAGGAAAAAAAGTGTAAAACAGGGGTAGAAAACCAGGGTTTAATGCCCTTTTTTATTTAAAGAAATTAACTAGCAAGTCCTAACTAAATAGTAAGGACAACTTATAATATAATAAAATAAATGTCACTGTAAAAATATAAACTTAGCCTACCTAAGGGGTCCATGTTTGCTGTTCTACGACATATAGGATTAGGAGAAAAAATGCTCAAATGGATCGCAAGTATTTATAATGGGTTTACAGCCCAAGTCAAGGTAAACGGAGCTTTATCTCCTTCCTTTGCGATCACAAATGTGACAAGGGAGGGATGCCCACTGTCTCCTTTATTATTTGCCCTGTCTCTTGAGCCATTTCTGTTTAGAGTCTGGCTAAATGTGGATATTCAGGGGATAATGGTGGAAGGAACAGAAATACAAAGTGTCAGTATATGCAGATGATATGCTTTTCTCAAATCCAATGATTTCTCTCCAGAATTCCTTTCTGGGAAATAGAACTATACAGTGCATTATCTTTCTTTAAGATATATTTTTCCAAAACCTGAAGCATTGGTGGTAGCGGTTCCGAGTGAAACTGTAAAAATAATTAAATTAAACCACAAATTTAAATGGTCGGACAAGTCCCTGAGGTATCCATTCCTGCAGACCCATTGCGTATATATGAGCTTAATTTTTTGCCATTATTATGTAGGGTGCGAGATCTGCTGGAGGGATGGCACAAGGGACTTCATTCTTGGTTTGGAAGGAGCAATATAATAAAAATGAACATCTTACCAAAGTTCCTATATCTTTTTTAAGTTATACCCATTGTTATCCCCTGGATATTTTTTAGAAATATCCACACACTATTCACAAAATTTATTTGGGCACATAGACACCCAAGAAATAGAAGGACACTCTTGACGTTGCTAAAAAAATACGGGGGGCTAGCGATCCGCGATATGTACAAATATTATCAGGCAGCCCTAGTAAGTCAAATGATCGACTGGTCCCGACATGGGGAATTAAAAATCTGGCCAAGATTAGAACAAGCACAGAGTAGGGAGTTACTGCATAGGGCACAATGGTGCTTCAGTGATCTCCCACCCATGACCAAGTCACACCCAACCATAGGACCAACATTACGCATATGCAATAATCTTTTTGCCAAGGGTAAGCTATCCTTTTGGGATTCGCCCCTGGTCCCTGTCCTGGGGAACCCACAATTCATTTTAGGTCTACGGAAGGGATCCTTTGACATATTGATAAAGAGGGGATTATAGCAGGCCTCACATTTTTTAAGAGCAGGATGTTGGCCTACGGTTCAGGAACTGACAGAAATGGCCCTTTTAAATTAGACTTTTGGCGAGCGGTATAATTAAGAATTTTTTTACATACTATGGGTCCTCCTGAATCCTTGGACATGCAGCCTGCTGCCATTTAAGAAGTATTGTATGGAAAAAGGACCACTTTTGCATACGTTCTCTAAGATGTATGCGTTATTGGTCAAACCATTCGAGAATTACCAGTTGCCTTTTTTTAACGAAAATGGGAACTGAATTTGGGTAGAACCTTCTCGGAAGGTCAAAGTACCAATATAATACATTCCATATTTAAAACAGCGACCTGTACGAAAATGCAGGAAACAAATTATAAGATCATCTCCCATTGGTACAGAACCCCAGCTATACTTCACAAATGCTTTCCGAACATACCGGATAGTTGCTGGCGATGTCAGAGGGAACAGGGGACTCTAGTACATATTTTTTGGTCCTGCCCTAGAATTAGGAAATTTTGGAAAGAGGTCCGGGAAATCATTCAAAAATTCAGTGATATTGAAATCCTGGAAGACCCGGCCTTCTTCCTATTGCATTTATCCAAAATCCCAGCTAAAACATACAAGAAGTCCATCTTGTGCCACTTATCGAATGCAGCCAAAGCCTGTATCCCTCTTACTTGGAAACAGACACAGCCCTCCACAGTGGGAATGTGGCTTAGGAAGGTAGAGGAAGTAAACCGAATGGAAGATCTAGTCTGGACATCTCGACAAAAACAAGAAATCTATATGAAAACATGGTCACCATGGAATCTTTTTGTTTCTTCAGAAAACTTATTGATGTGACCTCCAGGAGAGGAGGGAGGAGGACATGAGTCCTTTAGTATAACTTAAATCGAGAGAAGGGGAAGCCTTTTGGGGGGGGGGAATTAGGGGGTTCTCCTTTTAGGTTTCAGTGTTTTTTTTTCCTTTAAGGTGGGGGGGGAGGGGGGCAGAAAAAGGAATGTAGGGGAATAAACAGATTTTGGCTGCTATGTCTGGAACATTAGGGGGGTAGTTGCTGTGCTAAGTAAAGAATCAGAGGTTGCGTTTCCCCTTGACCAGGTTTGGTTAGCAATTTGGAAAGTGGAATATAGATGGAGATATTTCCTGTCTTTGATATTCCCCCAGATTCAACATCAAGGTTAAACGATATTGAATTTGATGATATGTTGTTGGTTGTTTATATACAGGTGATGTATGTTAATTATGGAAGAGGCTGTTAATTTTCCTTTTGTTAAAATAAAAATAAAGAAATTAGTCAGTAGGGCAGAGGATGCTGTCAGTAAAGTAGTGTATGGTGTCAGTAGAGCAGTGGATGGTGTCAGCAGGGTAGAGGTTAGTGTCAGCAGGGCGGTGGACAGTGCCAGTCAGCAGTGGATGGGGTCAGTAGAGCAGAAGTTGATATTAGTAGGGCAGTAGATGGTGTCAGTAGTTTTTTTTTAATTATTATCATTATTTTATTTAGTATTTTTTATCATAATTTTTTTTAAATTATGTTTTACAATTTTATTTTCTTATATTTTTACAATTTATTTTTAGCAGCCCTGTTGGGTTGCTAAAAAGGTCAACAGGTCAATAGGGAATTAAATTAGCTTGTTTGTGACATGTAGTCACATGACAGTTCGGATTATGTAGATAGATAGTATTTAACTGTTTAGAGACCTATGGCACGTGGAATGTAAGTATATCATGAACTCGCATCAAGGAACAGCCAGCAGTAAGTTGATGTACTGTGAGAGTCCATTTGTAATACTTCCCATGGAGGCTTTACCTAGTTCATTTTTTTTTTTGGACTTTGGCTTTAAAGCGGAGTTCCACCCATTTAAAAGTCTGCAGCTACAAAAAGTGTAGCTGCTGACTTTTAATATTCAGACACTCACCTGTCCCACTGTCCAGCGATGTGGGCGTATGAAGCACCGCTCCTCTTCTCCTCCTCTCCGGCATTCTAACTGTGGGCGCCCAGCTGTGGCTTCAGGGGGTCATCAACACTTAAAGCAGAAGTTTAATTTTTGGGTGGAACTCCGCTTTTTAGTAGGATGCTTCATCTCAAACAATCAAAAAATGAAAACTTGCTGCAGGTAATATAGTAGAAAATGCTATTGGTTATAAGGATGTCAAAATACTTTCATCCTTTTTTTTTTTCAAATTGTAATGCTTGTCACATACATTTAATTTAACATATGCATTTATTCCTCTCAGATTCCTGCAAATGGGTGACGTGATATACTACAATTGTCAACTTGTATTTAGGGAAACATCCATGAACAATTCTGCGTACTTCATCCACTCTCACAAGACAGAAACACTTTTTCCCTTTAGTGCGAGTGGTTTTCATATACTGAATTAGATCACTCTCATGTGATTTGAGCAGTCCAGGTTTGTTATATATTCTGCTCATCTGAAGCAATTTACAGAGCAGTAAACCTTTATTTATAAGCCAGAAACTATATAGCTAAACATTTCTTGAGAAAGTAATTTAAATGCGAATGGGCTTATGGAATGGAGATCATCACTCTTATCAGTTTAAAGTTATAACATTTAAAATGTGCTTTACTGTGGGAAAATATAAATCTGCACCTGCAGAACATTGGTTTTTCTATTTGATTTCATTTCTGAATATGTTCTACAGACATTTAAAAGCACCAGTACTGCTCTTCCAATACATCTTCTTATCCAATATGATTTTTTTTTTATAATTCTGTAACAGAATTGCTGTCATACCAGGGTCTAGAGGTCAGGGGACAAGGTGCAGGAAATCCCTCCTTTCCAATTACACCTGTCAGAGAGGTCATCTGACAGATAGAAGACACATGCAACTGCTTAAATTGTTCCTAACCAGAAGGGCACCTGACCTAGATGTCCAGACAAAACAGCAACGGTCAGTTAATTGAAAAATAACTCTCTGATTAATTTGCCTGCCTAAATAATTTTTACATACAATTTGTTTGTGGCAAATTGGGCATTTTTTGTAATATATATATTTATCCAAGAAACACATGATACTCCTCAGATATAGTGCACATAGATACTGTAAGTTAAACAACATCTATCTGAATCACATAAGAATCACATAAGAGTTAGATCACACTGAACTACATAATCACGTGTAAAACCAGTGGTCTAAAATATGTGAAAGAAAGCAGCGGTAGCTAAAAACACCACGTTTATAGGTGCCAGGGATGACTGGACAGGAAACCTCTTGCATAACCACTTAAATATAGACTCTAGAAGGCAGAGAGAGATAAAAACAAGAAAAAAAAATATCTGAAACAAGACAGGAGAAAGAGAATAGGAGAAGGTAAGGAGGGAAGGGGATTGGGTTATGTGTGAAACAAGAATCAAGCGGACACATAACCTTCTGGTCAAAACCCCTGGGAACTCTGTAGAAGTTGACTTGCTGAGTCATGCTTCAGAGCCTAGAATATATATTCAGGGAAGCAGGTGAATTCAGTCCAGAAGAACCATGTCTTATGGTTTCTTCCATTAGCTTGGGTTAATTAATCTTAATGAACCTCAAGCTGATGGGAGGAGTAAAACGTACTTTCCAAAATAAGGGAATACAAATCTTTTCAGCACTGAGTAAATGCAGCAGTAGAGAATGCTTTTACTTCCTATAGTGACATGGGGTATAAAGAAAAGCAGCAGCATTGTCAGGCATTTGGACGTCTGTTAATTTTAATCCAATGTTTACCTTACATCCAAAAGTCTTTAAAACATGCAAAAGACCAGAAGACGTGGAGCACGAGATTTTCCTCTTCCTGCCATCTCCAGAGTGAAGCTCTGTGTAAATACTTTACGTAGAACCTTAGTGACCCTATACTACCTAGCTAAAATTTTGAAAAAATTGTCTTGGGTTTTATATGAGATGGAGGCCTTATGGGTCATTTGTGTGATTCTATCTCTTTGTTCATCAGTAAAGGTAGTACCATGGGTCATGTTCCCATTTGGCTAGGTACTTTGGGGATGGGAGGTCTGGATAAGATAGGATACGGCATGATTGTGAAAGGCCATGTGGAACTGCCTTTGAAGATAGACAATGTTTTTCAAGCTCAGTATTAGAAGGAAAGGATAACACTTTTCCCTAACTGTGGATCACAAAGTGATGTAATCTTTTCCTTTCTACGTAGGAAGGGGGGGGGGGGGGGGCTCAAGCATAGGTTGAATTTTAGCTAGGGAATGCCAATGTCCCTCACTGCAGAAGTGTAAAACTTGGAACTGTTACTCTTGAAGAGTAAAAAGAATGACCAACAATAAACTCCTGGAGAAAAATGCAGATGGGTATTCACTAGGGTTAGTCCTGAGTGGATCGAATCAGGAAGATCAAACATTCCATGTGCCTCATTAATGTTAACGTAACCCCAATAGTTGGGTGGTTAAAGACAGTAAGTGTTGGGGACGCCAAAGCAGACCCCCAGTAGGCATTCTAAAAAAAAAAATTCACCCATATTTTCCCCGACTCTGGAGTGCAACATATTAAAAATCCAGGCTATAAGCGCATCTCTGATATATTTGTGCACATCCCATTCCTGCCCAGAGACTTTGGTCTAATAAGCAATTGTTGGTTTAGCCTGGAAGCTTTACCCACCCACAAAAATCTCCTGAACTTACTCCTTTGTGGTTTAATAATAAATCCTAGAATACTCATTGGGAGGGTCTGGAATAAGTATAAAACTTTGGGTAGCATGTTCATCTTGAGTGTGCTATTTCATCCAACCAAGGCAGCAATGTTGTAGACCATGGGCCATGAATGGGGGAAAATTGACAGCAAAAATATCCCTGACAACTGGAGAATCAGTTATAGTGAGCAAAGAATACAAAGAAAAAACAAAAACAAATCGACTATGCAACCTTGTGTGCTATACTAAGGTTGCACATTTCAATAGCTCCACGCCCCTTAGTCTGGCAGAGAGGCCTACATTACCTGCCGCCGATATTGTGTCTATCTCGCCGCTGCTAGCGGCAAGTTTGACACCCACGAGCCCCGTCGCGGGAGCCAACGCCGAGCTATGTGCGGTAAATTAAGTCTATAACAATTTCATAATGTGTGGAGGTGGGCATGTAGCGCTATCTATAATAAAAACAAATGTTGCTTTGCCCTGTATTGGTAAAGCCCTGGTTCACTTAAATTGGTATTAAACCCAAAAACAAACAATTTATTATATTGGAGCTTACCAATTCTTAGATGAGGTGGCTGCATTCGTTTTCTTTTTTAGGCTTTCTTTCCTTTATTGTCACCTGTTGGTCCAGCTAGTACGGTATGTTTGTTGTTTTTCAAAATAACAAGCTCTTCTCTTGCAGAGGTAGCAGTTAAAGGAATGAGACAAACTATGTACCACTGACAAGGGTGCTTTCAATGATCAGCTTTTAATTTATTCATGTAAAACCTTATTCCCCCCCCCCCAAAAAAAAAATGCTGTCTCTGCTTGTGTACCTGCAGAGTGAGCTGGAGTTTGGCTTCAATTTGTTACTGTATCTAAATCTGCTAGTACATGTAACACTTACCTCCCCCCAGAATGTCTGAAGAATTTAGTACACCTCTGCAAAATACTATATATTTCACATATTGTTAATATTTATTTGAAAGAAACAGACCCGATGACACAGTTGGGCATTATCCATTGATTTAATCACACATAATAGTATTATATTGCTCAGAATGATTATGTAATTGTGTAAAATATCTATTGTTCTGTTAATACAAGGAAGTGTCAAGATGAAAATATGTTTTTCCATGTTTGAGACATATTTTTCATTTTCTTTGTTTCTGTGTTACTTTCTATTTCCTTATGTCCCTGGAGGGCTAAGTTTGTGTATCTACACATATATCAAACAGATTATAGCTGGTCTGAGTAATCTATGATAACATTTAAGATATTTACAGCTATCTGGGACTGAAGTGGGAATGGTGTATCATACACAGTGTTGTGTTCAGTCAGCATTAATCGTAGGACCATTAAAGAAGAAGACTGGGCATAAAATAAATTGCCATTCCATTTTTACTTATACACAAAGTTTTATGCTTTCTGTACTTTGAAAAAATAAGCAAGTGAACCAAAAAGAACATCAAATGACATTGCCACCTCTTTGTTATAGATTTTTACTGTACATTTACAATGTAATAATTATACAGACATTTAACAAAAATTGCTCACACATTGCCCCACCTAAAAATAATAAACAGTTACAAAGTGAGTTCAATAAAATATCATGTATTTCATATTGTGTTAACAATTACCAAAAGATTAAAAGATTTTAAGAAGGTTTTAAGAAGATCAGTATTTAGCAATGACCATGTTTTAATAAAGTGTAACTAAAGGCATATTTAGAGTAAGGGAGGTTTATAAACCCTGTCAGTTTTCTTTGCCATCTGTGTCCCCTAGGGAAATAGAGATTTCTTTTGGTGGTATTTAATCGCTACTGGGTTTTTATTTTTCGCACTACAAATGAAAAAAGACAGACAATTTTGAAAAAAAAATGTGTTTTTCTTAAGCCTCGTACACACGACCGAGTTTCGTTCGTGTGTATGGTTTCTCGTCAAGAAAACCGACTAGAATCTCGACGAGAAAATAGAGAACCTGCTCTCTATTTTCTCGTTGAGATTCTCGTCAGCCTGTTTCTCGACGAGAAAATTGTGTGTGTGTACACTTACCTGTCCTCCGGGAAGCCCGCGCATGCTCAAAATGACTTTGACGCATGCGCGGTAGCTTCCTAGGTATAGGATAGGGTGTACAAAGATGGCGGCGACGGCATTGAATGTGACGAGCGCATGCTCGTCGTATTCAATTACGTCACCGTGTTCGTTCCATTCAAAGAACCGCGGGTTCTTTGAAATGAGCGTGTGTACACTCGGCCGGGACAAGTTTCTTCTCCAAGGATCTCGTCGAAAAAAACGACGTGTTTTTTACGATGAGATTCTCGGCCGTGTGTACGAGGCTTTAGTTTCTGTTCAAAAATGTTGCAAATAAGTAATTTTTCTTCATAAATTTTTACCAAAATTTATACTGCTACATTTCTTTGGTAAAAATAAACCAAATTATGCCTTGTACACACGATTGGATTTCCGATGGAATAAAATCTGATGTAATTTTCTGTGGGAATTCCGATGAAGCTGACTTGCAGTCTTGCATACACACTGTCAGACTAAATTCTGACCGTCCAAAACGCGGGTGACGTAAAACACTACGACAAGCCGAGAAAAATTAAGTTCAATCCTTTCAAGCATGCGTCGACTTGATTCTGAGCATGTGTTGATTTTTCTCCGATGGAATTCCACACAGACGATCGGAATTTCCCATCGGATTTTTTTCCATTGGAAGAATTTAAAACATGTTCTATTTTTTTACTCCGATGGAAAAAATTCTGATGGGGCCCACACACGATCGGAATTTCCGATGAAACAAGTCCATCGGATTTTATTCCATCGGAAATCCGATCGTGTGTACAAGGCATAAGTGTATATTATTTGGTCTGTGTGAAAGTTATAGAGTCTACAAGCTATGGTACTGATCACTGAAAATTGATCACACCTGATGTACTGATAGCCTATCTAATTTCTTGAGAACCTAACATGTCAAAGCAAGTACAAATATTCCCCAAATGACCCCTTTGTAGAAAGTAGACAGTCCAACATATTTAGTAAGAGGTTTTTTTGAAGTTATAATTTTTTTTCCAAAAATTCTTTGGAAAATTAAGAAATACATTTTTTCTTTCGTCACAAACCTGTCATATTAACAAGGTATTTCTCACACATGGCATAGGTATACTTAAACTCTGGAGGTTTTTCTTTTTCACTTACAGCTTTCAGAGTTCATAAAAGATCGGCTCTCTGTGTGATCCGGCGGTGCTCATTTTTCTCTCCTCTCTGTGAGATCCGGTGGCACTCTTCTTCCTTTCCTCACCCTTCCCCACAGTTTCCTGGCTGATCACAAAATTGTCTCCCATTTAACCCCCCTGCCTGCAGCACCCACCATCTACCCCTCCGATATGGTTCCTCACTCGCCCTCAACTAATTTCCACTCTCCAAATGTGAGCAGGTGAGTGGAAATTTTGAGGGCTGACTTATTGCATGGCATCTTCTGCCCTCCCTTTATTGGCAACTGGATAGATACAGGATAACTCCTCCAACTGTGTGGTATACAATTCATTATTGTCCAGTGTGGGAGTCATTATCAGTATAAATCAAAGAGAAATTTCAAGCCATATAGCACTCAAGTAGAGAAAATGCACTTAGCCATCCATGTGGCTTTTGAGAAGTCCAAGCTATACTTGTAACAAGTTGAAGTTTATGAGTCTATATCCAAAGACATCAACGTCCCTCAGGTAAATGGAGGATATAGGGGAGGAGGTATCCCAGAAGCTGGCAACATGGGAGCAAGGCTGAAAGCCTGACTGGTTTTACTTGCCACACCACCTGTTTCAGAGGCAACTGTCACCCATACATGTGATTAATGTTTGTAAATATACTAAAAAAGGGCCAAAAAAAGTAATGATGTTATTGTGACGTCATTGTGCCCTACATACATTTTAGATAGCGCTGACAGCCACTGCATGTGTTAGTGAAAGAAATAGTTTGTTTGAACCAGCTTGGTCCAAAAGAACTATTTAAAGTTCACTAAAACCTGGAGTTAAGTGTTAATTTGACTTACTGTTGATTGACTCACTACCTCACTTATTACTGGATAAGTGAACGCAGAGTGACAACTTGTGAAGTTACAACTATATCTAACCTGAAAAATAAAAAAATATGTATAAAAAAAATATGTATTGCAGCTATGAGTTATAAACAGTAAATCAATGCTCACAATTAAGTGTTAACCAAAAGAAGTAGAAACCCCACGCTGACCGAAGGGTCTTTGTCATTCTTATGTGTTTCCATGTGCCCCCCCAAACAATTTAGTTAATTATTCAGAACCAGCCTTTTATTTAGTATTAAAAGCTACAGTAAAAGTGCTTCTAAAATAATGGCAGATGGAAATTTAAAATGACATTTTTACCTTTCTATCATGTACATTTTCATGTGGACCAGCAATTCAGCAAAGGTTATACAGAAGCATTCTAACAGAAGCAGACTCCCAAGAGAACAATGTCAGTACAATGTTATGCATGCTTTAAAGACACACATAGATCCACTTAAATACACATAAAAGTTTTGCCGTTAACAAAGTCCATCTGAGGAAAATGTGACATATTTACTGCACATCCACTCATATGACAAATCCCATCATATCTGTTAAAACTAACTTTAAGGGAAGCTGGATATATAATAATAAAGGTACAATCCCGTCATACGTGAAAAATCTGAATTCACATTTTACAGTACAGTCTACCTGTGCTTTATTCTATTTTTGTCTCTCATCTCTTGTCCAACTGTCTGTCTCATTTTCTCCTTATGAAATCTGTATTGCTGCAAGTATCACTTTTTTTTGTTTGGTGATAAAATTGCAGACCAACTGGTATCAACTTCTGAGCAAGATCCTTCAAGATCCTTGAAAACTCATCTCTTTAGAGAGGCTTACCAGGCCCCCACATAACAACTGTACATTTATTTTCTCCATCAGCCCACTCCCTACATTTATTACCTCTTATATCTCTTGACCCTCCATCTTAGGCTCTAACAAGCAGAGCCCTCTGATTCCTACTGTATTAAACTGTATTGTAATTTTACTGTCTGCCCTTATGTTGTAGTGCTATATAAATCCTGCATAATAATAATAATAGAATATATACAGATGTGCTCATACGTTTACATACCCTGGCAGAATTAATGATTTATTGCCTATTTTTCAGAGAGTATGAATGATAACACAAAAACTTTTCTTTCACTCATGGTTAGTGTTTGGCTGAAGCCATTTATTACCAATCAACTGTGTTTACTCTTTTTAAATCATAATGACAACAGAAACTACCTAAATTACCCTGTTAAAAATTTTACATACCCCAGTTCTTAATACCATGTATTGCCCCCTTTTACATCAATGACAGCTTGAATTATTTTGTGTTATTTGTGAATGAAGCTCTTTATCTTCTCAGATGGTAAAGCTGCCCATTCCTCTTGGCAAAAAGCCATCAGTTCCTGTCAATTCTTGGGCTGTCTTGCATGAACTGCACATTTGAGATCTCCCCAGAGTGGCTCAATGATATTGAGATCAGGAGACTGAGATGGCCACTTCAGAACCTTCACTTTATTCTGCTGTAGCCAATGACAGGTTGACTTGGCCTTGTGTTTTGGATCATTGTCATGTTGGAATGTCCAAGTACGTCCCACGCGCAGCTTCCTGGCTGATGAATGCAAATGTTCCTCCAGTATTTTTTTGCTAACATACTGCATTCCTCTTGCCATTAATTTTGACCAAATTTCATGTGCCTTTGTAGCTCACACATCCCCAAAACATCAGCAATCCACCTCCACGTTTCACAGTAGGAATGGTGTATCTTTCATCACAGGCCTTGTGAACTCATCTCCAAATGTAGAATTTATGGTTGTGGCCAAAAAGCTAAATTTTGGTCTTATTGCTCCAAATTTGTGCCAGGAGGTTTGAGGCTTGTCCCTGTGCTGTTTGGCATATTGTAAGCGGGATACTTTGTGGCATTAGCGTAGTAATGGCTTTCTTCTGGTGACTCGACCATGCAGCCCATCTTTCTTTAAGTCCCTACTTATTGTGCATCTTGAAACAGCCACACCACATGTTTTCAGAGAGTCCTGTATTTCACCTGAAGTTATTTGTGGGTTTTTCTTTGCATCCTGAACAATTTTCCTTGTGGCTGAAATTTTAGTTGGTCTACCTGACCATGGTTTGGTTTCAACAGAACCCCTCATTTTCCACTTCTTGATTAGAGTTTGAACACTGCTGCATTCTCAATTCCTTGGATATCTTTGTATATCCCTTTCCTGTTTTATACAGTTCAACTACCTTTTCCCACAGATCCTTTGACAATTCTTTTGCTTTCCCCATGACTCAGAATCCAGAAATGTCAGTGCAGCACTGGATGAAAGATGCAAGGGTCTGTCAGGAGTCCAGAAACTCATTGATCTTTTATACACACACACACTAATTACAAGCAAACAGATCACAGGTGAGGATGGTTACCTTTAATAGTCATTCAAACCCCTTTGTGTCAACTTGTGTGCATGTTATCAGGCCAAAATCACCATGGTATGTAAACTTTTGATCAGGGTCATTTGGGTAGTTTCTATTGTCATTATGATTTAAAAAGAGTAAACACTAACCACGAGTGAAAGAATTGTTTTTGTGTTATCATTAATTTTCTCTGAAAAATGGCCAAGAAATCATAAATTCTGCCAGGGTATGTAAACTTATGAGCACAACTGTATGTTATATATTGTGATATTCTTGGGGTTGTTATCTCAAGAGTAGTTCAATCCACACCAATGTATTGTTTTAGAGATTGTTGGCACACTTTTATTGAAAAAAATTAAAAGTTCAAAACAAATTCTTGCCCTTGCTGTTTCAAAAGATGAAAATAAAAATCCTTTAAAGTGATTGTAAGGCTTCCTTTTTTATTTTTTTAAAATAACAAACATGTCAAACTTACCTCCGCTGTGCAAATCGTTTTGCACAGAGTGGCCCCGATTTTCAAATTCTGGGGTCCCCGGGGGCGCTGGTAGCTCCTCCCCACATCGTATAACCCCCTTGGAGACGCGCTCTCCCAGGGGTTACCTTGCGGGTGTGCTCCTGAGTCCAGCATTCGGCTTCCATTGACACCAAATGTAGGACTCTGCCCCGCCCCCTGGCACCCGCATCATTGGATTTGATTGACAGCAGCGGGAGCCAATGACTGTGCTGCTATCAATCTATCCAATTAAAATCCGAGAACCCTGGGCAGAGAGGAAGAGCGCATCTCCGGCGGGGAATACAGGACTCAGGTGAGTAAAACGGGGAAGGCGCTGGGGGGCCGATGACTGACAGAAGTTTTTTCACCTTAATGCATAGGATGCACAGGCCAAACATTTGTTCGAACACACGAACACCGTTAAAGTCTATGGGACACAAACATGAAAAACCAAAAGTGCTAATTTTAAAGGCTTTTATGCATGGTATTGTCATAAAAAGTGTTTGGGGACCCGGGTCCTGCCCAAGGGGACATGTTTTAATGCAAATAAAAGTTTTATAAACGTCAGTTTTTTCGTGCCTGGGCCCTCCAGGTCTGGTATGGATTTTAAGGGGAACCCTGCACCAAAATAAAAAAAATGGCGTAGGGGTCCCCCAAAAATCCATACCAGACCCTTATCCGAGCACGCAACCTGGAAGGCCGCAGGTAAAGAGGGGGGCGAGAGAGCGCCCCCTCCTGAACAATACCAGGCCACATGCCCTCAACATGGAGAGGATGCTTTTGGGTCTGACCCCCAAAGCACCTTGTCCCTATGTTGATGGGGACAAGGGCCTCATCCCCACAACCCTTGCCTGGTGGTTGTGGGGGTCTGCGGGCGAGGGGCTTATTGGAATCTGGAAGCCCCGTTTAACAAGGGGACCCCCAGATCCCGGCCCCCCTATGTGAATTTGTAACGGGTACATTGTACCCCTACCATTTCACCAAAGAAAGTGTCAAAAATTGTAAAAAAGACAAGAGACAGCTTGGGACAAGTCCTTTATTAAAAAATTTAAAATTAAAATGTCCAGCGATGTAAATCCACGTTGCCGATGACCAAAAAAAACAGAAAAATAGATGCAACAGTTCCGCCTCCATGGGTTATGCTTCTCCGGCCGTAACAGCTGTTATATAGCTGAGGGTGGGGCCACCTGGTGACGTAAATGGGTGACCCGGCCCCCCTCTGACTCCACAGGGAAACCTTTCCACAAATACATTTTAACACATTTCAAGATTAATAGGGGCTAGCAATAATTAAAATACAATATGGAAATGTATATAATGATTTTATATTTTGACCATAAATACACTTTAACCACTTAACCTCTGGAAGATTTATCCCCCCTTCATGACCAGGCCATTTTTTTGCAATATGGCACTGCTTCACTTTAACTGACAATTGCGAAGTTATGCAACACTGTACCCAAATACAGTTTACCGGTATGTCATTCTTTTTCCACAAATAGAGCTTTCTTTTGGTGGTATTTGATCACTACTTGGCTTTTTATTTTTTGCGCTAGAAGAATTTTGATCAATCAATGGCCATTCCCGCTCAACAGAAGTTATCCTAATGATTGACTTTTGTCGAAACCGGCAGCAGCACTGATCAGTGTCTTCTGACAGCAGAGGAGTCCCACTGTAAGAATACACTGTATTAAAAAAATCAGCTCAAAAACACCCTAAACACCCAGGCACCTTTTATGATTCTTTCTGCATGCACCCTGAGGCTGGGTTTACACTGGTACGACAAACGCTCCGACATTGGGAGCTCATGTCACATGACATGTGAAAATGAATGGTTCCCTACGAGAGCCGTCTTAACTGGTCCTATACAAGTCGGTCCGACTTTGAAAAAGGTTCCTGCACTACTTTGGTCCGACTTTGGTCCTACTTCAGCCCATTGAATATCATTGAAGTCGGATCAAAGTTGGGTCCTTGTCTTTACCACCCGACCTGTGACATCCAACATGGTGATTACAGCAGCAATAAAATAAATTTATGTCACACTGGGATTGTTTTGATTGGTCAAAAGACAAGTCGTACTAACACAAAGTCGGATCAAAGTAGTATCCTGTTCATTCAAGTCGGATGGATGTAGGACCAATGTAGGACTAATGTAGGACTGATGTCGCAGGGCAAAGTAGGATGACAGTCGTATGACTGTCGGGTAGTATCAGTGTGAACCCATCCTCACTGTGCCTTCAGGCAGTCTTCTGGAACTAGTGGCGCTGGTTTGCCTCCTTTTTTCTTTTACTGTCAGAATACCATAGCATAACAAGGAACATTTCTCCATCCATGTTGCTTATGTGGATGGGAGAATACATTTATTTTTTTCGATCAGCCCTCTGGCTGAAAAATAAAAATATATATTGCCAGCGTAAGTTATACTAAGTCATACTAATCCTTATGCCGCGTACACACGAACGGATTTTCCATTGGAAAAAAAATCGGACGTTTTTTCCAACGGAATTCCGCTCAAGCTTGGCTTGCATACACACGGTCACACCAAATTCCGACCGTAAAGAATGCGGTGATGTACAACACGTACGATGGCACTAGAAAAGGGAAGTTCCATTCCAACGGCGGCACCCTTTGGGCTGCTTTTGCTAATCTTGTGTTAGTAAAAGTTTGGTGAGAGACGATTCACGCTTTTCAGCCTTCGTGCTTTTCAGATCGTTTTCTGCTGTTCAGTTGGTGCTTGTGGGTTCATATCTGTTTTTCAGGGCATGTAGTGAGTTCGTATATGTTTTTCAGTGCGTTCTTGTCCGCTCGTTTCTGATTTTCAGGTCGTTCTTCATAGGCCTTTCTGTTCTTCAGTGCGTTCTGTTAGTTCGCTCTGACCAGCTGATCGTTTTCTAGCCATGTTGCGAGTACATTCTCGTCGTGCAGTTCGTCCTGTGCATGGGCTTGGTGTTGGGGTTCTTGCTTTGACCCAAGCTCAGTCCATGAACAGGGTGAGGAGGAGTTCATGGACGAAGAATTGGTTGCTCCAGCGTGACCAATTCTGTCATATGCCTTTGCTGCAGGAGATCCAGGAGAATAATCCTGATGATTTCAGGAATTATCTCCGGATGACGGACCCCGTTTTTCACCGTCTGTTGGCTTTGCTGTCCCCTTATATTACGAAGCAGGGCTAATCGCCACGTTGCGATACTTGGTGACAGGGAGAAGTCTGCAGGACCTCAAATTCTCGACAGGCATCTCCCCCCAGGCTCTGGGACTCATTATTCCAGGGACCTGTTCTGCCATCATACAAGTCCTGCAGAAAGACTATATTAAGGTAAGTTTTCTCCTTTAACATCACATTCTATGTATTTAAGGTATGCTAATGTATTGGATTTCTTTCATCATTCCCTAATTACCATGATTGTAATATGCTGTGAATGTCCCCTTTGTCCCCATGCATGCTGTAAGCTTTTAATGCTCCTTTTTTGGCCTACATGCATATTATTTGCCTTCACAAACCTCTCCAGCATGCTATCCTGGGCCCATAAACACCTAGCCTAGTCACCTAACAATATAGTTTGTCAGCTCCATTGTAGTGCTTTACCCTAAACATCCCCTAAAATGTGTACAAATGTTATTGTTGTCCTTAAATTCAGGCAGAGCGCCAGAGGCTTTTTTTTGGGCTCCTAAACTCATCTAGAACCCCCTCCCCCCCTTTAAAATGTGTACAAATGTTTTTGTTCTCATTAAATTCAGGCAGAGTGGCATTGGCTTTTTTTTGGGGCTCCCAAACTCATCTAGAACCCTCCCCCTCCCTAAAATGTGTACAAATGTTTTTGTTCTCATTAAATTCAGGCAGAGTGGCATAGGCTTTTTTTGGGCTACCAAACTCATCTAGAACCCTCCCCCCCTAAAATGTTTACAATGGGCCATCAGAGGGGGCGAGGAATCTGATAAGTGGGCCTTATATTTTTGTCTTTAAATACTCCTTAAAAAAAATGTTATACTGATGTTGGCCAAGAATGTTTTTGTATAATCTGCTTGCAATGTTATGTGCAAAAGTACTAATTTTTTTTCTGGTTTGACTCCACAGTTTCCTTCAACGCCACAGGAATGGCAGACTGTGGCATCCCATTTTGCCAAACGGTGGGACTTTCCTAACTGCGGAGGGGCAATAGATGGGAAACACGTCCACATCATGCCACCACCCCATTCGGGGTCATACTATTATAACTATAAGGAGTTCAATAGTATCGCGTTGATGGCGGTGGTGTCGGCACAATATGAGTTTCTATATGTGGACGTGGGGAAGAATGGCCGGATGTCGATTAGTGGAGTCTTCGCCCAGACTGAGTTTTTCCGACATCTCCAGAGTGGTGGCCTGGCATTGCCACCTGATGAAGACAACGTGGAAGGACTCCCACTTGTGTTTGTCGCAGATTAAGCATTTGGTCTGGGTGATCATCTTATGAGGCCATTCCCCCAGAGGACCCTCACCCCGGAGAGGAGGGTTTTTAACTACCGGCTGGCCAGATCCAGAAGAGTCGTTGAGAATGCCTTCGGGATAATGACCAGCCGGTTTCGCCTATTTCTGACAGCAATTCATATGGCGGACTACAAACTGAACCACATCGTTTTATCATGCTGCATACTGCACAACTTTTTAAGGCAAAATGCACTAAATTATGTTGCCTCAGTTGGGCCTGAGGCTGGACATCCTGGGAATCCCCTCACGGGCCTGGAATCTGGCCGTCCTGGCTTGCTCCCTCAAAGCGCCCGTGAAGTGCGCCAAAAATATGTAGATTATTTTACGGGTAGGGGGGCCATTGCTATGCCAGACAATTTATTTTACTTTATAAAATAAAATAAAAATGTATCTGATAAAATCTGGAATTTTATTTATTGCTTGTGTTTCTTTTAGCTGTCTCCTAGGTTCTCCCAGTGCACTTGTAGTACCAAGTGGATTTATCATTAGTAAATAACCCAGATTGTCACTGTAAACACCAACTTAATACAAAAACTGGTATTGAGCATTGAAAGAAAAAGCCACACATTGTTGAGTAGATTGTTTTTTACTCCGTGCACATTCACATGGGCGTTATAAAATTTTTGGGTAAATGAAAACATCTTTTTTTTCTAAAGTTTTACAATAAAATTTTTTTTTTGCCTAAACAGGCATGTTTCAAAACATAACATACACAACTCTGGAACCTACAAAGTTCAACCTTGAAAAACTGAAGGCAATATCAGACATTATAGTATGTCAAAACTGTGTTAATCTTGCCTTCATCAGATGGGGTGACCCCTGTAAAAGCCACATTTTGAAGATGCGCTAAAATTGGGATTCAAAATGTCAACATGTGCTATCCCCCATCATGGGTGATCAATGGACGTGTTTTGGGGGTGCAACCTCTTCCTCTCACCTACTTAAGTTGCGAGAAAGGTTTGCACCCACAAAACGCGTACATTGATATCCCCTGATGGGAGATAGCACATGTTGACACACTGTGTGCATCTTCAAAATTTGGCTTTTAAAATGTCCTTACATTTTGGACATTTAGTCCAAATGTAAAATGGTGGCATTTTGTTGATATTTAGATTCTCCCCAACACATCAATCATGTTCTTCATTTTTTGTTTAAGATCATTGAGTTTATTCCTTATGATGTCTATTTCCTGTCTACACACCATGATGTCCTGGATTAGGATTTGTGCACTAGCACTTGTGAAATGAGGAGATTGTTCTTCCACAACCAGCACATCACCTAAAAAAATATTAAAAAGCATGTATTATAAATATGCAGGCCTACATCTATTACCAGAAGCTGTGGTGACAGACACTGACCTGTTGTGGTTACAATTTCAACCACTTCCTCCTCCACCTCTCCTCCCTCCACATCCTGAGGTTGTGGTGTGCTGATTTCCCCTTCTTTCTGTGGTGTCGGGTTCCTGGCCTCCTCAGAGTCGTGTCCTCCTAGCCTTCTCTCTCCTATGAGAATGAAACAAAAGGTATACTTAGCACACAGATATTTGAGGCCAGAAATAGGAATATGAAACATTGCTTGGAAGTGGGGTACAATTGTGCGTTCCAAGCTGAAGACATGATTTTTCCCTTACCAAAGATGGAATACTTACCTTTTTGGGATACGTTTCACACATGGAGACACCCCAAGTATCCACTGGAGCACCTGTGTGGTACACCCTAAAAAGATTGTTCTGGTGTCCCACACTAGTGCTCCTAAGTCCAGATGTGTAAATAGCTGCTGAGTGTCCTCTCCTTTACACTGAATCAAGTTTGCATTTCATTCTAGTTACAAACACATCTAGACAACAATGTACTAAACTTATTTACGCTTTCCCCGACTTGTTCATTCCCCAACTTGTTCATTCCCGACTTAGTTGGGGTAGGCGGTACACTTTGGTGGGGGTGGGTCAGCCACGCCCAGTGACCTTTGACCTCTGGGGACCCGCCCTCTGACCTTTGACCTCTGGGGGAGGTCCCTGTTCAAGAGCCTGGGTCCTAGCCTTATTCTTAAAGGGAAAACCCTAATGTAGTTAACCTGTATTTGCCCAAAACATTGTATTTAGTGGGCGAACGATGTTTACTACGACCGATTACTGTGCCCAAGAACCTGAAAGTTGCCATTTTAAACTGTCCAACAGTAAAGAAAAGAAAATGGAGCAACATGCAAGTAATAATAATAATAATAGGAACACAGGACAAATACTTACTTTTTTAAAGCATTTTCTTGATCCTTCTGTACTGGTCGTGCTCCCTCAATTTCAGGTCTGACCAGCATTTCCTCAATTGCTCCTTGGATTGTCGTACCCAAAAATTCCTGTGCAGACTTCTCACAACTTTAGACATGATCTTGGCCTTTCTCACATTAGGGTTGGAGTATGGTCCATGCTAACCATCTTAGTCGATCCTCTTCAAGATGTCCACCATCTCCCCCATCTCTACAAAGGACATATTTGAGACCTTATATCCCTTCCTGGATCGGGACGTTTCTGGCTCCAGGCTTTCCTCCTCGTTACTGGAATTACGCACCTGCTGTGTCTCCGCCATGTCTCTCCCACTGCGCTCCGAAAGAGAAGGGGCGGGGAATATACTAGAAAGAACGTCAGGGGCGGGCGACATATGCAAAGTTTCACGCATGTGCAGTGTATATAAAGCTAACATGCATGTGTCGTACCTACGTTCTGTGTGTGGAGGAAGGAGAAACAGAAGCACCAAACGTCCTAATGAAGGTAAAATTTTAACTTGGGGCATCAATGGCCTATACTGCTTCTAGATTGAGGCCTATTTTGGGATAAGATTATGAGAGATTAGGCTGACATTAGTGTTTTTTTCTTGTGTTTTGTCTTGCAGCAAATATGAATCCGTTTAAAGAGCCAGAATTCATGGCCAGATTCATAGACCGGTACAGGGAGCTTAAAAATTTATGGGAGGTTCAAATCCCCTTAAACTGCTGGTATTAGTGAATACGCGGGTCCCTGGCGCAAACATTGCGTCTCTGGAAAAGAAAATTGGTACCTTGAGGAGCATGTATAGGAAGGAGCACAATAAGGTCCAGAAATCCCTCAGATCAGGAGCAGCAGCAGCGGATGTGTATGTGCCCAGTCTGTGGTACCACAATAGATTGTGGTTTCTGGACGACCAGCTTGAAGCCAGGGAATCACTTTCTACACTTCCCTCCACCCTTCCCTCCACCCCAGCTGAGGTTTCCGAGGACCAACCTGGGTCTTCCATCCTGGAAGAAGTGGAGGAGCTCAGCTGGACCCAGGTATAGTATTTTTTATCATATTTATTGTCTTAAAATTATTGTTGTTAACTAGATGTTCTTATTGATAACAAATTAATGATTTAAGAAAAAGTGTTTTACATATCAATAGACAGTAGTGGCCAAAAATGATTGGGAAAAGAATGAAAAATGCTGGGGTCAGAATGATAGTCTTTTCTATTTATTAACATTCAATTTGCAACAGTCATGAGCTGAAAATTGTGTGTGATTGATGAACGAAAAACTAAAACTATGTCCCTTTTTTATATACACAGGAAGACCTCAGCCAGGATGAGGGTCTGGAAAGTGGCAGGCAGGAGGAGGCAGGGGTAAGTGGCAACCAAGAGGTGGCCGACCCAATCCCAGGTGCCTCCCCTCCGCCTTACAACAAAAAGGCCCAGGAAGGGGAGGAACATGAATGAGGCAGCACTGGGCCTCGTTAGGGAGGCTAGTGAGGCCCTCAGAACCCCCCCCCGATGCTGAAGAGGCCTATTGCTGCTATCTAGCTACTAGATTGCAGAAAATGGAGGAGGGCCAACGCCTCATCTGTGAGGGAATTTTTTCTCAGGCCCTTCAGAAGGGGTGTGAGGGACCAGCTGACACCAACATCCCACATTTGTGAGCTCGCCCATCCTCCTCCTCCTCCTGCCACAAGTCCACCTCCAGAGCCACAGCCTCCAAGGAAGCGTGCAGTGAAGGCTGCAGAGAAGGCTGCAGGGAAGAGTGCAGGGAAGGGTGCAGGGAAGGGTGCAGGGAAGGCTGCAAGGAAAACAATAAAGTGATGACCTGGCTTCAGTCTGGTCTGAAAGAAGACGCCGGCTGTTGTAGTACCACAGACTGGGGACATATATGTCATCTGCTGCTGTTCCTGATCTCTGGGAGTTCTGGACCAGATTGTGCTCCCTATTATATGGACTTCTAAGGCTATCAATTTTCTTTTCCACAGAGTTGATGTCTGCCCTGGGGTCCAAATGCTTCGCAAATTCCAGCAGTTTCTCCAGCGTTGCCTTTCTCTTTATTTTGTTATGAGCCAGAATAAATATATAATTTTATTTTAGAAAATACTTGCCTATGTGTTTTTCTTCAAATAGGACAGTTTGGTTGTGAGTAGGCAGGTATATTTCAAAAATACAATGTCAAATTAACAAGGGACACCCACCAACCTCCTTGAGGTTACAAAATGCAAGATAATAATGTTGTTGTGGTAACTTGACACACAAAAAAAAATTAAAAATGGAGAGCACTAAAAAATTATTTTAAAATAATCAAAAAAACAGGAGATCTTGATTAAAAAATAAATAAAAAATAGATGACTATAAAAAATAGTTCTAAATATTATTATAGAGATCTGGCTTTAAAAAATAAAAAGATTATTCATGAGATCACGAGAAATAATAAAGAAATACGTTTGTCAGAACTCTGTGTGAATATCAGCAGCAAAACAACTTCATTATTCTAGCATTATAAAGAAAAAAAGAATGCGCTGCATTAAAAGATCCCAGAATTTGCAGCGTGACGAATGTGCTATCTCCATTACGAATGCTAGTTTTACCAGTCTCGTACTTGCTTCAGAGAATGCGTGGTTTTTGGTGTGTCGGAAAAGCACACAGACAAACGGATTTTCCGTTTTCCGAAAAATTGAGAATCTGCTCTCAAACTTTTACTGGCGGCAATTCCGCCAGCAAAAGTCTGATGGAGCATACACACGGTCAGAATTTCTGATGAAAAGCTCACAGTGGACTTTTTCTGTCGGAAATTTCGACCGTGTGTACGCGGCAAAAGAATCACTTTACTTTATATGATGCATTGTACATTACTGTTGGCCCCAGTTGCTGTATATTGCATAGTCCAGATCACTGCACTCCATATGCTATCCTGCTCCACTCTATAGACTGAATAGTATTTTACATTCTAGGGACCACTTTACATTGTGTGCTGTGCTGGAAAAAAGTTAACTATACTTCTAGCAATTATTTTGTACTTCAAAATTATATCCTGTTCAAGGAACTCTTTTACTACTATAATCTATAAAAACAACAAGAAATGTGAGAACACCAAAGTCTGGAATATCAGGAACAGATCCTTTAAAATATAAAGAATATAATAGTTGAACATCCCTTAAACAGTATTGACAACACATTAGCATCACATAGTGTTTTTTTTTTTTACATCAGACATATCAGAGAACATATGATAACGGATTTGTGCTGCTAAGAAAGACATCTCTGGATGAAAACCCTGTATATGATTAAAAATGTGATTGTGAAGTTGTTTATGAAGTACACAAATCCCCGATGACATCGCCTGTCATATAGTAATATTCTTAGGACTACATCATCTGTGCCTGCATCTGTGTTTACTTGAGCAGACATTCCTGGTGCCCAATGTAGTTTAGTTCTAGTGTGATTTCTTGCATGCAAAGCTCAGATCCACAGTCAGTTAAACCTGTGTGCAGTTGCTTCCTTAAATACAGGAATACAATTATGTGTTTATTAGATACATTTTCATGTTATCCTAAAATATCATATATATATTTTTTTATAAAGAGTAGAAGACTAGATTAATTAATGTGCATATTGGAGTGCATATAGACATATTTGTGATGCACATTCGCCTCTTGGTGCTGTTATGTGACTATAAATTCATGGATTTTTTTTTTTTGTGGTATCAGGGGAGTTGGTTGGGTCAAACATGATCATTAGGCTACCAATTGTTGCTACCACTGCCAGTGTAGTTGTCTACAATAGGGATGAGCTTCGAGTCAAACTCATGTTTCGACTCAAACATTGCCTGTTCGCCGAACAGTGAACAATTTGGGGTGTTCGCGACAAATTTGAAAAGCCGCGGAACACCCTGTTAAAGTCTATGGGAGAAATCGAAAGTGCTAATTTTAAAGGCTTATATGCAAGTTATTGTCATAAAAAGTGTTTGGGGATCCGGGTCCTGCCCCAGGGGACATGTATCAATGCAAAAAAAAGTTTTTAAAACAACCGTTTTTTTCGGGAGCAGTGATTTTAATAATGCTTAAAGTGAAACAATAAAAGTGAAATATTCCTTTAAATTTCTTACCTAGGGGGCAGTGCTTGTTTCCGGTGCTTAGAACTGCCCCTGCACAAAGTGTCATTTCTGAAGGAAAAAAGTCATTTAAAAGCACTCGCGGCTATAATGAATTGTCAGCTCCTGGCAATACAGTGAAAAGTCATTGATAGAAAAAAAAATGCGTGGGGGTTCCCCCAAATTCAATTACCAGGCCCTTCAGGTCTGGTATGGATATTAGGGGAACCCTGCATCAAATTTAAAAAAAAAAAGACGTGGGGTTCCCCCCAAATATCCATACTAGACCCTTCAGGTCTGGTATGGATTTTAAGGGGAACCTGGTATGGTTCAGGAGGGGGGGTGCTCTTTCGTCCCGCCCTCTTTACCTGCGGCCTGCCAGGTTGCGTGCTCGGATAAAGGGTCTGGTATGGATTTTTGGGGGGAACTCCACGCCATTTTTTTTTAAATTTGGGGTGGAGTTCCCCTTAAAATCCATACTAGACCTGAAGGGCCTGGTAATTGAATTTGGGGGGACCCCCATGCATTTTTTTTTTTTATCAATGACTTTTCTCTGTATTGCCAGGAGCTTTTTAATTACTTTTTTTCCTTCAGAAATGACACTTTGTGCAGGGACAGTTCTAAGCACGGGAAACAAGCGCTGCTTTACAGGCATGCTCTAGACACCCCCCAGGTACGAAATTTAAAGGAATATTTCACTTTTATTGTTTCACTTTAAGCATTATTAAAATCACTGCTCCCGAAAAAACGGACGTTTTTAAAACTTTTTTTTGCATTGATACATGTCCCCTGGGGCAGGACCCAGGTCCCCAAACACTTTTTATGACAATAACTTGCATATTAGCCTTTAAAATTAGCACTTTAGATTTTTTAATGTTCGAGTCCCATAGACTTTAACGGTGTTCGGATGTTCGAACAAATGTATTGCCTGTTCGCAAGTTCTGGTGCGAACCGAACTGGGGGGTGTTCGGCTCATCCCTAGTCTACAATAATCATAATAGTTTGCAACCTGTGGCTGTACATGCAGCTTGTACCAGTTATGACATTGCTGGACTTTGTCAGGGTATAACAATGATTTGGTCTCACCCAAGGTTCTCTTTCATACATGTTGAGGGGAGGGACTCAGTGATGAGTGTTTCATACAGAGGAAACTACATTTTAATTTTTTTCCAGGATCACTAAATCCTGTTATGGGTCTTGGATCACTGCGGCTTTGTAGAGTATTGGGTGGGCCTTCTATCCTAGGTCCATATTTTGCAAGAAAGCAGCAACTTGATTGGACAGGTAAGCATATCCTTTAATAATAAGTATTGGTTCAGGGCTTCACCCAGGAGCTGGAAATCTTCACTCAGGCGAGGGTGAGCCAGTTCAGAAGGGAACTGTGAGGTGTATGTGTATAGAGTTGAGTTTGAGAGTACTGTCTGGAGGGTACAGACAAAGGGCCTGCAGCATAGGCCAGAACAGCAGTGATGCAAGTGTAAATTAAGAGGCTAAATATGTATTACTTTTGTGGAAGAGGAATTCGGAAAAACTCCTGCACAGGTAACCCTTGTTTTGAAAAGCAGAGAAAAGGGAGCCGCTCAGGTGTAGAAATCCTCAAAATTACCTCCTCCCAGCAACCAAGGGTGCAGGCAATGCCAATGTCAGCAAACAGGAACAAAAAAGTCTTCTGGATAGCAGCACTCCAAAAATAAAAGCCTTTATTTTAAAATTCAGGGATCCAAATACACACTGCACATCACTTCACACTGGTCAAAAAACTGGCTAACACGTTTTACACCATACTAGTGCTTATTCATAGTGTAATGAATAAGCACTAGTACAGTGTAAAACGCGTTAGCAAGTTTTTTGACCAGTGTGACGCGATGTGCAGTGTGTATTTGGATCCCTGAATTTTAAAATAAAGGCTTTTATTTTTGGAGTGCTGCTATCCAGAAGACTTGTTTGTTCCTGTTAACCCTTGTTTTGAACCTGAACTTTATTTTATAAAAGTATGCAAGAAAAGCCCATCAAAATAATATTTAGGTGAGTGGTTGTCTATATTAGTCAGTACATAGAGAAAGATTATGCTGTAGTTGGGGTGATCAACCACTTTTGTTGCGAAAAAAAACATTTCCCCCTGGGTGATCTATGTACATTTCAGGGATTTTATCAAAGTTTGTTGAAGATTCCTACCTTTTATTATTCTGATGAAATCATTGTTCGTTCCTCTGTGCCCCTGTGCTGAGTGAGTCTAATGGGAGTGGTTTCATAATTATCAATCAGCTGTGGCAGCTGCAGAGCACTAATGATGAAAGCTGCTGGGCCTGAATCCTTTTAGGGCTCTTTCACACGGAGGTCCGTTCAGGTCCGCCTGTCAGTTTTTTAGGCGGACCTGAAACTGATCCTCCATGTAGCCCTATGGAAGCACGGATGTCAGCGGTGACATGTCCGCTGACATCCGCTCCGCTCCGAAAAAGTGTGACGGAGGAAAATCCTATTTTTCCTTCCGTCTGCGGAGCGGATTGGATGACAACGGACTCTACGGTCCGTCGTCATCCGATTCCCCATAGGGGAGAGCGGCGCTCTAACAGGGCGGTCCCTGCACAGTGTGCGGGGACCGCCCAGTCATCCGCCGGCTCAGCGGGGATCAACGGAGCGATCCCCGCTGAGCAAGCGGAGCTTCACGGGGCGGATCTTCACGGATCCACCCCGTGTGAAAGAGGCCTTAGGTATGTTCCTATTGAAAGTATCTCACCAAAAATTACATTTTTGTTGCATGGGATGCCTGAAATCGTACTTGCATTTTAGTGCTGATTTCTGGGAAAATCAGTGAGCCAATCACACAAGCAGGAAGTTATGTTTCTGGGGGATGTTCTGTACACATTTTGTGTACAGAACACCTCCAGGTTGCCATATTGCATTTCACACAAGCAGGAAATTATGTTTTTGGGGGACGCTCTGTAAACATACTGTGTACAGAACACCTCCAGGTCACCATATTGCGTTTTCAGACAATTACAGCGGCTGCAGATTGAAAAGGAAAGGTATTTTTAATAACATTTAAATACAATATGACTTGTGTCGCAATTGTATACGCTATATTATTTTTTCTTCATTTGGTATTTTTTGTCTCCACGAAAGCGGAGTTACCCTTTAAAGTGGTTGTAAAGGCTACTTTTTTTTTTACCTTCATGCATTCTATGCACCCCACTGCTTACCTGAGCCCGAACTTCCTCCGGCACTGCAGAGGAGCTTTGACTCTCCCCGGTCTCTCCCATGTCTCTCCCTCCTCATTGGCTGAGACAGCAGCAGGAGCCATTGGCTCCAATACAGTCAATCACAGCCAGAGAGAGGGGGTGGGGCTGAGCCGTGCTCTGTGTGTGAATGGGCACACAGAGCAGCGGCTCAGGGGTACTCGGCAGGAGGGAGGTGCCAAGAGCACTGACGGGGGACCTGAGAAAAGGAGGATCGGGGCTGCTCTGTAAAAAAACACTGCAACAGAGCAGGTAAGTATAACACGTTTGTTATTTGAAAGAAAAAAGTTCTGTAGTCTGCTGTAGAAATGTTCTTTAGGATCAGTGTTATTTTATTCTTTTTTAATTATTTTTTTTTTTTTAACTACAGTATGTACTGTTAATAAAAACATACCGGTAATAAAAACATAGTAAAAACAAAAAGAGAAATTTCGTAGATTGTCAGTCTCTAACTGAAAGTAACGTAAAATGTATGTATAGCCAAAACATACATAATTGAATGATTCTTTGCCTATTCAAGGAGACTTTGGAAAAGGTTTTACATCTTCACAGCCTGTAAGATCACACAGGACCAGCGCCATCTATAATGATGGCTGTCATTCTTGATAATCAATTCCAGATCTGAAAAACCTTGTAGACATGTCACACTCTTTACCTTCAAAAGTTCATTATTAATTTCGGATGACGGCTCAAGTGGCTTATTTATGCATGAGGCCTTAACCAGCACAAAAAAAAACAACATATTTTAATGTGACGCCAATAAACTGAAAGGTAATTGACGGCTATGAGTTAATGTACTTTACACATATTAATTACCCTTCGCATTTCTGTATTAAGTAAGCTTGATTATCTATAAGCGTAAGGCAAAAAGAAAGGTTAAGAATAAGTAGATAATCTACAAAACAACAAATAAAGCATTCATACATGTCTGCAGATGTCTCATACATATTTCAGTCCTGATTAGCTTAAATGCAGGTCTATCATTTATGTATACAATTACAATTTTTTTTAGCTTTCATACATATATTCCATTACATCTTCATAGATGAGAAAATAAAAAGCCTCTGGCATGAGCAATGAATGCATCTGTTTTTGCAAATGAAATATACATTATTATACTGTATATATTGTGAACCGACCAATGTATTATGCACATTTTCATTATTGTACAAAATATTTGAAGATTAAATAGACCTCCTTTGCCCAAATATAAAGCACTTGCATATTTATAATTTTTATTTTACTAGGATTTCTCATCCTAGTCCTAAAGTGCATGATTATGGCAATTCCTTGTTTGTAGCGGTATCACCTTTGCATGTCCATGGAGTTACCAAAAATCCAAATAGGCACATATATTTTAAAACAAAACTAAACTCACTTTTACCCTGGATTCACACTGATGCAAATTTACCGCAGGTTTGATGCGTTTAGGAACACACAGATTCACAGGTCATGTAAAAGGCATAGTATTCCATGGCTTTGGTTCACATCTATGCGTTGCGAATTTGGTGTGAGAAAAAAAAAAGGTCCTGTAGGTGTTGCGGGTACAATGCAAATTCCATTGGTGCAGTGCGAATATTATCTTCATAGGCTTCAATTGAACTTGCAGTAAACTCGCAGCACACAGTTCACATCTCTGCGAATTGTTCACTGTCTGCCTCCTGAAATTTGCGGTAAATTCGCACCTGTCCACCTCAAAATGCAAGGCAAATTCGCACCTCACACAGGACAAAAATACGGATCAAATTCACAGTACATGCATCGCAGTAGTGTGAACCTAGGCTTAAGGCCCTTTCACACCTGTCCACTCAGGTGCATTGTGTTAACGCATTTTATATCGCCCGTTGATGTGTGTTGTATTAGTGCAGCCCATTCATGTGACAGACAAAAAAAAAATCACACCCACATTTTTATTGCCAATTCAGCATACCACAGTGCATGCCAGTGTGTTAGTGTGCATTGCAGAGCACTGCAATGAATGTGCACTATGGAGGTGCATTGAAGTACCATTCATATTAATAAATGGCATTGCAATGCACCAACGCATGTGAGGTGTGAATGGTATAAAACCAGCCTTAACCTGCCACCCCCATCCCTGATCCCCAGTGTTACATCTAACATTGAGCCCTGTATTATTTAATGGTCTACTGCACTAAACTCCTTCAGTTCTTTTGAATATTGCAATGGTTATTTTGTCCATGTGATTGGGAGTGTGGCAGGGGTGTGTCATTTGATTAACCACTTCCTTACCGCCCATAGTCATATGACGTCCACAGATGGGATCTCCCATCCTGGGTGGACGTCATATGACGTCCTCTGCTTTGAGGGGGGATATCTGAATGATGCCTGCAGCTAGAGGCATCATTCAGATATCCATTTTTTGTGCCGGCGATTCTGCGCACCATAAGAATGATCATAGCGGCGGTTCCGCCACTTGATCGTTCTTATAGGCGGCGGGAGGGGACATCCCCCCCTCCCGCCACCATCCGGCGCTTCTCCGGGCTCTCCCGTGCGATCGGGGACCCGGAGCGAATCTTCCGGCGTCGTTGGTGGGTCACGTGACGAGCATAGAGATGACTGGTGACCAGATGGTCACCAGTCATCTCTATGATCGTCGGAGGCCCGGGCGCGATGTGATGACGTCACGCCCGGGTCCTCAGATGTAAACAAAGCCGCCATTGCGGCTGTAAGTATGAGATCGGTGAAATTTTTTTCACTTATCTCATACTTTCCAGCCTGGAGGAGAGATGTGGGGTCTTATTGACCCCGCATCTCTCCATAAAGAGGACCTGTCACACACCATTCCTATTACAAGGGATGTTTACATTCCTTGTAATAGGAATAAAAGTGATCAAAAAAAAAAAAAGTAAAATAAGTGTTAAAAAATAAATAAATATGTAAAAAAAAAATAAAAAAAATAAAAAAAAAATAATTAAAACGCCCCTGTCCCCGGTAGCTCGCGATCAGAAGCGAACGCACACGTAAGTCCCGCCCACATATGTAAATGCCGTTCAAACCACATATGTGAGGTATCGCCGCGTGCGTTAGAGCGCGTGCAACAATTCTAGCACTAGACCTCTTCTGTAACTCTAACCTGATAACCTGTAAAAAAAATTAAAGCGTCGCCTATGGAGATTTTTAAGTACCGAAGTTTGGCGCCATTCCATGAGTGTGCGCAATTTTAAAGCGTGACATGTTAGGTATCTATTTACTCGGCATAACATCATCTTTCATATTTAAAAAAAAAATTGGGCTAACTTTACTGTTTTGTTATTTTTTAATTCACGAAACCATTTTTTTTCCCAAAAAAAGGCGTTTGAAAAATTATTGCGCAAATACCGTGCAAGAAAAAAAGGTTGCAATGACCGTCATTTTATTCCCTAGGGTGTCTGCTAAAAAAACATATATAATGTTTGGGGGTTTTGAGTAATTTTCTAGCAAAAGAATGATGATTTGTACATGTAGGAGAGAAGTGCCAGAAAAGGCCCGGTATTGATGTGGTAAAAAAAGCCAAAGGGTGTCCGTTTTTCCCATCTCAGAAGAATGGAAGGAATGCAGAATCTGTAAAAGCCATACACACTGCATACAGACACCGAATAAGTCAGTAACTGCAAAAACTGGGAAAAATACACAAAACAGCACCAAGATTTAAAGTGATTCTAAAGGTTTGGTTTTTATTAAAAAAAAAAAAAATCTTAAACATGTTATACTTTTGCACAGAACAGCCCTAACTCTCCTCTTCTGGAGTCCCCTGTCTGCACTTCTGGCTCCCCCCTCCGCTAAGTGCCCCCATAGGAAGCCACTCACTTCCTGTAAGGGCACTTATACGTGCCACCCCCCCCCCCCCCGCTCTCTGCTGACGAGTTTTGATTGACAGCAGTAGGAGCCAATGGCTTAGCCAAGCCTCGGAGAGCAGGGACTGGGAGAAGAGCTGCTGCAGACGTGCACAGCACTGGATCCATGTCAGTTTTTAGGGGGGCTGGGGTCTGTGCTGCCAATAAAACATGTTATTTATCTTTTAGAGAATGCAATAAGATAAAAAGGCAGAAAGGAAAATAATTACATAAATATGAAAATAGTGGGACACTGTTTTAGGCTCTATTCACAATAATGCATTTTTTGATGCATTTAGCATTTTGCAGAAATGCAGGGAAATTTTTTAACATGGGTTCCTATGGAACATGTTCACATCAATGCATTTTTTTGCGTTTTTGGAAAGGGTCGGGGACTTTTTTTCCCGCAAAATGCAGTGTTTTGCATGTAATAGAATTCAACGGACCCGCATCCAAAAAGCAAGTACCGCGTTTTTACCGCGATTTTACCGCAATTTCCATTTTTTTACGCTGTATATAGCTGGTTGTTAAGGAGGGGTTGGGAAGCCGTCCGCTGAGTCCTTAACAACCGATGAGTCATCAGCTGTCAGCTGGCTTCCCGCTTAATGTAAAAGAAAAATGCCCGCTAAAAAAATAATTGTGAAAAAAAAACAGCGTGGGGTCCCCTCCCCCCAGGTCAATACCAGGCCCTTGGGTCTAGTATGGATTCGGAGGGGACCCCCATGCCAAATAAAATAAATGGCGTGGGGTCCCCCCAAAATCCATACCAGACCCTTATCTGAGCATGCAGCCCTCCTAAACCACACCAGGCCACATGCCCTCAACATGGGGGATGGGTGCTTTGGGGCAGGGGGGCTCTGCGCCCCCCCACCTGAAAGCACCTTGCCCCCATGTTGATGGGGACAAGGGCCTCTTCCCGACAACCCTTGCCCGGTGGTTGTCGGGGTCTGCGGGTGGGGGGCTTATCCGAATCTGGAAGCCCCCTTTAACAAGAGGGCCCCCAGATCCCGGCCCCCCCTATGTGAATGAGTATGGGGTACATTGTACCCCTACCCATTCACAAAAAAAAAAGTAGTGTAGTGTTAAAAAATACAGTAGACAGTTTTTGACAAGTCTTTTATTAAAAATCTTCTTCTTCTCCGCTTCTTCCTCCGGTCTGCCATCTTCTCCAGCATCTTCATCCTCCGGTCTTCTCCTTCTCCCCCTGCTTCTTCTTCTGCTCTTCTTCTGTCTTCCTTGTCCAGGGTTCTTCTTCCTCTGCCACCGCTCCCGCCGATGACCCTCCTCCGATGCTGCGTACCCGCTGATCTGCTGGCGCTGATGTCCTGCATTTCTTAAATAACGATGGGGGTGTTGCAATCGGATTACGTCACCCGGATGCCACGCCCCTTGTGACGTCACTGACCCATCATCCCCCGGGCAGTGACGTCACAAGGGGGCGTGGCCTCCATGTCTGAATGGAGATGCTTGCTGTGGGGGCACTTGACAGGAGGGAGGGGCCAGGAGCAGCGAAGAGGGACCAGAGAAGAGGAGGATCCAGGCTGCTCTGTACAAATCCACTGCACAGGGAAGGTAAGTATAACATGTTTGTTATTAAAAAATAAAGAAAAACAAGACTTTACAATCATTTTAAGGCAGCCTATTCATTTGAGCTAAAATTGGACCAGCACTATTTTTGTGACACGACACAGCACAATACATGGTATTGGGTCACAGTGCGTTAGGATGTACTGCAATGTAGGTGGGCCTGGTGTCTGCTGGTTCAGTGTGCAAAGCCTCATACACACGATCAGATTTTCTGCGGACAAAGCGTAGGACTTTTGTCTGAAAAGGGTTGGCCAGGAACTTGTATTGCATACAAATGGCAAAGAATTGTCGGCCAACAAACACGACACTATGTGTTTCTTTTCAGCTCTTTAGCGCCACCCTTTGGGCAACTTCTGCTAATGTTGTTTTATGGTGAGAATTGTTTCTGAGCATGCGTGTTTGTACTTTGGAGTTTAGTCCGACTGACTTGAGTACACACGATCGGAAAATTTGACAACACACAATTGTTGGCAGGCAATTTTAAAGCATGCTATCCCACATTTGTCCGTGGAAAATCCAACAACAATTGTCCGATGGAGCGTACAAACGGTTGGATTTTTACGACAACAGCCTGTCATCACACAATTCCTGTCGGATAATCCAATCGTGTGTACGAGGCTTTAGAGTGTGATTCAAAATGAAGGAGACTGCAATGCAACATGGTACATGTTTTGCAGTAACGTGTGTTCTCAGTTCTCTTATATAAAATCCGTGACATACCACTTCAAAAGGTGGCAAATGCCTTTCTGGAGACACATCATTCAAGATACTGGATATGGATTTTTCAAAAATGATAATATTGTAGCAGAATATATGGACTATAATTTTACACTAAGAATTTAAACATATGTGAGATTCTACAATTCTATAAATAATGGCAACATATGTTATCTGGGAATACGAGCCAATAAAAATAACTCCAATGTATGAGAATAAGAAAAATACATATATGGCAGATTTCCAGCTTGTACTGCCAGTCACTGCTGTTTGATAAAGCTTTTGAAGCTCAAGCATTACTCCTACATTCTACTTTGCCAACAGGGAATCATTAATGCTGAACAAACAACATGTATATGCTTAATTGTTTTTATTGAAATAAACACTTTATGTAAACCCCTGCTGCTAAGTGAATGTGTACTTGCTTAGTTTAGATTCTCCCTCCCCAACCCCCCTTTAATTACTCAGCTGGAAGCAGATGAAAGCTTGAAAGGTACTTGTTCCACATCTGACCCCATAAAAACACCAATCAGTTTGTTTTGTCTTCCCCCGAAGACACTGTCCTAAATGTTGCTGTTTATAACAAAGATATCATTTTTGGATGTTGAAATAAAAATTTTGAAATTAATCAGTATTTAACCTATTCACCTAAATAATTATGTAGTGCTTTTTGCTATCAGGCACGCATCAACAAATGCATTCGACAACAGGCTAGCAACTCATGTTGATGGTCATTTACAAGCTCCCCTGGTCCCATAGCATCTAAGACAGCCACAATGACTTCCCCATGAGCAGTTCTTCCCCTGTGTAAGATACGTTAAAGTGTGCTTAGTGCAGTTTAAGCAATAACCTTTAACGACTATCTACAAACTTTCTGTGTTAATTGATGGCTAACACCGCACAACACTCTGCCACAGTGTGCTTACTAAAATAGTCAAGTGCAGCCCTAGGCAGGAGAGGGTTGAGTACCTTCAAAATGGCCACCAACACGTGCCCTAAAACTGTTTTTATATAGGCACTTTTTTTTTACTGTGCCTGACTTACTGAGAAAACTGCATTTTCATTTTAAATATACATTGTAACAAATATTAGTATACATCAGGGATGTGCAATCAGGGGAGGCAGGGCCTCACCTGCCATGAACATAAAAAAATTAAATAAAGAAAATTGAGCTTTGGGGGTCGTAGCTCGTGACCACATTTGGGTATGTAGCATAAGTCCTACCCCATCACTGGTAAAAATGTGGGGCTCCTACGTCCTATGGTTCCAGAGATATGGGGCTCCTTGCGCAGCCTGTCAGAAACGAAATATGGAGTGGAAACTTTAAATACAAGCTGACACACTCTGTTTCCAACAGACTGAGAGGATGAGCTCACAGTGCCTCTCACTTCTTGTCAGAGGCACTGAGCTCAATAAACAGCTTGGGGTCATGTACCAATGGTACCAGCTGTCAAATAAAAATGCTGCAGTGGAGGCATGCCTCTCACTGCAGTGTCATAGAAGGGGCATGTGTCTAAAAGACAAATACTCCCTTCCAGCCCAGCCCTCTTAACTACAAGGAAAAAACATGTGTTTATGTGTATAAGATTTACACACAATCCCATGTTTTTCTCACACAGTTAAGAGGATGAATGAGAATCTGCTGCCTGCTGAAAATATATTGTTATATTCAAACAAAATCATATATTTATCTGCTATATGTTATAAGTAGGGTTGAGCGAACCCAAACTGTAAACAATATACTGTTTGTTCGGGTTCGGTGTTCGGCAATGTAATGGTGCATTTTAAAAAGCTGCAGGGCAGCCAATCAACATTTGTTTAACTGGTGTGCCCTTAGAAGCCATCACAGCCATGCCTACTAATGGCATGGCTGTGATTGGCCAGTGCAGCATGTGACCCAGCCTCTATATAAGCTAGAGGCACATAGCACAGCACGTCACTCTGCTTTAGATAGTGTAGGGAAAGGTTGCTGCTGCTGCTGATTTGAGGGAGAGATTTAGATAGGAGTCCTGATTCAGAAATCAAATTACTCAGCGATCTACCTTGCTTTTGTTGTCTGGGTGCAGTGCACAATCTTTTTATCCTGCCCTGAGCCCAGTACCAGAGAAAAGATAACTTTTATCCATCTGTTAGTTAGGTTGGCGTCGACGGGCATTTTTTGCAAGCTCAGTGCACTAGCACTGCATATGTTACTGTGAGATACACACTTTAGATACTGTTCTCCTATTCTGCTATTCCCCCAAAAATAAATTTAGGGTAAAAAAATAAAATTTTGTGCAGTTTCTGCATATCTGTACGTGTGAGATACACACTTTAGATACTGTTCTCCTATTCTGCTATTCCAAAAAATAATAATTTATGGCAAAAAAATATTTTTTGTTCTGTTTTCTGCCCCAAAAATTTTTTTGGTGCATTTTCTGCATATCTGTACGTGTGAGATACACACTTTAGATACTGTTCTCCTATTCTGTTATTCAAAAATTAATAATTTAGGGCAAATTTTTTTTTATATCTAATCTAAATCTAATAGTAATAAATGAATACACCCGCCGCTTCTAAAGTTCCCCATCAGGTTCGCTCAGCCAATGACGTAGTGTAAGGCTGAGGACCTGATGCGGAACGTGAGAAGGGGCGGGTCTATTCATGTATTAAACTGTGGAGGAAGTTCCCCATCAGGTCCACCCCCTCGTATGTCAGACCCCGCCTACGTCATTGGATTAGCGGACCTGATGGGGAACTTCCTCCGCAGTATAATAAATGAATAGACCCGCCCCTTCTCACGTTCCGCATCAGGTCCTCAGCCTTACACCTACGTCATTGGCTGAGCGGACCTGATGGGGAACTTTAGAACGGGCGGGTCTATTCATTTATTACACTGCGGAGGAAGTTCCCCATCAGGTCCGCTTAGGCTCAGCCAATGACATTTCGTGTGGACAGCGCCAGACATCGGATTGCCGTGGGACACTGGATTTCATCGCTGGAATGTTTTTTTTTTTTTTTTAATAGAGGACTTTCCCAACGGTGTCTGTGTATTTTTTTAAAATTTTTTTACACTTTCTTTGTGAAATAGTAGGGGTACAATGTACCCCATTACCAATTCACATAGGGGGGCGGGATCCAGGGGTCCCCTTTGTTAAAGGGGTCTTCCAGATTCCGATAAGCCCCCTGCCCGCAGAACCACACAACCACCGGGCAAGGGTTGTGGGGATGAGGCCCTTGTCCCCATCAACATGGGGACATCCTCCCCATGTTGAGGGCATGTGGCCTGGTATGGTTCAGGAGGGGGGGGGCGCTCTCTCGTCCCCTCCTCTTTTCCTGCGGCCTGCCAGGTTGCGTGCTCAGATAAAGGGTCTGGTCTGGATTTTTGGGGGTACTCTACGCCATTTTTAAAAAAAATTGGGGTGGAGTTCCCCTTAAAATCCATACCAGACCTGAAGGGCCTGGTATGGATATTTGGGGGAACCGCACGCATTTTTTTTTTTAATTTGCGGCAGGGTTCCCCTTAATATCCATACCAGACCTGAAGGGCCTGGTAATTGAATTTGGGGGAACCCCCACGTTTTTTAATTTTTTTTTTATCAATGACTTTTCTATGTATTGCCGGGAGCCGACAATTCATTATAGCCGCGAGTCAGTTTTAAATGACTTTTTTTCCTTCAGAAATGACACTTTGTGCAGGGACAGTTCTAAGCATGGGAAACAAGCGCGACTTTACATGCATATTGCCGAACACCGGACCCGAACCCGAACATACAGTCAATTGTTCGGGTTTTGGCCCGGGACCCAAAAACACAAAAGTTCGGTACGGACCCGAACTTTACAGTTCGGGGCTGCTCAACCCTATTCTTAAGTAGAATCTGTTTTTAATTTGGAACATGTACATTTTTTAAGTGTAGCTCTAGCCAAAAAATCTATTTTTAAGCTTTTTGGAGTACATAGGGAAGGGTTAACACCCCTGTAACATTTGTTTTGCTGTCTGTGCACCTGTTCAGAACATTTCACCTCACTTTCTGTTCCAATGACAAATGTTTTTGGAAAATTTGGGTTTTTTATTGAAACAAGGATTGGTGATAAAGCATCAGTAGGGAGGAGACACCTTTTTCCCATATTAACTCTTACAGGAGAGAATTTCCCTTCATAGGGGTAGATTTTCTCTCACTTCCTGTTGTCTCCTTCAGTTTGCAAGTAGGAGTCGTTTGTAAGTTGGATGCTTGAAAGTAGGGGCCTTGCGTAGATACTCTGCAGAAATTTTCCCCTTAGGTGTTGGTTTTGCCACAACACTGTAAGCCCTCACAGTTACTCTTGGTGGGCGCTGGAACGCCCTGCTGTCAACTATTAAATCAGGAATTGTAATTACATGCCATTGTTGAACAGTGGTAGGACAATTTGGGCCTTTGGTGATGGTGCTGGTGCCACAACACTGTAAGCCCTCACAGTTACTCTTGGTGGGCGCATGAATGGGCTCTGCTGTGAATTATTAGATCAAGAATTGTAATTGCATGCCCCTGTTAAACAGGGGCTGGAAAATTGGGCCTTTGGTGGTGGCGGTGGTGCTGGTGCCACAACACTGTAAGCCCTCACAGTTACTCTTGGTGAGCGCTGGAACGCCCTGCTGTCAACTATTATATCAGGAATTGTAATTACATGCCATTGTTGAACAGTGATAGGAAAAATTGGGCCTTTGGTGGTGGTGCTGGTGCCACAACACTGTAAGCCCTCACAGTTACTCTTGGTGGGCGCATGAATGGGCCCTGCTGTGAATTATTAGATCAAGAATTGTAATTGCATGCCCCTGTTGAACAGGGGCTGAAAAATTGGGCCTTTGGTGGTGGCGATGGTGCTTGTGCCACAAGACTGTAAGTCCTCACAGTTACTCTTAGTGGGCGCAGGAATGGGCAAAGTTGTGAAATATTAGATCAAGAATTTTCAGGGGCAGAAAAATTGGGCATTAGGCACTGGTGCTGGAGCCACAACACTGCAACCCCTCACAGATACTGTACTTAGAGCGCAGCAATGAGCCCTGTTGCAAAGTATTAGACCAAGAATTGTAATTACATGCCCCTGTTAAACAGGGGCAGAAAAATTGGGCCTTAGGCACTGGTGCCAAAACACTGCAACCCCTCACAGATACTGTACTTGGAGCGCCTTAGGCACTGATGGCGGCACCCAGAACCAAAAATGTTCTTCCAAGCTATCAGCAGGATCATTGAGGAGGAAGAGGGTAGTCAGTCAACATAACAGGACAGTCACTTAGCATCAGCATAGGCAGTCTTGAAGGGATGTGACATTTAAAAAAAAAAAATTCGGTTACATCAGCTTTAGGTGCTTGGTAGCTGGTGGTGATCCAAGACTGATTCATCTTTATGAATGTCAGTCGATAAACCGAGTCGGTGGACAGGCGCACCCTGTGATCAGTAACAAAGCCTCCAGCAGCACTGAATGTGCGTTCCGAAAGAACACTGGATGAAGGACAGGCCAGTAGCTCAATTGCATACTGTGCAAGCTCTGGCCAGTGATCCATCCTCAAGACTAGGGATGAGCCGAACACCCCCGGGTTCGGTTCGCACCAGAACCTTCGAACGGACCGAAAGTTCGCGCGAACTTTCGAACCCTATTCGTTATAATGGACGCGAACGTTCAAAATCAAAATTGCTAATTACAACGGCCAATATGCATGTTAATGTCATAAAACAGGTTTGGGGACCCGGGTCCTGCCCCAGGGGACATATATCAATGCAAAAAGAAATTTTAAAAACTAAAGTTTTTTCGGGAGCAGTCATTTTAATGATGCATAAAGTGAAAAAAAAAAAAGTGAAATTTTCCTTTAAATATGGTACCTGGGGGGTGTCTAAAGTATGCCTGTGAAGTGGCATGTGTTTCCCGTGTTTAGAACTGTCCTTGCACAAAATGACATTTGTAAAGGAAAAAAAGAAGCCATTTAAAACCACTTGCGGCTTTAATGTCATGTCTTGTCCTGGCCGCCATATGGCTGAAAATCCTTGAGAAAAATGGCATGGCTACCCCATCACCCCCCCCCCCCCACCCCAGCCCCTTTGGGTCTTGTATGGATACTAAGGGGGACCCCGCACCCAAAATAAAACCCTATACCTACAACCCTATATACTCTGAACAGCAGTATATAGGTGGTGCAAACAAGACATGGACTGTAGGTTTGTTCTTAAGTAGAATCTGAACAGGTACATTATGAAGTGTAGCTACATCCCAAAAAAATCAATTTTTAAGCTTTTTGGAGAACATAGGGAGGGGTTATCACCCCTGTAACATTTGCTGTCTTTGCACATCTGTTCAGAACATGTCACCTCACTTTCTGTCCCAATGACAAATGTTTTTGGAAAAGTGGGGTTTTAATTGAAACAAGGATTGGTGATAAAGCATCAGTAGAGAGGAGATACCTTTTTCCCAAATTAAATCTAACAGGATAGAATTTTCCTTCGTAGGGGTAGATTTCCTCTCACTTCCTGTTTTCTCTTGCCGTTTGCAAGTAGGAGTCGTTTGTAAGTTGGATGTTTGAAAGTAGGGGCCTGCCGTATATACTCTGCAGAAATTTGCCCTATTAGATGTTGGTGTAGCCACAAGACTGGTGGGCACAGGAATGGGCCCTGCTGTGAGTTAATAGATCAAGATTTGTACTTGCATGCACCTGTTGAACCGGGCAGAAAAATTGGGCCTTTGGTGGTGGTGGTGGTGGTGGTGGACGGTGTTGCCACAAGACTGTAAGCCCTCACAGTTACTCTTGGTGGGTGCAGGAATGGGCCCTGCTGTGAGTTATTAGATCAAGATTTGTAATTGCATGCACCTGTTGAACAGGGCAGAAAAATTGGGCCTTTGGTGGTGGTGGTGGTGGTGGACGGTGTTGCCACAAGACTGTAGGCCCTCATAGTTACTCTTGGTGGGCGCAGGAATGGGCCCTGCTGTGAACTATTGGATCAAGATTTGTAATTACACGCCCCTGTTAAACAGGGGCTGAAAAATTGTGCCTTAGGCATTGGTGCTGGTGCCACAACACTGCAACCCCTCACAGATACTGTACTTGGAGCACAGCAGTCACACCTGTTGCGAAGCATCTTTTTAAAAAATTGTAATTACACGCCCCTGTTATACAGGGGCTGAAAAATTGTGCCTTAGGCACTGGTGCTGGTGCCACAACACTGCAACCCCTCACAGATACTGTACTATGAGCACAGCAATGAGACCTGTTGCAAAGCATTGCCTAAAAATTGTAATTACACGCCCCAACAGGGGCTGAAAAATTGTGCCTTAGGCACTGGTGCTGGTGCCACAACACTGCAACCCCTCACAGATACTGTACTCTGAGCACAGCAGTCACACCTGTTGCGAAGCATCTTTTTAAAAAATTGTAATTACACGCCCCTGTTATACAGGGGCTGAAAAATTGTGCCTTAGGCACTGGTGTGGTGGCATGGATCATTGAGGAGGAGGAAGAGGATAGTCAGTGAACATAACAGGACAGTCACTCAGCATCAGCATAGGCAGTCTTGAAGGGATGTGACATTATAAATTATTCCGTTATATCCGCTTCAGGTGTCTGGTAGCTGGTGGTGATCCAAGACTGATTCATTTTTATGAAGGTCAGTCGATCAACCGAGTCGGTGGACAGGCGCACCCTATGATCGGTGACAAATCCTCCAGCAGCACTGAATGTGCGTTCGGAAAGAACGCTGGATGCAGGACAGGCCAGTAGCTCAATTGCATACTGTGCAAGCTCTGGCCAGTGATCCATCCTCAGGACCCAGTAAGCCAGAGGATTTTCGGTGGGAAAGGTGTCCAAGTCTGACCTTGCCCCTAGGTATTCCTGCACCATGTATATCAGACGCTGGCGATGGTTGCTGGAACCGATCATACCTTGGGGCTGCGGACTAAAAAATTGTCTGAACGCATCGGTCAGACGTCCACCTTCCCCACCGCTCCTTCTGCTACTGACCGAAGCCTCAGCAACTCGTCGTCCAGGACCAGGAGTTTGTAACCTCCCAGTTTCTGGGAACGCGTTGCACAGACCTTTCTGCAAGGCCTCCCTGAGATGTCTCATCCTCTGCTCCCTCTGCGACGGCAAGATAAGGTCCGCAACCTTACCCTTGTACCGTGGATCAAGGAGAGTGGCCAGCCAGTAATGGTCACTCTCCTTGATCCGAAGAACACGAGGATCCTTCCGCAGGCTTTGCAGGATCAGGGAGGCCATGCAGCGTAGGTTAGCTGAGGCATTCGGTCCGGAGTCTTCTGGGTCACTGAGGATGACATGATCGCCAGCCACCTCCTCCCAGCCACGTACAAGTCCACTGGTTTGTTGGGACTGTACATCATCCCTAAAAGACTGCTGCTGCTGATGCTGAGTGCCAGGCTCCACCTCCATGCTCACACAATCCTCCTCCTCCTCCTCCTCTTCCTGTGTGATGGGTGGGACAGAAGGAACATTGTCTGGATAAAGGGGGCCTTGAGAGACAAGGAAGTCCTCCTCTTCCTGCCTCTGTTCTGCCTCAAGTGCCCTGTCCATTATCCCACGCAGCGTATGCTCCAACAGGTGGACAAGAGGTACAGTGTCACTGATGCATGCACTGTCACTGCTCACCATCCTCGTGGCCTCCTCAAATGGTGAGAGGACAGTGCATGCATCCCTGATCATGCTCCACTGGCGTGGGGAAAAAAAGCCAAGCTCCCCTGACCCTGTCCTGGTGCCGTAGTCGCAAAGGTACTCATTGATGGCCCTCTGCTGCGTGTGCAGTCGCTGCAGCATGGCCAACGTTGAGTTCCACCTGGTGGGCATGTCACATATTAGGCGGTTCTTGGGCAGGTTCAGCTCCTTTTGCAGCTCAGTCAGCCGAGCACTGGCATTATAAGATCGGCGGAAATGCACACAGACTTTCCTGGCCTGCCTCAGGACATCCTGTAAGCCTGGGAACCTGCCCAAGAACCGCTGCACCACCAGGTTGAGGACGTGAGCCATACAGGGCACATGGGTGAGCTGCCCCTGTCGCAGGGCGGAGAGGAGGTTGGTGCCATTATCAGAAACGACCATTCCTGGCTTAAGCTGGCGTGGCGTCAACCACCTCTCGGCCTGCCCCTGCAGAGCTGCCAGAACCTCTGGCCCAGTGTGGCTCCTGTCCCCCAAACACACCAGCGCAAGCACGGCATGGCATCTTTTTGCCTGCGTACTCGCGTAGCCCCTTGTACGCCTACGGAGCACCGCTGGTTCCGAGGACAGAGCACTCGAAGAGGACATGGAGGAAGAAGAAGAGGAGGGGGTGGAGGAGAGAGGTGTGTCACAACCAGTAGTAGCATTTTGGAGGCGTGGTGGCGGAACAACCTCCAACACTACTGCACCTTGTCCTGCATCCCTCCCAGCTGCCAATAGAGTGACCCAATGGGCCGTGAAAGAAAGATAACGTCCCTGTCCATGCCTGCTGGACCATGAGTCAGCGGTAATATGCACCTTACCGCTGACCGCCCTGTCCAGCGAGGCATGGACATTGCCTTCCACATGCCAGTAGAGAGACGGAATCGCCTTCCGTGAGAAAAAGTGGCGTTTGGGAACCTGCCACTGAGGAACCGCACATTGAACAAACTCACGGAAGGGGGCCGAGTCTATCAACTGAAAAGGCAGCAGTTGAAGTGCTAGCAATTTAGCCAAGCTAGCATTCAACCGCTGGGCATGTGGATGGCTGGGAGTATACTTCTTTTGACGGTCCAGCAGCTGGGGCAGGGAAATTTGCCTGCTACAATCGGACGTCGGTGTACTGCAAGTACTTGGTTGTGACACACCTAATTCTACACCTTCAGTCCTCTCAGAGCAGCTTTCAGAGAGGACTGAAGATATAGTGGGGATGGAGATCCCAGCTGATGAGGAGCAAGGAGAGGTCCGCTTTGTTCTTTGGTGTGGGTCTTTTATGTGTGCTTGCCAACGAGCTGCATGGCAGGTCGACATATGTCTGCTCATGCTTGTGGTGCCCAAGCGGCTGATGTTTTGGCCACGCGAGATACGCTTGAGACAAATATTGCAAATAGCAGTGGTGCGATCTGATGCACTCGTCTCAAAAAAGGCCCACACCAAAGAACTTTTGTGATAACGTGCAGAGGCAGCGCCCTGCACAGGCGGAGCTCTGCGGTGTGGTACAGTTGCTGTGCTGGCCTCTAGCTGGCCTCCAGGGGGCATCCTGCCTCGTTGGACATGTGACGCTGCATCCTCCTCCTCCTCCTCCTCTCTCCCTTCAGGCACCCACGTGGAGTCAGTGACCTCATCATCCCCTCCCTCTTCACCACTAGAGCAAACCTGGCAGTAAGCTGCAGCTGGTGGAACACTACTGCCAGATTGCTGTCCTTCAGCATCCCCTCTCTCTGCGCGCACACTACTGACTTCCTCAAGCTGGGTATCATCATCCGAGCCTTCGAATCGTTGGGCATCCTCCTGGAGCATGTACCCAACACTGTGCTCAAACAGTTCGGGGGACTCCTCAGGAGGACATGGTGGGTCTAGGGAAGGGGTGGCTGATGATGCCATTGAGTACGCGTTGGCAGCTGCTCTGCCAGTACCCTGAGCCTGGGTGAGAGAGGATGAGGAGGATGAGGAGGGCTTGGTCATCCATTCTACCAAGCCTTCGGCATGATGCGGCTCCACATGTCCAGCTGCCGAAAACAAAGACAAGCGTGTCCCATGGCCACGTGCTGATGACGATGCACGACCACGTCCACGGCCAGCACTGTTGTCTCTAGAAACAGAGCCTGCCTGCCCTGTGTTCTTGCCTCGGCACGCTCTGCCTCTCCTTGGCGGTCTTCCAGCCATTGTAGTCGGTAGTGTATATAGTATAAAAAATAGAACTCCTATGTGTGCTCACAACACACTGTAGGTCCTATGGGTGCTGACACTAACACACTATAGGTACTATGTGTGCTGCTGACAAGAAAATATAGGAGCTCTGTTTGCTGCCACTAACACACTAGAAGTCCTATTGGTGCTTCTGAGATGAAAATATAGGAGCTCTGTGTGATGCCACTAACACACTAGAAGTCCTATGGGTGCTGCTGAGAAGAAAATATAGGAGCTCTGTGTGATGCCACTAACACACTAGAAGTCCTATGGGTGCTTCTGAGATGAAAATATAGGAACTCTGTGTGATACCACTAACACACTAGAAGTCCTATGGGTGCTTCTGAGAAGAAAATATAGGAGCTCTGTTTGCTGCCACTAACACACTAGAAGTCCTATGGGTGCTGCTGAGAAGAAAATATAGGAGCTCTGTGTGATGCCACTAACACACTAGAAGTCCTATGGGTGCTTCTGAGATGAAAATATAGGAGCTCTGTGTGATGCCACTAACACACTAGAAGTCCTATGGGTGCTTCTGAGATGAAAATATAGGAGCTCTGTTTGCTGCCACTAACACACTAGAAGTCCTATGGGTGCTGCTGAGAAGAAAATATAGGAGCTCTGTGTGATGCCACTAACACACTAGAAGTCCTATGGGTGCTTCTGAGATGAAAATATAGGAGCTCTGTGTGATGCCACTAACACACTAGAAGTACTATGGGTGCTGCTGAGAAGAAAATATAGGAGCTCTGTTTGCTGCCACTAACACACTAGAAGTCCTATGGGTGCTGCTGAGAAGAAAATATAGGAGCTCTGTGTGATGCCACTAACACACTAGAAGTCCTATGGGTGCTGCTGAGAAGAAAATATAGGAGCTCTGTTTGCTGCCACTAACACACTAGAAGTCCTATGGGTGCTTCTGAGATGAAAATATAGGAGCTCTGTGTGATGCCACTAACACACTAGAAGTCCTATGGGTGCTTCTGAGATGAAAATATAGGAACTCTGTGTGATGCCACTAACACACTAGAAGTCCTATGGGTGCTGCTGAGAAGAAAATATAGGAGCTCTGTTTGCTGCCACTAACACACTAGAAGTCCTATGGGTGCTTCTGAGAAGAAAATATAGGAGCTCTGTGTGATGCCACTAACACACTAGAAGTCCTATGGGTGCTTCTGAGATGAAAATATAGGAGCTCTGTGTGATGCCACTAACACACTAGAAGTCCTATGGGTGCTGCTGAGAAGAAAATATAGGAGCTCTGTTTGCTGCCACTAACACACTAGAAGTCCTATGGGTGCTGCTGAGAAGAAAATATAGGAGCTCTGTGTGATGCCACTAACACACTAGAAGTCCTATGGGTGCTGCTGAGAAGAAAATATAGGAGCTCTGTGTGATGCCACTAACACACTAGAAGTCCTATGGGTGCTGCTGAGAAGAAAATATAGGAGCTCTGTTTGCTGCCACTAACACACTAGAAGTCCTATGGGTGCTGCTGAGAAGAAAATATAGGAGCTCTGTGTGATGCCACTAACACACTAGAAGTCCTATGGGTGCTTCTGAGATGAAAATATAGGAGCTCTGTGTGATGCCACTAACACACTAGAAGTCCTATGGGTGCTGCTGAGAAGAAAATATAGGAGCTCTGTGTGATGCCACTAACACACTAGAAGTCCTATGGGTGCTTCTGAGATGAAAATATAGGAACTCTGTGTGATGCCACTAACACACTAGAAGTCCTATGGGTGCTGCTGAGAAGAAAATATAGGAGCTCTGTTTGCTGCCACTAACACACTAGAAGTCCTATGGGTGCTTCTGAGAAGAAAATATAGGAGCTCTGTGTGATGCCACTAACACACTAGAAGTCCTATGGGTGCTTCTGAGATGAAAATATAGGAACTCTGTGTGATGCCACTAACACATTAGAAGTCCTATGGGTGCTGCTAAGAAGAAAATATAGGAGCTCTGTTTGCTGCCACTAACACACTAGAAGTCCTATGGGTGCTTCTGAGAAGAAAATATAGGAGCTCTGTGTGATGCCACTAACACACTAGAAGTCCTATGGGTGCTTCTGAGATGAAAATATAGGAACTCTGTGTGATGCCACTAACACATTAGAAGTCCTATGGGTGCTGCTGAGAAGAAAATATAGGAGCTCTGTTTGCTGCCACTAACACACTAGAAGTCCTATGGGTGCTGCTGAGAAGAAAATATAGGAGCTCTGTGTGATGCCACTAACACACTAGAAGTCCTATGGGTGCTGCTGAGAAGAAAATATAGGAGCTCTGTTTGCTGCCACTAACACACTAGAAGTCCTATGGGTGCTGCTGAGAAGAAAATATAGGAGCTCTGTTTGCTGCCACTAACACACTAGAAGTCCTATGGGTGCTGCTGAGAAGAAAATATAGGAGCTCTGTGTGATGCCACTAACACACTAGAAGTCCTATGGGTGCTGCTGAGAAGAAAATATAGGGGCTCTGTTTGCTGCCACTAACACACTAGAAGTCCTATGGGTGCTGCTGAAAAGAAAATATAGGAGCTCTGTTTGCTGCCACTAACACACTAGAAGTCCTATGGGTGCTGTTGGGGTGCAATGCTGTGCTAACAGCACTGCGGTTGGTACTACTGCAATACTGTACTAACAGTAAGCACGCACCGGACTAATCCCCAGCAGCAGCTAATAACACGCTAACTGTGCAATCAGCAGCAATGAACGATCAATGACTTAGGTAGCAATGGTTTAGCAAAGAAATAGCCAATGGTTTAGCAAAGAAGAGCAAATCTTTCAGTATCAAGCAAAGACAGAATCAGCAGACTGATCTCTCCTTAAGCCGGAACTCATGTGACCGGGGCCGATGGCGTGGCGGCCTTTTAAATGGTGGGGCGTGTACTAAAGCCCCTGAGCTGTAATTGGCTACAGGCGTCCTGCCTGTAGCCAATTATTGCTCTCCGAGTTTCGGGCGCTGTGATTGGCCAAGCATGCGGGGTCACAGTGCATGCTTGGCCAATCATCAGCCAGCAATGCACTGCGCCGGCCGCGCCGGCCGCAATGCATTGCGGGGCCGCTCGCATCACACGAATGTGATGCGAACGGCCCAAATAGTTCTGGGCTCGACGAGCGAGCGAACGCCCGGTGCTCGATTCGAACATGGGTTCGAATCGAGCACCGGGCCCATCCCTACTCAAGACCCAGTAAGCCAGAGGATTTTCGGTGGGAAAGGTGTCCAAGTCTGACCCTGCCCCTAGGTATTCCTGGACCATGTAAATCAGACGCTGGCGATGGTTGCTGAAACCGATCATACCTTGGAGCTGCGGACTAAAAAAATGTCTGAACACATCAGTCAGATGGCCACCTTCTCCACCGCTACTTCTCTGACTGACCGAAGTCTCAGCAACTTGTTCTCCAGGACCAGGAGTTTGTAACCTCCCAGTCTCTGGGAACGCGTTGCACAGACCTTTCTGCATGGACTCCCGAAGATGTTTCATCCTCTGCTCCCTCTGCGATGGCAATATAAGGTCCGCAACCATACACTTGTACCATGGATCAAGGAGAGTGGCCAGCCAGTAATGGTCCCTCTCCTTGATCCGAAGAATACGAGGATCCTTCCACAGGCTTTGCAGGATCAGGGAGGCCATGCAGCATAGGTTAGCTGAGGCATTCGGTCCGGAGTTCTCTGGGTCACTAAGGACGACATGATCTGCAGCCACCTCCTCCTAGCCACGTACAAGTCCACGGGTTTCTTGGGACTGTAAATTCTCCCTAAAAGACTGCTGCTGCTGATGCTGAGTGCCAGGCTCCACCTCCATGCTGACACAATCCTTCTCCTCCTCCTCCTCCTCTTCCTGTGTGATGGGTGGGACAGAAGGAACACTGTCTGGATAAAGGGGGCCTTGAGAGGCAAGGAAATCCTCCTCTTCCTGCCTCTGTTCTGCCTCAAGTGCCCTGTCCATTATTCCATGCAGCGTATGCTCCAACAGGTGGACAAGAGGTACAGTGTCACTGATGCATGCACTGTCACTGCTCACCATCCTCGTGGCCTCCTCAAATGGTGCCAGGACAGTGCATGCATCCCTGATCATGCCCCACTGGCGTGGTGAAAAAAAAACGAGCTCCCCTGACCCTGTCCTGGTGCCGTAGTCGCACAGGTACTCATTGATTGCCCTCTGCTGCGTGTGCAGCCGCTGCAGCATGGCCAACGTTGAGTTACACCTGGTGGGCATGTCACATATAAGGTGGGTCTTGGGCAGGTTCAACTCCTTTTGCAGCTCAGCCAGTCGAGCACTGGCATTATATGATCGGCGGAAATGCACACAGACTTTTCTGGCCTGCCTCAGGACATCCTGTAAGCCCGGGTACCTGCCCAAGAACCGCTGCACCACCAGGTTAAGGACATGAGCCACACAGGGCACATGGGTCAGTTGTCCCTGTCGGAGGGCGGAGAGGAGGTTGCCATTGTCGCAAACCACCATTCCTGGCTTAAGCTGGCGTGGCGTCAACCACCTCTCGGCCTGTCCCTGCAGACCTGACAGAACCTCTGCCCCAGTGTGGCTCCTGTCCCCCAAACACACCAGCGCAAGCACGGCATGGCATCTTTTTGCCTGCGTACTTGCGTAGCCCCTTGAACGCCTACAGAGCACCGCTGGTTCCGAGGAAAAAGCACAGGAAGAGGCCATGGAGGAAGAAGAAGAGGAGGGGGTGGAGGAGAGAGGTGTGTCACAACCAGTAGTAGCATTTTGGAGGCGTGGTGGCGGAAGAACCTCCAACACTACTGCACCTTGTCCTGCATCCTTCCCAGCTGCCAAAAGAGTGACCCAATGGGCCGTGAAAGATAGGTAACGTCCCTGTCCATGCCTGCTGGACCATGAGTCAGCGGTAATATGCACCTTACCGCTGACCGCCCTTTCCAGCGAGGTATGGACATTGCCTTCCACATGCCGGTAGAGAGTCGGAATCGCCTTCCGTGAGAAAAAGTGGCGTTTGGGAACCTGCCACGGAGGAACCGCACATTGCACAAACTTACGGAAGGGGGCCGAGTCTACCAACTGAAAAGGCAGCAGTTGAAGTGCTAGCAATTTAGCCAAGCTAGCATTCAACTGCTGGGCATGCTGATGGGGCAGGGAAATTTGCCTGCTACAATCGGACGTTGGTGTACTGCTAGCAGAGTGCCCGCAACTACTTGGCTGTGACACACCTAATTCTACACCTTCATTTCTCTCAGTGCAGGTTTCAGAGAGGACTGAAGGTATAGTGGGGTTGGAGATCCCAGCTGATGAGGAGCAAGGGGAGGTCTGCTTTGTTCTTTGGTGTGGGTCTTTAAGGTACGCTTGCCAACTAGCTGCATTACAGGTCAACATATGTCTGGTCAAGCATGTGGTGCCCAAGCGGCTGATGTTTTGGCCACGCGAGATACGCTTGAGACATATGTTGCAAATAGCAGCGGTGCGATCTGATGCACTCGACTCAAAAAAGGCCCACACCAAAGAACTTTTGGAATAATGCGCAGAGGCAGCGCCCTGCACAGGCGGAGCTCTGCGGTGTGATTCAGTCGGTGTGCTGCCCTTAAGCTGGCCCCCGGAGGGCATCCTGCCTCATTGAAGATGTGCCTCCTCCTCCTCCTCTCTCCTATCAGGCACCCATGTGGACTCAGTGACCTCATCATCCCCTCCCTCTTGATCACTGGAGCAAACCTGGCAGTATGCTGCAGCTGGTGGAACATGACTGCCAGATTGCTGTCCTTCTTGAGCATCCCCTCTCTCTGTGCTCACGCTACTGCCTTCCTCTAGCTGGGTATCATCATCAGAGCCTTCAAAACGCTGGGCATCCTCCTGGAGCATGTACCCAACACTGTGCTCAAACAGTTCGGGGGACTCCTCAGGAGGACATGGTGGGTCTAGGGAAGGAGTGACTGATGACATTGATATGAGGGAAGAGGACGCTTTGGCAGCTGCTTTGCCAGTACCCTGAGCCTGGGTGAGAGAGGATGAGGAGGAAGAGGAGGGCTTGGTCATCCACTCTACCAAGTCTTCGGCATGATGCGGCTCAACGCGTCCAGCTGCCGAAAATAAGGACAAGCGTGTCCCATGGCCACGTGCTGATGACGATGCACATCGTCCACGACCAGCACTGTTGCCCCTAGACACAGAGCCTGCTTGCCCTCTTTTATTGGCTTGTGACTGTCTGCCTCTCCTTGTTGGCCTTACAGACATACTAATGGCCTGCAGGGAGATGGGAAAACAAGCAATAAGGGGTAGCTTCAGGTGTATACTGTGCAGGAGGCACACTACACCGTAACTGCTTGCAGATGTGTATTACGCAACAGAACAACACCAGCAATAAGGGGTAGCTTCAGGTGTATACTGTGCAGGAGGCACCTACACCCACTGTAACTGCTGCAGGTGCCTGCCTGTGTTACACAACAGAACAACACCAGCAATAAGGGGTAGCTTCAGGTGTATACTGTGCAGGAGGCACCTACACCTACTGTAATTGCTGCAGATGCCTGTCTGTGTTACACAACAGAACAACACCAACAATAAGGGCTAGCTTGAGGTGTATACTGTGCAGGAGGCACCTACACCCACTGTAACTGCTGCAGATGCCTGTCTGTGTTAAGCCCCATACACACGGTCGGACTTCCATCTGACTTTTCCGTGGATTTTTGTCCGAACGGAGTTGGCCGGGAACACCCATAGCATACACACCACAGGACTTTTCTGCAAACTTTCCCCAAACTTTTTGCAACATCACGTGGTTTTTCTGCTCTTTTCTGCTCTTTACCGCCACCCTTTGGTCAACTTCTGCTATTGTTGTTTGATTTTAACATTAGTTGTTTTGTCCATCGGACAAAAGTCCGACGGTTTTCTGTACACACGGTCGAACTTTGCTCCATCGGACTTTTGTTGGCCAAAAGTTTGTCCGTTTGCAGACCCAATTTTTGTCAGATGAAAACAAAAAAAATAAAAATAAAGTTTGTCCGATGGAGCATACACACGGTCGGATTGTTGGTCCAACTTGCTCAAAATTAAGTTTGTTGGACAAAAGTCTGACCGTGTGTACGGGGCTTTACACAACAGAACAACACCAGCAATAAGGGGTAGCTTCAGGTGTATACAGTGCAGAAGGCCCCTACACCCACTGTAACTGCTGCAGATGCCTGCCTGTGTTACACAACAGAACAACACCAGCAATAAGGGCTAGCTTCAGGTGTATACTATGCAGGAGGCACCTACACCCACTGTAACTGCTGCAGATGCCTGTCTGTGTTACACAACAGAACAACGCCAGCAATGAGGGGTAGCTTCAGGTGTATACTGTGCAGGAGGCACACTACACCCACTGTAACTGCTGCAGGTTAACAAGCAAAGATGACACTGACACTGTCCCTGCCTATCCTGCTCTCTCCCTGCACGCCAACACACTGTAACTGCGCTAGGTTTAGCAAAGATGACACTGTCCCTGCCTATCCTGCTCTCTCCCTGCACGCCAACACACTGTAACTGCGCTAGGTTTAGCAAAGATGACACTGACACTGTCCCTGCCTATTCTGCTCTCTCCCTGCACGCCAACACACTGTAACTGTGCTAGGTTTAGCAAAGATCACACTGACAATGTCCCTGCCTATCCTGCTCTCTCCCTGCATGTCAACACACTACACAAGGCCGCCGCGCTGGCGGCTTTATGTAGTGTGGGGCGTGTACTAAACCCCCTGAGCTATAATTGGCCACAGGCATCCTGCCTGTGGCCAATTATGGCTCTCCCTGCTGCCGGCGCTGTGATTGGCCAAGCATGCGGGGTCACAGTGCATGCTTGGCTAATCATCAGCCAGCAATGCACTGCGATGGCGCAGTGCATTGTGGTCCGTTCACGCCACACTATTTTGGCGCGAACAACCCACAAAGTTCTGGTTTCGCCGAACAGGCGAACAGCCAATGTTCGAGTCGAACATACGTTTGACTCGAACCGCAAGCTCATCCCTACTAACCATAGCTAAGGCCAGGAAACAACTGTCAGTCTCAATAAACGCAGCAAAGCGGAAAGTTTCATGGTCATGGCCCAAGAAAAACTAGCAGGTATCCTGTCAGACACAGCTCATAAGTTTGAAACTATCTGGGAACCCTGGGCTCAATTTGTGGGAATCTCCATCATCCCGGGTGCTGAACCCCCCCAGAGTTTAGCCCAAAGTTCTGGTGAATGACTCTCCTTCCTTCCCCTCCCTTCCCCGCATTTTACTCTATTTCTCCTATTTTTTTAGCCTCCTAACCTCTTTCCCACTCAGGGATCCTCAACAGCATTTACTGGAAACATACTAGGGCTCTCATCTAGCAAACCATTGGGCTGTCGGGGGAGTTGATGCCCTATCCCATCCTCCCCTCTCCCAGGGGGGATTTACGCTTCCAAGCTTAAGAGCCACTAACCCGAGGCAATTGTTGCTGCCAGGGGTGGATTTACTACAAGTCTTTTAAAGTTCTTCAGAGATATGTCATTAGAAATTTTCAGTCTTTTTTTATAACCTATACAACCATCTCTTGTTTTTGATATGTTTGCTCATTATTTTATATTCCATGCATCCTTACTTTGCCTTTGCTTTTCTATTCTCTTTTGTAAAAGTGCTACTTGTGAAAAAAAAAATCTTTGTAAGGAAAAATTCTAATAAGCGTATATTGATTGTTTTACGCAAAAGTTATAGCGCCTACAAACTATGGTGTATATATACTAGACTTTTTTTTATACTGGCAATAACAGCGATCAGCGACTTATAGCGGGTCTGCGATATTGCAGCGGACAATCGGACACTAACTGACTCTTTTGAATTTTTGGGGGGAATCAGTGACACTAATACAGTGATCAGTGCTAAAAATATACACTGTCACTGTCCTAATGAAACTGTCTGGGAAGGGGTTAAGCAGCTAAGTCGAACAAAGTTAAATGTTTGCCTAACCAGTTTTTTAGTGTACTATGTGTGCTGCTTTTACTAAGGGAAGTAATGGATTTTATTCCCTGCTTTGCGGTGAAAGAAAATTCATAAGTTCCCCGCTGACAGGACAGAGCTCTGCCTTGTCTACATAGGCAGGGCTATGTCCTGTGTGTCTTGTCAAAAACTGGGAAGACACACAGATGCTGATCAGCATTTGCTGCGCATAATCACAGCATTGCCGGGTGGCGGGCCGCACGTATGCGCATGCCCCTACCCGGAAGTGCCAGGTCAGGTACATAGTACGTGAACTGGCACAGCAGAGCCACCTTGTCACTGTACATGTAAGTGATACGGTCGGCAAGCGGATATACAACATCTGATTTGTGATAGTCTAAATAGGACAACCTCTATTGGTTATGACTAGAGTTGAGCGGACACCTGGATGTTCGGGTTCGACGGGTTCAGCCGAACTTCGGAAAAAAGTTCGAATTCGGGACCGAACTTGACCCGAACTTGACCCCGAACCCCATTGAAGTCAATGGGGACCCGAACTTCTGAGGACTATTCGCGCTTGTTTCCCGTGCTTAGAACTGTCCCTGCACCAAGTGTCATTTCTGAAGTAAAAAAAAGTCATTTAAAACTCACTCGCGGCTATAATGAATTGTTGGCTCCCGACAATACATAGAAAAGTAATTGATAAAAAAAAAAAAAAATGCGTGGGGGTTCCCCCAAATTCAATTACCAGGCCCTTCAGGTCTGGTATGGATATTAAGGGGAACCCTGCCGCAAATTTAAATAAAATGCGTGCGGTTCCCCCCAAATATCCAAACCAGGCCCTTCATGTCTGGTATGGATTTTAAGGGGAACTCCACCCTAAATTTAAAAAAAAAATGGCGTGGAGTTCCCCCAAAAATCCAGACCAGACCCTTTATCCAAGCACGCAACCTGGCAGGCTGCAGGAAAAGAGGGGGGACGAGAGAGTGACCACCCTCCTGAACCATACCAGGCCACATGCCCTCAACATTGGGAGGATGCTTTGGGGGTCTGTGACCCCTCAAAGCACCATGTCCCCATGTTGATGGGGACAAGGGCCTCATCCCCACAACCCTTGCCCTGTGGTTGTGTGGGTCTGCGAGCGGGGAGCTTATCGGAATCTGGAAGACCCCTTTAACAAAGGGAACCACCAGATCCCGGCCCCTCCTATGTGAATTGGTAATGGGGTACAATGTACCCCTACCATTTCACAAAGAAAGTGTAAAAAAATTAAAAAAAATACACAGACACCATTGGGTTCCCCTTAATATTCATACCAGATCTGAAGGGCCTGGTAATTGAATTTTTTTTTTATCAATGACTTTTCTATGTATTGCCTGGAGCCGACAATTCATTATAGCCGCGAGTGAGTTTTAAATGACTTTTTTTACTTCAGAAATTACACTTTGTGCAGGGACAGCTCTAAGCACGGGAAACAAGCGCGACTTTACAGGCATACTTTACACACACGGAAACAATATACAGAAAATTCCGAAACGAAAGTTGATTGGCTGCCCTGCAGCTTTTAAAAATGCGCCATTACATCGCCGAACACCGGACCCGAACCCTAACATACAGTCAATTGTTCGGGTTCGGGTCCGGGACCCAAAAATCCAAAAGTTCGGTACGGACCCGAACTTTACTGTTCGGGTCCGCTCAACCCTAGTTATCACTGGACAGCAGGTGGAAAGTGTTATCCACTTTAAACTTGAAGGTGAAAAACCCCTTTAAGAGAATATGACCTGAAAACATGCAATCTTTGGTTGTTCTATCAGCTCATTAAAAAGATCTGCCCTTTTTTGCCCCACCAAAGCTTTGATATCAAATATGTACAAGGTTATGTATGTCAATTTTTATTAAAAATAAAATTTCTATTGTTTTTCCTGACCTGGTGATCCCACAATATTTTCTCAGCAGAAATAAAAATACCACAAAATGTCTTTCTGTTGTTTCTTGTCTTTCAATATACTGTGTCATTCCCAGAACAATCCTTGTTGTTGCAAGGCGCTATAAAAGGAAATGAACACGATTAACTGAATGCTTCTTTGAAAGCAAGTGGAGCAATGTGTTATTAAGGGAAGGTTAAGGCCTGTGACAAAAAAAAAATCACACGAATCACAGAAGCCGTACATTGAAAGCATTGTACAATAAAGCTTTTCTGTTACAAACCTATTGAATATAATGTGATCAGAGTACTAGTTCCACTATTGTAACATATATTGTTATATGTGGAACAATATAATGTGTTCTTTCTCACTGGCATAGTGATGGAAATATACATTACATTTTATTTTTAGTATATATTCATTGTATTCTTTGGAATATCGCAATATTCTTTTTTTTTTTTTAAACTTAAGTGAAAACGGATTTTATCATTCCAGTTTTTTTAATACCGTGAGCATATAATGGTTTAAGCTTTCTACAATTTATTCATCAGGGTTTGTAAGGTTAGCTAGTTATATGTACAGTCAATGTTTTGCCCAAAAGATAGCCCAAAGGTTGAACAATTGCCTCTCATGCATTATAGATTGAATAGAAATTCTCCATTATTTTTGTGGATTTTTTTTTTTTTCAGATAAATATATCACATTACATTTGTTAGGCATCAATTTAAGTGTTCACTATAAAATATAAGAAAATAATTTAACTATGCAAATTATTAAAAAAAACTGGTGGATGAACAGGCCAAAAGTTGCAAAGTGTTCATAATCATGCTTCATGATGAAGTCAAGAAAAACACAAAATAAGATAGACAAGTAATAAGTTAAAATAGGAAGGTTAAGATATTAGTATTAATTTGCAGCTTTAAACAATGAGAATACAAGTTGTAGCTTAAGAAGAAGGCAATGAAAAAACCGACTTATGAATAATAAACTTAAAACAACAAGAGTAAGATAACCTGGGTAATTTCAAGTCTTCAACAATATACTGCAGGTGCCCTACTAAAGGCCCAGGAGCCCAATCTGACCTGTACTGTTTACCCCTTAAGTCACAGCACAAGCAAAGCCAGGCGAAAAATTGATTTTATAACAGTGGTTGTATTTGGAATTTTACATTTGCTAAGTATTGCAGAAATAAGGAGGTGTATAAAGCAGTTCAACTATAATGTTTTTTAATTATGGTATGACCATTAAATCTAGCCAGTTGTAATAATATGGAATTTTAAAAGTCAATTATTGAGATAAAAGAGGTGTACATATAAATAAAGTAGCAACATTGTGCTAGTTTAAATATAAATTACCGTAATCCATTGTCAAAAAAAAAAAGAAGAAAAAAAGACTTATATTAAACTTATTAATGAACACCATAAACTAATTATCCAAAGAACAGTGTTAGAAGAGCCACATATTCCTGATCAGTTAAACTCTGAAAAGCAGCCATTATTACTGCTCTCTTAGCATTTGCAACACAGTCATCTGGAATTGCCATGCCTCAGCACAAACTATCTGTGCAAACAATGAACATAATCTTATCTATTAGGGAAAACCAATATTGTAAAATAAAAGAACATCCTACAGTTAATACAAGCACACTGCTGATGCACAGGGCTGCTGTTAGAAATCATGGGGCCCTCTACAGCCTGTCTAACTGGGCCCCCAACCCCAGGGTGCAGTGGAACAGTGGCACTGACTTGATCCGCCAATGCCGCAAAAATTTAAAAAAGTCCCTCTTGACGTGGCCCCGGGAAATATAATTTAAACCCTGGTAAGTAAGTAGGAGTGAGGGTGTGGTCTATTAAAATCCATGTATTCATTTTGGCAGAAATAAACAATAAATCTGTCCTGGGCCCCCCTGTTTAGCAGATGGGGCCTGGGCCCAGTACAACAGGACCAGTTGTACTGCCTTATCAGCAGCCCATGCATATAGGGTTTTGCAGGAGGGAGATTTCTAAAACTGTAGACAGTGAAATGCAGGAGAGTTCTTAGACCTGTGACCAGACTGTGCATGCTAAAGTATTTAATTTGGCAGTCTCCCATTGTACTAGTGTAAACACACTCATTTGTTTCTAAGTTGTCAATTTGGAGTCACTTTTGCAATTTTTACAGTGGTTGCAAACCCCATTTATAAAATTTGACCTAAACACATATATCTGTAGTGTTTACATATCTCTCTCCAAAGCTCTAAGTGCCGTTTCTCTCTGGTGCTCCGCTCTTCTGTTATCAGCAAAGTCACTTCTGACAAGTTCTTCGACACATGAGATAACAGTAGCTGAAAATTTTTGTCAGGGAGGGAGCTTAGAGGTAGATAAGCAGAGAGCTGGTCTATTCAGACTGCAGTTTTGCATGTTCTTCGTTCCTCTGCCTATGTGAAGGGTGTGGGGGGGGGGGGGTGCCTTTCCTTCAACCAGCTCACACACGGTGTAAGTCTAGTCTTCACACCCACTGCTGAAAAAGGAAGAAAGATTTCTAACATGATCTGCTCTATCCAAAGAGTGTAGAAAGGAAAAGACAGCAGATATATATGTAAAATGTATGTAGGAGGATTTGTTTCATTTCTGTGTATATTCTGAGGCTATTCATTTTACTGGGTATATGTCAGGGTTTACAACCACTTTACGGATTAATTATTTCACATTACAAGCAGCCAGATAGAGCAAGGGTGGTTGTTTTTAAGATCATATTCCAAAACAAACCAGTCAACTTGTCCTGCATAAACAAGCCAAATGTTTATCTTAAAGAGGAATTATTTGGCTATACATTTTATGAGAGATGCCCCTGGACCAAAGCTAGAGGTCACAAAAATAGATATGCAGTCAAATAGACATTGTACTAACAATCTCTATTTGCAGCTCTAGTCTTTTCCTCACTTTCTTGATACAACAGCCATGCATTGTGTCTAAAGTTTCATACACACAATGAGAGTAGCGGACGAAAGATCGTCCATTTTTTATTTTTTTTGCAGGCTAGTCTCCATATCAAAAATGAAGAGGTTACTCAATTTATGAATAATATTCTTGTACAGAGAATACAACTTCGGAGGTGATGTAATGCATTGTATTGTATTTGTATTGTATTTTCGGATGGAAACTATACTGATTAAACAAAAATCGTACGATCTGGTATCGTACAAGAAAAATGTTCATGTTTGTCCCTTCAGATAATTTCAGATGAACTGTTGTGATCGGCTCTCGAAAGCTGTGGAGTAATGATGAGATTATCGCATGATCGCTTCGAAATTGGTATTTTTTGTATAATTTTCTGATCATGTGTACTTGGTTAAGTATGAATGTGCGGACTAATAGGCATCAGAGTTAGACACAGTGCACTCCAGTTATCAGCACACAGTAACAGCGTTGGTCTGACACAGCCCCTCCCCTTCTATGCTATATAAATTCTGCCAAAATAAAGTGGTAGCAGCATTGTGTCAGATCATATGAAAAAATATTTTAAAGTGTTTCCAAGCAAAAATCCTTCACAAATCATACCTTGTAGGGATTGAGAGATAATCGGGTATGATATTTAAATTGGACATTAACTGATGATTACGGTTAAGTTGAGAAAAAAGGTGTAAATCCAGATTATTAAATAAAACTGCAGGTAAAATCCACTTACAAGATGAGTGAATTGAGCGCACACACTTCAAGCTCATAAAACCTCCTGCACTAGTCACTAGGCAGCTGGGTTTAGTTAATGTCTTGGCTCCCATTTGTTACCAGTGGCGAAGATTAAAGGGATGGGACTCTACAACACCATGGTGTGAAAGTGGCAATGAAAAATGGCAGAGGCATATCCACCCAGCTTCTAAACTGATTTAATCACAGTATACAGACATGCACCTTTGTTTTTTTACTGTGTATTAAATCTTCCCTGGACTAGTTACAGAGGCTGTGAGGTAGTGTTTATTGGTTCCTTCTGTACTCACCAGGAGTTGGATTCTTTTTAAAGACTGTTAGAACTTTCCATGTCAGGCTGCAATTTTTATTAAGAATACTGCATCCTATATCACGCACATGGTACAGCTTAAATACTGGTGCATACCTGTATCACATCCAAGGTCAGCTCTTACAAAACTCCCATCTAGGGTCTACCAAGGAAAAGACTTGTGTGAAGGCTAGGGATGAGCTTTATTTTCGGGTCGAAAATTCGAAAGCCGCGGAACACCCTTTAAAAGTCTATGGGAGAAATCAAAAGTGCTAATTTTAAAGGTTAATATGCAAGTTATTGTCATAAAATGTGTTTGGGGACCTGGGTCCTGCCCCAGGGGACATGTATCAATGCAAAAAAAGTTTTAAAAAAGGCAGTTTTTTTGGGAGCAGTGATTTTAATAATGCTTAAAGTGAAACAATAAAAGTGAAATATCCCTTTAAATTTCATACCTGGGGGGGGGGGGGTTATAGTATGCCTGTAAAGTAGCAAATGTTTCCCGTGCTTAGAAAAGTCCCTGCACAAAATCACATTTCTAAAGGAAAAAAAGTAATTTAAAACTACTTGTGGCTACTTGTCGGGTCTCGGCAATACAGATAAAAGTAATTGAAAAAAATGACATGGGTCCCTCCCCAGTCCATTACCAGGCCCATTGGGTCTGGTATGAATATTAAGGGGAACCCCGAACCAAAATAAAATAAGAATGAGTGGGGGTCCCCCCAAATTCCATTACCAGGCCCTTCAGGTCTGGTATGGATATTAAAGGGAACCCTGCGCCAAATTAAAAAATTACTTAGGGGTCCCCTCAAAATCCATACCAGACCTGAGGGTCTGGAATGGATTTGAAGGGGAACCCTACGCCAAAATAAAAAAAATGGCGTTGGGTTCCCCCCAAAAATCCACACCAGACCCTTATCCGAGCACGCAACCTGGCAGGCCACAGGAAAAGAGGGGGGACGAGAGAGCACCCCCCCTCCTGAACCGTACCAGACCACATGCCCTCAACATGGGGAGGACGTCCCCATGTTGATGGGGACAAGGGCATCATTCCCACAACCCTTGCCCGGTGGTTGTGGGGGTCTGCGGGTGGGGGGTTATCGGAATATGGAAGCCCCCTTTAACAAAGGGGACCCCCAGATCCCCCCTATGTGAATTGGTAACGGGGTGAATTGGTAACGGGAAACCCCCGTTGCATCAGAGGGGGGCGGGGTCACCCGTGACACCACGGGGAAACCGCCGGAAACCCCCGTTGCATCAGAGGGGGGCAGGGCCACCCGTCCACGTCATGGTTGGCCCCACCCTCGGTTATTAAAGAGCTGTCAGATGGGTCATGTGTCATTCGCCCGGGCGCCTCCTATGGAGGCTGTATCGTTCATGGCGGCAGGTCGTAGAAGGATTACAGCACTGGAATTTTTATTTTATTTTTAATTAAAGGACTTGTCCCAAGCTGTGTGTGTATTTTTTTTACCCTTTTTGTCACTTTTTTGGGTAAAATGGTAAGGGTACAATGTACCCCGTTACCAATTCACATAGGGCGGGGGCGGGATCTGGGGGTCCCCTTTGTTAAAGGGGGCTTCCAGATTTCGATAAGCCCCCCGCCCGCAAACCCCCACAACCACCGGGCAAGGGTTGTGGGGATAAGGCCCTTGTCCCCATCAACATGGGGACATCCTTCCCATGTTGAGGGCATGTGGCCTGGTACAATTCAGGAGGGGGGCGCTCTCTCGTCCCCCCTCTTTTCCTGCGGCCTGCCAAGTTGCGTGCTTGGATAAGGGTCTGGTATGGATTTTTGGGGGGAACCCCACGCCATTTGTTTTATTTTGGCGCAGGGTTTCCCTCAAAATCCATACCAGACCTGAAGGGTCTGGTATGGATTTTGAGGGGGACCCCTACGCCATTTTTTTTATATCCATACCAGACCTGAAGGGCCTAGTAATGGAATTTGGGGGACCCCCCCTTTTTTGGGGTTTGGGGTTCCCCTTAATATTCATACCAGACCTAAAGGGCCTGGTAATGGACTGGGAGGGGGAACCCATGTTGTTTTTTTCAATGACTTTTATCTGTATTGCCGGGACCCGACAATTCATTATAGCCACGAGTAGTTTTAAATTACTTTTTTTCCTTTACAAATGTCATTTTGTGCAGGGACTTTTCTAAGAACGGGAAACATGCGCTACTTTACAGGCATACTATAGACACCCCCCAGGTACGAAATTTAAAGGAATGTTTCACTTTTATTGTTTCACTTTAAGCATTATTAAAATCACTGCTCCCGAAAAAACTGCCTTTTTTAAAACTTGTTTTTGCATTGAGACATGTCCCCTGGGGCAGGACCCAGGTCCCCAAACACTTTTTATGGCAATAACTTGCATATTAACCTTTTAAATTATCACTTTTGATTTTTCATGTTCGTGTCCCATAGACTTTAACGGTGTTCGCGTGTTCGAACAATTTTTTGCCTGTTCGCATGTTCTGCTGCGAACCGAACCAGGGGGTGTTCAGCTCATCCCTAGTGAAGGCCACACTCTTAAAGTAACATAGTCATTCAATGTTGTAAGTGGTGTAGCACCAGGGCCGCTGATAGAATCTATACCCCACTGATTTCCCTGACTCTGCATATCCTCCGTCACCTCTGACACCTATAGCAAGAAACTTACACAATACCAGTGAGACAGTTCAACTTTGTTTACTGTGGTAAAAGGGACACATAAAAGTGTAAAACATAACACTGCAAATCGCAAAGGTATTTTTATCTGAACAATATTGTACTGTCTATAAACACAATTTGCAATTGCTAACCTTTTTATAGTAAAGAGAAATGCACAGTATACAGAATGACCCAAATTGTGCCAGGCCCTGTTTCCATCAAAGTAAGCTATGTGAAACAGGTCAGCAGAAGGGTAGGGAATTGACACTTGATTTACTATGTCAGGTTCACTCCCCTCTGTTTCCTCAACACACAGGCCATTAACATCAATACAACATGACAAACATTATGCAAACTATTGTATTTAAATTGGCTGGCTCCTTTAAATAGAGTTCAGAGAAAGTGAGAGCAGACCCTTTGTGCTAAAACAACTTTAGTCACTTGAGCGAATGAAGAGAGGATAAAAGGGTTGGAATCTGACAAATCTTCAGCTAGCATTGAAAGGTTAAGAATAAGGTAATCCTTGATGATAGGGTATAGCAAATTGGGCTGATCTGTGGTGTATCTTTATTTTACTTCCCAATCTTCCTATATGGCTGAAAAATTATTGTATCCAACAGGGATGAGCCGAACACCCCCCTTTTCGGTTCGCACCAGAACCTGCGAACAGACAAAATGTTTGTGTGAACTTTAGAACCCTATTAAATACAATGGACTCGAACGTTCGAAATCTAAAGTGTTAATTTTAAAGGCTAATATGCAAGTTATTGTCCTAAAAAGTGTTTGGGGACCTGGGTCCTGCCCCAGGGGACATGTATCAATGCAAAAAAAAGTTTTAAAAACTACAGTTTTTTCGGGAGCAGTGATTTTAATAATGCTTAAAATGAAAAAATAAAAGTGAAATATTCCTTTAAATTTCGTACCTGGGGGGTGTGTATGATATGCATGTAAAGTGGCACATGTTTCCCGTGCTTAGAACTGTCCCTGCACAAAGTGTAATTTTTGAAGGAAAAAAAGTCATTTAAAACTCACTCGCGGCTATTAATGAATTGTGGGCTCCCGGCAATACATTCAAAAGTTATTGATAAAAAATAAAAAAAAAGCGTGGGGTTTCCCCAGAATTCAATTACCAGGCCCTTCAGGTCTGGAATGGATATTAAGGGGAACCCCGCCGCAAATTTAAAAAAAAATTGACGTGGGGTTCCCCCAAATATCCATTCCAGTCCCCCTAAAAATCCATACCAGACCCCTTATCCGAGCACGCAACCTGGCCGGCCGCAGGGGAAAAGGGGGGGATGAGAGAGCGGCCCCCCCTCCCTCCTGAACCGTACCAGGCCACATGCCCTCAACATGGGGAGGATGTCCCCATGTTGATGGGGACAAGGGCCTCATCCCCACAACCCTTGCCCGGTGGTTGTGGGGGTCTGCGGGCGGGGGGCTTATCGGAATCTGGAAGACCCCTTTAACAAAGGGGACCCCCAGATCCCGGCCCCCCGCGATGGTGTCAAGGAGAGGCAGAATGGGGAGATGCTTATGTAAACAAGCATTTCCCTGTTCTGCCTAGTGACATGGTAGGGATCTACTGCTCCCTGTGATCGGGAACAGTGATCATGTCACTCGTAGCCCAGCCCCCACACAGTTAGAATCACTCCCTAGGACAAATTTTACCCCTTCCTCGCCCCCTAGTGGTTAACCCCTTCCCTGCCAGTGTAATTTTCACAGTAATCAGTGCATTTTTATAGCACTGATCACTGTATAAATGACAATGGTCCCAAAATAGCGTCAAAAGTGTCCAATGTGTCCGCCATAATGTCGCAGTCACGATAAAAATCGCAGATCGCCGCCATTATTAATAAAAAATTATAATAATAAAAATGCCATAAAACTATCCCCTATTTTGTAGATGCTATACCTTTTGCGCAAACCAATCAATGTACTCTTATAGCAATTTTTTTTATGAAAAATATGTCGAAGAATACATATCGGCCTAAACTGAGGAAAAAATTTGTTTTTTTATATATTTTTGGGGGATATTTATTATAGCAAAAAGTTTAAAATATTGCTTTTTTTCCAAAATTGTCGCTCTTTTTTTGTTTATAGCGCAAAAAATTAAAACTGCAGAAGTGATCAAATACCACGAAAATAAATCTCTATTTGTGGGAAAAAAAGGACACAAATTTTGTTTGGGTGCAACGTCGCACGACCACGCAATTGTCAGTTAAAACGACGCAGTGCAGAATTGCAAAAAATGGCCTGGTCATTGGTCAGCCAAATCCTCCAGGGCTGAAGTGGTTAACAGTGTCTTCCAGCGATCACATGACTCCAGGCTCTCAGCTCCTCTCCTCCCCTCTTTCCTGGCTGACGTCAGCAGGGGAATCTTGGCACCGCCCAATGGGGATATCAGACGGGGAGAGCTGAGAGCTCGGAGTCATCTTATCGCTGGAAGACACTGTTAAAACATGTGGAAATCGTTTTTTTTTATAAAGCACAAGCACTAGGATGTAGCTTTTTATCTGATGGAGGGGATGATATAAAGATGAGATAGTCGCTTAACAACTGTTGTGTTACACTATGTGATTATTCTTGCTCTGTGTCTTTAAGATCTGTCCCCTTCTTTCTAGCTGAACTCTCTCTCTCACCGTAGTTCTTTATATATCTCCTCCACTTCCTGATTCTGGTCATTACTCCTGTATATCTTCCATGCTAAACATCTTACATGTGGCTTACAACTGCAACGTTTTTCTACCTATGAATATCCATCATTAAACGGAACATTCGAAAGGATTCATCGTCTGTCGTCCTAACTGTGAGTTTATTCATTGAGTTAAACTGCCTGTATCGATGCAAGGGATGAATATCAAACCAGCTTGAGTAAGGCCTACTTAAACCTGGAGATGAACTTTATCGCTTTGTAGTTGAGACAGAACAGTAGAAAAACAGAGTTTCACAGCCTAATTACAAGATTTCTGCAGGTCAGTACTGAAACAGACAAGATTTACTGCCCTCATAGCAAGACAGAAGGGACAGAGCAGCACATGGCAGCCTTATAGCCTGAGACAATCTGCACAGTGTCATATTTCAGCACACAGATCCTGCCTGCTTTCACAGTCAGTTTGCTATCATGAGTGACCAAGCTTCTGCATGTGAACTCACATCTACCTCCCCACAAGTTCCTGAAGAAACTGAGTTACCCAAACGCTCAGTTAAACCCACTTGGAAAGTAATGGAGAATTATGAAGCTTCAAGGACTGAATTGACAAATAGCTTGGAATTAGTCTGGGAGAAAATCCTTGCTGAAGCCAATACAGTGTCGGTTGAACGTGAACTACTGACACTAGAGGGCGCCATTAAACAACTTTCTGCCTCATATGAGCTTTATCAGCTTACCAGCATCAAATTCACTAATGTCTTACAAAACATGAAGTCAGAAAATGCGATGATGCAATTAAAGCGCGTCAATGCTCTCAATAGTGAAAGAGACAGTTTTATCCAGCAAACCAGATTAAAGGCAGAAGCAAAAATAAAGCTGTTACAGGACACTGCATCTCACAGATCTGTTTCCACCAGACATTCTAAAAACTCGTCAAGATCCCATAGTTCAAGTTACTCAACACTCAGTGAGCGACTTATTAATGCCCGCGCTGAAGTGGAAGCCAGCAAAGTGCAGGTGGCATATGCAGAAAAAAGAGCAGAGTTGGAAGCGCAGTCAGCACGTCAAAGAGCAGAGTTGGAAGCTCAGAGAGCAGAGTCGGAAGCAAAGTCAGCACGTCAAAGGGCAGAGTTGGAAGCGCAGTCAGCACGTCAAAGGGCAGAGTTGGAAGCGCAGTCAGCACGACAAAGAGCAACAATGGAAACCTTAAATGAACAGTGTAAACATGATGCAGCTATGGCAAAGCTAAGGGTCCTACAGCAAGCTATCAGTGCAGACGAAGGTGCAAGTGAGAAAGACAGCATTAACCTAAACATAGCAGATATGGAAGACCCCCTCAAACGCACTAAAGACTATGTCCTAAGCCACTGCAGTGCACACTCCATTGTCTCCAATGCTCCCGACTACATAGAGACTCCTTCACAGCTTCAAGTTAAAGAGGTTCCAGCAACTTCCTGGACTCAAAATCACTCCACTGCATTTCCTACCTGTCTACCTTGCCTGCCTTCATACGTCACAGAGCATCAGCGCAAGCTTCAGGCAAGTCATCAATCTCCAGTCATCGGTACAGCCTTGAATCAACATACCATTGGAACAACTGACTTCAAGCAAGCAACTCACCTGGATGCATCTGCTGCACCATATTTCCCTGTGTCCTTTAACAACAATGTCAAAGATAACGCAATCAGCACCATACAGCCAACAGCATCTCACATAAAGGCGGAGACAACTGAGAGAGAAGAGTTTGTGAGGTACATGCTTCGCAGAGAGCTCACAAAGACTGGTCTTACAAGTTTTGATGACCAACCTGAGAACTACAGAAGTTGGAAATGTGCCTTCAGAACTACAATCAGCAATATTGGCATTACAGCTGATCAACAATTTAATCTGCTGATCAAATGGCTTGGTCCTCTATCTGCTGCACGTGTTAAGCCATTAAGATCGGTTTTCATGGACAATCCTACTGCAGGCCTCACAGCTGCATGGGAGCGACTAGAGCAAAGTTATGGCAGTCCAGAAGCTATAGAAAATGCTTTGTTCATGGAAACTTTCCCAAAGATATCCGGTAAGGACAACAAGGAGTTCCAGAGACTGAGTGACCTTCTCCTTGAGCTTCAGCTAGCCAAGACAGACCCAAAACTACCTGGACTCAGTTACCTTGACACTCCAAGAGGGGTAAACCCAATTGTCTCCAAGCTCCTGTATGGTTTGCAAGAGAAATGGACTGCACTAGGGTCATCATACAAAAGAGAGAACAAGGTTTCCTTCCCTCCATTCTCTTTCTTCTGTGAATTCATCAGGAAAATTGCAGAGACCAAGAACGATCCAAGTTTTTCCTACGGTGAGTACAGCCTCTTCTCACCCTTTCCTAAGAGTACCAGTCTTCAGGGCAACTATAGAAACCATAGAGGCCCAGTGTCCGTGAAAAAGACTGACATCCTTCCCACTCCTACCACAGTTCTGGCCACGAACAAACAGAGTAGGAAGATTGAAAACCCTAACAGAGAGTGTCCCATACACAAGAAGCCACACCCCCTCAATAAATGTATCGGCTTTAGAAAAAAGCCTCTGGAAGAGCGCAAGGAGCTTTTAAAGACATTTAGGTATGTTTCAGGTGCTGTGATTCTACAGAACATTTTGCAAGGGACTGTAATGTGTCCATCAAGTGCATAGAGTGTGGCTCTGAAGAACATGTGAAAGCCCTCCATCCTCTTGAGCCCAGCTCTGCACAACCTGCCAACGCTCCTCCCAGGTTAACGCATGGCGGGGAGAATACAGACCAAGTGCCTAATTCTACCATAATTTCTTCATCCTGCACTGAAGTTTGTGGAGAAGACCGCTGTGGTAAGTCCTGTGCTAAGATATGCTTGGTGAACATATACCACAAGGATCAACCAGAAAAGTCTCTAAAGGCATATGCTATCTTAGACGATCAGAGCAATCGATCACTTGCAAAATCGGAATTGTTCAATCTATTTGAAATAAAAGGCGAAGCTCATCCTTACACCTTGGGTACCTGTAGTGGAACTATAGAGGTTTCTGGAAGAAGGGCTCATGGACTCATGGTATCTTCTCTCAAAGGTAACTTACAATTACCCTTACCTACACTTGTTGAGTGCAATCAGATACCTGCTAACAGGGAAGAAATCCCTACTCCAGCTGCTGCTTTCCATCACCCTCACCTCAAGGTAATAGCAAATGAGATACCGCCGCTTGACAAAGATGCTCAGATCCTTCTTCTGTTAGGAAGAGACATTCTAAGAGTTCACAAGGTACACAGACAAGTCAGTGGACCCCCAGATACCCCATTTGCCCAGCGCACGGATTTAGGGTGGGTCATCATAGGCAATGTCTGCATAGGCAAAATGAAAAGACCTACCAACATTTCGTCATTCAAGACAAATGTTCTGCCAAATGGCCGAAACACTTACTTTGAGCCATGCCCACATCACTACTGGGTGAAAGAGAAGATAGCCAGCCACGAATGGCAACATGGTATCTCAGGTGACACAAGCCCTTTCTCCTGCCATGATGGCGACTTCGGCTCTACAGTGTTTAATGCAACCAGTGAAGATGACATACTGGCTCCTTCAATGGAAGACAAAGAATTCATCAAGGTAATGGACAATGAGTTCTTTCAAGATGACTCCAATAACTGGGTAGCACCCCTACCCTTTCGTCTCCCAAGAGAGAGATTGCCCTACACCTTACAGCAGGCCATCAGTAGATTCTCCTCCTTAAAGCGAAACCTAAGCAGGAAACCAGAGATGCAAAAGCACTTTGTGGACTTTATGCAAAATGTATTTGACAGAGATCATGCAGAGCCTGCTCCCCCACTAAAGGAGGGAGAAGAATGCTGGTACCTTCCATCCTTTGGCGTGTATCACCCACGCAAACCAGACCAAATCAGAGTTGTCTTTGATTCCAGTGCTCAGCACGAAGGTGTTTCTCTTAACAACATGCTCCTTACTGGACCCAACTTGAACAACAGTCTAATAGGAGTCTTGATTCGTTTCAGACAAGAGCCTGTAGCAGTAATGGCCGACATTCAACAGATGTTTCACTGCTTCATCGTCAGAGAAGACAACAGAAACTACCTCAGGTTTCTATGGCACAAGGACAATGACCTCAAAAAGGAAGTTATAGATTATCGCATGAAGGTACATGTCTTCGGTAACAGTCCTTCCCCAGCAGTGGCAACTTATGGGCTAAGGAGAACAGCTCAGACTGGAGAAGTTGAATATGGATCTGATGCCCGTCAATTTGTTGAAAGAAACTTCTACGTTGACGACGCACTTAAGTCCTTTCCAACTGCTAAAGAAGCAATTGATCTTCTCACCAGAACAAAGGAGATGCTGTCTGTAGCAAACCTTATACTGCACAAGATTATATCCAACAGCCAGGAACTTATGAATGCCTTTCACTCTGAGGACTATGCCACTAGTCTAAAAAACCTTGACTTAGGTACAGATGTGCCTCCTGTACAGCGAAGTCTGGGTTTGTTGTGGAACATCAAGCAAGACAAATTCACCTTCCAAGTGTCAACTTGTGACAAACCCTTCACTAAGAGAGGAGTCCTGTCCATGGTGAATAGCATCTATGACCCACTGGGTTTCCTTGCTCCAGTTACCATTCAAGGTAAGATTTTACTAAGACAGTTGTCTACTGAGAACATAGACTGGGATACTCCCTTGCCTAGTGAGAATCAACACAAGTGGGAAAGGTGGAGATATTCTTTGAAGTCACTAGAAAAACTTCAGATTCCCCGTTACTATGTTCCAGGATCCACTTCTTGCTGCAGTAGCCTATTTGAAGACCTCTGAACTGAATGGAGAATCACACTGTAGTTTTGTCCTAGGCAAGGCAAAACTCACTCCCAAGCCTGTACATACCATACCAAGACTTGAACTTTGTGCAGCCATGCTAGCAGTAGAAATTGCAGAGGTCATACGAAGTGAAATGGACACTACAATTGATTCTTTCACCTTCTATACAGACAGTAAGGTAGTACTTGGTTACATAAACAACCAAACAAAACAATTTTATGTGTACGTCAGCAACAGGGTTGAACGTATCAAGAGATTCTCTCTACCAAGTCAATGGCATCACGTTCCCACTGAACTCAACCTAGCTGACTGTGGGACCAGAGCCGTGTCACCTGCCGCCCTTCAGGACAGCTTATGGCTGTCACCTCCAAGGTTTCTGTGTGAGGACTCTTACTTACTCCCTATTGACACCACCTATGGGCTAGTAAACCCTGAAGATGATAAGGAAATAAGAACTGTGAACACCTCACTCCACACTTCTGTAAGTACAAAACAGAAGCTGCAGTCACACCATTGTGAGCATCAATGGAAGCAGGTGCAGCATCTAGCCAATGTGTTCTGGCATCGCTGGAAGAAAAAGTATCTTCACCACCTTCAAGGTCGTAACAAATGGCAAGCATCTAAGCTGAATCTTAAGGTTGGAGACCTCATCCTTCTAAAAGACAAGAAAGTTTGTCGGAATGAGTGGCCTATGGGTCTTATTACTAAAGTTATGCCCAGCGACGATAACAAAGTCCGGAAGGTAGAAGTCAAGGTAACCAAGGGAGGATCGACACAAACCTTTAGTCGACCAATCACAGAGTTAGTACTCCTTTTGCCAGGTGAGTGACTTGTGCAAGGACTAGCCATGCTGTTGGCACGGCGGGGAGTACATTGCTGCCATCTACAGTTTCTACTCAGAACTTTGGAATTATTTGAAGACATCATACTGTGACTTTATGTTCTTCATCCTGTTGAACTTACGTTTATTTTTTGCTTGTTGCATGTTTTTCATTACAGGTTCCAGGACATTCGTCAGTATTGGACTTTTTGAAAATATATATATTAGTTTAAGGTTATGAAATCTAAAGATTTCAGACGGGGAGTGTTGTGTTACACTATGTGATTATTCTTGCTCTGTGTCTTTAAGATCTGTCCCCTTCTTTCTAGCTGAACTCTCTCTCTCACCGTAGTTCTTTATATATCTCCTCCACTTCCTGATTCTGGTCATTACTCCTGTATATCTTCCATGCTAAACATCTTACATGTGGCTTACAACTGCAACGTTTTTCTACCTATGAATATCCATCATTAAACGGAACATTCGAAAGGATTCATCGTCTGTCGTCCTAACTGTGAGTTTATTCATTGAGTTAAACTGCCTGTATCGATGCAAGGGATGAATATCAAACCAGCTTGAGTAAGGCCTACTTAAACCTGGAGATGAACTTTATCGCTTTGTAGTTGAGACAGAACAACAACCACTTTAACTTCCTTAGCAAAGCACATTCGCAAGTATCACTCCCACAATCTATGACCTCTGCAAAATCAACATCTGTAATTCCTTATAATGCTTTCTATGCATAAAATGTGTATGCTATCAATATTCTTTAATACATCTCTCCAATATCTTTTTTGACATTGTGACCAACAAGAAGTTTTAAACATTTTGCAGTTATATAAACAATGGGTGGAAAGCAAGACTACATTTAAAAATAAAGTTCGGCTAAGGGAAGTCCTAATTTTTTTCTCAAGTGCAGAAAATAATAGTTACCAAACAGACCCCCCCTGATTGGAAGTCAGACCAAAACAAGACATGGCTATGTGCCCTTAAAAAAAGAATGTGCACCTATAGAAAAAATATTTAATTTTTCACAGCATTGCAAATAAAAAAAAAGCATTACTTGCTTGTTAATAAAAAAAAATACAGCCTTCTACTTTCATCATTCATGCCCGCCACTGTGCACGTGACTCTTTGGGGTTGATTTACTAAAGACAAATAGATTGTGTAGTTTGCAAAGTGCACTTGCACTCTGCTAGAGAAGTTGCTCCAGAGCTTAGTAAATGAGGTACAGGTTCACTTTGCAAAGAATACCCAATCATGTGCAAGGAATTTTTTTTTTTTTAAAACAGCATTTTTGCTTGCACATGATTGGATGATAGAAGTCAGCAGAGCTTCTGCTCATTTACTAAGCTCTGGAGCAACTACTCCTGCAGAGTGCAACTGCACTTTGCAAAGTACACAATCTATTTGCCTTTAGCAAATCAACCCAAAAGAGTCACCAGGATGTGCACAGTCAGGGGGCATGAATGATGTAAGGGGAAGACTGTATTTTTTATTAACAAGCAAGTAATGCTTTTTTTTACTTGGAACACTGTGAAAAATTGTTGATTTATCTGTCTAGTGGGATCCCCAGCTATGATTTAACTGAAAGAAGGACATATTAAAAAAAGAAAAACACAAGACAGAATTAGAAATTATTAAGTTATCTTCAAATATACTATCTAAAAAAGAGAAGGAAGTTTTGACACTGATTTAGCTTTTGCTTGTATAAGCATAAGAAAAATTTTAAGTCATTAAAAACTTACATCCTTTTGCTAAACTTTCAGACCACAAGCAGCAAAAAAAATGTATTTTTCCTTAAAGGGGTTGTAAAGGTTCGTTTTTTATTTTCTAAATAGGTTCCTTTAAGCAAGTGCATTGTTGGTTCACTTACCTTTTCCTTCAATTTCCCCTCTAAATGTTTTTTTTTCTTTGTTTTCTTTGTCTGAATTTCTCACTTCCTGTTCCTTCTCAGTAAGCTGTTCAGTAAGCTGTTCTGGCTGACTAACCCCCGCTCGGATGATGGAGGAGAAACAGGAAGTGAGAAATTCAGAGAAAGAAAAAAAAATATAGAAGGGAAATCGAAGGAAAAGGTAAGTGAACCAACAATGCACTAGCTTAAAGGAACCTATTTAGAAAATAAAAAACAAACCTTTACAACCCCTTTAAGTGCAGGACGATATGATTGACGGGACTTTACAAGGCAAGATTTCAAAACATTCAGGACATTAGTAGAATTGTTGGAGGAGGGGGGTGATACATAGGGCACAGAAACTGAGGTCAGAGTGGAAGTGCCCTGTGGCATTGACAGTCTTTGACTGCATATTGATTTTAAGGAAAAAGTCATAAAACATTCCTTCATTACAAGCTAACCCAAGTGTTTCAGCCCTCTTCCAACAGACAGTGCTCAAAATTGAACAGCTGCCTCCTAAGCAGTGGAATCTGTGTTTGTGAATACAATCTCACACACAAACAAACAATCAGTGGCTCTAAGTAACCTGCACCTTGATCACAATATTGTTTTTAAGTCCTTCAATAAGATGGGCAACATAGTGATTATGGGAAGTGCGCAAAACAATGTTCTTTATACTAAAAATTAAAGAGTGGTACAAAACAATCTCCATAGCTACTATAGAGAAATGTAATGGAGAGATCATTAATGCAGCATATAGGTCTAATAATATTCCCAAACACACCTGGGAATTTGAAGTACAATGCTTGAAGGTACCAATCTTTATTCATTACCAAAAATGCACAAGAACTTGTCATGTTGCCCACGGCAGACTTATAGCCTCTGAGGTGGGAAGCCTAATGGAAATCACAAGCATAGTCCATCTTAGTCCTCACATTGTGAATTTACCTTCATACACGGAAGATACAATCCACTTATTACAGTTAATTGAAGGTATTCATATACCACCGAGGGCAAGGCTTGTGGTGACTGACATAGACATACTCTATAGTAGAATATTCCAAAAGAAGGGTTTAGAGGTCTACCGAAGAAACCAGGACCAGTGGGATTTCAATAATTTTGTGGTACAGTTTTTGGAATTCATCGTGAACCATAATGTCAACTCAAATAGAGAAGCGCTAAATAATAATAAACTTTAAAAAAAAATATATATATATATATATATATATATATATATATATATATATATTTTTTTTTTTTTTTTTTCACTCAAAACATTAGGTCAAATGTGAATAATAACAGAGTTTGCGCTACTTGTACTTCACACAACAAACATAAGTGAACGTGGAAACAATTACAGTGATCACCCATACACTATACAATGTGTGATCAATCTCAATGTGATAAAAAAAAAGTCCAGCAAATGTGTATTTTCTTGTGAACACAAATAGTGTGAAAGATAAATATTCCATTGCCCAGGGTTTCCCAAAGTATCCGTAAATCCATGGCCCTCAATGAGTGGCCATAAGCTCTTGCAGGATTTATCTCAATATACCAAAGGAAAAGTTGTTATAAGCTTCCTACCAGACATGGCTCATAGGGTAAAGAAATGCAGAGAAAACAACCAAATTCCATAGTGCAGTAAGCCCAAATTAAACTCTTTATTAAAATATAAACTGTTCACTCACATTAACCACTTCAGCCCCGGAAGGTTTTACCTCCTTAATGACCAGAGCATTTTTTGTGATTCGGCACTGCGTTGCTTTAACTGACAATTGTGCAATCGTGCGACGTTGTACCCAAACAAAATTGACATCCTTTTTTTCCCCACAAATAGAGCTTTCTTTTGGTGGTATTTGATTACCTCTGCGGTATTTTTTTTTTGTGCTATAAACCAAAAATAGCGACAATTTTGAAAAAAAAATATTCCACATTTATTTTTTTTAAAACAAATTTCTTCATCAGTTTAGGCCTACATGTATTCTTCTACATATTTTTGGTAAAAAAAATCGCAATTAGCATATATTGATTGGTTTGCGCAAAAATTATAGCATCTACAAAATAGGGAATAGATTTATGGCATTTTTATGGCAATTTTATTATTATTATTTTTTTACTAGTAATGGCAGTGATCTGAACTTTTATCAGAACTGCGGCATTGCAGAGGACAGATCGGACACCTTTGACACTTTTTTGGGACCATTGACATTTATACAGCGAAGAGAGCTATAAATAGCCACTGATTACTGTGTAAATGACACTGGCATGGAAGGGGTTAACACTAGGGGGCGATCAAGGGGTTAACTGTGTTCCCCATGAGTGTTTCTAACTGTGGGGGGGGGATGTGCTTACTGGGACATGACAGCGATCACTGTTCCCGACCACTGGGAACAGTAGATCCCAGTCAGATCCCTGTCAGATCCCTGTCAGAATGAGGAAATGCCTTGTTTACAGGTTCTGCCTGTGTACAAGGCAATCGCGGACCGCCAGAGGATATCAAATCCTCCCGACCTGTGTGCGCACGCGCGCCCGCAACTGAGCCTGTACGAGCCGCCGAACAGCTATGACGATTCGAGCAGAAGAGCCGACGGCGGCCGGTATTAAAGTGGTTAAAATGCCTCTGCCCCAACAAGTCCCAGTTATCCTGCCAGCGGCCGCTATGTGTGATGATGTCAGGCCAGTATTTGTGTACATAAGAGAACACACATTTGCTGTTTTTTTTTTAATCACAAATTGTATTGTTTATGGGTTATCCGGTTTATACAGTGTGACAGAAAGACAGGAAAATCTATGGGTTGTGTCCAGGATGGGAGAATAATTTGTCCCGATTCATGCTGTATACAAATTGTTTTCCTTTTGTGCTGTGTAGTGAGACTGTTTGGCTCACTGAGGGGTTAACAAGCTCAGCTGTAGTAGGTTCAGTATTCTGGGATCTACAAAACTCCCAGGCTGCTTAGAGAGGATGCGCCACCCTGGAACCAGATCTCTGTGTAGGACAGACTGGGCCTGGAGGAGCAACTTCTCTGTGTGGTGGTGAGTCTGTGTGAATAAGGACTTTGATTCATTCTGTCAGGTGTCTGGGCAGTGGTAGGCTGTTCCAGGACAAGTAGTTAGGTTTCTGTTTGTAGTTAAATGCCCAAGATAGCAAGAGCTATAAGAAAAATAATTTCTGTTTTGTTTTATTTTTGCAGTTTTGATACCTGCACTTTGTAAACACAGACTTTTTCACCCTGCTGTGACTCATCCAGGGGGTCACACACAACCTGCTACCAAACGAAATCCTCACAACGGTCACTTAGGCCCCTTTCACACTAGGGCGGGCACATGCGGTGACGGTATAGCAGCGCGATTTTCAGCACCCTATACCGTTGTGTTTACCGCAATATTCGGCCGCTAGCGGTGCAGTTTTAACCCCCGCTAGCGGCCGAAAAAGGGTTAATACCGCCCGCAAACCGCGGCTATAGCCGCGGTTTGCGGGCGGTATTACCGCGGTGTCCCATTGATTTCAATGGGAAGGAGCGGTAAAGGAGCGGTATACACACCGCTCCTTCACCGCTCCAAAGATGCGGCTTGCAGGAGATTTTTTTGTCTCCTGCCAGCGCACCGCCTCAGTGTGAAAGCCCTCAGGGCTTTCCCATTGAGAATGCTGGGGCAGGAGTATTTCAGGCGTTATTTATGCGCTATTTTTAGCGCAAAAATGCCTGAAATACGCCTCAGTGTGAAAGGGGCCTTATGATTGTTGTGTGAAGCACGAGTAGCACAAACTCTGTTATTATTCACATTTGCACTAATGTTTTGAGTGGATAGCATATTATGTTTTTTTTAAAGCTTATTATTGTTTAGCGCTGCGCTATTTGAGTTGACATTTTATATACATAGTTACATAGTTGGTAAGGTTGAAAAAAGACACAAGACCATCAAGTCCAACCTGCGTGTGTGCTTTTATGTCAGTATTACATTGTATATCCTTGTATGTTGTGGTCGTTCAGGTGCCTATCTAATAGTTTTTTGAAGATATCGATGCTTCCTTCTGAAACCACTGCCTGTGGAAGAGAATTTCAGATCCTTACTGCTCTTACAGTAAAGAACCCTCTACGCAGTTTAAGGTTAAACCACTTCTCTTCTAATTTTTTTGAATGGCCGTGTGTCTTTTTAAATTCCCTTTCGCCAAAAAGTTTTATACCTATTTTGGGGTCACCAGTACAGTATTTGAACATTGAAATCATATCCCCTCTCAAGCGTCCCTTCTCCAGAAAAATAAGTTCAGTGCTTGTAATCTTTCCTCATAACTAAGGTCCTCCAGTCCCTTTATTAGCTTTGTTGCCCTTCTCTGGACTCTCTCCAGTTCCAGCACATCCTTCCTGAGGACTGGTGCCCAGAACTGGAAGGCATACTCCAGGTGCGGCCGGACCAGAGTCTTGTAGAGTGGAAGAATTATCGTTTTATCTCTGGAGATAATCCCCTTTTTAATGCATGACAATATTGTGTTGGCTTTGCTTGCAGCAGCCTGGCATTACATGCCATTGCTGAGCCTGTCATCAACTAGGACCCCAAGGTCCCTTTCCCCAGAGGTTCTCCCCATAGTGAGTAGATTGCTTAGCTTGGTATAGTCTGCAAATACTGAGATTGAGCTGTTTATCCCCTCCTCCGGGTCGTTTATGAATAAATGAAATAGGATTGGTCCCAGGACAGAACCCTGGGGGACCTCACTTTCCACACTGGACCATTTGGAGTACTCCCTATTTATAACTACCCTCGAACTCACCCCTGTAGCCAGTTTTCAATCCATGTACTCACCCTTTGGTCCAGGCTGACAAACCTTATTTTGTACAGTAAACGTTTATGGGGAACTGTATCAAATGCCTTTGCAAAATTCAGACACACCACATCTACGGGCCTTCCTTTATCTAGATGGCAGCTCACCTACTCATAGAAGGTTAATAGATTGGTTTGGCAAGAACGATTCTTCATGAATCAATGCTGATTACTGCTAATGATACCGTTTTCATTACTAAAATCTTGTATATAGTCCCTTATCATCCCCTCCAGGAGCTTGCATACTATTGATGTTAGGCTAACTGGTCTGTAATTTTCAGGGATGTATCTCGCCCCCTTTTTAAATATTGGTGCTACATTGGCTTTTCTCCAGTCTGCTGGTACCATTCCAGTCAGAAGAATGTTTGTAAAAATTAGGAACAATGGTCTGCTAATTACTTGACTGAGTTCCTTAAGGACCCTCGGGTGCAAGCCACCTGGTCTCGCTGACTTATTAATGTTACATTTTTCAAGTCTATTTCTAATTCTATCATCTGGTAGCCATGAGGGGGCTTCCTGTGATGTGTCATGAGGATAAACATTGCAGTTTTGGTTACTGAAGCCCCCTCGCCATCCCTACTAACCAGATTCCCTTCATCATTCTTTATGGGACCGATATGATCTGACCTCCCTTTCTTACTATTTATATACTTAAATAATTTCTTGGGATTTTTTTCTACACTCCCCGCTATGTGCCTTTTGTGTTCTATCTTAGCCGTCCTGGTTGCACCCTTACATTTTTTATTGCATTCTTTGTAAAGTTGGAATGCTGATGATGATTCCTCAGCCTTGTATTTTTTGAAGGCCTTCTCTTTTGCTTTTGAATGCACTTTTACAATGGAGTTACCGTAAGCCACCCAGGACTTTTATTAGCTCTTTTATACGTTTTTGTATCTAAAACTTTGTGCTAGCTGCTAGGATTTAGGATTACACAATCTGAGCGTGGATTGTTTATTTATGTTGTGCACTAATCTTGGACCATAATGTCTTTAGTTTTTGTGGGTCTCACTACATTCAGGTACAGAGCATGGCAATAGGGACCTGCTGTGCCCTGTCATAAATCTGTACCTGGAATGGGTCGGAGCCACATGCTTCTGTTGCACAGGTTCATCAATGATGTATACATGGTGCGGATAGTAATTGGAAGACATTTCTGGAGTGTTTACTCAACAAATTTAAATGAATGTTTAAGATGAACTGTAAGAAACACACAAGAGGGCGCAACTCCTCGTGCAGTACCACCGTACAATTTAATAAATTCCAAATAGCAAATGGATACTCGCAAACATAACAAATCAACAGGCTTCTGACTCTTATGCTTCAGACATGGGTGGTAATTCCCATCACAAAATCATCAGATGGAAAAGCTATTGCATTTTGGGAGTCATGCCACCTTCCTCAGAGCTGAATACAATTAGTGTCAGGTCAGCTCCTTAATGGCGATGGATCATCAGCAACCCACCGCTCCACCAACAAGTCAATGGGCAGGGCCAGACCACACCCACATATGTCCCCTAGAGTGCAGTGAACCAACCCAATTTCCCTGTGCATAGCTGATCACTCTCTCAACGTGGTGGGAACAGCCCACAAGCATAAATATACATATGCATGTAAACAATAAACTAAAATTGACAATAAAAGTATAAATACATGTATAAGTAAAACATGACCACTAGTACTATGTGCTGTCCTGACACTGGTTGGATTCAGCTCTGAGCAAGGGGGCATTACTCCCGAAACATGTTAGCTTTTCCATCTGATGATTTTGTAAGAAAAACCTCAAGAAGAAGTTTAATAAAGCCAAGCAATTTGACAGAGAATTGTTTTTGTCTAATCAAATGCCCCCTTAGACAGGAGAAACAATTAAAGTGGAACTTACTCAGAAAAATAAGTTCTGCTAGATCACTTCATGCTGGCCCCTTTTGCAGATATATGTAAACATTAAAGAACTGGTATTCTGCAGAGCTACCTCATTAAAAGATAAGCTGGTACAAAGGCATTCAAAGGAGGGAATCCTGTTGGTGGAAAGGCAGATGTGGGACCTGCAGTCCTTGCATTACGTTTGTCATCATAGGGACGTCTTCCTTCCTAATGGAGAACTACTTAAAGCAAGACATTTCATTTAACCTCCCTGGCGGTATGATTCTGGAAGATTTTAGGTACTGAAAGCGGTACCATTATTTTGCATGGAAATTTGGCGTTTTACATTGTAGGCCTGTAATTCTTAGTAATAACTCACCTAAATCTGTCCAAACCAGAGTCTAGTAGACATCTCGGGTATGATAAAGTTTGAAACACAAAATCATAAATTATAATATAATAAATAATAACAAATAATAATTTAATAATAATACTTTTTATTCAATAAATTTTAGTAAATAATATAATCAAAAACACTGACATTTTTTTTTGTTCAAACAAGAGTGCAATATTAGAAGTCATATTGCTTCAGTATACGTCTCGGGTATGAAAAATGTTAAAACAAGGTACAGCACAAAGTCCTACATCGCAATCGGGACAATAGAACCGCGTTTCTTTACGGATTTTCCTTCCGGTGTCGTCACGCTTGGAGTAGGGTTGCCACCTTTTCTTCAAGCCAAACCCGAACACATTAGTAGCGCACGGCAATTTTTTATTTTTTTTTCAGTAGTACATTAAATTCATTAGCTCTGCACAATGCAAGGCAATTTTTATGTATTTATGTAGTATACACTATACATATATTTTGTGATTAAATAACATTTCTAATCATATGGAGTTAATCACAAGAGTCCCCCTTTTACATCAGAGTCAAAAAAGTTGACACTCTTGGCTTACAATTGCAGTGAGCAACCGTGCTGGGTAGCCACAGTCTGGGCCAGCCAGGGGTGGACTGATAACTCATGGGGCCTCCGGGCAACTGAAGATCATGGGTCCCCCAGGTTTAAAGATGGCTGTCTCATGGGAGCCAACATTAATGTGGCAGGCCGAAGCTTAGAGGCACCGAACTCTGCGACATGCAGAGTGGCAGAAGGAGTGTGGTGGGTATGATGGGGGTATGTACAGGAGAAGCGTGTGGAGGGTATGATGGGGGTAGTATGTGTAGGAGAGGAGTGCGGAGGGGATGGTGGGGGTAGTATGTGAAGGAGAGGAGTGCGGAGGGGATGGTGGGGGTAGTATGTGTAGTAGAGGAGTGCGGAGGGGATGGTGGGGGTAGTATGTGAAGGAGAGGAGTGCGGAGGGGATGGTGGGGGTAGTATGTGTAGTAGAGGAGTGCGGAGGGGATGGTGGGGGTAGTATGTGTAGGAGAGGAGTGCGGAGGAGATGGTGGGGGTAGTATGTGTAGTAGAGGAGTGCGGAGGGGATGGTGGGGGTAGTATGTGTAGTAGAGGAGTGCGGAGGGGATGGTGGGGGTAGTATGTGTAGTAGAGGAGTGCGGAGGGGATGGTGGGGGTAGTATGTGTAGTAGAGGATTGCGGAGGGGATGGTGGGGGTAGTATGTGTAGTAGAGGAGTGCGGAGGGGATGGTGGGGGTAGTATTTGTAGTAGAGGAGTGCGGAGGGGATGGTGGGGGTAGTATGTGTAGTAGAGGAGTGCGGAGGGGATGGTGGGGGTAGTATGTGTAGTAGAGGAGTGCGGAGGGGATGGTGGGGGTAGTATGTGTAGTAGAGGAGTGCGGAGGGGATGGTGGGGGTAGTATGTGTAGTAGAGGAGTGCGGAGGGGATGGTGGGGGTATTATGTGTAGTAGAGGAGTGTGGAGGGGATGGTGGGGGTAGTATGTGTAGTAGAGGAGTGTGGAGGGGATGGTGGGGGTAGTATGTGTAGTAGAGGAGTGTGGAGGGGATGGTGGGGGTAGTATGTGTAGTAGAGGAGTGCGGAGGGGATGGTGGGGGTAGTATGTGTAGTAGAGGAGTGCGGAGGGGATGGTGGGGGTAGTATGTGTAGTAGAGGAGTGCGGAGGGGATGGTGGGGGTAGTATGTGTAGTAGAGGAGTGCGGAGGGGATGGTGGGGGTAGTATGTGTAGTAGAGGAGTGCGGAGGGGATGGTGGGGGTAGTATGTGTAGTAGAGGAGTGCGGAGGGGATGGTGGGGGTAGTATGTGTAGTAGAGGAGTGCGGAGGGGATGGTGGGGGTAGTATGTGTAGTAGAGGAGTGTGGAGGGGATGGTGGGGGTAGTATGTGTAGTAGAGGAGTTTGGAGGGGATGGTGGGGGTAGTATGTGTAGTAGAGGAGTGCGGAGGGGATGGTGGGGGTAGTATGTGTAGTAGAGGAGTGCGAAGGGGATGGTGGGGGTAGTATGTGTAGTAGAGGAGTGTGGAGGGGATGGTGGGGGTAGTATGTGTAGTAGAGGAGTGCGGAGGGGATGGTGGGGGTAGTATGTGTAGTAGAGGAGTGCGGAGGGGATGGTGGGGGTAGTATGTGTAGTAGAGGAGTGTGGAGGGGATGGTGGGGGTAGTATGTGTAGTAGAGGAGTGTGGAGGGGATGGTGGGGGTAGTATGTGTAGTAGAGGAGTATGGAGGGGATGGTGGGGGTAGTATGTGTAGTAGAGGAGTGCGGAGGGGATGGTGGGGGTAGTATGTGTAGTAGAGGAGTGCGAAGGGGATGGTGGGGGTAGTATGTGTAGTAGAGGAGTGGGGAGGGGATGGTGGGGGTAGTATGTGTAGTAGAGGAGTGCGGAGGGGATGGTGGGGGTAGTATGTATAGTAGAGGAGTGCGGAGGGGATGATGCCAGCTGGATGTATGAAGTGGTCTGGGGGGGGGGGGGTGATGCACCTGGGGGGAGTTGGAGGCTGAGAAATAGTGATGTATATAAAAACAAAAGCTATTGTACTCATCCACTAATATTTACAATGAAAACTCCCAGCCCCCAGCACTCTGTATGTACAGATGATGTGAGATAATGGATGACCATTCATATAACTCTGTGTTATCCAAGCTCTGTACAATCAGAAGTTTACACTCTCCACATACACACAGGGTTGATGAATGGTCATAAATTACTGCACATTATCTGGACTGAGGATGGGGGATGTTTGTACAGACAGAGGTGTGAGGCTTGGAGGAAGATATCATCAAACACACTCCCGATCCTCCTGTCATCTTAACCCTTCACAGCAACTCTTGCCAAACAAATCCTGTCAGATTTCCACCCCAGGAGACTCCTCAGACAACAACTCTCAGCTCACCTCTTCCCTGCATGTAATCTGAGCAGCTCCAGCCCGACATGATCTCCTCCTCCCGACATGATCTGCTCCTCCCGACATGATCTGCTCCTCCCGACATGATCTCCTTCTCCCGACATGATCTGCTCCTCCCGACATGATCTCCTCTCCTCTCCTCCTCAGCTCCGCCTCCCGGGTAAGCACACCGCACTAGTGATTGGAGGGGGGGGGGGGTTAGTCACTGATAAGAGAGACCCTGCAGGAGCCTGGAGGGGGGGGGGGGAGACAGGATGGAATAAGCTTTAGATTCTAACAATTACCCCAGCACCGTGTTTTTATGGAGAAGCAGTGACACTGCTGCTGTCTCCACAGTGACACATATGCTAATAGAGCTCCCCCTGACTGATGGTTTGTCCGGGTTTCAGAGAGTCTGAAAACCGGGCAGATGATTCAGAACCCGTACTGTCCGGGTGAATCCCGTACAGGTGGCAACCCTAGCTTGGAGCAGCAAACAACACACATCCTTGTGGGTGCTGACTTCCTCTCAGTAGGTGGAATGTGGTCCATAAAGTGACGACCAGTCAGGCGTTCCGGGTTCACAACGCCAGCAGCCCGACGTCCAGATCTGCTTACAGTCGTTGGCGTCTGGTGCTTTAGAAAAATTAGTTTGGCAACCTTCCACACAAAGTCCGCATGGATCATAGGCCTGTCACTATTTTTTTTCAGAAGAATGAAAGCATTCCACAGGCACTGTTCCAGAAGATGCCTGAATATTTTTTTGTAATATTTCTTCTGTTGCTTCCTCATCGCAGGATAAAAGGTCATGGCCTAGTCAGCCCTGTCCACACCTCCCATGGTGTTGTTGTAATCCAACATGACCTGTGGCTTCATGACATCTTTTCCACCTTTGGTATGTACCATTACAGTAGAAGTGTTGTGGATGGTACTCAGAAGGCACACGTTTTTTTTGTCCTGCCATTTCAGTGCCATCATTTTGCCTTTCTGCCAGGCAACTATTTCAACTGCCCCAAGATTTTTTTGGGCAAAGGTTGGCGGCATGTCACGCCGGTTAGGCCTAACGGTCCCATAGGCATCCGTTTTGTTCAGGATAAGGAACTCAAAGAGTTCTGGGGACGTGTAAAAATTGTCTGTGGTGACACAGTAGCCCTGATTCAGCAATGGCTCAATCAAAGAGAGAACCGAAGTGGTTGCCATTCCAAAACATCTGAATCGATCGCTGAATTTGGTCCCTTTCCCGGTGTACAGGACCGAATTCCAGATGTACCCAGAGCTGGATTCACACAGCATGAATCACTATTATGCATGTTATTGTCCTAAAAAGGGTTTGGGACAATAACATGCATAATAGTCGTTATAATTAGCACTTTAGAATTCGAACGTTCGCATCCATTGTATTTAATAGGGTTCTAATGTTCGTACGAACGTTCGGTCCGTTCGCGGGAACCCGGGTTCTGCACCAGGGGACATGTATCAATGCAAAAAGAAGTTTTAAAAACGGTCGTTTTTCGGGAGCAGTCATTTTAATGATGCATAAAGTGAAAAAAAAAAGTCAAATATTCCTTTAAATATCGTACCTGGGGGGTGTCTAAAGTATGCCTGTGAAGTGCCACGTGTTTCCCGTGTTTAGAACTGTCCCTGCACAAAATGACACTTCTAAAGGAAAAAAAAGCCATTTAAAACTGCTTGCGGCTTTAATGTAATGTCTGGTCCCGGTAATATGGATGAAAATCTTTAAGAAAAATGGCATAGCTACCCCATGACCCCCCCCCCCCTACCCCAGCCCATTACCAGCCCCTTTGGGTCTTGTATGGATATTAAGGGGAACCCCGCACATAAAATAAAAAAGGCCCTATATACTCTGAACAGCCGTATACAGGCGGTGCATACAAGACAGGGACTGTAGGTTTGTTCTTATGTAGAATCTGTTTGTAATTTTGAACAGGTACATTGTTTAAGTGTAGCTCCAGCCCAAAAATCTATTTTTAAACTTTTTGGAAAACATAGGTAAGGGTTATCACCCCTGTAACATTTGTTTTGCTGTCTGTGCCCCTGTTCAGAACATTTCACCTCACTTTCCGTCCCAATGACAACTGTTTTTGAAATGTGGTGTTTTTCTTGAAACAAGGATTGGTGATAAAGCATCAGTACAGAGGAGACACCTTTCTCCCATATTAATTCTTACAGGAGAGAATTTTCCTTTCTAGGGGTAGATTTCCTCTCACTTCCTGTTGTCTTCTTGCGTTTGCAAGTAGGAGTCGTTTGTAAGTTGGATGTTTGAAAGTAGGGACCTGCCGTATATACTCTGCAGAAATAGGCCCCTTAGTTGTTGGTGTTGGCACAACACTGTAAGCACTCACAGTTACTCTTGGTTGGTGCTGGAACGCCCTGCTGTCAACTATTATATCAGGAATTGTAATTACATATAATTGTTGAACAGTGGTAGTAAAAATTGGGCCTTTGATGGTGGTGCTGGTGCCACAACACTGTAAGCCCTGACAGTTACTCTTGGTGGGTGCAGCAATGGGCCCTGCTGTGAATTATTAGATCAAGAATTGTAATTACATGCCCCTTTTGAACAGAATAGCACAATGACAATTTCCCTGACTGTCCAAAAAACAAGGATTTCAAAGATGGTTGATGAGGAATGCTTTAGCACAGTATAGCACAATGAGAATTTCCCTCACTGTCCTTCCCTGTCCCTACAAACAAGGTTTAGCACAGTAAAACACACTGACACTCTCCCTACCTATAGTTTTCTGTCCCTATAATTTTTTTTTTTTAAAGATGGTTGATGAGGAATGCTTTAGCACAGTATAGCACAATGAGAATTTCCCTCACTGTCCTTCCCTGTCCCTACAAACAAGGTTTAGCACAGTAAAACACACTGACACTCTCCCTACCTATAGTTTTCTGTCCCTATAATTTTTTTTTTTTAAAGATGGTTGATGAGGAATGCTTTAGCACAGTATAGCACAATGAGAATTTCCCTCACTGTCCTTCCCTGTCCCTACAAACAAGGTTTAGCACAGTAAAACACACTGACACTCTCCCTACCTATCCTTCTCTTTCCCTAAACTAAAGGAATCCAGGTTAAGCAAGAAAAAAAAAATGTCACTGTCCCTGCCTATGCTTCTCTTTCCCTGCTCCGGAACACACTACACTAGGCCGCCGTGCTGGCGGCCTTTTATAGTGTGGGGCGTGTACTAAACACCCTCAGCAATAATTGGCCACAGGCATCCTGCCTGTGGCCAATCATTGCTCTCCTCGCTGCCGGCGCTGTGATTGGCCAAGCATGCGGGGTCACAGTGCATGCTTGGCCAATCACAGCGCCTGGATGACACTGCGATGGCGTAGTGCATTGTGGGCCGCGAATTAGGCGCGAACGGCCCAAATCGTTCGTTGTTCGGCGAACGATCGAACAGCCGATGTTCGAGTCGAACGTATGTTCGACTCGAACACCGAGGTCATCCCTAATGCTTATATCTCTGTCCGGCACATAGGTCTGCTGGAAATTCGACAGAATAAGTTGGTAAATCTCCCAAAAAATTTTCAGCTTTGGAGCTGGATGAGAACTTTCATCAAAGTCATCATTATTTGCAAAATGCAAATATTTCATGATAAGAGAAAATTTATATTCGGACATAACTGTGCCAAAAAAAGGCGTGGCCAGCAATTTGTTGGTGGTCCAATACCACTTCTGCAGGGGTTTCCCCACCACTCCCTGTAGAATTATAAGGCCCAAAAAGTTCCATATGTCCTCTCTGGTTACTGGCTCCCATTTTCTGCTCCTTGAAAAGCGATGATGGGTAGCAGCTTGTTGCTCCTGATAGCGATTCGTCTCCAAAACAATTTTGGAAATAACTTAATCCGTCAGAAAGAGCTCGAGGTATGCCAAGGGGTTATTGTCCTCAACTTCAACTTTCATCCCAGGAGCTCCTGTAAATGGAAATCTGGGGGGCGCTGCGTGCTCCGTACCGCAATCAATTGAGCACCAAGTCCGCACATCGCTGGGCACAGTCGCAGGATCGTCGCTAAAATCACTTTCTGCGTCCGATGAAGAGCTTCCCCATGAATCGCTGTCGCTCAACTCCTCTGCAACCCATTCTGAGTCGCTGTCGCTGACTTCCAGCAGGTCATATAGCTACTTTGAGGTGGAGGCGCGTTTTTTGGATGCCATGGTCGCTGTGCAGTTTCTAGGTACTAAGTACAGTAAAACTGCAGACAAGGGCACTGGAGAAAGCACTGGGGGGGGGGGGGGCAATCTAAGGTAAGTTTTTTTTTTTTTTTATTGTAATCCAATAGGATTACATTGTATCAGTGTGTTTGTGCTTTATACATTTTGAATTTGCCGCCGGTTCCACCCCCTGCGTCGCGACGCTCGCAGGGAAGGGAATCCAGGGCACACAGTGCATCGGGCGGAAGATCCGGCCGCCGTACACTGCGGGAATACATCACGGGATCCCAGAGACAAGGTAAGTCACCTCTTCCAGGATCCAGCGAGGCAAGCCCGAGTGTGGCTCGGGGTTACCGCTTTAGGTACTGAAATCTCACCCCGAGCCACACTCGGGAATACCGCCAGGGAGGTTAATGCAAGACAGTAGGGCTGTGTATATTTTAATTTTTTTGATCATGGATTTTTTATGTTGGTAAAATGAAATGCATGTGTTGATGTTTTAGAAATGTGGATGGTGCATGAGCAATAGAGTGTGGGGACTTGTCTTCACATCAATAGCCTTGCTGCATATCATAAATACAAAATGTCGAATAAATCTTTTGTTGCCCTGGATCGGATCCATGAGGTCCCACAAGGAGACAATGTAGACAAAAGGCTGTTACAATGTGGAATGGAGTGGATTTATTGGTAACCACCCCACTTGGGTAAATAAAATGAACAGCCCCAAACATTTTTCTGTGAAACAATTGTTATGGCGATACACTGCTGTATGAAACTCCAAATAACAAATAGGAAGATATGCTAACCACTATGTATATTTCTATGGTGGTTTGCCTGGTATAGGGTTCAGGAGGGGGTTGTGCTTTATAAAAATCATTGTTTCTGCAGCATATTACTCCCATTGCTCAATCATTGCAATATGTATATACTTCTTTGTTTACCCTGTTACAATATACCTCTTGCTATTATTTAATCAGCTGCTGGGTCATTTCTGATGTGTATGCACCTTGAGCCATTGGGGTGTATATACAGTTGTCTGCAGTAAGCATTCCCAGCTCAACCAGGCTTGTCTATGTGTGTGGTGCTGTTCACAGAGTCATGGGCACAGGAACAGCAGATCCAACACATCATGCAGCTTCTTCAGGGGTAAGGAATACATTACTACATTATCATATGCATGCTCTGATAGATAAGCATGTTATTATGTAGGCTAACACCTTAAAGTATACATGAACCCTTACATTGTAAAACAACCAATTCAAATAGAAGTTAACCACTTGCCAACAGTGTAGCGCACATATACGTCAGCAGAATGGCTCCTGTGGGCAAAGCAACGTACCTGTACGTTGCTTTAAAAGGTGCGCGAGCTGCGAGCTCCGTGACTGTCCCCGGTTGACTCGATGTCCGCCGGTGTCCCGCGATCGTGTCACGGAGCGGCAGAACGGGGAGATAGATGCCTTTGTAAACAAGGCATTTCCCTGTTCTGCCTAGTGACGGGACACTGATCTACTGCTCCCTGTGATCGGGAGCAGTGATCAATGTCGTGTTACTGGTAGCCCAGCCCCTACACAGTTAGAATCACTCCCTAGGACAAACTTAACCCCTTCCTCGGCCCCTAGTGGTTAACCCCTTCCCTGCCAGTGTCATTTACACAGTAATCAGTGAATTCTTATAGCACTGATCGCTGTATAAATGACAATGGTCCCAAAATATTGTCCGATGTGTCTGCCATAAGGTCGCAGTCATGATAAAAATTGCAGATCGCCGCCATTACTAATAATAAAAAATTAATAATAAAAATACCATAAAACTATCCCCTATTTTGTAGACGCTATAACTTTTGCGCAAACCAATAAATATACGCTTATTGCGATTTTTTTATTTTTTTTACCAAAAATATGTAGAAGAATAGATATTGGCCTAAACTGAGAAAGAAATGTGTTTTTTTTTTTATATATTTTTTGGGGGATATTTATTATAGCAAAAAGTAAAAAATATTGCTTTTTTTTCAAAATTGTTGCTCTTTTTTTTGTTTATAGCACAAAAAATAAAAACCGCAGAGGTTACCAAATACCACCAAAAGAAAGCTCTATTTGTGGGAAAAAAAGGGCGTCAATTTTGTTTGGGTACCATGACGCACGACCGCGCATTTGTCAGGTAAAGCGACGCAGTGCCGAATTGCAAAAAGTGCTCTGGTCAGGAAGGGGATAAATTGTTCCGGGACTGAAGTAGTCAAAAGCAAAACAACATAAAAGAGATCACAGATCACCAGGATTCAGCTCCATTTCTTTAACCACTTAACGACCGCTCACTGTATATATACGTCGGCACAATGGCACCGACAGGCACAATCACGTACAGTGTACGTGATTGCCTTTGTACAGTTGGGGGGTCCAATCGGACCCCCCTTCTGTACAGTGAGCGGTCGGAATTTGTCTGGGAGCGTTCCGAGATGGGGGGGCGGCCATTCGATTCCGGCCACCCCCCCCGCGATCGCTCCCGGCGAATGAGAATGCCCCCTCTGCCTGTGTAATGTAAACACAGGCAGAGGAAGCAGGAGGAAGTGATGTCATCTCTTGTGCGGCGCTCACATATACCGAGCGCCGTACAAGAGAAGACATCAAGGTTAGTGCACAAACACTACACTAACACCAGCACACATAGGCACATAAATCGCCCCCCCAGGCCCCCCAGATCACCCCCCAGCCCCCAGTCACAGTGTCACTGATTGCAGTGACCATTTATTTACTGATCACTGCAATCAGTGACATTTGTGACTGTAAAAGTGTCACTACAGTTTAGTTTTAGGTCCAGTGTAGCCCCCTAACCCCCCCTAATAAAGGTTTAACCCCTTGATCACCCCCCAGATAACCCTTTCACCCCCTAGCACCGCCGTCGCTAAGCAATAATTTTTCTGATCGCTGTCTTAGCGTCGGTGATGCAGATCGGTAGCCAGTATTTTTTTTTACGTTCGCCGCAGGTTTTTATAGAGTCAGGTACCCCCATAAATTATCTAATAAAGGTTTAACCCCCTTGATCTCCCCCCAGGTAACCCTTTCACCCCCTATCACCACTGTCGCTAAGCGATCATTTTTCTGATCGCTGTCTTAGCGTCGGTGATGCAGATCGGTAGCCAGTATTTTTTTTTTAGGTTCGCCGCAGGTTTTTATAGCGTTAGGTACCCCCATAAATTATCTAATAAAGGTTTAACCCCCTTGATCGCCCCCCAGGTAACCTTTTCACCTCCTATCACCACTGTCGCTAAGCGATCATTTTTCTGATCGCTGTCTTAGCGTCGGTGATGCAGATCAGTAGCCAGTAATTTTTTTTAGGTTCGCCGCAGGTTTTTATAGCGTCAGGTACCCCCATAAATGATCTAATAAAGGTTTAACCCCCTTGATCGCCCCCCAGGTAACCCTTTCACCCCCTATCACCACTGTCACTAAGCGATCATTTTTCTGATCGCTGTCTTATTGTCGGTGATGCAGATCGGTAGCCAGTAATTTTTTTTAGGTTCGCCGCAGGTTTTTATAGCGTTAGGTACCCCCATATATTATCTAATAAAGGTTTAGCCCCCTTGATCACCCCCCAGGTAACCCTTTCACCCCCTATCACCACTGTCGCTAAGCGATCATTTTTAATAAAGGTTTTAACCCCCTAATTGCCCCTAGTTAACCCTTTCACCAGTGATCATCATATAAGTGTTACGGGTGACGCTGGTTAGTTAGTTTGCTTTTTATAGTGTCAGGGCACCCGCCGTATATAACCCAATAAAGGTTTAACCTCCTGATCGCCCGGCGGGTGATATCAATTAGGTTTTAGCATCAGAGAGGGTCTGCGTCACACCCCAGGCAGCGTCAGGTTAGTGCCAGTAACGCTAACACCCACGCGTGAAGCATACACCCTCCTTAGTGGTATAGTATCTGAACAGATCAATATCTGATCTGATCAGATCTATATTAGCGTCCCCAGCAGTTTAGGGTTCCCAAAAACGCAGTGTTAGCGGGATCAGCCCAGATACCTGCTAGCACCTGCGTTTTGCCCCTCCGTCCAGCCCAGGTCACCCAAGTGCAGTATCGATCGATCACTGTCACTTGCAAAACACAACACACATAACTGCAGCGTTCGCAGAGACAGGCCTGATCCCTGCGACTCCAGTGCTGTAGGAGGTGATTTCACCACCACAGTTAAAAAAAAAAGCAAATATGCCAAAGCATTGGGGCAGCAGGGGCGGAGGAGCGATTTTGCTCCTAATGCCGCGTACATACGGTCGAAATTCCGACGGAGGCTTGCCCGTGGAAAAGTCCGACCATGTGTGTGCGGCATAACTTTTTTGCGGGAGGATGCCCCCATGCTTCGGCATATATAAATGGTGCATGTATGCCCATCATTAGAAGTGGGTGGATGAAGGGCGGTATTCTAATGGTGGGCATACCCACCCGATCAATCTCTTTTTTCATTCAGCCAACTGGCTGCATAAAAAAAAAAGATTACAATACATGTCCAACAAGGACCAGCAACGTACTGGTATGTTGCTGGACTTTGAATGGTTATACCAGATTGATGCCTGCGGGTTTAGGTATCATCTTGGTATCATTCTTTTCAGCCAGCGGCCGGCTTTCATGTAAAAGCAATCCTAGTGGCTAATTAGCCTCTGGACTGCTTTTACAAGCAGTGGGAGGGAATGTCCCCCCCCGGATATAAAAAGCGCCATTGGGAAATTGGGAAAGCATTTTATCACACCGATCTTGGTGTGGTCAGATGCTTTGAGGGCAGAGGAAAGATCTAGGGTCTAGACCCCAGTTTTTTCAAAAAGAGTACCTGTCACTACCTATTGCTATCATAGGGGATATTTACATTCCCTGAGATAACAATAAAAATGATAAAAAAAAAAATATGGAAGGAACAATTTAAAAATAAAGTAAAAATGCAAAATTAATAATAAAAAAAAAAAAAAAGCACCCCTGTCCTGCCCTGCTCTTGCCCAATGGCGAACGCAAGCGTCGGCCTGGTGTCATATGTAAACAGCAATTGCACCATGCATGTGAGGTATCACCGCAAAGGTCAGATCGAGGGCAGTAATTTTAGCAGTAGACCTCCTCTGTAAATCTAACGGGGTAACCTGTAAAGGCTTTTAAAGGCTTTTAAAAATGTATGTAGTTTGTCGCCAATGCGCGTTTGTGCGAAATTTTAAAGCATGTCGTGTTTGGTATCTATGTACTCGGCCTAAGATCATCTTTTTTATTTCATCAAACATTTGGGCAATATAGTGTGTTTTAGTACATTAAAATTAAAAAAAGTGTATTTTTTCCCCAAAAAATGCGTTTGTAAAATCGCTGCGCAAATACTGTGTAGAAACAAAAAATGCAACACCCACCATTTTATTCTGTAGGGCCTTTGCTTTAAAAATATATATAATGTTTGGGGGTTCAACATAATTTTCTTGCAAAAAAAATATGTTTTCATGTAAACAAAAAGTGTCAAAAAGGGCTTTGTCTTCAAGTGGTTAGAAGAGTGGATGTAAGCTTCCTAATGTTGTGTATAAAATGCCAGAACAGTTAAAAACCCCCCCAAATGACCCCATTTTGGAAAGTAGACACCCCAAGCTATATACTGAGAGGCATGTCGAGTCCATGGAATATTTTATATGTTGACACAAGTTGCGGAAAAAATACAATTTTTATTTTTTTTTGCACAAAGTTGTCACTAAATGATATATTGCTTAAACATGCCATGGGCATATGTGGAATTACACCCCAAAATACATTCTGTTGCTTCTCCTGAGTACAGGGATACCACATGTGTGAGACTTTTTGGGAGCCTAGCCGCGTACGGGACCCCAAAAACCAATCACCGCCTTCAGGCTTTCTATGGGTGTCAATTTTTGATTTCACTTCTCACTGCCTATCACAGTTTCGGAGGCCATGGAATGCCCAGATGGCACAAACCCCCCCCCCAAATGACCCCATTTTGGAAAGTAGACACCCCAAGCTATTTGCTGAGAGGTATTGTGAGTATTTTGCAGATCTCGCTTTTTGTCACAAAGTTTTGAAAATTGAAAAAAAATCTAATAAAATGTCTTTCTTCATTTTCAAAAACAAATGAGAGCTGTAAAATACTCACCATGCCTCTCAGCAAACAGCTTGGGGTGTCTACTTTCCAAAATGGGGTAATTTGGGGGGGTTTTGTGCTATTTTGGCATTTTATGGCCTTCAAAACTGTGATAGGTAGTGAGGAGTCAAATCAAAAATTTGTGCCTAGAAATCCTGAAGGCGGTGCTTGGTTTTCGGGGTCCCATACACAGCTAGGCTCCTAAAAAGTCCCACACATGTGGTATCCCCGCACTCAGGAGAAGCAGCAAAATGTATTTTGGGGTGCAATTCCACATATAACCATGGCATGTGTGAGCAATATATCATTTAGTGACAACTTTTTGTAATTTTTATTTTTATTTTTTGTCATTATTCAATCACTTGGGACAAAAAAAAAATATTCAATGGGCTCAACAGGCCTCTCAGCAATTTCCTTGGGGTGTCTACTTTCTAAAATGGGGTCATTTTGGGGGGTTTTGTGCTATTTTGGCATTTTATGGCCTTCAAAACTGTGATAGGTAGTCATTTTGGGGGGGTTTTGTACTGCCCTGCCATTTTAGCACCTCAAGAAATGAGATAGGCAGTCATAAATTTAAAGCTGTGTAAATTCCAGAAAATGTACCCTAGTTTGTAAACGCTATAACTTTTGTGCAAACCAATAAATATACGCTTATTGACATTTTTTTTACTAAAGACATGTGGCTGAATACATTTTGGCCTAAATGTATGACTAAAATTGAGTTTATTCGATTTTTCTTATAACAAAAAGTAGAAAATATCTTTTTTTTTCAAAATTTTCGGACTTTTTCCGTTTATATCGCAAAAAATAAAAATCGCAGAGGCAATCAAATACCATTAAAAGAAAGCTCTATTTGTGGGAAGAAAAGGACACAAATTTCGTTTGGGTACAACATTGCATGTCCGCACAATTTACAGTTAAAGCAGCGCAGTGCAAAATTCTGAAATCACCTTTGGTCCTTTAGCTACCAAATGGTCCGGGGCTTAAGTGGTTAACCACTTAACGACCGCCCACTGTAATTATACGTCGGCAGAATGGCATCGACAGGCAAAGTCACGTACCGGTACGTGACTGCCTACGTATAGTTGGGGGGTCCAATTGGATCCCCCTTCTATACAGTGAGCGGTGGTTATTTGTTCGGGAGCGATCCGGGATGAGGGGACAGCCGTTCGATTCCGGCCACCCCCTCGCGATCGCTCCCGGCGAATGAAAACCTTCCTCTGCCTGTGTAATGTAAACACAGGCAGAGGAAGTGATGTCATCTCTCCTCGTGTCGGTCTTTTCGATCCGGCGTGAGGAGAGAAGACATCTCACAGTAAGTGCACCAACAGCCCATTGACACCAGTACACGTAGGCACACTTTTCACCCCCCAGTCACCCCCAGATCACCCCCCAGATCACCCCCAGTCACAGTGCACCGTTTGCAGTGGTCATTTTTTTACTGATCACTGCAATCAGTGTCATTTGTGACAGTAAAAAGTTGCAGGGCAGTTAGGTTTAGGCCCCTTTAGGTCCAGGGTAGCCCCCTAACCCCCCCTAATAAAGGTTTAACCCCTTGATCACCCCCAGGTAACCCTTTCACCCCCTAACGCCAGCGTCACTAAGCGATCATATTTCCGATCGCTGTATTTAGTGCCGGTGGTGCCCTAGATAGCCAGTTATTTATTTTTAGTTTTGCCACAGATTTTTATAGTGTCAGGTACCCCCATATATTATTTTAACCCCCTGATTGCCCCTAGAGTTAACCCTTTCACCAGTGATCACTGTATAAGTTTTACTGGTGACACTGGTTAGCCAGTTAGTTATTTAGGTTACCCGTCAGGTTTTTATATAGCTTCAGGTACCCCCATATATAACCTAATAAAGGTTTTAACACCCTGATTGCCCCTAGTTAACCCTTTCACCAGTGATCACCATATAAGTTTTACGGGTGACACTGGTTGGTTAGTTTGCTTTTTATAGCATCAGGGCACCCGCCGTATATAACCCAATAAAGGTTTAACCCCCTGATCACCCGGCGGCTGATATCAATTAGGTTTTAGCGCCAGAGAGGGTCTGCATCGCCCCAGGCAGCGTTAGGTTAGTGCCAGTAACGCTAACACCCACGCGCAAAGCATACACCTCCCTTAGTGGTATAGTATCTGAACAGATCAATATCTGATCTGATCAGATCTATACAAGCGTCCCCAGCAGTTTAGGGTTCCCAAAAATGCAGTGTTAGCGGGATCAGCCCAGATACCTGCTAACACCTGCGTTTAGCCCCTCCGCCCAGCCCAGCCCAGCCCAGCCCAGCCCACTCAAGTGCAGTATCGATCACTGTCACTTACCAAACACAACACACATAACTGCAGCGTTCGCAGAGACAGTCCTGATCCCTGCGATCGCTAACAGTTTTTTTTGGAAGCGTTTGATACATTTGCTGACAGTCAGGTGCTTTTTTTACCTGTGAATCTTACTAGTGTACCCCTAAATTTAGAGCCCAAAATGGCAAGACGAGGGTACACTAGTAAAGAGGCCTACGAGATTCTGAGCATGACAGATAGTGAAGAGGAAGTCACGCATCTGTCAGATTCAGGCTCAGAATTTCTTCCCGTAGAAGACAGTGAAGTCAGCGGCTCCACGTCAGATAGCTCTGACGACGAAGGTGAGGTCCCTGCTAAGGTCAGGCATACCCGATCCCGATCTTCTGAGGTTGTTGAGGAGCAAGAACCGCAGGTCTCTCGTATCATGGAGCAGAGTAGTACTAGCGCCGCTATTCCTTCTGGTGAATTGGCAAGCACCAGCGGCCTAGTACAGCCTGGGCGTACATCCAGCACTGCAGTATCACGTGGTGACGTGGCGAGTCCCATAAGTGCAGTTCAAGCTGGCGAGGTGGCAAGCACAAGTAGTGTCCCGCTGCCACCAAGAAGACAAAGGCAGGTCTGTCGTGCCCATAGTGCCCTTCCTGCAGAATTCGCCTATCCTGATTGGGTCCCCACCACTTCTGCAGAACCCGTACTTCCCCCATTCACTGCCCAACCTGGTATTCAGGTGGAAACAGCTGATTTTATGCCAATTGATTTTTATTCGCTGTTTTTCACGGAAGATCTCTATAGATCTATTGTGGACCAGAGTAATTTATATGCTGGTCAATTCATCGCCGCTAACCCCCAGTTGCCTTCCATTGCCAAAGATTGGAAACCAATTACGGTTTCCGAATTTAAGACCTTTCTGGGCCTTTCCCTCAACATGGGCACACATAAATTCCCGTCATTGCGTGCTTATTGGTCCACGCACCCAATTGACCACATGCCCGTGTTCTCTGCCTCCATGCCCAGGACACGATACGAGCACATTTTGCGGTTCATGCACTTCAACGACAATGAACTTTGTCATCCACGTGGAGACCCTGAATACGACCGGCTCTATAAAATTCGGCCCCTCATAAACCACTTCAACGAACGTTTTGCAGCCTTGTTTATTCCCGATCAAGTTGTCTGCGTTGATGAGTCCCTGATTAAATTTTCTGGCCGCTTGTCTTTCAAGCAGTACCTTCCCAGCAAGCGTGCCAGATACGGGGTCAAGCTCTATAAGTTCTGTGACAGGGCAACAGGCTATGTATGGAGCTTTACGGTTTATGAGGGAAAAGACAGTCAGGTTGAGCCGGTCAACTGCCCGGATTACATAGGGAGCACTGGAAAGAAAGTGTGGAACTTGGTGTCACCCTTATTCAGAAAGGGGTACCACTTGTATGTGGACAATTATTACACGAGCGTGCCACTGTTTAGTCACTTGTTTGATCATCAGATTGGAGCATGTGGCACCGTGCAACCTAATCGCCGGGGCTTTCCCCAGCGGCTTGTAGATGCCCGTCTTAGGCTGGGGGAGAGAGCCTGCTTTAAGTGTAATAACTTGCTCGCTATGAAGTGGAGGGACAATAAGAATGTTTTCCTTCTTACCTCCCTTCATGCAGACACGACAGTCCAAATTCGTACGGCGACTGGTGTTGTGGAGAAACCCCTCTGTGTCCATGAATATAACAAAAATATGGGAGGGGTGGACCTCAACGACCAGTTGTTGGCGCCGTATCTAATTGACCGTAAGGCGAGACGCTGGTACAAAAAAGTGTCTCTATCCTTATTCCAATTGGCTTTGCTGAATGCTCATGTGCTATACAGAGCTTCAGGCGGGACTTTATCTCTTCTAAAATTCCAGAATGAGATAGTCACAGAACACCTGTATCCAGGCGGTTCTGCACCTCACCATCCCCTACAAAATGCAGTAAGCCGGCTGCATGAGAGGCATTATCCGTATGCCCTCCAGAGTACCCCTACCCAACGAACCCCCCAAAAAAGATATCGTGTCTGTAGCAAGCGCGGATTTAGGCGTGACACCCGTGTTTTTTGTCCACTCTGTCCTGACAAACCTGGTCTTTGCCTTGGTGAATGTTTTGAACGCTACCACTCAAAAGTGAAGTTTTAGCGTAGGGTACAGCATTTCACAGACTAGAACACACTTACACAGGGTCTCCCAAGATGCCATCACATTTTGAGAGACCCGAACCATTACAGTTGTTAAAATTACAAAAAAAAGTGTAAAAAAGAAAAAAAAAAACGTAAAAAACAAAACACAAAAAAATATAAAATAAAAACAAAAATAGTTGTCGTTTTATTGTTCTCTCTCTCTCTCTCTATTTTCTCTCTATTGTTCTGCTCTTTTTTACTGTATCCTATTCTGCAATGTTTTATCATGCTTGCTTTTCAGGTATGTAATTTTTTGTTTTCAGGTGCGCCATTCAACTGCAGCGCGGAATTATTTATCTTGACAGCAACAGCGTTTGCTTCCACGATACATAAAGCCGTGACTCCAGTGCTGTAGGAGGTGATTTCACCACCACAGTTAAAAAAAAAAAAAAGAGCATATATGCTGAAGCATGGGGGCAGCAGGGGCGGAGGAGCGATTTTTGCTCCTAATGCCGCGTACATACGGTCGAAATTCCGACGGAGGCTTGCCCGTGGAAAAGTCCGACCGTGTGTACGCGGCATAACTTTTTTGCGGGAGGATGCCCCCATGCTTCGGCATATATATATTTTAGGCACAAGTTGCGTTAAAAAAAGTTTTATTTTTTACTAGGTTTTGTTTTGGCATTTGCTTTGCAGGTAGGGTATGGTAAGGTCTTACTGTTGTACTGTAATGTTACTTTGTTTTAATGTTAACCATCATTTGCTTAGTAGGTACGCCATTCAGTTGCAGCGCGGATCTATTTATCTTGACAGCAACAGCGCTTGCTCCCACGATACATAAAGCCGTGACTCCAACGCTGTAGGAGGTGATTTCACTACCACAGTTAAAAAAAGAGCATATATGCCGAAGCATGGGGGCAGCAGGGGCGGAGGAGCGATTTTGCTCCTAATGCCGCGTACATACGGTCGAAATTCCGACGGAGGCTTGCCCGTGGAAAAGTCTGACCGTGTGTGCGCAGCATAACCTTTTATGCCGCATACATACGGTCGAAATTCCTGACGGAGGCTTGCCCGTGGAAAAGTCCGACCGTGTGTACGCGGCATAACTTTTTTGCGGGAGGATGCCCTCATGCTTCGGCATATATAAATGGTGCATGTATGCCCATCATTAGAAGTGGGTGGATGAAGGGAGGTATTCTAATGGTGGGCATACCCACCGATCAATCTCTTTTTTTCGTTCAGCCAAAAGGCTGCATGAAAAAAAAGATTACAATACATGTCCAACAAGGACCAGCAACGTACTGGTATGTTGCTGGACTTTGAATGTTTATACCAGAATGATGCCTGCAGGTTTAGGTATCATCTTGGTATCATTCTTTTCAGCCAGTGGCCGGCTTTCATGTAAAAGCAATTCTAGCAGATAATTAGCCTCTAGACTGCTTTTACAAGCAGTGGGAGGGAATGTCCCCCCCCCGGATAAAAACAGCGCCATTGGGAAATTGGGAAAGCATTTTATCACACCGATCTTGGTGTGGTCAGATGCTTTGAGGGCAGAGGAAAGATCTAGGGTCTAACCCCCCAATTTTTTTCAAAAAAAGAGTACCTGTCACTACCTATTGCTATCATAGGGGATATTTACATTCCCTGAGATAACAATAAAAATGGTAAAAAAATAAAATATGGAAGGAACAGTTTAAAAATAAAATAAAAAAGCAAAATAAATAATAAAAAAAAAAAAAAGCACCGCTGTCCCCCCCTGCTCTTGCGCAAAGGCGAACGCAAGCGTCGGTCTAGCGTCATATGTAAACAGCAATTGCATCATGCATGTGAGGTATCACCGCGAAGGTCAGATCGAGGGCAGAAATTTTAGCAGTAGACCTCCTCTGTAAATCTAACGAGGTAACCTGTAAAGGCTTTTAAATGCTTTTAAAAATGAATGTAGTTTGTCGCCGCTGCCCGTTTGTGCGCAATTTTAAAGCATGTCGTGTTTGGTATCCATGTACTCGGCCTAAGATCATCTTTTTTATTTCATCAAACATTTGGGCAATATAGTGTTTTTTAGTGCATTAAAAATAAAAAAAGTGTGTTTTTTCCCCCAAAAATGCATTTGAAAAATCACTGCGCAAATACTGTGTGGAAAAAAAAAATGCAACATCCACTATTTTAATCTGTAGGGCCTTTGCTTTAAAAAAATATATAATGTTTGGGGGTTCAACATAGTTTTCTTGCAAAAAAAAAATGTTTTCATGTAAACAAAAAGTGTCAGAAAGGGCTTTGTCTTCAAGTGGTTAGAAGAGTGGATGTAAGCTTCCTAATGTTGTGTATAAAATGCCAAGACAGTTCAAAACCCCCCCAAATAAAACCCATTTTGGAAAGTAGACACCCCACGCTGTTTGCTGAAAGGCATGTTGAGCCCATTGAATATTTTTATTTTTTTTCCCAAGTGATTGAATAATGACAAAAAGAAAAAAAAATGTACAAAAAGTTGTCACTAAATGATATGTTGCTCAAACATGCCATAGTTATATGTGGAATTGCACCCCAAAATACATTCTGTTTTTTCTCCTGAGTACGGTGATACCACATGTGTGAGACATTTTGGGAGCCTAGCCGCGTACAGGACCCCGAAAACCAAGCACCGGCCTTCAGGATTTCTATGGGTGTAAATTTTTGATTTCACTCCTCACTGCCTATCACAGTTTCGGAGGCCATGGAATGCCCAGATGGCACAAAACCCCCCCAAATGACCCCATTTTGGAAAGTAGACACCCCAAGCTATTTGCTGAGAGGTATGTTGAGTATTTTGCAGATCTCGCTTTTTGTCACAAAGTTTTGAAAATTGAAAAAAGAAAAAAAAAATTTCTTTCTTCATTTTCAAAAACAAATGAGAGCTGTAAAATACTCACCATGCCTCTCAGCAAATAGCTTGGGGTGTCTACTTTCCAAAATTGGGTCATTTGTGGAGGTTTTGTGCTATGTTGGCATTTTATGGCCTTCAAAACTGTGATAGGTAGTGAGGAGTGAAATCAAAAATTTGTGCCCTTAGAAATCCTGAAGGCGGTGCTTGGTTTTCGGGGCCCCGTACGCGGCTAGGCTCTCAAAAAGTCTCACACATGTGGTATCCCCGTACTCAGGAGAAGCAGGAAAATGTATTTTGGGGTGTAATTCCACATATAACCATGGCATGTTTGAGCAATATATCATTTAGTGACAACTTTTTGTACATTTTTTTTCTTTTTGTCATTATTCAATCACTTGGGACAAAAAAAAAATATTCAATGGGCTCAACATGCCTCTCAGCCATTTCCTTGGGGTGTCTACTTTCCAAAATGGAGTCATTTTGGGGGGTTTTGTGTGCTATCTTGGCATTTTATGGCCTTCAAAACTGTGATAGGTAGTGAGGAGTGCAATCAAAAATGTATGCCCTTAGAAACCTTGAAGGCGGTGCTTGGTTTTTGGGGTCCCGTACGTGGCTAGGCTCCCAAAAAGTCCCACACATGTGAAATCCCCGTACTCAGGAGAAGCAGCAGAATGTATTTTGGGGTGTAATTTCACATATGCCCATGGCATGTGTGAGCAATATATCATTTAGTGACAACTTTGTGCAAAAAAAAAAAGTTTGGCATATTCCCGCAACTTGTGGCAAAATATAAAATATTCCATGGACCCAACATGCCTCTCAGTAAATAGCTTGGGGTGTTTACTTTCCAAAATGGGGTCATTTGGGGGGGTATTGTGCTATTTTGGCATTTTATGGCCTTCAAAACTGTGATAGGTAGTGAGGAGTGAAATCAAAAATTTACGCCCTTAGAAATCCTGAAGGCGGTGCTTGGTTTTTGGGGCCCCGTACGCGGCTAGGCTCCCAAAAAGTCCCACACATGTGGTATCCCCGTACTCAGGAGAAGCAGCAGAATGTATTTTGGGGTGCAATTCCACATATAACCATGGCATGTGTGAGCAATATATAATTTAGTGACAACTTTTTGTACATTTTTTTTTTCTTTTTGTCATTATTCAATCATTTGGGACAAAAAAAAAAATATTCAATGGGCTCAACATGCCTCTCAGCAAATAGCTTGGGGTGTCTACTTTCCAAAATGGGGTAATTTGGGTGGGTTTTGTGCTATTTTGGCATTTTATGGCCTTCAAAAGTGTGATAGGTAGTGAGGAGTGAAATCAAAAATTTGCGCCCTTAGAAATCCTGAAGGCGGTGCTTGGTTTCCGGGGTCGCGTACGTGGCTAGGCTCCTAAAAAGTCCCACACATGTGGTATCCCCGTACTCAGGAGAAGCAGCAGAATGTATTTTGGGGTGCAATTCCACATATAACCATGGCATGTGTGAGCAATATATCATTTAGTGACAAGTTTTTGTAATTTTTTTATTTTTTTGTCATTATTCAATCACTTGGGACAAAAAAAAATATTCAATGGGCTCAACATGCCTCTCAGCAATTTCCTTGGGGTGTCTACTTTCCAAAATGGGGTCATTTGGGGGGTTTTGTACTGCCCTGCCATTTTAGCACCTCAAGAAATGAGATAGGCAGTCATAAATTTAAAGCTGTGTAAATTCCAGAAAATGTACCCTAGTTTGTAAACGCTATAACTTTTGCGCAAACCAATAAATATACGCTTATTGACATTTTTTTTACTAAGGACATATGGCTGAATACATTTTGGCCTAAATGTATGACTAAAATTGACTTTATTCAATTTTTCTAATAACAAAAAGTAGAAAATATAATTTTTTTTAAAAATCTTCGCTCTTTTTCAGTTTATATTGCAAAAAATAAAAATCACAGAGGCAATCAAATACCATTAAAAGAAAGCTCTATTTGTGGGAAGAAAAGGACGCAAATTTCGTTTGGGTACAACATTGCATGTCCGCACAATTTACAGTTAAAGCAGCGCAGTGCAAATTTCTGAAAACACCTCTGGTCCTTTAGCTACAAAATGGTACGGGGCTTAAGTGGTTAAAGAGATTACCTAGCAAGGCCTAAGAAAATAGAGAAGTGTAATAAAACAAATGGCACTGTAAAAATATAAACTTAGCCCACCTTATATGGACAGTGTCGGCCAGTAGAGCAGTATCAGTAGGGCAGAGACTGGTGTCAGTAAGACAATATTCTTTGTCAGTAAGGCAGTGGATGGAGTATTTTTTATTTGTATTATTTTTTTAAATTATATTTTTTATTATTTAAAAAAAAAATGAGGAGCCCTGTTGGGTGGGCATTTACGGGAACCAATCTCCTGGATTTTCCTCCTGCACCACCTGTATGCAGGAGGAAAATAAAGGGGATGGTTCGAAGACAGATATTTTAAATCTGAATTCACATCACCTCCCCTCACCGTAGTGTCTTCTGTCCCCATAGCAGTATTCTCTGCCCCCTTAATGTCACCCCCTACAGTAGTGTGCTCTGCCCCCCCCCTTTCCTCATAGCGGTGTCCTCTGCCCCCCCTTTCCCCATAGCAATGTTGTCTGCCCCCATAGCAGTGTCCTCTGCCCCCCCCTTATCCCCATAGCAGTGTTCTCTGCCACCCCTTCTTCCCTCATAGCCATGTCCTCTGCCCCCTCCATAGCTGTGTCCTCTGCCCCTCCATAGCAGTGTCCTCTGCCCCTCCATAGCAGTGTCCTCTGTCCCCCCATAGCAGTGTTCTCTGCCTCCCCCTTCCCCTTCCCCCATAGCATTATCCTCTGCCCTCTCCATAGCACTGTCCTCTGCTCCCCCTTCCTTCCCATAGCAGTGTCCTCTTCCTCCCCTCCCCCCAATAGCAGTGTACTCTGCCCCCCCAATAGCAGTATCCACTGCCCCACCCCGTCCCCACATAGCAGTGTCCTCTGCCCTCCCTCTCCCCCAGAGCAGTGTACTTTGCTTCCTTAAAGCGGAGGTCCGTCCAATTTTTTTTTTTAAGTCAGCAGCTACAAATACTGCAACTGCTGACTTTTAAAAAAGGACACTTACCTGTCCAGCGCGCCCGCGATGTCGGCACCCGAGGCCAACCCGTCCCTCGGTTCTCGGATGCTGCTGCCGCCATCTTCGGTAAGGGAATCAGGAAGTGAAGCCTTGTGGCTTCACTTCCTGGTTCCCTATTGCGCATGTGTGAGTCGCGCTGCGCAATCCGAATGGTCCCTGCTGTCTTCTGGGACCCGTGTGTCTCCCAGAAGACAGCGGGGGGACGGGAACTGGCGTAGATACTCGCAGATTCTGCGGCTATCTATGCCCAGGAGTGGGTGCAAATACCTGTATTATACCCCTGTTCGGGGTTCGGTCCGTGCTGTCGTGGTTGGGGGTCCTACCCCAGGAGTGTGTTCCTGTCCGCCCTGGGCACCTTTGGCCCAGGGGCGGAGGTCGGTGAATCAGTCCCAGGCACCTTTAGTCCTGGGGCTGCAGCAAAGGCCTTGGGCCCAGCACCTTCGGCTGGGGCCCATTAAGGATCAATGAATCCCAGGGTGCCGCCTTGCGAGGGGACCCGTATCTTAGACGAGGAGGCTGGGGGAGGAACTATTCCGAGGGACCGGTGAGAAGTCATGGTGAAGGAAGGGTCCCGGTAACTCTCTGGAGGGATGTCTTCTCCTTACATAGAGGCAAAGTTTTGAAGCACCAAGTTCACCAGGTCTGTGGCAGAGACCAAATTCATCAGGTCTGTGGCAGAGACTGAGTTCAACCAAGTCTATGGCAGAGACTGTTAGTTTAAGTTGGAGTACCATTTGGCTGCTAGTCCCTACCTAGGGAGACTATCCATTTGGGCTGAGTCTGCTTGAGAAGCCGAGCAGTGAAGTGATTGTGTTTGTGCCTGGACCTCTCCCACACCTTATGCTGTCCTGTCTTTTATTCCAACCTTTTCCTATCAGAGACTGTTATTTTACCAAAAGAGAAAATAATCTCTGCGTTGGAGTTGCTGCTGGTGTGGACATTCAAGTTACTGGGGAGAACAAGGACTTGTCTCTGTCATTCAGAGATGAGAAACATTCTCTGACTTTCTGACTGTGGAGAGTGGAGACCCATCAACAACACCGCTCAACCTCCTCAAGCGGGAGGGTATGGGCTTGTGGCGTGGTGTGCCCCCTTCTTCCTGCGAGGAGCCGAACAAGGCAGGTAAAGAAGGGGATCTGTGCGCTACAGATGTAATGTGTTTAACCACATAAGCCCCGGACCATTTTGCTGGTCAAAGACCGGGCCACTTTTTGCGATTCGGCACTGCGTCGCTTTAACTGACAATTGAGTGGTCGTCCGAAGTGGCTTCCAAACAAAATTGACGTCCTTTTTTTCCCACAAATAGAGCTTTCTTTTGGTGGTATTTGATCACCTCTGCGGTTTTTATTTTTTGTGCTATAAACAAAAATAGAGCGACAATTTTGAAAAAAATGCAATATTTTTTAGTTTTTGCTTTAATAAATATCCCCAAAAAATATATAAAAAACATATTTTTTCCTCAGTTTAGGGCGATACGTATTCTTCTACATATTTTTGTTAAAAAAAAAATCGCAATAAGCGTTTATTGATCAGTTTGTGCAAAAGTTATAGCGTCTACAAAATATGGGATCGTTTTATGGCATTTTTATTAATATATATTTTTTTACTGGTAATAGCGGCGATCAGCGATTTTTATTGTGACTGCGACATTATGGCAGATACATCGTACACTTTTGACAAATTTTTGGGACCATTGTAATTTTTACAGCGATCAGTGCTATAAAAATGCACTGATAACTGTGAAAATGACACTGGCAGTGAAGGGGTTAACCACTAGGTGGCGCTGTAGGGGTTAAGTGTGCCCTAGGGAAGTGATTCTTACTGTAGGAGGGATGGGCTCTGTGTGACAAGACAGTGATCACCGCTTCCGATCACAGGAAGCAGTGATCACTGTCATTGTCACTAGGCAGAGCGGGGAGATGCTTGTTTACATCAGCATCTCCCCGTTCTTCCTCACCGTGAGACGATCGCGGGTATCCCCGTGGCGTTAGAGTCCGCGGGTCCCGCGGTCGGGCTCACGGAGCTTTGCCGGTGGCACGCGCGCGTCCACAATGCCGCTTCCTTAACCACTTAACGACCGCTCACTGTATATATACGTCGGCAGAATGGCACCGACAGGCACAATTACGTAGAGTGTACGTGATCGCCTTTGTACAGTTGGGGGGTCCAATCGGACCCCCCTTCTGTACAGTGAGTGGTCGGAATTCGTCTGGGAGCGATCCGAGATGGGGGGGCGACCGTTCGATTCCGGCCACCCCCCGCGATCGCTCCCGGCGAATGAGAATGCCCCCTCTGCCTGTGTAATGTAAACACAGGCAGGGGAAGCAGGAGGAAGTGATGTCATCTCTTGTGCGGCGCTCACATATACCGAGCGCCGTACAAGAGAAGACATCAAGGTTAGTGCACAAACACTACACTAACACCAGCACACATAGGCACATAAATCGCCCCCCCAGGCCCCCCAGATCACCCCCCAGCCCCCAGTCACAGTGTCACTGATTGCAGTGACCATTTATTTACTGATCACTGCAATCAGTGACATTTGTGACTGTAAAAGTGTCACTACATTTAGTTTTAGGTCCAGTGTAGCCCCCTAACACCCCTAATAAAGGTTTAACCCCTTGATCACCCCCCAGATAACCCTTTCACCCCCTAGCACCGCCGTCACTAAGCGATCATTTTTCTGATCGCTGTCTTAGCGTCCGTGATGCAGATCGGTAGCCAGTAATTTTTTTTAGGATCGCCGCAGGTTTTTATAGCGTCGGGTACCCCCATATATTATCTAATAAAGGTTTAACCCCCTTGATCGCCCCCCAGGTAACCCTTTCACCCCCTATCACCACTGTCGCTAAGCGATCATTTTTCTGATCGCTGTCTTAGCGTCGGTGATGCAGATCGGTAGCCAGTAATTTTTTTTAGGTTCGCCGCAGGTTTTTATAGCGTCATGTACCCCCATAAATTATCTAATAAAGGTTTGACCCCCTTGATCGCCCCCCAGGTAACCCTTTCACCCCCTATCACCACTGTCGCTAAGCGATAATTTTTCTGATCGCTGTCTTAGCGTCGGTGATGCAGATCGGTAGCCAGTCATTTTTTTTAGGTTTGCCGCAGGTTTTTATAGCGTCAGGTACCCCCATAAATTATCTAATAAAGGTTTAACCCCCTTGATCGCCCCCCAGGTAACCCTTTCACCCCCTATCACCACTGTCGCTAAGCGATCATTTTTCTGATCGCTATCTTAGCGTCGGTGATGCAGATCGGTAGCCAGTATTTTTTTTTTAGGTTCGCCGCAGGTTTTTATAGCGTCAGGTACCCCCATAAATGATCTAATAAAGGTTTAACCCCCTTGATCGCCCCCCAGGTAACCCTTTCACCCCCTATCACCACTGTCGCTAAGCGATCATTTTTCTGATCGCTGTCTTAGCGTCGGTGATGCAGATCGGTAGCCAGTAATTTTTTTTAGGTGCGCCGCAGGTTTTTATAACGTCAGATACCCCCATATATTATCTAATAAAGGTTTTAACCCCCTAATTGCCCCTAGTTAACCCTTTCACCAGTGATCATCATATAAGTGTTACGGGTGACGCTGGTTAGTTAGTTTGCTTTTTATAGTGTCAGGGCACCCACCGTATATATAACCCAATAAAGGTTTAACCCCCTGATCGCCCGGCGGGTGATATCAATTAGGTTTTAGCATCAGAGAGGGTCTGCGTCACACCCCAGGCAGCGTCAGGTTAGTGCCAGTAACGCTAACACCCACGCGTGAAGCATACACCTCCCTTAGTGGTATAGTATCTGAACAGATCAATATCTGATCTGATCAGATCTATACTAGCGTCCCCAGCAGTTTAGGGTTCCCAAAAACGCAGTGTTAGCGGGATCAGCCCAGATACCTGCTAGCACCTGCGTTTTGCCCCTCCGTCCAGCCCAGGCCACCCAAGTGCAGTATCGATCGATCACTGTCACTTGCAAAACACAACACACATAACTGCAGCGTTCACAGAGACAGGCCTGATCCCTGCGACTCCAGTGCTGTAGGAGGTGATTTCACCACCACAGTTAAAAAAAAAAAGCAAATATGCCGAAGCATTGGGGCAGCAGGGGCGGAGGAGTGATTTTGCTCCTAATGCCGCGTACATACGGTCGAAATTCCGACGGAGGCTTGCCCGTGGAAAAGTCCGAGCATGTGTGTGCGGCATAACTTTTTTGTGGGAGGATGACCCCATGCTTCGGCATATATAAATGGTGCATGTATGCCCATCATTAGAAGTGGGTGGATGAAGGGCGGTATTCTAATGGTGGGCATACCCACCCGATCAATCTCTTTTTTCGTTCAGCCAACTGGCTGCATGAAAAAAAAGATTACAATACATGTCCAACAAGGACCAGCAACGTACTGGTATGTTGCTGGACTTTGAATGGTTATACCAGATTGATGCCTGCGGGTTTAGGTATCATCTTGGTATCATTCTTTTCAGCCAGCGGCCGGCTTTCATGTAAAAGCAATCCTAGTGGCTAATTAGCCTCTGGACTGCTTTTACAAGCAGTGGGAGGGAATGTCCCCCCCGGATATAAAAAGCGCCATTGGGAAATTGGGAAAGCATTTTATCACACCGATCTTGGTGTGGTCAGATGCTTTGAGGGCAGAGGAAAGATCTAGGGTCTAGACCCCAGTTTTTTCAAAAAAAGAGTACCTGTCACTACCTATTGCTATCATAGGGGATATTTACATTCCCTGAGATAACAATAAAAATGATAAAAAATAAATAAATATGAAAGGAACAATTTAAAAATAAAATAAAAAAGCAAAATTAATAATAATAAAAAAAAAAAAAAAGCACCCCTGTCCTGCCCTGCTCTTGCCCAATGGCGAACGCAAGCGTCGGTCTGGCGTCATATGTAAACAGCAATTGCACCATGCATGTGAGGTATCACCGCGAAGGTCAGATCGAGAGCAGTAATTTTAGCAGTAGACCTTCTCTGTAAATCTAACGGGGTAACCTGTAAAGGCTTTTAAAGGCTTTTAAAAATTTATGTAGTTTGTCACCAATGCGCGTTTGTGCGAAATTTTAAAGCATGTCGTGTTTGGTATCTATGTACTCGGCCTAAGATCATCTTTTTTATTTCATCAAACATTTGGGCAATATAGTGTGTTTTAGTGCATTAAAATTAAAAAAAGTGTATTTTTTCCCCAAAAAATGCGTTTGAAAAATCGCTGCGCAAATACTGTGTAGAAAAAAAAAATGCAACACCCACCATTTTATTCTGTAGGGCCTTTGCTTTAAAAATATATATAATGTTTGGGGGTTCAACATAATTTTCTTGCAAAAAAAAATATGATTTCATGTAAACAAAAAGTGTCAAAAAGGGCTTTGTCTTCAAGTGGTTAGAAGAGTGGATGTAAGCTTCCTAATGTTGTGTATAAAATGCCAGAACAGTTCAAACCCCCCCCCAAATGAACCCATTTTTGAAAGTAGACACCCCAAGCTATATACTGAGAGGCATGTCGAGTCCATGGAATATTTTATATGTTGACACAAGTTGCGGAAAAAAGAAATTTTTTTATTTTTAAAACATTTTTTTGCACAAAGTTGTCACTAAATGATATATTGCTCAAACATGCCATGGGCATATGTGTAATTACACCCCAAAATTCATTCTGTTGCTTCTCCTGAGTACAGGGATACCACATGTGTGAGACTTTTTGGGAGCCTAGCCGCGTACGGGACCCCAAAAACCAATCACTGCCTTCAGGCTTTCTAAGGGTGTAAATTTTTGATTTCACTTCTCACTGCCTATCACAGTTTCGGAGGCCATGGAATGCCCAGATGGCACAACCCCCCCCCCCCCCAAATGACCCCATTTTGGAAAGTAGACACCCCAAGCTATTTGCTGAGAGGTATTGTGAGTATTTTGCAGATCTGGCATTTTATGGCCTTCGAAACTGTGATAGGTAGTGAGGAGTCAAATCAAAAATTTGTGCCTAGAAATCCTGAAGGCGGTGCTTGGTTTTCGGGGTCCCGTACGCGGCTAGGCTCCTAAAAAGTCCCACACATGTGGTATCCCCGTACTCAGGAGAAGCAGCAAAATGTATTTTGGGGTGCAATTCCACACATAACCATGGCATGTGTGAGCAATATATCATTTAGTGACAACTTTTTGTAATTTTTATTTTTTTTTGTCATTATTCAATCACTTGGGACAAAAAAAAAATATTCAATGGGCTCAACAGGCCTCTCAGCAATTTCCTTGGGGTGTCTACTTTCTAAAATGAGGTCATTTGGGGGGGGGGGGTTTTGTGCTATTTTGGCATTTTATGGCCTTCAAAACTGTGATAGGTATTGAGGAGTGAAATCAATAATTTGCGCCCTTAGAAATCCTGAAGGCGGTGCTTGGATTCCGGGGTCCCGTACGTGGCTAGGCTCCTAAAAAGTCCCACACATGTGGTATCCCCGTACTCAGGAGAAGCAGCAGAATGTATTTTGGGGTGCAATTCCACATATAACCATGGCATGTGTGAGCAATATATCATTTAGTGACAACTTTTTGTAATTTTATTTTTTTTTTTGTCATTATTCAATCACTTGGGACAAAAAAAAAAAATATTCAATGGGCTCAACATGCCTCTTAGCAATTTCCTTGGGGTGTCTACTTTCCAAAATGGGGTCATTTGGGGGGGTTTTGTACTGCCCTGCCATTTTAGCACCTCAAGAAATGAGATAGGCAGTCATAAATAAAAGCTGTGTAAATTCCAGAAAATGTACCCTAGTTTGTAGACGCTATAACTTTTGCGCAAACCAATAAATATACGCTTATTGACATTTTTTTTACTAAAGACTTGTGGCTGAATACATTTTGGCCTAAATGTATGACTACAATTGAGTTTATTCGATTTTTCTTATAACAAAAAGTAGAAAATATCATTTTTTTTTCAAAATTTTCGGTCTTTTTCCGTTTATATCACAAAAAATAAAATCGCAGAGGCAATCAAATACCATTAAAAGAAAGCTCTATTTGTGGGAAGAAAAGGACGCAAATTTCGTTTGGGTACAACATTGCATGTCCGCACAATTTACAGTTAAAGCAGCGCAGTGCAAAATTCTGAATTCACCTCTGGTCCTTTAGCTACCAAATGGTCCGGGGCTTAAGTGGTTAAGGGGGACGTATATATACGTCCTTCTGCCCAGGAGTGCCATTCTGTCGACGTATAAGTGCGTGCGGCCGTCGGCAAGTGGTTAATATAATTATGTTCTACTACTTACTATATGTACATTTTTAGATATACCACTTGTGCAATTAGTTTTGTTTCAAATTCTTTTTTCAATGAAATTCAACAAATTCGTTAATTCAGAATCATTCAAATTAACAAAAAACCCATTTAACAGATTTTTCCAAAAATTTTAAATTTGAAAATTCTAAAATTCATTAATTCGAAAATATGAATGAAAATTCAAAAGAACGAAAATCCGAAAACTCGAAAACCCGAAAATAATAACGGACTAATAATAATACTTATTACTAACTATTAAATTATAGGTATTGGAATTTCCTTTCAAATTTGGCTGTTTATGAATGTAACGAATACAAATTTATCCGAAGTTACGAATTATCTGAAATAATGAATGCCGCGTCTAAATTAATAGAAAGTAACAAATTAAATAATAATTAATAATAACTTTTTATTATTAATAATTTTTTACGTTCCAAATCATTTGGATGCAGAATTGGTATTTCGGATACCTTATTTATCGGCGTATAACACGCACTTTTTTCCCCTTAAAATCAGGGGAAAATCGTGGGTGCGTGTTATACGCCGATACCCACTGATCCCGGCGATCTCCGCTGACTGAGCGGAGCGCAGCGATCGCCGCCGAGATACACATAGCCGGGTGTACTCGGCTATACTCGGCTTTTCTCGGCTCTGCTCACAGTCACGCCCAGTCCCGCCATTGGACCTGTGATATGTCCATCATAGGGCGGGACTCGGCGTGACTGTGAGCGGAGCCGAGAAAAGCCGAGTATAGCCGAGTACACTCGGCTATGTGTATCTCGGCGGCGGCTCCGCCCAGTCCCTGCGTCTCTGCGTCCCTGCGTTCCCGGCGGCGTTCGCCTCGCTCCGCCTAGTCTCTGCGGCGATCTCGGCGGCGCCAATTTTGAAAACTGGGGCAAGGTTGCACTTAGCAAAGGCTGCACTGGACACTGGGCAAAGCTACACTGGGCAAAGGCTGCACTGGACAAAGCTGCACTGGACACTGGGCAAAGGCTGCACTGGGCAAAGGCTACACTGGACACTGGGCAAAGCTGCACTGGACACTGGGCAAAGGCTGCACTGGACAAAGCTGCACTGGACACTGAGCAAAGCTGCACTTGGCAAAGGCTGCACTGGACACTGGGCAAAGGCTGCAATGGACACTGCTGACAAGGCTGCAACGGACACTGGTAAGGCTGCATTTAAATGTAAGGTTTTTTTTTTCCTTAAACTTCCCTCCTAAAAGTTTTTTTCCCTAAAATTCCCTCCTAAACTTGGGGTGCGTGTTATACGCCGGTGCGTGTTATACGCCAATAAATACGGTAATTCGTAACTTCGGATAAATTCGTATTTGTTACGTTCATAAACAGCCACATTTTGAAAGGAAATTCCAATACCTATAATTGAATAGTTAGTTATTGTTAGTTAGTTAGTTATTATTATTTCGAATTTCCGTATTTCGGAATTTCCAAATGTATGAATTTACACATTTTTTAATTTTCGAATGTACGAATACCGCATCTAAACGAATGGAACATAATGAATTAAAATTCTTACGAAATTACAAATGTATTCGAAATAACAAATTTCGATCATAACGAATGACCCGAAAAACAAAAAAAACAAATGAAACAAAAACTAACACATTTTTCAGCAGTGCACATATCTAATACCACTCATCTCTGTAAGAAATAGAGTCTGATCCAAGAAATGCATACAGTGTGTATAGAGTTTACAGCCTCCCCTATCTTCCCTACTGGATTTTACTAGCAGAGATACATGTATTACTATATGCTAAAAAAGTTTGGATCAACCATAGAAGAGGTGTTATTAGGTTGAGGTTGGAGGTTTATCATTGTTTTTATGTAATGGATGATGTGTAAGTGGAAATCTACCACCTTCCAAGGATGAACAACACGTGCAACATAACTTAAAAACAATCCCGAATGTTACCTTATAGAAGAAAGGAAATACTGAATGAATCCAATAGGGGTTTACCGCCTGAAGTGTATGTCAATTGGGCTAGTATGCTACATAAGCCTTCGATCATAACATACATCAGACAATACAGGCAGTAGGTCACTCTATGGGTATAACTGTACTCTGGCTAGTGAAGTATGCCTAATATTGGAACTGGCTAGGTCACATGATTGTCCATAAGTCAGACTGGATTCATCACAAATTTGTATCAGCTGTAACAGATGGCATTACTGCGGTAGGAATTTTTGTATAAATCATAATAGGTCCTAAAGGACGGTCTCTGGTTTACATGTGCAGCACCCTCTACCATAGGTAGGTGCTAGATGTGCTGTGTTTGAGGTTTTGTCAATGTAGGTAAACTTAAACAGGCCTAATGCTGCGAGCTAGGCCTGTTTGTTTTTGATCTGGGGGCAGGGGGTGGTTAGTGCAGCAGTGGGCGTGACTGACATGTGCTTCAGCTCGAGTGCCTCCCCTGCTTTCAGTGAGAATGTTCTGGAAGAGGGGCAGGGCTGAGAGTTGGAGTGGCATGGAGTACATGGGAGGAGCCCTGACCAATCCCCAACTAGGATTGGCAGGGGGCAGGCCTCCTACATATGCTCACAGTCAGCCTGCTGGGGGGAGTTGTCGGCTGGGTAAATTAAAAGATGGAGTGCTAGACTGCGTGCTGGAGAGAGGGGGGGTGGATTCGGCAGGGGAGCTCGGGAGCTGGGAGGGAGCCTCTCCTTACATGGTCATGGAGAGGTGTCCTGGAACAGGACCTGGAGGAGCAGTTGGTCTGCACGGTCCGGGTAAATCTTTCAAGAAGGACTCAGGACAGGAGTCAGTGAGTGAGGCACAGTGGAGATCTGGAAGTGGCATGCCAGGGGAGCTGGGTGCAGAGTCAGAGGAGAGACTGTGGGGTGTTGTGTCAAGTCGCTGCAGTCTGAGGACTCAGGATTTGCAAGTCAGGCTTGCTGGGATCAGTAGTCCATTGTAAAGTATGCTTTTCTAACTAAATGTTTCAGGGCCGTCAAGAAGAGGTACTGCAGGCCCCTGGCCTATTATTCATCAAAAGAAGTTTCAGCTAGGAATTATTCAGAGCGAGGCCTAGCCTATTCAAGATGATGGGACAGGATGTCTAATGCTGTGACAGGGAAGAGTTGCACAGGAGGTGAAGAGTCCTGGACATAGAAGTCTGCAGGGAGAGTGCAGAGGCGGGAGAAGTGCTGAGGTGAAAAAGTCTGCCAAGATTAGAAGTCCACCATTTTTGTTCTGTGAAGATAATGAGTAACCATTTGCAAATGTGAAGCCGGATCAACTCCAGCATTGCAAATACCAATTGTTCTATGGGCATCCCATATCCCTTTCCCCAAACCAAGTTAAATCCCCCAAATAAAACAACAAAACAAAGCAAACTTTTCATTGTCTACAAGTGTGACATATGGATGTCTGGCAGCAGGGTGAATATGCTTAGATGTTAGTAACTAGTGGCAACACACCGCCACACATAAACATTAATAGTTCCTCTGAGTACAGTGGTTTAATCCGTTCCAGGAGTATGCTCGTAATCCAAAGTACTCGCATATCAAAGCGAGTTTCCCCATTGAAGTCAATGGAAACTAAAACAATTTGTTCCGCATTGACTCCAATGACATGTAATACCGCATGCGGCCAGAGGCGGGGGCACCGGAGAGCCTCGGAAATGTCCGAAAAGGCCCGAGGACATTTCGGCTGACCTCGGCAAACCTCGGAAAGGCTTTGTTCCCGAGATTTGCCGAGGTCAGCCGTGCTGTCCTCGGGCCTTTCCATGCATTTCCGAATGCTCGGCTCTGGCGCCCCCCCCCCACCTCAGGCCAAACGCAGTACTGCAACTGCTTTGGCCTGAATCGTGCTTGTTTTGCGAGACAACACTCGCAAACCGAGTTACGATTTTTTTAAATACAGTGCTCGTATTGCGAAACACTCGCTAACCGTGTTACTCGCAATCTGAGGTTCCACTGTATATAGTTTCCTGCAGTTAACACAGTTAAAGCGTTAGGCCATAAAAAAAAAACTGGTGTTGTCTACTGTCTTACAGTCTGTACTATACATCTGTACATTTTTTCTTTTTACCAAGAAGATCACCAAGAGGTCCATCTTGTATGTACCATATTAAAAACAAATTAAACTTTTTGTCATTCCAGGAACTTATAAACAGCATATCTAGTATGTGTGTTTGGGTTTAAATACACTTTAAGAATTAACGCCAAAGAATTAAACTACTGAATACTGCCGTTTGTTTCTTTGCATACTTTATTATAAGAATCCCCTTCATGTAGTTATGTTAATCATTTCCTTATTATAGCATTCCAGGCAGACTTGTATTTTACATGCAGATTTATGGAGATGTCATGATCTCTAAGGAATATCTACTGTAAAATTTATACTGAGAGATCTTATATATAAGTTTCTGGTAATTTTTTTGTACATGAAGTTTGAAGAGACTGGAAGAACAGAGCTATGTTATAAATAACTGTCAGCATGAATTGCGCTGTGATTTATGGTCTTACTACAATTACCAAAGAAGGAGCCTCTAAAATAAAAGCATTTACGAGACCGAGGAGGAGCAATTTGATAATACTGTACCTGGAAAAGACTCTGTGGACGCAGCAAAATATGACAGGGTCAGAGTTTCTAGCTGACTTGAGAAAACAGCCTGTAAGGCATTCATGGGATGATGCTTCTTTCCATTATTTATGGTAAAATTATAATAACTGAAAGAGATTTTAATATAAATATTTATTGCTGGCAGTCATAATGGTGATTTAAAGTGTATTTAACACCCAAAACAAAATAACTTGCCAGTCCTTGGATATTGTGGCTACAATCATTTTTTCTTATTTTTACCTGTTGATTGGGCCACTAACATGCTTCCTGTCTTAGGGTGGTTACACACACTAACTGTACTGTGTCTATGGAGGATCAGCATAGCCACCCTTGGGCAGCAGCATTGTCAGTAATTAAAGTGGTTGTAAACCCTCCAATACAACTTTAGCTCATAGAAATCTAGATAGCACAGGCAGCTGATCGCTGCCTGTGAAAGTGTACTCACTATGTTAGTTTCCATAGCAATCGTCCTGCAATCTTGAGTGACGTCAGGCGCGATTGTGCCGTTTCTGTCTCCTCTGCATGCCGGGCCATTAGTATTCATGAGCTTCCTCTCAGAACGGCACAGAGGGAAGTCTCGCGATGCTGCTCTGATCATCTCCTTCCTGCTTCTCCCCCTTGTGACAAAATAAGACAATACAGCGCTACGGCGCATGCGCAAGATTTGCAAAGGGAAACGTAGTAAGGGCAGAAATGACGTCCTGAATAGATTCAAGAAACAGTAGAAGTAATGGCACGGCCAATACTCGGAAGTGAAGATATAATAAAGAAGATAAAGGTATTTCCCGACCTCGTTTTCTGCCGATTTTAATGTATTAACATTTGCAATTCTTTACAGTATTTATAAATTGAAAAAATAAGAAAAACCGTCCGGGGTTTACTTCCTCTTTAACAGACCAATGCGTAACTCCAGCCAACAAATTTTAAACAGTTACTACAACAGGCTTTTTTTCTTTCTTTTTTTTTTTGGGGGGGCGGGATAAGTGTTTTCACTATATGAAGGAAAAGCTGACAATCATAAAAACCCCTGTCAGTGTTAAACGGTTTGTCTCAACCCTCTGACTGCTACTTTTGCAGGACAGTTTGGGATGTTAAAGTTAGAGATGTAGAAAGCTGCACTCAGGTGACCAACCTGGTCACAGTATAAAAGAAGATAGCTTCAGCTTGCCTCCTCCAGAAGCCATGCCCCTCCAATGCATTTTATCCTCCCAGGGGCTTGGTCATAGTTGTTCCGTAGGGTGTGAAATGCATCAGAGGGGCGTGGCTTCTGGAGGAGACAAGCTGAAGCCGTCTTTTTTAATACTGTGACCGGGTTGATCATTAGTGTGCAGCTTCCTGCATTTCCTGTCATTTTGTTTCAGTGGGCTGGGTAAACCCTGCAGGCAAGCCAGAACCTGACACCACTATAGTCACCAGCTTTGTTTTAATGCTTGGAACGGCACTCCCTCATCTCTTGGGGTCACATTTAATACCTGCAATTCATTTTCCCACTACAAACATGACATCTATCCTGGAAGCAGCCAGGACAATTTTTGGTCATGCTTGCTCATAAACTAAAGCAGTAAGGAAGGGAAGATTTAATATTCTTCATGGTAAGCCAGCCATCCATAGTGACTTGTCCATTATAACTTTTCAGTCAAGAAAATCCATACTTAAAGTGGTTGTAAACCCACTTTTTCAACTTGCACCTACAGGTAAGCCTAGATTAAGGCTTACCTGTAGGTGCAAGAAATATCTCCTAAACCTACACGGTTTAGGAGATATTTAGTAAAATGACAGGCGCCGCTGTCTACGGCGCATGCGCGCCGTAGACAACGGCGCATTCATGGGGTTAATCCCATTCACATACTCGGCTACTTCCCAGCAATCGCTGGGCGTAGCCGAGTAGGACGCCTCCCGCGCGCATGCGCAGAGTGACGTCTCCGCCGCTCCGGCCAATCACAGCGCCGGAGCGGCGCTGTGATTGGCTGGTGCGGCGATACCCGGAAGTAACATTCCGGCTATCGCCGCAGTGATGTCTGCGGCTTGACAGAGGGACGCGGACTGCCTCGGGGGCCCCGATCTAAGGTAAGTGGTACATAATGAGCTATTATGCTAGTCATAATAGCTCATTATGCCTTTCTTTTACAGGTTGCTAAAAAAAAAAAAGTGGGTTTACAATCACTTTAAAGCTGAACTCCCGCCTCCTTGTCACATTGTCAGCCAGGGGCATGCTGGGTCGATGGCTTCACAAGGGAGCAGGGGTCACCTGGTGATGTCACCGAGTGGCCTCGCCCCTTAGTTATTTAAGAAATGTCAGGCGGCGAGCTGGCAGGCAGCGGAAGCCTTGGATGCCTAACGGAGCGGAAGAAGAGACGCACGGGAGGACAGAGAACAATGGACAACACAGGAGCCGTCGCGTGACCTGCTCCATATCACCTGCCACCAGGATGGGTGTAATTGTGTGTCGGTCAGATGGCGAGCAGGGGGGGGTCACAGAGGCTGCATATGATGGGCACAGACTGTATATGATGGGCACAGAGGCTACATATGATGGGCACCGAGGCTACAGGCTGAATATGATGGGCACAGGCTGCATATGATGGGCACAGAGGCTGCATATGATGGGCACAGAGTCTGCATATGATGGGCGCAAGCTGCATATGATGGGCAAAGAGGCTGCATATGATGGACACAGTGGCTGCATATGATGGGCACAGTGGCTGCATATGATGGGGCACAGCTGCAATTGATGACACAGTGAGGCTGCAATTGATGGAGAATTTTTTCGTTTGTTTGCGCCCCCCAAAAAATTTTGAGCACCAGCCGCCACTGCCCATTAACTTGAATAGGTTGTGTTCAACAGTGGTACTGCCTGTCAACTGTAACAAGCCGCTTCATTTTTGCCATGGCTGTGAAGCAAAGCATCATGACCATGGATGGGTACAGCCCTGAGTGCCTGCTTTTTTGTGTTTATGTGAGGGCTAACCCCCTGCTTGTACAGCCCCAAACCCCCCTTCCCCACCACCCATATGAACAAGCCCATACTGGATGCTTTTTTCTATCTTTGACATAGAAAGAAAATTACAGTAGTAGAACACTACAGTAGGATGAACCTTTGAATATATTCATGCATGTTGACTAATGCCTGTACATATAAAAATATAAAATTTGTGAAGCCATTATTCATGTTTATCATACACTGTACCTATACACATATACTGTATGCAAATAGAATGCATTATAAAAATGCTACAATTTCCTGAACTGCCAATATTTTTTATATTTTCTGTAGCTCAGTTAAGCTAGTAATATAACTAGGGATTAATTGCATGTGGATACAGGTAGAACATATGACTACCTACATTATAAGCTACACACACATAGTAGTGATCAATCACACACAACTGGAGCATTGTGCAATCAGTTGTTGCCCCTAGTGATTGCTAGGGATTTTAGAATTCTAAACGGGCTACTTAAAATCGGCTGTGTAGCTCTGGTATAATTATCAGGTCATTTAAGCTAGGGCTACACAACTTAACTACACTACTAAAATAGCTAGAGATCAATCACTTGGGGTGGCACTTAATCACCAAACAGATGGGACACATAACTTATGGAGTGAGCTACAAGGCAGCATGTAGTTGCGATCCCTAACAAGTGGTTGGAGCATGTTGTGATCATGCAAGAATTATTTGTACAACCTCCCTGTGTAGTTTACACCATTATTTTATTTTGCTTAGCGACTGTTTGGAACACCTAGCAATTAATTAAACTACTAAAACTATCCTATGTTGTTCTAGTGCAGGGGTAGACAACCATGTAGAAGTGGCATGTAATGCAAAGTTCAGAGGCCAAAAGTATGTAACACATAGTTCAGAGGTCAGTAGTAATGCAGAATGCTGGGGTGAGTTGTAAGTAACACAGGTTTCAGAGGTCAGTGGTAAGGCAGAGTTCAGAAGTAAGGAATAAGTAACACAGGGTTTAGAGGTCAGTAATATGTAACCTAGAGTGCAGAGGTCAAGAGTAAATAATGCAGGGTGCAGAGGTCAATAGTATGTAATGCACAATGCTGGGGTCAGGAGTAAGTAATGCAGAGTTCAGAAGTCAGTAGTATGTAAGAGTTTAGGAGTCAGGAGTAACAAAGAGTTCATAGGTCAGTAGTTATTAAAACAGCATGCAGTGGTCAGTAGTGATGAGCCGAACACCCCCGGGTTCGGTTCGCACCAGAACCCGCGAACGGACCGAAAGTTCGTACGAACATTAGAACCCTATTAAATACAATGGATGCGAACGTTCGAATTCTAAAGTGCTAATTATAACGACTATTATGCATATTATTGTCCTAAAAAGGGTTTGGGAACCCGGGTTCTGCACCAGGGGACATGTATCAATGCAAAAAGAAGTTTTAAAAACGGTCGTTTTTCGGGAGCAGTCATTTTAATGATGCATAAAGTGAAAAAAAAAAAGTCAAATATTCCTTTAAATATCGTACCTGGGGGGTGTCTAAAGTATGCCTGTGAAGTGCCACGTGTTTCCCGTGTTTAGAACTGTCCCTGCACAAAATGACACTTCTAAAGGAAAAAAAAGCCATTTAAAACTGCTTGCAGCTTTAATGTAATGTCTGGTCCCGGTAATATGGATGAAAATCTTTAAGAAAAATGGCATAGCTACCCCATGACCCACCCCCCCCTACCCCAGCCCATTACCAGCCCCTTTGGGTCTTGTATGGATATTAAGGGGAACCCCGCACATAAAATAAAAAAGGCCCTATATACTCTGAACAGCCGTATACAGGCGGTGCATACAAGACAGGGACTGTAGGTTTGTTCTTATGTAGAATCTGTTTGTAATTTTGAACAGGTACATTGTTTAAGTGTAGCTCCAGCCCAAAAATCTATTTTTAAACTTTTTGGAAAACATAGGTAAGGGTTATCACCCCTGTAACATTTGTTTTGCTGTCTGTGCCCCTGTTCAGAACATTTCACCTCACTTTCCGTCCCAATGACAACTGTTTTTGAAATGTGGTGTTTTTCTTGAAACAAGGATTGCTGATAAAGCATCAGTACAGAGGAGACACCTTTCTCCCATATTAATTCTTACAGGAGAGAATTTTCCTTCCAAGGGGTAGATTTCCTCTCACTTCCTGTTGTCTTCTTGCGTTTGCAAGTAGGAGTCGTTTGTAAGTTGGATGTTTGAAAGTAGGGACCTGCCGTATATACTCTGCAGAAATAGGCCCCTTAGTTGTTGGTGTTGGCACAACACTGTAAGCACTCACAGTTACTCTTGGTTGGTGCTGGAACGCCCTGCTGTCAACTATTATATCAGGAATTTTAATTACATATAATTGTTGAACAGTGGTAGTAAAAATTGGGCCTTTGATGGTGGTGCTGGTGCCACAACACTGTAAGCCCTGACAGTTACTCTGGGTGGGTGCAGCAATGGGCCCTGCTGTGAATTATTAGAACAAGAATTGTAATTGCATGCCCCTGTTGAACAGGGGCTGAAAAATTGGGCCTTTCGTGGTGGTGGTGGTGGTGTTGCCACAACACTGTAAGCCCTCAGAGTTACTCTTGGTGGGTGCAGGAATGGGCCCTGCTGTGAATTATTAGATCAAGAATTGTAATTACATGCCCCTTTTGAACAGGGGCTGAAAAATTGGGCCTTTCGTGGTGGTGGTGGTGGTGGCGTTGCCACAACACTGTAAGCCCTCAGAGTTACTCTTGGTGGGTGCAGCAATGGGCCCTGCTGTGAATTATTAGATCAAGAATTGTAATTACATGCCCCTGTTGAACAGGGGCTGAAAAATTGGGCCTTAGGCACTGGTGGCACAACACTACAACCCCTCACAGATACTGTACTTGGAGCACAGCAATGAGCCCTGTTGCAAAGTATTGCTTCAAAAATTGTAATGACACGCCCCTGTTAAACAGGGGCTGAAAAATTGGGCCTTAGGCACTGGTGGCACAACACTCCAACCCCTCACAGATACTGTACTTGGAGCACAGCAATGAGCCCTATGGCAAATTATTGCTAAAAAAATTGTAATTACACGCCCCTGTAAAACAGGGGCTGAAAAATTGGGCCTTAGCCACTGGTGGCGGCACCCATAAACAAAAATGATCTTCCAAGCTATCATCATCAATCATATCATTGAGGACTCGGAGGAGGAGGATAGCCAGTCAACATAACAGCACAGGCACTCAGCATCAGCATCAGTCTTGAAGGGATGTGACATGTTAAAATCAATTAGTCTGTTATATCAGCATCAGGTGTGTGGTAGCTGGTGGTGATCCAAGACTGGTTCATCTTGATGAAAGTCAGTCGATCAACCGAGTCGGTGGACAGGCGCACCCTGTGATCCGTGACAAATCCTCCAGCAGCACTGAATGTGCGTTCCGAAAGAACGCTGGATGCAGGACAGGCCAGTAGCTCAATTGCATACTGTGCAAGCTCTGGCCAGTGATCCATCCTCAAGACCCAGTAAGCCAGAGGATTTTCGGTGGGGAAGGTGTCCAAGTCTGACCTTGCCCCTAGATATTCCTGCACCATGTTTATCAGACGCTGGCGATGGTTGCTGGAACCGATCATACTTTGGGGCTGCGGACTAAAGAATTGTCTGAACGCATCGGTCAGACGGCCACCTTCCCCACCGCTCCTTCTTTGACTGGCCGAAGCCTCAGCAACTCGTTGTCCAGGACCAGGAGTTTGTAACCTCCCAGTCTCTGGGAACGCGTTGCACAGACCTTTCTGCAAGGCCTCCCGGAGTTGTCTCATCCTCTGCTCCCTCTGCGACGGTAACATAAGGTCCGCAACCTTACCCTTGTACCGTGGATCAAGGAGAGTGGCCAGCCAGTAATGGTCCCTCTCCTTGATCCGAAGAATACGAGGATCCTTCCGCAGACTTTGCAGGATCAGGGAGGCCATGCAGCGTAGGTTTGCTGAGGCATTCGGTCCGGAGTCCTCTGGGTCACTAAGGACGACATGATCCGCAGCCACCTCCTCCCAGCCACGTACAAGTCCACTGGTTTCTTGGGACTGTAAATCATCCCTAAAAGACTGCTGCTGATGATGCTGAGTGCCAGCCTCCACCTCCATGCTGACACAATCCTCCTCCTCCTCCTCCTCCTCCTCCTCCTCTTCCTGTGCGATGGGTGGGACAGAAGGAACACTGTCTGGGTAAAGGGGGCCTTGAGAGGCAAGGAAGTCCTCCTCTTCCTGCCTCTGTTCTGCCTCAAGTGCCCTGTCCATTATTCCACGCAGCGTGTGCTCCAACAGGTGGACAAGAGGTACAGTGTCACTGATGCATGCACTGTCACTGCTCACCATCCTCGTGGCCTCCTCAAATGGTGCCAGGACAGTGCATGCATCCCTGATCATGCCCCACTGGCTTGGAGAAAAAAAACCAAGCTCCCCTGACCCTGTCCTGGTGCCGTAGTCGCACAGGTACTCATTGATGGCCCTCTGCTGCGTGTGCAGCCGCTGCAGCATGGCCAACGTTGAGTTCCACCTGGTGGGCATGTCACATATAAGGCGGTTCTTGGGCAGGTTCAACTCCTTTTGCAGCTCAGCCAGGCGAGCACTGGCATTATAAGATCTGCGGAAATGCACACAGACTTTCCTGGCCTGCCTCAGGACATCCTGTAAGCCCGGGTACCTGCCCAAGAACCGCTGCACAACCAGGTTAAGGACGTGAGCCACACAGGGCACATGGGTCAGTTGTCCCTGTCGGAGGGCGGAGAGGAGGTTGGTGCCATTGTCGCAAACCACCATTCCTGGCTTAAGCTGGCGTGGCGTCAACCACCTCTCGGCCTGGCCCTGCAGAGCAGACAGGACCTCTGCCCCAGTGTGGCTTCTGTCCCCCAAACACACCAGCGCAAGCACGGCATGGCATCTTTTTGCCTGCGTACTTGCGTAGCCCCTTGAACGGCTACGGAGCACCGCTGGTTCAGAGGACAAACCACAGGAAGAGGCCATGGAGGAAGAAGAAGAGGAGGGGGTGGAGGAGAGAGGTGTGTCACAACCAGTAGTAGCATTTTGGAGGCGTGGCGGTGGAACAACCTCCAACACTACTGCACCTTGTCCTGCATCCTTCCCAGCTGCCAAAAGAGTGACCCAATGGGCCGTGAAAGAAAGGTAACGTCCCTGTCCATGCCTGCTGGACCATGAGTCAGCGGTAATATGCACCTTACCGCTGACCGCCCTGTCCAGCGAGGCCAAGACATTGCCTTCCACATGCCGGTAGAGAGCCGGAATAGCCTTCCGTGAGAAAAAGTGGCGTTTGGGAACCTGCCACTGAGGAACCGCACATTGCACAAACTCACGGAAGGGGGCCGAGTCTACCAACTGAAAAGGCAGCAGTTGAAGCGCTAGCAATTTAGCCAAGCTAGCATTCAACCGCTGGGCATGTGGATGGCTGGGAGTGAACTTCTTTCGACGGTCCAGCAGCTGGGGCAGGGAAATTTGCCTGCTAGAATCGGACGTCGGTGTACTGCTAGCAGAGTGGCCGCAACTACTTGGCTGTGACACACCTAATTCTACACCTTCATTCCTCTCAGTGCATGTTTCAGACAGGACTGAAGTTATAGTGGGGTTGGAGATCCCAGCTGATGCGGTGCAAGGAGAGGTCCGCTTTGTTCTTTGGTGTGGGTCTTTGAGGTAGGCTTGCCAACGAGCTGCATGGCAGGTCAACATATGTCTGGTCAGGCATGTGGTACCCAAGCGGCTGATGTTTTGGCCACGCGATATACGCTTGAGACATATGTTGCAAACAGCAGCTGTGCGATCTGATGCACTAGCCTCAAAAAAGGCCCACACCAAAGAACTTTTTGAATGACGGGCAGAGGCAGCGCCCTGCACAGGCGGAGCTCTGCGGTGTGATTCCGTCGGTGTACTGCCCTTACGCTGGCCACCAAAGGGCATCCTGCCTCGTTGGAGATGTGCCTCCTCCTCATCCTCCTCCTCCTCTCTCCTATTAGGCACCCACGTGGAGTCAGTGACCTCATCATCCCCTCCCTCCTCATCACTGGAGCCAATCTGGCAGTATGCTGCAGCTGCTGGAACATGACTGCCAGATTGGTGTCCTTCTTGAGCATCCCCTCTGTCTGCTCTCACGCTACTGCCTTCCTGTAGCTGGGTTTCATCATCAGACCCTTCGAAACGCTGGGCATCCTCCTGGAGCATGTACCCAACACTGTGCTCAAACAGTTCGGGGGACTCCTCAGGAGGAGGACATGGTGGGTCTAGGGAAGGAGTGACTGATGATGAGTCTGACATTGATACCAGGGAAGAGGACGCTTTGGCAGCTGCTTTGCCAGTACCCTGAGCCTGGGTGAGAGAGGATGAGGAGGAGGAGGAGGGCTTGGTCATCCACTCTACCAAGTCTTCGGCATGATGTGGCTCAACATGTCCAGCTGCCGAAAAGAAGGACAAGCGTGTCCCATGGCCATGTGCTGATGACAATGCACCGTGTCCACGACCAGCACTGTTGCCCCCAGACACAGAGCCTGCTTGCCCTCTTTTATTGCCTCCTGACTGTCTGCCTCTCCTTGTTTGCCTTCCAGACATTCTAATAGATGGCCTGCAGGGAGATGGGAAAAAAGCAATAAGGGCTACCTTCAGGTGTCCTTCTCTGTCCCTTTACTTAAGGATTTCTAAATATGGTTGAGGATGATTGCTTTCGCACAGAATAGCACAACGACAATTTCCCTGACTGTCCAAAAAACAAGGATTTCAAAGATGGTTGATGAGGAATGCTTTAGCACAGTATAGCACAAGGAGAATTTCCCTCACTGTCCTTCCCTGTCCCTAGAAACAAGGATTATCACAGTGAAAGAAACTGACACTCTTCCTACCTATAGTTTTCTGTCCCTAGAAAAAATGTTTTTTTAAAGCTGATTGATGATCAATGCTTTAGCACACTATAGCACAAGTAGAATTTCCCTCACTGTCCTTCCCTGTCCCTAGAAACAAGGATTATCACAGTGAAAGAAACTGACACTCTTCCTACCTATAGTTTTCTGTCCCTAGAAAAAATGTTTTTTTAAAGATGGTTGATGATCAATGCTTTAGCACACTATAGCACAAGGAGAATTTCCCTCACTGTCCTTCCCTGTCCCTAGAAACAAGGATTATCACAGTGAAAGAAACTGACACTCTTCCTACCTATAGTTTTCTGTCCCTAGAAAAAATGTTTTTTTAAAGCTGATTGATGATCAATGCTTTAGCACACTATAGCACAAGTAGAATTTCCCTCACTGTCCTTCCCTGTCCCTAGAAACAAGGATTATCACAGTGAAAGAAACTGACACTCTTCCTACCTATAGTTTTCTGTCCCTAGAAAAAATGTTTTTTTAAAGATGGTTGATGATCAATGCTTTAGCACACTATAGCACAAGGAGAATTTCCCTCACTGTCCTTCCCTGTCCCTAGAAACAAGGATTATCACAGTGAAAGAAACTGACACTCTTCCTACCTATAGTTTTCTGTCCCTAGAAAAAATGTATTTAAAGCTGATTGATGATCAATGCTTTAGCACACTATAGCACAAGTAGAATTTCCCTCACTGTCCTTCCCTGTCCCTAGAAACAAGGATTATCACAGTGAAAGAAACTGACACTCTTCCTACCTATAGTTTTCTGTCCCTAGAAAAAATGTTTTTTTAAAGACGGTTGATGATCAATGCTTTAGCACACTATAGCACAAGGAGAATTTCCCTCACTGTCCTTCCCTGTCCCTAGAAACAAGGATTATCACAGTGAAAGAAACTAACACTCTTCCTACCTATAGTTTTCTGTCCCTAGAAAAAATGTTTTTTTAAAGCTGATTGATGATCAATGCTTTAGCACACTATAGCACAAGTAGAATTTCCCTCACTGTCCTTCCCTGTCCCTAGAAACAAGGATTATCACAGTGAAAGAAACTGACACTCTTCCTACCTATAGTTTTCTGTCCCTAAAAAAATGTTTTTTTAAAGATGATTGATGATCAATGCTTTAGCACACTATAGCACAAGTAGAATTTCCCTCACTGTCCTTCCCTGTCCCTAGAAACAAGGATTATCACAGTGAAAGAAACTGACACTCTTCCTACCTATAGTTTTCTGTCCCTAGAAAATTTTTTTTTTAAAGACGGTTGATGATCAATGCTTTAGCACACTATAGCACAAGGAGAATTTCCCTCACTGTCCTTCCCTGTCCCTAGAAACAAGGATTATCACAGTGAAAGAAACTGACACTCTTCCTACCTATAGTTTTCTGTCCCTAGAAAAAATGTTTTTTTAAAGCTGATTGATGATCAATGCTTTAGCACACTATAGCACAAGTAGAATTTCCCTCACTGTCCTTCCCTGTCCCTAGAAACAAGGATTATCACAGTGAAAGAAACTGACACTCTTCCTACCTATAGTTTTCTGTCCCTAGAAAAAATGTTTTTTTAAAGATGGTTGATGATCAATGCTTTAGCACACTATAGCACAAGGAGAATTTCCCTCACTGTCCTTCCCTGTCCCTAGAAACAAGGATTATCACAGTGAAAGAAACTGACACTCTTCCTACCTATAGTTTTCTGTCCCTAGAAAAAATGTTTTTTTAAAGCTGATTGATGATCAATGCTTTAGCACACTATAGCACAAGTAGAATTTCCCTCACTGTCCTTCCCTGTCCCTAGAAACAAGGATTATCACAGTGAAAGAAACTGACACTCTTCCTACCTATAGTTTTCCTGCCCTAGAAAAAATGTTTTTTTAAAGATGGTTGATGATCAATGCTTTAGCACACTATAGCACAAGGAGAATTTCCCTCACTGTCCTTCCCTGTCCCTAGAAACAAGGATTATCACAGTGAAAGAAACTGACACTCTTCCTACCTATAGTTTTCTGTCCCTAGAAAAAATGTTTTTTTAAAGCTGATTGATGATCAATGCTTTAGCACACTATAGCACAAGTAGAATTTCCCTCACTGTCCTTCCCTGTCCCTAGAAACAAGGATTATCACAGTGAAAGAAACTGACACTCTTCCTACCTATAGTTTTCTGTCCCTAGAAAAAATGTTTTTTTAAAGATGGTTGATGATCAATGCTTTAGCACACTATAGCACAAGGAGAATTTCCCTCACTGTCCTTCCCTGTCCCTAGAAACAAGGATTATCACAGTGAAAGAAATTGACACTCTTCCTACCTATAGTTTTCTGTCCCTAGAAAAAATGTTTTTTTAAAGCTGATTGATGATCAATGCTTTAGCACACTATAGCACAAGGAGAATTTCCCTCACTGTCCTTCCCTGTCCCTAGAAACAAGGATTATCACAGTGAAAGAAACTGACACTCTTCCTACCTATAGTTTTCTGTCCCTAGAAAAAATGTTTTTTTAAAGATGGTTGATGATCAATGCTTTAGCACACTATAGCACAAGGAGAATTTCCCTCACTGTCCTTCCCTGTCCCTAGAAACAAGGATTATCACAGTGAAAGAAACTGACACTCTTCCTACCTATAGTTTTCTGTCCCTAGAAAAAATGTTTTTTTAAAGATGGTTGATGATCAATGCTTTAGCACACTATAGCACAAGTAGAATTTCCCTCACTGTCCTTCCCTGTCCCTAGAAACAAGGATTATCACAGTGAAAGAAACTGACACTCTTCCTATCTATAGTTTTCCTGCCCTAGAAAAAATGTTTTTTTAAAGATGGTTGATGATCAATGATTTAGCACACTATAGCACAAGGAGAATTTCCCTCACTGTCCTTCCCTGTCCCTAGAAACAAGGATTATCACAGTGAAAGAAACTGACACTCTTCCTACCTATAGTTTTCTGTCCCTAGAAAAAATGTTTTTTTAAAGCTGATTGATGATCAATGCTTTAGCACACTATAGCACAAGTAGAATTTCCCTCACTGTCCTTCCCTGTCCCTAGAAACAAGGATTATCACAGTGAAAGAAACTGACACTCTTCCTACCTATAGTTTTCTGTCCCTAGAAAAAATGTTTTTTTAAAGATGGTTGATGATCAATGCTTTAGCACACTATAGCACAAGGAGAATTTCCCTCACTGTCCTTCCCTGTCCCTAGAAACAAGGATTATCACAGTGAAAGAAACTGACACTCTTCCTACCTATAGTTTTCTGTCCCTAGAAAAAATGTTTTTTTAAAGCTGATTGATGATCAATGCTTTAGCACACTATAGCACAAGTAGAATTTCCCTCACTGTCCTTCCCTGTCCCTAGAAACAAGGATTATCACAGTGAAAGAAACTGACACTCTTCCTACCTATAGTTTTCTGTCCCTAGAAAAAATGTTTTTTTAAAGACGGTTGATGATCAATGCTTTAGCACACTATAGCACAAGGAGAATTTCCCTCACTGTCCTTCCCTGTCCCTAGAAACAAGGATTATCACAGTAAAAGAAACTGACACTCTTCCTACCTATAGTTTTCTGTCCCTAGAAAAAATGTTTTTTTAAAGCTGATTGATGATCAATGCTTTAGCACACTATAGCACAAGGAGAATTTCCCTCACTGTCCTTCCCTGTCCCTAGAAACAAGGATTATCACAGTGAAAGAAACTGACACTCTTCCTACCTATAGTTTTCTGTCCCTAGAAAAAAAGGTTTTTTTAAAGATGGTTGATGATCAATGCTTTAGCACACTATAGCACAAGGAGAATTTCCCTCACTGTCCTTCCCTGTCCCTAGAAACAAGGATTATCACAGTGAAAGAAACTGACACTCTTCCTACCTATAGTTTTCTGTCCCTAGAAAAAATGTTTTTTTAAAGATGGTTGATGATCAATGCTTTAGCACACTATAGCACAAGGAGAATTTCCCTCACTGTCCTTCCCTGTCCCTAGAAACAAGGATTATCACAGTAAAACACACTGACACTCTCCCTACCTATAGTTTTCTGTCCCTAGAAAAAATGATTTTTTAAAGATGGTTGATGATCAATGCTTTAGCACACTATAGCACAAGGAGAATTTCCCTCACTGTCCTTCCCTGTCCCTAGAAATAAGGATTCGCACAGTAAAACACACTGACACTCTCCCTACCTATCCTTCTCTTTCCCTAAACTAAAGGAATCCAGGTTAAGCAAGAAAAAAAAATGTCACTGTCCCTGCCTATGCTTCTCTTTCCCTGCTCCGGAACACACTACACTAGGCCGCCGTGCTGGCGACCTTTTATAGTGTGGGGCGTGTACTAAACACCCTCAGTAATAATTGGCCACAGGCATCCTGCCTGTGGCCAATCATTGCTCTCCTCGCTGCCGGCGCTGTGATTGGCCAAGCATGCGGGGTCACAGTGCATGCTTGGCCAATCACAGCGCCTGGATGACACTGCAATGGCGTAGTGCATTGTGGGCCGTTCGCGTCACTCGAATTAGGCGCGAACGGCCCAAATCGTTCGATCTTCGTCGAACGATCGAACAGCCGATGATCGAGTCGAACGTATGTTCGACTTGAACACCGAGCTCATCCCTAGTGGTCAGTAGTATGTAACAAAGAGGTCAGAGGTCAGTAGATTTTAAGGCACAGTACAGGAGGTCAGTAGTAAGTAACACAGATTTCAGAGGTCAATAGAAGTTAAAACAAAGTACAGGGATCAGGAGTAGGGATGAGCTTTCTGTTCGGGTCGAAAATGAGTTTGACTCAAACATTGGCAGTGCAGTGCATTGCTGTCTGATGATTGGCCAAGCATGCACTATGACCCGCATGCTTTGGCCAATCACAGCGCCGTCAGCAAAGAGAGCCATAATTGGCCAAAGGCACAGGGGGGTTAAAGCCACGCCCCACACTATATAAGGCCGCCTGCACGTTGGCCGAGTGTAGTGTTGGTGGCACAAGCCGGGATGTATATATATATATATATGTGTGTATATATTGTGAGGGGGTTAGCTCGGCAGCGGGTGTGTGTGACCCCCGGGATGGGCTCCCCACACAAAAACAGGCCCAACAAACGGAGGTTGTGGTTTTCAAAATCAAAAAAAGGTGCGGTTTATTTTCTATTTACAGTGACAAAACACAGCAAAGCCAAAAGAAACAAACAAAATAAATCCTGGTCAACTTGACCTCTGACTAAACATACAGGTTTCCTAACTAACAACTGGGATCAGCCTAGTGCTGTCCTAGTCCCTAAGTCCCTGGTTTTAAATGTCCAAGCAAATAGCCACACAGGCTTTGTCTCACCGCACAGGGGTTCACTCTCCCTAGACAGTCCACACAGGTCTGGTTCCAGGCATGAGCTAACATCTAATGAAGCTGGGAGTTCTTATAGAGGCCTAAATGAGCTGACAAGGTTCAGCTGGTCTCCTCATCTTTGTCTGCACGACGCCCCACACTCTCCCTAGAGGTATGAGTCATCCATGAGCCCACTAGCCTTATACAACTCTCCACCTAGTTGTATAAGTCGGCGTAAAGCCTGAATCTGGGCGAAATATATCTACCCCCCTGGATGCAACCAGGTGACTTTACCTTCCTGCTGTCACATACCCCCCCCTCTTGTTTTAACCTCGGGGTTGGAACACCAGCAATCAGGCATTCATGTACTCGAGACAAAGCATCCACATTCCCCATTTGAACGCCAGGGCGATGCTTTACTGTGAAGTTGAATTCCTGGAGGGCCAGGAACCACCTATTCACTCTTCTATTTGTTTCCTTGTTTTGAGCCATCCACTTTAACGGAGCGTGATCCGTAACCATGTCAAAGTGCCTACCTAGCAGGTAGTACCGAAGGGAATCTAGAGCCCACTTCACCGCTAAACACTCCTTTTCAACGGTGGCGTAATTTACCTCATGGGACTTCAACTTCCTGCTGAGGTAAATGACTGGGTGCTCTTCCCCGTTCCAGACCTGGGACAATACTGCTCCTAACCCCACATCTGACGCATCACTTTGTACGACAAAGTCTTTAGAGAAGTCGGGTGAGTACAACACTGGCTGGCTACATAAGGCTTGTTTCAAGAATTGGAATGCTGCCTCAGCCTCGGGGGTCCATTTAATCATGACCGACCCTTTCCCCTTCGTTAGGTTGGTTAGGGGCACAGCCTTAGAAGCAAAGTGGGGAATGAATCGCCGATAATACCCAGCGATTCCCAGAAAGGCTCGTACCTGCTTCTTGCTGTTGGGACGTGGCCAACTCTGGATGGCCTCGACTTTGTTGAGTTGGGGTTTTATTACTCCCCTCCCAATGGTGTACCCAAGATATTTGGCCTCCTCCTGCCCAATGGTACATTTCTTGGGGTTAGCCGTAAACCCCGCTTCCCGAACAGAGTCCAGGACTGCTTGCACTTTTGGCAGATGTGAGGCCCAATCTGTGCTATGGACAATTACGTCATCCAGGTAAGCCGCAGCATACTTCCGATGGGGCCTCAGCATCTGGTCCATTTTCCGCTGGAATGTGGCCGGCGCATTCTGTAACCCGAACGGCATTCTTTTATATTGGAACGCCCCGTCTGGGGTTACAAATGCGGTTTTCTCTTTGGCCAATTTGGCCAGGGGGATTTGCCAATACCCTTTTGTGAGGTCAAGAGTCGTCATGTATCGGGCTGTTCCCAGCCGGTCGATCAACTCATCTATACGTGGCATGGGGTAGGTGTCAAATTTTGTAACTTTGTTCAACTGACGAAAATCGTTACAAAATCGCCAGCTCCCATCCGGTTTAGGCACCAACACAATGGGACTAGACCAATCACTTTGGGACTCCTCTATCACCCCTAAGTTCAGCATTTTCTGTACTTCCTCCCGTATTGCCTCCCGTCGGGCCTCTGGGATCCGATAGGGTTTTAACTTCACCCTTTCGCCGGGCGGGGTAATGATGTCATGCTCTACCCCAAATGTTTGTCCCGGCAGCTCAGAGAATACCTCCTTGTTGCGAAGCACAAACTCCTTAACCTCCTGTTGTTGGGGTTGTGACAAGGTGGCTGCTATTCCAACCTCAGGAATCACGCAACCAGTTTGAGCTGGTGACCAAGTGTCTGCGACTAGGGACTCTCTATCCCTCCAGGCTTTCAACAGATTAACGTGATAGATCTGTTCGGGCTTTCGCCTTCCTGGTTGTCTGACCTTGTAATTCACTTCGCTCACTTTTTCCATTATCTCGTAGGGGCCTTGCCATTTGGCAAGGAATTTACTTTCAACCGTAGGGACAAGTACCAGTATCCTATCCCCCGGGGAAAAGGTACGGGTCTTGGCTCCACGGTTGTACACTCTCTGCTGTGCTAACTGCGCTTGGGCCAAATGTTCCTTCACGATGGGCATTACCTGTGCAATTCGGTCTTGCATCAGGGCGACATGCTCAATCACACTCCTGTGGGGAGAACTCTCACTTTCCCAAGTTTCCTTGGCAATATCCAACAGCCCTCTTGGGTGTCTCCCATACAGTAACTCAAAGGGGGAGAATCCCGTAGAGGATTGGGGCACCTCCCTAATAGCAAACATCAGATAAGGAAGTAGACAGTCCCAATCCTTTCCATCTCTATCCACCACTTTCTTCAACATTTGTTTTAGGGTTTTGTTGAATCTTTCAACCAGCCCATCGGTTTGGGGGTGATACACAGATGTACGTAATTGCGTCACTTTGAACAATTTACACAGCTCTTTCATAACCCGGGACATAAAGGGTGTACCTTGGTCCGTAAGCAGTTCTTTACAAATACCCACCCGGCTAAACACAAGAGATAGCTCTTTGGCTATGGTTTTGGCCGAGGTATTTCGGAGAGGGATCGCTTCTGGATAACGGGTGGCATAGTCCATTATAACTAATATGTACTGGTGCCCCCTAGCGGACTTGATTATAGGACCTACCAAATCCATGGCGATCCTCTCAAACGGGACCTCAATGATGGGTAGAGGGACCAGTGGGCTACGGAAATGTGGCATCGGGGCCGACCTCTGACACACAGGGCAGGAGGAACAATAATTTTCTATGTCCTTCATCACCCCCGGCCAATAGAATCTCTGTAATACCCTCTCTCGGGTTTTCTCTGTCCCCAGATGACCTCCAAGAATGTGCCCATGGGCCAACTCCAACACCAACTTCCTGTAAGGTTTGGGCACCACAAGCTGCTCAACGGTTTCTTCTGCCCTTTTTGCCACCCGATACAGTAGGTCCTTCTCTACGCTGAAGTATGGGTAAGTGCAGGTATTATCTGGGTTCACTAACTCGCCATCTATTTTCACTACGTTTTCCCATGCCTTTATTAGGGCGGGGTCTTTCAACTGTTCTGTGGCAAAGTTTTCCCTGTGAACCTCAAGATCAGAAAACTCCACAGACGGTAGGTTTTCGTCTGAGGAGGTGGGCTCCTCTCCAGTTTCTTGAGTCTCCCCTGCCAATACTGATAAGGGAAATTCCGGAGAGTCCTCACCACTCTCAGGGGAGTTCTGGCTATCACATTCCTGGTACACAGGGGCACCAGTGGGGGGCTCAGGATCATCCCACAGTTCCCAGAACTTCGGAAAATCCCTTCCCACAATGGCGTCATACGGTAACTGAGATACTAAGCCCACTGGATGAGAGAGGGTACCTTTGGGGGTCTCGAAACACACTGTAGTCACTGGATACTCTCGGGTGTCCCCATGCACACAAATAACAGCTACCTTGCTATTCCCAGAGACCTCTGTTTTAACTAACTCAGCCTTTATCAGGGTCACAAGGCTACCTGAATCCAGCAATACCACAACATTTCTACCATTAACACACATTTTGCATAAATGTTTCTCAGTTCCTCGAATGGCAGTGCATGCGACTGTCGCACACAGCGACTGACGTCTGCCCGTCAGAAAGTCACACTGCATGGGTTCCTCCACAACCGGGCAATTGGCTGCAATATGTCCCGCTTGCCGGCAGCGGTAGCAAACGATCCTTCTTGCCGCCTCTTGAGCCGCTGATTTCCCAGGCTGTTCTCGCCAAACTTGGGGTAGAGCTCCCACCCTCTCACTCTCTCCACCCTTACCCCTTGGAATCCTCTTATCCGCCCCTGGGGATGGTCTGGTCTTAGGGTGGAAAGTCCGAGTGTCTCTGGAAGAGGCCGTCAGGTTCTCTGTAGCCAAGTATTTCTCCACACGATCCACAAGACCATCGGCCGTCTCTGGGTCTCCATGGCTTACCCACTTTTGGATGGCAGTAGGAAGAGCTCTCAAAAACCGATCCATTACAACACGTTCCACAATCTTTGGTGCGGACAAAGTCTCTGGCTGTAGCCACTCTCTGCTCAGGTGAATGAGATCATACATTTGAGACCTGGGGGGTTTTCCAAGCTGGAAAGTCCAGTTATGCACACGCTGAGCCCGGACAGCCTGGGTGACACCCAGCCTTGCCAATATCTCAGCTTTTAGCATCACATAGTCTTTTGCTTGGTCAGGCTCTAGGTCATAGTAAGCCTTCTGCGATTCACCAGTTAACAGAGGAGCCACCAGTCCAGCCCACTGCTCCTCAGGCCACTTTTCTCTTTCAGCAGTCCTTTCAAATGTGGTCAAAAATACCTCTGGATCATCCTCTCCAGTCATTTTTGTCAATAAACGACTCACCCCAAAGGACGCGGTATTAGTGGGACGGCTTTCCTCACTGGTCTGCGGACGTTGCTGCATTACTGCTTCCATTTGTTGTAGTCTCTGCTCTTGCTTCTGTAACAGGTCTATGAAGCGGGCCTCAGATTGCTGCTGGGCTTGTTGCTGAGCTTCCAGACTCTGTTGGTGAGCTTGCTGCTGGGCTGCAAGGCTCTGTTGATGAGCTTGCTGCTGGGCTGCGAAGTTCTGTTGTTGAGCTGCAAGGCTCTGTTGATGAGCTGCAAGGCTCTTTTGCAAACCTGCATTTGTCTGCTGTTGATTGGCATTTGCTAGAGCCAGCTGCTTCAGTATCTCCTCCATGCTGGCTTAAAAAAAACTGCCACTGGTTCTCCACCAACTGTGAGGGGGTTAGCTCGGCAGCGGGTGTGTGTGACCCCCGGGATGGGCTCCCCACACAAAAACAGGCCCAACAAACGGAGGTTGTGGTTTTCAAAATCAAAAAAAGGTGCGGTTTATTTTCTATTTACAGTGACAAAACACAGCAAAGCCAAAAGAAACAAACAAAATAAATCCTGGTCAACTTGACCTCTGACTAAACATACAGGTTTCCTAACTAACAACTGGGATCAGCCTAGTGCTGTCCTAGTCCCTAAGTCCCTGGTTTTAAATGTCCAAGCAAATAGCCACACAGGCTTTGTCTCACCGCACAGGGGTTCACTCTCCCTAGACAGTCCACACAGGTCTGGTTCCAGGCATGAGCTAACATCTAATGAAGCTGGGAGTTCTTATAGAGGCCTAAATGAGCTGACAAGGTTCAGCTGGTCTCCTCATCTTTGTCTGCACGACGCCCCACACTCTCCCTAGAGGTATGAGTCATCCATGAGCCCACTAGCCTTATACAACTCTCCACCTAGTTGTATAAGTCGGCGTAAAGCCTGAATCTGGGCGAAATATATCTACCCCCCTGGATGCAACCAGGTGACTTTACCTTCCTGCTGTCACAATATATATATATATACACTGAGTCCAGCGTAGCTAGACCTCACTGCAGACCGTTCTTGGTGTACTGTTTCTAATATACTTCAGGCAGGCAGGTGATTCAGTTAGCTGCAGTGCATTTAATATATATATACAGGCTTGTATATATATATATATCTACTGTATCCTGTGTAGCTAAATCTCACTGCAGACCGTTCCTGGTGTACTGTTTCTAATATACTTCAGGCAGGCAGGTGATTCAGCTAGCTGCAATGCATTTAGTATATATATACATCCCGGCTTGTGTATATATATATATATATATATATATATATATATATATATATACACTGTATCCTGTGTAGCTAGATCTGACTGCAGGCCATTCATGTTGTACGTATTCAAAGACACTTTCAGGCAGGCCAGGCAGGTGATTCCGTGATCTGCAGTGCATAAAATATATATACTGTCTCCTACATATATATTCACTGCATTCTAGTGTAGCCAAGCCTATACCTGACTGCAGGCCATTCCTGGTGTACGTATTCAAAGACACTTTCAGCCAGGCAGGTGATTCCGTGATCTGCAGTGCATAAAATATATATACTGTCTCCTACATATATATCCACTGCATCCTAGTGTAGCCAAGCCTATACCTGACTGCAGGCCATTCCTGGTGTATGTATTCAAAGACACTTTCAGGCAGGCAGGCAGGCAGGCCAGGCAGGTGATTCAGTGATCTGCAATGCATAAAATATATATACGGTCTCCTACATATATATCCACTGCATTCTAGTGTAGCCAAGCCTATGCCTTACTGCAGGCCATTCCTGGTGTACGTATTCAAAGACACTTTCAGGCAGGCAGGTGATTCAGTGATCTGCGGTGCATAAAATATATATACTGTCTCCTACATATATATCCACTGCATTCTAGTGTAGCCAAGCCTATACCTGACTGCAGGCCATTCCTGGTGTACGTATTCAAAGACACTTTCAGGCAGGCAGGTGATTCAGTGATCTGCAATGCATAAAATATATATACTGTCTCCTGCAAATATATCCACTGCATTCTAGTGTAGCCAAGCCTATACCTGACTGCAGGCCATTCCTGGAGCACATATTCAAAGACACTTTCAGGCAGGCAGGCCAGGCAGGTGATTCAGTGATCTGAAGTGCATAATATATATACACTGTCTCCTACATATATATCCACTGCATTCTAGTGTAGCCAAGCCCATACATGACTCCAGGACATTCCTGGTGTACGCATACAAAGACACTTTGAGGCAGGCAGGCCAGGCAGGTGATTCAGTGATCTGCAGTGCATAAAATATATATACTGTCTCCTACATAGTGTACATCCACTGCATTCTAGTGTAGCCAAGCCTATACCTGACTGCAGGCCATTCTTGGTGTACATATTCAAAGACACTTTCAGGCAGGCAGGCCAGGCAGGTGATTCATTGATCTTCAGTGCATAAAGATATATATACAGTCTCCTACATATAAAGTATATCCACTGCATTCTAGTCTAGCCAAGCCTATCCTGGACTACAGGCCATTCCTGGTGTACGTTTTCAATTACACTTTCAAGCAGGCAGGCCAGGCAGGTGATTCAGTGATCTGCAGTGCATAAAATACATATACAGTCTCCTACATATATAACCACTGCATTCTAGTCTAGCCAAGCCTATACCTGACTGCAGGCCATTCTTGGTGTAATTTTTCTAGTAAACTTCAGGCGGTGTTTTGCTAATCCAATTTTACAGCATGTCTGGAAGGCCACCAAGGAAAGGCAGATGCTCACAGGCCACTAAAAGAGGGCAAGCAGGCTCTGTGTCTACAGCCAACAGTGCTGATTGTGGACACGGTGCATCCTCAGCACGTGGCAGTGGGGCACGCCTGCCTTTTTTCGACAGCTGGTTGAGCCACAACATGCAGAAGAGTTGGTAGAGTGGATCATAAACCTATCCTCATCCTCCTCTTCCTCTGTCACCCAGGCTCAGAGTAGTTTGGCTGCCAATGCAGCTGCCAAAGCGGCCTATTCCATCTGCTCAATGGCATCAGTCACTCCTTCCCTAGCCCCACCATCATGACCTAAGGAGTCCCCCGAACTGTTCGACCACAGTGTGAAGGCTCCGATGATGGTACCCAGGTTGAGGATGAAGGCAGTAATGTGAGCCCAGAGAGAGGGGGTGCCCAAGAAGGACAAGAAACTGTCAGTCATGTTCCCCCAGCTGCAGCATACTGTCAGGTTTGCTCCAGTGGCGAGGAGGGAGGGGATGATGAGGTCACTGACTCTACGTGGGTGCCTAATAGAAGAGAGGAGGAGGAGGAGGAGGAGGCACATCTCCAACGAGGCAGGATGCCCTCCAGGGGCCAGCTTAAGGGCAGCCAACCGACTGCATCACACCCCAGAGCTCCGCATGTGCAGGGCGCTGCTGACTCTGCGCGTTTTTCAATAGTTCTTTGGTGTGGGCCTTTTTTGAGACGTGTGCAGCAGATCGCACCGTTGCTGTTTGCAACATATGCCTGAAGCGTATCAAGCATGGCCAAAACAGCCCCCGCTTGGGCACCACATGCTTGACCAGACATATGTCAAGCTACCATGCAGTCCGTTGGCAACAGTACTTAAAAGACCCACATCAAAGAACAAGGCGGACCTCTCCTTGCTCCTCATCAGCTGGGATCTCCAACCCCACTATACCTTCAGTCCTCTCAGAGACCTGCACTGAGAGGAATGAAGGTGTAGAATTAGGTGTCCCAAGCACTTGCGGGCAATCTGCTAGCGGTACACCTAAATCCGATTGTAGCAGGCAAATTTCCCTACCCCAGTTGCTAAACCGTCGAAAGAAATTCAGTCCCAGCCATCCACATGCTCAGCGGCTGAATTGCGAGCACTCTAACTGCTGCCTTTTTAGTTGGTAGACTCTGCCTCCTTTCGAGAATTTGTGGAATGTGCGGTACCTCAGTGGCAGGTTCCCAAACGCCATTTTTTTTCTCGGAAGGCCATTCCGGCTCTCTACCGGCATGTGGAAGGCAATGTCTTGGCCTCGTTGGACAGGGCAGTCAGCGGTAAGGTGCATAGTATTACCGCTGAATCATGGTCCAGCAGGCATGGACAGTAACGTTACCTTTCTTTCACGGCGCACTGGGTAACTCTGCTGGCAGCTGGGAAGGATGCAGGACAGGGTGCAGTAATGTTGGAGCTTGTTCCGCCACCACGCCTCTAAAATGCTGGTAGTGGTGATTCCGCCACACCTCTCTCCTCCACCCCCTCCTCTTCTTCTTCTTCTATAGCCTCTTCCTGTGCAGATTTGTCCTCGGAACCAGCGGTGCTCCGTAGGCCTTCTAGGGGCTATGCAAGCACTCAGGCAAAAAGATGCCATGCGGTGCTTGAGTTGGTCTGCTTAGGGGACAGGAGCCACACTGGGGCAGAGATTCTGTCAGCTCTGCAGGGGCAGGCTCAGAGGTTGTTGACACCATGCCAGTTTCAGCCAGGAATGGTGGTTTGCAACAACGGCACCAACCTCCTCTCCGCTCTCCGATAGAGACACTTGACCCATGTTCCCTGTTTGGCTCACGTCCTTAATTTGGTGGTGCAGCAGTTCTTGTAAAGGTCCCCGGGCTTACAGGATCTCCTGAGGCAGGCCAGGAAAGTCTGTAGGTATTTCCGCCGGTCATATAATGCCAGTGCTCGGCTGGCTGACCTTCAAAAGAATGCAACCTGCCCAAGAACCGTCTCATCTGTGACATGCCCACCAGGTGGAACTCAATGATGGCAATGCTGCAGTGGCTGCACACGCAGCAGAGGGCCATCAATGAGTACCTGTGTGAGTATGGCACCAGGACAGGGTCGGGGTGCTTGGCTTTTTTCGCCACGCCAGTGGCTAATGATCAAGGATGCATGCACTGTCCTGTCACCATTTGAGGAGGCCACGAGGATGGTGAGCAGTGACAGTGCATGCATCAGTGATACTGTCCCTCTTGTCTTCCTGTTGGAGCACATGGAATAATGGACAGGGCACTTGAGGCAGAACAGAGGGAGGAAGAGGAGGACTTCCTTACCTCTCAAGGCCCCCTTTATCCAGACAGTGTTCCTGCAGGCCCGCCTATCACACAGGAAGAGGAGGAGGAGGTGGAGGATGAGGATTGTGTCAGCATGGAGGTGAAGCCTAGCACTCAGCATCAGCAGCAGTTTTCAAGGGATCATTTTCAGTCCCCAGAAACCCATGGACTTGTATGTGGCTGCGAGGAGTTGCCTGCGGATCATGTGGTCCTTAGTGACCCAGAGGACTCCGGACTGAATGCCTCAGAAAACCTACGCTGCATGGCCTCCCTGATCTTGCAAAGCCTGTGAAAGGACCCTCAGATTTGTGGTATCAAGGAGAGGGATCAGTACTGGCTGGCAACCCTTCTTGATCCACGTTACAAGGGTAAGGTTACGGAACTTATCCAGCCTTCGCTGAGGGAGCAGAGGATGAAACATCTTCGGGAGGCCTTGAAGAAAGGTTTGTGCAATGCATTTCCAGAGCCTGGGAGGTTACAATTTCCTGGTCCTCCTGAACAACGTGTTGCTGAGGCTTTGGTCAGTCACAGGAGCGGTGGAGAAGGTGGCCGTCTGACCGATGCATTCAGACAATTTTTTAGTCCGCAGCCCCAAGGTCTGATCGGTTCCAGCAACCATCGCCAGCATATGATTTACATGGTGCAGGAATACCTTAGGGCAAGATCAGACTTGGAGACCTTTCCAACCGAAATCCACTGGGTTACTGGGTCTTGAGGATGGATCACTGGCCAGAGCTTGCACAGTATGCAATTGAGCTACTGGCCTGTCCTGCATCCAGCGTTTTATCTGAACGCACATTCAGTGCTGCTGGAGGCTTTGTAACCGATCACAGAGTGTGCCTGTCCACAGACTCAGTTGATCGTCTCACCTTCATAAAAATGAATCAGTCTTGGATCACCAGCTACCAAGCACCTGATGCTGATGTAACTGATTAATTTTTCTATGTATGTGAGATCCCTTGAAGGCTGCCTATGCTGATGCTGAGTGACTATCCTGTTATGCTAAATGACTATCCTATTCCTCCTCAATGTTCATGTTGATAGCTTCTAAGAATATTTTTGTTTCTGGGCACCACCACCAGTGGCTAAGGCCCAATTTTTCTGCCCCCGTTTAACCGCTTAATATATACGTCGGCAGAATGGCACGGACAGGCATAGGCACGTACAGGTACGTCCCCTTTAAGATGCCCCTGCTTTCTCCGTGAGCCCGACCGTGGGTCCCGCGGACTCGATCGCCGAGGGGACACCCGGGATTGTCTAACGGAGAGATAGAGCGGGGAGATGCTTATGTAAACAAGTATCTCCCTGCTCTGCCTAGTGACAATAACAGTGATCACCGCTTCCTGCAATCGGAAGCGGTGATCACTGTCTTGTCACACACAGCCCATCCCCCCTACAGTTAGAAGCACTCATCAGGGCACACTTAACCCCTACAGCGCCACCTAGTGGTTAACCCCTTCACTGCCAGTGTCATTTTCACAGTAATCAGTGCATTATTAAAGCACTGATCGCTGTAAAAATTACAATGGTCCCAAAAATTTGTCAAAAGTGTCCAATGTGTCCGCCATAATGTCGCAGTCACGATAAAAATTGCTGATCACCGCCATTACTAGAAAAAAAAATATTAATAAAAATGCCATAAAACTATCCCATATTTTGTAGACGCTATAACTTTTACGCAAACTAATCAATAAATGCTTATTATGATTTTTTTTTTTTTACCAAAAATATGTAGAAGAATACGTATCGGCCTAAACTGAGGAAAAAAATTTTTTATATATATTTTTTGGGGGTATTTATTATAGCAAAAAGTAAAAAATATTGAATTTTTTTCAAAATTGTCGCTCTCTTTTTGTTTATAGCGCAAAAAATAAAGACCACAGAGGTGATCAAATACCACCAAAAGAAAGCTCTATTTGTGGGAAAAAAAGGACGTCAATTTTGTTTGGAAGCCACGTCGCATGACCGCACAATTGTCAGTTAAAGCGACGCAGTGCTGAATCGCAAAAGGGGGCCTGGTCCTTTAGCAACAAAATGGTCCGGGGCTTACGTGGTTATCAGGGGCGTGTAATTACAATTTTTGCTGTAATATTTTGCAGCAGGGCTCGTTCCTGTGCTCAACTAGAGTATCTGTGAGGCTTTACAGTGTTGTGCCACCACCGCCTAAGGCCCAATTTTTCTGCCCCTGTCCAACAGGGGCGTGTATTTAAAGTTTTTGTTCTAATATTTCTCAGCAGGGCCCGTTTGTGCGCTCAACAAGAGTATCTGTGAGGCTTTACAGTGTTGTGCCACCACCACCACTGCCTAAGGCCCAATTTTTCTGCCCCTGTTTAACAGGGGCGCATAATTAAAATTTTTGATCTAATATTTCTCTGCAGGGCCCATTCCTGCGCTCAACAATAGTATCTGTGAGGCTTTACAGTGTTGTACCACCACCACTACTGTCTAAGGCCCAATTTTTCTGCCCCTGTTGAACAGGGGCATGTGATTACAATTCTTGATATAATATTTCACAGCAGGGCCCGTTCCAGTGCCCACCAAGAGTAACTGTGAGGGCTTACAGTGTTCTGGTACCATCAATACCTAAGGCCTAATTTTCTGCAGAGTATATAGGGCAGGCCGTATAGTGTATACAGGCGGTCCCCTACTTTCAAACATCCGACTTACAAACGACTTCTATTTACAAACGGAGGGAGACAACAGGATATGAGGGGAAATCAACCCATTGGAAGGGAAATTCTCTCCTGTAAGAGTTTATATGGGAAAAAGGTGTCTCCACTGATGCTTTATCACCAATCCTTGTTTCCCTAAAAAAAACTAATTTTCTAAATCCAATAGTCATTGGGACAGAAAGTGAGGTGAAATCTTCTGAACAGGGGCACAGACAGCAAAACAAATGTTACAAGGGTTATGATAACCCTTCCCTATGTTATCCAAAAAGCTTAAAAAAAGATTTTTTGGCTGGAGCTACAATTACAAAATGTACCTGTTCCAAATTACAAACAGATTCAACTTAAGAACAAACCTACAGTTCCTGTCTTGTTTGGACCGCCTGTATACTGCTGTTCGGAGTATATAGGGCCTGGGGGCCCAACGCCTTTTCTTTTTTTAATTTGGGTGCGGGCTGGGGGGGTACCCATGCCGTTTTTCTCAATAATTTTCATCCATATTGGCGGTACCCGACATTACATTACAGCCAAAAGCAGTTTTAAATTACTTTTATTCCTTTTAGAAATGTCATTTTGTGCAGGGACTGTTCTAAACACGGGAAACACGCGCCACTTTACAGTCATACTATAGACACCCCCAGGTACAATATTTAAAGGAATATTTCACTTTTACTTTTTCACTTTAAGCATTATTAAAATCACTGCTCCCGAAAAAACGGGCGTTTTTAAAACTTTTTTTTGCATTGATGTCCCCTGAGGCATGACCCAGGTCCCCAAACACTTTTTAGGACAATAACTTGCATATTAGCCTTTAAAATTCGCACTTTAACAGTGTTCGAAAGTTTGCACAAACTTTTGGTCCGTTCGCATATTCTGCCGTGAACCGAACCGGGGGGGGGGGGGGGGTGTTTGGCTCATCCCTAATCAGGAGTAAGTAACACACAGTGCAGAGGTCAGGAATAACCAGTGGCAGCCCGTCCATTAGGCGCGCATGGCACCGCCCCCCCTATCCATGCATCCGACTCCCTGATCTATATACAGGGATGCCGGATGCATGGATTCCAATGGGGGGGTTGAAACACGTGATTAGAGCCAGAGGCTCTAATAGGCTTCAAAAAAGGGTGGTCTCGGGGGGGGCAGAGCACTGTGCTCCGAGCCCACCCAGTTGTGTGATAAAGCGAGTGAATATTCAATATTTTCACACTAAATCTCCTCCGCCAATCAGGAAGTGGGTCGTGAGACCCGTTTCCTGTTGGCCAAAACATCAGACGACCCTATTGGATGCCTAGGAGGAGGAGGAAGGAGGAGGGAGGAGGAAGAGAAGACTGATCGACCCACCAGCCGCCACTGTGACATGGATGCCATCCGGCACTCCCTAGCTCGGACAGGGGAGGGAGGAGGAGGGGAGATCGGAGTCATCCTAGGCAGGTAAAGAGGCCGGCCGCCTTGTGCGCAGGGGGGTGTTCAGCGCATTCTTCCCCCCTCGGGGAGGGTGTGTGTGGTTTCCAGAATTATCGCGCACCAGCTGCCATTGGGAGTAACTAACACACATTTACCCTCCATAAAGTACACTCACTAGATCACAGATATAGTGGCACCCGGCAGCGTGAGGAAAGACCTATCAGTTCTCTCCTCGGCTGTGTCATAGCCATAGAGGAGCCCAGGACTTCCCTCGGCTCTGCATTCGCATTGTTGCTCTAATCTGAGGTCTGAGAGATGGCACATTGGGGTCAGGAGCTGGTAGCACAGTGGGGTTAATTGCAATCTACACCTCACCTGCCCATGACTGATGGTGGTGCTGCCAATTGATTGACACATCTGTCCAACAATCTGAAAGTCTACAAGACGTGACTTATTTGTGGTCTTTAAAGACTGCAGTTGGAAAATATACCCTTTCTGCTGCCTTTAAAACAGTATACCACCCACTCCTCCTCAATAAACTACACTCCATTGGCCTTCGTAAATCTGCTCTCTCCTGGTTCTCCTCCTACCTATCTTAGTGCACATTCAGTGTCATATGCAACTCTTTTTTTTCCTCCTCACCTCTTTCTGTTGGAGTACCCCAATGCTCTGTCCTTGGGCCTATCCCATTCTACCTCTACACCTCCTTCCTACTTCAAAGACACCCAGATCTATCTATCTTCTCCCGAGCTTACCACCTTAATCTCTACATGTATCACAAATTCACTGAGGGGCATATCAGTATGCATGTCACATAATTTCCTCATACTAAATCTGTCAAAAACTGCACATGTAATATTTCCTCCTAAACGATTTCCCCCTCATGACTTTATCATTGAGATCAATAGCACAATTATTGGTCTCTCCGCACACACCAGGTGCTAGGTGTAATCCTAGACTCTGACCTCTTCTTCTGGCCCAAGATCCAATCACTGGCTAAGTTTTTGCCACCTTAACCTCTGCAACATTTCCAGAATTTGCCCCATCTTAACTTACAACACCATAAAACAACTTATTCACTCCATGGTTATCTTCCACCTTGTCTACTGCAACTCCCTCTTCTCTGGCCTACCATAACACAGACTATCCCTCCTTCAGTCTATCATGAATGCTGCTGATAGACTAAGCAGAGTACCTACAAATCCATAGCTGATGCCCCTCTCTGCCAACCCCTTCACTGGCTCCTGATTGCCCAACACATAAAATTCAAAATACCAACTACCACATACAAAATCATTTATAGCACTGCTCCCAGCTACATCACCAACCTCATCTGCAGGTATCGCCTAAATCGACCTCTACGCTCCTCCCAAGACATCTTGCTCTCTAGTTCCATTACCCTCTCCCGTGCTCACTTCCAGGGCTTCTCCAGAACCTCTCCCATTCTCTGGACCTCCAACCCCACCTCCTCCTAAAAACTATACTTTGGCCACCTCCATCAAATCATCCCCCACAGCTATTACCTATTCTAACACCTCACCCTCCCTTTAGATTGTAAGCTCTATGAGCAAGGGCCTCCCTATTCTGCATTGAACTGTATTGTAATCCTACTGTCTCCCTTTATATTGTAGATGTAGAGCATTGCGAAAACTGTTGGCGCTATATACATCCTGGATAATAATAATATTATTGTTTAGATAATACCCCAGCTTTACAAATCTGTCTGCTTAGCATTTGTTTACGTAATCCATGCGCTCGTTGTCATCTCTGTCATTGAAATAAATAAGGATTTCAGCTCCGAGCTGGTATGTTTTATCGTCAGATTTATAGGAAATCTGTTTGCTCGACTGTACACTGGCAGTTTCCAAGGCTTCAGGGAAGAAATCCATCCAAGCAGAGTGCACAGCTATTAGAATGTTGTTGGTAATTCTTTCTTCCTGCTCTGGGAGCTAGCTTTGACCTCTTAACAAAGAACAGGTTCAATCTGCTTCCCCTTCTCCACCCTGGGAGACTGATGAGGGTCACATGACCTTTGTAGTAGACAGCACAGAATTTGGATGGTAATATGTGCTGGTGGGGGAGGGTAAGCTGGCTGCTCTCACAGAATGCTTGTACTAGAAGCTTAAGCTGGGAGGAGAAGGGAAAGACCAGCTCAGACCAGCTTCATTCCAAAGACTCATTAAGATGCAAATGCCAAATAGTTTTACCAGACACACTGTATAAATTTACAGTTTCCTTTTTAGCTTATTCAGACGAAATTAAAAAAGACATCATCCTAGAAATGCAGGGCCTATTTAACTGCTTTTTAAACAACAACTTATACTTAGACTTATACTTATATAACTTAAATTAGAATAGTCATTGTGCCGTATCAAGAGAATATTGCATAAAAATATAAAAAATATATATAAATCAAGATGATTTTTAACATAAATAAAGCCAGACTTAGAGAAATGAAAATTAATCAGCTATGTGGAGGTAGTATCCATAAAGAGGCCCTGCCACCAGACCATTTATTTCAACAATCTTCTCATAACATTATGTATTGCTTACCCCCAAAAGAGCCACTGCTTCTCGGTGTCAGGTACCATGAATCAGACTGAGACGGATATGCAGTAAACATCACACCTTTTAATGTAATGGTAAAAATGGTACAGATCAGTAAACGTAATCAAAACATACGCCAGGGATCGGAAGCCAAAGTGGATAGTCATACAAGCCAGTAATCAGGAAACCAGAAATTAGAGTAGTCGGAGGCAGAAGAACAGGATCAGGAACCAGAAGGGACGTCAGCCGGGCAAAGTCTTTCACAGGAACACAGCATAGAAACTCCAGATATGTTGACCAGACAAGGCAGGAAAGGAATGAACAAGGCAGTTTAAATAGCCAGAAGGGGCTGGCTGTAGGCGGGACTGATGAGCAGATAATGATAACTAGGTGAGCCACTGAGGAATCAATGAGTGCTGACAATTATCCGACAGCTGAGCAGCCTGAGCACAGAGAAGAGAGCTGCTAAGAGCCCAGCCCTGACACTCGGGTCCCTTGTTCTTGTGTCCAAGACTCTGCAAATTGCACCACGCACTCTGACACACCTGGTGGTTGGGAATATTTATTGCAGATGTATATGTAGTACCACAGTAGTAAAAAAAAGATATAAAATACAGTAAATACACAGCAAAAAGTTAATTAATAGCAAGAAATATACTGCAATGGCTGAACAGTAGCTAGAAATATAGTGGGTAACAAACAATTGGCATAGAGGGCAACCCCTCCCAAACCCTATACTAGGGCAATACTAACTAAGGAGAATTACACCATAACAGTTCAGCAGTCTGTAATATAACATCTCTCTTCTGCTGGCTAGCCCATTGGGTCCCAACTCTTTATGTTGCAGTGTTCAAGATAATGTTGCCTCAGGCACTGATAAAAGCACTGGGTTTGTAATACTCGCAGACAACAACATTCCTCTTTGTTAAAGTGTAGTAGGGTTTGGCCAGCAGCATTTCACCAACACCTGTGGTTAGCAGTAGACATGGGCCGAATCCAAGGTTCATGGCAGAACTTTCGAACATCGCAAAAGTTTGGAACCAAATAATGAACCCCATTGAAATCTATGGGACCCGAACTGGAAAAATCAAAGTGCCCATTTTGAAAGCTTATATGCAGGTAATTGGGCATACAAAGGGTATGGAGGTCCGGGTACTGCCCTGGGGGACATGTATTAATGAACACAAAGTTTGTAAAAAAACATCATTTTTAAATGACCAGTGATTTACTGATACTTAAAATTAAACCTTAAAAATTTGAAAAAACAATAAAAATGAAAAATTCCTTTAAATGTAGTGCCTGGGGGGTCCCCTTAGTCTGCCTGTAAAGTGGAACATTTGTACCATATATAGAACCTGATGCAGCAACAATGGCATCTATAAAGCTAAAAAAATGACATCTATAAAGCTTGCTTTATTTTGTAAACAACGGCTTGGGGAGCCAGTCTGTATGATGAGGCCACAATTTAGTGCACTCGGAACAAGATTAGAGATTCTGTGGACAGATGCGCTCTCTTACCAATCACAAGACCTCCGGCAGCACTGAATGCCAGTTTGGAAAGCACGCTGGATGCAGGGCAGCCCAGCAGCTCAATTGCATGCTGAGCAAGTTCTGGCCAGTGGTCTATTCTCATAACCCAGTTGATCTTCAACTGGAAAGCTCTTCATGTCTGTTTTCACCACTAGATAATCTCCCACCATATGATGCAGACACAGCAGATAGGATGTGAAAGCTGACAGCCCTGGGCACGAGGACTAAAAAAAAATTGAACTGCATCACTGAGGCAGCCTCCTTCTCCACCATTTCTTTCTTGCCCAACAGAAGTCTCAAAACTACATTTTCCACTGGACTGTATCCTACCAGAGTCTGGAAAGGCATTGCATAAACTCCTTATGCTCCCTCTGTGGGGACTTCCCCTAGTAATGGTGGTCAAGGAGGGTTGCCAACCAATAGTGATCCTTCTCCTTGATGCCACATATTCTTGAGTCCTTTCACAGACTTTGAAGAAGATGACTCCTCGGGGTCACTGAGGATTACAGTATCTGGAACTGTCTCCACCCAGCCACGTACTACTCCCAAGGGTTCTGGGAATGGAAAACCAACTGTTAAGGGTTGACGTACGGTGACAGTGACGGTGACAGTACAGTTCATGCATTCTTTATCAGCAGCCATTGGCGTGGGGGAAAAAAAAGCCAAGCCGGCCTGAGCCTGTTGTTGTGCCATACTCACACAGGTACTCGTTGACAGCCCCCTGCTGCATTGCCAAAGTCGAGTTTCACCTGGTGAACATGTCACAAATCAGGCGGTTAATAGGCATGTGGAATTCCCACAGATATTTAGCCAACTGAGCACTGGCTGTGTATGACCGCCTGAAATGGCTACAGATTCTTCTGGCCTGCTTAATCAGATCTTCTAATCATGGGTACCTGCTTAGGAAATTCTGCACTTTCGAATTGAGGACATGTGGCAGACATGACAGACAGGGCGGACAGGAGGTTTGTGCCATTATCACACACCGCCATTCCTGGCTACAGCTGGCATGGTGTGAACTAGACTTGTGCACAACGGAAAAATTCGTTCCGTTTCGGTGCGTTTCTTTCCGGTCCTGTTGATTCGTAATCATTCGTAATTTTGCTAGACGGGATTTTTCGTGTTCGGACTCATTCGTATTTTTGCAAGCGACATTTTTCGTTGAATTTTTTGTTGCTTTATAATTCGTACTTTCGGTAGAGTACGTTGTTTTTCGTTGATTCTGGACACAACTCCTACTTTCGTAACTTTTTTTGGGTTCGTACTTTCGGTAGAGTACGTTGTTTTTCGTTGATTCTGGACACAACTCCTACTTTCGTAACTTTTTTTGGGTTCGTTGATTCGTAATTTTCCGTGTCTCTCTCACAACGACGCTGCCTATTATGCCTAATGTGCTTCGAATGGATTTGTACTTTTCTAAATACATTGCGGTTATTTGTAACGATTCGAAATCTCGTATTTTACTTTCGTTTTTAACATGCGGCTATAGGCTCCGCCCCTGTACACCATTTTGAGAGGGTTCAGCACGGTGAGGGAGAAGCAGAGAGCAGAGCAGAGTGTTATTGTGCTTCGAATGGATTCGAAATCTCGTATTTTACTTTCGTTTTTTACATGCGGCTATAACCTCCGCCCCTGTACACCATTTTGAGAGGGAGTTCAGCACGGTGTGGGAGAAGCAGAGAGCAGAGCAGAGTGAGTGTTATTGTGCTTCGTATGGATTCGTACATTCGTAACTTTTTCATAACGAATTATGCCGAAGACATTCGGGCATTCGCTATTTGCGGTATAATTTATTTCGGATTCGGTCTTATTCGTAATTGCTTTGTTCGGAAATTCGAATGCTTCCGAATGTCCGAAAGTTGCTAAATTCGGACGAATTTCAATTCGTTACGAAACGAATTGCACAAGCCTAGTGTGAACCACCTCTGGGCCTGCCCCTGCAGAGCTGCAAGAATCTCTACATCGGTGTGGCTCCTGTCCCCTACACAGACCAGCTGAAGCACTGCATGGCATCTTTTAGCCTGACTCATTGAATAGCCCCTTGAACGCTTTCAGGGTAGTGGTGGTTTATAGGACAATTTAGCAGAGGAGGGCATGGAGAGGAGGAGGGGTGGAGCTGACCAATCTCACATCATCACCAGTAGCTGTATGGAGATGTGGCGGCACAACAAGCTGCAGCACTGAGCCCTGTCCTGCATCATCCTGAATTGCAAGCAGAGTTTCCCAGTGTGCTGTGAATGAAATTTAGCATCCCTGACCATGCTTTCTGCAAGTTTCAGCAGTAATGTGGACCATGTGGCTGACTGCCTTGCCCAACGATGCCACGACATTGCCTTCCATGTGATGGTACAGAGCTGGGATGGCCTTACGTGAAAAGAAATAGCGACTGGGAACCTGCCATTGTGGTGCATCACATTCTGCAAAATCACGGAATGGGCATAATCCACCAGACAGAAAGGCAGGAGTTGTAAAGCCAGCAGCTTTGACAAGCTTGAATTTAGACTGGGGCATGGACATGTGGGTGGCATGTGGGTGGCAGTGACTGTATTTTTTTTGTATTTTGTTGCTGCAACATATGGGGCAGAGAAATTTGCCTGCTATGGTCTACAGCTATAGTCTACAGCTGGTGGTGTGCTACTGGCAGATGTGTTGCAAGGACCTGTGACACCCTTCACTTTACCATCATCCCTGTCAGTGGAGGCTGCTGAGAGTTCATGAGGTATAGCGGGGGTACATCAAAAACGCGAGGAGGAGAAGAATTGCGTCTCTTTTGTGTGGCTTTCAGGTGCTCTTGCCAACGGTTGATTGGTGGGAGGTTAAATGCCTTGTCAAGCATGTGGTACCCAAATGGCTGGTGTTTTTGCCACGCTTGATCTGCTTGAGGCAAAGTTTGCAAATCGTAACAGTGTGATCGGCTGTACATGTGCTAAAAAAGGCCCATACAGCTGAGCTGTGGTAAGTGGGATGGGAGATAACAGCTCCACAACCAGGTGGAATAGAGCGGCTGTTCTCTACTCTTCTATGATGGCTGTCTTGTTGGGGTTGTGCCTCATCCTCAATTTCCTCCTCTGCTCTATCTGGCACCCAAGTCGCGTCAGTGACCTCATCATCATTATCCCTTCTGTCCTCATCACTGGAGCCAACTTGGGAAACCGCTGCGGCTGGGGGAACATGACTGCCAATGTGTTGTTTACCAGAGTTCTCTGTAGACTCACGTTCCTAACTTCCTCAACCTCAGGACCAAGATTTAAATAAATTAATGGCTGTGCATCGTCAAGGAGCAAGTGGCTGATGCTGTGTTCAAATAACTTAGCTGACTACTCCATGTCTGATGCTGGGGCTATGGTAGGACAAGGAGGCAGACTAAGCCACTCTGGCAGCTGTGGTGGACTGAACACTGGTCTCTGCTTGGGTGACAGAAGATGAGAAGGATAAAGATGGTTTAGTAAGCCAGTCCACCACCTCCTCTGCTTGCTGTGGCTGTATAGCATGGGCAACATCACTAAACAAAGGAAATTATGCCCTGCCTGAAGACAGAAAAAGTCCACCTTTGGCTGTGGACACAGAGGCCCCTCACAGTGCCATGGGAATGTCTGCGTCTCCTTGTTGGCATCCCAGATATGATTGGGCGGAGGGCTTATTAACAAAATGTTTAACTTTAATCATTGGAAAGTGGTGTTTGGTGCACTTTAACTCGAGTACTCACTACACCGACACACTCTAGTTACACACTACAATATACTGCAGTAAAACTGCACTGATGCACTGCAATATACTGCGGTAATCATGCGCTAGTGCACTAAATTATACTGCATTAAACATGCAATAAAGCACTGAAATATACTTCATTAAACATGCACCAACGCACTAAAATATACTGCAATAAACCTGCAATAACGCAATGAAATATATTTTTTAGTAAACCCGCAATCACACGCTGAAATATACTGCGTTAAACGTGCAGTAACGCACTGCAATATAATACGGTAAACCCACAAAAACTCACTGAAATATACTGCAGTAAACGCGCAATAAGGCACAGAAAAGTACTGTGTTAAATATGCACTAACACACTGCAGTAAACCTGCAATAACGCACTGAAATATACTGTGCTAAACCTGCAATAACGCACTGAAATCTACTGCATTAAACGTGCAGTAACGCACTGCAATATACTGCGGTAAACGTGCAATAATGCACTGAAATATACTTCGGTAAACGTGCAACAATGTACTGAAATATACTGTCTTAAACGTGCACTAACGCACTGCAATATACTGTGGTAAACCTGCAATAATGCACTGCGGTACGTGTGCACCAACACACTGAAATAAACTGCATTAAATGTGCACTAACACACTGAAATATACTGTGCTAAACCTGCAATAATGCACTGAAATATACTGCGGTAAACGTGCAAAATATACTGCGTTAAACATACAGCGTTAAACGTACTGCGTTAAACGTGCATATCCATGATTGGATAGAGTCATCATGACAGTGTCAATTCATGGCTCTGACAGTGCTATGTGCCCTGAGTGGGCAAATATTTCATTGCTTCAGCCAATCAGGGCTTTCAATGCACTGTGCAGCTGCGCACTGCACTGTGGTAGTTCGGCGGGCCGAACAAACGGTCAAACACCCCCCGACAATTTGGGTGTATGGCAAACTGGCAAGCAGCCAATGTTCAACCCAAACTCATGCTTGGGCCGAATCGTTCACCCAACACTAGTTAGCAGCTGTTTACTGTTGACAGCATTAGTGATTAGTCATAAGTGCACTGAGACCCTGTACACTTTTCTCTCTGATGCCCCGTACACACGTTCGTTTTTAATGTCATTTTTTAAACCGACGTTTTTCTCCTCGTTTTTTTTCATGTTTCCTCTCAAGCCTGCCTTGCGTACACACCATCATTAAAAAAAACAAGATCAAGCAAAGCGCAGTGACGTTCAACACGTACGACGGCACTATAAAGGGGAAGTTCCGTTCGAATGACGCCACCCTTTGGGACGCTTTTGCTAATTCCGTGTTACCGCGTGTTAGTAAAAGTTTGGTGAGAGACGATTCGCGCTTTTCAGTCTTCGTGCTTTGAAGATCGTTTTCGGGAGTTCAGTTTGCGCCTGTGGGTTTGTATCTGTTTAGCACTGCTTGTAGTCAGTTCGTATCTGTTTATTCAGTGCGGCCTGCTCTGCACGTTCGTGTTTTTCAGCTTGTTCTTCATAGGCCTTGCTGTTCTTCCGTGCGTTCTTCTAGTTCGTTCTGTTCAGCTGACCGTTATCTAGCCATGTTGCGGCTACGTACTCGTCGTAGAGTTCGTGCTGTAGTTGGTGCAGGGGTTCATGCTGTATCCCGACTCCATGCCATGAGCAGGGTCAGGAGGAGTTCATGGACCAAGAATTGGTTGCTCCAGTGGCACCAATTCTGTCACATGCCTTTGTTGCGGGAGATCAGGGAGAATAATCCTGATGATTTCAGGAATTTTCGCAGGATGTCTGACCCCGTATTTCAGCAGCTGTTGGCTTTGGTGTCCCCCTATATTACCAGGCAGGACACCGTTATGCGGGAAGCCATCAGTGCTGAGCAGAGGCTCATCGCCACGTTGCGATACCTGGCGACTGGGAGAAGCCTGCAGGACCTTAAGTTCTCCACAGGCATATCCCCCCAGGCTCTGGGGATCATTATACCAGAGACTTGTTCTGCCATCCTTCAAGTTTTGCAGGAGGACTATATTAAGGTAAGTGTTCTTCTTCAAAAATTCACATTGTATGGTTTTAATTTTTGGATACTTTTTAATTTGCTTTATTTGCAGTCCCTAATTCACATGATTCTTAGCTGCAGGGAATGTCCCCTTTCTCCCCATGTTTTATTATTTAAAGTTTGGGGTTTGAGGCCTACCTGTAAATTTGGCTTACCTAACCTCTCCAGCATGCTATCCTGGGGCCATACCTACCTTGCCTAGTCATTTCCATGTTTTTTATTCTATGTTCCATCGTAGTGCTTTACCCAAAACGCACCCTAAATTTTGCCTAGGAATGTTTCATTTTTGTTAACTTCAATACAGAGTGCTACAGCCTTCATGTGTGATATTCCCAACTCATCTTCAACCCCCCCCCCCATAATTTTTTGGTTTGTTTGTTTTTTGTTGCTTCCAATTTTTTATGTTTTGAACAGTTTCTACCAATGTTGGCCATGAATGTGTGTATGAAATCAGCTTTCAATGTTTCTGGCTCCAATTATTAATTTATTATTTCTTTAATTCCACAGTTCCCTTCTTCGCCACATGAATGGCAGAATGTGGCTTCCGAGTTTGCCCAGCGATGGAACTTTCCGAACTGTGGAGGAGCCATAGACGGCAAACATGTTCGGGTCGTCCCACCACCCCATTCGGGATCCTTTTATTATAATTATAAGGGGTTCCACAGCGTCGTGATGATGGCAGTGGTGTCGGCCACCTACGAGTTCCTCTATGTGGACGTTGGCAAGAATGGCAGGATGTCTGATGGAGGAGTTTTTGCCCAGACGGAGTTTGGGGAACGGCTCCTTTTGGATCTGCTGGCCTTGCCACCAGCGGAGCAGAATGTGGAGGGACTACCTTTTGTCTTTGTGGCGGATGAGGCGTTTGGCCTGGGACCCCATTTGATGAGGCCATTCCCGCAACGCACCCTCACCCCTGAGAGGAGGGTGTTCAATTATCGGCTGGCCAGAGCCAGAAGGGTGGTGGAAAATGCGTTTGGGATCATGGCCAGCCGATTTCGCCTCTTCCTTACCTCCATCCACCTTGCCCCATACAAATGGAACCATGTGGTTATGACGTGCTGTGTGCTGCATAATTTCCTAAGGGTGCATTCAACGAGTTATATATCTTTGAGTGGGCCTGAGGCCTCTTTAATCAATGCAGAAACTTTGGTGGCCCTGGAACCTGGCCGTCCTGGCTTGGCCCCCCCAACCGGACGTGAGGTCCGTAACCAATATGTGGACTATTTTATGGGTAGGGGGGCCATTGAAATGCCAGACAATCTTTAATAATTTTATACCAAAAAAATAAAACTTTTTCTGGAGTAAAGATTGGTTTGGATTTTTTATTGTATAATGTTTGATGTTTCTGGTAGGTTTACTTAGTGCACTTGTTTTGCCATGTGGATTAAACAATCTTAATTAGCCTTCATTGTTAGTGTAAACACCAAACATTGATTAGTTCACTCAGCACCACATTTACATAATGAAGCCACAATTATTTGTTATGTAAAAATACCTTTATTTCTTTTTTTAGGTGGGAAACTTCCTTAGAAATGTGGATGTTCCCTTAATTTCGGGTGTATTAAAACGCATGACCAGCCATGCATAAACAAACTATATTCGTCAAAATTTTGAAAAAGCTAAACATGTGCTAGTCATTAAAGGGTAAAATAACAAAAATACTTATAAAACTCTGCAAGTAATAAGATAATAATAAGTAAGAAATATACTGCAATGGCTGAACAGTAGCTAGAAATATAGTGGGTAACAAACAATTGGCATAGAGGGCAACCCCTCCCAAACCCTATACTAGGGCAATACTAACTAAGGAGAATTACACCATAACAGTTCAGCAGTCTGTAATATAACATCTCTCTTCTGCTGGCTAGCCCATTGGGTCCCAACTCTTTATGTTGCAGTGTTCAAGATAATGTTGCCTCAGGCACTGATAAAAGCACTGGGTTTGTAATACTCGCAGACAACAACATTCCTCTTTGTTAAAGTGTAGTAGGGTTTGGCCAGCAGCATTTCACCAACACCTGTGGTTAGCAGTAGACATGGGCCGAATCCAAGGTTCATGGCAGAACTTTCGAACATCGCAAAAGTTTGGAACCAAATAATGAACCCCATTGAAATCTATGGGACCCGAACTGGAAAAATCAAAGTGCCCATTTTGAAAGCTTATATGCAGGTAATTGGGCATACAAAGGGTATGGAGGTCCGGGTACTGCCCTGGGAGACATGTATTAATGAACACAAAGTTTGTAAAAAAACATCATTTTTAAATGACCAGTGATTTACTGATACTTAAAATTAAACCTTAAAAATTTGAAAAAACAATAAAAATGAAAAATTCCTTTAAATGTAGTGCCTGGGGGGTCCCCTTAGTCTGCCTGTAAAGTGGAACATTTGTACCATATATAGAACCTGATGCAGCAACAATGGCATCTATAAAGCTAAAAAAATGACATCTATAAAGCTTGCTTTATTTTGTAAACAACGGCTTGGGGAGCCAGTCTGTATGATGAGGCCACAATTTAGTGCACTCGGAACAAGATTAGAGATTCTGTGGACAGATGCGCTCTCTTACCAATCACAAGACCTCCGGCAGCACTGAATGCCAGTTTGGAAAGCACGCTGGATGCAGGGCAGCCCAGCAGCTCAATTGCATGCTGAGCAAGTTCTGGCCAGTGGTCTATTCTCATAACCCAGTTGATCTTCAACTGGAAAGCTCTTCATGTCTGTTTTCACCACTAGATAATCTCCCACCATATGATGCAGACACAGCAGATAGGATGTGAAAGCTGACAGCCCTGGGCACGAGGACTAAAAAAAAATTGAACTGCATCACTGAGGCAGCCTCCTTCTCCACCATTTCTTTCTTGCCCAACAGAAGTCTCAAAACTAAATTTTCCACTGGACTGTATCCTACCAGAGTCTGGAAAGGCATTGCATAAACTCCTTATGCTCCCTCTGTGGGGACTTCCCCTAGTAATGGTGGTCAAGGAGGGTTGCCAACCAATAGTGATCCTTCTCCTTGATGCCACATATTCTTGAGTCCTTTCACAGACTTTGAAGAAGATGACTCCTCGGGGTCACTGAGGATTACAGTATCTGGAACTGTCTCCACCCAGCCACGTACTACTCCCAAGGGTTCTGGGAATGGAAAACCAACTGTTAAGGGTTGACGTACGGTGACAGTGACGGTGACAGTACAGTTCATGCATTCTTTATCAGCAGCCATTGGCGTGGGGGAAAAAAAGCCAAGCCGGCCTGAGCCTGTTGTTGTGCCATACTCACACAGGTACTCGTTGACAGCCCTCTGCTGCATTGCCAAAGTCGAGTTTCACCTGGTGAACATGTCACAAATCAGGCGGTTAATAGGCATGTGGAATTCCCACAGATATTTAGCCAACTGAGCACTGGCTGTGTATGACCGCCTGAAATGGCTACAGATTCTTCTGGCCTGCTTAATCAGATCTTCTAATCATGGGTACCTGCTTAGGAAATTCTGCACTTTCGAATTGAGGACATGTGGCAGACATGACAGACAGGGCGGATAGGAGGTTTGTGCCATTATCACACACCGCCATTCCTGGCTACAGCTGGCATGGTGTGAACCACCTCTGGGCCTGCCCCTGCAGAGCTGCAAGAATCTCTACATCGGTGTGGCTCCTGTCCCCTACACAGACCAGCTGAAGCACTGCATGGCATCTTTTAGCCTGACTCATTGAATAGCCCCTTGAACGCTTTCAGGGTAGTGGTGGTTTATAGGACAATTTAGCAGAGGAGGGCATGGAGAGGAGGAGGGGTGGAGCTGACCAATCTCACATCATCACCAGTAGCTGTATGGAGATGTGGCGGCACAACAAGCTGCAGCACTGAGCCCTGTCCTGCATCATCCTGAATTGCAAGCAGAGTTTCCCAGTGTGCTGTGAATGAAATTTAGCATCCCTGACCATGCTTTCTGCAAGTTTCAGCAGTAATGTGGACCATGTGGCTGACTGCCTTGCCCAACGATGCCACGACATTGCCTTCCATGTGATGGTACAGAGCTGGGATGGCCTTACGTGAAAAGAAATAGCGACTGGGAACCTGCCATTGTGGTGCATCACATTCTGCAAAATCACGGAATGGGCATAATCCACCAGACAGAAAGGCAGGAGTTGTAAAGCCAGCAGCTTTGACAAGCTTGAATTTAGACTGGGGCATGGACATGTGGGTGGCATGTGGGTGGCAGTGACTGTATTTTTTTTGTATTTTGTTGCTGCAACATATGGGGCAGAGAAATTTGCCTGCTATGGTCTACAGCTATAGTCTACAGCTGGTGGTGTGCTACTGGCAGATGTGTTGCAAGGACCTGTGACACCCTTCACTTTACCATCATCCCTGTCAGTGGAGGCTGCTGAGAGTTCATGAGGTATAGCGGGGGTACATCAAAAACGCGAGGAGGAGAAGAATTGCGTCTCTTTTGTGTGGCTTTCAGGTGCTCTTGCCAACGGTTGATTGGTGGGAGGTTAAATGCCTTGTCAAGCATGTGGTACCCAAATGGCTGGTGTTTTTGCCACGCTTGATCTGCTTGAGGCAAAGTTTGCAAATCGTAACAGTGTGATCGGCTGTACATGTGCTAAAAAAGGCCCAAACAGCTGAGCTGTGGTAAGTGGGATGGGAGATAACAGCTCCACAACCAGGTGGAATAGAGCAGCTGTTCTCTACTCTTCTATGATGGCTGTCTTGTTGGGGTTGTGCCTCATCCTCAATTTCCTCCTCTGCTCTATCTGGCACCCAAGTCGCGTCAGTGACCTCATCATCATTATCCCTTCTGTCCTCATCACTGGAGCCAACTTGGGAAACCGCTGCGGCTGGGGGAACATGACTGCCAATGTGTTGTTTACCAGAGTTCTCTGTAGACTCACGTTCCTAACTTCCTCAACCTCAGAACCAAGATTTAAATAAATTAATGGCTGTGCATCGTCAAGGAGCAAGTGGCTGATGCTGTGTTCAAATAACTTAGCTGACTACTCCATGTCTGATGCTGGGGCTATGGTAGGACAAGGAGGCAGACTAAGCCACTCTGGCAGCTGTGGTGGACTGAACACTGGTCTCTGCTTGGGTGACAGAAGATGAGGAGGATAAAGATGGTTTAGTAAGCCAGTCCACCACCTCCTCTGCTTGCTGTGGCTGTATAGCATGGGCAACATCACTAAACAAAGGAAATTATGCCCTGCCTGAAGACAGAAAAAGTCCACCTTTGGCTGTGGACACAGAGGCCCCTCACAGTGCCATGGGAATGTCTGCGTCTCCTTGTTGGCATCCCAGATATGATTGGGCGGAGGGCTTATTAACAAAATGTTTAACTTTAATCATTGGAAAGTGGTGTTTGGTGCACTTTAACTCGAGTACTCACTACACCGACACACTCTAGTTACACACTACAATATACTGCAGTAAAACTGCACTGATGCACTGCAATATACTGCGGTAATCATGCGCTAGTGCACTAAATTATACTGCATTAAACATGCAATAAAGCACTGAAATATACTTCATTAAACATGCACCAACGCACTAAAATATACTGCAATAAACCTGCAATAACGCAATGAAATATATTTTTTAGTAAACCCGCAATCACACGCTGAAATATACTGCGTTAAACGTGCAGTAACGCACTGCAATATAATACGGTAAACCCACAAAAACTCACTGAAATATACTGCAGTAAACGCGCAATAAGGCACAGAAAAGTACTGTGTTAAATATGCACTAACACACTGCAGTAAACCTGCAATAACGCACTGAAATATACTGTGCTAAACCTGCAATAACGCACTGAAATCTACTGCATTAAACGTGCAGTAACGCACTGCAATATACTGCGGTAAACGTGCAATAATGCACTGAAATATACTTCGGTAAACGTGCAACAATGTACTGAAATATACTGTCTTAAACGTGCACTAACGCACTGCAATATACTGTGGTAAACCTGCAATAATGCACTGCGGTACGTGTGCACCAACACACTGAAATAAACTGCATTAAATGTGCACTAACACACTGAAATATACTGTGCTAAACCTGCAGTAATGCACTGAAATATACTGCGGTAAACGTGCAAAATATACTGCGTTAAACATACAGCGTTAAACGTACTGCGTTAAACGTGCATATCCATGATTGGATAGAGTCATCATGACAGTGTCAATTCATGGCTCTGACAGTGCTATGTGCCCTGAGTGGGCAAATATTTCATTGCTTCAGCCAATCAGGGCTTTCAATGCACTGTGCAGCTGCGCACTGCACTGTGGTAGTTCGGCGGGCCGAACAAACGGTCAAACACCCCCCGACAATTTGGGTGTATGGCAAACTGGCAAGCAGCCAATGTTCAACCCAAACTCATGCTTGGGCCGAATCGTTCACCCAACACTAGTTAGCAGCTGTTTACTGTTGACAGCATTAGTGATTAGTCATAAGTGCACTGAGACCCTGTACACTTTTCTCTCTGATGCCCCGTACACACGTTCGTTTTTAATGTCATTTTTTAAACCAACGTTTTTCTCCTCGTTTTTTTTCATGTTTCCTCTCAAGCCTGCCTTGCGTACACACCATCATTAAAAAAAACAAGATCAAGCAAAGCGCAGTGACGTTCAACACGTACGACGGCACTATAAAGGGGAAGTTCCGTTCGAATGACGCCACCCTTTGGGACGCTTTTGCTAATTCCGTGTTACCGCGTGTTAGTAAAAGTTTGGTGAGAGACGATTCGCGCTTTTCAGTCTTCGTGCTTTGAAGATCGTTTTCGGGAGTTCAGTTTGCGCCTGTGGGTTCGTATCTGTTTAGCACTGCTTGTACTCAGTTCGTATCTGTTTATTCAGTGCGGCCTGCTCTGCACGTTCGTGTTTTTCAGCTTGTTCTTCATAGGCCTTGCTGTTCTTCCGTGCGTTCTTCTAGTTCGTTCTGTTCAGCTGACCGTTATCTAGCCATGTTGCGGCTACGTACTCATCGTAGAGTTCGTGCTGTAGTTGGTGCAGGGGTTCATGCTGTATCCCGACTCCATGCCATGAGCAGGGTCAGGAGGAGTTCATGGACCAAGAATTGGTTGCTCCAGCGGCACCAATTCTGTCACATGCCTTTGTTGCGGGAGATCAGGGAGAATAATCCTGATGATTTCAGGAATTTTCTCAGGATGTCTGACCCCGTATTTCAGCAGCTGTTGGCTTTGGTGTCCCCCTATATTACCAGGCAGGACACCGTTATGCGGGAAGCCATCAGTGCTGAGCAGAGGCTCATCGCCACGTTGCGATACCTGGCGACTGGGAGAAGCCTGCAGGACCTTAAGTTCTCCACAGGCATATCCCCCCAGGCTCTGGGGATCATTATACCAGAGACTTGTTCTGCCATCCTTCAAGTTTTGCAGGAGGACTATATTAAGGTAAGTGTTCTTCTTCAAAAATTCACATTGTATGGTTTTAATTTTTGGATACTTTTTAATTTGCTTTATTTGCAGTCCCTAATTCACATGATTCTTAGCTGCAGGGAATGTCCCCTTTCTCCCCATGTTTTATTATTTAAAGTTTGGGGTTTGAGGCCTACCTGTAAATTTGGCTTACCTAACCTCTCCAGCATGCTATCCTGGGGCCATACCTACCTTGCCTAGTCATTTCCATGTTTTTTATTCTATGTTCCATCGTAGTGCTTTACCCAAAACGCACCCTAAATTTTGCCTAGGAATGTTTCATTTTTGTTAACTTCAATACAGAGTGCTACAGCCTTCATGTGTGATATTCCCAACTCATCTTCAACCCCCCCCCCATAATTTTTTGGTTTGTTTGTTTTTTGTTGCTTCCAATTTTTTATGTTTTGAACAGTTTCTACCAATGTTGGCCATGAATGTGTGTATGAAATCAGCTTTCAATGTTTCTGGCTCCAATTATTAATTTATTATTTCTTTAATTCCACAGTTCCCTTCTTCGCCACATGAATGGCAGAATGTGGCTTCCGAGTTTGCCCAGCGATGGAACTTTCCGAACTGTGGAGGAGCCATAGACGGCAAACATGTTCGGGTCGTCCCACCACCCCATTCGGGATCCTTTTATTATAATTATAAGGGGTTCCACAGCGTCGTGATGATGGCAGTGGTGTCGGCCACCTACGAGTTCCTCTATGTGGACGTTGGCAAGAATGGCAGGATGTCTGATGGAGGAGTTTTTGCCCAGACGGAGTTTGGGGAACGGCTCCTTTTGGATCTGCTGGCCTTGCCACCAGCGGAGCAGAATGTGGAGGGACTACCTTTTGTCTTTGTGGCGGATGAGGCGTTTGGCCTGGGACCCCATTTGATGAGGCCATTCCCGCAACGCACCCTCACCCCTGAGAGGAGGGTGTTCAATTATCGGCTGGCCAGAGCCAGAAGGGTGGTGGAAAATGCGTTTGGGATCATGGCCAGCCGATTTCGCCTCTTCCTTACCTCCATCCACCTTGCCCCATACAAATGGAACCATGTGGTTATGACGTGCTGTGTGCTGCATAATTTCCTAAGGGTGCATTCAACGAGTTATATATCTTTGAGTGGGCCTGAGGCCTCTTTAATCAATGCAGAAACTTTGGGGGCCCTGGAACCTGGCCGTCCTGGCTTGGCCCCCCCAACCGGATGTGAGGTCCGTAACCAATATGTGGACTATTTTATGGGTAGGGGGGCCATTGAAATGCCAGACAATCTTTAATAATTTTATACCAAAAAAATAAAACTTTTTCTGGAGTAAAGATTGGTTTGGATTTTTTATTGTATAATGTTTGATGTTTCTGGTAGGTTTACTTAGTGCACTTGTTTTGCCATGTGGATTAAACAATCTTAATTAGCCTTCATTGTTAGTGTAAACACCAAACATTGATTAGTTCACTCAGCACCACATTTACATAATGAAGCTACAATTATTTGTTATGTAAAAATACCTTTATTTCTTTTTTTAGGTGGGAAACTTCCTTAGAAATGTGGATGTTCCCTTAATTTCGGGTGTATTAAAACGCATGACCAGCCATGCATAAACAAACTATTGTGAGGGGGTTAGCTCGGCAGCGGGTGTGTGTGACCCCCGGGATGGGCTCCCCACACAAAAACAGGCCCAGCAGACGGAGGTTGTGGTTTTCAAAATCAAAAAGGTGCCGTTTATTTTCTATTTACAGTGACAAAAACACAGCAAAGCAAAAGAAACAAACAAAATAAATCCTGGTCAACTTGACCTCTGACTAAACATACAGGTTTCCTAACTAACAACTGGGATCAGCCTAGTGCTGTCCTAGTCCCTGGTTTTAAATGTCCAAGCAAAATATAGCCACACAGGCTTTCTCTCACCGCACAGGGGTTCACTCTCCCTAGACAGTCCACACAGGTCTGCTTCCAGGCATGAGCTAACATCTAATGAATCTGGGAGTTTTTATAGAGGCCTAAATGAGCTGACAAGCTTCAGCTGATCTCATCAACTCCCTGTCTGCACGACGCCCAGCCCTCTCCCTAGAGGTATGAGTCATCAATGAGCCCACTAGTCTCAGCTGGGCTTATACAACTCTCCACCTAGCTGTATAAATCGGCGTAAAGCCTGAATCTGGGCGAAATATATCTACCCCCCTGGATGCAACCAGGTGACTTTACCTTCCTGCTGTCACATACCCCCCCCTCTTGTTTTAACCTCGGGGTTGGAACACCAGCAATCAGGCATTCATGTACTCGAGACAAAGCATCCACATTCCCCATTTGAACGCCAGGGCGATGCTTTACTGTGAAGTTGAATTCCTGGAGGGCCAGGAACCACCTATTCACTCTTCTATTTGTTTCCTTGTTTTGAGCCATCCACTTTAACGGAGCGTGATCCGTAACCATGTCAAAGTGCCTACCTAGCAGGTAGTACCGAAGGGAATCTAGAGCCCACTTCACCGCTAAACACTCCTTTTCAACGGTGGCGTAATTTACCTCATGGGACTTCAACTTCCTGCTGAGGTAAATGACTGGGTGCTCTTCCCCGTTCCAGACCTGGGACAATACTGCTCCTAACCCCACATCTGACGCATCACTTTGTACGACAAAGTCTTTAGAGAAGTCGGGTGAGTACAACACTGGCTGGCTACATAAGGCTTGTTTCAAGAATTGGAATGCTGCCTCAGCCTCGGGGGTCCATTTAATCATGACCGACCCTTTCCCCTTCGTCAGGTTGGTTAGGGGCACAGCCTTAGAAGCAAAGTGGGGAATGAATCGCCGATAATACCCAGCGATTCCCAGAAAGGCTCGTACCTGCTTCTTGCTGTTGGGACGTGGCCAACTCTGGATGGCCTCGACTTTGTTGAGTTGGGGTTTTATTACTCCCCTCCCAATGGTGTACCCAAGATATTTGGCCTCCTCCTGCCCAATGGTACACTTCTTGGGGTTAGCCGTAAACCCTGCTTCCCGAACAGAGTCCAGGACTGCTTGCACTTTTGGCAGATGTGAGGCCCAATCTGTGCTATGGACAATTACGTCATCCAGGTAAGCCGCAGCATACTTCCGATGGGGCCTCAGCATCTGGTCCATTTTCCGCTGGAATGTGGCCGGCGCATTCTGTAACCCGAACGGCATTCTTTTATATTGGAACGCCCCGTCTGGGGTTACAAATGCGGTTTTCTCTTTGGCTGACTTGGCCAGGGGGATTTGCCAATACCCTTTTGTGAGGTCAAGAGTCGTCATGTATCGGGCTGTTCCCAGCCGGTCGATCAACTCATCTATACGTGGCATGGGGTAGGTGTCAAATTTTGTAACTTTGTTCAACTGACGAAAATCGTTACAAAATCGCCAGCTCCCATCCGGTTTAGGCACCAACACAATGGGACTAGACCAATCACTTTGGGACTCCTCTATCACCCCTAAGTTCAGCATTTTCTGTACTTCCTCCCGTATTGCCTCCCGTCGGGCCTCTGGGATCCGATAGGGTTTTAACTTCACCCTTTCACCGGGCGGGGTAATAATGTCATGCTCTACCCCAGATGTTTGTCCCGGCAGCTCAGAGAATACCTCCTTGTTGCGAAGCACAAACTCCTTAACCTCCTGTTGTTGGGGTTGTGACAAGGTGGCTGCGATTCCAACCTCAGGAATCACGCAACCAGTTTGAGCTGGTGACCAAGTGTCTGCGACTAGGGACTCTCTATCCCTCCAGGCTTTCAACAGATTAACGTGATAGATCTGTTCGGGCTTTCGCCTTCCTGGTTGTCTGACCTTGTAATTCACTTCGCTCACTTTTTCCATTATCTCGTAGGGGCCTTGCCATTTGGCAAGGAATTTACTTTCAACCGTAGGGACAAGTACCAATATCCTATCCCCCGGGGAAAAGGTACGGGTCTTGGCTCCACGGTTGTACACTCTCTGCTGTGCCAACTGCGCTTGGGCCAAATGTTCCTTCACGATGGGCATTACCTGTGCAATTCGATCTTGCATCAGGGCGACATGCTCAATCACACTCCTGTGGGGAGAACTCTCACTTTCCCAAGTTTCCTTGGCAATATCCAACAGCCCTCTTGGGTGTCTCCCATACAGTAACTCAAAGGGGGAGAATCCCGTAGAGGATTGGGGCACCTCCCTAATAGCAAACATCAAATAAGGAAGTAGACAGTCCCAATCCTTTCCATCCCTATCCACCACTTTCTTCAACATTTGTTTTAGGGTTTTGTTGAATCTTTCAACCAGCCCATCGGTTTGGGGGTGATACACAGATGTACGTAATTGCGTCACTTTGAACAATTTACACAGCTCCTTCATAACCCGGGACATAAAGGGTGTACCTTGGTCCGTAAGCAGTTCTTTACAAATACCCACCCGGCTAAAAACAAGAGATAGCTCTTTGGCTATGGTTTTGGCCGAGGTATTTCTGAGAGGGATCGCTTCTGGATAACGGGTGGCATAGTCCATTATAACCAATATGTACTGGTGCCCCCTAGCGGACTTGATTATAGGACCTACCAAATCCATTGCGATTCTCTCAAACGGGACCTCAATGATGGGTAGAGGGACCAGCGGGCTACGGAAGTGTGGCATCGGGGCCGACCTCTGACACACAGGGCAGGAGGAACAATAATTTTCTATGTCCTTCATCACCCCAGGCCAATAGAATCTCTGTAATACCCTCTCTCGGGTTTTCTCTGTCCCCAGATGACCTCCAAGAATGTGCCCATGGGCCAACTCCAACACCAACTTCCTGTAAGGTTTGGGCACCACAAGCTGCTCAACGGTTTCTTCTGCCCTTTTTGCCACCCGATACAGTAGGTCCTTCTCTACGCTGAAGTATGGGTAAGTGCAGGTATTATCTGGGTTCACTAACTCGCCATCTATTTTCACTACGTTTTCCCGTGCCTTTATTAGGGCGGGGTCTTTCAACTGTTCTGTGGCAAAGTTTTCCCTGTGAACCTCAAGATCAGAAAACTCCACAGACGGTAGGTTTTCGTCTGAGGAGGTGGGCTCCTCTCCAGTTTCTTGAGTCTCCCCTGCCAATACTGACAAGGGAAATTCGGGAGAGTCCTCACCACTCTCAGAGGAGTTCTGGCTATCATATTCCTGGTACATAGGGGCACCAGTGGGGGGCTCAGGATCATCCCACAGTTCCCAGAACTTCGGAAAATCCCTTCCCACAATGGCGTCATGCGGTAACTGAGACACTAAGCCCACTGGATGAGAAAGGGTACCTTTGGGGGTCTCGAAACACACTGTAGTCACTGGATACTCTCGGGTGTCCCCATGCACACAAATAACAGCTACCTTGCTATTCCCAGAGACCTCTGTTTTAACTAATTCAGCCTTTATCAGGGTCACAAGGCTACCTGAATCCAGCAATACCACAACATTTCTACCATTAATACACATTTTGCATAAATGTTTCTCAGTTCCCCGAATGGCAGTGCATGCGACTGTCGCACACAGCGACTGACGTCTGCCCGTCAGAAAGTCACACTGCATGGGTTCCTCCAAAACCGGGCAATTTGCTGCAATATGTCCCGCTTGCCGGCAGCGGTAGCAAATGATCCTTCTTGCCGCCTCTTGAGCCGCTGATTTCCCAGGCGGTTCTCGCCAAACTTGGGGTAGAGCTCCCACCCTCTCACTCTCTCCACCCTTACCCCTTGGAATCATCTTATCCGCCCCTGGGGATGGTCTGGTCTTAGGGTGGAAAGTCCGAGTGTCTCTGGAAGAGGCCGTCAGGTTCTCTGTAGCCAAGTATTTCTCCACACGATCCACAAGACCATCGGCCGTCTCTGGGTCTCCATGGCTTACCCACTTTTGGATGGCAGTAGGAAGAGCTCTCAAAAACCGATCCATTACAACACGTTCCACAATCTTTGGTGCGGACAAAGTCTCTGGCTGTAGCCACTTTCTGCTCAGGTGAATGAGATCATACATTTGAGACCTGGGGGGTTTTCCAAGCTGGAAAGTCCAGTTATGCACACGCTGAGCCCGGACAGCCAGGGTGACACCCAGCCTTGCCAATATTTCAGCTTTTAGCATCACATAGTCTTTTGCTTGGTCAGGCTCTAGGTCATAGTAAGCTTTCTGCGATTCACCCGTTAACAGAGGAGCCACCAGTCCAGCCCACTGCTCCTCAGGCCACTTTTCTCTTTCAGCAGTCCTTTCAAACGTGGTCAAAAATACCTCTGGATCATCCTCTCCAGTCATTTTTGTCAATAAACGACTCACCCCAAAGGACGCGGTATTAGTGGGACGGCTTTCCTCACTGGTCTGCGGACGTTGCTGCATTACTGCTTCCATTTGTTGTAGTCTCTGCTCTTGCTTCTGTAATAGGTCTATGAAGCGGGCCTCAGATCGTTGCTGGGCTTGTTGCTGAGCTTCCAGACTCTGTTGGTGAGCTTGCTGCTGGGCTGCAAGGCTCTGTTGATGAGCTTGCTGCTGGGCTGCGAAGTTCTGTTGTTGAGCTGCAAGGCTCTTTTGCAAACCTGCATTTGTCTGCTGTTGATTGGCATTTGCTAGAGCCAGCTGTTTCAGTATCTCCTCCATGCTGGCTTAAAAAAAAACTGCCACTGGTTCTCCACCAACTGTGAGGGGGTTAGCTCGGCAGCGGGTGTGTGTGACCCCCGGGATGGGCTCCCCACACAAAAACAGGCCCAGCAGACGGAGGTTGTGGTTTTCAAAATCAAAAAGGTGCCGTTTATTTTCTATTTACAGTGACAAAAACACAGCAAAGCAAAAGAAACAAACAAAATAAATCCTGGTCAACTTGACCTCTGACTAAACATACAGGTTTCCTAACTAACAACTGGGATCAGCCTAGTGCTGTCCTAGTCCCTGGTTTTAAATGTCCAAGCAAAATATAGCCACACAGGCTTTCTCTCACCGCACAGGGGTTCACTCTCCCTAGACAGTCCACACAGGTCTGCTTCCAGGCATGAGCTAACATCTAATGAATCTGGGAGTTTTTATAGAGGCCTAAATGAGCTGACAAGCTTCAGCTGATCTCATCAACTCCCTGTCTGCACGACGCCCAGCCCTCTCCCTAGAGGTATGAGTCATCAATGAGCCCACTAGTCTCAGCTGGGCTTATACAACTCTCCACCTAGCTGTATAAATCGGCGTAAAGCCTGAATCTGGGCGAAATATATCTACCCCCCTGGATGCAACCAGGTGACTTTACCTTCCTGCTGTCACACTATATTCGTCAAAATTTTGAAAAAGCTAAACATGTGCTAGTCATTAAAGGGTAAAATAACAAAAATACTTATAAAACTCTGCAAGTAAAACGTTATTTGGTGTAAAAACATTAGACACGCCCAAGCACAGCCATGATATTTTGGAGCCTTTCCTCCACCCGCTTTGTATTTGCCCTGATCTCTAGCAAGTCTCCCTTAATTTTTTCGAGGTCACGACAGCAGACCATCAGGTATTGGATCAGGATCTGGGCACTGTGATGTGTCAACTTATTGGGGTCTTCGGCCAGAACTGCACCTAAATGTAAAAAGAAATATGTAGGATAGAATATGTAGGCCTACATCTATTTAACATGCATGTGTCTGGTTTCTCTCTGACCTGTGGTGGTGCCACTTTCCACTTCCACAACATCACATTCCTCTCCATCCTGGGGTTCTGGGGGTATTGTTGTAGGTGTTGCAATTATCGTCTCATCTGAGGTAGCTTTTCGAATCCCTAGGGAGATTGAAATAAAAGGAATAGTTTCATTAGTAGCGACTCAATTTTGCTAAAATAAGAAACATGAAAAAATACTTTGTAATCATTCTTTTGAAGCATGCTCCATTTTAAATTTTACCCCCTGTGCCAACCGGGACAAATGATTGGATACATAGCCAAAACCAGAGCATATACATTTTGAACACAAATTTGACACATTGTAACACCCCAAAGTATCTACACAGGATCACCTGTGTGTGACACCCTCAAGCTTTTTGGCTTTAGGCCCACACTTGTACTACTGCGTTCAGATGTTTCATCAGCTGCTGAGCATTCACTCCCTTAACATTACCATGCATATCGTTTTTTCTAACGAACAAATGTCCTTTGGATTAGCACCCAAAAAATAAGTGAGGCCCAAATTTACTCCCCCAAATAAACCAAAATACATGGGTGTTCACACTGGATGATCCTAAAACATCGTTTTAGGAACTGTACGGAGAAAGAGGTTTAATACGTCCGTTTACTGTGCGGACGAACCTGAAAGATGGTATCTTTCAGTGTACTATATGAAAGTTAAAAATACACGACAGAATACAAGAAAATAATATGTACCATGGAAACTAAAAAAAAATTACTTACTTTTTACTATAACTTTCTTGATTCTTTTATATTGGTCGGCCTCCCGCAACTTCAGATCAGACCATCGTTTTCTGAGCTGTTCCTTCGTTCTGCACACCCCAAATTTTTTTTGAAGACTTTTGACCACTTTGCCCATAATTCTGGACTTGACCAGATTAGGCCTTTTATACGGACCATGCTTGGCATCATAATCCTCCTTCTTTAAAATGGCGACCATCTCCACCATTTCCTCGAATGACATGTTGGATGCCTTATATCTCCTGGGTCTTGATTTGGGCTCCTCTGGAATTTCATCCTCTGTAGAGGTAATCTCAGCCACCTGTGTCTCCGCCATGTTTTGTTCAGCACTACGAGCGAGAAGGGGCGGGGAAAGTACAATATCGAACGTCAGGGGCGGGGAAAGCATGCGGAGTTTCACGCATTCGCTGTGTATATCAAGTGAAGATCCATGTCTGGGAAATACGTTCATTTGTCGGGAGAGGGAGTTAGCAACGAATGTCGTGACGAAGGTACCTAACAATTTTACTTTTTGAGGTTCATCAGACGAGGAGATTTGTGTGCTCAAAATATGTAGACAATGCACAGTTGAGGAATGTTGCCTGAAATATATATTTTTTGGGGTTTCTCGCTTTTACAGATATCATGAATACTTTTAAAAATCCAGACTTCATGGGGGAGTTCATCGACAAATGGCAAGAGCTCCCTATATTATGGCAAACAAAAAGTGGCGCTAATAAAAATAAAGACGCCAGGAAAGCAGCACTGGAGAGCCTGCTTGCATTTGTGCAAACAAAGATACCCACAACAACTCTCCAAGATGTCAAAACCAAAATTGCGACCATCAGAGGGACATACAGGACCCAGAGGACTATGGTCCTGAGGTCCCAGAGGTCAGGTGCACCAGCAGATAAGGTTTATAAACCCAGTCTGTGGTACTACAGTAAGCTTGCTTTTCTGGATGACCAGCTGGAAGTGCGGGAATCTCTCTCCACCCTTCCCCCCAGAGGTCAATTCAGCCTTCCTTGTACCCAACCCTCCAGCCTTCCCTGCAGCCAGTCCTCCAGCCTTCCTGTCAACCCTGCTCTGGCTTCCTCTGAGGATCAAGATCAGGGCCTTGAGGATTTTGGAGATATGGAGCCAGGTAAAGTATTGATATCTATATTTATATCTTACAAAATTGTAGAATTTAAATAGATGTTAGTATTGTTAAAGGTATGTACACTTCTACCAATAAAGTTTGTGAAGAGCAAGATACAGTAGTGGCCTAATTTTATGTGGACAAGGCAACAAAACCAGGATGCGGAATCAATGAAAATGACATAACTTTTGGCATTGATTTCAACAATGTCTAGAGGTGAACAATGTCTGTGAATGATGATGTGGCAAAATAAATAATGTCCCTTTCTTTTTTTACAGCCAGAGCAGAGCCAGGAAGAGGGTGATGTTGGGGATCAGGAGGAGGCAGGGCCCAGTGGCACCCAGGAGGAGGCGGGGCCCAGTGGCACCCAGGAGGAGGCTGGGCCCAGCACAAGAGCCCAGATGCCTCCCCTGGTAGTTAAACCACGAGGGCCAAGGAGAGGTAGGCAGGTGGAGGAGGAAACCAGGGCCTTCCTCAGAGAGGCAACAGCGGCCCTCAGAGAGGCACCCTCTGTTGATGAGGGATTTGCCGCAGTTCTCGCCCACAAACTAGGGCAAATGGAGTTGCGGCAAAAAATTTACAGTGAGACCCTGCTATTGAAAGTCATCAATAAGGGCGTGCTGGGTGAACTCACTAGGTACACGGACATAACGGAGGTTGTCCCTACTCCTCCACCTCCTCCTCCTCCTCCTACTACTCCTCCTGCCACAACCTCTCCTCCTGATCCCCAGCCTCCAAGGAAGAAACCAACCAAGGCTGCAGAGAAGGCTGGAGAGAAGGCTACAAGGAAGAGGAGAAAATAATGCCTGCTGTAGTACCACAGACTGGGGACATATAGGACTTATCTGCTGTGGCTCTTGACCTCTGGGAGCTCAAGACAAGATTGGGCTCCTTTTTTTGGGGGATCTAATCTCTATTTTGGTTTTGACATCTTGGATGGTTGTTGTGGGGTCAAAGGGATGCACAAATGCAAGCAGGCTCTCCAGTGCTGCCTTCCTCTTTAATTTGTTAATGTTCTGAAATAAAAAAAAATTTAGTGCCCTTAAAAAACTTGACTATGTGATTTGTATTTCAAAAGAGAGCTTGCTAGGGAGCAGGCAGGGACATCTCAAATTATATTATTGTTATTATCAGGGGACACAAACCTCCCTGAGGCCAAATGAGACACATTTGGAAGGTTGTTGTGGTAACTTTACACAAGAATAATTTAAGCCAAAATAATAAAAAAAAGGCCACAAAAAAAAAAAAACACAATAGTAAAATATAATTTAAAGAAAAAAGGAGAATTACATTATTTTATTATTATTATTATTATTTATGAGGGAGGTCCGGCTTATAAATAATATTTTACTATCATTAGAGCAATTTGGAATTACTTTAGAAACAAGTTTGGCATAACTCTCAATGTCATTATCAAAAGAGGGTAATTTTAAAGCATTATCAAAAGAAGAATGGAATGCACAGCATTAAAACGATGCTATTAATTCCACCGTGACGAATGTGCCATCTCCATTTCCAACATTAGCTTTACCAAAACGAGCGCTCCCGTCTCATAGTTGCTTCTGAGCATGCGCGTTTTCTTTCACGTCGTGAAAGCATACACACTATCGTTTTTCACGTCGTTAAAAAAAAACGACATGAAAAACGACGTGAAAAAAGAGAGCATGTCCGGAATTTTTAATGGCCGTTTTTCACGTCGTTAAAAATGCTCTGGAGCATACACACGATCATTTTTCAGGGCCATTTTTTAAAATGGCAGTTTTAACGGCATGAAAAACGATCGTGTGTACGGGGCATGAGGCCCGGTTCACACTGATGTGCTGTGAATTTGGTCCGTTTTTTGTCTATTCTGAGGTGCGAATTTACCGCGAATCCACCGCGATTTTACTGCGATTTTACCGCAAATTTCAGGAGTTGGACATTGATGTTGATGATTGATGTTCTAGCCAATTGAATCATAGTGTAAAAAAAAAAAAGTTGTTAACTTCCTGTGTACTTCCTGGTTTTTGTGGAGAATCGCGTGGTGGAATTTGCACATATGTGAACCATCAATGTGATTCCAGAATGATTTACATTGATGTCTATGGAGACTAAATTTGCAATGCAGTAAACTCGCACAAGACCCTTTTTTTAATCGCATTCGTCGAGGAATCGTAACGCATGTATGTGAACGACCGTCATTGAAAACAATGACTTTATGGATGACATGCGAATTTAGAATGGTTTTGGCGCTTCACATTCGGTATGAACTCGCATCAGTGTGAACCGGGCCTAACTTGGCCAACATGGGTTTATGGTTCCTACATATTGGTACTCTTGATCCTTTTTCTCCATGGAGAAGGAAACCACTGTATAGAGAGAAGCAAGTTCATGAACATTGAAGTTTAAAAGAGAAGTATGGGGGGAAAAAAATCATATTGGTTTAGATGGCTGCAACACCAATTCCAGCTGCAGCTATACCCCACTGCCTCTAAAGCCCTGTACACACGATCAGATTTCCTATGGATTCTAATCCGATGGATTTTTCCATCGGAAATCCGATGAAGCTGACTTCCATCAGTCTTGCCTACACACCATCAGTCAAAAATCTGACCGTCCCAAACGCCGTGACGTAAAACACTCTGACAAGCCGAGAAAAATGAAGTTCAATGCTTCTGAGCATGCTTCGACTTGATTCTGAGCATGCGTGGGTTTTTTGTCCGATGGAGTTCCACACAGACGATCAGAATTTGCTATCATTTTTTTTCCCATCGGATAAATTTAAAACCTGTTCTTTTTTTTCTCACCGATGGAAAAAAGACCGATGGGGCCCATACACGATCAGTTTGTCCGATGAGAAAAGTCCATCGGACTGTTTTCATCGGTAAAACCGATCGTGTGTACACGGCATAAGACTGAGAACTGAGCAATCAAATACTGGTCTTCAGCCTGCTCTCTGTTCTGCCGCTTCAGCACTCCCTGGGATTTTTTCAGAGCCTGGTCTAGCTCTGTGAAATCAGCCGACAGTGGGCTTTATCCTATTGTCAGCAGAAAATGGGTCACAGGAGTACAGAATGAACCTTGCAAATTGGTAGATTAGCAAAATAACATTTTGTAGCATCTCAACCGATTTTTTTCAGCACAGCAATGTGGCAAATGCTTGGTAATGTGTAAGAAAGCACCTGTATATAGCAAATTCGTCCAATGCAGGCTCCACAATAAAAACAAATCCATAAAATGAAAGTCTGCTTCTGCCTGCTGATATTTTATATGAAGAGCAGAGAAGAATCCCATGTATTTTTCCTCTGTTGATTGGCTGCTGCTAAAAGTTGTTTCCTGTGTAAGGGGGGATGCAGGGGCTGATAGTGAGAGATGTCAATATGACAATTCCATTTGTTATTCATGAGCATGTTGGAAAAGGTATGTGTGCAAGATAAAATTTCACCAAACAGAATTTTATAAACATAGATCACTTCCCTGAAAGTTAGAGAAGGACTCTTAAGCCCTGTACACACGATCGGATTTCCTATGGTTTTTTAACCGATGGATTTTTCCATCGGAAAACCGATGAAGCTGACTTTCATCAGTCTTGCCTACACACCATCAGTCAAAAAACCGACCGTTCCAAACGCCGTGACGTAAAACACTCCGATGAGCCGAGAAAAATGAAGTTCAATGCTTCTGAGCATGCGTCGACTTGATTCTGAGCATGCGTGGGTTTTTTATCCGATGGAGTTCCCCACAGACGATAGTAATTTGCTATCGGTTTTTTAACCATGGGATAAATTTAAAACAAGTTCTGTTTTTAAACACCGATGGAAAAAAGACCGATGGGGCCCATACACGATCGGTTTGTCCGATTAAAAAAGTCCATCGGACTGTTTTCATCGGTAAAACCTATCGTGTGTACAGGGCTTAACACTCAGTTTGTGGGATTCCTTCCTTGAGCTTACTACCCACCATTTTAACTTCAACCCTTTAAAGCAATTTGTGCAGTTTGCAGGATGCAGGTTCCTTTACTTGGTTAAGTCCGAAAGGGCAACTGTGTCACAATGACGTAACACACTTATAATCCATGTACTGCGTTATGTTTATAATTTGTGACAACCTACTCACTCAGTCACTAACACTGATGTGCATTAGCATGAATGAGCATACACATCTAACACTGGCGTTGGCACCAATCACTCTGTGTAGAGCACAGCACACTGAGCCTGCTAAGGAAAGATTGCTGTGTGGTTGTTAGCTCCTGTGACTTGTGTGCTGATATGCATTCTGCTATTTTATGTTTGACCCAGCTTGCCTCCTGACAGGGATGAGCTTCGAGTTCGAGTCGAACTCATGTTCGACTCGAACATTGCCTGTTCGCCCGTTCGCCGAACAGCGAACAAATAGGGGTGTTCGCGGCAAATTCGAAAAATCTATGGGAGAAATCTAAAGTGTTAATTATAAAGGCTGATATGCAAGTTATTGTCCTAAAAAGTGTTTGGGGACCCGGGTCCTGCCCCATGTATCAATGCAAAAAGAAGTTTTAAAAACGGCCGTTTTTTCGGGAGCAGTGATTTTAATAATGCTTAAAATGAAAAAATAAAAGTGAAATATTCCTTTAAATTTCGTACCTGGGGGGTGTGTATGATATGCATGTGAAGTGGCGCATGTTTCCCGTGCTTAGAACTGTCCCTGCAAAAAATGTCATTTTTGAAAGAAAAAAAGTCTTTTAAAACTGACTCGCGGCTATTAATGAATTGTCGGCTCCCGGCAATACATACAAAAGTCATTGATAAAAAAAAAAAAAAAAGCGTGGGGGTTCCCCAGAGTTCAATTACCAGGCCCTTCAGGTCTGGAATGGATATTAAGGGGAACCCTGCCGCAAATTAAAAAAAAAAATTGACGTGGGGTTCCCCCAAATATCCATTCCAGGCCCTTCAGATCTGGCATGGATTTTAAGGGGAACTCCACCCCAAATTTAAAAAAACAAATGGCGTGGAGTCCCCCTAAAAATCCATACCAGACCCCTTATCCGAGCACGCAACCTGGCCGGCCGCAGGGGAAAAGGGGGGGACGAGAGAGCGGCCCCCCCTCCCTCCTGAACCGTACCAAGCCACATGGCCTCAACATGGGGAGGATGTCCCCATGTTGATGGGGACAAGGGCCTCATCCCCACAACCCTTGCCCGGTGGTTGTGGGGGTCTGCGGGCGGGGGGCTTATCGGAATCTGGAAGACCCCTTTAACAAAGGGGACCCCCAGATCCCGCCCCCCCCCCTATGTGAATTGGTAAGGGGTACGTTGTACCCCTACCATTTCACGAAGAAAGCGTAAAAAAATGTTTAAAAAAACACACAAACACCTTGAAAAAATCCTTTATTAAAAAAAAAAAAAAAAAAAAAAAAAAAGCGGTGAAATCCAGTGTCCCGCGGCGATCCCGATGTCCAGCGCTGTCCTTCATTGGTTGTGCCTGAGCGGACCTGATGGGGAACTCCCTCTCAGTATTTTAAATGTATAGACCCGCCCCTTCTAAAGTTCCCCATCAGGTCCGCCCCCTCGGTATGTCGGACCCGCCTACGTCATTGGCTTGAGCGGGGAACTTCCTTCACTGTGTAATTTAAATTTACATAGTGAAGGAAGTTCCCCGCTCAAGCCAATGACGTAGGCGGGTCCGACATACCGAGGGGGCGGACCTGATGGGGAACTGCTCTCACTTTGGTAATACATGTATAGACCCGCCCCTTCTCATGTTCCGCATCTGGTCCGCTGAGCGGACCTGATGGGGAACTTTAGAAGGGGCGGGTCTATACATTTAAAATACTGAGAGGGAGTTCCCCATCAGGTCCGCTCAGGCACAACCAATGAAGGACAGCGCTGGACATCGGGATCGCCGCGGGACACTGGATTTCACCGCTTTTTTTTTTTTTTTTTTTTAATAAAGGACTTTTTCAAGGTGTTTGTGTGTTTTTTTAAACATTTTTTTACGCTTTCTTCGTGAAATGGAAGGGGTACAACGTACCCCTTACCAATTCACATAGGGGGGGAGCCGGGATCTGGGGGTCCCCTTTGTTAAAGGGGTCTTCCAGATTCCGATAAGCCCCCCGCCCGCAGACCCCCACAACCACCGGGCAAGGGTTGTGGGGATGATGCCCTTGTCCCCATCAACATGGGGACATCCTCCCCATGTTGAGGGCATGTGGCTTGGTACGGTTCAGGAGGGAGGGGGGGCCGCTCTCTCGTCCCCCCCTTTTCCCCTGCGGCCGGCCAGGTTGCGTGCTCGGATAAGGGGTCTGGTATGGATTTTTAGGGGGACTCCACGCCATTTTTTTTTTAAATTTGGGGTGGAGTTCCCCTTAAAATCCATGCCAGATCTGAAGGGCCTGGAATGGATATTTGGGGGAACCCCACGTCAATTTTTTTTTTATTTACGGCGGGGTTCCCCTTAATATCCATTCCAGACCTGAAGGGCCTGGTAATTGAATTCTGGGGAACCCCCACGCTTTTTTTTTTTTTTTATCAATGACTTTTGTATGTATTGCCGGGAGCCGACAATTCATTAATAGCCGCGAGTCAGTTTTAAATGCATTTTTTTCTTTCAAAAATGACACTTTTTGCAGGGACAGTTCTAAGCACGGGAAACATGCGCCACTTCACATGCATATCATACACACCCCCCAGGTACGAAATTTAAAGGAATATTTCACTTTTATTTTTTCATTTTAAGCATTATTAAAATCACTGCTCCCGAAAAAACGGCCGTTTTTAAAACTTCTTTTTGCATTGATACATGTCCCCTGGGGCAGGACCCGGGTCCCCAAACACTTTTTAGGACAATAACTTGCCCCTTCTCATGTTCCGCATCTGGTCCGCTCAGCGGACCAGATGCGGAACATGAGAAGGGGCAGGTCTATACATGTATTACCAAAGTGAGAGCAGTTCCCCATCAGGTCCGCCTCCTCGGTATGTCGGACCCGCCTACGTCATTGGCTTGAGCAGGGAACTTCCTTCACTGTGTAATTTAAATTTACATAGTGAAGGAAGTTCCCCGCTCAAGCCAATGACGTAGGCGGGTCCGACATACCGAGGGGGCGGACCTGATGGGGAACTGCTCTCACTTTGGTAATACATGTATAAACCCGCCCCTTCTCATGTTCTGCATCTCGCCCGCTGAGCGGACCTGATGGGGAACATTAGAAGGGGCGGGTCTATACATTTAAAATACTGAGAGGGAGTTCCCCATCAGGTCCGCTCAGGCACAACCAATGAAGGACAGCGCTGGACATCGGGATCGCCGCGGGACACTGGATTTCACCGCTGGAATGTTTATTTATTTATTTTTTTAAATAAAGGACTTTTTCAAGGTGTTTGTGTGTTTTTTTAAACATTTTTTTACGCTTTCTTCGTGAAATGGTAGGGGTACAATGTACCCGTTACCAATTCACATAGGGGGGGGCGGGATCTGGGGGTCCCCTTTGTTAAAGGGGTCTTCCAGATTCCGATAAGCCCCCCGCCCGCAGACCCCCACAACCACCGGGCAAGGGTTGTGGGGATGAGGCCCTTGTCCCCATCAACATGGGGACATCCTCCCCATGTTGAGGGCATGTGGCTTGGTATGGTTCAGGAGGGAGGGGGGGCCGCTCTCTCGTCCCCCCCTTTTCCCCTGCGGCCGGCCAGGTTGCGTGCTCGGATAAGGGGTCTGGTATGGATTTTTAGGGGGATTCCACGCCATTTTTTTTTTAAACTTGGGGTGGAGTTCCCCTTAAAATCCATGCCAGACCTGAAGGGCCTGGTAATTGAATTCTGGGGAACCCCCACGCTTTTTTTTTTTTTTATCAATGACTTTTGTATGTATTGCCGGGAGCCGACAATTCATTAATAGCCGCGAGTCAGTTTTAAATGCATTTTTTTTCTTTCAAAAATGACATTTTTTGCAGGGACAGTTCTAAGCACGGGAAACATGCGCCACTTTACATGCATATCATACACACCCCCCAGGTACGAAATTTAAAGGAATATTTCACTTTTATTTTTTCATTTTAAGCATTATTAAAATCACTGCTCCCGGAAAAACGGCCGTTTTTAAAACTTCTTTTTGCATTGATACATGTCCCCTGGGGCAGGACCCGGGTCCCCAAACACTTTTTAGGACAATAACTTGCATATTAGCCTTTATAATTAACACTTTAGATTTCGAACGTTCGAGTCCATTGTATTTAATAGGGTTCTAAAGTTTACACGAACATTTTGTCTGTTCGCAGGTTCTGGTGCGAACCGAACAGGGGGGTGTTCGGCTCATCCCTGCCTCCTGACTTTGCGATAATCTGTTCTCCTGATACAGGCCTTGACTCATGTCCTGACTTTGCCTTCTGCCTGCTGCTTTTGTACTTGTGATGCCCGTCGCTGTCTGGTATTGAGCTCAACCTGGACTTTGACCTCACCACTGTCTGATAATTCTGTATTCTTTTGTGGCTGTACACATTTCTTAAAGTGATTGTAAACAATCACCTTGTAAAACAACTGATTCAGTTTAAAATAGAAATGAAACACTTTTCTATAGATATAAAAAAATTATAAATACTTTTTTCACTTTTTTTATAAGTGATCACATTCCTCCTGTTCTCAGCTGCATAAGATCTGGGGGGAGGGAAGCAGCAGCAGACTGGGCATCCCAGTGAATGGCTGTGCAGCAGGGGCATGTCAGAACAAGTCTTTTTATTGGAGAAGATCACACTAAGTTCCCAGCATAGCTAGAGAACTGACCGTGGTATGCTCTCCTTCTTAGTGTGGTCAGTTTTTTAATATGTAAGCAATAAGTCTAGCAGGAACACCAGGGATTTCATATAAAAGAAGCGACACAAAGAGAACAGGAGACTTCCTCATACAAGTACATGGTATAGCAGGCACATATCAAGAATATGAAGAGCTGGGGTAACAAACACTTTACTTGTATCTAGGGGGCAACAATGGTGTCACACTGGCTGTATTTTAAGCATGCCTGCGTTTGTCCATCCCTATTCCATGGCGGATTGATGGGACTAATAGTTTACACAAGATAGATACGTTTATTTGTTCTTTGTTAGCTTACAGGAAGTGACAAGGACACTGCACCTAGCAAGGTCAACATGTATTTTCTGCACTTGCTGAAAATGTTCTTAGCCTGAAAAATGAAAACAAATGCAGCCAGTAGAGATGGGCTGAACACCCCTTAGTTTGGTTCGCACCAGAACTCTCAAACATCGCAACGGCACTCCTAATTGAAGTCTAGGGGACCCAAACAGGAAAAATCAAAAATCCCCATTTTGAAGGCTTATATGCAAGTTATTAGCCATAAAAAGGGTATGGGTGCCAGCTACTGCCCTAAGGGACATGTACCAATGTATTTTTTTTTTAAATATTGTTTTTAAAAGAACCAGTGATTTTAAAAGATGCTCAAAATGAAACAATAAAAGGGAAAAATTCCTTTAAATATAGCACCTGGCAGGGTCGCCTTGGTCTGCCTGTAAAGTGCGGCACCTTTACTGTGTATAAAACCTGCTGCAGCAAAACTGAGATTTATAAAGAAAAAAAAAAATACATTTAAATAGATTTTGCCTGAAAGCTTTCCATATTTTGTAAACAATGGCTTGGGGCCAGTCTGTATGATGAAGCCACTATTTAATGCACTCAGAACAAAATTAGAGATTTTTTTGATAAATTCTGGTGTCTCTTTGACAGACTTTGGATGGAAATAACAGGTGCCGGAATGTTGGTGGTGCCTTCACATCATAACCTATAGAGGTACTCTTGATGAAAGCAAGAATTGACCTTGCTGTAAAAAAATAAAAATTTGATGCCCTTGTCAAACAGTTGAGGAAAAATTGGTCTTTGGGTGTTGGTGGTGCCTTCACACCATAACACTATAGAGGTACTCTTGAGGAAAGCAAGAATTATCCTTGCTGTAAATTTTTTTTAATTTGATGCCCCTGTCAATCAGTTGTGGACAAATTGGTCTTTGGGTGTTAGTGGTGCCTTCACCCCGTAACCTTCTAGTGGGACTCTTGATGAAAATTGGCCTTGCTGTAAAAAATAAAATTGTATGCCCCTGTCAAACAGTTGTGTAAATATTGGTATTTGGGTGGTGGTGGTGCCTTCACCCCATAACCTTATAGAAAAAAGACAACTTAGAGATCTGTGGGTAAAATCCAAAAAGTACATGTAGAAAACATAAATTGAAAAACTTGTTTATTGCACTTGGGGCCAATCAAGCAAGGGCTAAAAAAGGGGGTTGTGAAACTTGAAGAGACTGCAATAGTCAAAGTATATGACACAATTGGAAAAATTGTATTAAAAAGCAAACAATACCACTTTATGGCTTCCGGGTGGAGAAGGGTTTACACAATCCGAACGGCTTGCTTGTGAAACATGGAGAAGGGGTATTGGCCTTGCTGTACATTTTTTAAATTTGATGGTCCTGACAAATTGGTCTTTGGGTGTTGTGGGTGCCTTCACACCGTAACCCCATGGAGGTACTCTTGATGAAAGCAAGATTTGGCCTTGCTGTCACAAATTGAAGTTTGATGCATCCGTCAAACAGGTGATGAAAAATTGGTCCTTGGGTGTTAATTGTGTCCATGAAACCTATACCAAAAATTACTTCAAGATAAAATCAACACCCACAAAGCTTGGCAACCTAGACATTCTTGTAGAGATTTGAGATCCCAATAACACTTAACCAACAACATCGGCATCAGGGGCTTGATAGCTGCTGCTAATCCAGAACTAATTTTGACAAATGTCAGCCGGTCAGTGGAGTCTATCGACAGAAGCGCTCTTTTATCTGTCACAAAACCTCCGGCAGCACTGAAATCCTGTTCGGGAAGCAGGGCAGCCCAGCAGCTCAATTGCATACCGGGCAAGTTCTGACCAGTGGTCTATTCTCTTGACCCAAAAACCCAGTGGATCGTCTACTGGAATGCTCTCCATGTCTGTTTTCGCTCCTAGATAATCTTGCACCATTTGCTGCCGATGGGATGTTGAAACTGACAAAAAAAAATGAATGTTTCAGTGATGCGGCCCCCTTCTCCACTGATCCTCCTTTGACCAACAGAAGCCTCAAAACTAGCTTTTCCATGAGACTGTAACCTACCAGAGTCTGTAAAGGCAATACATAAACTCCTCTTAGGGGTGTCCTCAAAATATTTCATCCCGTGCTCCCTCTGCAAGGGCACAATGAGTTCTGAGACTTTCCCCTTGTAACGGTGGTCAAGGAGGGTTGCCAACCAATAATGATCCTTCTCCTCGATGCCACATATTCTCGGGTCCTTTTGCAGGCTTTGAAGAATGAGGGAGCCCATGCACCGCAAGTTTGAGAAGCAGAGTCCTCAGGGTCACTTAGGATTACAGTATCTGGAACTGCCTCCTCCCAGCCACAGGGAAAGCCGCCGCTCCAGGTGAGCCAATCCAGGTAAGGTTAGGTGGGTGGGACTCCAAATGCGGGTGTATGCCTTGGCTTGCCTGCTGTCTGTAAACTGAATGGAAGGAAAATGGCTGCACACTGACTGAGCGAAAGTCCTTTTATTGAAAGTTCTCATGAAGATACACGAAAGTACATGACACACACCACATGTGCAGCAGCCGCTGCAGAGGATGATGCGTTTCACACAACGTGCTCTTCCCAGCCACATACTACTCCCAAGGTTTCTGGGGACTGCAAACCATCTCTTAAGGTTTGACATGTCTTTCTCTGCTTCACTGCCTCCAAAAATCCTCCTCCCTCTCCTTTTGTGTGTTCTGTGGTATTGCAAGAATGGTGTCTGCATAAAGCTGGCTTTGAGAGGAAATTAAGTCCTCCTCTTGCTCCCACTGCTCTGCCTTGAGTGCCCTGTCCATAATGCCACACAGAGTATGCTCGAACAGGAACACAATAGGGGTTGTGTCACTAATGCATGCATTGTCATGGCTCACCATCCTTGTCGCCTCCTCAAATAGTGACAGTACAGTGCATGCATCCTTTATCAGCAGTGTTGGCATGGGGAAAAAAAGCTGAGTTCCCCTGAGCCTGTCGTTGTGCCATACTCACACAGGCACTCGTTGACGGCCCTCTGCTGCATGTGCAGCTGCTGCAGCATTGCCAAAGTTGCGTTCCACCAGGTGGGCATGCCACAAATCAGGCGGTTTCCAAGCAGGTGTAATTCCTGCTGAGTTTCAGCTAGACATGTGCAAAAGGAAAAAAAAATGTTTTGTTTCGTTTCGTTTTAATTTGTTAATTAATTTTGTTTAGTTAGATTTGTTAAATTCGTTAACTTCGTTTTCAGATTTCGTTTAGTTTACGACCGAATTCGAAAAATCGGTCGCATTCGAAAATATTTCAACCGAATTCGAAAATATTTCTACCGGATTCAAAATTATTTCAACATGATTCAAAATTATTTTAACCGCATTCGAAAATATTTCAACCGGATTCGAAAATATTTTAACCGAATTCGAAAACATTTCAACCGGATTCAATAATATTTCAATCGGATTTTTTGCAGATTATTATTTATTTCCATCAGATCTCCTGCAGTATATTAACATCTACTTCATATTTTTTTTTTTTTGCAGGTCTCATCCGAAACAAATAGTAATCTGCAAAAAAAATTAAAAATGAAATAGATAGTATCTATATTCTATTCTGTTGTTCTATTGTTTTTTTAGTCTATTTTCTATTTCTATTCTAATCTTTTCTAATTGGAATTCGAAAAATCGGTCGCATTCGAAAATATTTCAACCAAATTCGAAAATATTTCTACTGGATTCGATAATATTTCATCCGCATTCGTTAATATTTCAACCACATTCGATAATATTTCAACCGGATTCTAAATGATTCCAAATACACTAGAAAAAAAATAGAACAGAATAGAATAAAATATAATATATATATATTTTTTTGCAGGTCTCCTGCAAACTATTAGCAGCCATTTCCCTAGTCTAGTCTAGTCTATTTCTAGTCTATTTTCTATTTCTATTCTAATCTTTTCTAATTGGAATTTGAATTCATTCTATACGAAATTCGAATGTCGGAACATGGTCTTTTCTATTCGGTTGGAATAATTTTGAATCCGGTTGAAATATTATCGAATTTGGTTGATATATTAACGAATGCGGATGAAATATTATCGAATCCGGTAGAAATATTTTCGAATTTGGTTGAAATATTTTTGAATGCGACCGACTTTTCGAATTCCAATTAGAAAAGATTAGAATAGAAATAGATAATAGACTAGAAAAAAATAGAACAGAATAGAATAAAATATAATATATATATTGTATTTTATTCTATACTGTTCTATTGTTTTTCTATTCAATTCTTTCCAATATTTTCTATTCTATTCTAATTGTTTTCAAATTCAATTCGACTAGAATTTTTTTCGAATTCAATTTAAATTTTTTCAAATTCGATTCGAATTTCGGCCGTGGTTTTTCGATTCAAAACGTTATTTCGGATACGGTTGAATTCGTTAGCATTGTAATTCGTTAATTCGGATGCATCCGAACGTCCAAATAATGAAAATTCGTCCGAATTTCGATTCGGAACGAAACGAAATGCACATGCCTAGTTTCAGCCAACCAAACACTTGCTGTGTATGACCACCTGAAATGGCTACAGACTCTTCTGGCCTGCTTTAGATTTTGCAGGGGAACAAAACAGGAAGCGCCACCTAAGTGCAATATTTTAGTCACAATTTATTAACCACTTAAGCCCCGGACCATTTCGGGCCATTAGGACCAGGCCTGTTTTTGGGATTCGGCACTGCGCTGCTTTAACTGTAAATTGTGCGGACATGCAATGTTGTACCCAAATGAAATTTGCGTCCTTTTCTTCCCACAAATAGAGCTTTCTTTTAATGGTATTTGATTGCCTCTGCGATTTTTATTTTTTGCGATATAAACAGAAAAAGACCGAAAATTTTGAAAAAAAATGATATTTTCTACTTTTTGTTATAAGAAAAATCGAATAAACTCAATTTTAGTCATACATTTAGGCCAAAATGTATTCAGCCACATGTCTTTAGTAAAAAAAATGTCAATAAGCGTATATTTATTGGTTTGCGCAAAAGTTATAGCGTTTACAAACTAGGGTACATTTTCTGAAATTTACACAGCTTTAAATTTATGACTGCCTATCTCATTTCTTGAGGTGCTAAAATGGCAGGGCAGTACAAACCCCCCCCCAAATGACCCCATTTTGGAAAGTAGACACCCGAAGGAAATTGCTGAGAGGCATGTTGAGCCCATTGAATATTTTTTTTTTTTGTCCCAAATGATTGAATAATGCCAAAAAAAAAAAAAAAAAAATTACAAAAAGTTGTCACTAAATGATATATTGCTCACACATGCCATGGTTATATGTGGAATTGCACCCCAAAATACATTCTGCTGCTTCTCCTGAGTACGGGGATACCACATGTGTGGGACTTTTTAGGAGCCTAGCCACGTACGGGACCCCGGAAACCAAGCACCGCCTTCAGGATTTCTAAGGGCGCAAATTTTTGATTTCACTCCTCACTACCTATCACAGTTTCGAAGGCCATAAAATGCCAAAATAGCACAAAACCCCCCCAAATGACCCCATTTTGGAAAGTAGACACCCCAAGCTATTTGCTGAGAGGCATGTTGAGTCCATGGAATATTTTATATTTTGCCACAGGTTGCGGGAATATGACAAACTTTTTTTTTTTTGCACAAAGTTGTCACTAAATGATATATTGCTCACACATGCCATGGGCATATGTGAAATTACACCCCAAAATACATTCTGCTGCTTCTCCTGAGTACGGGGATACCACATGTGTGGGACTTTTTGGGAGCCTAGCCGCGTACGGGACCCCAAAAACCAAGCACCGCCTTCAAGGTTTCTAAGGGCATACATTTTTGATTTCACTCCTCACTACCTATCACAGTTTTGAAGGCCATAAAATGTCAAAATAGCCCAAAACCCCCACAAATGACCCCATTTTGGAAAGTAGACACCCCAAGCTATTTGCTGAGAGGCATGGTGAGTATTTTACAGCTCTCATTTGTTTTTGAAAATTAAGAAAGACATTTTTTTTTTTTTTTTTTTTTTTACATTTTCAAAACTTTGTGACAAAAAGCGAGATCTGCAAAATACTCAACATACCTCTCAGCAAATAGCTTGGGGTGTCTACTTTCCAAAATGGGGTCATTTGGGGGGGTTTGTGCCATCTGGGCATTCCATGGCCTCCAAAACTGTGATAGGCAGTGAGGAGTGAAATCAAAAATTTACACCCATAGAAATCCTGAAGGCGGTGCTTGGTTTTTGGGGTCCCGTACGCGACTAGGCTCCCAAAAAGTCCCACACATGTGGTATCCCCGTACTCAGGAGAAGCAACAGAATGTATTTTGGGTGTAATTCCACATATGCCCATGGCATGTTTGAGCAATATATAATTTAGTGACAACTTTTTGTACATTTATTTTTTTTTTTTGGTCATTATTCAATCACTTGGGACAAAAAAAAAATATTCAATGGGCTCAACATGCCTCTCAGCAAATAGCTTGAGGTGTCTACTTTACAAAATGGGGTCATTTGGGGGGGGGGGTTTGAACTGTCCTGGCATTTTATGCACAACATTAGGAAGCTTATGTCACACATCATCCACTCTTCTAACCACTTGAAGACAAAGCCCTTTCTGACACTTTTTGTTTACATGAAAAAAAAAAAATTTTTGCAAGAAAATTATGTTGAACCCCCAAACATTATATATTTTTTTAAAGCAAAGGCCCTACAGATTAAAATAGTGGGTGTTGCATTTTTTTTTTCCACACAGTATTTGCGCAGCGATTTTTCAAACGCATTTTTTGGGGGAAAAACACACTTTTTTTATTTTTAATGCACTAAAAAACACTATATTGCCCAAATGTTTGATGAAATAAAAAAGATGATCATAGGCCGAGTACATGGATACCAAACACGACATGCTTTAAAATTGCGCACAAACGCGCAGCGGCGACAAACTACATTCATTTTTAAAAGCATTTAAAAGCCTTTACAGGTTACCACGTTAGATTTACAGAGGAGGTCTACTGCTAAAATGACTGCCCTCGATCTGACCTTCGCGGTGATACCTCACATGCATGATGCAATTGCTGTTTACATATGACGCTAGACCGACGCTTGCGTTCGCCTTTGCGCAAGAGCAGGGGGGACAGCGGTCCTTTTTTCTTTTTTTTTATTATTTATTTGGCTTTTTTATTTTATTTTTAAACTGTGCCTTCCATATTTTATTTTTTTACCATTTTTATCGTTATCTCAGGGAATGTAAATATCCCCTATGATAGCAATAAGTAGTGACAGGTACTCTTTTTTTGAAAAAAATTGGGGGGTTAAACCCTAGATCTTTCCTCTGCCCTCAAAGCATCTGACCACACCAAGATCGGTGTGATAAAATGCTTTCCCAATTTCCCAATGGCGCTTTTTATATCCGGGGGGGGGGGGGACATTCCCTCCCACTGCTTGTAAAAGCAGTCTAGAGGCTAATTATCTGCTAGAATTGCTTTTACATGAAAGCCGGCTGCTGGCTGAAAAGAATGATACCAAGATGATACCTAAACCCGCAGGCATCATTCTGGTATAAACATTCAAAGTCCAGCAACATACCAGTACGTTGCTGGTCCTTGTTGGACATGTATTGTAATCTTTTTTTTCATACAGCCTATTGGCTGAACGAAAAAAAGAGATTGATTGGTGGGTATGCCCACCATTAGAATACCTCCCTTCATCCACCCACTTCTAATGATGGGCATATATGCCGAAGCATGGGGGCATCCTCCCGCAAAAAAGTTATGCCGCGTACACACGGTCAAGCCTTCGTCGGAATTTCGACCGTATGTACGCGGCATAAAAGGTTATGCCGCGTACACACGGTTGGACTTTTCCACGGGCAAGCCTCCGTTGGAATTTCGACCGTATATACGCGGCATTAGGAGCAAAATCGCTCCTCCGCCCCTGCTGCCCCCATGCTTCGGCATATATGCTCTTTTTTTTAACTGTGGTGGTGAAATCACCTCCTACAGCGTTGGAGTCACGGCTGTCAAGATAAATAGATCCGCGCTGCAACTGAATGGCGTACCTGCTAAGCAAATGGTGGTTAACATTAAAACAAAGTAACATTACAGTACAACAGTAAGACCTTACCATGCCATACCTGCAAAGCAAATACCAAAACAAAACCTAGTAAAAAATAAAAAAATGTTTTAACGCAACCTGTGCCTAAAATATATATATGCCGAAGCATGGGGGCATCCTCCCGCAAAAAAGTTATGCCGCGTACACACGGTCGGAATTTTCCACGGGCAGGCCTCCATCGGAATTTCGACCGTATGTATGCGGCATTAGGAGCAAAATCGCTCCTCCGCCCCTGCTGCCCCCATGCTTCGGCATATATGCTCTTTTTTTTAACTGTGGTGTCACGGCTTTATGTATCGTGGGAGCAAACGCTGTTGCTGTCAAGATAAATAATTCCGCGCTGCAGTTGAATGGCGCACCTGAAAACAAAAAATTACATACCTGAAAAGCAAGCATGATAAAACATTGCAGAATAGAATACAGTAAAAAAGAGCAGAACAATAGAGAGAAAATAGAGAGAGAGAGAACAATAAAACGACAACTATTTTTGGTTTTTTTATTTTATATTTTTTTTGTGTTTTGTTTTTTACGTTTTTTTTTTCTTTTTTACACTTTTTTTTGTAACTTTACAACTGTAATGGTTCGGGTCTCTCAAAATGTAATGGCATCTTGGGAGACCCTGTGTAAGTGTGTCCTTGTCTGTGAAATGCTGTACCCTACGCTAAAACTTCACTTTTGTGTGGTAGAGTTCAAAACATTCACCTTGGACTGGTTGATATTGATGGTTGCTATGGACTGGTTGCTATGGACTGGTTGCTATGGACGGTTGCTATGGACAGTTGCTATGGACGGTTGCTACGGATTGGTTGTTATGGACGGTTGCTATGGATTGGTTGCCATGGACAGTTGCTATGGACTGGATGCTATGGATAGTTGCTATGGATGGTTGCTATGGACAGTTGCTATGGACGGTTGCTATGGACTGGTTGCAATGGATGGTTGCTATGGACAGTTGCTATAGACTGGTTGCTATGGATGGTTGCTATGGACGGTTGCTATGGACTGGTTGCTATGGACGTTTGCTATGGACTGGTTGATATGGATCAGGCCTGTCTCTGCGAACGCTGCAGTTATGTGTGTTGTGTTTGGTAAGTGACAGTGATCGATCGATACTGCACTTGGGTGGGCTGGGCTGGGCTGGGCTGGGCGGAGGGGCTAAATGCAGGCGCTAGCAGGTATCTGGGCTGATCCCGCTAACACTGCGTTTTTGGGAACCCTAAACCGCTGGGGATGCTAGTAGAGATCTGATCAGATACTATACCACTAAGGGGGGTGTATGCTTTGCGCGTGGGTGTTAGCGTTACTGGCACTAACCTAACACTGCCTGGGGCGACGCAGACCCTCTCTGGCGCTAAAACCTAATTGATCTCACCCGCCGGGCGATCAGGGGGGTTAAACCTTTATTGGGTTATATACGGCGGGTGCCCTGATGCTATAAAAAGCAAACTAATCAACCAGCGTCACCCGTAACCTTTATATGGTGATCACTGGTGAAAGGGTTAACTAGGGGCAATCAGGGGGTTAAAACCTTTATTAGGTTAAATATGGGGGTACCTGACACTATATAAAAACCTGACGGGTAACCGAAATAACTAAATAACTTACTGGCTAACCAGTGACACCAGTGACGCTTATACGGCGATCACTGGTGAAAGGGTTAACTCTAGGGGCAATCAGGGGGTTAAAATAATATATGGGGGTACCTGACACTAATAAAAACCTGCGGCGAACCTAAAAAAAAATAACTAATAATCTAAAACACCAGCGACACGAATACAGCGATCGGAAAAACAATCGCTTAGTGATGCTGAAGTTAGGGGGTGAAAGGGTTACCTGGGGGGTGATCAAGGGGTTAAACCTTTATTAGGGGGGGGGTTAGGGGGCTACCCTGGACCTAAAGGGGCCTAATCCTAACTGCCCTGCAACTTTTTACAATCACAGATGACACTAAATGCAGTGATCAGTAAAATAAATGATCACTGCAATCAGTGACACTGTGATTGGGGGCTTTGGGGTGACCTGGGGGGTGATCTGGGGGTGACTGGGGGGTGATTTGTGTGCCTATGTGTACCTACGTGTCAGTGGACTGTTGGTGCACTAACCTGCTTCTTCTCTGCTCGGCGCCGGGAACGAAAAGACCGCGGCGAGGGAGATGACATCACTTCCTCCAGCCTTGTTTACATCACATGGCGGAGGAAGCATTTTCATTGGCCGGGAGCGATCGCGAGGGGGGGGGCGGAATCGAGCGGCCGCCCCCTCATGCCTGATCGCTCCCGAACACTTAACGGCCGCTCACTGCAGTGAAGGGGGGTCCGGATGGACCCCCCAACTGCACAAAGGCGATCACGTAGATCTACGTGATTCTGCCTGTCCGTGCCATTCTGCCGACGTAAATCGGCGGTGGGCGGTCGTTAAGTGGTTAAAGACAGAGGAGATGCACTTACAGACATATGTAAAAAACGGGCTCATCTGTGTGTGTGTAGTTCACGGTGTGATCCGGTCTCAGGTGCATCCAGGCTCATGGGTAGGCAGAGTAGTGTGTAGTTTTCATCCTGTGGCCACCAGGAAGCCAGCCAGAACCAGCAGGGAACGAGGATGATGACGTCACCAGAAGCCGAACAAGAGAGATCTCCGGAAGGAAGGACGGGTGTTCAGCACACCACTGAGAAACCAGGCTACACGCTCGGAGCTATCTGCTCCCCCCTGTTATAGGAATGGTCATTATATACCAGCAAATGGACAAAAAAGAACTGTGACTGGACTTTTTGAGAACCAATTCCTGGCCATTTATCATGCATTAGTCTTTTGCGCTAACAGTTTATTCCATTGTTTTTAGATTTTGCAAACCTGGGTACCTGTTTAAGAAATGCTGCACCACCAAATTAAGGACATGTGCCAGGCATAGCACATGTGTCAACCATCCCTGTCAAAGGGCGGTCAGAAGGTTAGTGCCATTATTGCACACCAACTTTTCTGGCTCAAGCTTCTGTAGCATGAACCCCCTTTAGGCCTGCCCCTGCAGAGCTGAATGAATCTCTGCTCTGGTGTGGCTCTTGTCCCCTCAACATTGGGGGGCTTATTATAAAAATTTTATAGATACTGTGAAAATGTGTAATTGGATGCACTTTATTCACTAAAAAGTTGTGTTTGGTGAACTTTAAATTGAGAACTGATGCTGACATAAATGTAAAAACTATAAATAAAATAAGTAAAAAAGGGGGAACACCAGGGTTCAGTAAAAAAAAACTGCGCCTGACAATTTAAAAAAAAACGGTCAGGCAGGGGACAAAAAAAAGATCAAAAAAATAAACACGCAGCGAGCAAAAAAACAAACAAACGGATATACAGCACTGTACACAGCACTAAATGCTATGTAATGCTGTATTAAACACTGCATTACACTAACACACTACACTGACACACTATACTCACACACTATACTAACACTAAACTAACAAGCTACACTCACGCAAGCTACACAATATGTGAAAACACTAAGGCTGGATTCACACCTATGCATTTTTTGTGATTTTTGCATTTTGCAGATTTGCACTACAGTCCATTTACCATGGTTTCTTATGGAACACGTTCTGTAGTGCAAATCTGCAAAATGCAAAAAGCACTAAAAATGCATAGATGTGAATCTAGCCTTGCTGCTATCTCCACTCCAACACACTACAAAAGTGTGCCTTTTATAGTGTGGGGTGGGACTATGAGCACTGAGCTGTGATTGGAGAAAGGCATCATCACTTTGTCCGATCAGGGCTCTGACAGTGCTAATTGGAGGAGCCTTGCACCTGATCATCCAATTAGGGCCCTAGAATGCACTGTGAAGCACGCAGTGCATTGAGGGGGCGCTTGACGTGTGGACATCCAAGCTACCCTGCAAATTCAGGTGTTCGACGAACGGGTAAACAGGCAATGTTCAGGACGGACTTTTGCTCAGCACGAACTGTTCGCCCAACACTAGCAGCCAGTACATCTAAGACCAGATAAGATAAATTACATTACCTTTTTTGGTAAAGTTTAGATATGCTTTTACAATTTCACTTGCACGGCCACTTGCCTGTGAAATCTGGTATTGCAGTTCCAACCAGCAAATACAATGGTTCTTTACAGCGAGCTTTCAATTCACCTAACACTGTATAAAATGGCGGAACTGATCAACTGTTTTTAAATTGGCTTTGGGAGATGAAGAGCTTTCTGTTCACTCCCACTATCTCTCGCCCTGACTTTTGCAACTCCCTTCTCATTGGACTACCTTTACAAAGGCTATCCCCCCTTCTGCTGACCCAAAGAATACATTTGAAATACTAACAACAACCTAAAAAGCCATACACAACTTTGTCCCCAGCTGTATCATTTGCCTCCTCTCAAAAGAGCAAAAAACTGTTCTCTTTTCTCCTCCCAATATCTGTTCTCTAGCTCCCTTGTCACCTCCTCCCATGCTCGTTTCCAGGACTGGAACTCCTTTTTACCAATTGTCAAACTATTTCTTACTCTATCCACCTTTCAGCCACCTTTCAGCCAATCCCTGAAAAACCCATGTGTTAAACTGAATTTTTACATTCCCTATAAGCCTATCTCCCACAGTTATTACGTTTTGTATCACATTTCCTTTTAGATTATAAGCTCTACCGAGCAGGGCCCTCTGAATCCTTTTATAAAAAAATACAGGAAATCGCCCCGGGACCTTAAAGGAGGTTAATGCGGTTAGCCAGCAATTGAAAGAATATCTAAAGTCTCAAAATGTATTAAAATTGTCATGCAAACATAAGCAACATGAATCATAGCTAAGCCGATGAAATGATACATACAGTAAAAAATGTTATTACACGTATCATGGTATAAAATGTAACTTGCAAAGTACACGCGTTTCGCAAGACCATGCTCGCTTCAACAGTGGTAGATGCGTGTGTAGTACATCTGTAGGGGGTATAATGAACCAAATAAGATACTCCCCTACAGATGTACTACACACGCATCTACCCCTGATGAAGCGAGCATGGTCTTGCAAAACGCGTTGTTTTTTTTATGCCTGCGTACTTTGCAATTTACATTTTATATCATGATACGTGTAATGACATTTTTTACTGTATGTATCATTTCTTGGTTATGATTCATGTTTATATTTGCATGACAATTTTAATACAGTTTGAGACTGTATTTACGCTGTCAATTGTTGGTTAACCGCATTCACCTCAAGTCCCAGGGCAATTTCCTGTTTTTTTTGCATAAATTGGGATGGAGGTGATTTGCGGGTGACATCAGACCTTTTCCCTTTTGATTCCTTTTGTATGGAATTGAATTGTAACTATACTGTCTCCCTTCAGTTTGTAAAGCACTATGCAAACTGTTAAAACTATATAAGTCCTGCATAATATAATACATCTGTACAACTGATAAATGGGAGCCCAATTAGTTGCAATAAATTAAGATTAAACATAGCAATTTACAGTATTAGTGTTCCCGAGCATTACATTCTTACCAATACATCTTTTCCTCATGGAAACATGTGTTAATGGATTAATTAGAAATACAAATTATACTGGGCTTTTATCAATTTAATATATGTAACAGAATAGTCTTTTTCTAGAGCAACAGTTCTGCCTGGTTTGATAGAATTGTTAATTGTACAGTATTTGTACAGATTATGCTTAAATCTGTCATGCTAACTTAAAAAGTTAATTTTGAAATAAATCTGCATTAAAGGTGCTATTTTTTCTACTGAAAGTTCATAAGATATACAGTAGTTCCCAGGAGAACTGTAAGAGCACAACAAGAATGAGCAGAATTTAAAGATTGAGTCAATTAGCATTCTGTTTCAGCCATGTAGGCCAATTCCAATCTCTTTTTAACAAAATGTAATAAACTCTACACATTGATACAGAGCTGAATGTAGTTCAACTCGACACTCGCAAACTGGGTCACACGGCACATAACGTGAGTAAACTGAGAAGCATTTTTACATGAACGCTTTTATTTAATCTTTACTTTCTGAAGCCAGGATAAAAGTTGACCTACTTTTAGTTGGAGTGAAAGAGGATAGATTGGAGAGAAAGGATAGCAGATATAGATATATACAAGGAACATATCAATTTGAAGGGCAATTTGTACATTGTTTCTCAAACAATTTTTACTTTTGTCTGGAGAAAATTGTTTTTAAGGTAATATTAAGAGATTTACAACCCATGTACAATTTATGGCTTTGAAATGTTCAACTTTATATTAAAGAAGGTACAAATCAAAGAATATTTGAAAAATAGCTTCATAATTACTGGAGTTTTTATTGCCAGTGCGGTTTAATTCTTTGACTATAACCTATTGACGGCATTTGGGCTGATTTTCTAAAGGAGAATTTTCCACAATAAATTGTGTGATTTTCTTCAATTATCCAATTATGTGCAATGCTAATTCCTTCTCTTTTGAATACATAATCATGTGCAGATCAAATAAGCAAAGGGAATTTGTGTTTCATGTGATTTGGTAGTTGAACGCAATTTGTTGTGGGAAGATTCTCAACTCCTTAAGTAAATAAATCCCATGGGTGGGGCCATGAACACGTGAGGCTATCATGCCCGCCGATGTCGGTTGTCGACGATGCTCCATGCTGTTTTAATGCTTTTTATTGTCTGACTCCTGGATCATGTGAGTACCTTGTGGTGTCTTTAACAATAAACATGTACTAACAGTATTCATGATATGTGCACTCTATGTTCCTTTTCCTCTATAGCGTCTTTCTGAGTTGGATCCAAAGTTGGTATTGGGGAATTTTATATGTTGAAACCCAGTGGATCATACTAAACTCATTTAGAGACACCTGGAGGGGTCCATTATTTCGTATGTGTGTTTGATCTCAGTAATTGGGGGTCATTGAACATTTTGATTATGGTGGGGGGGGCACGTGTTTATGGTGGAATTCCTTAACAATTTACGTGGTTTGCCACCCGGTGGAATATATCATTATTCTGAGGACAATTCACCTTCATTCCACTATATGGTTTTGTTGTTATTGGCACATGGACCTATCAAAAAAGTAAACGTTGTCGTGCTAAATGATAAATAGTCAAGTTTCCATGAAGTGAAAACAAATTGTGCTGTGCTAGGTGAACTTCTTGATGAATATCCTACTGGAGTGAATAAATTAAGTGGACACTCTGGTCACCCAAGTGCATCTCCACCAAGGATCAAACTAAATGCCTCCTTACCAGAAGTCCAGCTTCCAAATTATAAGAGTCTAGACAAGCATAGCATGCAATCACAGAAGATCCAATCAGCTCCCACTGCTATGCTGAAGGTAATGGTACAATCATGGCTAATGATAAAAGTTACTCCATAGCAGGGCCCATAAGAAAGAGATAAAATGCCCGCATAGTGTAAAACTTCTACATCACTGAGAACCTTCTTGCAGAGTTCCTTAGAAAGAAGGATGCTCCTCATGAGAACTTGTTATTCCCCAGAGATGGACGTGTTCAGCAATCAGAGCGGACTGGGCTCTTCTTGCATAGTAACCAGAAGCGCACTATTATTTATGTATATATATGTGTAGCGCTTGGTTGCTACTAGTAACAAACATCCACCAAATCACCCTGCTACCAGACCCCCATATATCACTTCTGAGACAATAAGCAGTCATTTGTGTTGTTTTGTTTTGTTTATTGGGGGATATAACTTGGTTGGGGTAAAGGAAAATATGAGATGCCCATAGCACTTGTAGAATTGCCATCACATTTAGAGAACATCGATTAGTAGATTTAGCCCTGAAACTGATGCACTTCTAACATTCACAGTCTCTTCCCCTGCACATCTCCATGCAGACTATTTCTCCTCCTCCTCTGCTATAGCTCCTGCAGAACAACACTCCCCAGTACTTTTTCTCCTCCTGTACAAATCCTTTGCAGATTCCTGTCTCATCACTTCCAGTAAAACAAAAGGGGATCACTCTGAATAACCACAGCTTGCTGGCTGTACTTAGTTACTGTTGTAAAGTCTCTTGAATAGTGTTACATGAGCACTTTACTAGGCCAGAGGTATACAGTACCTCTCCCCGGCAGCCTAGCAGTTTTAGTAGCACATGGCAACAAACGGACTACTGCTCCCAGCCAGTCCGAACTGCAAATCCTGTGCCCTCAGGGCCACAGAAGCTTGGCACTACACCCCACAGTCTCTCCTCTGTTCCAGAACTCCTCACCCAGCACTCCACTGGGGTATCCACACTGACCTTCTCCTGCACCAAGTCCATGATGAAGAACTTTATCCAGGAATACATTCCAGCAGCATCTCCGGCCCCTCTGCTCCAGGAATTCCTCATCTGTGACTGTGTACACAATCGGACCTCATCCATGACCGTGTAAGGATGAGGCTCCCTCACAGCTCCCTCCGGCCCTCCTCCGCATTCGGCGCGTCCCCCCCAGATGGGGACCCCCTGCAGAAACTGCCTAGTATTCCATTCTCCACTTCTCCAGGCCAGCAATCCTCCCCAGCAGCATGTGACCTCAGCTTATATGGGAGGCCTGCCCCCTGCCAATACCGAATGGGGATTGGTCAGGGCTCCTCACATGAGCTGCCTGCCACTCCAGCTTCAGGCCCAGCCCTCTTTCCAGAACAATCTCCCTGGAAGCAGGGGAGGCGTACCAGAGCGTCCCAGAGCACAGGTGGTCACACCCACTGCTACACTAACCACTCCCAGTCCCAGATCAAAACAAACAGGTCTAGCCTAGAGCACAGGCCTGCCTAAATTTGCCTGCACTAACAGTGTAACCTATCCTAGAAAAATCCTATTCCAGCACCTACCTATAGTAGAGGGTGCTACATTTGTTTTCACATCACTTTTGGTATTCAGGTTATATAAAAGAGCAGCTGTTTGATAACTCATTACATTTCAGCGCAGAAACACACCTTTGTTTAAAAATCAACCCCATTGTCTCAGTTTATGAAGCTGGGAGGAATATTAATACACAAAATAGTGGATATATTAACCGCTTAAGGACCGCCGCATACAGATTTACATTGACAGAATGGCACGGACAGGCAAATGGGCATACAGGTATGTCCCCTTTAATTTGCCGCCATGTGGTCGCGCGCGCACCGCCGGCGGCGCACTAGCGGCCGTGCCCCGCGGGACCCGCAGGCTCGATGTCACGGAGCTGAAGAACGGGGAAATGTCAGTGTAAACACAACATCTCTCCATTCTTCCTAGTGACATGTCACTGATCGTATGTTCCCTCTCATCGGGAACAGCGATCAGTGATGTGTCACTCATAGCCACGCCTCCTAACAGTTAGAATCACTCACTAGGACACACTTAACCCCTTCAGCACCCCATACAGGTTAACCCCTTCACTGCCAGTGTAATTTTTACAGTAATCAGTGCATTTTTATAGCACTGATCGCTATAAAAATGACAATGGTCCCAAAATCGTGTCAAAAGTGTCCGATGTGTCTGCCATAATGTCGCAGTCATGATAAACATCGCTGATCGCCACCATTACTAGTAAAAAAAAAATATTAATAAAAATGCCATAAAACTATCCCCTATTTTGTAGACGCTATAACTTTTGCGCAAACCAATCAATAAACGCTTATTGCAATTTTTTTTACCAAAAATATGTAGAAGAATACATATCGGCCTAAACTGAGGAAAAAATTAGTTTTTTTATATATTTTTTGGGGATATTTATTATAGCAAAAAGTAAAAAATATTGCATTTTTTTTCAAAATTGTCGCTCTATTTTTGTTTATAGCGCAAAAAATAAAAAACGCAGAGGTGATCAAATACCACCAAAAGAAAGCTCTATTTGTGGGAAAAAAGGACGTCAATTTTGTTTGGGAGCTACGTTGTACGACCGCGCAATTGTCAGTTAAATTGAACGCAGTTCCGAATCACAAAAAGTGGCCTGGTCTTTGACCAGCCAAATGGTCCGGGGCTTAAGTGATTAAATGAGACCATCAATAATAATGTATGTTCTCTGGGCCCTACCTTAGGCCCCATTCACACATACTGCATTGACATGCGTTTTACCACACTGGAAGATCGCAGGTCACTATGTGGACACATAAAAAACAATTGTTTTTTAGGTGTCTTGTTCACAACTCAATGCTGGTGTCATGTGCAGTATAGGGATAAGCTCTGTGTTTGAGTCGAACATACGTTCGACTCGAACATCGGCTGTTCGATCGTTCGACGAAGATCAAACTATTTGGGCCGTTCGCGCCAAATTCGAGTGACGCGAACGGCCCACAATACACTGCGCCATCGCAGTGCAATCCCGGCGCTGTGATTGGCCAAGCATGCACTGTGACCCCGCATGCTTGGCCAATCACAGCGCCGGCAGGTAGGAGAGCCATAATTGGCCACAGGCAGGTTGCCTGTGGCCAATTATAGCTCAGGGGGTTTAGCACACGCCCCACACTATAAAAGGCCACCAGTGCGGCGGCCTTGTGTAGTGTGTTCCGGCGCAGGGAAAGAGAAGGATAGGCAGGGACAGTGTCATTGTGCTATTCTTTGTGCTATTCCTGTGTGTAGGGAGAGAGAAGGATAGGCAGGGAGAGTGTCAGTGTCATATTCTTTGCTAAACCTTGTGTGCAGGGAGAGAGAAAGGTAGGCAGGGGACAGTGTCAGTGTCATATTCTTTGCTAAACCTTGTGTGCAGGGAGAGTGAAGGATAGGCAGGGAGAGTGTCAGTGTCATATTCTTTGCTAAACCTTGTGTGCAGGGAGAGAGAAGGATAGGCAGGGGACAGTGTCAGTGTCATATTCTTTGATAAACCTTGTGTGCAGGGAGAGAGAAGGATAGGCAGGGGACAGTGTCAGTGTCATTGTTGCTAAGCCTCCTACACAGTATACACCTGAAGCTAGCCCTTATTGCTGTGTTTCCTGGTGTGTTACACTATCAGGCATTTGCAGCACTTACAGCGGGTGGAGTGTGCTTCCTGCTAAATATACACCTGAAGCTAGCCCGTATTGCTGTGTTTTCCTGGTGTGTTACACTAACAGGCATTTGCAGCACTTACAGCAGGCGGAGTGTGCCTCCTGCACATTATACAACTGAAGCTAGCCCGTATTGCTGTGTTTTCCTGGTGTGTTACACTAACAGGCATTTGCAGCACTTACAACGGGCGGAGTGTGCTTCCTGCTAAATATACACCTGAAGCTAGCTCGTATTGCTGTGTTTTCCTGGTGTGTTACACTAGCAGGCATTTGCAGCACTTACAGCTGGCGGAGTGTGCCTCCTGCACATTATACACCTAAAGCTAGCCCGTATTGCTGTGTTTTCCTGGTGTGTTACACTAACAGGCATTTGCAGCACTTACAGCGGGCGGAGTGTGCTTCCTGCTAAATATACACCTGAAGCTAGCCCGTACTGCTGTGTTTTCCTGGTGTGTTACACTAACAGGCATTTGCAGCACTTACAGCGGGCAGAGTGTGCTTCCTGCTAAATATACACCTGAAGCTAGCCCGTATTGCTGTGTTTTCCTGGTGTGTTACACTAACAGGCATTTGCAGAACTTACAGCGGGTGGAGTGTGCTTCCTGCTAAATATACACCTGAAGCTAGCCCGTATTGCTGTGTTTTCCTGGTGTGTTACACTAACAGGCATTTGCAGCACTTACAGCGGGCGGAGTGTGCTTCCTGCTAAATATACACCTGAAGCTAGCCCGCATTGCTGTGTTTTCCTGATGTGTTACACTAACAGTATACACCTGAAGCTAGCCCTTATTGCTCGAGCTTTTTTTCTTTTGTGTTACACTAACAGGCATTTGCAGCACTTACAGCAGGCGGAGTATGCTTCCTGCAAAATAAACACCTGAAGCTAGCCCTTATTGCTGTTTTTTCCTGTTGTGTAACACAGGCAGTCATCTGCAGCACTTACAGCTGGCGTTGTGTGCTTCCTGCAAAATATACACCTGAAGCTACCCCTTATTGCTGGATTTCCCATCTCCCTGCAGGCCATTGCTATGTCTGGAAGGCCAACAAAGAGAGGCAGACAGTCACGAGCCAATAAAAGAGGGCAAACAGGCTCTGTGTCTGGGGGCAACAGTGCTGGTCATGGACGCGGTGCATTGTCATCGGCACATGGCCATGGGACACTCTTGTCCTTCTTTTCGGCAGCTGGACGTGTTGAGCCGCATTATGCCGAAGACTTGGTAGAGTGGATGACCAAGCCCTCCTCATCCTCCTCATCCTCTCTCACCCAGGCTCAGGGTACTGGCAAAGCAGCTGCCAAAGCGTCCTCTTCCCTGGTATCAATGTCATCATCAGTCACTCCTTCCCTAGACCCACCATGTCCTCCTGAGGAGTCCCCCAAACTGTTTGAGCACAGTGTTGGGTACATGCTCGAGGAGGATGCCCAGCGTTTCAAAGGGTCTGATGATGATACCCAGCTAGAGGAAGGCAGTAGCGTGAGAGCAGAGAGAGGGGATGCTCAAGAAGGACACCAATCTGGCAGTCATGTTCCAGCAGCTTCAGCATACTGCCAGAATGGCTCCATTGATGAGGAGGGAGGGGATGATGAGGTCACTGACTCCACGTGGGTGCCTAATAGGAGAGAGGAGGAGGATGAGGAGGAGGCACATCTCCAACGAGACAGGATGCCCTCGGGGGGTCAGCGTAAGGGCAGCACACCGACTGAATCACACCGCAGAGCTCCGCCTGTGCAGGGCGCTGCCTCTGCCCGTTATTCAAAAAGTTCTTTTGTGTGGGCCTTTTTTGAGTCGAGTGCATCAGATCTCACAGCTGCTGTTTGCAACATATGTCTCAAGCGTATATCGTGTGGCAAAAACATCAGCCGCTTGGGCACCACATGCTTGACCAGACATATGTTGACCTGCCATGCAGCTCGTTGGCAAGCCTACCTTAAAGACCCACACCAAAGAACAAAGCGGACCTCTCCTTGCACCGCATCAGCTGGGATCTCCAACCCCACTATACCTTCAGTCCTCTCTGAAACCTGCACTGAGAGGAATGAAGGTGTAGAATTAGGTGTGTCACAGCCAAGTACTTGCGGACACTCTGCTAGCAGTACACCGACGTCCGATTCTAGCAGGCAAATTTCCCTGCCCCAGCTGCTGGACCGTCGAAAGAAGTTCACTTCCAGCCATCCACATGCCCAGCGGTTGAATGCTAGCTTGGCTAAATTGCCAGCGCTTCAACTGCTGCCTTTTCAGTTGGTAGACTCGGCCCCCTTCCGTGAGTTTGTGCAATGTGCGGTTCCTCAGTGGCAGGTTCCCAAACGCCACTTTTTCTCACGGAAGGCGATTCCGGCTCTCTACCGGCATGTGGAAGGCAATGTCTTGGCCTCGCTGGACAGGGCGGTCAGCGGTAAGGTGCATATTACCGCTGACTCATGGTCCAGCAGGCATGGACAGGGACGTTACGTTACCTTTCTTTCACGGCCCATTGGGTCACTCTTTTGGCAGCTGGGAAGGATGCAGGACAAGGTGCAGTAGTGTTGGAGGTTGTTCCGCCGCCATGCCTCCAAAATGCTACTACTGGTTGTGACACACCTCTCTCCTCCACCCCCTCCTCTTCTTCTTCCTCCATGGCCTCTTCCTGTGGTTTGTCCTCGGAACCAGCGGTGCTCCGTAGGCGTTCTAGGGGCTACGCAAGTACGCAGGCAAAAAGATGCCATTCCGTGCTTGCGCTGGTGTGTTTGGGGGACAGGAGCCACACTGGAGCAGAGGTTCTGTCTGCTCTGCAGGGGCAGGCCGAGAGGTGGTTGACGCCACGCCAGCTTAAGCCAGGAATGGTGGTTTACGACAATGGCACCAACCTCCTCTCCGCCCTCCGACAGGGACAACTGACCCATGTGCCCTGTGTGGCTCACGTCCTTAACCTGGTGGTGCTGCAGTTCTTGGGCAGGTACCCGGGCTTACAGGATATCCTGAGGCAGGCCAGGAAAGTCTGTGTGCATTTCCGCAGATCTTATAATGCCAGTGCTCGCCTGGCTGAGCTGCAAAAGGAGTTGAACCTGCCCAAGAACTGCCTTATATGTGACATGCCCACCAGGTGGAACTCAACGTTGGCCATGCTGCAGCAGCTGCACACGCAGCAGAGGGCCATCAATGAGTACCTGTGAGACTACGGCACCAGGACAGGGTCAGGGGAGCTCAGGTTTTTTTCACCACGCCAGTGGGGCATGATCAGGGATACATGCACTGTCCTGGCACCATTTGAGGCGGCCACGAGGATGGTGAGCAGTGACAGTGCATGCATCAGTGACACTGTACCTCTTGTCCACCTGTTGGAGCATACGCTGCGTGGAATAATGGACAGGGCACTTGAGGCAGAACAGAGGCAGGAAGAGGAGGACTTCCTTGCCTCTCAAGGCCCCCTTTACCCAGACAGTGTTCCTTCTGTCCCACCCATCGCACAGGAAGAGGAGGAGGAGGATTGTGTCAGAATGGAGGTGGAGCCTGGCACTCAGCATCATCAGCAGCAGTCTTTTAGGGATGATTTACAGTCCCAAGAAACCCGTGGACTTGTACGTGGCTGGGAGGAGGTGGCTGCGGATCATGTCGTCCTTAGTGACCCAGAGGACTCCGGACCGAATACCTCAGCTAACCTACGCTGCATGGCCTCCCTGATCCTGCAAAGTCTGCGGAAGGATCCTCGTATTCTTCGGATCAAGGAGAGGGACCATTACTGGCTGGCCACTCTCCTTGATCCACGGTACAAGGGTAAGGTTGCGGACCTTATCTTACCGTCGCAGAGGGAGCAGAGGATGAGACAACTCCGGGAGGCCTTGCAGAAAGGTCTGTGCAACGCGTTCCCAGAGACTGGGAGGTTTCAAACTCCTGGTCCTGGACAATGAGTTGCTGAGGCTTCGGTCAGTCAAAGAAGGAGCGGTGGGGAAGGTGGCCGTCTGACCGATGCGTTCAGACAATTCTTTAGTCCGCAGCCCCAAGGTATGATCGGTTCCAGCAACCATCGCCAGCATCTGATATACATGGTGCAGGAATACCTAAGGGCAAGGTCAGACTTGGACACCTTCCCTACCGAAAATCCTCTGGCTTACTGGGTCTTGAGGATGGATCACTGGCCAGAGCTTGCACAGTATGCAATTGAGCTACTGGCCTGTCCTGCATCCAGCGTTCTTTCAGAACGCACATTCAGTGCTGCTGGAGGATTTGTCACGGATCACAGGGTGCACCTGTCCACGACTCAGTTGATCGACTGACCTTCATAAAGATGAACCAGTCTTGGATCACCACCAGCTACCAAACACCTGAAGCTGATATAACAGACTAATTTATTTTCAAATGTCACATCCCTTCAAGACTGATGCTGATGCTGAGTGACTGTCCTGTTATGTTGACTGACTATCCTCCTCCTCCTCCTCAATGGTCCGATTGATGATGATAGCTTGGAAGAACATTTTTGTTTCTGGGTGCTGCCACCAGTGCCTAAGGCCCAATTTTTCAGCCCCTGTTTAACAGGGGCATGTAATTGCAATTTTTTATGCAATGCTTTGCAGCAGGGCTCATTCCTGCACTCCAACTAGAGTATCTGGGAGAGGTTGCAGTGTCGTGGCACCAGCACCAGTGCCTAAGGCCCAATTTTTCAGCCCCTGTTTAACAGGGGCGTGTAATTAAAATTTTTGATGCAATACTTTGCAACAGGGCTCATTGCTGTGCTCCAAGTACAGTATCTGTGAGGGGTTGCAGTGTTGTGGCACCAGTGCCTAAGGCCCAATTTTTCTGCCCCTGTTTAACAGGGGCATGTAATTACAATTCTTGATCTAATACTTCAGAGCAGGGCCTATTCCTGCGCCCACCAAGAGTAACTGTGAGGGCTTACAGTGTTGTATCAACACCACCACCACCACCACCAAAGGCCCAATTTTTCAGCCCCTGTTCAACAGGGGCATGCAATTACAATTCTTGATCTAATAATTCACAGCAGGGCCCATTCATGCGCCCACCAAGAGTAACTGTGAGGGCTTACAGTGTTGTGTCCACACCACCACCACCACCACCAAAGGCCCAATTTTTCAGCCCCTGTTCAACAGGGGCATGCAATTACAATTCTTGATCTAATAATTCACAGCAGGGCCCATTCATGCGCCCACCAAGAGTAACTGTGAGGGCTTACAGTGTTGTGGCAACACCAACATGTAAGGGGCAAATTTCAGCAGAGTATATACGGCAGGCCCCTACTTTCAAACATCCAACTTACAAACAACTCCTACTTGCAAACGGAAGGAGACAACAGGAAGTGAGAGGAAATCTACCCCTAGGAAGGGAAATTCTCTCCTGTAAGAGTTAATATGGGAAAAGGTGTCTCCTCTCTACTGATGCTTTATCACCAATCCTTGTTTCAATAAAAACCCCACTTTTCAAAAACATTTGTCATTGGGACGGAAAGTGAGGTGAAATGTACTGAACAGGGGCACAGACAGCAAAACAAATGTTACAGGGGTGATAACCCTTCCCTATGTTTTCTAAAAAGCTTAAAAAAATAGATTTTTTGGCTGGAGCTACACTTAAACAATGTACCTGTTCAAAATTACAAACAGATTCTACATAAGAACAAACCTAGAGTCCCTGTCTTGTATGCACCGCCTGTATACGGCTGTTCAGAGTATATAGGGCCTTTTTTATTTTGTGTGCAGGGTTCCCCTTAATATCCATACAAGACCCAAAGGGACTGGTAATGGGCTGGGGTGGGGGGGGGGGGGTGATGTGGTAGCTATGCCATTTTTCTCAAAGATTTTCATCCATATTACCGGGACCAGACATTACATTAAAGCCACAAGCAGTTTTGAATGGCTTTTTTTTCCTTTAGAAATGTCATTTTGTGCAGGGACAGTTCTAAACACGGGAAACACGTGGCACTTCACATGCATACTTTAGACACCCCCCAGGTACGATATTTAAAGGAATATTTGACTTTTTTTTTTCACTTTATGCATCATTAAAATGACTGCTCCCGAAAAACGGCCGTTTTTAAAACTTCTTTTTGCATTGATACATGTCCCCTGGTGCAGAACCCGGGTTCCCAAACCCTTTTTAGGACAATAACATGCATATTAGTCGTTACTCGTTATAATTAGCACTTTAGATTTCGAACGTTCGCATCCATTGTATTTAATAGGGTTCTAACGTTCATGCAAACTTTCGGTCCGTTCGCGGGTTCTGGTGCGAACCGAACCCGGGGGTGTTCGGCTCATCCCTAGTGCAGTACAGTAAGTTGCGTTAAAATGCTACAGTGCCTTGAAAAAGTATTCATACACCTAGACATTTTCCACATTTTGTCATGTTACAACCAAAAACGTAAATGTATTTTATTGGAATTTTATGTGACAGACTAACACAAAGTGGCACATAATTGTGAAGTGGAAGGAAAATGATAAATGGTTTTCAAAATTGTTTACAAATAAATATGTGAAAAGTGTGGCGTGCATTTCTATTCAGCCCCCCTGAGTCAATACGTTGTAGATCCACCTTTCGCTACAATTACAGCTGCAAGTTTCTCTAACAAACCTCCTGGGCTTCACAAAACAGCTGTATTTATACTGAGATTAAATCACACACAGGTGGACTTTTTTTTACTTATTAGGTGACTTGTGAAGGCAATTGGTTCCACTAGATTTTAGTTAGGGGTATCAGAGTAAAGGGGGCTGAATACAAATGCACGCCACACTTTTCAGATATTTATTTGTAAAAAAAATTGAAAAACCATTTATCATTTTCCTTCCACTTCACAATTATGTGCCACTTTGCGCTGGTCTATCACATAAAATCCCAATAAAATACATTTACGCTTTTGGTTGTAACATGACACAATGTGGAAAATTTCAAGGCATTCAAGAAATACTTTTTCAAGGCACTGTACATGTATGCATTTTAATGCAATGTAATACACATCAGCGCATGTAAACGCACATCAACACAAGGACCCAAGCAGCAAAAGAATGCGACGTCAGAATATATAACCTGAAAAATGCATAGCAGTTTACCGCACATAAAAATGTAAATCAACAACAACAAAAAAAAATGTGAATCAAAACACATCAATGGAAAGCAATGCACATCCATATTTTATGCATTTTAATGCATATTAATGTGTGAACAGGCTCTTAAAATAAAACTCTATTAACTCCAGGAAAAGCAGTGAACCAGGTAAAAGACTAGAGGGATGAGAATTCTGGGAAATCCTATCTATAAAATGAGAATGGTTGTCATGGTTTCAAGAAAAATAAATTAGTTTTTTTTGGGCAGCTTTAGAAAATCATAACTGCATTAAATTAATTGAATTGGATAGCGACTGTATAGTATTTTAAACAAAACTAAAGCTTAACTCTAGGCAAGCAGATAAAGACACTGTAGAAATACATACATATAGATAGTCTTACCTGACAAAGGTTCATATTTCCGTACAATCACTCCCGTGAATCTCACACCTCTGCCTCACTACAAAACCAGGAAGATCACTTTGCTATTTGCAAAGCTCCTTAGAGTTCCACTTAAATGTTTTGATGAGCAGGGGAGAGACAATTTATGTCATCTGACTGTTGTCTCTGGCCTGCTCATTGAAACATTTTGATGGAACTCTAGCCACAACATTTTTCAGTGTGGGAGACTGCAGTGTGGCAGAGATGTGTGGCTAACAAATGTGGGTGTGCTTATCTAGTTGACTACCTCCATAATGCAGCTCCTTTATCTAATGCATTATCTTATCACAATCCAGTCTTGCTACTTCATTTCACCGTACATATCTTCCCTAATCCAATTTTTCTACTCCTCCTCATAACCTGATCTCACCAACTGTTGTCTGCTATCCAAGCCTGCTTGGATAGCCCCCTCCATATTTCAGTATCACTTCTCTACAAAAAAAAAATATTTTTCCTTCACAATCTGGTCCTGCTGCCTTTATTTCTCCCCTCCTCCACAATTTTGCTGCCTATTCCTCCTCTTCTACACAACCCAGTCTTGTTGTCCACCCTCCCCATAACAATTTTATGTTCATGTCTCATTCCACTTTACACATTTCTGGAGTCCTACTATAGTCCTGAGTCCCGACTCCCAAGTCCTACTATACCTCTCCATTGGAGAAGACTTCTTTGTTATAATAGAGTCAGTGCCGGTTCACACTACCGCGACTTGGGATCTGACTTGTGTCGCCCCAAGTCGCGCGACATGAGAAATGACATGTTATTCAATGAGAGCCGTCTTAATGTACACTACTGAAGTTGCTCCGACTTCAGAAAAGGTTCCCGTACTACTTGAAGGCGACTTCTAGGCGACTTGTACCCATTGATTTCAATGGAAGACGCCTCCAAGTCGGATCCCCGTCTTAACTGAAGCAACTTTCTAGGAAGTGAAAATTGTTTTCTAAGGCAAACCCCTCCCTCCCACAGAGCAGATTATTATTTGATTGGCCACTGGAGAAGTCGCCGGTCCTGGAGGCGACTTGAAGTCGCGTTGTAAGTCGCTCCAAGTAGTGCTTAAGTCACGCTCAAGTCGTCTCCAAGTTGCCTTGAAAAGTCGCGCTGGAAGTCGTGTTGCCCCAGTGTGAACCGGCACAAAGGGAGTATATTTCTGTCAGAGGGAGTATATTCCTATCCACTCTCTGTTATATTCCGCAGTACTCCCTTAATGGAGGAGTTAAAGCGGTTGTATAGCGCAAAACTTTTTTTTTTTTTAAACCTGCAAGGCAAAAGGCATAATGAGCTAGTATGACTAGCATACTAGCTCATTATCAATTACTTACCTTAGATCGAAGCCCCCGCAGAGGTCCTCGGACACGTCCTCCGTCGCCGCCATGATACCCGGAGTGACTTCCGGGTATTGCCGCTCCGGCGCTGTGACTGGCCGGAGCGGCGATGATGTCAATCCCGCGCATGCACGAGGAACGGCACGATCCCCGCGCATGCGCGAGTTCCGGCAGTGTCCGGCGGGCTTCCATTCAAGAGCCGCCGCACTCAGTGCGCCTGCGCCGTTATCTACGGCGCGCATGCGCCGTAGCTATCGGTACAGTCTTTTTTGCAAATATCTCCGAGACAGTGTAGGTCTCGGAGATATTGCAGGCACCTACAGGTAAGCCTTAATGTAGGCTTACCTGTAGGTGCATGTAGTATTTGAGGCTATACAACCACTTTAAGCACGGATTGTTACAAACAAGAGACCACAGTCACCATACAACGGCCTGCATAATGATACGAATGGCAACTGTGGTGTCTTGTTTGTGACATTCTGTGTTTAACTTAGGCTGGCTATACACCATGTGATAGAAGGTAGCAGACATTTGTTTTTAAGTTTATATATATATAATAAATTCAGTCCAGACAAGCAATTTAAATTTTGAAATAAATATATTTTATTGGATAAAATATTTCGGCCCCGGTTGTTTTTATTGGTTTAATACATTTCTAAAATATTTATAAATAACTTTATTATAACGTTAACTTAAAATATAAATAAATAAATAAATAAAATCAACCTAGCCACTACGGCTCAGGCTGAATAAATTCTCACTTCTGAGTAAACAAAAAAAAATTTACCCCAAGGAAAGGATTGTTCACCACATAAAAAAGCCACAACAAGGGATGGGGAGCTGTACTCTTCTGTTTCTTCTGGCAACTGCCAACTGTCATAAACAATAGCCCCTATTTATAGAGGGACCTCACTGTATCTAAACATTCATTGGTGGGTTAAACTGACCTATCTTTAGTTAAATTTGAAATTGTATAAGATGTTATTGGATAATTCATGATATCCTATAAAATTGTCTTATTTTCAAAACCATTTAAATAACATGTCGCTGCCTCAGATCCAATGATGAAAGGGGGGGGGGGGCTATAAATAGGCATATTTCCCCCCTTTTTCCTTTACATGGGTTGCAGGAAAGAAATTAGCTTGATTCCCCCATCAACACAGACAGGAATCCCTCCTGCCAGCCATTGTTTTCTCCCAGTGGGGGAAGCAGTCCCTGCTGGAAAAAGACAGTAATTATTTCTAGCGGCTATAGCACCTGCTAGCGATAATTACAGGTAAAACCTGGCCTGCTGGTTGTACCCAAATTAATTGATTGATCAACTTGGTACATTCAGCCTGCCCATACATGATTCGAATCTCAGGAGGAGATTCGAACCGTGTATGGCCTGCCTAAGGCCCCTTTCTCACTGGGGCGTCCGCGGTAAAGCACCGCTATTTTTAGCTGCGCCTTACCGTCAATTTTGCGTCGCTATTCGGCCGCTAGTGGGACACTTTTACCCCCCACTAGTGGCCGAGAAAGGGTTAAAACCACCGCAAAGCGCTGCTGCAGCAGCGTTTTGCCAGCGGTATAGCCGCGGTGCCCATTGATTTCAATGGGCAAGAGTGGTGGAGGAGCGGTATACACACCGCTCCAAAGATGCTGCTAGCAGGATTTTTTTTACCGTCCTGCTAGCGCACCGCTCCAGTGTGAATGCCCTCAGGGCTTTCACACTGAAGAGACAGCAGCGGCTCTTTCAGGGCGCTTTGCAGGCGCTATTTTTAGCGTTATAGCGCCTGCAAAGCGCCCCAGTGTGAAAGGGGTCTTAGAGAGAAATTCTGCCATTGACACGTTACACAGTTGGTTGTGTTTTTCTAGCAGATAAAGGTTCCTAGTCTTCCTCTTGGTCCAAAACATTATGGAGAATGCTTGTTCCAGACAAAGCATGCAAAAAGAAAAAGCAAATGTGGATAAATACATTTTGATTTAACACAATAATAACCCAACTAAATTTGTTTTTTTCCTGGAGTTGTTTTTTACAGAGAAATGTCAATAGCAGACCTCTATTATCTTAGTCATTTCATGACCAGTGTAAAAGACAAAAAATCCTCAGAACTTGAAAACATGGCATCTAACAACAAACACTAATAAGCAATCATTTATCATTGTTTTGTCTGCTTTAAACTAATTTTCAACCAGGGATCCAGAGGTTTCATGAGGTTCTTAGAGCAGTGCAAATTGATTTCCCTGCATAGTGTAGGTTTCACATTGAGCAGAGCAAGTAATGTAAGACCAGTGGAGCCTTTCCTCCTGTTTTTCTGATTACCAACCAATGTAAGCGGGCATTACAGTGACCACCAATGAAAACATCAGGCAGCTGGTGTCGCTCAATGTACTAGAATGTTTTACACACTGACTACTATTGAAGCACTACATTGACAACACATGTAAGGGGACTTTTCTCCCCGGCCACAAATGTATTTGACCCCCCATCCCCCTTCTTTCACAATCCAGAGCAAAGGATGCTGAAAAACAGTCCACTTTTCTTTTCAAATGTGCTAGGCATGTCAGGTTCCTTATTGTTTTATTTATTATCAACAGTGTAATTAGTGTGGGGTTCCTGAGTTGGGGTACAGTTGGGGTATCCTGGGACCTAGATAGTATTTCTGCTAAGAGTCGGTTCACACTGGGGCAACACGACTTCCAGCGCGACTTTACAAGGCAACTTCAAGGCAACTTCGAGGCAACTTCAAGTTTCCTCCAGGACAGGCGACTTTGCCAGTGGCCAATCAAACAATAATCAGCTCTGTGGAAGGGAGGGGTTTGCCTGAGAAAACTATTTTCTCTTCCTGTAAAGTTGCTTCAGTTAAGACACTGATCCGACTTTGGAGGCGACTTCCATTGAAATCAATGGGTACAAGTCGCCTAGAAGTCGTTTTCAAGTAGTACAGGAACCTTTTTTGAAGTCGGAGCGACTTCTGTAGTGTGCATAAAGAAGGCTCCATAGACTAACATTACAGCGTGACTTGGGGCGACTTGGGGCGTCTCGGGGCGACCTGAAGTCGGATCCTGAGTCGCCCTGGTGTGAACCGGCTCTAAGGTAAGAGACATTAGCAAGTAACTTTTTTTATTTAATAGGGCCCATATTGTCTTACTGCATTTTGTGCAGTACTTACTGTGCTGTGAGTTGTGAGATTAGGCAATGAAGGAGTTGACACTGATAGCTTCTCAAAAGGGCAACTGTAGAATGACTATCATGATAGGTTTGGGGGGGGGGGGGTGAGTGAAACAAGATAAAGTATCTGTCTGAAGACAAATCAAACACAATAGTGAGACAACACAGAGCTTCCTTTTCCCTAGATGCAGGATGTCACCACTTACATGTCAAAGACTTGTGGGAGACTCACACTCTTAATGCTTGTAGTCTGTAAACCTGGTACGCAGGCTTTTTCAGAATACACACACTGCTTTATCTATCAGGTAAAAATTTACATTACACATATACTACACTATTACTACAACCCACTTTTAAAGCGGGGTTCCACCCGCAATTTTTTTTTTTTTAAAGTCAGCAGCTACAAACACTGTAGCTCCTGACTTTTAATAAGGACACTTACCTGTCCTAGGCGTAGGCGCCCGCAAAGTCGCCCCCCCCCCCAGGCCGATCGCTCACTAAGGGAAACAGGCAGTGAAACCTTGCGGCTTTACTGCCCGTTTCCTACTGCGCATGCGCGAGTCGTCGCTTTGTGAATGGGCCGGCTGCTTTCTGGGATACACACAGTTCCCAGAAGGCAGCGCGCCCCATTGACCAGAAGACACCGCAAGTAGGACGAGGAAGAAGACCACCCACGGACGATGAAGAGGCAGATTAGGGACTTCCGCATAGCAACTGCTATTTCTGGTAAGTAAACAAACTATTTTTTCTATTTTTTTTGTAGATTTTTTTGTAGATTTTTGGTAAAAAAAAACTTTTTCAGGGTGGAACTCCACTTTAAGTACACAATGGGGTTTATTTACTAAAGCTGGAAAGTGCAAAATCAGGCTCACTTTTGCATAGAAACCAATGAGCTTCCAGGTTTTATTACCAAAGCTTAATTGAACAAGCTGGGGTAAGAAGCTCATTGGTTTACATGCAGAAGTGAGCCTGATTTTGCACTCTTCAGCTTTAGTAAATAAACCCAGTTGTGTACTTAAAAGTGGGGTATTCCTGTATACTATTATACGCTACATGGATAACACAATCATACAACAGGCTGTGACATATCTCTTTGGTGAGATTACCTTTTTTGAGCATTCAGATTATAAGAGGATGCATAAGCAGACTTCAGACAGTGGATCGTTTTCAAATGAAGCCAGCTTTAGGCCTCATTAACATGTGCACCTACAGCCGTAGTCTGTGAATGGGCTGTGTCTTTAAGTGGCTGGAGCCATCTGGTGCTGCTTGTATTATTATTATTATTATTATTATTATTATACAGGATTTATGTAGCGCCAACAGTTTGCGCAGCGCTTTACAACATCAGGGAAAACAGTACAGTCACAATACAATTCAATACAGAGGGATCAGAGGGCCCTGCTCGTTAGAGCTTGTATTCAACCCATTCATGTCTATGGGAATGCAGCAACTGCATGGACACAGCCGCTCATCCTAATTTGACAGCAGTTTGTTTGCAGGTAAGTGGCCACAAATGTGTTCACGGCACCTGCGAGGGGATGAGCGGCTGTGTCCATGCAGCTGTTACATTCCCATAGACATTCATGGGCTGCCTGCACAGAACACCTCACTGCTCCTACCGCTTATGGATACAGTCTATTTATGGACTGCAGGTGTATGCACCCATGTGAATGATGCCTTATTATAATGTAGCAGCCTCCTCACTCCCCTCTTTCTCTCGTCTCGTCTTTTTCTTGTCTAGGGGTACCTTAGAGGGGAGAGAGCGGGGACACCACGCCTGGCCTCCACCACATGTGTCAGTGCGGTATAAGTAACGTTCTTGTATTACCTTCGGGTCAGTGCTGTGCACCTGGGTCCTCCCTCCAAGAGTCACCTTGAACAATGTCTGCTAGGAATTGAGCTCCACACCATTAAAGTTCAACACTCCTTTATTCTTCTTGAATGAACACAAACAGTTGAACTCCCTTGGATATAGAACAGGAAAGGAGGTGTGGATGCGAATAGGCCCAGACACAATTTGGTTCTCCACTTTCCTTCCTGAAAGTGGGTTACGGTCTCCGCACGAGGGGAATTTCCTTCCAGGCGGTCTCCGACGAGAGGCTCACCTGTCACCGGCAATATGCTGCACCGGGTCTTCAAGTGAGGAGCTCCCCCCGGTCCATTGCGCCTTCCGGATTCGGGTACCCACTCCCGGGGTTCCCTAGGATCTCCTTCCCTCGCGGAACTCAGTGTTGGGCACTGAGCTCCGGACCTCCATCCGAGTACCTCACCCCAGGCTAAAGGTGCCTGGGATGGAACACGATCTCCGGTCTAAGCCACCCAGAGGACCGGCACGAACCACCGTCCACAAGCTGAAGGTGCCTGGGACTCCGACCCCGTGACAAAGATGGCCGGCCCCTTTATACCCTCTCCCGGCAAGCACGGCGGGTTCCCCGCCCCACCATACCGCTGCCGAGGGAGGACAAAAAGGAGGTACGGCACACAGCAATGATTCAACCCCAACCCAGGGTGACAGCGCCACCCACTGGGCTGCGGGGAATTACACATCACTAATGTCTCTGCCAAATTCAAATTTACACCCGGGAAAGTACATACCCACTACAATAACAAGTTGCAGTTAGCAAAATAAACAAAATAAGCAGAAACTAAATCTTAGCTAATCAGGCACTAACCAAAAATATTCAGGCACCTTACTATCTGCTAATGGACTTGACCTAGCCAGCTCCAAAAACTCAAGTTTCCAGCAACATTACTAACACGGCCTTCATAAGTTTTCACAAGTTAGATTCCTGTACTGTAAGACAGAGATCTCTGCTACAAGCTATTCAGTAGCTCAGCTAAGGTTTTCATAGTCCTGGATGGCATAAAGTTTAAAATCAGAGATTTTTTTTTAGAAAAAAATAGGATTTTTTGTACTCACCGTAAAATCCTTTTCTCTGACATCCATGGACTGACACGGTGTGTCTTTACACTTTACTCGTGGGTTATGTCCCTGCTTGCAGGAGAAGACCTAGGCAGAATGTGAGATGTTATACATACATTCTAAAAGCCAGAGCTGAACAGCCCCACCCAGGGGGCGGTCCCACCGGGCATAACCCTCCCACTACAGTCAGCAGACTTCAGTTCGTAACAAAGCAGTACAAACTTAAAAAGGAAGGGTGGGTGCCGTGTCAGTCCATGGATGTCAGAGAAAAGGATTTTACGGTGAGTACAAAAAATCCTATTTTCTCTTATCATCCATGGACTGATACGGTGTGTCTTTACACTTTACACATGGGATGTCCCAAAGCAGTGTCAAGAGGGATGGGAGCAGTATAAATGGAAAAACCAAAAACTTCCACTCCAAGAAGGCAGATCTCCTCAACGGAGGAGTCGCAACTTTAAACAGCGGCCTGCAGCACCCTGCGGCCGAAGGAAGCATCCGAAGATGCAGCCACATCAACCTTATAAAAAACTTAAAAGGTATGAACAGACGACCAGGTCGCCGCCTTGCACACTTGTGCAACCGATGCTTGATGTCGGAAAACCCAGGAAGCACCAATTGCCCTGGTGGAATGCGCCGTAACCGGAAAGGGAGGCGCCCGCCCTTTGAGAGCAAAGGCTTGAATGACGGTTTGTCTGATTCCCCTAAAAATGATTGGAGACGAAACCGCTTGGCCCTGTTATGGACCAGGGGCAGTCACAAACAGTGAGTCGGACTTCCGAATAGAAGCAGTAGCAGACAGGTACACCCGTAAGGCTCGTACCACATCCAATATGTGCAGCGCAAACTCTCTGGGATGCGATGGGTGAGGACACAAGGACGGGAGGACAATGTCCTCATGTAGGTGAAAGGTAGACACCACCTTTGGCAAAAAGGAAGGTCGCGGATGCAACACCGCCTTATCCTTATGGATGACTAAATATGGCAACTTGCAGGACAAAGCCGCCAACTCAGACACTCGTCAAACAGAAGTGATTGCCACTAAAAGGCCACCTTCTGAGACAAGACAAGAGAGGAATATCCCAGATATTCCCAAAAAGGAGGTTCCTGGAGGACCTAGAGCACCAAATTCAGATCCCACGGTGGGAGAGAAGGCTTGACAGGAGGGAGCACATGGCGAACCCCCAACACAAGGTGCTAACCAAGAAATGACCCGGTAGAGGTCGCTGAAAGAAGACGGCCAAGGCCGAAATCTGATCCTTGATGGTACTCAAAGTAAGCTTTTGGGTCACTCCACACTGTAGAGGACGCAGGATTCTGGGGACGGAATACGTCCGAGGACGTCAGTCCAGCGCTTCACATATGGCGATATAAGCTTTCCAGGCACGGTGATAGATCTGCCTGGAGGAAGACTTCCGTGTCCTTAACATGGTCAAAATGACAGAGTCCGAGAGACCTCGGTCCCTCAATACCTGGCTTTTAACAGCTCTGCCGTTAAAGCCAGAGACTGTAAGCCGGATGAAACATAGGACCTTGAGACTGAAGGTCCTCCCTCATCGGCAACCGCCAGGGAACGTCCGCAACGAGACGTACCAGATCAGCGTACCAGTGACGCTGAGGCCAATCCGGAACAATTAGGATCACCGGAGTTTATATCAGGCGATAAGGACCCTATGGGGCCACCAACGCATCCGAGTCATCGCCCAAGGATCCCTGGATCTGGCCACAACCTCGACCCTTGCGACTGAGTCGAGAGGCCATCAGGTCCACATCCGACGTGCCCCCCCGTCGGCAAAGGAGTTGAAATATGCAAGGACCACTCTTCCTGGTCCCGCGTCTGGCGATTGGCGACTCAGATAGTCCGCCCCTACAGAGCCGGCACGTTTCTTCCGGCCCACTTCAGGATACGGATTACCTCGGAAGCCGCAGCTGAGCTCCGAGTCCCCCCGTGATGGTTTACATACGCCACCGCCGTGGCGTTGTCCGACTGGCTCCTGATGGAGCGACCCGTACTCTCTCCGACCTGAGGAGAGACACAGTCTGATGGCCCGCATTTCCAGAACAGTGATTGGTAAACGGGCTCGTCCGGAGTCCAAGGTCTTGAGCCGACAGGACTCCCCAGACTCCACCCCAGCCCGTCAGGCTGGCGTCCGTCGTGAGTACCGTCCATTGGATGGGAGGGGAACGACTTTCCGGACCGAAGAGCCGAGGGTCCCAACCACCCTGTCAGGGACGCCCTGACCAGGTGAATCACCTGGATCCGAAGATCCAAGGACAACGGGGATTTGTCCCAGGTGGACAAGATCTCCTTCTGCAATGCCCTGGTGTGTGATTGGGCATACAGAACGGCCACGAAGGAGGCCACCAGGAGTCCCGGGACTCTCATGCAAACAACGGATTGACAACCATGTTCGGGATGTCAGCACCCGCACCGCAGACTGAAGTGTCAGCAACTACTCCAGAGGTAGGATACCTTGCCTCCAAGGAGTCCAGAACTAGAGACTCCAGACACTGAGTCGGGACCAGGACTGACTCCTGAATGTTCAGGAACCACCCGAGGTCCCTGAGGGTCTAATTGACGATAGTCACCTTTCCTCTAAGTCTGAGCCACTTTCTGCTCATAGCAGAAGACCGTCCAGATAGCCCACGACAGCAATACCTCGCTGTAACAGAAGGCTAGAACCGGAGCAAGCACCTTGGTGAACACCCTTGGTGCCGAGGCAAGGCCGAAAGGAAGAGCCACAATCGAGAGTGGACTTCGCTGATCGCAAGGCGCAGAAACTTCTGGTGACTTGCGCGGATCGGAACATGCAAGTAGGCGTCCTTGAAGTCCAAGGACGCCAGAAGAAAATCCCTTTGGTGGAGTGTAGCGATCACCGTGCGAATGGATCCCATGCGGAATTTCTGCACCTTCTCGAAGTCATTCAGGGCCTTGAGGTCCAGGATAGGTCGAACCACGTCCTATTTTTGGGACGACAAACAGATTCGAGCAGAATCCCTGAAAACTCTCCTGTGACGGAACCGGCACAATCACTCCGGACCTGATCAAACCTGTACAGCCCCCAAGAGGGCTGCCCGACAGGTAGGAAGGAGAGAAAGATTCAAGGGAAAGAATCTGTGTGGGGGCCAGGATCGGAATACTATCCTATAACCTGAGGTGACCACCTCGCACACCCACCAGTCGGAGATTCGGGAGGTCCACCGATCCATGAACCTGCGAAGTCGTCCCCCCCACCCCAGAGTCGGGCGGAGGCAAGACTTCACGCGGAGGCGGGCTTGGGAGCCGCTTGTTTGGCTTACGCACCCAGGGGCACTTGTGCCCACCAGCCGCACTGCCATCAGTCTGAGAGGGCCTACCTGTGGACTCTGACTGACGAAAAAACCCCTGTTTGCTGGAAAGGAAGGCCCCTGTTTGCGGCGGGCCTCCTCATCCTTGCTAGTCTAAGGAAGAAGAGTGCGTTTACCTCCCGTGACATCCATGACGATGTCATCCAGAGCAGCACCGAAAGGTCTACCGCCTTTAAAATAGTAGATCCGTCAGGAGCTTCCTAAGGCTAGGTCAGCAGACCAGCATTTCAACCAGATAAGACGACGCAATACCACCGCCGAGACAGAGGCCCTGGATATTAAAGGGGCCGCGTTCAGCGTGGCGTCGCACACAGAAACCAGGCCCTGAACCAGTTGGGTGGGCCAGAGCAACTGTGTCTGGAGGAAGAATATGCTCCTGTACAGCTAGGTGCAACATTTTTGCCCAACCTGTAAGTGTTTTTGACACAAGGGTCGCCGCTACCACAGGTCGTAGGGCGGATCCCAACAAGGCAAACATGGTTCTGCTCACCACTTCTGACCTCCTGTCAGTGGGGTCCTCAAATGCAGGAGTCCCCTCCATCGGGAGAGTGATGGCCTTGTTCAACCGGGCGACTGGAGGGTCGACCACTGGGGGAGAAGCCCACTTTTTAAGTAGGGCATCTTCAAGGGGTACCTGATAGACAAACGCCGCGGGACCATAAAAAAAAAAAAATTCTTCTGCGGCTTTTCCCAGACCTTATCAATGAGCTGGTCAAAGAAAGTACAATGGAAAAAACCCCTTTAGAAGGCCTGGCCTTAAAAGAACCAAAGGAGACAGTATCCGCCTGAGGTTCTGCATCCGCAGCATTTGAGCTTGAGAGTGTCCCTCACCGCAGTCATGAGCACACTAACAAGCGCCCTGTCATTTACTGACTCAGAACTGGAGTTTCCCTCATAAGGAATGTCCTGTTCAAAACCATCCATACATTCAGAACTAGGGTCCTGAGCGATAGTGGCTAGGCCCATATCTGAATCAGCGCACTGCCCTTGAGTAGATAAAGTGGGGAGAGGGCGCCTTTTTGCACCTTGCGCTTGCACACAGCTCCCATCCTGGTCAGAAATTGATTCCAGGGCTGCCCACAACAGGTCCATAGGGACCGCAGTGCTGAAGCACTGCCTGTTGCCACTGACATTTTTAGGGGAAGCTGGTGACACAGACTCCATATTGTCCCTCTCTGAGACTCTCTCAGATAAAAAGTCCACCCACAGGCTGTGCTGACTGAGGAGGGGGCGCCCAGGGGACTCACCAAACCGGACCAGGGACCGCTTAGTTCCGCTGTCTGTACCGCGCTGTGTCAGCGCTGGTAAGCTGTGAGGAGACTGTGAGGAGATTTGCGCTGCTATAGCAGCGCTAGAGGCCAAACTAGTGCTGAAAAGCGTGCGGGCTACAAGAAAATGGCCGCCGCACTTCACTGAGGCGATCCGCGGCAAGATGGCCGCCATGACGCAGTTAAAATGAAACAGCACACACGCACAGCGCCACTCGGCGCTCAGGCCCCAAAAAAAAAACCACACAAAAAAGCCCCAAGGCATACATTGCAGACCAGCATGAGCCCCCCAAGAACAGTGTGACCCCCAAGCACCCCACACAGTCAGCGCCAGTAATGGTGACAGAGAGCGACAATAAAATACAGGGGGAGACAGGGAAAATCCCCCACAGAGAAACACACAGCCCTTTGTACTCACCTGCAGGCAGGAGAGACTACTTACCCGTCCCCTGAGGGACACACTGGTGTTTCTGACAGGACTATCACAGTGCAGTACTGAGTAGCTGTCGGCCCGGTCCACCGTGAAAGATACAGTCAGTCAGGAGCTGTTCAGTCTTGAGAGGACCGTGGGAGCATGAAAGCAAACCCGGCCACCCCTGGAGTCATGGGGCCTGTCGTGAACTGAGTCTCACGCACACAAGGCGAGGATCAGCACGCTCGATGGTCGGACAGGGAAGACTACGAGGATATCTTGTACCCAACCTGTTGCCCAGCCGACAGTTGATAGAAGATTCTCAAAAATAAAATAAAAAAGAATTCCAAAAAGGAATAAAATAGGTCAGGAGACTGGCTCCTGAGGGAGCCACGTCTTCTCCTTCTGCTAGGCAGAAAAAAACTGAAGTCTGCTGACTGTAGTGGGAGGGTTATGCCCGGAGGGACCGCCCCCTGGGTGGGGCTGTTCAGCTCTGGCTTTTAGAATGTATGTATAACATCTCACATTCTGCCTAGGTCTTCTCCTGCAAGCAGGGACATAACCCACGTGTAAAGTGTAAAGACACACCGTGTCAGTCCATGGATGATAAGAGAAATAGGATTTTTTACTCACCGTAAAATCCTTTTCTCTGAGTCCATGGACCGACACAGCTTCTCTATTGACAAAGTGGGTATTATCCGTTAATTAGGAGTGACTAGGCAGAAAAACTTGTAAAAAAAGTGTTGCATCACACCTTCTACAGTCCCGCCCAGGGGGCGGACCCCCCCGGGTATAACCTCTCAGTCTGCATATCGCAGATCAGTTCGTCAAAAAGCAGTACAAACTTAAAAAGGAGGGGTGGGTGCTGTGTCGGTCCATGGACTCAGAGAAAAGGATTTTACGGTGAGTAAAAAATCCTATTTACTCTTTCGTCCATGGACCGACACAGCTTCTCTATTGACAAAGTGGGACGTCCCAAAGCAGTGTCAGAGAAAAAACGAGGGGTGGTAACAGCATAAAATAAACTTCACCCCAAAACACAAAACAGCACTCCTCCAACAGAGGAGCTGCAACTCTAAACAGCCGCTTGTAAAACCTTGCGGCCGAAAAGAGGCATCCGAAGATGCACCTACATCAACTTTGTAGAATTTTGTGAAAGTGTGAGCGGACGACCAAGTCGCCGCTTTACATAATTGGGAAACAGACGCTTGATGTCGGAAAGCCCAAGAGGCACCTCTTGCCCTGGTCGAATGCGCCGTGACCGGAAAGGGGGGCGCTTGACCCTTTAAGGCGTAAGGATGGGATTACTATCTGTCGGATCCACCTAGAGATGGTGGCCGACGAGACTGCTTGGCCCTTGTTGGGACCAGCCACCGAAACAAACAGTGAGTCTGACTTCCGGAACAGGGAAGTAGCAGATAGGTATACTCTCAAAGCTCGGACAATGTCCAATAAAAGCAACGCCGACTCCCTAGGATTCGACGGCTGAGGACACAAGGATGAATATACAATGTCTTCATTGAGATGAAAAGCCGAAACGACTTTTGAAAGGAAGGCTGCGGCCGCAGCACCACCTTATCCTTGTGGAAAACCAAATAGGGAGCCTTGCAGGACAAGGCTGCCAGCTCAGAGACTCGTCTAACTGACGTAACAGCCACCAAAAAGACCACTTTCTGAGAAAGTGTCAACAGGGGAATATCTCTAATATTCTCAAACGGTGCCTTCTGAAGCACCGAGAGGACCAGGTTCAAGTCCCACGGAGGTAACGGGGACGGTCCGGAGGGGCCACATGTCAAACCCCCTGCACAAATGTACTCACGAGAGAGTGAGTCGCCAGGGGTCGCTGAAAAAAAAAGACAGCCAGGGCAGATATCTGTCCCTTAATCGTACTTAGGGCAAGCCCTTTAGTCCACCCCATGCTGTAAAAACAGCAGGATTCTGGAAACCAAATAGGTACGCGGATGCCATCTCATTTCCTCACACATGGAGATGTAGGCCTTCCAAGTGCGGTGATAAACCTTCCTAGAGGACAGTTTTCAAGCACTTCTCATTGTAGAGATTACTGAGTCTGACAGGCCCCGGTCTCTCAGTACCTGGTTCTCAAAAGCCATGCCGTTAAAGCCAGTGACCGTAAAGCAGGATGGAGTATGGGACCTTGCAATAGCAGGTCCTTCCGTAGTGGTAGGCACCAGGGGACGTCTACTACCAGACATACTAGATCGGCGTACCAAGGACACTGAGGCCAATCTGGAGTGATTAGAATCATTGGAATTCCCTCTGCCTCCACTCTGCGGAGCAGAAGAGGAAGAAGCCTTAAGGGAGGGAAGGCATAGATTAGCCGATACTGACCCCACAATGCCACCAATGCGTCCGTTGCGTCTGCCCATGGGTCTCTTGACCGGGCCACAAACCTCAATACCTTCCGATTGAGTCGGGAAGCCAGAAGATCTACGTCTGGTGTGCCCCATCTTTGGCAGAGGAGTTGGAGCACCTCCGGGTGTAAGGACCATTCTCCCTGGTCCAGCATCTGGCGGCTCAGGTAGTCCGCCTGCCAGTTTTCCACACCCGGAATGTACCCGGCCCACAGTGCCGGTACGCTCCTCTCTGCCCACTTCAGGATGCAAGTGACCTCCGACGCTGCAGCTGAGCTTCTAGTTCCTCCTTGATGATTGACATATGCCACTGCTGTGGCGTTGTCTGACTGGATCCTGACTGGACACCCTTGCAGCCTCTGAGACCATTTGAAGAGGCACAGCCTGATCGCTCGGATTTCCAGGACATTGATCGGCAGGAGGGCTTCCTCTGGGGTCCAGCGACCTTGCGCCGACTGAACACCCCAGACTCCCCCCCAACCTGTAAGGCTGGCGTCCGTCGTGATCACTATCCAGTAAACCGGAAGAAATGACTTCCCGGCCATTAGAGCCGGTGCTGTCAGCCACCATACCAGGGATCTCCTGACTAGGTGGCTCACTCGGATTTGAAAATCCAGAGATGAAGGGCATCTGTTCCATCTGGACAGAACTTCCTTCTGTAACACTCGAGTGTGGTATTGAGCATATGGGACCGCCTCGAAGGAGGCTACCATGAGGCCCAACACTCGCATGCCAAAACGGAGTGACGACCAATTCCTGGAAGTCAGATGCCGTACTGCAGCCCGGAGGGTCTGCAACTTCTCCACAGGGAGGAATACCTTTGCCTCTGAGGAATCCAGAATCAACCCCAGGTACACTAGGCGTTGAGTGGGCACCAATACTGACCTTTGCGTGTTTAGTATCTGACAGGTAATAGACACGCTTACCTCTAATTCTGAGCTTGAAGGGGCCTTCAGTAGAAGGTCGTCCAAGTAGCCCATGATAGCGATACCCCGCTGTCTTAGAAGTGCCAAAATCGTAGCGAGCACCTTGGTGAACGTCCTGGGTGCTGAGGCAAGGCCAAACGGGAGGGCCACAAACTGGTAGTGGTCCTTCCCAATAGCAAATCGCAGAAACCTCTGGTGTCTGGAGTATATGGGGACATGCAGGTATGCGTCCTTGATATCCGAGGAGGCCAGAAAGTCCCCCGGATGGAGAGCCGTGACTACAGATCGAACCGACTCCATCCAAAATCTTTGTACCTTCACAAAGCAATTGAGGGCTCTGAGATCCAAGCTTGGACGAACCCCCTCCTTCTTCGGCACAATGAACAGATTTGAGTAAAAACGCCGTTCCAGTTCTGGAACTGGAATAACTACCCCACGTTCCAGTAGACCCTGGACCGCCCCATACAGGGCCTCCCGACGGGTCGGTAGTAGCTGGAGATTGGAGGTGTTGAATCTGTCCGGTGGACAAGAGAGAAACTATCTTGTAGCCTGAGGAGATTACTTCGCAAACCCACCTGTCAGAGATTAGAGCTGTCCACTGAGTCGCGTATTTGCGAAGACGTCCCCCCACCCGAGAGCTGGGTGGGGGTGGACCTTCATGCGGACGCAAATTTGTCCGCAGGCTTATTGGGTATGCGGGACCGAGGACGCTTTTGTCCTTGGGCAGGCGCTTTATCGGCCTGGGGTCTTTTCCCTGTCGCCCTAGGGGGACGAAAAAAACGCTTGCAGGCAGTAAAGGAGGGCCCTTGCCCTTGGCGTGGCCCCTTACCCTTGCTAATTTGGGGAAGCAAAGTGCTTTTACTTCCTGTGGCATCCTTGATGATGTCATCCAGAGAAGCCCCAAAAAGTCTGTCGCCCTTAAAAGGCAGATCCAACAGGGCTTTCTTGGAAGTCTGGTCCGCAGACCAGCCTTTTAGCCAGATCAGGCGGCGTATTGCTACTGCATAAACCAAAGTTTTAGACAGCAGGGGAATAGTATTCATGTCTGACTCGCAGACAAACCTAAGGCCCTGGACCAACAGGTCGGCCAATGTTATCTCATCAGGAGGAGCATCTCGCTCCTTAACCCCTGGAGTAGCAATCTTGCCCATTCAGTAAGTGTGTGAGACACTAGGGCCCCCGCCAATGCCGGGCGTACTGCCGAGCCTACCACTGAGTATAGGTAGCAAGCGAGTGCTTCAGCCTTTTTATCCACAGGGTCCTTGAAAACAGGAGCCCCTTCTACAGGAATTGTGGTGGCTCTATTAGGTCTGGACACCGGAGGGTCCACTATAGGGGGAGAGGTCCATTTCTTCAGAAAACTCTCCTCAAAGGGGTACCGTAACGCAAACCTCTTTGGGGCTGTAAAGACCCTCAGTGGGTTCTCCCATTCCTTGTATATTTATCAAAAGACACACAAGGGAACACCTTAGCAGTGCAGGCAGGTCTATGAAACCCAAGTGGACCGGAGTCTCTGCTGCTTCTGCAGTATTTTCCAATTTTAGCATATCCCGCACTGCAGTAATAAGGTCAGATACCAAAGCCGTCTCACGTACTGACCTGGACTTGGAGTCATCCTCACTGTCCGGTCACGGTCTGCAGTCTCTGGTGCGTCAGAATCTGGGCCCGGAGCTGTAGCTGGACCTAGTCCTGCATCAGAATTATCCCCAGAAGCTTGCAGGGGACGGGGCGTTTACTACCCCCTGTATTCCCGTGTGCTGCTTCCACCCTGGCAGCAAACGCCTCTAGGATTGCCAACATAGCGTTCATAGACACCTCAGGGGCACCAGCTGCTAAATCTGGTGTTTCAGGGGAGAAGACATCTGGCTCAGATGCCATGCTGACCACACGCTGACACCCACAGGGCTCCAGGCAAGATATCAATAGGCCACCCTCCTGCGCTGCAGAGATGCTGGGTTACCCAGAGGACTCACCACCCTGGACCGGTACTGCTATGCTGCCGTGTGCTGCGCCTGTGATGCTGTCCCACTGCTGCTGTGTCAGTCTGCTTCTTTTATCAGCACTTCCTGTGTGAATTTTCGCACCCTAGAGGCCGGAGGCTCTCGCAAAATGGTTGTCAAAAACATCTGTATGGAAGATAATGTGGGCTCTAAGAAAATGGCCGCCGACCGAAGATAGAGGTCAAGCAGCCATAGCCCACAAAAAGATGGCCGCCGAATGGCAATATATGCATACAGGGTGGACAAACATGGCAGCCGATCAGCTGATAGGGGCCAGTGGGTGTGGCCGAACCACAGGAAGATGGCCGCCGGGCAGTCACAAGAGGCCGAACTCGGCATGGACCACCTCAAAATGGCCGCCGACAGCATGGAGGAGGAAGCACACAAACACAGGTAAGCAGAAATGACATTTCTTTTAAATGTTAGTTACAGCCAGCCCCGCTCCAGTGGAACCCCCTAGGTGACCCCCAGCACCCAGCAACATTTAGCTAGAAGCCCCAGGAGGAGGGAAAGGCAGGGAGAGAGGGAAGAAAGGGGCCACAACCACTTACTTGATCTCTCCAGGAATGTCCAGCTAAATCACCCAGCCGAGGCAGGGGAGTTTTACTTACCTATCCTGCATGTATTATGCTGGAAGACATTCCAAACAGATCATCGTCCGCACACGGAAGGTGACTGTTGGCCAGGCATGCTGTGATTGGACCCAAAAGGGACGATCATATGTATGCCCTGGAGCGTGACGCTCACCGGACAGGCTGCTACGACTCGGCCGTAAGGTCAGCCGAAGCTGAGCGGTCCGATGCAAGCCTTGGAGCGTAAGCTCACCGGCCAGGCTGCTGCGACTCGGCCGTAAGGTCAGCCGAAGCTGAGCGGTCCGATGCAGGCCCTGGAGCGTAGGCTCACCGGCCACCCGTGGAGCGACGGGCATGTCGTGGAAAACCCAGCGCGTAGCTAGGGTCGGCACACGCTCGATGGCCGAAAATGGGGAGACTACAAGGATCGAGGATCCAGCCTGTCACCCAGTCGGCAGTTGATCGAAGATCGCAGGAAACAACAAATGTAGCAAAAAAAAATATATATATATCTTTTTTCCCCAGACCAATGGGCCGAAGGGAGCCATGTCCTACTCCTTGCTAGACAGAAAAAAACTGATCTGCGATATGCAGACTGAGAGGATATACCCGGGGGGGGTCCGCCCCCTGGGCGGGACTGTAGAAGGTGTGATGCAACACTTTTTTTACAAGTTTTTCTGCCTAGTCACTCCTAATTAACGGATAATACCCACTTTGTCAATAGAGAAGCTGTGTCGGTCCATGGACGAAAGAGTAAGAGTAGTTGGAGTAATTCCAATCCCACTCAGGCAGCAACACTTTCAGAGGTGATGAGCTAGGTTGAATAACTTGACTATAGTAAGTAGGGATGAGCTTCGAGTTCGAGTCGAACTCATGTTCGACTCGAACATTGCCTGTTCGCCCGTTCGCCGAACAGCGAACAAATTGGGGTGTTCGCGGCAAATTCGAAAAATCTATGGGAGAAATCTAAAGTGCTAATTATAAAGGCTTATATGCAAGTTATTGTCCTAAAAAGTGTTTGGGGACCGGGGTCCTGCCCCAGGGGACATGTATCAATGCAAAAAAAAGTTTTAAAAACGGCCGTTTTTTCGGGAGCAGTGATTTTAATAATGCTTAAAATGAAAAAATAAAAGTGAAATATTCCTTTAAATTTCGTACCTGGGGGGTGTGTATGATATGCATGTGAAGTGGCGCATGTTTCCCGTGCTTAGAACTGTCCCTGCAAAAAATGTCATTTTTGAAAGAAAAAAATGCATTTAAAACTGACTCGCGGCTATTAATGAATTGTCGGCTCCCGGCAATACATACAAAAGTCATTGATAAAAAAAAAAAGCGTGGGGGTTCCCCAGAATTCAATTACCAGGCCCTTCAGGTCTGGAATGGATATTAGGGGAACCCCGCCGCAAATTTAAAAAAAAATTGACGTGGGGTTCCCCCAAATATCCATTCCAGGCCCTTCAGATCTGGCATGGATTTCAAGGGGAACTCCACCCCAAATTTAAAAAAAAAATGGCGTGGAGTCCCCCTAAAAATCCATACCAGACCCCTTATCCGAGCACGCAACCTGGCCGGCCGCAGGGCAAAAGGGGGGGACGAGAGAGCGGCCCCCCTCCCTCCTGAACCGTACCAGGCCACATGCCTTCAACATGGGGAGGATGTCCCCATGTTGATGGGGACAAGGGCCTCATCCCCACAACCCTTGCCCGGTGGTTGTGGGGGTCTGCGGTCGGGGGGCTTATCGGAATCTGGAAGACCCCTTTAACAAAGGGGACCCCCAGATCCCGGCCCCCCCTATGTGAATTGGTAAGGGGTACATTGTACCCCTACCATTTCACGAAGAAAGCGTAAAAAAATGTTTAAAAAAAACACACAAACACCTTGAAAAAGTCCTTTATTTAAAAAAAAAAAAAAAACATTCCAGCGGTGAAATCCAGTGTCCCGCGGCGATCCCGATGTCCAGCGCTGTCCTTCATTGGTTGTGCCTGAGCGGACCTGATGGGGAACTCCCTCTCAGTATTTTAAATGTATAGACCCGCCCCTTCTAAAGTTCCCCATCAGGTCCGCTCAGCGGACCAGATGCGGAACATGAGAAGGGGCGGGTCTATACATGTATTACCAAAGTGAGAGCAGTTCCCCATCAGGTCCGCCCCCTCGGTATGTCGGACCCGCCTACGTCATTGGCTTGAGCGGGGAACTTCCTTCACTGTGTAATTTAAATTTTCATAGTGAAGGAAGTTCCCCGCTCAAGCCAATGACGTAGGCGGGTCCGACATACCGAGGGGGCGGACCTGATGGGGAACTGCTCTCACTTTGGTAATACATGTATAGACCCGCCCCTTTTCATGAGCGGACCTGATGGGGAACTCCCTCTCAGTGTTTTAAATGTATAGACCCGCCCCTTCTAAAGTTCCCCATCAGGTCCGCCCCCTCGGTATGTCGGACCCGCCTACGTCATTGGCTTGAGCGGGGAACTTCCTTCGCTATGAAAATTTAAATTACACAGTGAAGGAAGTTCCCCGCTCAAGCCAATGACGTAGGCGGGTCCGACATACCGAGGGGGCGGACCTGATGGGGAACTGCTCTCACTTTGGTAATACATGTATAGACCCGCCCCTTTTCATGTTCCGCATCTGGTCCGCTGAGCGGACCTGATGGGGAACTTTAGAAGGGGCGGGTCTATACATTTAAAATACTGAGAGGGAGTTCCCCATCAGGTCCGCTCAGGCACAACCAATGAAGGACAGCGCTGGACATCGGGATCGCCGCGGGACACTGGATTTCACCGCTGGAATGTTTTTTTTTTTTTTAAATAAAGGACTTTTTCAAGGTGTTTGTGTGTTTTTTTAAACATTTTTTTACGCTTTCTTCGTGAAATGGTAGGGGTACAATGTACCCCTTACCAATTCACATAGGGGGGGGCCGGGATCTGGGGGTCCCCTTTGTTAAAGGGGTCTTCCAGATTCCGATAAGCCCCCCGCCCGCAGACCCCCACAACCACCGGGCAAGGGTTGTGGGGATGAGGCCCTTGTCCCCATCAACATGGGGACATCCTCCCCATGTTGAGGGCATGTGGCCTGGTACTGTTCAGGAGGGAGGGGGGGCCGCTCTCTCGTCCCCCCCTTTTCCCCTGCGGCCGGCCAGGTTGCGTGCTCGGATAAGGGGTCTGGTATGGATTTTTAGGGGGACTCCACGCCATTTTTTTTTTAAATTTGGGGTGGAGTTCCCCTTAAAATCCATGCCAGATCTGAAGGGCCTGGAATGGATATTTGGGGGAACCCCACGTCAATTTTTTGTTTAATTTGCGGCGGGGTTCCCCTTAATATCCATTCCAGACCTGAAGGGCCTGGTAATTGAATTCCGGGGAACCCCCACGCTTTTTTTTTTTTTTTTTATCAATGACTTTTGTATGTATTGCCGGGAGCCGACAATTCATTAATAGCCGCGAGTCAGTTTTAAATGCATTTTTTTCTTTCAAAAATGACATTTTTTTCAGGGACAGTTCTAAACACGGGAAACATGCGCCACTTCACATGCATATCATACACACCCCCCAGGTACGAAATTTAAAGGAATATTTCACTTTTATTTTTTCATTTTAAGCATTATTAAAATCACTGCTCCCGAAAAAACGGCAGTTTTTAAAACTTTTTTTTGCATTGATACATGTCCCCTGGGGCAGGAACCGGGTCCCCAAACACTTTTTGGGACAATAACTTGCATATAAGCCTTTATAATTAGCACTTTAGATTTCGAACGTTCGAGTCCATTGTATTTAATAGGGTTCTAAAGTTTACACGAACATTCTGTCTGTTCGCAGGTTCTGGTGCGAACCGAACAGGGGGGTGTTCGGCTCATCCCTGATAGTAAGTCAGATAAACCTCCCTTGCCATATTACCCCAAATTATACCTTAACTTATAAATAACCAGGCGACATCCATTTTGGAGTAAAATTGTCCGCTTGACCATTTTATTAACAAATTAACCATAACAAATTAACCAACATCTTTATTTCACTAAAAACAATCCTTCACAGATACAGTTGCACCCTGTTGGAGATGATTGAAGGCATTGACCGAATTTTCCTCGTACCAGCGTGGCCATCAAAGATCCCAGTCGCATTGCGCCGACTCAAGGACCATAGCACTCTGAACCTTCCCCACGCTGGTACCCATCAACTGATGCCAGCTAAACCACGGTTAGCTGGCATCAACCGAGGATCCCATATCTTGATGGTTCCCCACTTATGCCAAATTGGTCAAACTGTCTACTGCCTCCAAGAATCCCCAACCGCTAACTCCCCCCCAATACAACACCTAATATAGACAATCACAACATAAAAGGGCGGAAGGGTGGGAGCTTCCTCTCACAGTGCTGCCCCACGACTGACCTCAGACCTTCCCCCAAGCCCCTCCCACCCCGGGAAAAATATTAACTCCGGCCACCCCTACTAAACTCATTTTTTTACTCCCACACTTTTTAACCCCTTCTACGGTTCCCTGCTACTTAGTCATGCCAGCCCTCTGCCTATACTATGTATTTAGCTCCGGGCTTCTCTTTTACTTGAATGCTGATTACTTTCCTATAAATACAAGGGGGAAATGTACATTGTGCGACAAGTGGGTAATCTCTTACATAGGTGATATGGGGGTTGTTTAGCTTAGTGGTGGTAAACGTTTTTAATGAGTTTGCATCAGTCCTACTCTGGTTAAGAGCTTGGCAGGCCACATTTATTAAAAAAACTGAAAGAAAAAAGTTCAAAGTTGCCCATGCAGGGGGTTTTCTCTAACCAGATAACTGGTTATTTACACCACAGGCTCATCAGGCTCACTCAACTTTTTTTTTTTTGCAGCACCCAACTACACATACCCTGGCTTCTCAATAGGAGTTCTCCTGACTCCCCTGGCTCTTCCACTCTTTCAAGACTTGCAGGCTCTCTCAATTCCCCTGGATTTGCTAGTTGTCTGAGCTCTCTCAGTCCTACAGACTCACTTAGCTGTCCCAACTCTCCTAGTCCTGCAGTTATGGAGTCTTTCCAACATGGAGTCTTGTTTTCAGGAGGATCACCTCTCCCGGCTAGTGCCCACACCTATATCCAAACAAGGGCCCTGAGCTACGGCCAGCTCATGTCTTATAACGAGTGTGTACCCGGACACATACAGAGCTTGCAGGTCTCCTGTGAGTCTTCTGCTTATCCTCACAAAGTGACAGGGTCTAGTACTGTCACACATATGACAGAAAAAATACTTAATGATCTCTTCCGTCACAATGTCACACGGCTTTCTCTCTTTGGACTTACTATTTTAGAACAATAGAAATCCAGCTTATTAATACTATATTTAATACAACTAAAGGTGGGCAATGCATATGGGAAAAAAGTTACAAAAGATGGACAAATAGGCAACAAAGGGTACTGAAAAGAAAAGTAATACAAATGACAGTAAGATTGACAAAGTATTTTTTTCTGCTCAAGGCTCTGGAAGAAAACATCTAGATCATATCCCAGTTAGCAAGTGGATTCCTACTAGGAACAATGGATAATTTCAGATCTCAGATTTATACTATTTGAATTCAAAGTAGAGTACCAACCCCTAACCTATCCAATGAGAGATGGTGGTATCATCCTAAACTAATTTGCCCAAAAAATTAACAGATTACTCCTTCCACACAAATTAGGTGGCTAGAGGAATTGCCCCCCCCCCCCTTTTCATTGTATTATGACAGAGGGTCTATAATACAATAGCCAATAGAGGGATTGACAAATATGTTAGAGTCTTAAGCCTCGTACACACTACTACTCAACCCAAAAAAAAACCTGACAGCTCAGGTCTGAGCCGCTGTACTAACAAATTGATGTTAGTACAACAATCTCCCCTGCTGAGTTATTGTGTTCTGACAGGGAGACGCCCCCCACCAGAACACTCCAGTCAGCGGGCTGAAAGCGCTGAATGGGAGCCAGTCGGCAGACCTTTTTTGGTCAGGAGCATTCGACAGAAGCCAGCTGAATGGCTGGCTTCTTTTGGACTGGCTACCGTACACAGGGGCCTAATGTCAGCTGGTTTCTATTAAACCGGCCAATGCCGGCCGACATTCGGCCTGTGTGTACAAGGCTTTAGTATGACCAATCTGGCAGCCTAAAGGTGGCCATACATGGATCGAAATTACACAAGTTTGGCAGGGACCAGTCAAAATTCAGTCTATGTATGGGCAGGCTGGTTGTACAGAAGTTGATCTACTGGTTGACTTCTGTATAACCACACAGTCAGGCATTTCCACAACGATCAGTGCCTGCAACAATAGCTGGCAACGCTGATCAGTGTGTTTTGTCAGTGGGGAAGGTTCCTTTCTGTCAGAACACAAAAGCACAGCAGAAGTGATTCCCCATCCACATCAAGTGTGTGGATGGGGGGAATTGAGTCTTTTTTGTTTTTGTTCCGTTGGCTCCCGCTGTTGTCAATCACAGCCTGTGAGCTAATGAGGAGAGAGAGGGGGCAGGCAAGCCATGGCTCTGTGTGTGAATGGACATGCAGAGTAGCGGCTTGTGAGCGTGCCTGCTTGGGTACCTCCACAACAAGCTGCTTGTTCTGGGGGCACTCGGCAGGAGAGAGGGACCTGGAGCGCCGCCGGGTGACCAGAGAAGAGGAGGATCCAGGTTGCTCTGTGTCAAAACCATAACACAGAGCAGGTAAGTATAAGATGTTTGTTATTTTAAAAACATGTATACAACAAGCCTTTACTATCATTTTAAAGTGATTTTAAAGGTAAATAAAAAAAATAACAGACATGTCTATACTTACCTGCTCTGTACAATGGAATTGACACAGACAGCGGGACTCAACCCCGCCCCCTGCTCCCTCGTCACTGACTTTAATTGACAGCACTGGGAGCCGATGGCTCCCGTGCCCCAGCAAAGCCAGCAAGACCTGGAAGTGAGGGGAGAGAAGAGCTGCAGACGTGCACGGTGCTGGATGGAATGAGGGCTCAGGTGAGTAAAAGGGGGGGGGGATGCTGATATCTAAACATTTTTTACCTTAATGCAAGGAATGCATTAAGGTAAAAAAAATGTTTAGGCTTTACGATCACGTTAAGCTATTTTATTCAGATCTATGGTCACCAGTTAAATTTTAACACATTCATGGCTAGTGACTATGACAGTGCCTGTACTTATACTATGAATTGTATGTACTTATTCACAAATAAGCTGCTTAGAAGCTTTATTATATTCCCCAGTGTACTATGCAATCTTTTGTTTTTCTTTACTAGTTATATGTGGGCACGTACAAAACAATGACATTTTATGCAGTGAGCATTGTGTGATTGTACTATGCCGTTTAATCTATCTTTAATTCATCATCCAGTTTTGAAAGACTTTTCTATGGATGTTTTTTTTAACACTGGCTTTTATGCTGTCTTTAACTGCATGCTTTTTATGTGACCCTTAAGTTATTTTTATTACTCTCTAGATTATATGTGTTGCTTTAGCTGATTTTTGCTGGAGTGTGAAATTAACTGCTTGACTTCATTCATGTTCACACTTCAGTTAATCACGGGCTTTAGATCTGTTCATATACATAAGTAAGACAATCACATGTTCAGAATAGTATAAAAAAGGGCACTATTTGTTATGTTTCCTGAAGTGCTTATATTTTAAAGCCCCACAACGGACAAAATCAATAATCACTAGTCTGTTGGGGACATATATAACTTGCACCAATTCTAGTCCTATTTACCGTTTAGCAGGAGATAATTCCATTATTCAGAGGGACGCGACCCTTGTTAATGCTCTATCCCTAGCAAGGCGACCAGTCCACTCACTGCCCCAAATAGAGCTTACATTGTATATGAAGTCAATATTTTTGGGGATAAAGTGGGGAAGAGTTAGAAGGCGAATCAGGTTTTCATGGCTGTTTATGTCTTCATTAGGGAGATTCACCTGCTCTATTTACCATAGTGGTCATTATCACTTGGACTACAGTGGAAGAAATAAAAACAAAAAACATGTTGAGTATCACCAGAAAAGCAACAGAGGGAAACTCTTCCAGTAGGGGCACCTGTTTTGGTGACAACTGTCTAAGAGGAACATCTTCTTTACTTACTGGAGAAATTACCCTTCACGTTTGTTGTGTCTATAGGACACAAGGTTAAAGGAAATCTCCCAAAAAGGCCACAGATAGCAAAAAAACAAAAAAAAAAAACACGAATCTATCCAAACTGAAAAACTATTTTGGCTTTAAATATATTTTAACACAAAGGGGGTTATTTACTAAAGGCAAATCCACTTTGCCCTACAAGTGCAAACTACAAGTGAAATTGCACTGAAAGTGCACTTGGAAGTGCAGTCGCTGTAAATTGGAGGGGTAGATCTGAAATGAGGAGAAGCTCTGCTGATTTTATCATCCAATCATGTGCAAGCTAAAATGCTGTTTTTTATTTTCCTTGCATGTCCCCCTCAGATCTACAGCGATTGCACTTCTAAGTGCACTTTCAGTGCAATTTCAAGTGCACTTTTCACTTGTAGTTTGCACTTGTAGTGCAAAGTGGATTTGCCTTTCGTAAATAACCCCCAAAGTGTTAACCAACAGCTAACTCACAGCTAGATTTCTAATCCATCTAGGTCCTGACACCATTTTTCTTTACTGCATTCAAAGCAGTTAAACTTGGTCAAGAACTATCCAAGACTGTGAACATTAGCAACAACCTACAGTTGAGGTCACTCCTTTCTTCCTATCTCTTTTTGGCCAGCTCCATATCCATTGTGCAATATAGTTAGAGTGTATGTCTGGGATAAAAAAAATTCAGTACATCTCTGCAACACATGCGCATTACCCCATTTTCTATCTCTGCTTTTAAAGCTTTGTTTGGGCAGTCAACATAAGGCCTTTGCTGTGCAGATATCATTACCATAATAACCCTGCCTGCTGCCCTGCCCCTCTCTGTCCCACTTCACATGCAGTACATACCTTGATTTCTTTCCCAGCAAAGCAATAATGCTGCCTTGATTCCCAAGAGACTGCCAACACACTGGGGTTGATTTACTAATGGCAAATAGACTGTTCACTTTGCAAAGTGCAGTTGCTCCAGGACTTAGTAAATGAGGTAAAGCTTCACTCTGCAAAGAATACCCAATAATGTCCAAGGAAAATAAAAAAAAAACAGCATTTTTGCTTGCACAGGATTGGATGATGGAAGTCATCAGAGCTTCTGCTCATTTACTAAGCATTGGAGCAACTGCTCTTGCAGAGTGCAAGTGCACAGTCTTTTTTTCTTTAGTAAATTAACCCCACTTTTCAAAAGGGAAAGCAATCTTGGGAGATGCAGCTCTGAGGGTGTTTCTATGTGAATCAGAACTGAAATTCTAAAAGCTGCACCTGCAAAGATTTTATAAGCCTGTCACAGACATAGTAAAAAATGTTTTTCACTACAGGAACAAGGTAAAAGAAAATAAATAGTTTTGGGGATATAGTCTAGAAGGAATATATATTAAGCCTTATGGGTACATTAAAGCGATATTAAAGTCTTGTTTTTTTTTTTTTTTAAACAAACACGTTATACTTACATGCTTTGTTCAGTGGTTTTGCACAGAGTAGCCCCGGTCCTCCACTTCTTGGGTTCCATCCTGGCGCTCCTGGCCCCTCCCTCCTACTGGGTGCCCCCACAGCAAGCAGCTTGCTGTGGGGGCACCCAAGCAGGTACGTTCCCGAGCCACAGCTTTGTATGTCCATTTAAGCACAGAGCCATGGCTTGGCCCCGCCCCGCCCCCTCCATCTCCTGATTGACTCACTGGCTGTGATTGACAGCCAATGGCTCCTGCTGCTGCCAAAAGCCAATCAGAAGTGCGAGTCCCCGGAGAGGCAAAGGAGACTCCTATTTAAATACAATTACATTTCTTAAACTTTTCCCAAGAGCATAACACATATATGGGTTATAATAACCAGCCACCGTGCATATGCCTCCTTGTGGCTCTCAGGTTCTATGCTAATGCCTAGTACACAGAAAATCGGGCAAAAAATACCACTTCCGAAGCGATCATAAAAGAATCTGATCGTTAGTACACATCTTTCGAGAGCCGATTACTACAGTTCCTGCTACATTTTTTGAAGGGACAAACACAAAAATTTTTCTCGTACGATACCAGAGCCTATGATTTTTGTTTAACCCCCTGTTATTCTGGGAGTATGTCAAACGATGTCCTCCCAGGATCACACCTTGCGATATATATGTGCTACCAGTATACACTGTCACCAGTGCCAGGACAAGGTCATCAAGTGCCCAGGGCAGAGATGCCAAACTCCACCCCCCCCTATTATGTGCAAGCTTAGGGGCATCCTACCCACATCAGTCATCTGCTTGTCACTGTGCAGATCCATATCTGTTAATCAGATTTTGCGTGGATCTAGAAGTGTGCAGTGAAGTTGTGCCACCTTCTTGTTGTGTTCTCTGTCTCTGCTGATCTTTTTGTGCGTCAAAAAGTAGAGCGAGCATGCCAGTCACAGTGGAGTATGTAGTTGCACAGTTGAGGGAGAAGTGACAGGTTGTTTATGTACGATAACCTAGTTATGAAATAAAATGATGCTAAAAAAAGGCTCAAGGTTTTTTATCTTAATGCGTCCTATGCACTAAAATAAAAAACCTGGGTGCAGCTCCCCTCGAGCCCTCCCGTGTATACTAAAAGTGATTGTAAAGTCTCCTTTTTTTCTATAAAAATAACAAACATGCTATACTTACCTCCTCTGTAGAGTGGATTTGCAGAGAGCAGCCCAGATCCTATTCTTCTCGGGTGCTCCTGGCCCCTCCCTCCTGTTGGGTGCCCCCACAGCAAGCAGCTTGCTATGAGGGGCACCCTAGCCAAGCTGCAGCCCCATGTGTCCACTCAGACACGGAGCTGCAGTTCAGCCCCACCACCTCCATCTCCTGATTGGCTAACTGACTTTAATTGACAGTAGCGGGAGCCAATGGTGCGGCCGAGACACTCGTGGACATCGCTGGACAGAGATGGGGCTTAGGTAAGTATTACAGGGCTTAGGGGGACTGCTGCACACAGAAGGATTTTTATCTTAATGCATAGACTGCATTAAGATAAAAAACCTTCTGACTTTACAATCCCTTTAAGTGAGCCCCATCTCGATCCAGCAATGTGAATGAGAGCAGTGGCTCTACCGGGTCTCTCTCTCCTCATTGGCTCACACACCAGCAGGAGCCAATTTGTTTTGTTTTTCAATAGATTATATTCTAAAATACAATAAAATCATACAACAATTTATGAGGATAAATTCACACCAGGTGCAGCAGGACTGTGTTGGGTGGCTATTCAGAGCAGATGCACTGCAATCCCACTGCAAATTGATTTGTCTCCTACCTGGCTGGTTCACACCATTGCATGCACTATTTTTTTCAGTGCTGCAACGTGTGAGCCAATCCACATCATGGCCAATAGAACTTAATGAAATGTCACTGTGTGACATTTCAGTTACGGTAATTTTTTTTTTTTTGTGATACATTGTGATGTTCAGCAACTGGTGCATCGGCACACAACCACTGATGTGACTGTGCCCAGCCACTGGTGTGAATATACAGGCTACGTTTAGACATTATATCTCTTAAGCTGCAATAGGCAGCAAACCGGGTTGTTTACATGCCATGGTTGAGATGCTTTGCTTCTTGCAGGTAAAATGTACTCAACATGTTGGGGTCAGTAGATAGTAAGCCTGCCAGCCATGACACATTCTGGTGAAGGGGGAAGTGTTGCTGTGTTAAACAGCACAAATGTGGTTAAAACAGGTGGTGAGGAGGCATCAAATTTCCTCCTTACTGTCTGTCAGTCACTTCTGAATTGCAATCTGAATGCAGATCAGACTTCAGGAGAGAGGTAGATTTGGATGCATAACCTCTAAATCTACCATAAAGTTATTTTATGTTTAAGGTTTTTATAATTCCTTTTTCTATTACATTTATGAATTATTTTGAGTTTCTTAGTAAATCCATCCATAGTTCTGATCTGTGAATTGAGTACAGTGGTGAGTCACCATTGCCCTTACTTCAGCTTTACACATTAATATAAATGGTTTTGCCTTCCTTCAAACCAATTTATATACCGTAATTAATGCGTCTAAATATTTTCAAAGCCATTCATACCAGTGATCGCCAGATGCTTTGACAGCTTGGGACTTTGCAAAGTGTGCTTACCCACCCCTCACCCACAATTTCTCCAGCCAGTATGGGGAGGAGGTGAAGGGGGGTTAAGATGACAGTAAAAAAAGTGGGTGGGGTTAAGTAAGCAAACCCAGTACTGTCCCAAACTGACAGAACTCCTGCATTTAGAAGCTGACAACTATGTTCACAGGAACACAGGAGTGCTGAACTGGCAGGAAGGAGGAGCTTAAGGGGGAGAGAGAACCCACACTGCATCCTTTTAGCTTTTTTTCTCCACTCTCAGCCTCTTCTAACACTTGTTAAAAAATATTTTAGGGACTAAGCTAAATTGAGGAAAAGTACCTCCAAGGTAATATTCTGAGAAATACCACCGGTACCCCTAGCCACACCAGAAAGGCAGACGGAGATTAGGGAAGTAAACAAGTGGCTGAGGTGCTGGTGTAGAAAGGAAGGGTTTGGGTTCCTGGAGAACTGGGCCGACTTCTCAGTCGGTTACCAGCTCTTTAGCAGGGATGGACTGCACCTAAATGGGGAAGGTGCAGATCGGCTGGGAGTGAAGATGGCCGACAAGTTAGAGGGGCTTTTAAACTAGGCAACGGGGGGAGGGTCCAGAGGTACAGATAGTCAGCGCCGAACAAATTCCAGAGGGTAATATTGGGGGCATTAGTGGTAGCTTGACTAAAGCACCTAAACCCGAGGTAAGTACAGTAACAAGTCCTATTTGCAACCTCAGAACACCCAATAAGAAGATAGTATGCGTCTGGTCTAAACTACGTGGCATGTTCACCAATGCCAGGAGTCTGGCAGACAAGATGGGAGAACTAGAGCTACTGTTTTACGAGGAGGATTTCGATTTTGTAGGAATTTCAGAGACTTTGTTCAACAGCTCTCATTATTGTCTGGCAACCATTCAAGGGTATTCCCTATATCGCAGGGATAAAGATTGTAAAAAAGGGGGAGGGGTATGCCTGTATATCAAAAATTATGTACAAGTGAATGTGAAAGACGACATCACTAATGGAGCAAGGGAGGAGGTGGAGTCCTTATGGGTAGAGCTACAAAGGGAGGAAACTAAGGAATAAATCATACTGGGCGTATGCTATAGGCTCCCTAACCAGAGGGAGGAGGGGGAAGCGGACCTCATATCTCCATTTGGATTAGCGGCAAGGATGGCAAGTGTCATTATAATGGGGTATTTTAATTATCCAGACATAGACTGGGTGGAAGGAACCGCACATTCATCTAAAGCTTGCCATTAGACTTGTGCACAACGGAAAAATTCGTTCCGTTTCGGTTCGTTTCTTTCCGGTCCTGTTGATTCGTAATCATTCGTAATTTTGCTAGACGGGATTTTTCGTGTTCGGACTCATTCGTATTTTTGCAAGCGACATTTTTCGTTGATTTTTTTGTTGCTTTATAATTCGTACTTTCGGTAGAGTACGTTGTTTTTCGTTGATTCTGGACACAACTCCTACTTTCGTAACTTTTTTTGGGTTCGTTGATTTGTAATTTTCCGTGTCTCTCTCACAACGACGCTGCCTATTATGCCTAATGTGCTTCGAATGGATTTGTACTTTTCTAAATACATAGCGGTTATTTGTAACGATTCGAAATCTCGTATTTTACTTTCGTTTTTTACATGCGGCTATAGGCTCCGCCCCTGTACACCATTTTGAGAGGGTTCAGCACGGTGAGGGAGAAGCAGAGAGCAGAGCAGAGTGTTATTGTGCTTCGAATGGATTCGAAATCTCGTATTTTACTTTCGTTTTTTACATGCGGCTATAACCTCCGCCCCTGTACACCATTTTGAGAGGGAGTTCAGCACGGTGAGGGAGAAGCAGAGAGCAGAGCAGAGTGAGTGTTATTGTGCTTCGTATGGATTCGTACATTCGTAACTTTTTCATAACGAATTATGCCGAAGACATTCGGGCATTCGCTATTTGCGGTATAATTTATTTCGGATTCGGTCTTATTCGTAATTGCTTTGTTCGGAAATTCGAATGCTTCCGAATGTCCGAAAGTTGCTAAATTCGGACGAATTTCAATTCGTTACGAAACGAATTGCACAAGCCTACTTGCCATTTCCTAAATGTCTTGCAGGACAATTTCATGGGTCAGATGGTAAATGCACCAACAAGAAACAAAGCATTACTAGACCTACTGGATACCAACAATACAGCCCTGATCACGGATGTGGAAATACGGGGCAATTTAGGAAACAGCGATCACAGGTCAATTAGTTTCAGTATAAATCACACAAATAGTAGACATAAGGGGAATACAAAGACACTGAATTTCGAAAGAGCCAACTTCCCAAAACTATGATCCTTGCTAGAAGATACTAAATGGGATAAAATCTTAGGAACAAAGAACATGGAGGAAAAATTAGTATGCTTTAAGAGCATATTAAATCAGGGTATTAGCCAGTGCATCCCAAAGGGAAATACATTTAAAAGAGCTAATAAAAGTCCTGGGTGGCTTAACTCCAATGTAAAAATGCATATAAAAGCAAAGGGGAAGGCCTTCAAAAAATACAAGGCTGAGAGATCATCACCAGCATTCCAACTTTACAAAGAATGCAACAAGAAATGTAAGGGTGCAATCAGGGCGGCTAAGATAGAAGACAAAAAGCACATAGAGAAGGAGAGTAAAAAAAAATCCCAAGAAATTCTTTAAGTATTTAAATAGTAAGAAAGAGAGGTCAGACCATATTTGTCCCATAAATAATTATGAAGGGAATCTGGTCACTAAGGATTGGAGAGATGGCGAGGGTATTGAATGTTTTTCTTCTCCTCAGTAGGGATGAGCCGAACACCCCCCGGTTCGGTTCGCATCCAGAACATGCGTACGGACCGAAAGTTTGTGCAAACTTTCGAACCCCGTAAAAGTCTATGGGACTCGAACGTGAGAAATCAAAAGTGCAAACTTTAAAGGCTAATATGCAAGTTATTGACGTAAAAAGGGTATGGGGACCCGGGTCCTGCCCCAGGGTACATGTATCAATGCCAAAAAAAGTTTTAAAAACTGAATTTTTTTCGGGAGCAGTCATTTTAATGATGCTTAAAGTGAAAAAATAAAAGTGAAATATTCCTTTAACCACTTGTCCACTGCCCGCCGTCAAATGACGGCGGGAGGAAGACCCTCTCAATGTGGGCGGACGTCATATGACATTGCGCCTTCCCAAGCCACTAGGGGGCGCGCACGTGCGTCCGCCGCGTCACTGGGGACCTGATGCGCGTGCCCGGCGGCCGCATGTCCGATGTGTCCACCGCAATATCGCAGTCATGATAAAAATCGCTGATCGCTGCCATTACTAGTAAAAAAAAAAAAAAATGCTATTAATCTATCCCCTATTTAATAGCTGCTATAACTTTTGGGCAAAACAATTAACATACGCTTATTGCGATTTTTATAACCAAAAATATGTAGAAGAATACATATCGGCCCAAACTGAGGAAAAAATTAGTTTAAAAAAAAAAATTGGATATTTATTATAGCAAAAAGTAAAAAATATTGTGTTTTTTTCAAACTTGTCCCTCTTCTTTTGTTTATAGCGCAAGAAATTAAAACCGCAGAGGTGATCAAATACCACCAAAAGAAAGCTCTATTTGTGGGGAAAAAAATGATAAAAATGTCATTTGGGTATAGTGTTGCATGACTGCGCAATTGTCATTCAAAGTGTGACAGCGCTGAAAGCTGAAAAATGGCTTGGGCAGGAAGGTGGTGAAAGTGCCCGGTATTGAGGTGGTTAAATATCGTGCCTGGGGGGTGTCTATAGTATGCCTGTAAAGTGGTACGTGTTTCCCGTGTTTGGAACTGTCCCTGCACAAAAGGACATTTCTAAAGGAATAAAAGTAATTTAAAACTGCTTGCGGCTTTAATGTAATGTCTGGTCCCGGCAATATGGATGAAAATCATTGAGGAAAATGGCATGGGTACCCCCCCCATCCCATTACAGGATATTAAGGGGAACCCTGCACCCAAATTAAAAAAAAGGACCTATATACTCTGAACAGCAGTATACAGGCTGTGCAAACAAGAGAGGGGCTGTAGGTTTGTTCTTAAGTAGAATCTGTTTGTAATTTTGAACTGGTACATTTTTAAAGTGTAGCTCCAGCCAAAAAATCTATTTTTAAGCTTTTTGGAAAACATAGGGAAGGGTTATCACCCCTGTAACATTTGTTTTGCTGTCTGTGCACCTGTTCAGAAGATTTCACCTCACTTTCTGTCCCAATGACAATTGGATTTAGAACATTTGGGGTTTTTAGGGAAACAAGGATTGGTGGTAAAGTATCAGTGGAGAGGAGACAGCTTTTTCCCATATTAACTCTTACAGGAGAGAATTTCCCTTCCTAGGGGTAGATTTCCTCTCACTTCCTGTTGTCTCCCTCCCTTTGTAAGTAGGAGTCATTTGAAAGTCTGATGTTTGAAAGTAGTGACCTGCCCTATATACTTAGGTGTTGGTGTTGCCACAACACTGTAAGCCCTCACAGTTACTTTTGGTGGGCGCAGGAACGGGCCCTGCTGTGAAATATTAGATCAATAATTGTAATTACATGCCCCTGTGTTTAACAGGGGCAGAGAAATTGGGCCTTAGGCACAGGTGCTGGTGCCACAACACTGCAAACCCTCACAGAAACTCTAGTTGGAGCGCATGAATGAGCCCTGCTGCAAATTATTGCAGCAAAAATTGTAACTACATGCCCCTGTTAAACAGAGGCAGAAAAATTGGGCCTTAGCCACTGGTGGCACAACACTGCAACCCCTCACAGATACTATAGTTGGAGTGCAGGAATGAGCCCTGCTGCAAATATTGCATCAAAAATTGTAATTGCACGCCCCTGTTGAACAGGGGCAGAAAAATTGGGCCTTAGGCACTGGTGTCACAACACTGCAACCCCTCACAGATACTATAGTTGGAGCGCAGGAATGAGCCCTGCTGCAAAGTATTGCATCAAAATTTTTAATTACATGCCCCTGTTAAACAGGGGCAGAAAAATTGGGCCTTAGCCACTGGTGGCGGTGCCCAGAAACAAAAATGTTCTTAAAAGCTATCAGCATGAACATTGAGGAGGAAGAGGATAGTCACTCAGCATAACAGGATAGTCACTCAGCATCAGCATAGGCAGTCTTGAAGGGATCTGACATTCCAATTTTTTTTTCGTTTACATCAGCATCAGGTGCTTGGTAGCTGGTGATCCAAGACTGATTCATTTTTATGAAGGTCAGCCGATCGACCGATTGGGTGGACAGGCGCACCCTGTGATCGGTTACAAAGCCTCAAGGAGCACTGAATGTGCGTTCTGAAAGAACGCTGGATGCAGGACAGGCCAGTAGCAAAATTGCATACTGTGCAAGCTCTGGCCAGTGATCCATCCTCAAGACCCAGTAACCCAGAGGATTTTCGGTGGGAAAGGTGTCCAAGTCTGATCTTGCCCCTAGGTATTCCTGCACCATGTAAAACAGACGCTGGCGATGGTTGCTAGAATCGATCATACCTTGGGGCTGCGGACTAAAAAATTGTCTGAACGCATCGGTCAGACGGCCACCTTCTCCACCGCTCCTTCTGTGACTGACCGAAGCCTCAGCAACACGTTGTCCAGGACCAGGAATTTGAAACCTCCCAGGCTCTGGAAACGCATTGCACAAACATTTCTGAAAGGCCTCCCGAAGATGTTTCATCCTCTGCTCCCTCTGCGATGGCAAAATAAGGTCCGCAGCCTTACCCTTGTAATGTGGATCAAGGAGGGTTGCCAGCCAGTAATGATCCCTCTCCTTGATACCATGAATATGAGGATCCTTCCGCAGGCTTTGCAGGATCAGGAAGGCCATGCAGCGTAGGTTTGCTGAGGCATTCGGTCCGGAGTCCTCTGGGTCACTAAGGACGACATGATCTGCAGCCACCTCCTCCCAGCCACATACAAGTCCATGGGTTTCTTGGGACTGTAAATTATCCCTTGAAGACTGCTGCTGATGCTGAGTGCTAAACTCCACCTCCATGCTGACACAATCCTCATCCTCCTCCTCCTCGTCCTCTTCCTGTGTGATCGGCGGGCCGGCAGGAACACTGTCTGGATAAAGGGAACCTTGAGAGGTAAGCAAGTCCTCCTCTTCCTCCCTCTGTTCTGCCTCAAGTGCCCTGTGCATTATTCCACGCAGCGTGTGCTCCAACAGGTGGACAAGAGGCACAGTGTCACTGATGAATGCACTGTCATTGCTCACCATCCTCATGGCCTCCTCAAATGGTGACAGGACAATGCATGCATCCCTGATCATGACCCACTAGCGTGGCAAAAAAACAAACAAGCTCCCCTGACCCTGTCCTGGTGCCATATTGGCACAGATACTCATTGATGACCCTCTCCTGCATGTGCAGCCGCTGCAGCATGGCCAACGTTGAGTTCCACCCGGTGGGCATGTCACAGATTAGGCGGTTCTTGGGCAGGTAAATTCCTTTTGGAGGTCAGCCAGCCGAGCACTGGCATTATATGACCGGCGGAAATGCACACAGACTTTCCTGGCCTGCCTCAGGACATCCTGTAAGCCCGGGTACCTGCCCAAGAACCGCTGCGCCACCAAGTTAAGGACGTGAGCCAAATAGGGCACATGGGTCAGCTGTCCCTGTCGGAGGGCGGAGAGGAGGTTGGTGCCATTGTCGCAAACCACCATTCCTGGTTTAAGCTGGCGTGGCGTCAACCACCTCTGAGCCTGCCCCTGCAGAGCTGACAGAATCTCTGCCCCAGTGTGGCTCCTGTCCCCCAAGCACACCAGCTCAAGCACCGCATGGCATCTTTTTGCCTGCGTACTTGCGTAGCCCCTTGAACGCCTACGCCTACGCCTTAAACTGCTGCCTGAAAAGGCAGCAGTTGAAGTGCTAGCAATTTAGCCAAGCTAGCATTCAACCACTAGGCATGTGGATGGCTGGGAGCGAATTTCTTTTGGCGGTGCAGCAGCTGTGGCAGAGAAATTTTGCCTGGCACAATCGGACATTGGTGTACCGATAGCAGTGGGCAGTGACACACCTAATTCTACACCTTCATTCCTCTCAGTGCAGGTTTCTGAGAGGACTGACTGAAGGTATAGTGGGGTTGGAGATCCCAGCTGATGAGGAGAAATCAGTGGTCTGCTTTGTTCTTTGGTGTGGGTCTTTTATGTACGCTTGCCAATGGACTGCATGGCAGGTCAACATATGTCTGGTCAAGCATGTGGTGCCCAAGCGACTGATCTTTTGGCCACACGAGATACGCCTGAGACATATGTTGCAAATAGCAACAGTGCGATCTGCTGCACACGTCTCAAAAAAGGCCCACACCAAAGAACTTTTGGAATAACGTGCAGAGACAGCAGCGCCCTGCACACGCGGAGCTCTGCGGTGTGATGCAGTCGGTTGGCTGCCCTTAAGCTGGCCCCTGGAGGGCATCCTGCCTCATTGGAGACGTGCCTCCTGCCTCCTATCAGGCACCCACGTAGAGTCAGTGACCTCATCATCCCCTCCCTCCTCGTCACTGGAGAAAACCTGGCAGTATGCTGCAGCTGGGGGAACATGACTGCCAGTTTGCTGTCCTTCTTGGGCACCCCCTCTCTCTGGGCTCACGTTACTGCCTTCCTCAAGCTGGGTACCATCATCTGAGCCTTCAAAACGCTGGGCATCCTTCTGCAGCATGTACCCAACACTGTGGTCAAACAGTTGAGCCAATGGAAGAGGCCGCTTTGGCAGCTGCTTTGGCAGACAAAGTACCATGAGGCTGGGTGAGAGTGGATGAGGAGGATGAGGACGGCTTGGTTATCCACTCTACCAACTCTTCAGCATGTTGCGGCTCAACACGGCCAGCTGCCGAAAAAAAGGACAAGCGTGCCCCACGGCCACGTGCTGATGAGTATTCAACGTGTCCATGACCAGCACGGTTGCCTCTAGACACAAAGCCTGCTTGCCCTCTTTTATTGGCCTGTGTGTGTCTGCCTCTCCTTGTTGGCCTTCCAGACATACTTTATTTGATGTATTGGAATAGTTACACAAGGAATTGTCTGCAGTCAGCTTTAGCTGCACACTGTGCCCAGTATACAGTACACTGACTTAATATGCTGCAGCTTAGCTCAACTGCCTGCCTGTATTATTAGGAATAGAACAGGAATGGTCTGCAGTCAGCTTTAGCTGAACACTGTGCCCAGTATACAGTACACTGATTTAATATACTGCAGCTTAGCTCAACTGCCTGCCTGTATTATTAAAAAGAGAACAGGAATGGTCTGCAGTCAGCTTTAGCTGAACACTGTGCCCAGTGTACATTACACTGATTTTATATACTGCAGCTTAGCTCAACTGCCTGCCTGTATTATTAAAAAGAGAACAGGAATGGTCTGCAGTCAGCTTTAGCTGAACACTGTGCCCAGTGTAAAGTACACTGACTTAATATACTGCAGCTTAGCTCAACTGCCTGCCTGTATTATTAGAAAGAGAACAGGAATGGTCTGCAGTCAGCTTTAGCTGAACACTGTGCCCAGTGTACATTACACTGATTTAATATACTGCAGCTTAGCTCAACTGCCTGCCTGTATTATTAAAAAGAGAACATGAATGGTCTGCAGTCAGCTTTAGCTGAACACTGTGCCCAGTGTACATTACACTGATTTTATATACTGCAGCTTAGCTCAACTGCCTGCCTGTATTATTAAAAAGAGAACAGGAATGGTCTGCAGTCAGCTTTAGCTGAACACTGTGCCCAGTGTACAGTACACTGACTTAATATACTGCAGCTTAGCTCAACTGCCTGCCTGTATTATTAGAAAGAGAACAGGAGTGGTCTGCAGTCAGCTTTAGCTGAACACTGTGCCCAGTGTACATTACACTGATTTAATATACTGCAGCTTAGCTCAACTGTCTGCCTGTATTATTAGAAAGAGAACAGGAATGGTCTGCAGTCAGCTTTAGCTGAACACTGTGCCCAGTGTACAGTACACTGACTTAATGTACTGCAGCTTAGCTCAACTGCCTGCCTGTATTATTAAAAAAGAGAACAGGAATGGTCTGCAGTCAGCTTTAGCTGAACACTGTGCCCAGTGTACAGTACACTGACTTAATATACTGCAGCTTAGTTCAACTGCCTGCCTGTATTATTAGAAAGAGAACAAGAATGGTCTGCAGTCAGCTTTAGCTGAACACTGTGCCCAATATACAGTACACTGATTTAATATACAGTACTGCAGCTTAGCTCAACTGCTTGCCTGTGTTATTAGGAATAGAACAGGAATGGTCTGCAATCAGCTTTAGCTGAACACTGTGCCCAGTATACAGTACACTGATTTAATATACTGCAGCTTAGCTCAACTGCCTGCCTGTATTATTAGGAATAGAACAGGAATGGTCAGCAGTCAGGTTTAGCTGAACACTGTGCCCAGTGTACAGTACACTGATTTCATATACTGCAGCTTAGCTCAACTGCCTGCATGTATTATTAGGAATAGAACAGGAATGGTCTGCAGTCAGCTTTAGCTGAACACTGTGCCCAGTGTACAGTACACTGACTTCATATACTGCAGCTTAGCTCAACTGCCTGCCTGTATTATTAGAAAGAGAACAGGAATGGTCTGCAGTCAGCTTTAGCTGAACACTGTGCCCAGTGTACAGTACACTGACTTAATATACTGCAGCTTAGCTCAACTGCCTGCCTGTATTTTTAGTAGGAATAGAATAACAGGAACGCTCTGCAATGAGATCTAGCTAAACTGTATACAGTATATACGTATATATATACAAAGCGTGCAGTGCATATATATACTAAATATACTGGATCTAACTAGCTCAATCAACTGCCTGCCTGTATTATTAGTAGGAATAGAATAACAGAAACGCTCTGCAATAAGATCTAGCTAAGCTGTATACAGTATATATATATATATATATATGTATATATATATATATATATATATATATATATATATATATATATATATATACAAAGCGTGCCGTGCAGTGCATATACAGTATATACTAAATATACTGGATCTAACTAGCTCAATCAACTGCCTGCCAAATCTAGCTATTGCTAACTGAAATAGAACAAAAATCTCTCTCTCTCTCTCTGTCTGTCTCTGAACGCCGCTGGAACACACTACACAAGGCCAACACGCAGGCGGCCTTATATAGTGTGGGGCGTGTACCTACTCCCCTGAGCCACGATTTGCCAAAGGCACCCTTCCTTTGGCCAATTATGCCCATAATGTTCGAAATTCGGCACGAAGCTCATCCCTACTCCTCAGTCTTCTCGAGGGAAACGGGGGCTTCAGTAACCAAAACTGCAATGTTTATCCTCATGACACCTCACAGGAAGCACGCTCATGGCTAACAGAGGATAGAATTAGAAATGGACTTGAAAAACGTAACATTAATAAGTCACCCGGACCAGATGGCTTGCACCCATGGGTCCTTAAGATACTCAGTCAAGTAATTGCCAGGGCATTGTTCCAAATTTTACGAACAGTCTACTGACTGGAATGGTTCCAGCAGATTGGGGGAAAGCCAATGTAGCTCCAATATTTAAAAAAGGGGCAAGATTCATCCCTGGGAATTACAGACCGGTTAGCCTAACATTAATTATATGCAAGCTCTTAGAGGGGATGATAGGGGACTATATACAAGATTTTAGTAATGAACACGGTTTCATTAGCAGTAATCAGTAGGGAAGAGCTTCGAGTTCGAGTCAAACTCATGTTCGACTCGAACATTGCCTGTTCGGCGAACAGCGAACAATTTGGGGTGTTCGCGGCAAATTCGAAAAGCCACAGAACACCCTGTAAAAGTCTATGGGAAAAATCTAAAGTGCTCATTTTAAAGGCTTATATGCAAGTTATTGTCATAAAAAGTGTTTGGGGACCCAGGTCCTGCCACAGGGGACATGTATCAATTAAAAAAAAAGTTTTAAAAAATGCATTTTTTTCGGAAGCAGTGATTTTAATAATGCTTAAAGTGAAACAATAAAAGTGAAATATTCCTTTAAATTTCGTACCTGGGGGGTGTATATAGTATGCCTGTAAAGCAGCACTTGTTTCCCGTGCTTAGAACAGTCTCTGCATAAAATGTATATTCTGAAGGAAAAAAAGTCATTTAAAAGTACTCGTGGCTGTAATGAATTGCCGGTCCCGGCATTACAGAGAAAAGTAATTGAAAGTCATTGATAAAAAAAAAAAAATGCGTGGGGGTCCCCCCAAATTCAATTACCAGGCCCTTCAGATCTGGTATGGATATTAATGGGAACCCTGCGCCAAATTTAAAAAACAAATGGCGTGCGGTTCCCCCCAAATATCCATACCAGACCCTTCAAGGGGAACCGCACGCCAAATTTAAAAAAAAAGTGGCGTGGGGTTCCCCCCAAAAATCCATACCAAACCCTTATTCGAGCATGCAACCTCGCAGACCGCCCCCCTCCTTAACCGTACCAGGCCAAATGCCCTCAACATGGGGAGGATGCTTTTGGATCTGGACCCCAAAGCACCATGTCCCCATGTTGATGGGGACAAAGGCCTCATCCCCACAACCCTTGTCCGGTGGTTGTGGGGGTCTGCGGGCCGGGGGCTTATCGGAATCTGGCAGACCCCTTTAACAAAGGGGACTCCCAGATCACAAGAAAGTGTAAAAAAATGTAAAATAACACACAGACAAAGTTGGGATAAGTCCTTTATTAAAAAAAAAAAAAAAAAAAAAAGACTCCAGCGGTGGTAATCCACTCTCGATCTCCACTCCAGCGATGTCGGTATCCTGCGATGGATGATCTATCCAGGCTCCAGCGACGAGGAATGATGCCGCCAAAGCCTGACAGGTCTTATGTAGCCGAGGACGGGGCCACTCGTCACGTGACCCCGTCCCCCTCTGACGCATCAGAGTCCAACGTCTCCCGCTGCAACGCAGCTTTCCCTTGCATCAAAGGGGGCGGGGTCAACCGTCACGTCACTGGGGAAGCCCGGGTTTCCCCTTGCGTCAGAGGGGGATGGTGTCACGTGACGGGTGGCCTCACCCTCAGCTACTTAAGAGCTGTCACTGGCTGAAGCCGCGTCATTCCCGGGGTGTCTCTGCGGTGAAGAGAGGACCGTGTGCTGTTCCTCGTAGCTGGACATCATCGCTGGAGCCTGGAGAGATCATCCATCGCAGGATACCGACATCACTGGAGTGGAGATCGAGAGTGGATTACCACCGCTGGAGTCTTTTTTTTTATTCTTTTTTTTTTTTTTTAATAAAGGTCTTATACCAACTGTATCTGTGTGTTTTTTTTACACTTTCTTTGTGAAATGGTAGGGGTACAATGTTACCAATTCACATAGGGGGGGTGGGATCTGGGGGTCCCTTTTGTTAAAGTGGTCTTCCAGATTTCGATAAGCCCCCCGCCCGCAGACCCCCACAACCACTGGGCAAGGGTTGTGGGGATGAGGCCCTTGTCCCCATCAACATGGGGACATGGTGCTTTGGGGTCCAGACCCCAAATTATCCTCCCCATGTTGAGGGCATGTGGCCTGGTACGGTTCATGAGGGGGGGCGCTCTCTCATCCCCCCTCTTTTCCTGTGGCCTGCCAGGATAAGGGTCTGGTATGGATTTTTTTTTTGGCGCGGAGTTCCCCTTAAAATCCATACCAGACCTGAAGGGTCTGGTATGGATATTTGGGGGGTACTGCACGCCATTTTTTTATTTGGCGCAGGGTTCCCCTTAATATCCATACCAGACCTGAAGGGCCTGGTAATTGAATTTGGGGGGACCTCCATGCATTTTTTTTTTTTATCAATGACTTTCATTGACTTTTCTCTGTATTGCCAGGACCGGCAATTCATTACAGCCGCGAGTACTTTTAAATGACTTTTTTTCCTTCAGAAATTACATTTTGTGCAGAGACTGTTCTAAGCACAGGAAACAAGCGCTGCTTTACAGGCATACTATATACACCCCCCAGGTACGAAAGGAATATTTCACTTTTATTGTTTCACTTTAAGCATGATTAAAATCACTGCTCCCGAAAAAACGGCCGTTTTTAAAACTTTTTTTTGCATTGATACATGGCCCCTGGGGCAGGACCCAGTCCCCAAACACTTTTTATGACAATAACTTGCATATAAGCCTTTAAAATGAGCACTTTTGATTTTTCATGTTCGTGTCCCATAGACTTTAACGGGTTTCGGATGTTCGAAAAAATTTTTTGCCTTCTTCGCATGTTCTGGTGCGAACCAAACTGGGGGGTGTTTGGCTGATCCATAGTAATCAGCATGCATTCATGAAGAATCGTTCTTGCCAAACCTTCTATGAGGAGGTGAGCTGCCATCTAGATAAACTAAGGCCAGTAGACGTGGTGTATCTGGATTTTGCAAAAGCATTTGATACAGTGCCTCATAAACGTTTACTGTACAAACTAAGGTCTGTCGGCATGGACCATAGGATGAGTACATGAATTGAAATCTGGCTACATGGGAGAGTTCAGAGGTTAGTGATAGATGGGGAGTACTCGGAATGGTCCAGTGTGGAAAGCGGGGTCCCCCAGGGTTCTGTTCTGGGACCAATCCTATTTAATTTATTCATAAACGACCTGGAGGATGGGATACAGCTCAATCTCAGTATTTGCAGACAATACTAGGCTAAGCAAGGCAATAATTTCTTCGCAGGATGTGGAAACCTTGCAAGAAGATCTGAACAAATTAATGTGGTGGGAAACTACATGGCTAATGAGGTTTAATGTGGAAACATTTTAAATAATGCATTTGGGTGGCAAAAATATGAATGCAATCTACTCACTAGGGGGAGAAACTCTGGGGGAATCTAGGAGAGAAAAGGACCTGGGGGTCCTAGTAGATGACAGGCTCAGAAATGGCATGTAATGCCAAGCTGCTGCAAGCAAAGCAAACAGAATATTTGCATACAATAAAAAGGGATTAACTCCAGATACAAAACTATAATTCTCCCACTCTACAAGTCTCTGGTCCGACCGCACCTGGAGTATGCTGTACAGTTCTGGGCACCAGTTCTCAGGAAGGATGTGCTGTAACTGCAGAGAGCCCAGAGAATGGGAAAACAAAGCTAATCAAGGGACTGGAGGACCTTAGTTATGAGGAAAAGTGAACTTATTCTCTCTGGAGAAGAGACGCTTGAGAGGGGATATGATTTCAATGTACAAATACCGTACAGGTGACCCCACAATAGGGATAAAACTTTTCCGCAAAAGAGAATTTAAAAAGACAGGCGGCCATTCACTAAAATTAGAAGAGAAGCCGTTTAACCTTAAACTGCGTAGAGGGTTCTTTACCGTAAGAGCGGTAAGGATGTGGAATTCTCTTCCACAGGCAGTGGTTTCAGCAGAGAGCATTGATAATTATAAAAAAACTATTATAGGTACCTGAACGACCACAACATACAGGGATATACAATGTAATACTGACATAAAAGCACACACACAGGTTAAACTTGATGGACTCTTTTTTCAACCTCACCTACTATGTAACTATATGTCTATGCGGGCTGTGTTCCCTTTCCACCTCCTGTCAGTGCAGCCCCTGTATATCTGTGAACACTGCTTCTGCACTGGCAGGAAGGAGAGGGAGAAGAGGGAACATAGCCCGTACCTCCTACTGGCTCTCTCCCCCCTCTCTTTGCTACTTCCGGCACTAAGCTGACAGGAGTGGGGATTACTTCTATTAGCCTTGTAACCAAAATGAGCTCACCACATGGCACCCCCATGCCTGTAGTACACTGTTGAAGGGCAACCACCCCTCCTGCCCCCCCCCCTGTTTGTTTCACCCCAGACTGTTGCTAAAACCATCTGTGTAGGTAAGTATGAATAGGGAAAAAAATAAAACCCATACTTCTCTTTTAAAGTAAGCCAGTAGAATGAGTTTAAAAATAAATAAATCTCAGATTTAATTTTTATTGGTTTCTGGAACTATTCTTTCAGAAGATGAAAATTCTAAAAATATTACAAACATTTTGCAGTTGTTTTTGAGTTGTTTTTGCACTAATACGGCTACAATTACGTCAAGTATGCAGTTGTTTTTGAAACTCAATTAAATTATATTTTGATTGTATATAGTATATTGGAAACAATGTTATAGTGTAAGGTACTAATTAGGTACTGACTAATAACCATGACTCATAGAATCTAAGTACTCATGCAAAAAACATGCTCACAGCAAACCAAGTCCTAATTTACAGTCAATGTACATGCCTCCATTTAGCTTTGTTTGCTCTTCTAGCCTGATATGTATGCAGGATTAAAAACAACAATCCTTTTAAGGTTTAAAGGTAAGAACCACTTTAGCCTGTGATTTGCAGCAAATAATCTGTTTTGGGAAGCAAGCCCCAGGTATTGATTCAGTGGCTTAATGACACTCAAAGTCATGAATATTTACCAATCATTACTTTAAACAAATAGCCTGTTTAGGGCATGAGTTCATGTACAGGGTTTTGATTCTACTTCAGCTGTGTGCGCACCTGTGTAGAGTTCTAGGATGGGCATGGCTCCACCTTTTTCTCTTTAACCACTTCATCCCCGGAAGATTTGGCTGCTCAATGACCAGGCATTTTTTTGCGATGCGGCACTGCGTCTCTTTAACTGACAATTGCGCGGTCGTGCGACGCTGTACCCAAACAAAATTGACGTCCTTTTTTTCCCACAAATAGAGCTTTCTTTTGGTGGTATCTGATCATCTCTGCGGTTTTTATTTTTTGCGCTATAAACAAAAAAAGAGTGCCAATTTTGAAAAAAACACAATATTTTGTACTTTTTGCTGTAATAAATAGCCCCAATTTTTTTTTTAAAAAGCAAATTTTTTCCTCAGTTTAGGCCGATATGTATTCTATTGGTAAAAAAATTTGCAAAAAGCGCATATTGATTGCTTTGCGCAAAAAGTATAGCATCTACAAAATAGGGAATAGAATTATGGCATTTTTATTATTATTATTTTTTTTTACTAGTAATGGCATCAATCTGCGATTTTTATCGGGACTTCGACATTATGGCGGACATATCGGACACTTTTGACACATTTTTGGGACCATTGGCATTTATACAGTGATCAGTGCTTTAAAAATGCACTGATTACTGTGTAAATGTCACTGGCAGAGAAGGGGTTAAGGGGTTAACACTAGGGGGCGATCAAGGGGTTAACTGTGTTCCCTATGTGTGTGTTCTAACTGTGGGGGGATGGGACTGACTATAGGAGATGAGAGATTGTGGTTCCTAGCTTGTAGGAACTCAAAGTCTCTCTCTCCTCTCCTCACAGAACTGGGATGTGTGTGTTTACACACACACACGTTCCTGTTCTGCCTCTCGTGCCCACGATCGCGTGTGGCCGCCCCTCATCGTGACTGCCGGCCACGAGCATCGGCACCCCCGTTGTGCAGTGGGCACCTGCTATCCCGTTTAAAGGAGCCGACGTACAGCAATGACGGCTCGCGGGATCGTGCCGACCCGCCGTTGTAAAATGACGGCGGCTGGTCGGCAAGCGGTTAAAAGACAAGATATCACTAATATCAACATATACTGTATACACATTCAGTCTATTTTGTTTGCATGCAGTCCCTGTCACTTTTTATGATGTGTAAGATATTTTTCAGTCCACATTACCAACATCGGTGTATTTTTTCCCTAATTCAGTTTGTGTTCCTAATCACTACTGTTCTTGGGCCTCTGTAAAGCTTGGGCACCTGAGCTATATGCCCTGGGCTTCCCAGTGAGTGCCAAGTGGAACAGCGGGATGAAGTCACTGTTACAAAATGTCCAATGCATTTCCATCACCTTAAATATCCTGCAGAACAGCTAAAAAATAGCTGTCAAAAGTACCTGCCCCCCCCCAAAAAAAATGTCTGCAGCCAAGTCAACCCCCCCCCCCCATACAGAAGTTGCTGTATCATCTTTACCCTTTAGAGCCCTACTTCTTTTTAACAGACCCTGCAAATCAGGAATACTGCTTTACAACAGCTTTCATGCTTTCGTGCTTTTATTTGCATTGTAGTATGACAGTTGAAATTTGATTGTTGCTATGGATATCACAGATACCTTTCTTCCTGCAATTTAAAGAAATTATTCAAAGTATGTCACTGGAGAATAAATTCTATTATTAAATATCAGGAACAGTTTGGTCAATTATTTCAATGCAGAAGTTTAGTTCTCACAGTATACATATTATTTTCTTACTTGTATTTATGCACGTATGTGCCTGTTGTTACACAAAACCTATTAATTTAGGTAACTTTTAAATCACACACAAAAAATGTCAAGCACTGTAAAAAATAATAAAAAAATAAAAGGGGAGTTTATAAAGGTTGTCATAAACACCCTTCAGAATTATGTTGGACCACTGCAATGAAATTGTCAGTGCTTACGGCCTAGTCCTGTTTCTGTCGGAGATACAGTATCTCACAAAAGTGCGTACACCCCTCACATTTTTGTAAATATTTTATTATATCTTTTCATGTGACAACACTGAAGAAATTACACTTTGCTACAACGTAAAGTAGTGAGTGTACAGCTTGTATAACAGTGTAAATTTGCTGTCCCCTTCAAAATAACTCAACACACAGCCATTAATGTCTAAACCACTGGCAACAAAAGTGAGTACACCCCTAAGTGAAAAAGTCCAAATTGGGCCCAAAGTGTCAATATTTGGTGTGGCCACCATTATTTTCCAGCACTACCTTAACCCTCTTGGGCATGGAGTTCACCAGAGCCTCACAGGTTGCCAATGGAGTCCTCTTCCACTCCTCCATGACAACATCACAGAGCTGGTAGATGTTAGAGACCTTGTGCTCCTCTTCCTTCCGTTTGAGAATGCCCCACAGATGCTCAATAGGATTTAGGTCTGGAGACATGCTTGGCCAGTCCATCACCTTTACCCTCATCTTCTTTAGCAAGACAGTGGTCGTCTTGGAGGTGTCTTTGGGGTTGTTATCATGTTGGAATACTGCCCTGCGGCCCAGTCTCTGAAGGGAAGGGGATCATGCTCTGCTTCATTATGTAACAGTACATGTTGGCATTCATTGTTCCCTCAATGAACTGTAGCTCTCCAGTGCCAGCACTCATGCAGCCAAAAACCATGACACTCCCACCACCATGCTTGACTGTAGGCAAGACAAACTTGTCTTTTTACTCCTTGCCTGGTTGCCACCACACACACTTGACACCATCTGAACCCCTTTAACCTCTACAGCAATGCTGGCAGCACTCATACGTCTATTTCCCAAAGACAACCTCTGGATATGACGCTGAGCACGTGCACACAACTTCTTTGGCCGACCATGGCGAGGCCTGTTCTGAGTGCAACATGTCCATTTTTTCCACAAACAGAGCTTTCTTTTGGTGGTATTTGATCACCTCTGAAGTTTTTATGTTTTGCGCTATATACAAAAAAAGGCCGAAGATTTTGAAAAAAATATATCTTTTACTTTCTGCTATAAAACATTCCCAATAAAAAAATTTTTTTATAAATTTTCTTCATCAGTTTAGGCCAATATGTATTCTGCTACATATAGTTAGTAAAAAAAAATCCCAATATGTGTATATTGATTGGTCAGCACAAAAGTTATAGCGCAGGGCAGTGGCCACCATTATTTTCCAGCACTACCTTAACCCTCTTGGGCATGGAGTTCACCAGAGCCTCACAGGTTGCCAATGGAGTCCTCTTCCACTCCTCCATGACAACATCACAGAGCTGGTAGATGTTAGAGACCTTGTGCTCCTCTTCCTTCCGTTTGAGAATGCCCCACAGATGCTCAATAGGATTTAGGTCTGGAGACATGCTTGGCCAGTCCATCACCTTTACCCTCATCTTCTTTAGCAAGACAGTGGTCGTCTTGGAGGTGTCTTTGGGGTTGTTATCATGTTGGAATACTGCCCTGCGGCCCAGTCTCTGAAGGGAAGGGGATCATGCTCTGCTTCATTATGTAACAGTACATGTTGGCATTCATTGTTCCCTCAATGAACTGTAGCTCTCCAGTGCCAGCACTCATGCAGCCACAAACCATGACACTCCCACCACCATGCTTGACTGTAGGCAAGACAAACTTGTCTTTTTACTCCTTGCCTGGTTGCCACCACACACACTTGACACCATCTGAACCAAATAAGTCTATCTTGGTCTCATCAGACCACAGTACATGGTTCCAGTAATCCATGTCCTTAGTCTGCTTGTCTTTAGCAAACTGTTTGCGGGCTTTCTTGTGCATCATCTTTAGAAGAGGCTTCCTTCTGGGATGACAGCCATGCAGACCAATTTGATGCAGTGTGTGGCGTATGGTCTGAGCGCTAATCGGCTGACCGACCCCCCACCCCTTTAACCTCTACAGCAATGCTGGCAGCACTCATACGTCTATTTCCCAAAGACAACCTCTGGATATGACGCTGAGCACGTGCACACAACTTCTTTGGCCGACCATGGCGAGGCCTGTTCTGAGTGCAACATGTCCATTTTTTCCACAAACAGAGCTTTCTTTTGGTGGTATTTGATCACCTCTGAAGTTTTTATGTTTTGCGCTATATACAAAAAAAGGCCGAAGATTTTGAAAAAAATATATCTTTTACTTTCTGCTATAAAACATTCCCAATAAAAAATTTTTTTTATAAATTTTCTTCATCAGTTTAGGCCAATATGTATTCTGCTACATATAGTTAGTAAAAAAAAATCCCAATATGTGTATATTGATTGGTCAGCACAAAAGTTATAGCGGCTACAAACTATGGTATATATTTATTTATTTTCTTTTACTTTGCTAGTAATGGCGGCGATCAGCGAATTATAGTAGGACTGCGTTATTGCGGTGGACAAATCGGACACCTAACTGACACTTTTGACACCTTTTGCGGATCCGTGAAACTAATACAGTGATCATTGCTAAAAAAATGCACTGTTACTGTACAAATGACACTGGCAGGGAAGGAGTTAACATCAAGGGCGATCAAAGAGTTAAATGTGTTCCCCGGGTGTGCTTACTAACTGTGGGGGAGGTGCTTTGACTGGGGGAATGTAAAGATTTGTGTCCCTCCTCAGCAGGAACGCAGGATTAGCACATTCCCCTTCTCACAGAACAGCGGTCTGCCTTGTTTATATAGGCAGACCGCCGTTCTGTCTTTCTCCTGAACGATCGGCGGGTCCCGCGGACACTGTGTCTGCCTAACCTGCTGATTGGCTCCTGCTGTGTCCAATCACAACGGGAGCGGGTCGCCGGAGGTGCGCGCTCTCCAGACCTGGAATTGTTCGATCGTGTACTAGGTACGTGATCTGGCACAAAGCGGCCGCCCTGCCGCAGTAAATGTACGTGGGCCGGCCACTAAATGGTTAATCTGTTAGTGCCATGCTGCACACTCCTCCTGGACAGCTTTTTCTCAGTGCACTCCCTCCCTTCCCAGTGAGAGGCACATGGCCATGGAGTTTTGTAGTGGGGATAGACTCTGATAGGGAACTGAGAGACTAGTTCCCCATTCGATATGCCTGGCTGTTGATTAACAGCACATGGCAGTGGGCAGATCCATATCCTATCCTATTTTTTATCGGCTTTTGAATCCACCCACTGCCATGTGCTGCCACTCAAAATTAAGGCAAACCTGATTGGGAACTGAGAGATGAGTTCCACCTACACAATTCCACAAGTTGATTTCCAAATCTGGCCATTGACATATTTGGGTAATTACATCACCACTATCCCCCAACTCCTTCGTTTACATTTAGCTTTCAGCAGAGGAAAAACATTTAAGTTGACAGTACATTTTTGTTAAAAAAGAACCTGAAAAAAAAAAAAAACAATATTCATACAATAACAAATAGTGCAGCTGTGAAAAAAATGAGTAAATACTTTAGTAATAATTATATAGCATTAGATGCGGGAAAGCCGACAAACCCCAGAGGGAAGGAGTATGGTTTTAAGCTTTTGTTATTCACCTGGATTGTGAGTACATTTAAGCTATTTTTAATAAATAAGACATACTACACCATTGTCTGCTTCTCCCTCTATTTCATGGTGAGCACCATAGAGATGCTGCTCCTTATAGGATTTATCTAGGGACAGATGGTCGATCACAAGGATTGGAAGCCTTAAAAAGGATTTGTTGATTCAAGTGCTGTAGACCTATACAGTGCCTTGAAAAAGTATTCATAACCCTTGAAATTTTACACATTTTGTCATGTTACAACCAAAAACGTGAATGCGTTTTATTGGGATTTTATGTGATAGACCAACACAAAGTGGCACATAATTGTGAAGTGGAAGGAAAATGATAAATGTTTTTTTTAAATGTTTTACAAATAAATATCTGAAAAGTGTGGACTATTCAATCCATCATCTGAAAATGGAAAGCGTATGGCACAACTGCAAACCTACCAAGACATTGCCATCCACTTAAACTGGCACCCGGACAAGGAGAGTATTGATCACAGAAGCAGCCAAGAGGTCCGTGGTAACTCTGGAGGAGCTACAGAGATCCACAGCTCAGGTGGGAGAATTTCTCCACAGGACAACTATTAATCGTGCACTCCACAAATCTGGCCTTTATGGAAGAGTGGCAACAAGAATGCCATTGTTGAAAGAAAGCCATAAGAAGTCTAATTTGCAGTTTGAGAGAAGCCATGTTGGGGACACAGCAAACATGTGGAAGAAGGTACTCTGGTCAGATGAGACCAAAATTGAACTTTTTGGCCTAAAAGCAAAACCCTGTGTGGTGGAAAACTAACACTGCACATCACCCTGAACACACCATCCCCACTGTAAAATAAGGTGGTGTCAGATTCATGTTGTGGGGATGCTTTTCTTCAGCAGGGACTGGGAAGCTGGTCGGGGTGATGGGAAGATGGATGGAGCCAAATACAGGGCAATCTTAGAAGAAACCTGTTAGAGTTTGCAAAAGACTTGCGACTGGGGTGGAGGTTCACCTTCCAGCAGGACAATGACCCTAAACATACAGCCAAAGCTACATGGGAATGGTTTAGATAAAAGCATATTCATGTGTTTGAATGGCCCAGTCAAAGTCCAGACCTAGATCCAATTGTAAATCTGTGTCAAGACTTGAAAATTGCTGTTCACAGAAGCTCTCCATCCAATTTGACAGAGCCTGGGCTATTTTGCAAAGAATGGGCAAAAATGTCACTCTCTAGATGTAGCGCAGCGAAAGGTGGTTCTACAACGTATTGATAACGTAATGATTTATCATTTTCCTTTCACTTTACAATTATGTGGCACTTTGTGTTGGTCTATCACATAAAATCCCAATAAAATCTATGAATGTGTAAATGTGAGTACACAACCTCAATGTACTATGAATGGTAGTTTTAATGTTTGTATGATCATGTTTGTATTATGTTATTGTACATTAATATTTGTCTATCCCTCTATATCACATCTCCTGATGAAGCATTAAACTGTGAAACAAGTTGGGACCTGAAGATACCCCATTGCATTACATACAACTGCCCTACCTCCTGGAAAGTTTTTTTTTTTATTAATATGTTCCAATACACATATCTATATATTCCTGTATTAATAGATGGTGTGGTTTTATTAGCAGAGATTAGTACTTTAGTGATGGCTCTATTGAATTTTCTCACTGCACTAATGGTTTTATGGATTGTTTTTTTTTTACAATCTATGTAAAATAAAAAATATTAGTAATTTTACTTAAATAAGAGGTTGTGCTGACATTTTCTGAGATTGTGCATGGCACCTAGAAAGTCCCTCTGTTTCTCCTTGTTTTGTATTTAGAATGTCAGCCTGCTTTCATACATTTGTTTGCAATTAAGAGATAGAAGATACTAATCTGTCGCTAAATTAAAGTGATTGTAAAGTCTTGTTTATTTTTCTATAAAAACAACAAACATGTTATACTTACCTGCTCTGTGCAGTAGTTTTGCACAATGCAGCCCAGATCCTCCTCTTCTTGGGTCAGTTTTCGGTGCTCCGGGCCCCTCTCTTTTATATAGCACCACCAATTCATTCAGCACTTTACATTTAGATTGTATTGTACATTCACATCAGTCCCTGCCCTCGAGGAGCTTATAATCTAAGGTCCCTAACTCACATACATACACATATTTGGGCCAATTTAGACAGGATATAAACAATAACAGAAGGTAACATACAGAGTATATGTTTGGATTGAGAAAATGATTTACAACAAATAGATGGGAAAGGGGAAAAGAAAAAGGGGGTTAAATAATTTCCCCATACTCTTTACACTCTGGATTTAAAAACAAGGCAAATGCTGCATCTAAGACATTTAGGTATAGATTACCCACTTTTTAATATGAAAAGACTCACGCTCTCTGTGCAGATCTCCAGCTCCTCCCATCCCCTGCTGTGCTGATAGGATGACATGGTTAATTGGGCGGTAGAGCCGGGAGAGGAGACACGCAGCATAGCAGGAGACCGCGTTCCTGTGCAGCCTGGTCATTAACAAGCCACAGACCGGACAGCCCCAGCAAATGCCCAGTGTGGCCTATGGGCAGTCAGGGCCTGAAGTCCATTATGTAGCACCATGTGATTTATTGTTGTAGATCATGAGTTCAGGGGTCCGAGGTCTTCTCAAACTCTGATAATTTGTCACGTATGTCAGTGTGTGTTAGTTTCTCATTGCTGTGCTTATTAACCACTTCCCGACCGCGTCATGGACAAAAGACGTCCACAGAGTGGTCGAGTTATCCTGAGCTCACGTCCCTGGGACGTCCTCGTGCATTCGCGCTTCCCGCGCGCCCCCTGGTGCGCGCTCGCGGAAGTGTCCGTGCTCGCCGAGTTCACGGCTCCCACTGCAACAAGGATCGCGGTGAAGAGCCAATGATAGCGGCTCTTTACCACCTGATCGCTCCCTCCAATGAGGGAGCGATCAGAATGTAAACAAACTGGGGTCAAACAGAGGTCCAGCTCTCTTCTCTCCTCACACCGATACAGCGTGTGAGGAGAGGAGAGATCCTTTTAACAGTGAGTGTCTCATATATATTCAGCAGTGCCCTTAAGTGCCACACAGTGCCACACAGTGCCACACAAGTGCCAATCTGTGCCCCACACTACCCATCAGCGCCCCTACAGCTCCCCTACAGTACCCATCTGTGTAAGCAGTGCCACAAAAATACTCATCAGTGCCACTACAGTGCCCATCAGTGCCACCAGTGCCACCAGAGTACCCATCAGTGCCACTAGTGTCCATCAGTGCCACCACAAGGCTGATCAGTGCCACCACAAGGCTGATCAGTGTCACTACAAGGCTGATCAGTGTCACTACAAGGCTGATCAGTGTCACTACAAAGCTCATCAGTGCCACCAGTGCTCATCAGTGCCACCTCTGCCACTTCAGTGCCCATCGGTGCCACCAGTGCTCCACCAGTGCCACTACAGTGCCCAGTGCCACTACAGTGCCCCATCGGTGCCATCAGTACCACATCAGCGCCACTATAGTGCTCATCTGCACCCTCATCAGTTACCAGCAGTGCATCCTCATCAGAACCCAGAAGCACCCTCCTCAGAACCCAGCAGCACCCTCATCAGAACCCAGCAGTGCAGCCTCATTAGACCAGCCTCATCAGCACCCATCAGTGCAGCCATATCTGTTCCAGTTTTCCTACCACAGTTTGTCACCACAGCCCACAGTCACCAGTATGGCGAAAAAAATGTTTTCCGCTGAGGAGGCATACCAACAGCTTTGCTTGACTGACGAGAGCAGCGACGAGCTCTCTGAGTCTGATTCTGGTTCAGAATATGAACCTGTTATAAGCAGTGGGTCTTCTACAGATTCAGAGGAAGAGGAAAGTGTGCCCAGGAAACGAAGGCGTTCTGACATTGATCAGCAGGCTACCACAAGTAGTGCTGTGGCATCAACCAGCAGCTCAGTGCCATCCACCAGTAGCACAGTGCCATCCACAAGAAATGAAGTACCACTACAGCAAAGGCCAAGAACTAGCGGGGTGTCATCTCAGCCCCAAAGGGTTAGGACCCATGCCAGCCTTCCCTATGCCCTTGAAAACCCTCTGTGGCTTCCCCCCAATTCAGGAGCAGCAAACATCCCCCCTTTCACCGCCCAGCCAGGTGTTCAGGTGAACACAGAGAATTTTGCCCCTATTGATTTTTTTAATTTAATTTTTACCCAAGACCTATTATCCTCCATCGTGACCCAGTGCAACCTCTTTGCACAACAATTCATAACTAACAACCCTGATTCAAGTTATGCCCGTCCCTATGTGTGGAGAGAATTGACAGTGGAGGAATTTAAATTATTTTTAGGCCTAACGTTCAACATGGGGCTCTCAAAAAAAATGAAGTATACTCCTATTGGTCCTCCAAACCCATCCAGCACATTCCAGTCTTTTCATCCATTATGTCAAGATCCAGATACCTCATGATAATGCGCTTTCTCCATTACAATGACAATACCCAGTGCCCTCCCCGAAATGACCCATCACATGACAAATTATTTAAAATTCGGCCACTTCTAAATTTTTTCTCTGAGAAATTCCCCCAGTTATATATCCCCGACCAAAATATATCCGTGGATGAGTCATTGGTCCACTTCACAGGCAGGCTTGGCATCAAGCAGTTTATTCCAAGCAAAAGGACCCGATATGGGGTTAAAATCTACAAGCTATGTGACCGGGTCACTGGCTACATTTACGCCTTCCTGGTGTATGAAGGGAAGGACTCCCAACTGCATCCCCCTGAATGTCCTGAGTACATCGGTGCCAGCGGAAAGGTTGTTTGGGAGCTTATATATCCACTCCTTGAAAAGGGTTACCACCTTTATGTGGATAATTACTATACCAGCATCCCCCTCTTCCGCAACCTTTACCGGAAGGGCACTCCAGCGTGTGGTACAGTGCGAGCCAACAGGAAGGGTTTCTCGCAAAGACTCGTTACTGAAAGACTACGAAAAGGGGAGACGGCGTCTTTGCGGAATGAAGAGCTATTGGCTATCAGGTGGAGGGACAAAAGAAATGTCCACATGCTCTCAACGATACATAACGACACCTACGTGGAAATCCCCAAAAGAAACGGCCCTATCCAAAAACCAGCATGTGTTCATGATTATAATTTGTTCATGGGGGGAGTCGATTTTAATGATCAGATGATTGAACCCTATCTTCCCACAAGAAAAAGCCGCTATTGGTATAAAAAGGTCTCCATATATCTTTTCAGTATGGCCCTTTACAATACTTATGTCATTTACCGTAAATCTACAAGGACCCCCTTATCTTATTTTCAGTACCAAGAAGAAATTATCGAAGCCCTTTTGTACCCTGAAGACCCACCAGAAAGCATTCGCTCAGATTCAGTGAGCAGACTCCATGAACGCCACTTTCCTGATAAACTCCCCCCCCCATGAAACAGGCCGAAAACGTCAGAAGAGATGCCGGGTGTGCTCCAAAGAAGGAACTAGAAGAGACACTGTGTATTATTGTCCCAATTGTCCTTCCCAACCAGGCCTTTGTTTTGGTCGATGTTTCCGTCGTTACCATACTTTTCTACATTATTAGGAAAGTATGGTAAACCTAATTGTCATTTACCGCCACACCCCTTATGCCACTGTACATACCGCTGCCTTCTCCGGAACTGACCCTGACCTGCTAAACGACCACGCCTCTGCCTAACGCTAAACTGTACCTACCTCTGCCTGCCCTGGAACTGACCCTGGCCTGTTATACGACCACGCTTCTGCCTAACCCTAAACTGTACCTACCTCTGCCTGCTCTGGAACTGACCCTGGCTTGTTATACGACCACGCTTCTGCCTAACCCTAAACTGTACCTACCTCTGCCTGCTCTGGAACTGACCCTGGACTGTTTGACCACGTTTTTTGCCTGCCTCTTGGATTGATCTTTTACCCTGCTATGCTAATGGGGACACAGGGGTCTCACATATGTGAGGGGCTCCAGAATTGTTTTTCTGGATGAAGAAAACAATTTTTTTAGTTTTCTCATTCCCGGATTAGGGTCTGGAGACTCGGAGGCTTCAAAGAGATTTGGGTGGGAGAAGCCTCTACCCCTGTCCCCATTCTTTCCTGGCCTGCTACTTGGACCATGTTCCTGCTTACTACCAGGACCAATATTTTGGCACTGCTGGCAATGTCTCTACTTGCACTGACCTTGGACTGTATATGGACAGTATCTCTGCCTGTACTGACTATGGACAATATTCCTGCCTGCTGCCTGGACAATTACATTCACTGACGCTGACCACGTCCCTGCCTGCTGCCTGGATCAGGGCTCTCCTTCTGTGGACAATTGCACTACTAAAACCACAGGTAATCTTTTGTTTACCATTTACTCAGCAGAATGTAGTTCAGGGTGTAATTCTTGGTATGTACATGCTATATGCTAGAAATATGAAGGGCCTTCAAAAATGTGATAGATTGTAAGGAAATTAGATGCGTAATTTATGTCCCTAGGTCACCTGATGGTGCTTCCTGGATATTGGGCCTCTATGTGGCCAGGCTGTGTAAAAGTCTCACACATGTGGTATCGCCATACTCAGGAGGAGTAAGAGAATATATTATGGGGTGTCATTTTTGCTATGTACATGCTATGTGTTGGAAATATCTTATAAATGGGCAACTTTGTGTAAAAAAAATGTGTTTTTATTTTTTTTCCACATTTTCCAAAAACTTCTGGAAAAAAATGAACAGTTCAAAAGACTCATAATGCCTCATAGATTATACGTTGGGGTGTTTGCTTTCCAAAATGGGGTCACTTTGTTGGCGTTTCCATTGTCCTGGTGCTCCAGGGCCTTCAAAAGTGTAATAGGTGTTTGAGAGATTAGATGTGTAATTTATGCTCCTAGAACGCCTGAAGTTGCTACTTCAATGTTGGGCCTCTGTATGTGGCCAGGCTGTGTAAAAGTCTCACATATGTGGTACCGCCATACTCAGGAGGAGTAGGAGAATATATTTTGGGGTGTAATTTTTGCTATGTACATGCTATGTGTTGGAAATATCTTATAAATGGACAACTTTGTGTAAAAAAAATGCGTTTTCATTTTTTTTCCACATATTCCAAAAACTTCTGGAAAAAAATGAACAGTTCAAAAGACTCATAATGCCTCATAGATTATACGTTGGGGTGTTTGCTTTCCAAAATGGGGTCACTTTGTTGGCGTTTCCATTGTCCTGGTGCTCCAGGGCCTTCAAAAGTGTAATAGGTGTTTGAGAGATTAGATGTGTAATTTATGCTCCTAGAACGCCTGAAGTTGCTACTTCAATGTTGGGCCTCTGTATGTGGCCAGGCTGTGTAAAAGTCTCACATATGTGGTACCGCCATACTCAGGAGGAGTAGGAGAATATATTTTGGGGTGTAATTTTTGCTATGTACATGCTATGTGTTGGAAATATCTTATAAATGGACAACTTTGTGTAAAAAAAATGCGTTTTCATTTTTTTTCCACATTTTCCAAAAACTTCTGGAAAAAAATGAACAGCTCAAAAGACTCATAATGCTTCATAGATTATACGTTGGGGTGTTTGCTTTCCAAAATGGGGTCACTTTGTTGGCGTTTCCATTGTCCTGGTGCTCCAGGGCCTTCAAAAGTGTAATAGGTGGTTGAGAGATTAGATGTGTAATTTATGCTCCTAGAACGCCTGAAGGGGCTACTTCAATGTTGGGCCTCTGTATGTGGGCAGGCTGTATAAAAGTCTCACACATGTGGTACCACCATACTCAGGAGGAATAGCAGAATATATTTTGTGGTGTTATTTGTGGAATGTACATGCCATGTGAGAGAAATAACCTGTTATAATGACAATTTGGTGTGAAAAAAAATAAAAATAAAAAAAATCTTCATTTTGCAAAGAATTGTGAGAAAAAATGACAACCTCAAAAAACTAACTATGCCTCTTACTAACTACCTTGGAATGTCTACTTTCCAAAAAGGGGTCATTTGGGGGGTAATTGTTCTTTTCTGGCTTGTTAGGGTCTCAAGAAATGAGATAGGCTGTCAGTACATCAGGTGTAATCAAATTGATACATTTTCAGTGATTGGCACCATAGCTTGTAGACCCTATAACTTTCACCCAGACTAAATAATATCCACTAATTTCGGTTATTTTTACCAAAGATATGTAGCAGTATACATTTTTTCCCAAATTTATGAAGAAAAATTACTTATTTGCAAAATTTTATAATAGAAATTAAGAAAAATTCATTTTTTTACAAAATTTTCGGTCTATTTTCATTTATAGCACAAAAAAAAAAAACCCAGAGGCAATCAAATACCACCAAAAGAAAGCTCTATTTGTGTGAAAAAAAGGACGAAAATTTCATATGGGTACAGTGTTGCATGACTGAGTAATTGTCATTCAAAATGTGAGAGCACCGAAAGCTGAAAATTCGTCTGGTTAGGAAGGGGGTTTAAGTGCCCAGTTGTCAAGTGGTTAAGGAAAGTTTTCCTGCATGGTATTTATGATTTAAGTAATTTTTAACGATGATATTTTTAAGATACAGATTCAATCTATTATGACTAGGCTTGTGCAATTCGTTTCGTAACGAATTGAAATTCGTCCGAATTTAGCAACTTTCGGACATTCGGAAGCATTCGAATTTCCGAACAAAGCAATTACGAATAAGACCGAATCCGAAATAAATTATACCGCAAATAGCGAATGCCCGAATGTCTTCGGCATAATTCGTTATGAAAAACGTACTAATGTACGAATCCATACGAAGCACAATAACACTCACTCTGCTCTGCTCTCTGCTTCTCCCACACCGTGCTGAACTCCCTCTCAAAATGGTGTACAGGGGCGGAGGTTATAGCCGCATGTAAAAAACGAAAGTAAAATACGAGATTTCGAATCCATTCGAAGCACAATAACACTCTGCTCTGCTCTCTGCTTCTCCCTCACCGTGCTGAACCCTCTCAAAATGGTGTACAGGGGCGGAGCCTATAGCCGCATGTAAAAAACGAAAGTAAAATACGAGATTTCGAATCGTTACAAATAACTGCTATGTATTTAGAAAAGTACAAATCCATTCGAAGCACATTAGGCATAATAGGCAGCATCGTTGTGAGAGAGACACGGAAAATTACGAATCAACGAACCCAAAAAAAGTTACGAAAGTAGGAGTTGTGTCCAGAATCAACGAAAAACAACGTACTCTACCGAAAGTACGAATTATAAAGCAACAAAAAATTCAACGAAAAATGGCGCTTGCAAAAATACGAATGAGTCCGAACACGAAAAATCCCGTCTAGCAAAATTACGAATGATTACGAATCAACAGGACCGGAAAGAAACGAACCGAAACGGAACAAATTTTTCCGTTGTGCACAAGTCTAATTATGACCACAGTCTAAAAATTAGAAATTTATTCACCAGACATGTAATCATACAAAATAGTTATATATATTGGTTGGTTGACAAAAACAAACGTTTACATGAAATTAAAATACTGATTGCGTTACAAAAAATCTTTATTTATCAATTGAAACACCCGCCAAATTGGAGTGTAGTACATTTGCCATGACACCACCATGATAAACTTACCTGTAGAATCAATAACCTTGTAAAATGACAATTAAACAGAACGTCTGTATTTCACAAATTCAACCGTTACTATACTGCAGGTAAGTAAGTGGTTAACAACGTGAAATAAAATTAGAGTTTTGTTATGTCAATAAAATGGAAACTATGAAAATTAAATATATTTTGAAAATTGAATCTTTCGAGAAAAATCTACAAGGCGGTTATCAATTAGAGAGAATAATTATCAATTATATAATACTCAATAAATCAATATTTAAGAGAACACAAATGAATATAAGATAAAATCAACACAACATAATTACTAGGGATTAGGGATGAGCTTCGAGTTCGAGTCGAACTCATGTTCGACTCGAACATTGCCTGTTCGCCCGTTCGCCGAACAGCGAACAAATTGGGGTGTTCGCGGCAAATTCGAAAAATCTATGGGAGAAATCTAAAGTGCTAATTATAAAGGCTTATATGCAAGTTATTGTCCTAAAAAGTGTTTGGGGACCCGGGTCCTGCCCCAGGGGACATGTATCAATGCAAAAAGAAGTTTTAAAAACGGCCGTTTTTTCGGGAGCAGTGATTTTAATAATGCTTAAAATGGAAAAATAAAAGTGAAATATTCCTTTAAATTTCGTACCTGGGGGGTGTGTATGATATGCATGTGAAGTGGCGCATGTTTCCCGTGCTTAGAACTGTCCCTGCAAAAAATGTCATTTTTGAAAGAAAAAAATGCATTTAAAACTGACTCGCGGCTATTAATGAATTGTCGGCTCCCAGCAATACATACAAAAGTCATTGATAAAAAAAAAAAAAAAAGTGTGGGGGTTCCCCAGAATTCAATTACCAGGCCCTTCAGGTCTGGAATGGATATTAAGGGGAACCCCGCCGCAAATTTAAAAAAAAATTGACGTGGGGTTCCCCCAAATATCCATTCCAGGCCCTTCAGATCTGGCATGGATTTTAAGGGGAACTCCACCCCAAATTTAAAAAAAAAATGGCGTGGAGTCCCCCTAAAAATCCATACCAGACCCCTTATCCGAGCATGCAACCTGGCCGGCCGCAGGGGAAAAGGGGGGGACGAGAGAGTGGCCCCCCCTCCCTCCTGAACCGTACCAAGCCACATGCCCTCAACATGGGGAGGATGTCCCCATGTTGATGGGGACAAGGGCCTCATCCCCACAACCCTTGCCCGGTGGTTGTGGGGGTCTGCGGGCGGGGGGCTTATCGGAATCTGGAAGACCCCTTTAACAAAGGGGACCCCCAGATCCCGGCCCCCCCTATGTGAATTGGTAAGGGGTACATTGTACCCCTACCATTTCACGAAGAAAGCGTAAAAAAATGTTTAAAAAAACACACAACACCTTGAAAAAGTCCTTTATTAAAAAAAAAAAAAAAAAAAAAACATTCCAGCGGTGAAATCCAGGTTCCCGCGGCGATCCCGATGTGCAGCGCTGTCCTTCATTGGTTATGCCTGAGCGGACCTGATGGGGAACTCCCTCTCAGTATTTTAAATGTATAGACCCGCCCCTTCTAAAGTTCCCCATCAGGTCCGCTCAGCGGACCAGATGCGGAACATGAGAAGGGGCGGGTCTATACATGTATTACCAAAGTGAGAGCAGTTCCCCATCAGGTCCGCCCCCTCGGTATGTCGGACCCGCCTACGTCATTGGCTTGAGCGGGGAACTTCCTTCACTGTGTAATTTAAATTTACATAGTGAAGGAAGTTCCCCGCTCAAGCCAATGACGTAGGCGCGTCCGACATACCGAGGGGGCGGACCTGATGGGGGACTGCTCTCACTTTGGTAATACATGTATAGACCCGCCCCTTCTCATGTTCCGCATCTCGTCCGCTGAGCGGACCTGATGGGGAACTTTAGAAGGGGCGGGTCTATACATTTAAAATACTGAGAGGGAGTTCCCCATCAGGTCCGCTCAGGCACAACCAATGAAGGACAGCGCTGGACATCGGGATCGCCGCGGGACACTGGATTTCATCGCTGGAATGTTTTTTTTGTTTTTTTTTTTAAATAAAGGACTTTTTCAAGGTGTTTGTGTGTTTTTTTAAACATTTTTTTACGCTTTCTTCGTGAAATGGTAGGGGTACAATGTACCCCTTACCAATTCACATAGGGGGGGCCGGGATCTGGGGGTCCCCTTTGTTAAAGGGGTCTTCCAGATTCCGATAAGCCCCCCGCCCGCAGACCCCCACAACCACCGGGCAAGGGTTGTGGGGATGAGGCCCTTGTCCCCATCAACATGGGGACATCCTCCCCATGTTGAGGGCATGTGGCTTGGTACGGTTCAGGAGGGAGGGGGGCCGCTCTCTCATCCCCCCCTTTTCCCCTGCGGCTGGCCAGGTTGCGTGCTCGGATAAGGGGTCTGGTATGGATTTTTAGGGGGACTCCACGCCATTTTTTTTAAATTTGGGGTGGAGTTCCCCTTAAAATCCATGCCAGATCTGAAGGGCCTGGAATGGATATTTGGGGGAACCCCACGTCAATTTTTTTTTTAATTTGCGGCGGGGTTCCCCTTAATATCCATTCCAGACCTGAAGGGCCTGGTAATTGAATTCTGGGGAACCCCCACGCTTTTTTTTTTTTTTTTTTTTTATCAATGACTTTTGTATGTATTGCCGGGAGCCGACAATTCATTAATAGCCGCGAGTCAGTTTTAAATGCATTTTTTTCTTTCAAAAATGACATTTTTTGCAGGGACAGTTCTAAGCACGGGAAACATGCGCCACTTCACATGCATATCATACACACCCCCCAGGTACGAAATTTAAAGGAATATTTCACTTTTATTTTTTCATTTTAAGCATTATTAAAATCACTGCTCCCGAAAAAACGGCCGTTTTTAAAACTTCTTTTTGCATTGATACATGTCCCATGGGGCAGGACCCAGGTCCCCAAACACTTTTTAGGACAATAACTTGCATATTAGCCTTTATAATTAACACTTTAGATTTCGAACGTTCGAGTCCATTGTATTTAATAGGGTTCTAAAGTTTACACAAACATTTTGTCTGTTCGCAGGTTCTGGTGCGAACCGAACAGGGGGGTGTTCGGCTCATCCCTGCTAGGGATGAGCTTCGAGTTCGAGTCAAACTCATGTTCGACTCGAACATTGCCTGTTCGCCCGTTCGCCGAACAGCGAACAAATTGGGGTGTTCGCGGCAAATTCGAAAAGTCTATGGGAGAAATCTAAAGTGCTAATTATAAAGGCTTATATGCAAGTTATTGTCATAAAAAGTGTTTGGGGACCTGGGTCCTGCCCCAGGGGACATGTATCAATGCAAAAAAAAGTTTTAAAAACTGTGTTTTTTTTGGGAGCAGTGATTTTAATAATGCTTAAAGTGAAACAATAAAAGTGAAATATTCCTTTAAATTTCGTACCTAGGGGGTGTGTATGATATGCATGTAAAGTGGCGCATGTTTCCCGTGCTTAGAACTGTCCCTGCATAAAATGTCATTTTTGAAGGAAAAAAAGTTATTTAAAACTAGACTTGTGCACAACGGAAAAATTTGTTTAGTTTCGGTTCGTTTTTTGTGCACAACGGAAAAATTCGTTTAGTTTCGGTTCGTTTCTTTTCGGTCCTGTTGATTCGTAATCATTCGTAATTTTGCTAGACGGGATTTTTCGTGTTCGGACTAATTCGTATTTTCGCAAGCGTCATTTTTCGTTGAATTTTTAGTTGATTTATAATTCGTACTTTCGGTAGGGTACGTTGTTTTTCTTTGATTCTGGACAACACTCCTACTTTCGTAACTTTTTTTGGGTTCGTTGATTCGGAATTTTCCGTGTCTCTCTCACAACGACGCTGCCTATTATGCCTAATGTGCTTCGAATGGATTTGTACTTTTCTAAATACATAGCCCCTGTACACCATTTTGAGAGGGTTCAGCACGGTGAGGGAGAAGCAGAGAGCAGAGCAGAGTGTTATTGTGCTTCGAATGGATTTGAAATCTCGTATTTTACTTTCGTTTTTTACATGCGGCTATAGCCTCCGCCCCTGTACACCATTTTGAGAGGGTTCAGCACGGTGAGGGAGAAGCAGAGAGCAGAGCAGAGTGTTATTGTGCTTCGAATGGATTCGAAATCTCGTATTTTACTTTCGTTTTTTCATGCGGCTATAGCCTCCGCCCCTGTACACCATTTTGAGAGGGAGTTCAGCATGGTGAGGGAGAAGCAGAGAGCAGAGTGAGTGTTATTGTGCTTCGAATGGATTCGTACATTCGTAACTTTTTTCATAACGAATTATGCCGAAGACATTCGGGCATTCGCTATTTTGCGGTATAATTTATTTTGGATTCGGTTTTATTCGTAATTGCTTTGTTCGGAAATTCGAATGCTTCCGAATGTCCGAAAGTTGCTAAATTCGGACGAATTTCGATTCGTTACGAAACGAATTGCACAAGCCTATTTAAAACTCACTCGCGGCTATTAATGAATTGTCGGCTCCCGGCAATACATACAAAAGTAATTGATAAAAAAAAAAAAAAAAGCGTGGGGGTCCCCCAGAATTCAATTACCAGGCCCTTCAGGTCTGGTATAGATATTAAGGGGAACCCCGCCGCAAATTTTAAAAAAAAAATGCGTGCGGTTCCCCCAAATATCCATACCAGGCCCTTCAGATCTGGCATGGATTTTAAGAGGAACTCCACCCCAAATTTAAAAAAAAATGGCGTGGAGTTCCCCCAATAATCCATACCAGACCCTTATCCAAGCACGCAACCTAGCAGGCCGCAGGAAAAGAGGGGGGATGAGAGAGCGCCCCCCCCTCCTGAACCGTACCCGGCCACATGCCCTCAACATGGGGAGGATGTCCCCATGTTGATGGGGACAAAAGCCACATCCCCACCGGTGGTAGTGGGGGTCTGCGGGCGGGGGGCTTATCAGAATCTGGAAGACCCCTTTAACAAAGGGGACCCCCAGATCCCGGCCCCCCTGTGTGAGTTGGTAAGGGAAAAGTCCTTTATTAAAAAAAAAAACATTCCAGCGGTTAAATCCAGTGTCCCGCGGCGATCCGATGTCCAGCGCTGTCCGTCATTGGCTGAGCCTGAGCGGACCTGATGGGGAACTTTCTCCGCAGTCTATTACATGTATAGACCCGCCCCTTCTAAAGTTCCTAATCAGGTCCGCTCAGCCAATGACTAGGTGTAAGGCTGAGGACCTGATGCGGAACATGAGAAGGGGCGGGTCTGAAGTGCCTGGTATGGATATTTGGGGGAACCGCACGCATTTTTTATTTTTTTGCGGCGGGGTTCCCCTTAATATCTATACCAGACCTGAAGGGCCTGGTAATTGAATTCTGGGGGACCCCCACGCTTTTTTTTTTTTTTATCAATGACTTTTCTATGTATTGCCGGGAGCCGACAATTCATTAATAGCCGCGAGTGAGTTTTAAATGACTTTTTTTCCTTAAAAAATGACATTTTATGCAGGGACAGTTCTAAGCTTGGGAAACATGCGCCACTTTACATGCATATCATATACACCCCCTAGGTACGAAATTTAAAGGAATATTTCACTTTTATTTTTTCATTTGAAGCATTATTAAAATCACTGCTCCCGAAAAAACGGCCGTTTTTAAAACTTCTTTTTGCATTGATACATGTCCCCTGGGGCAGGACCCGGGTCCCCAAACACTTTTTAGGACAATAACTTGCATATAAGCCTTTATAATTAGCACTTTAGATTTCAAACGTTCGAATCCATTGTATTTAATAGGGTTCTAAAGTTCACGCGAACATTCTGTCTGTTCGCAGGTTCTGGTGCGAACCGAACAGGGGGGTGTTCAGTTCATCCCTGATAATTACCTGTTCCAAAACGGCTACTAGTCTGAATTGCTGGTTACCAGAGTTTTTAGAATGGCTGCTGTGGCTTTAAAGATGGATACTCTTAAAGAGGAATTACTTCTTGCGGCCTCCGAGTTCCAAAGCATAAGGCAGTGTTTCTCATTCCAGTCCTCAAGGCGCCCCAACAGGTCATGTTTTCAGGATTTCCCTCAGATGAAACGGCTGTGGGAATTTCTAAGGCAGTGAAACTGATCAAATCACCTGTGCAAAATAATGGAAATCCTGAAAACATGACCTGTTGGGGCGCCTTGAGGACTGGAGTTGAGAAACACTGGCATAAGGTGTTCAGGAATCTTCATGAGTGTAAAAGTGTGAGTTGATGAATGGTGTATGTGTCTGCGTGTATGATTGATGGTAATCAGGTGTTTTGAGTGTTCTTGAGTGTCCTATCATGGCATTTCTCTTGCCCCTAAATACCATCTTAGACAATAAGATCATAAAAATTACAATAAGCTCTGCCCAAAAGGTATTGCTTCTTTTCCATTGGTTGGAAAAATCTAATGATTTACTTTGGTGAAATTCAGGTAATATCACCTTCAACCACTAGGCATGTCTGAGAGCAGAAAAATGTGTTCTGAACTATCTTTTAAATAATATAATCTATTTTCATAATGTGTATCAGTTTTTATATTGGTGCTGAGGAAAATATATATTATTTATATTATTCAGGGATTCTGGTAACCGGCATAATATACAATACTCTCAGTATAATTTTGATTAATCAATATGACATAACATGGTTTTATATATATATATATATATATGTAACAGCACCCCAATATCAAGGAGTAAAACGCCGTTTACGATGTTCCCTCTCCTAGACACACATCCACTCGCTACCAATATCCACAGCCAAACGACCCTTTCCCATAGGACCCGATCCCCTTAGAAGGACGAGACGCACTCTGACTTCTTCTGTAATAGGAATCACTTTATTATTGAGAAACATTGTAACTTTATACACAATTCAATACACATGATTTAACATGAACAAGGGCCCAGCTCCACCCACACATCCCAAGACTCAACACCTCATCCTGACGTCTGCTAGGCTTCAAAAGATCCCACACAATACACATCTTCTCACAAAGGGTTGGCAGCCAGTCTGTCTGGCACTTTACAATACACACAAGGACAGACTTAATGAACAATAGAATGCAAAACACCTTAATTCCTCACAGCAATGATTACATAACCCCCACACACAGTATACATCCAATCTATATACAATGTATATACAGCCTTGAATATGGCTATCACAGACCATATCGGGGGTTTCTTTTATTCACCCTGTGTCCAAAGTGACCCCACTGTCACACATCTCCCCTTTCGGCAGGGGACTAACAGAGGAGGGGACCCCAGACGGGTCTACTCCGAAGTTAGTCCATGGGTCCATTCTTCCAATGCTGGTATCCACCCAGTACCACAAATGAATTGCTCCAAGCAGAGCATTACTTACCCAGCCAACCGCTGCCTCTCTCAGAGAACATACCCGCCGCTGGGGAGAAGACATGGTGACTGGGCTCAGTCCATCATGCTGTTGGGGATCTGGGTCGACTGCCCGGCATCCCTGGGGTATACAAGTGGAGACTGAAGTCCCATCCACTTGTGGTAGGTGGAAGTCCCCCAGTGTTTGCAAAGCAAGGCTGACATCCTCCTGTCTCAGTGTCACACCATTTTCTGGGGTTGTGTCAGTGAGGACTGAAGTCCCATCTACTACCACAGGAACTCCCTCTTCTGTTAGTTGAGAGCAGAGGCCCGTGGCACTCGGCTCTGTTGCCAGCTCTTCTGCTGGGTTGCTGTGAGTGGAGACCGCAGTCCCATCCACCGATATCCGCTCAAGTGGCAGTTGTGTGCAGGGGCCAGTAGCATTCTGCCCTGCTGCCAGTGATTCAGCTGGGGGTGAAAGCTTTAACCCCTCAGCTTGTTGCTGGAAAGAGGGGCCAACTGCCCCGGCTCCCTGAAACTCCCCAGTTGTTTCCGGTGCTGGGCAGAGGTTGCTATCACTCTGCCCTGTTGCCAGCACTTCTGCTGGGGACTCCACACCATCTGCTCTGGCTAGCTGTTGGGGAGGGAAAATGGCTGCTTCTCCTCCCTGCATCTCTGAAATCCACTCGGAAAGAGGAACCATCACCTTCTCAACTCGGGCCTCCAAAACTGCCACGGGTGTAGAGCAGGGGTCTGCAGTACTTTGTCCTGCTGTCAGTACTTGAGCGGGCGATGCATAATCCATAACATCCTCTGAACAGTCCCTTAAGTCCATATCTTCTGTAATCTGTGGCTGGGGAGATGAGCCAACTGCCCTAGCTCCCTGGAACTCCATATCATCCACTTCGGCTTTAAGGGTGGCAATCTTCAGCTTTTCCACTGCCGATTCTTCAGCCAGGCTAGCTCCCTGGGACTCCGTATCATCCACTTCGGCTTTAGGGAGGCAATCTTCAGCTTTTCCACTGCCGATTCTTCAGCCAGGCTAGCTCCCTGGAACTCCATATCATCCACTTCGGCTTTAGGGGTGGCAATCTTCAGATTTTTCACTGCTGATTCTTCAGCCAGGATTTCATAGTTGTCAACTGGTATTTCCTGATAGTCCCAGGCAAAGGGAGCCCCACCCTGCTGCTGAGCAGATTCTAGCAGCTGTCTGTAGGCGATCTCCGATTGTCGTATTTCCGCCATTCTCCACTCATGTTGCCGCTCTAGTTCTCTCTTTTGTCGCGCATCCTGCAGCTGGATGCCTCTAATGGCTTCCTGAATGGCGGTCTCTGATGGGTTAGCACCATATAATGCCAACCGCTGTCGCACTCGTTGCTGAAACAAATCTTCAACTGACCGGGGTCCTGCATCACCATCTCTCTGGTCCATCTCGGCTCTCAAGTAAGTCTTTCAGCGTGACTTTCCTGCAGGCTGCATAGCTGGTCATTCACTGTGGTGGCTTGGAGTGTCCCAGGAACTGGAGGGAAAATCCCGCTGCTGCCAACCAATGTAACAGCACCCCAATATCAAGGAGTAAAACGCAGTTTACGATGTTCCCTCTCCTAGACACACATCCACTCGCTACCAATATCCACAGCCAAACGACCCTTTCCCATAGGACCCGATCCCCTTAGAAGGACGAGACGCACTCTGACTTCTTCTGTAATAGGAATCACTTTATTATTGAGAAACATTGTAACTTTATACACAATTCAATACACATGATTTAACATGAACAAGGGCCCAGCTCCACCCACACATCCCAAGACTCAACACCTCATCCTGACGTCTGCTAGGCTTCAAAAGATCCCACACAATACACATCTTCTCACAAAGGGTTGACAGCCAGTCTGTCTGGCACTTTACAATACACACAAGGACAGACTTAATGAACAATAGAATGCAAAACACCTTAATTCCTCACAGCAATGATTACATAACCCCCACACACAGTATACATCCAATCTATATACAATGTATATACAGCCTTGAATATGGCTATCACAGACCATATCGGGGGTTTCTTTTATTCACCCTGTGTCCAAAGTGACCCCACTGTCACAATATATATATATATATATATATATATATATAGATAAATGTATATCTTGTATATCTTATAAAGACTGGTCTATCTAGGAAAAACACATGCTATATATATTAATCAGTATCACATAAAATAATTATCTATATGGATAAATGTATCTTTATATTTTCACCTTATGACAGAATTATCACTAGGTCAGTAGACACTAAGATCATAATAGTATCTGTGACCTGGAATATAATATATAATTTGAGTGACTTATAATCAAATATTGGCATAATGCTGACTGCACAAAATTCAGATCTCTTCCTAAAATGAACTTTGAATAGACTCAAGATATTCAGAGATGGTTTAGCTGTCCACACAAGTCCTAGAATGTAACACAATGGGTTTTGCTAGACAAGGATGATTTTTATGTGATAACCAGGGATGAGCCGAACACCCCCCTGTTCGGTTCGCACCAGAACCTGCGAACAGACAAAATGTTCGTGTGAAATTTAGAACCCTATTAAATACAATGGACTCGAACGTTCGAAATCTAAAGTGTTAATTATAAAGGCTAATATGCAAGTTATTGTCCTAAAAAGTGTTTGGGGACCTGGGTCCTGCCCCAGGGGACATGTATCAATGCAAAAAAAAGTTTTAAAAACGGCCGTTTTTTCGGGAGCAGTGATTTTAATAATGCTTAAAATGAAAAAATTAAAGTGAAATATTCCTTTAAATTTCGTAAATTTAAATTACACAGTGAAGGAAGTTCCCCGCTCAAGCCAATGACATAGGCGGGTCCGACATACCGAGGGGGCGGACCTGATGGGGAACTGCTCTCACTTTGGTAATACATGTATAGACCCGCCCCTTCTCATGTTCCGCATCTGGTCCGCTGAGCGGACCTGATGGGGAACTTTAGAAGGGGCGGGTCTATACATTTAAAATACTGAGAGAGAGTTCCCCATCAGGTCCGCTCAGGCACAACCAATGAAGGACAGCGCTGGACATCCGGATCGCCGCGGGACACTGGATTTCACCGCTGGAATGTTTTTTTTTTTTTAAATAAAGGACTTTTTCAAGGTGTTTGTGTGTTTTTTTAAACATTTTTTTACGCTTTCTTCGTGAAATGGTAGGGGTACAATGTACCCCTTACCAATTCACATAGGGGGGCCGGGATCTGGGGGTCCCCTTTGTTAAAGGGGTCTTCCAGATTCCAATAAGCCCCCCGCCCGCAGACCCCCACAACCACCGGGCAAGGGTTGTGGGGGTGAGGCCCTTGTCCCCATCAACATGGGGACATCCTCCCCATGTTGAGGGCATGTGGCCTGGTACGGTTCAGGAGGGAGGGGGGGCCGCTCTCTCGTCCCCCCCTTTTCCCCTGCGGCCGGCCAGGTTGCGTGCTCGGATAAGGGGTCTGGTATGGATTTTTAGGGGGACTCCACGCCATTTTTTTTTAAATTTGGGGTGGAGTTCCCCTTAAAATCCATGCCAGATCTGAAGGGCCTGGAATGGATATTTGGGGGAACCCCACGTCAATTTTTTTTTAAATTTGCGGCGGGGTTCCCCTTAATATCCATTCCAGACCTGAAGGGCCTGGTAATTGAATTCTGGGGAACCCCCACGCTTTTTTTTTTTTATCAATGACTTTTGTATGTATTGCCGGGAGCCGACAATTCATTAATAGCCGCGAGTCAGTTTTAAATGACTTTTTTTCTTTCAAAAATGACATTTTTTGCAGGGACAGTTCTAAGCACGGGAAACATGAGCCACTTTACATGCATATCATACACACCCCCCAGGTACGAAATTTAAAGGAATATTTCACTTTTATTTTTTCATTTTAAGCATTATTAAAATCACTGCTCCCGAAAAAACGGCCGTTTTTAAAACTTCTTTTTGCATTGATACATGTCCCCTGGGGCAGGACCCGGGTCCCCAAACACTTTTTAGGACAATGACTTGCATATAAGCCTTTATAATTAGCACTTTAGATTTCTCCCATAGATTTTTCGAATTTGCCGCGAACACCCCAATTTGTTGCTGTTCGGCGAACGGGCAAACAGGCAATGTTCGAGTCTGTGTAACTTTTTTTTATGGCAGTGTTTGGTTTATACTTTGTTTACCCACCAAAGACTGGTAAATATCTTCTGGTTTTGTAAAAAGAGACACTATTGTTCAGGTGACTTTGTTTCAACACAAGGCTTATATTTTTTTCAATGGTTGATCCATTGAAAACTTGGAAAACTTATGAAGTCACAAAAACCTTTAGTTCATCTTGTCTTGAGGCCCAACTGAATCTAACATCTCCGCCAGAAGATTATAAAATGTATTATTTCTTCATCATAATCACAACATAATGCATCATAATCCATGTGAGTTTGGTTTTATTTACTGTAAATCTAGATTACCGTATATAAGTATAAGCCGACCCGAGTATAAGCTGAGGACCTAATTTTACCCCAAAAAAACTGGGAAAACTTATTGACTCGAGTATTAGCCAAGGGTGAGAATGCAGTGGGTCAACAATGCCCATTTGCAACCTCACTGTGCCCATACTAACTGTGCCCGTCGTCACTGTGCATATACTCACTGTGCCCATACTCACTGTGTCCATACTCACTGTGCCCATTGTCAATGTGCCGTCGTCACTGTACCTTGAAATTGAGAGGCTGCGGGTGTCCATTCATTGTTTAAAACTTGCGGTCTCCTCCTGGTCCCGGACGTTCTCGTAAACCTCTGACTCATTTTCCCAGCAGACATTGTGATCAGTATTCTGCCAATCACGGACGTCCTCTTGTCTGAGGATGAAAAGGCATCCGTGATTGGCGGAACACTGAACACAGTGTCTGCTGGGATGGGTGAGGATGAGAGAACGTTCGTGATAGGCGATTCTCAGCAGACAGAGTTCCTCCTATCACGGAAGAGACCAGGAGTTTTAAATGATGGACGCCCGCAGCCTCTCTGTCACGTACCTAGCGGTGATGAGCCCAGACTTGCAGAGGAAGGCCTCCCTTACGGCTCCCACCAGCGGCCCCTGGTAAGGTAACAGCAGGCGCGGAGGTAGGAGGGGTACGAGTGCCTGGCAGGATCAACCAAGGTGAAGGTAGTTATGCAGACTTGGTAGGCACACTGGAACACAGCAGGTCGAACTGGAATCAGGAACACCCAGCAAACTGGAATCGTTCAGCAGACGGGACCGGAACCAGGAACATAGGAACTCAGCAAACTGGATCAGCTTAGCAGACTGGACCGGAACCAGGAACACAGGAACTCAGCAGACTGGATCAGCTTAGCAGACTGGACTGGAACCAGGAACACAGGAACTCAGCAAACTGGATCAGCTTAGCAGACTGGACCGGAACTAGGAACAGTGAGCTTGGTCAGACAAGCCGGGTCGGTTAACTGGCTGGCAGCAAGGTACAGAGGGATCAGACAGAGGAGAGGTCACAACAAGCCAGGGGTCGGATGCAGGCAGAAAACTGTAGAAGTCACAGGCAGGCCGGGTCAAACACAGGTAAGTCTTCAGATCAGGTTTTCAGGTACTCAACACTGTAGAGCAGACAGCAGGGGCTGTCTGCGATTGACAGGTTTAAATAGCCCCTCTGGCGCCACCTGCAGGGCGGAGCATGCGCAACCGAGAATCAGGAAGACCAGGACCCCTGCTTCTGGCAGGACCTCCATGACATTGCCCCCCCCAAGGGGCAGCCTCCGGATGCTCATCCGGGCAAAATTCTCAGGGTGAGATCTCTTGAAGGACTGCACCAGGCTTCTAGCATGGATGTTCTCCTCAGGCTCCCAAGAGTTTTCTTCGGGTCCGTAGCCCTTCCACTTAATCAGGAATTGGTTCTGGTTATTCCTTCTTCTAAAATCCATAATGGCTTCCACTTCGAATTCCTCCTCCCCGTCTACAATGACAGGATCAGGGAGAGCCGGACTTCGGCCTGGAAATGGGTTGGGAACCGAAGGCTTCAGCAGAGATACATGGAAGACCGGATGGATCTTGAGGGAGTCAGGAAGCTCCAGTTCATAAGCCACTTCATTGATTTTCCTTTTGACTGGAAACGGCCCTAAGAATTTGGGGCCCAGTTTCTTAGAGGGGCATGCCATCCTCAAGTTTAAAGTGGATAACCATACTTGGTCGCCGGGTGCCAGCATTAATTCACCCCGTCTCTTCCTGTCAAAAATTGTTTTGTTGTGTTCCTGAGTCTTGGTCATGGTTTCCTGCAGAAGTTGGTTGTTGGATGAAAAGAAGTTCAACTTTTCCTGGACTGCGGGTACCGTACATTCAGGAAGGGAATTGGGCAGGAATGTAGGATGGAAACCTTAGTTTGCGAAGAATGGGGACTGCTTGGTAGCGGAATGCGTAGAGTTGTTATAGGCAAACTCGGCCAATGGGAGCAGGGAAACCCAGTCATTCTGAGCGAATGAAGAGAAGCAGCGCAGGTACTGCTCAAGGGTCTGGTTAGTCCTCTCAGTCTGTCCGTTGGTCTGGGGATGGTAAGCAGAGGAAAGTGACAATTCTATCTCCAGAGCCTTGCAGAGGGATCTCCAAAACCGGGAGGTAAATTGTACCCCTCGGTCGGAGACAATATTGGCTGGTACCCCGTGGAGTCTGATGACCTCTCTGATGAACACCTGTGCAGTTTCGGGAGCTGAGGGAGTCCCCTTCATGGGAATGAAATGTGCCATCTTGGATAGACGGTCTACTATCACGAAGATAGTGGTGTGACTCTCAGCCGGAGGCAACTCGACGATAAAGTCGATGGACAGCATTTTCCAGGGTCTGTCTGGGATGGGTAGGGGTCTCAGTAGTCCCCAGGCCTTAGATTTGTAACCCTTGTTTCGGGTACAAACTATGCAGGACTCCACAAACTTCCTACAGTTCTCGCGGAGCCGAGGCCACCAAAAGGTACGCTGTACCAAGTCGGTGGTCTTGGCAACGCCAAAGTGCCCGGCAAGGGCATGGTCGTGGCAGAGTTCCAGTACGGTTATTCTCAGCTCTTCAGGTACGTAGATCCTGTTCTGGTACCAAAACAGCCCATCTTTGGCCTGCAATTCCGGTTCGGAGGGGGGTCTCTGCCCAGTGGAGGCTTGCTTGATCCGGGAGAGTAGGTCTTCCTGAAGCAGAAGGAAGTTTCCAGGAGCAAGAATGGTGTCTGGAGGAGAGGTTTCCTTAGACTTATGGAACATCCGAGAGAGGGCATCGGGCTTAATGTTCTTGGAACCGGGACGGTAAGTGACATGGAAGGAGAACCGGGAGAAGAAGAGCGCCCACCTGGCTTGTCGTGGTTTTAGCCTTTTCGCTGCCTTCAGGTACTCCAGGTTCTTGTGGTCGGTGAATATCAGAATCGGGTGGGCAGCCCCCTCCAACAGATAACGCCACTCCTCTAATGCGGACTTGATCGCCAGCAATTCCCGATCCCCCACGTCGTAGTTCCTCTCTGCCGCAGATAACTTGCGAGAGAAAAAAGCTACTGGGTGGAGCAAGGCTCTGGTCCCCTGTCTTTGGGACAGTATTGCTCCTACCGCAATTTCCGAGGCGTCTACCTCCAGAACGAATGGTAATGAGGAATCTGGGTGCTTCAAGATAGAGGCAGAGGTAAAGAGACCCTTCAGGGCCTCAAAGGCCTTTTGGGCCTCAGGGGACCAGTGGAAACGGATCCCTTGTTTGGTCAGCTGGGTGATGGGTGCGATGATGGCTGAGAATCCTCTGATGAATTTGCGGTAGAAGTTGGCGAATCCAACGAAACGTTGGATCCCCTTCTTGTCCGCCGGGACTGGCCAGTCCAGGATTGCAGCAATCTTTTGAGGGTCCATCTTGATGCCCTCGCTGGAGATAATTAGTCCCAAGAACGATATACTTTCCAGCTCAAATTCACACTTCTCGGCCTTCGCATACAGGCCGTGCTGGCGAAGCCGAGCCAACACACTTCTGACGTGCCTGCGGTGGGAATCAAGGGAGGAAGAAAAAATTAGTATATCATCCAGGTAGACAATGACAAAGAGATCTAGGAAGTCCCGGATAGGGATGAGCTTCGTGTTCGAGTCGAACATACGTTCGACTCGAACATCGGCTGTTCGATCGTTCGACGAAGATCGAACGATTTGGGCCGTTCGCGCCAAATTCGAGTGACGCGAACGGCCCACAATGCACTACGCCATCGCAGTGTCATCCAGGCGCTGTGATTGGCCAAGCATGCACTGTGACCCCGCATGCTTGGCCAATCACAGCGCCGGCAGCGAGGAGAGCAATGATTGGCCACAGGCAGGATGCCTGTGGCCAATTATTGCTGAGGGTGTTTAGTACACGCCCCACACTATAAAAGGCCGCCAGCACGGCGGCCTAGTGTAGTGTGTTCCGGAGCAGGGATAGAGCAGCATAGGCAGGGACAGTGACTTTTATTTCTTTCTTGCTTAACCTGGATTCCTTTAGTTTAGGGAAAGAGAAGGATAGGTAGGGAGAGTGTCAGTGTGTTTTGTGCTTGTGCTATATTGTGCTTAAAAAAAACATTTTTTCTAGGGACAGAAAACTGTAGGTAGGGAGAGTGTCAGTTTCTTTCACTGTCAAAGTCCTTGTTTCCAGGGACCTGGAAGGACAGTGAGTGAATTCTCCTTATGCTAAATTGTGCTTAAAAAAAACATTTTTTCTAGGGACAGAAAACTGTAGGTAGGGAGAGTGTGTCAGTTTCTTTCACTGTCAAAGTCCTTGTTTCCAGGGACCTGGAAGGACAGTGAGTGAATTCTCCTTGTGCTAAATTGTGCTTAAAAAAAACATTTTTTCTAGGGACAGAAAACTGTAGGTAGGGAGAGTGTGTCAGTTTCTTTCACTGTCAAAGTCCTTGTTTCCAGGGACCTGGAAGGACAGTGAGTGAATTCTCCTTGTGCTAAATTGTGCTTAAAAAAAACATTTTTTCTAGGGACAGAAAACTGTAGGTAGGGAGAGTGTGTCAGTTTCTTTCACTGTCAAAGTCCTTGTTTCCAGGGACCTGGAAGGACAGTGAGTGAATTCTCCTTGTGCTAAATTGTGCTTAAAAAAAACATTTTTTCTAGGGACAGAAAACTGTAGGTAGGGAGAGTGTGTCAGTTTCTTTCACTGTCAAAGTCCTTGTTTCCAGGGACCTGGAAGGACAGTGAGTGAATTCTCCTTGTGCTAAATTGTGCTTAAAAAAACATTTTTTCTAGGGACAGAAAACTGTAGGTAGGGAGAGTGTGTCAGTTTCTTTCACTGTCAAAGTCCTTGTTTCCAGGGACCTGGAAGGACAGTGAGTGAATTCTCCTTGTGCTAAATTGTGCTTAAAAAAAACATTTTTTCTAGGGACAGAAAACTGTAGGTAGGGAGAGTGTGTCAGTTTCTTTCACTGTCAAAGTCCTTGTTTCCAGGGACCTGGAAGGACAGTGAGTGAATTCTCCTTGTGCTAAATTGTGCTTAAAAAAACATTTTTTCTAGGGACAGAAAACTGTAGGTAGGGAGAGTGTGTCAGTTTCTTTCACTGTCAAAGTCCTTGTTTCCAGGGACCTGGAAGGACAGTGAGTGAATTCTCCTTGTGCTAAATTGTGCTTAAAAAAAACATTTTTTCTAGGGACAGAAAACTGTAGGTAGGGAGAGTGTGTCAGTTTCTTTCACTGTCAAAGTCCTTGTTTCCAGGGACCTGGAAGGACAGTGAGTGAATTCTCCTTGTGCTAAATTGTGCTTAAAAAAAACATTTTTTCTAGGGACAGAAAACTGTAGGTAGGGAGAGTGTGTCAGTTTCTTTCACTGTCAAAGTCCTTGTTTCCAGGGACCTGGAAGGACAGTGAGTGAATTCTCCTTGTGCTAAATTGTGCTTAAAAAAAACATTTTTTCTAGGGACAGAAAACTGTAGGTAGGGAGAGTGTGTCAGTTTCTTTCACTGTCAAAGTCCTTGTTTCCAGGGACCTGGAAGGACAGTGAGTGAATTCTCCTTGTGCTAAATTGTGCTTAAAAAAAAAATTTTTCTAGGGACAGAAAACTGTAGGTAGGGAGAGTGTGTCAGTTTCTTTCACTGTCAAAGTCCTTGTTTCCAGGGACCTGGAAGGACAGTGAGTGAATTCTCCTTGTGCTAAATTGTGCTTAAAAAAAACATTTTTTCTAGGGACAGAAAACTGTAGGTAGGGAGAGTGTGTCAGTTTCTTTCACTGTCAAAGTCCTTGTTTCCAGGGACCTGGAAGGACAGTGAGTGAATTCTCCTTGTGCTAAATTGTGCTTAAAAAAAACATTTTTTCTAGGGACAGAAAACTGTAGGTAGGGAGAGTGTGTCAGTTTCTTTCACTGTCAAAGTCCTTGTTTCCAGGGACCTGGAAGGACAGTGAGTGAATTCTCCTTGTGCTAAATTGTGCTTAAAAAAAACATTTTTTCTAGGGACAGAAAACTGTAGGTAGGGAGAGTGTGTCAGTTTCTTTCACTGTCAAAGTCCTTGTTTCCAGGGACCTGGAAGGACAGTGAGTGAATTCTCCTTGTGCTAAATTGTGCTTAAAAAAAACATTTTTTCTAGGGACAGAAAACTGTAGGTAGGGAGAGTGTGTCAGTTTCTTTCACTGTCAAAGTCCTTGTTTCCAGGGACCTGGAAGGACAGTGAGTGAATTCTCCTTGTGCTAAATTGTGCTTAAAAAAAACATTTTTTCTAGGGACAGAAAACTGTAGGTAGGGAGAGTGTGTCAGTTTCTTTCACTGTCAAAGTCCTTGTTTCCAGGGACCTGGAAGGACAGTGAGTGAATTCTCCTTGTGCTAAATTGTGCTTAAAAAAAACATTTTTTCTAGGGACAGAAAACTGTAGGTAGGGAGAGTGTGTCAGTTTCTTTCACTGTCAAAGTCCTTGTTTCCAGGGACCTGGAAGGACAGTGAGTGAATTCTCCTTGTGCTAAATTGTGCTTAAAAAAACATTTTTTCTAGGGACAGAAAACTGTAGGTAGGGAGAGTGTGTCAGTTTCTTTCACTGTCAAAGTCCTTGTTTCCAGGGACCTGGAAGGACAGTGAGTGAATTCTCCTTGTGCTAAATTGTGCTTAAAAAAAACATTTTTTCTAGGGACAGAAAACTGTAGGTAGGGAGAGTGTGTCAGTTTCTTTCACTGTCAAAGTCCTTGTTTCCAGGGACCTGGAAGGACAGTGAGTGAATTCTCCTTGTGCTAAATTGTGCTTAAAAAAAACATTTTTTCTAGGGACAGAAAACTGTAGGTAGGGAGAGTGTGTCAGTTTCTTTCACTGTCAAAGTCCTTGTTTCCAGGGACCTGGAAGGACAGTGAGTGAATTCTCCTTGTGCTAAATTGTGCTTAAAAAAAACATTTTTTCTAGGGACAGAAAACTGTAGGTAGGGAGAGTGTGTCAGTTTCTTTCACTGTCAAAGTCCTTGTTTCCAGGGACCTGGAAGGACAGTGAGTGAATTCTCCTTGTGCTAAATTGTGCTTAAAAAAAACATTTTTTCTAGGGACAGAAAACTGTAGGTAGGGAGAGTGTGTCAGTTTCTTTCACTGTCAAAGTCCTTGTTTCCAGGGACCTGGAAGGACAGTGAGTGAATTCTCCTTGTGCTAAATTGTGCTTAAAAAAAACATTTTTTCTAGGGACAGAAAACTGTAGGTAGGAAGAGTGTGTCAGTTTCTTTCACTGTCAAAGTCCTTGTTTCCAGGGACCTGGAAGGACAGTGAGTGAATTCTCCTTGTGCTAAATTGTGCTTAAAAAAAACATTTTTTCTAGGGACAGAAAACTGTAGGTAGGGAGAGTGTGTCAGTTTCTTTCACTGTCAAAGTCCTTGTTTCCAGGGACCTGGAAGGACAGTGAGTGAATTCTCCTTGTGCTAAATTGTGCTTAAAAAAAACATTTTTTCTAGGGACAGAAAACTGTAGGTAGGGAGAGTGTGTCAGTTTCTTTCACTGTCAAAGTCCTTGTTTCCAGGGACCTGGAAGGACAGTGAGTGAATTCTCCTTGTGCTAAATTGTGCTTAAAAAAAACATTTTTTCTAGGGACAGAAAACTGTAGGTAGGGAGAGTGTGTCAGTTTCTTTCACTGTCAAAGTCCTTGTTTCAAGGGACAGAGAAGGACACCTGAAGGTAGCCCTTATTGCTTTTTTCCCATCTCCCGGCAGGCCATCTATTAGAATGTCTGGAAGGCAAACAAGGAGAGGCAGACAGTCAGGAGGCAATAAAAGAGGGCAAGCAGGCTCTGTGTCTGGGGGCAACAGTGCTGGTCGTGGACGCGGTGCATTGTCATCAGCACATGGCCATGGGACACGCTTGTCCTTCTTTTCGGCAGCTGGACATGTTGAGCCACATCATGCCGAAGACTTGGTAGAGTGGATGACCAAGCCCTCCTCCTCCTCCTCATCCTCTCTCACCCAGGCTCAGGGTACTGGAAAAGCAGCTGCCAAAGCGTCCTCTTCCCTGGTATCAATGTCAGACTCATCATCAGTCACTCCTTCCCTAGACCCACCATGTCCTCCTCCTGAGGAGTCCCCCGAACTGTTTCAGCACAGTGTTGGGTACATGCTCCAGGAGGATGCCCAGCGTTTCGAAGGGTCTGATGATGAAACCCAGCTAGAGGAAGGCAGTAGCGTGAGAGCAGACAGAGGGGATGCTCAAGAAGGACACCAATCTGGCAGTCATGTTCCAGCAGCTGCAGCATACTGCCAGATTGGCTCCAGTGATGAGGAGGGAGGTGATGATGAGGTCACTGACTCCACGTGGGTGCCTAATAGGAGAGAGGAGGAGGAGGAGGATGAGGAGGAGGCACATCTCCAACGAGGCAGGATGCCCTTTGGTGGCCAGCGTAAGGGCAGTACACCGACGGAATCACACCGCAGAGCTCCGCCTGTGCAGGGCGCTGCCTCTGCCCGTCATTCAAAAAGTTCTTTGGTGTGGGCCTTTTTTGAGGCTAGTGCATCAGATCGCACAGCTGCTGTTTGCAACATATGTCTCAAGCGTATATCGCGTGGCCAAAACATCAGCCGCTTGGGTACCACATGCCTGACCAGACATATGTTGACCTGCCATGCAGCTCGTTGGCAAGCCTACCTCAAAGACCCACACCAAAGAACAAAGCGGACCTCTCCTTGCACCGCATCAGCTGGGATCTCCAACCCCACTATAACTTCAGTCCTCTCTGAAACATGCACTGAGAGGAATGAAGGTGTAGAATTAGGTGTGTCACAGCCAAGTACTTGCGGCCACTCTGCTAGCAGTACACCGACGTCCGATTCTAGCAGGCAAATTTCCCTGCCCCAGCTGCTGGACCGTCGAAAGAAGTTCACTCCCAGCCATCCACATGCCCAGCGGTTGAATGCTAGCTTGGCTAAATTGCTAGCGCTTCAACTGCTGCCTTTTCAGTTGGTAGACTCGGCCCCCTTCCGTGAGTTTGTGCAATGTGCGGTTCCTCAGTGGCAGGTTCCCAAACGCCACTTTTTCTCACGGAAGGCTATTCCGGCTCTCTACCGGCATGTGGAAGGCAATGTCTTGGCCTCGCTGGACAGGGCGGTCAGCGGTAAGGTGCATATTACCGCTGACTCATGGTCCAGCAGGCATGGACAGGGACGTTACCTTTCTTTCACGGCCCATTGGGTCACTCTTTTGGCAGCTGGGAAGGATGCAGGACAAGGTGCAGTAGTGTTGGAGGTTGTCCCACCGCCACGCCTCCAAAATGCTACTACTGGTTGTGACACACCTCTCTCCTCCACCCCCTCCTCTTCTTCTTCCTCCATGGCCTCTTCCTGTGGTTTGTCCTATGAACCAGCGGTGCTCCGTAGCCGTTCACGGGGCTACGCAAGTACGCAGGCAAAAAGATGCCATGCCGTGCTTGCGCTGGTGTGTTTGGGGGACAGAAGCCACACTGGGGCAGAGGTCCTGTCTGCTCTGCAGGGCCAGGCCGAGAGGTGGTTGACGCCATGCCAGCTTAAGCCAGGAATGGTGGTTTGCGACAATGGCACCAACCTCCTCTCCGCCCTCCGACAGGGACAACTGACCCATGTGCCCTGTGTGGCTCACGTCCTTAACCTGGTGGTGCAGCGGTTCTTGGGCAGGTACCCGGGCTTACAGGATGTCCTGAGGCAGGCCAGGAAAGTCTGTGTGCATTTCCGCAGATCTTATAATGCCAGTGCTCGCCTGGCTGAGCTGCAAAAGGAGTTGAACCTGCCCAAGAACCGCCTTATATGTGACATGCCCACCAGGTGGAACTCAACGTTGGCCATGCTGCAGCGGCTGCACACGCAGCAGAGGGCCATCAATGAGTACCTGTGCGACTACGGCACCAGGACAGGGTCAGGGGAGCTTGGTTTTTTTTCTCCACGCCAGTGGGGCATGATCAGGGATGCATGCACTGTCCTGGCACCATTTGAGGAGGCCACGAGGATGGTGAGCAGTGACAGTGCATGCATCAGTGACACTGTACCTCTTGTCCACCTGTTGGAGCACACGCTGCGTGGAATAATGGACAGGGCACTTGAGGCAGAACAGAGGCAGGAAGAGGAGGACTTCCTTGCCTCTCAAGGCCCCCTTTACCCAGACAGTGTTCCTTCTGTCCCACCCATCGCACAGGAAGAGGAGGAGGAGGAGGAGGAGGAGGAGGAGGAGGATTGTGTCAGCATGGAGGTGGAGGCTGGCACTCAGCATCATCAGCAGCAGTCTTTTAGGGATGATTTACAGTCCCAAGAAACCAGTGGACTTGTACGTGGCTGGGAGGAGGTGGCTGCGGATCATGTCGTCCTTAGTGACCCAGAGGACTCCGGAGCGAATGCCTCAGCAAACCTAAGCTGCATGGCCTCCCTGATCCTGCAAAGTCTGCGGAAGGATCCTCGTATTCTTCGGATCAAGGAGAGGGACCATTACTGGCTGGCCACTCTCCTTGATCCACGGTACAAGGGTAAGGTTGCGGACCTTATGTTACCGTCGCAGAGGGAGCAGAGGATGAGACAACTCCGGGAGGCCTTGCAGAAAGGTCTGTGCAACGCGTTCCCAGAGACTGGGAGGTTACAAACTCCTGGTCCTGGACAACGAGTTGCTGAGGCTTCGGCCAGTCAAAGAAGGAGCGGTGGGGAAGGTGGCCGTCTGACCGATGCGTTCAGACAATTCTTTAGTCCGCAGCCCCAAAGTATGATCGGTTCCAGCAACCATCGCCAGCGTCTGATAAACATGGTGCAGGAATATCTAGGGGCAAGGTCAGACTTGGACACCTTCCCCACCGAAAATCCTCTGGCTTACTGGGTCTTGAGGATGGATCACTGGCCAGAGCTTGCACAGTATGCAATTGAGCTACTGGCCTGTCCTGCATCCAGCGTTCTTTCGGAACGCACATTCAGTGCTGCTGGAGGATTTGTCACGGATCACAGGGTGCGCCTGTCCACCGACTCGGTTGATCGACTGACTTTCATCAAGATGAACCAGTCTTGGATCACCACCAGCTACCACACACCTGATGCTGATATAACAGACTAATTGATTTTAACATGTCACATCCCTTCAAGACTGATGCTGATGCTGAGTGCCTGTGCTGTTATGTTGACTGGCTATCCTCCTCCTCCGAGTCCTCAATGATACGATTGATGATGATAGCTTGGAAGATCATTTTTGTTTATGGGTGCCGCCACCAGTGGCTAAGGCCCAATTTTTCAGCCCCTGTTTTACAGGGGCGTGTAATTACAATTTTTTTAGCAATAATTTGCCATAGGGCTCATTGCTGTGCTCCAAGTACAGTATCTGTGAGGGGTTGGAGTGTTGTGGCACCAGTGCCTAAGGCCCAATTTTTCAGCCCCTGTTTAACAGGGGCGTGTCATTACAATTTTTGAAGCAATACTTTGCAACAGGGCTCATTGCTGTGCTCCAAGTACAGTATCTGTGAGGGGTTGTAGTGTTGTGCCACCAGTGCCTAAGGCCCAATTTTTCAGCCCCTGTTCAACAGGGGCATGCAATTACAATTCTTGATCTAATAATTCACAGCAGGGTCCATTGCTGCACCCACCAAGAGTAACTCTGAGGGCTTACAGTCTTGTGGCAACGCCACCACCACCACCACCACGAAAGGCCCAATTTTTCAGCCCCTGTTCAAAAGGGGCATGTAATTACAATTCTTGATCTAATAATTCACAGCAGGGCCCATTGCTGCACCCACCAAGAGTAACTGTCAGGGCTTACAGTGTTGTGGCACCAGCACCACCATCAAAGCCCCAATTTTTACTACCACTGTTCAACAATTATATGTAATTAAAATTCCTGATATAATAGTTGACAGCAGGGCGTTCCAGCACCAACCAAGAGTAACTGAGTGCTTACAGTGTTGTGCCAACACCAACAACTAAGGGGCCTATTTCTGCAGAGTATATACGGCAGGTCCCTACTTTCAAACATCCAACTTACAAACGACTCCTACTTGCAAACGAAAGAAGACAACAGGAAGTGAGAGGAAATCTACCCCTAGAAAGGAAAATTCTCTCCTGTAAGAATAAATATGGGAGAAAGGGGTCTCATCTGTACTGATGCTTTATCAGCAATCCTTGTTTCAAGAAAAACACCACATTTCAAAAACAGTTGTCATTGGGACGGAAAGTGAGGTGAAATGTTCTGAACAGGGGCACAGACAGCAAAACAAATGTTACAGGGGTGATAACCCTTACCTATGTTTCCCAAAAAGTTTAAAAATAGATTTTTGGGCTGGAGCTACACTTCAACAATGTACCTGTTCAAAATTACAAACAGATTCTACATAAGAACAAACCTACAGTCCCTGTCTTGTATGCACCGCCTGTATACGGCTGTTCAGAGTATATAGGGCCTTTTTTATTTTATGTGCGGGGTTCCCCTTAATATCCATACAAGACCCAAAGGGGCTGGTAATGGGCTGGGGTAGGGGGGGGGTCATGGGGTAGCTATGCCATTTTTCTTAAAGAATTTCATCCATATTACCGGGACCAGACATTACATTAAAGCCGCAAGCAGTTTTAAATGGCTTTTTTTTCCTTTAGAAGTGTCATTTTGTGCAGGGACAGTTCTAAACACGGGAAACACGTGGCACTTCACAGGCATACTTTAGACACCCCCCAGGTACGATATTTAAAGGAATATTTGACTTTTTTTTTTTCACTTTATGCATCATTAAAATGACTGCTCCCGAAAAACGACCGTTTTTAAAACTTCTTTTTGCATTGATACATGTCCCCTGGTGCAGAACCCGGGTTCCCAAACCCTATTTATGACAATAACATGCATAATAGTTGTTATAATTAGCACTTTAGAATTCGAACGTTCGCATCCATTGTATTTAATAGGGTTCTAATGTTCGTTCGAACTTTCGGTCCGTTCGCGGGTTCTGGTGCGAACCGAACCCGGGGGTGTTCGGCTCATCACTAGTCCCGGAGCACATCGTCAATGAAATACTGGAAAGTGGCAGGGGCGTTACACAACCCGAAGGGCATTACCCGGTACTCGAAATGTCCGAATCGGGTGCGGAAAGCGGTCTTCCACTCATCCCCCTCCTTGATGCGGACCAGATTGTAGGCTCCGCGTGTCATGGATATGCATTAATGTCTGTCTGCCATCTTACCTTCCTCCTCATGTGTTCATCTTGAGACCAGACCTCCTTCACCTGGCTTCCTTTATAATCTCCTCCCAGCCTGACTCCACCCCAGGCCCTATCACAGAACACTATATTAACCTGTGCACTGCAAGCCTGCTTTGCTGATCAACGTGTTTGTTAGGCATTGTGTGTTTGGGTTCCTGCCTGCCGTGTGCTACGTCTGTCTCTCTGTTACGTTATTGGCTTGTCCCCGACTATCCCTGTCTGCTCGTGACCCTTGACCTTCGGCTCGTTCTCTTCGTTATCCTTGTCTGCTTGTGGCCCCTGACCTTCAGCTTGTTATTCGGTTCTCCCTTATCTTGTGCTGCTGCTTCCCCTCTTTTCCCCTTATCCTACGGGGCGTGAGCTAGGAAACTCCAGGGGCCGCGACCTGGTCCCAGCCTGCAGCATAACATCCTCACCACTAGAGGCCCTGGAGAAGACAAGCTGGGTCTTAGACTCCGCGCCCTGGGGAATCTTGGCTCTAGCTTCCGTTAGGATCCCGGTTGTGCTCCTCTGGTCCCGCTTTCCACAACCACCCAGTTTCCTATCCGCAGAAGCCAGCCATAGGGTTCACTACCTCGCAGTGCACTCCTGTCCCCCTACGGTGTGCATCTGTCACCTGGCCACAGGTGACCCTGACAGTTTGATCAGCCATGAACCCGGCTGACATCCCACTACCCGCGGATGATCCATTGCAGGGCATAGTTTGCAGACTTGAAACCCAGGAATCAAATCAGACTCAGGTGATGTGATTCTTCCAGGATCTGGCTTCTCGATTCAAGCAGCTTCAGGTCTCCCTGGGAACCCCGAATCCGCAACCCCAAGTACAACCAGCGGCTGTACCTATAGCACCAGTCGCAGCCTCACACTCACTAAGATTGCCAGCTCCGTTCCGTTTCTCTGGGGACTCCAAGGCCTGCAGGGGGTTTCTCAGCTAATGCACAATTCATTTTGAGCTTCAGCCTCAAAGCTTCCTGTCTGACCGGGCTAAGGTAGCCTATATCATTTCCCTCCTCTCCGGTGAAGCTTTGGCCTGGGCTGCCCCCCTGTGGGAGAGGAACGATCCGGTGGTTTCCAGTCTGTCCGATTTCTTGAAGCTCTTTCGTAATATCTTCGAAGAGCCGGCTCGGGCTTCTTCAGCGGCTAGTGCTGTCTTACGTCTTCGCCAAGAATCTAGTTCAGTGGGGCAATATGCTCTTCAGTTCCGTATCCACACAGCTGAATTGAGCTGGAATAATGAGGCCCTGGTCGCTACCTTTTTACATGGCCTCTCTGACCGAGTGAAAGACGAATTAGCGGGAAGAGCCATTCCCGTCGGTCTGGACGATGTAATTTCATTATGCAACCAGATCGACATTCGTTTTCAAGAGAGGTCCTTAGAAAAAAGACGCCAGCACTCTCTGGGTCCTAGCCAGTCTGAGCTCCCCTCCCTTCATTCCGTGGAGCATCCTCTACCTGCTGAAGAACCTATGCAGCTGGGCCGGACCAGACTAACCCCCGAAGAACGTGCTAGGCGCAGAATTCTGGGCTTGTGCCTCTATTGTGGGGGCAAGGGTCATTTTCGTACTCCTGCTCGCTTCGTCCGGGAAACGCTCGGGTCTAATACATTTGGAAGGTGGAGTATTGGACCCAGAAACATCACCTTCTCGCCTGCTCTTGCCGGTGTTCCTTCATGTAGGCACTTCTCCTCAGTCAACCCTTGCATACCTGGATTCCGGGGCTGCCGGCAATTTTATGGATTGGAGAACTGCTTCTTCTATGAAGCTTACCCTTTCACCTCTCGCTACCCCATTGGTAGTCTCGGCAATTGATGGCACTGTTCTCCCAGGGGGCCCTATTCGCTTCCAGACGCTACCCATTAGGATGTCGGTAGGGATTCTCCACCAGGAGTGGATATCCTTTCTTATTCTACCCAAGGCCTCTACCCCAGTTGTATTGGGCCTCCCTTGGCTACAGCTCCACTCTCCACATGTGGACTGGGTCTCTGGGCAGATCCTGGCCTGGGGTTCCTCATGTTTCTCGTCGTGTCTTCTCAAGGTGACCCCCAAGGAGAGTCTTCCGGTTGCTGCCACTTCTGTTTCTTCTGATCTTCCTGCTGCATACAGCGATTACCGGGATGTGTTCTGTAAGAAATCAGCTGAGGTGCTTCCTCCCCACAGGTCTTTTGACTGTGCTATTGATCTTGTCCCCGGAGCAACTCTACCCAGGGGTCGTACCTACCCTCTGTCCATCCCAGAGACCCAGGCCATGTCGGAGTATGTCGCAGAGAATCTGGAGAGAGGTTTCATCCGGAAATCCTCATCGCCTGCAGGGGCAGGGTTCTTTTTTGTTGCCAAAAAGGATGGTACCTTAAGACCCTGCATCGATTATCGGGGTTTAAATGCGGTTACTATTAAAAATCGATACCCCTTACCCTTAATATCTGAGCTATTCGATAGGTTGAAGGGTGCCTCCATTTTCACCAAGTTGGATCTCAGAGGCGCGTACAATCTCATTCGAATACGGGAGGGTGACGAATGGAAGACTGCATTCAACACTAGAGACGGGCATTACGAATATCTGGTGATGCCTTTTGGTCTGTGTAATGCTCCAGCCGTGTTTCAAAACTTTGTCAATGAAATCTTCAGAGATCTGCTGTACCAGTTTGTTGTCATCTATCTGGATGACATTCTGATCTTTTCTGAAAATCTGCTCGTCCACAGAAACCATGTCCGCACTGTACTTCAACGTCTTAGAGAGAACAATCTCTATGCCAAGCTGGAGAAATGTTCCTTTGAATGTTCTGAGGTCCTGTTTTTGGGGTGCTTCGTCTCATGTTCGGGTCTTCGTATGGACCCTGGGAAGGTCTTGGCTATCACCAACTGGTCTCTTCCTGCTAGCCTCAAGGCCACACAGCGCTTTCTTGGCTTCACTAATTATTATAGGCAGTTCATAAGGAATTACTCTTCCATTGCCGCGCCTATTATCGCCTTGACCAAGAAGGGTGTGAATGCCAGAGACTGGCCTCCCGAAGCTGTCTCTGCATTTCACAACCTGAAACAGGCCTTTGTTTCTGGCCCCCTCTTGAGGAGACCAAATCCTGGGAATGCATTTTTTATTGAAGTGGACGCTTCCTCAATGGGGGTGGGAGCTGTGCTTCTTCAAATCTTTGAGAAGAGACGCCAACCATGTGCGTTCTTCTCCAAAAAAAATTCTCAGGCAGAGAGGAATTATGCCATCGGTGATCGGGAACTTCTCGCAATTAAATTGGCGTTAGAGGAGTGGCGTCATTTCTTGGAGGGTTCCCCTCACTCCATAACGATCTTTACCGATCACAAGAATTTACAGTATCTACAGAATGCTAAACGTCTGAATCCTAGACAGGCCAGGTGGAGTCTCTTCTTTGCCCGTTTTAATTTCACGATTACCTACAAACCTGGTTCCTGCAATGGTCGGGCTGATGCGCTCTCTAGGTCTTTTGACACTTTGGACGAGGAGTTCGCCCCTGAACCTGAGCCGATCATTCCAACCTCATGCATTGTTGCCCACTCTACCACCCTGAAGTCAAAAATTCCGCCTGGTAAGACCTTTGTCCCCACTGAGCTAAGAGCTAAGATCCTTCGTTGGGGACATGATTCCAAGGTGGCAGGGCATTCTGGATTCCTCCGATCCTTCCTACTCATCAGTCGTCACTACTGGTGGCCTAATCTCCGCTCAGACGTCAAAGACTACGTTAAAGCTTGTCATGTCTGTGCTCAGTCCAAATCCTCCACACAAGCTCCTGCTGGTCTCCTCATGCCCTTGCCCATTCCTAAGGAACCCTGGGCCCATATTGCCATGGATTTTATCACCGATCTCCCACTGTCTGAGAATAATACAGTCATTTGGGTGGTAATCGATCGATTCTCCAAGATGGCTCATTTTGTTCCTCTTCCTGGTCTTCCTTCTGCCCCTGCCTTGGTTCCCATTTTCATTCGAGAAATTCTCCGCCTACATGGGGTCCCTTCTCATATTGTTTCCGACAGGGGAGTCCAATTCACGTCTCGTTTTTGGAGAGCCTTTTGCAAATCTCTCAATATTGTCTTGGATTTTTCTTCTTCTTACCATCCCCAATCCAATGGACAGACTGAGAGGGTTAATCAGGAGTTAGAGGTCTTTCTTCGCACCTTTGTGTCTTCTCACCATGACGATTGGTCCTCTCTACTCCCGTGGGCAGAATTCTCCCATAACAATCATGTGAATACCAGTTCGCAGAAGACACCCTTTTTCACAGTTTATGGAAAACACCCTCAACTTCCTCTTCCCATGATCTGTTCTCCAGACATTCCAGCTTTGGCTTCGGTTCAGGAGTCTCTCAATTCCGTTTGGGGTCACGTTCATGATTCCCTCCGGGCAGCTGCTGAAAAATTCAAAGGCTTTGCCAACCGCCGCAGGCGTAAACCGCCTTCTCTTCAGCCAGGGGACAAAGTCTGGCTCTCTACCAGGAACATCAAGCTCCGAGTTCCTTCTCTGAAGTTTGCTCCACGATTCATCGGTCCATACACGGTAACTGCTAAACTGAATCCGGTTTGTTTCAAACTCCAGATTCCTAAGAGCCTTAAAATCACTAACTCCTTTCATGTTGCTCTTCTAAAGCCTTTAGTCCTCAATAAATTCTCTCGTCCTCTCCCTACCGTGGCGCCTGTCTCTGAGGATAATCAGGAGTACGAGATCAGTCAAATTCTGGACTCCCGACTCTGTAAAGGCGTTCTTCAGTACCTCGTTCATTGGAAAGGGTTTGGTCCTGAGGAGAGGTCTTGGATCACTGCATCTGAGGTCTTTGCACCTCGTCTGTTAAAGGAGTTTCATCTGAAGTTTCCCTCTAAACCTGGGCCCAGGCGGGGAAGGGGGAGGCCGCGTAAGAGGGAGGGTACTGTCATGGATATGCATTAATGTCTGTCTGCCATCTTACCTTCCTCATCATGTGTTCATCTTGAGACCAGACCTCCTTCACCTGGCTTCCTTTATAATCTCCTCCCAGCCTGACTCCACCCCAGGCCCTATCACAGAACACTATATTAACCTGTGCACTGCAAGCCTGCTTTGCTGATCAACGTGTTTGTTAGGCATTGTGTGTTTGGGTTCCTGCCTGCCGTGTGCTACGTCTGTCTCTCTGTTACGTTATTGGCTTGTCCCCGACTATCCCTGTCTGCTCGTGACCCTTGACCTTCGGCTCGTTCTCTTCGTTATCCTTGTCTGCTTGTGGCCCCTGACCCTCAGCTTGTTATTCGGTTCTCCCTTATCTTGTGCTGCTGCTTCCCCTCTTTTCCCCTTATCCTACGGGGCGTGAGCTAGGAAACTCCAGGGGCCACGACCTGGTCCCAGCCTGCAGCATAACATCCTCACCACTAGAGGCCCTGGAGAAGACCAGCTGGGTCTTAGACTCCGTGCCCTGGGGAATCTTGGCTCTAGCTTCCGTTAGGATCCCGGTTGTGCTCCTCTGGTCCCGCTTTCCACAACCACCCAGTTTCCTATCCGCAGAAGCCAGCCATAGGGTTCACTACCTCGCGGTGCACTCCTGTCCCCCTACGGTGTGCATCTGTCACCTGGCCACAGGTGACCCTGACACCGCGGAGATCAAGTTTGGTAAAAATGATGGCTGTTCCCAGTCTCTGAAATAGTTTCGGTACCAAGGGGAGAGGGTAGCGTTTTTTTCTGTGATTTTATTTAATTCACGATAGTCCACACAGGGTCGAAGGGTATGATCCTTCTTCTCTACGAAAAAGATGCCTGCACCGGCTGGAGATGTAGACGGACGAATGAACCCTTTCTGTAGGTTTTCATCGATATAGTCTTTTAGTGCCCCCTGTTCTACCTCTGTTAACGGGAAGATCCTGCCAAACAGAATTGCCGCTCCGGGAAGTAGGTCAATGGGGCAATCATAGGCCCGATGAGGTGGTAGAGTCTCTGCCCCTTGTTTGCTAAACACATCAAGAAAGTCATGGTAGACCTCAGGGATGGATTGCCGTATTCCAGCCTCCGTATTGATACATAAGAGGGTGGCCGGCCCAGGGGTTTTGAGTGTCCCGCAGGATTGCTGGCAGTAAGGAGAAGAAAAGGTCACCAACCCCGTGGCCCAGTTGATGGTAGGGTTGTGGACCTGTAGCCAAGGTATACCAAGGATCACAGGGAACAATGGGGAAGAGATAATGTCCAGGCGTAAGTATTCTTGGTGGGTTCCGGAGATGGTGGAGATGGTAGCGGGTAAAGGGGCGGTCTCTTGGACCACTGGTCCAGACTTAATGATGGACCCATCAGCCAAATGCACACATAGTCCATGGGTCTTGGTGACAAGAGGGATCTGGTGCTTGATGGCAAAGGCTGAGTCCATAAAGCAGCTGCAAGCCCCGGAATCAATAATAGCGGGCACTTGCAGAGTCCTTCCTGGGAGCTGTAACGAGACAGAGAGAGCAAGGTGAGATGTGGACTTGGCCTGTGGGTTGGTAGTGTCAGAAGATACTGAAAGACACTTACGAAGTTTCAGGGGACAATTTATAACGAAGTGTCCGGGTTCCCCGCAGTACAGGCACAAATTGTTCACTTGGCGACGTTGGCGTTCCTGTTGGGAGAGGGAAGGACGAAGCACTCCGAGCTGCATGGGCTCGGGTATGTCAGATGTAGAGGCTGGAGGTGCAACAGGTGCTGGGTGCAGATGGCTGGGAGCCCGGGGAAGCATCCAGGTCGGGCGGGAGAAGCCCGTGGACCTCTCAGCCCTTCGTTCCCTGAGACGTCGGTCGATCTGGATTGTTAAGTCAATTAGTGAATTCAGGGTTGGTGGTATGCCAACCCTAGCGAGCTCGTCCTTCAGAGGGTCGGACAGACCTATGCGGAACTGATGGCGGAGGGCGGCGTCATTCCAACTGGTATCTGCGCTCCACCGCCTAAATTACGCTACGTAGTCCTCTGCTGCTCTGCTCCCCTGCTGAAGGGTGCGCAAGGCGGTCTCTGCGGTTACTGAGAGCTGGGAATCTTCATATAGCTGAGCCATGGCGTCGAAGAAGGCAGTAAGGTTGTTTAACGCCATATCTTTCCGTTCCAAGAGACGGTGGGCCCAGCTCTGAGGGTCTCCGGAAAGCAGGGACATCACAAAGCCCACCTTGGTGGCTTCCAAGGAGAAGGTGCGAGGCTGCAGGGCGAAGTAGAGTTCGCAGGAATTACGAAAAGCCCTAAACTTGCTTCGATCCCCGGAGAATTTTTCGGGTGTAGGGACCCTGGGCTCCGGAGGAAGCATGACAACTGTGGGTGAGGATCCTGCCCCAGCAGTGGAGGTAGAGGTATGGGATCCCCCTTGGGCTCCAGAGGGGTTGGAGAGGACCTGCACTTGTTCTTCCAGATGGGTGTAGCCTTGCTGGAGGTTCTTGACCGCTTCAGCCAATCCTGCCAGGTGCCGACATAGTTCCTCCATAGGTGAGGCTCCCTGCTCGGGCTCAGACATGGCTGTCTGCTACTGTCACGTACCTAGCGGTGATGAGCCCAGACTTGCAGAGGAAGGCCTCCCTTACGGCTCCCACCAGCGGCCCCTGGTAAGGTAACAGCAGGCGCGGAGGTAGGAGGGGTACGAGTGCCTGGCAGGATCAACCAAGGTGAAGGTAGTTATGCAGACTTGGTAGGCACACTGGAACACAGCAGGTCGAACTGGAATCAGGAACACTCAGCAAACTGGAATCGTTCAGCAGACGGGACCGGAACCAGGAACACAGGAACTCAGCAAACTGGATCAGCTTAGCAGACTGGACCGGAACCAGGAACACAGGAACTCAGCAGACTGGATCAGCTTAGCAGACTGGACTGGAACCAGGAACACAGGAACTCAGCAAACTGGATCAGCTTAGCAGACTGGACCGGAATTAGGAACAGTGAGCTTGGTCAGACAAGCCGGGTCGGTTAACTGGCTGGCAGCAAGGTACAGAGGGATCAGACAGAGGAGAGGTCACAACAAGCCAGGGGTCGGATGCAGGCAGAAAACTGGAGAAGTCACAGGAAGGCCGGGTCAAACACAGGTAAGTATTCAGATCAGGTTTTCAGGTACTCAACGCTGTAGAGCAGACAGCAGGGACTGTCTGCGATTGACAGGTTTAAATAGCCCCTCTGGTGCCACCTGCAGGGCGGAGCATGCGCAACCGAGAATCAGGAAGACCAGGACCCCTGCTTCTGGCAGGACCTCCATGACACTCTCAATATTTCCAGGTACACTGACTCGAGTATAAGCCGAGGGGGGCACTTTCAGCCCAAAAAAAAGGGCTGAAAATCTTGGCTTATACTCGAGTATATACGGTAATTGTTGAACAGAATGGTAGAAAAAGTATACCCTTTTTTTAAATTTTTTCCTATAGTGCAGTATATTCTTCTGCGATCTGTATATACACATATATTCATTATATCCACTGTTGTACTCACCTACATAAAAGTCTTTACAACATAGATTTTTTGCCCTTCTATTGCTTCTTCGTTTCTCATGGAATCTTTTTAGTTCTAATGCCGCGTACACACGACCGTTATTCATGTCATGAAAAAAAACAACGTTTTTCTCGACGTGATTTTTCGTGTTTCCTCTCAAGCCTGCCTTGCATACACACGTTCGTGAAAAAAAATGCTCGAGCAAAGCGCGGTGACGTACAACACGTACAACAGCACAATAAAGGGGGAATTCCATTCTAATGGCGCCACCCTTTGGGACGCTTTTGCTGATCCTCGTGTTAATAAAGTTTGGTGAGAGACGATTTGTGCTTTTCAGTCCATTACAGCGTGACGAATCTGCTATCTCCATTATGAACGCTAGTTTTACCAGAACAAGCGCTCCCGTCTCATACTTGATTCTGAGCATGCACATTTTTTTCCCCTCGTAAAAGCATACACACAACCGTTTTTCACGACGTTAAAAAGAACGATGTGAAAAACGACGAGAAAAAATAGAGCAGGTTCTATTTTTTTTTCGGGCATTTTTCTCGGTTGAGAAAAATGCTCTGGAGCATACACACCATTGTTTTTCATGACCATTTTTAAAAATGGAATTTTTCTCGTCATGAAAAACGGTTGTGTGTATGCGGCATTAAGAGTTGCTCTTGCTCATCTGTTCAACATTTTCATTATTTTTTCTTTTTACTTTTTGAACAGGTAAACCTCCTTTTTACAGTCTGTATTCTACTTCCTACTTTTTTCTTTTTTTATATTTATCTTCTGTTTTTTTCTTGTCCTAACCATAACATTAGACCAATTATTATATTTACATGATTTTGAGAGACTTGTTATGCATATATTTCAGTTTTTTTTCCCATAAAATCATCTTTCAGCTTTCTGACCTTCTATGGCCCCTTTCACACTGGGGCGGGCAGGTGCGGTGGCGGTATAGCGGTGCGATTTTTAGCGCCGCTATACCGTCGTTATTACCGCGGTATGCGGCCGCTAGCGGGGTGAATTTAACCCCCGCTAGCGGCCGAAAAAGGGTTAATACCGCCCGCAAACCACGGCTATTGCCGCGGTTTGCGGGCGGTATTATCGCGGTGTCCAATTTTTCAGGCAGTATAACAGCGCTATTATTAGTGCTAAACCACCTTAAAAACATGCCAGTGTGAAAGGGGCCTAAGGGTGCATGCACACTAGTCATTACAGTATTAAATTTTTTTATTTTCGCTCACTCTGAAAATACATATTCTATCAATGACCAAGAGATGGTTTATAATCCTCATGCGTTATATCTGTCCTAGACTTTTCCTCTCAGTCTTCACTGTACAATATTCCTAAGTCTCCTGATTTCATTATTCCTTCTCGGTTTCATCTAATTTAATTTATTTCTTCATAATTTCTTTTCATAATTACCTTTTCAGGCTAAGTTTATTCCATGTTCTGAGTAGCATACCATGATTATACTTAGGTTATTCTAATTTTTCTGTCTGCCTTTTCTAAATGGTGGTCTGTAAATAGCATTCTTTATGTGAAATAAAGCTTATAAACCATTAAGACCATTCCTTGGTTTTTAAGTAAGTTTCTGTAGGTTGATTATTCACACCTCAAATGATCCCACTCCCATTGTACTGACAGCTTTATCTCTAGGTCTTGGGGGATCTAACCCCCTTATCTTTAAGGTGGCAGGATCAGTGCCTATTTAGTGTTGTGGTATCTATACATGCCTGTGATTAATAATGAGGGCAACAACACCACTATTTTCCACTTTCACTGTGCCTTAGATAGTTTTACTATATTAGTTTACAGTAGCATTGACATCTGGACTTTGCGTTTCTGGTAAATGCATTGGTTACCTTAGAATACAGCAGTGCTGATCATTAATTCTTCAGCATACTAGCTCATTATGCATCACTTACCTTAGATCGGGGCCCCTGAAGCCGTCCTCGTATCCCCCTCCAGCCACAGCCATCGCTCATCAGATACCCGGAAGGTTACTTCCGGATATCGCCGCTCCAGCCAATCACAGCTGTGATTGGCCGGAGCGGCAAAGACGTCACTTCGCGCATACGCGCGGGAGCCGTCAAATCCGGCAAGGCCGGATTTGTGAATGGGGATTAACCCTGTGAATGACATCTGTGCATGTCTTTTTTTGCAAATATCTCCTAAACCGTGTAGGTTTAGGAGATATTTCTTGCACCTACAGGTAAGCCTTAATCTAGGCTTACCTGTAGGTGCAAGTTGCATAAGTGGGTTTACAACCACTTTAAAGCTCCTAGAAGCTGATATTAGCATTTTTTTCTGCTCCTAGAAATAGTGTCATCCTCTGTGTCCATGCACACTACACTAGGCTATTAGCATTTTTTGAGCTTTAGGGTCTAGGAACAGAAGTTTTGTTTTTTATTGGAGCGTTTTTTCAGCAGAAAAAAAATACTGAAAGCTTCTAAAGGCTCCCAAATGGCACTAAAATGCTTCTAACAGCTTTTTTTAAGCTCTTTTTTTCTTCTTCATGTACAGCTGTGGCCAAAAGTTTTGAGAGTGACACAAATATTAATTTTCAAAAAATCTGCTGCCTCCGTCTTTATGATGGCAATTTGCATATACAGTACTCCAGAATGTTATGAAGAGTGATCAAATGAATTGCAATTCATTAAAAAGTCTCTCCTGCCATAAAAACGATCTTAATCCAATAAAAAAAAACATTTCCATTGCATTTGTGAAGAAGGCTTCAGGGTGCCCCAGAAAGTCCAACAAGTGCCAGGATCATCTTCTACAGTTGATTCAGCTGTGGGATTGAGACACCACTAGTGCAGGGCTTGCTCAGGAATGGCAGCAGGTAGGTATGAGTGCATCTGCATGCACAGTGAGGCGAAGGCTTTTGGAGGATGGCCTGATGCCAAGAAGGGCAATAAATAACCCACTTCTCTTCAGGAAAAACATCAGGGACAGACTGATATTCTGCAAAAGGTACAGGGATTGGACTGCTAACAATAGGGCTAAAGTAATTTTTTCTAATGAATCCCCTTTAAGATTGTTTGGGGCATCCGGAAAAAACCTTGTTCGGAGAAGAAAAGGTGAGAGCTACCATCAGTCCTGTGTCATGCCAATAGTAAAGCATCCTGAGACCATTCATGTGAGGGGTTGCTTCTCAGCCAAGGGAGTGGGTTCACTCACAATTCTGCCTAAAAACACAGCCATGAATAAAGAATGGTACAAAAACATCCTCCGAGAACAACTTCTCCCAACCATCCAAGAAGAGTTTTGTGATGAACAATGCCTTTTCCAGCATAATGGAGCACCTTTCCATAAGGCAAACGTAATAACTAAGTAGTTTGGGGAACAAAACATTGACATTTTGGGAAATTTTGGGACCATGGCCAGGAAACTCCCCAGACCTTAATTCCATTGAGAACTTGTGGTCAATCCTCAAGAGGCAGGTAAACAAATACCCCCCCCCCCCCACAAATTCTGACAAACGCCAAGCATTGATTATGAAAGAATGGGCTCTCATCAGTCAGGATGCGGCCCAGAAGTTGATTGACAGCATGCCAGGATGAATTGCAGAGGTCTTGAAACAGAAGGGTCAACACTGCAAATATTGACTCTATGCATAAACCTAATGTAATTGTCAAGAAAAGCCTTTAACACTTATGGAATGATAGTAATAATACTTCAGCATACCATAGTAACATCTGACAAAAAGATCTAAAAGCTTTGGCCATTGCTGTACAGTGAAATGCTAATAAAATGATAATGCTCCTAATTGCTTCTAAAAGCTACTAAAACACTACTACAAGCTGGCACAAAAATGCTATTTTCAGCATTTTTCATTCAGCGTTTTTTCTTGCGTTTTTTTGAGCTTATAAAAAACACTAATGTGCATGGAGCCTTAACCAAGTTTATTTAACTGGGTGAAATACATTTTTCTGTTTTTATCAAATTTTCAAAGACAGTACAGCCATAGGTTGGCAGGACATTACATTTCGTGAGTACTTAAGTTAGGTAACCCATAAAGAAGACATAATTTGGGAATACCATCCTGATTATAATTTCCCTTTGGGATTAATAAAGTATTCTGATTCTAATTCTGAATCTGAATGTGTTTGTATGTGGGATTGCCAGCTAGAAAAATACAATGAATGTAGAAGATATAAGACAGGCAAGGAGAAATACGTAAAGAAAGAAAAAAAAGAAAGGAGGAAATTTGAATTATTCAAATCTCAGGCCCACCATGATTTTTTATGTTTTTTTGATGTAGCTCACACTGACTGATTTATTATATTTGTAGACATTACATATGTGTTTCTATTCATTGATAATTTTAGAATTTTAATAATTTTTATGGCACAGTATATACGAGTTGACATACATCCGATATTCATATAATAATTGTATTTGCATAGAGTATTACCTCATTATTAGTTAGATAGCACTATCACACAGTGCGGCACATTTAATATATTTTCAGTTCTTGAGGAATTTCGCTGTTGATGCTTGCAGCTTAGATATTGAGATCTGCTAAATTTTAGAAAATTATATGATAAGTAGCTTTAAAAATCAAATGATATTGCACATATGATAGGTAAAGGAAGTCCATATAACATTTGATGGAGAGAAAGATGAAAAATCCCCACACTAATCTTCTGTGCACAGATAAAGCACACCACACCACCGGTCTCCTTACCAGATGAATGGAGCCCTCAAGTTATAAAGTGGCCTTAAAAGCGAGTGGACAATATGATATGTCATCCGACCAGTCCATGACACCTGACGAAGGGATGATGACCAGCCTCTCAAATAGCCGACCAAAAGAATCAGATTGACCTCCGCAAGATCCAACCCGTAATCATTCATTCGATGGAAGCTGTCTCATAGGACACCGTTCATACTTCTGGCCAGAAAAGAAACCCTAAAAATGTAATATATTGCAGCCTCATTTTTTTATCTTTCACCTGGCGATTCCGCTAGTGACTAGGATTTGTGTGCCACGGGGTGAAGAGTGCCCAGTGAGAACATTATAGGAGATGGTGTCACAAGCATCTGCACTTGGAAGGTGGCTGTACTGCAGTGTGTTATTCACATATAATCAGGAATGTAATTTTTTTTGATTTGTTGGGACTTTTTATATATTTTATATTAATCAATATTAAAGTTTTGCTACAGGCAAAACTTTTTCTTTAGTTTTGGCCAGAGTGGAAAGAGATTAGAACACCTGTAAGTTTTTATTGCTCTCTGTGCCCCTGTTAGGGTTATTCACTTTCTCTGTTTGTCCGGTTTACCATCATCATTGAAAGTGAAAGTAAAAGAAAATCCCAAATTTTGGGTTGTCCCCAGAAGTAATAGAGGGGCAATATTCCAATAGGGACACCATTTTTGTGGCCTGGGGGGTCTCAAAGGGATTCCCTTAAATTGCAGGGATTTCCTCTAAGTTCCTGTTTGGCTATATGACAGGAAGTGAAGATAAATCTCCCCAATCGGCACAGATGGCAAATAATTGAGGTATAACCCTCCTTTATTCTATCCAAAACGCAAAAAAAAAAAGTTTTGACTATAGTTCTACAATTCCTTTCTTAAAGTGTCTCTACCCTATGGAGGAGCAATATAGCCACCCTTGTGTAGCGGGGTCTCCTTTAAGACTCTCAGAACTTCCTTACCCAGAACCCCGTTCGGCACCCAGGGTGCAATGTCGTCACCGCAGAGACTCATGGGTGGAGCTATATAAGGAGGGGAGGCTAAGCTCGCTCTCTTTGGGACATGAGACTTTGATGAACAAGTCCTCCTGTGCGGATCTGCTGGGGTGCAAGGCCTGAAGCCTGGGGCCTTGCGCAGCTACCAAAGAGCCTTCCACCCTACTGCGAGCCTGGGTGGCATCTGACTTTGTTATCCTCAACCTTTGTTGGATCGGAGACCCGACCGCTGCAGACGCTGTGTGTGGAGACATAGCAGGTGGAAGTCCCGGACTGGGATCGTGTCCGGAGGGGTGAGCGAGCACATGCTCAATCCATATACTTTATACTGTTTCTAGGCCTACAGACTTCCGTGGCCCACCGGCTTATATTTAAGACCCCACTGGAGATCTATAGCAGAACTGAGGTAAAGGGTCTCCAGTGAAGTGTTCAGTGTTGTTACTTTGACCTGTGGATTACAAATGTGTTCCTGAATGTGCACCACCATTAAAGACTTGCATGCGAAGAAATCATCTCCTAGAGACTGAGTTTTAGAGTCTGGGTCAGGCCTGACCAAGCGTTAGAGTTTAGTTGCTGCGTCACAGGGCGCTTAGTTAACGGCCGTTACACGTGGTATGCCATTACTGTATTTCACTAATGTGTAGTATGTTATTCGCTGCAGGGCTCTGCAAGAAGCACGTGTGATCTGTTATAACTGTTAATCTATTATACCAAGAGAGAGTAAACTCGTTATGCTTTAATTGCTTTGCATTGGTGTCTGAATTTTACCATAGAGTATAAGAGATATTACCCTAGACTAACTGTGCCAGAGTGGGTCGAGTGAATTGCCGGGGGTTTGCGGTGTTGTGTGCAGGGCCCGAGACCAAATTCTGAGGCGCTCTTAGTTGGGGGTGCGCTACACTTGGATAGCAGCATTGTTAACCTGTGGAGAGGGTAGTGTTAGATGCAATTGCAAACTTAAATGGATTTGGCTAACAAAGTAAGGCCAAAGTCCAACTAAAAAATTTTAAGCAGCTACAGCAACAGTTTCTTTTTTTTTTTTTAATTAAGGTTTTTCAAAAGTTAATCATTGTAAGCACCATTGTCAGTGGTAAATGGTTTGCCTCAACCATGGTCTAACTGCCACTGCAACTTTTGCTAGACAGCCTAGTCTGTTTAAGGGAGTTGAAAATTAATGAACACACTCAATGGGGTTGATTTACTAAAGACAATAGATTGTTGCACTCTGTCAGAGCAGTTGCTCCAGAGCTTAGTAAATGAGCAGAAGCTCTGATGACTTCCATCATCCAATCATGTGCAAGCAAAAATGCTGTTTTTTTTTCCCTGCATGTGATTGGGTATTCTTTTGAAAGCAAAGCTTTACCTCATTTACTAAGCTCTAGACACCCTATCTGTGTAGTGCACAGTCTATTTGCTTTTAGTAAATCAACCCCACTGTCTGGATCACCAGGTGATTATAGGTGGGAAAGCCTGAAAACAAAAAAATTAATGCAGCCACTACGTGGATTCCTAGGCTAATATATTATATCTTTTGAGTTTTGATACACTTTAATGTAACATCCTTTCTAGTGGAACTACATGTTCATCATGATATATAAATCAAGCAGTGCCACCCTCATATGTTCAGGGTGCCCTTTGTAAAAAAAACTAAATTGTTACCGTCCCTTTAAATCTATATTATCATGAGAATAAATGGGAAAATTAATCAAAATGTTAATATCTCTCAAAACAAATAAAAACAATGTGAAAATATACATCGAAAATTGATTTCTAAATAGTGATGTCGCAAGACTTCAATAGGCAGGCGAATTTTAAAACCTACAGGGACTCTTTTTGGCCACAATAGTGATGGAAAAGTTGTTTCAAGGGGACTAATACCTGGACTGTGGCATGCCGGAGGGGGATCCATGGCAAAACTCCCATGGAAAATTACGTAGTTGATGCAGAGTCTGGTTTTAATCCATAAAGGGCATAAATCACCTAACATTCCTGTAACGCCGAGCGCTCTGGGTGTCCCATCCATCCCGGAGCGCCCGCGGCGTCTGTCCCCCTGCAGCGCTCCGGTCGGCTCCTCTGACCGTGAGCGCTGCTCTGATGCTGGCGGGGATGCGATCCATGCGGCGGCACCCGTCCGCCCGCGGATCGCATCCCATCCTGCTCACCGGCCTCCTTCCCCTGCTCCGTCCCGGCGCGCGCGGTCCCGCTGCTCTCTAGGGCGCGCGCGCGCCGGCCTTCTTAAATTTAAAGGGCCAGTGCACCATTGATTGGTGCCTGGTCCAATTACTGTGTCACACTCTAAAACACTTAAAAACCCACTCCCCCTTCCTGTCCTTGCCGGATCTTGTTGCCTTAGTGCCCTGAGAAAGCGTTTTGTACTTGCCTTTCCAGTGTATCTGACCTTCTGCCGTTGCCCCTGACTACGTACCATTGCCGCCTGCCCTGACCTTCCACTACGTCTGACCTTGCCTCTGCCTAGTCCCAGTGTACCGTGCCTATCTCAGCTGCCAGAGAAGTGGAGCCGCTACTGGGGGACACGACCTGGTTGCTACCGCCGCAGCAAGTCCATCCCGCCTTGCGGCGGGCTCTGGTGAAAACCGGTAGCTGCTTAGAACCGGTCCTCCAGTGCGACCCGTGCCTTTGCCGGCCATGGATCCCGCTAAGGGGCCACTGCCAAATCTCGCTGACCTCACTACCGTGGTTGCCCAGCAGTCGCAACAGATCGCCCAACAAGGACAGCAGCTGTCGCAGTTGACCGCCATGGTCCAGCAGCTTCTGCCGCCGCAGCCTCCAGCATCTTCCCCTCTCCGAGCTGCCGCTACTACCTCGAGAATTCGCCTGTCTCTTCCGGAGAAATTTGACGGGGATTCTAGGATGTGCCGGGGATTCTTGTCCCAATGTTCCCTGCATCTTGAGATGATGTCTGACCAGTTTTCCACAGAACGGTCTAAAATGGCATTCGTGGTCTCTCTGTTGTCTGGAAAGGCCTTGGCCTGGGCCACGCCACTCTGGGACCGCAACGACCCTGCTACAGCCACCGTTCAGTCCTTCTTTGCTGAGGTTCGCAGCGTATTTGAGGAACCAGCCCGAGCCTCATCCGCTGAAACCGCCCTGCTTAACCTTGTCCAAGGAAACTCTTCTGTGGGCGAATATGCCATACAGTTCCGCACACTGGCCTCAGAGTTAGCCTGGAATAATGAGGCTCTCTGCGCGACCTTCAAGAAGGGTTTATCCGGCCACATCAAGGATTGTCTGGCCGCACGAGAGATACCCTCTTCCTTGACGGAACTCATCCATTTAGCTACCCGCATCGATATGCGTTACGTCGAAAGACGCCAAGAGCTTCGCCAGGAGAAAGATCTCATTCGCACCAGGTGTTATCCGCGCCTGGCTCCTCTCTTTCTGAATCCAATGCATCCTGTTTCCGTGCCTCCCGCCGAGGAGGCCATGCAAGTGGACCGGTCTCGCCTGACCCTACAAGAGAGGTCTCGCCGTAGGAACGAGAACTTATGCCTTTATTGTGCGAGCTCTGATCACTTCCTAAAAGACTGCCCTATTCGTCCTCCGCGTCAGAGAAACGCCCGCACCTAGTGAACGTGGGAGAGGCGTTACTGGGTGTGAATTCTTCCTCTCCACGTCTGACTATTCCTGTGCGGATTTCTCCTTCTGCTGGCTCCCTCTTCCCTGCGGTGGCCTTCCTGGACTCTGGTTCTGCAGGAAACTTTATTGAAGCCTCTTTCATCAACAGGTTCAACATTCCTGTTACCCGTCTCATCAAACCCTTCTTCATTTCCTCTGTAAATGGAGAGAATTTGAATTGTACCGTGCGTTACCGCACCGAACCCCTGCTCATGTCCGTTGGTGTTCTTCACCAAGAAAAGATTGAATTCTTTGTTTTGTGACAATTGTGTGGATTTGTGACATCAAATCCTGGGATGACTCCTGTCACAAGCATTGCCTTAAGTCTGTACCGACCTGTCAAGTCCCCATCACTACTTCTTTGCCTGGCCTTCCAAAGGCCTATCAGGACTTTTCTGATGTCTTTTGCAAAAAACAGGTGGAGGTCTTACCACCACATAGACCCTACGACTGCCCCATTGACTTGCTCCCAGGTACTACACCACCCCGTGGCAGAATTTACCCTCTCTCCTCTCCTGAAACCAAGGCCATGACTGAATACATTCAGGAGAACCTCAAGAGAGGTTTTATTAGGAAATCATCTTCTCCAGCCGGAGCGGGCTTCTTCTTCGTGGCCAAGAAGGACGGATCTCTACGCCCTTGCATAGACTATCGTGGTCTCAATAAAATCACTATTAAAAACCGCTACCCTCTGCCTCTCATCTCGGAGCTCTTTGACCGTCTGCGCGGAGCAAAAGTTTTTTCTAAATTGGACCTCAGGGGCGCTTATAACCTCATCAGAATCCGTAAAGGAGATGAATGGAAAACCGCATTTAACACCAGAGACCGTCACTTTGAATATCTCGTCATGCCGTTCGGACTTTGCAACGCCCCTGCAGTCTTTCAAGATTTTGTCAACGAAATCTTCCGGGACCTACTGTATACCTGTGTGGTCGTCTATCTTGACGACATCCTAATCTTCTCTGCCAACCTCAAGGAACATCGGCTCCATGTCCGTCAAGTGCTCCAGCGCCTCCGCGTAAATCATCTTTACGCTAAATTTGAAAAATGCCTTTTTGAGCGTAGCAGTCTTCCTTACCTAGGTTATCTGGTCTCTGGACAAGGTCTTCAAATGGACCCTGACAAACTCTCCGCAGTCTTGGGTTGGCCACGCCCCTCTGGACTTCGTGCTATCCAACGCTTCCTTGGTTTCGCCAACTACTATCGTCAGTTCATACCCCACTTCTCCACCATCGTTGCTCCTATAGGGGCACTGACCAAAAAAGACGCGAATCCTAGGTCTTGGCCGCCTCAAGCGGAGGAAGCCTTTACTCGCCTTAAGACCGCTTTCTCCTCTGCACCTGTCCTGTCTCGGCCAGATCCTCTAAAGCCGTTCTTCCTTGAAGTCGACGCCTCCTCGGTAGGAGCCGGAGCTGTGCTTCTTCAAAAAAACGCTAAAGGGAAAAACGTCACTTGTGTTTTTTTCTCTAAAACTTTCTCCCCTCCGGAAAAAAACTATTCCATAGGTGACCGTGAACTGTTGGCCATCAAGTTGGCATTAGAAGAGTGGAGACATCTCCTGGAAGGATCCCTTCACCCTATCTCCATCTACACTGATCATAAAAATTTGTCCTACCTTCAGTCCGCTCAGCGCCTAAATCCTTGCCAGGCCAGGTGGTCATTGTTCTTTGCCCGCTTCAACTTCCAGATCCATTTTCGGCCCGCAGACAAAAATGTCAGGGCTGATGCTTTGTCCCATTTCTCCGATACCTCTGAAACCGAGACTCCTCCTCAACACATCATACCCCCTGAGTGTCTGATTTCCTCTGCTCCCGCTTCTCTCGTGCCAATTCCTCCAGGAAAGACTTTCGTTCCTCCACGCCTTCGGCTTCAGATACTCAAGTGGGGCCATTCCTCCCATCTAGCCGGTCACGCTGGGATCAAAAAATCCATACAATTGATTGCCAGACACTATTGGTGGCCTACCCAGGAGGAAGATGTGACTGACTTTGTACGGGCCTGCACTATCTGTGCACGTGACAAGACTCCTCGCCAGAAGCCTGCAGGTCTTCTCCTTCCCCTACCTGTGCCTGAACAACCATGGTCCCACATCGCCATGGATTTCATCACGGACCTCCCTTTGTCTCATAGTAACACTGTCATCTGGGTGGTCGTTGACCGCTTTTCTAAAATGGCTCATTTTGTCCCGCTCCCTGGTCTACCTACTGCACCTCAGTTGGCGAAGCATTTTTTTCTTCAAATTTTCCGCCTCCATGGGCTGCCCTCACATATCGTCTCGGATAGAGGTGTTCAACTCATCTCAAAATTTTGGAGAGCTCTCTGTACTCAACTAAAAATTAAGTTGAATTTTTCTTCCGCTTATCACCCGCAGTCCAATGGACAGGTGGAGAGAGTTAACCAGGTCCTTGGCGACTACCTACGACATTTTGTCTCCGCCCGTCAAGACGATTGGGTTGACCTATTGCCCTGGGCAGAATTCTCATACAATTTCAAGAACTCTGAATCTTCCTCCAAGTCGCCTTTCTTTGTGGTCTACAGCCGTCACCCATTGCCCCCCCTCCCCATTCCCACGTCTTCTGGAGTTCCGGCCGTGGATGAATTAACTCAGGACTTTGCCTCTATCTGGAAAGAGACTCAAAAGTCGCTCTCACTGGCCTCTGCCCGCATGAAGAGGCATGCAGATAAAAAAAGAAGAATCCCTCCTGTCTATGCCCCTGGTGACAAAGTGTGGCTCTCCTCCAAATATGTTTGGTTTCGGGTACCTAGCTACAAGCTGGGCCCTCGTTACCTCGGGCCATTTAAAATCAAAAACCAAATCAATTCTGTTTCTTACAAGCTCCACCTTCCTCCTTCTCTTCGTATTCCCAACTCTTTTCATGTGTCTCTTCTTAAACCCCTCATTCTTAACCGATTTTCCCCTAAGGTCACTGCTCCTGCTCCTGTCTCTGGTTCTGATGTCTTCTCGGTGAAAGAGATCCTCGCCTCCAAGGTCATCCGAGGTAAAAAATGTTTTTTAGTGGATTGGGAGAACTGTGGTCCTGAGGAAAGGTCCTGGGAACCTGAGGCCAACATTTTAGATAAAGAGCTCATCCGAAGATTCTTGGGTTCCAAGAAGAGGGGGAGACCTAAGGGGGGGGGTACTGTAACGCCGAGCGCTCTGGGTGTCCCATCCATCCCGGAGCGCCCGCGGCGTCTGTCCCCCTGCAGCGCTCCGGTCGGCTCCTCTGACCGTGAGCACTGCTCTGATGCTGGCGGGGATGCGATCCATGCGGCGGCACCCGTCCGCCTGCGGATCGCATCCCATCCTGCTCACCGGCCTCCTTCCCCTGCTCCGTCCCGGCGCGCGCGGTCCCGCTGCTCTCTAGGGCGCGCGCGCCGGCCTTCTTAAATTTAAAGGGCCAGTGCACCATTGATTGGTGCCTGGTCCAATTACTGTGTCACACTCTAAAACACTTAAAAACCCACTCCCCCTTCCTGTCCTTGCCGGCTCTTGTTGCCTTAGTGCCCTGAGAAAGCGTTTTGTACTTGCCTTTCCAGTGTATCTGACCTTCTGCCGTTGCCCCTGACTACGTACCATTGCCGCCTGCCCTGACCTTCCGCTACGTCTGACCTTGCCTCTGCCTAGTCCCAGTGTACTGTGCCTATCTCAGCTGCCAGAGAAGTCGAGCCACTACTGGGGGACACGACCTGGTTGCTACCGCCGCAGCAAGTCCATCCCGCCTTGCGGCGGGCTCTGGTGAAAACCGGTAGCTGCTTAGAACCAGTCCTCCAGTGCGACCCGTGCCTTCGCCTCTCTGGCACAGAGGATCCACCTCCTGTGTCCTCACTAGCCGCCAGTCCGGGCCCTGACAATTCCCAAATTGTTTGGAATAACGTGCTTTAAAACATCAGGTATGATGTTGTATCGATCAGGTAGTGTAAGGGTTACGCCCGCTTCACAGTGACAGACCAAACTCTGACAGACCAAACTCCCCGTTTAACGCACCGCAAACAACCGCAAACAGTCCATTTGCACAACCGCAAGGCTTTAATGATCACCTTAGATGATCACAAAGAAAATGAATGTTTTTTCTATGCAAAATTATCCAGCCGATCGCTTTTGGTCTGTTCACAATGAAGCAACGACCTTATCATCTGGGGTGTGCCAACATTGCCATTGCCAACACACTCATAGAGGTGGTCATTCATTGTGATACGCAAGCCCCTTCACCACAACAAGGTAACGATCACGAAGGGGAATTGACACATGTATGTGCTTTTTTTTTGTTTTGTTTTGCAGCCACAGTGCAGCACCAGAGGCCAGAAAAATTAGGCATGTACACATGCCTGAAAAATTAGATATTGTTGCTATAGCAGCGGCCAGAAAAATTGATGTTTTCCAGGCAGAAAGTGCCCTAAAACATTGCAGCTTGAACCCTAGTTGATGGCGGATAAGTCACGCAAGTCATCCGGCATGCAGAGATAAAATACAGCAGCGTGTGGACCATTTTTAGCCCAAGGCAGCTCACCTCATCAGGCCTTTTTTAGTCAAATGTATCGCCCACTGTCAGTCCCTTCGGTATCCATGCCTCATTCATCTTAATAAAGGTGAGGTAATCTAGACTTTTTTGACCTAGGCGACTTCTCTTCTCAGTGACAATATATCCTGCTGCACTGAAGGTCCTTTCTGAAAGGACACTTGAAGCAGGGCAGGCCAGAAGTTCTATCGCAAATTAGGATAGCTCAGGCCACAGGTCAAGCCTGCACACCCAGTAGTCAAGGGGTTCATCGCTCCTCAGAGTGTCGATATCTGCAGTTAAGGCGAGGTAGTCTGCTACCTGTCGGTCGAGTCGTTCTCTGAGGGGGGACCCCGAAGGGCTGTGGCGATGCGTAGGACTTAAAAAGCTCTGCATGTCCTCCATCAACAACACGTCTGTAAAGCGTCCTGTCCTTGCCGGCGTGGTCGTGGTAGGAGGAGGATTACTTTCACCTCTTCCCCTGTTAGATTCCCGTTCTGCTGTGACATCACCCTTATACGCTGTGTAAAGCATACTTTTTAATGTATTTTGGAACTGCTGCATCCTTTCCGACTTCCGGTAATTCGGTAAAATTTCTGGCACTTTCTGCTTATACGGGGGGTCTAGTAGCGTGGCCACCCAGTACAGGTCGTTCTCCTTCAGCCTTTGTATACGAGGGTCCCATAACAGGCACGACAGCATGAAAGACCCCATTTGCACAAGGTTGGATGCCGAGCTACTCATGTCCCGTTCCTCGTCTTAACTGATCTCACTGAAGGTCTGTACTTCCCCCCAGCCACGTACAACACCACGGGTACCAGATAGGTGACAACAAGCACCCTGGGATGCCTGCTGTGGTTGGTCTTCCTCCTCCTCCTCAAAGCCACATTCCTCCTCTGACTCCTCTTCCTCAGACTCCTCTTCCAGCGTTGCCGCAGGTCCAGCAAGCGATGCTGATAAGGCTGTTTCTGGTGGTGGTGATGGTGACCACAACTCTTCCTCTTCACGCTCATCTACGGCCTGATCCAGCACTCTTCGCAGGGCACGCTCCAGGAAGAAAACAAATGGGATGATGTCGCTGATGGTGCCTTCAGTGCGACTGACTAGGTTTGTCACCTCCTCAAAAGGACGCATGAGCCTACAGGCATTGCGCATGAGCGTCCAGTAACGTGGCAAAAAAATTCCCAGCTGCGCAGAGGCTGTCCTAGCACCCCAGTCATACAAATACTCGTTGACGGATTTTTCTTGTTAGAGCAGGCGGTCGAACATTAGGAGTGTTGAATTCCAACGTGTTGGGCTGTCACAAATCAAGCGCCTCACTGGCATGTTGTTTCGCCGCTGGATATCTGAAAAGTGCGCCATGGCCATGTAGGAATGCCTGAAATGGCCACACACCTTCCTGGCCTGCTTGAGGATGTCCTGTAAGTCTGGGTACTTATGCGCAAAGCGTTGTACAATCAGATTTAACACATGTGCCATGCACGGCACATGTGTCAACTTGCCCAAATTCAATGCCGCCAACAAATTGCTTCCATTGTCACACACAACTTTGCCGATCTCCAGTTAGTGCGGAGTCAGCCACTGATCCACCTGTGCGTTCAGGGCGGACAGGAGTGCTGGTCCGGTGTGGCTCTCTGCTTTCAGGCAAGTCAACCCCAAGACGGCGTGACACTGTCGTATCCGGGATGTGGAATAGCCCCTGGGGAGCTGGGGGGGTGCAGTTGATGTGGAGCAAGACGCAGCAGCAGAAGAGGACTCAGCCGAGGAGGTTATCAAAGAGGATGGAGTAGGAGAAGTAGAGGAGGTGGCAGCAGGCCTGCCTGCAATCTTGGCGGTGTCACCACCAACTCCTCTGCAGAGCCACGCATTACATGCTTGGCAGCCATCAGCAGGTTTACCCAATGCGCAGTGTAGGTGATATACCTGCCCTGACCGTGCTTTGCAGACCAGGTATCAGTGGTCAGATGACCCTTGACCCACCACTGTGTGCCAGACATGCCATGACTTCCTTTTGCACAATAGAGTACAGGTTGGGGATTGCCTTTTGTGAAAATAAATTTCGGCCGGGTACCTTCCACTGCGGTTTCCCAATAGCTACAAATTTTTTGAAGGCCTCAGACTCCACCAGCTTGTATGGTAAAAGCTGGCGGGCTAAGAGGTCCGACAAGCCAGCTGTCAGACGCCGGGCAAGGGGGTGACTCTGTGACATTGGCTTCTTACGCTCAAACATGTCCTTGACAGACACCTGACTGTGGGCAGATGAGCAGGAACTGCTCAAGGCGAGAGACGTAGTGGCGGATGGTTGAGAGGGGGCAAGGAGGACAGCAGTGGTTGACGTGGCTGAAGATGCTGGACCAGGAAGAGGATGGTGGCTTTGAGCTTGTGTGCTGCTTGTACTCGTCATCATGTGTTGATCCCATAGGCGTTTGTGATGTGCGATCATGTGCCTTCGCAAAGCAGTTGTACCTAGGTGGGTGTTGGATTTCCCACGACTCAGTTTCTTTTGGCACAGGTTGCAAATGGCATCGCTGTTATCAGAGGCAGACACACAAAAAAATGCCACACTGCTGAGCTTTGCAATGACGGCATTCTGGTGGTGGCAACAGCATGCGTTGATTGGCGCGCTGTCTGGCTGACCCCGGGTGCCGATACATGCTGTCTGACTGTGCCACTAGCTCCTTGCGACGACCTACCCCTGCTTCCAACTTGTCTCCTCCTCCTCTCTGTCTCCCCATCTGAACTTTCCCCCTGTTCTTCTTCTCTTCGAGCGGGCACCCACGTGACATCCACATCATCATCATCAACCGCTTCACTTGTATCTGACAACCCAGCAAAGGAAGCAGCAGCGGGTACAACATCATCATCATCACACCGTACGTCCATGTGTGTAATGCTGCCTGACTGAGACATATCCCTTTTATCTACATCCTCTGGCAATAATGTTTGCGCATCACTCATTTCTTCCAACTCATGTGTAAATAACTCCTCTGACAGATCAAGTGAAGCAGCTGTGGTGCTAGTGTTGGTGGTGGCGGCAGGCGTGCGAGTGGTAACTTGAGAGGTGCCCGAAGCTGAGCTGGAGGAGGATGGTGCGTCAAGGTTCCGAGCGGAAGCTGTAGAAGATTGGGTGTCCTGTGTTAGCCAGTCAACTATGTCCTCAGAACTTTTCGAGTTCAGGGTACGTGGCCTCTGAACACTGGGCATTATTCTAGGGCCAAAGGGAATCACAGCACCACGACCACGGCGGCCCCTGCGGGGTGGCCTGCCTCTGCCTGTCATTTTTTTTAGATTAGTTTAGTTGTACTATGCGTGCAAGCTACTGTGACACCAGATATGAGTGGCACTGTGCACTGGCAGGAGTTGGCAGAGTAGACGCTGTAGGCCTTACACACACGCTTGCAGGCAACTGACTGCTATTCTACTGCAGTCAAATTTTTTATTTATTTTTTAAATGTAATCTACTGTGCCACCAGATATATGAGTGGTGCCACTGGGCAAGTGTGCACAGTATACGCTGTGAGCCTGTCACACACGCTGGCAGGCTACTGCAATTAGATTACAGAGGAAAAAAAAAAACAGACTGATTTACTAGCCCTAAAAATTTATTTTTGGGGTGCTGTCAGGGGTGGTCGCTGTCCTTACAGCAGAGATCACATGAGTCTTTCAGGACTGGAGTGGACACTGAATACACACACGCTAGCAGGCAACTGCAATTAGATTACAGAGGGAAAAAAAAAAAGCAGACTGATTTACTAGCCCTAAAAAGGTATTTTTGGGGTGCTGTCAGGAGTGGACGCTGTCCTTACAGCAGAGTTCAGATGAGTCTTTCAGGACTGGAGTGGACACTGAATACACACACGCTGGCAGGCAACTGCAATTAGATTACAGAGGAAAAAAAAAAAAGCAGACTGATTTACTAGCCCTAAAAAGGTATTTTTGGGGTGATGTCAGGAGTGGACGCTGTCCTTACAGCAGAGATCAGATGAGTCTTTCTGGACTGGAGTGGACACTGAATACACTGGCCTAGCTATAGATTTCCCTATTAAATCAGCAGCAGCTACACTGTCCCTCCTCTCACTAAGACTGCACACACACGCTGGCAGGCAACTGCAATTAGATTACAGAGGAAAAAAAAAAAAAGCAGACTGATTTACTAGCCCTAAAAAGGTATTTTTGGGGTGCTGTCAGGAGTGGACGCTGTCCTTACAGCAGAGATCAGATGAGTCTTTCAGGACTGGAGTGGACACTGAATACACACACGCTGGCAGGGAACTGCAATTAGATTACAGAGGAAAAAAAAAAAAGCAGACTGATTTACTAGCCCTAAAAAGGTATTTTTGGGGTGCTGTCAGGAGTGGACGCTGTCCTTACAGCAGAGATCAGATGAGTATTTCAGGACTGGAGTGGACACTGAATACACTGGCCTAGCTATAGATTTCCCTATTAAATCAGCAGCAGCTACACTGTCCCTCCTCTCACTAAGACTGCACACACACACGCTGGCAGGCAACTGCAATTAGATTACAGAGAAAAAAAAGGCAGACTGATGTATGTAGTAGCCCTAAAAAGGGTTTTTTGGGGTGCTGTCAGGACGCTGTCTTTACAGCAGAGATCAGATGAGTCTTTCAGGAGTGGAGTGGACACTGAATACACTGGCCTAGCTATAGATTTCCCTATTAAATCAGCAGCAGCTACACCATCCCTCCTCTCACTAAGACTGCAGCTTCAGAATGAATCTAAAATTGATGCTGTCCAGGAGGTGGGAGGGTCTGGGAGGGAGGGTATGCTGCTGATTGGCTGGAATGTGTCTGCTGACTGCGAGGTACAGGGTCAAAGTTTGCTCAATGATGACGAATAGGGGGCGGACCGAACATCGCATATGTTCGCCCACCGCGACGAACGCGAACAAGCTATGTTCGCCGGGAACTATTCGCCGGCGAATAGTTCGGTACATCTCTATTCGTAAAGTGTCCATAAACAGTGAACCATAAAAAAACAGCAATTTCTTAATATTAACTTAATGTTAATCATAAATAACCAAATCCAGCAGATGGATTGCAGTCCTCAGAATTCCCCTGAGGAAGCCATGTGACCCTGTGGTGCAACGTGTAGGGAGGGGCTTGAGGACGTTACATGGTGTCTGTTACATGAAAGAGTGCGGTAATTACACTACCCGGCAGCATTAAATCAAGCTGTATTGCGTCAATGTATTTTATTGGGATTTTATGTGATAGACCAACACAAAGTGGCAAATAATTGTGAAGTAGATGGAAAATGATAAAGGTTTTCAAATTATTTTACAAATAAATATCTGAAAAGTGTGGTGTGCATTTGTATTCAGCCCCCCTGAGTCAATACTTTGTAGAACCACCTTTTGCTGCAATTATAGCTGCAATTTTTTTTGGGGATGTCTCTACCAAATCTAGAGAGTGACATTTTTGCCCATTCTTCCTTGCAAAATAGCTCAAGCTCTGTCAGATTGAATGGAGAGCGTCTGTGAACAGCAATTTTCAAGCCTTGGCCAAGATTCTCAATTGGATTTAGGTCTACTGTGCACTTTGACTGGCCCATTCTAACACAGGAATATGATTTGATCTAAACCATTCCATTGTAGCTCTGGCTGTATGTTTAGGGTCTTTGTCCCGCTGGAGGGTGAACCTCTGCCCCAGTCTCAAGTCTTTTGCAGACTCTAACAGGTTTTCTTGTAAGATTGCCCTGTATTTGGCTCCATCCATCTTTCCATCAACTCTGACCAGCTTTCCTGCCCCTGCTGAAGAAAAGCATCCCCACAACATGATGCTGCCATCACCATGTTTCACGTGGGGATGGTGTGTTCAGTGTTAGATTTCTGCCATACATTTGCTGTGTCCCCCACATTGCTTCTTGCACACTGAAAAACTGGAATTTTTATGTCTTGCTTTCAACAATGGCTTTCTTCTTGCCAATCTTCCATAAACGCAACATTTGTGGAGTGCCCTAGTTGTCATGTGGACAGATTCTCCCACCTGAGCTCTGAATCTCTGCAGCTCCTCCAGAGTTACCATGGGCCTCATGGCTGCTTTTCTGATTAATGCGCTCCTTGCCCGGCTTTTCAGTTTAGGTGGATGGCCATGTCTTGCTAGGTTTGCAGTTGTGCCATACTCTTTTTTTTTTTTTTCACTATCAAAGGTTTTTATTGAAGCTTGTTACAGATAACAGGTAATAAAAAGAAGCATTTATATTACAATTTTTTTTGACATCCGGGGCTTAATCAATTATCAAGCCCTGGAAATGACAATGGCGTAATATAAAATAAGTATATGCTGAACATATATTAAGAAAATGTGGAGGAAAGAAGTGGGGTGGGTAAAAGGGTAGAGAAAAAAGGGTAATATAGGGAAGGGTGGGGAAGGGGGGGTAATGGCAGGATAAGTAGAACATGGAGGTTCAGGTAATGCAGATACAGTAACAGTTCATCTCAAATACATGCTCAATGTGTTATAATTTAGCCATAGCAAGTGTGGACTTAATGAAGATAGGCACAGTCATCCCAAATTACATAATGTAGTAAGAAAGGAATTAAGCATTAAGCTGCTGGAATTCGGGGGAGTATGAGATTAAAACCCAAGGTTGCCAGGTTTCATTAAAATTGTCACTATTCTCTCTTTTCATGGCTGCAATTTACTTCCATTTTGTGTATATGTTTTACTCTATCCAACCAATCTCTGATTTTTGGTACCCGTTTGGTCTTCCAATGAAGGGGGATAAGTGTTTTTGCTGCAAGGAGGAGGTGTCTAGTGAGAGATTTCTTATACTTGCTTATGGTGAGTGTGTTAACATTAATCAGGCAGGCTGCTGCTGTAAGATTTACTTTAGTTTCAGTTATGAATTGGATCCATTTCCTGATCTCATCCCAGTACTCAAGAATTTTTGGGCACTCCCACCATATATGGAGAAAGGTGCCAATATCCTGTTCACAGCGCCAACATGTATCCGAGGCTGAGGTGGACCATTTCCTGGACCTCTGGGGTGTAATGTACCATTGGGTAAGGATTTTGTAAGAGATCTCCTGATATTTGGAGCTTAGGGAACATTTATGTGTCATAATACATGCCTTCTCCCAATGTTTTGTCGATATCTTAATTTTAAGGTCACTTTTCCATTTAGCCTTATGTTTCAAGTCATCTGTGTGCTGAGCCTCAATTAACCAGGAATAGGCTAGAGAAGTGATATGTGCTACTGAGGATCTCTTAAAGCAGAGATTTTCAAGTGGAGACATTGACAAGCAGTATAATGATCTAAATTTGCTATTAATCAAGAAGTCACCTAGTTGTAAGTAAAACCAGAGGCCAGGGAATGGTCCCCCCCAATCTGCCCGTAGGGTCTCCAAAGATTTAACCCTGGAGTCTGATAGGCATTGGGAGATCGTGCAAGGGATTACATCCTTCAAAGGGTGTCCCGGGATAAAATCAGGGTTGTTGGTGACCGGGGTCAGAGGACCAGGTATGGAGGCAATGTTGTGTTTGCCTACAATTTTGTGCCACACATGAAGGGTGTTTTCTACTAAGGGATGCGTCTGATTCTTGTCTTTTTTGGAATGTAGTGTCCAGGGATAGAAAAGTAGGTTGTTTGGAGTTAAGCTTTGTTCCAGTTGGATCCAGTCTTTGTCCTGTCCATGGCAGTGCCACTCAAGTATTCTAGTGATGTGGGAAGCTTGGTAATATTTTTTAAAGTCCAGCAGACATATTCCTCCTCTATTTTTGGGACGTGTCAGCAAGTTGAAGTTGATTCTTGGTTTCCTGTCTGCCCATAGGAAACCTCTTTGCGCCCTGAGGAGGCTTGTGAAAAAAGCCTCTGGGATTTTAATGGGAAGTGCATTAAAGAGGTAGAGCAATCTCGGGAGGACCGTCATTTTTAAGATTGAAGATCTGCCGAACCACGAGAAGGTCTTGGAGGACCATACCCGTAGCTCTTTAATCAGTGAAATAAGTAGAGGCTTATAATTGTGTTGGTAAAGGGAGTCTAAATTGTCAGTCAGGTTTATCCCTAGGTATTTCAGTGTTTTTTGTTCCCATCTATAATTGTAGTTGTCCTTTATTAAGTTTAGTTGGTCAGGGGGTAGATTAATATTCAGGGCTTCCGATTTAGCTTGGTTAATCTTAAAGTTGGATATAAATCCAAACGTCTCAAAGGTTTTTTTTAAATTAGGATAGATATGTGTGGTTGTGATAGAAAAAATAATAAATCATCCGCATAGGCGGCAACCTTGTATTCTCTTTTTTCTATCTTAAATCCTGATACATCATCCGTCAGGTTTATTTTCCTTATCAGGGGCTCCAGAGAGATGATGAAGAGAAGGGGGGAGAGGGACATGCCTGACGTGTACCGTTGTTGATCCTAATGGGGTCAGAGAAGATGTTGTTGACTTTGATCTTTGCACTCGGGTTTTGATAGAGGGCTGAGATCCATGAAAGCATATTTTCATTTAAGCCAACATGGGAGCATGTAGCCATCATATAATCCCAGGAGACCCTATCAAAAGCCTTCTCGGCATCAGTGGAAAGCAGTAAACCTCTTGTTTTAGAATTTCTGGAGAAGTGTATTAAATTTAATGCTTTGGTGATATTATCTTGTGCTTCTCTGCAAGGCATAAATCCTACTTGTTCTGGGCCTATAATTTTTGATAGCAAGGGTTTCAATCTGTTAGCTAATATTTTGGCCAGGAGTTTCAAATCAATATTCAGTAAGGAGATGGGTCTATAATTTGCACATTCTGAGTGGTCCTTATCCGGCTTGGGTATTACCGCAATGTTTGCCATGAGAAAGGATTTTGAGTTATGGTCATTTGTGGCCAAATAATTGAAAGTGGATCTAAGGGGCTTAACAAGGAGATGTGTGTAGGTTTTGTAGTACTGTGACGTGAAACAATCTGGTCCCGGGCTTTTCCCTGTTTTGAGGCCTTTAATCGCCAATAGAATTTCTTCAGTGGTAATGGGTTCTTCTAATTTAGCCATGTCCTCCTGATTGAGTGTGGGAATTTTGCTATCTTTAAGGAATTCATAAATTGTTTCCTGTTTCATGGTTGATAAATGTGGGGGTATATGTTGTTCTGGAAGGTTATATAGTTTTGAATAAAACTTATGAAAAAGGTCAGCTATCTCAGTAGGCTTGTGTCTGGGGATACCATCTTTGTCCCTTATAGCATGTATGCGTCCTGCCATAGTAGTGTCTTTAAGTGCTTTGGCTAATAATTTTCCGCCTTTATCTCTGTGTTCAAAGTAAATGCTTCTCTTGAAGAAGAGGGCCTTTCTGATTTTAAGATCAAGTATAAATTTGAGGGCCTCCCTGCAGCGCGTCAGCTCTTCTTCTACCTTGATGGAGAGTGATTGTTTGTGTTGTGATTCCAATGTGGCTATCTGCGAGGACAGTTCAGTAATTTCTTTCTCCCTCTCTTTTTTTTTTCTTGCGCCCCATCTCATAAGTTCTCCTCTTATCACACTTTTGTGAGCCTCCCAGTTATTTATTGGTTAGTATCTGCGTCAATATTAGCTTTAAAGTATTCATTAATTGCTACATGAATGTCATCTTTTATGGTCTGGTCAGTCAGGAGTGAAGCATTGAGTCTCCAATTAAAAGTGGGTTGTTTCGGAGGGTCGAATTTCAATGAGATGGCTGTAGGAGCATGGTCTGATAGGGAGAATATACCTATCTCAGCCCTATGTAGGGAGCACAAATCTCTTTGCGAGATCAGAATCAAGTCAATTCGTGAGTAGCGTTTATGTGGAGGGGAGAAAAGGGTATAATCCCTCCCAGTAGTGTGAAAAGATCTCCAGGTGTCTACTAAAGATAAGGATCTTAAGAGTGACTTGATTCGTTTGAGGATCCTATATGTTACTGCCGTGTGTCCTGTAGAAGTGTCCTTGAGGGGGGAGAGGGGAATATTGAAATCTCCTCCTAAAATTATACAACCCTCAGCAAACCATTTAAGCTTGTCAATTATCTTGCGACAGAATGAGATGTGAGCAGTGTTCGGGAAGTATGCATTAGCGAGTGTGATGGGGGAACCCGCCCAGTCGCCCTTGAGGAAAAGGAAGCGACCTTCGGGGTCCGTGAGGTGTTGTCTAACTTCAAAAGGGGAATCTTTGTCAATTTATATAGAAACCCCTTTTGTTTTGGCTAGAGGGTTCGTGGCATGGTACATTTTTGTAAAAATTTTGTCTGTGAATGTAGGGACATGTTCGCTCTTGAAATGTGTTCCTTGTAGGAAAACTACTGATGGGCGGGCTTTTTTAAGTTCTCTTAGCAGCTTAGATCTCTTCTCTGGGATATTAAGACCGTTAACATTGTGAGATATCAGGGTTGGGGATTTCCCTAGATGAGTGTATGCCATGATCTAAATTCAGGGAGTTACTAGTTAGTACTATATCTTGCTATTAGTAGGGTATGGGGAGGGTAAGGAAGGGGGTAGGAATAGTGAAAATGAGAAGGGGGTGAACAGATAGGGGAGGTTGAGTGGGTGCTCGAGTCACACCTAGAAGGTGAAGAGCAAATAGGTCGTCTTTGAAACGAGACGTCTGTGTCAACTTTGACGGGTAAATGGGAGACGCAACAGAACAGGTTTGGCAGTGGGAATGTGATTACCAAAAATGTATCGCTAAGGTGTGTTGCGTGTGAGGTTATATCTCATAGAAAGTGAGACAAAACTGGGAGACCTGGGGAGTTGAGCAACATAGAATCTTATTGTTATCTTAAACCGTAAAACTGTAAAATAGTAACAACATTTGAGGACATCAAAAAAAAAAAAAAGGAGAGGGATGGGGGGGAGCCCAGCTTTCTTACTAGGTTAGATAGAGTAGTTCCTGCCTTGTATGGTATCAACAGTGAGAATTTATAGATATTTAATATCATGAAAAAGTCTTGTCCTATTATCTCACATGGGACAGGCAGCATATTGTACCATGCATGCTAATCAGGAGGGGAAGCCTTATAAGCCTAGAAAAATGTTTGTACACATGAAAAACAACTCAAAGCAAATAGCAGTAGTCATATGTAGAAGACCCACATTTTCAAATAACAGTTTCTGAGAAATGGGTGTATGTTGACTGGTTAACGCAAACAAGTTCGGGGAAAAGTCTGTCCCCACCGGTAACCACTGTCACATGTGGGTCTGATAAGGCATATGAGAGCATTCAGTGTCTGTGTGACAAGGTTTATGCTTCCGGATATACATTTTTGTGTTCCCTCATATGTCTAGGGAGATTACTCTCGGTACATCTTTAGTGTGGTTATTTAGCATACTCACTGCTCTGCCGAATTGGCGAAAGAAGATCTTGTGAAAATGTTGCGTGTTCTGGGCATCTAGCCTGAGGTGGTTCCCTGGCGAGTTAGTCCCAGAAAGTCCGGGGAATGGAAAGAGTATCGGCGGGTGGATACATCAAAGTTGTCTGTTCTCCGACTGTTCACTCGTCCTGCCCCCCATAGGAGAGGGCAAAAACCGTGCAAGTTAAACCATAATAAATTCTGTAAAATTAGTCTCCCGTGAGATTTTATTCCTAAGTTTTTAAACATTGTGGGTACAGTGCCCTTAGATTGCACGTTTTAGGCACGGTGGTTCGGGATAAAAGAAAGTGTTAATTGAGCGAAGTGGAGAGGCTCAACATGTCGCCTTCATGAGCGTACCACCCCTGCTCATCTGCCTATCTTTTGATCTAAAAGGTGGTTACCATTTTCTCACAGTAAGCAGGCCAAGATATCATTTCCGTTGAGGTGAAGGTGATATCCTTACCGATATGAAATATCAACGAAACAAACTAGACCTCAGTACAGAGGTTTCCATCCGGGACTTCCTGTTAAAAAAAAAAAAGGGGGTGGGTGCTGTAGAAGTGAATATTGGGTTATTTACTTGAGCTTTGGACTTTTAGCTCCTTTGGATTTGGCTAACAAAGTAAGGCCAAAGTCCAACTAAAAAATTTTAAGCAGCTACAGCAACAGTTTCTTTTTTTTTTTTTAATTAAGGTTTTTCAAAAGTTAATCATTGTAAGCACCATTGTCAGTGGTAAATGGTTTGCCTCAACCATGGTCTAACTGCCACTGCAACTTTTGCTAGACAGCCTAGTCTGTTTAAGGGAGTTGAAAATTAATGAACACACTCAATGGGGTTGATTTACTAAAGACAATAGATTGTTGCACTCTGTCAGAGCAGTTGCTCCAGAGCTTAGTAAATGAGCAGAAGCTCTGATGACTTCCATCATCCAATCATGTGCAAGCAAAAATGCTGTTTTTTTTTCCCTGCATGTGATTGGGTATTCTTTTGAAAGCAAAGCTTTACCTCATTTACTAAGCTCTAGACACCCTATCTGTGTAGTGCACAGTCTATTTGCTTTTAGTAAATCAACCCCACTGTCTGGATCACCAGGTGATTATAGGTGGGAAAGCCTGAAAACAAAAAAATTAATGCAGCCACTACGTGGATTCCTAGGCTAATATATTATATCTTTTGAGTTTTGATACACTTTAATGTAACATCCTTTCTAGTGGAACTACATGTTCATCATGATATATAAATCAAGCAGTGCCACCCTCATATGTTCAGGGTGCCCTTTGTAAAAAAAACTAAATTGTTACCGTCCCTTTAAATCTATATTATCATGAGAATAAATGGGAAAATTAATCAAAATGTTAATATCTCTCAAAACAAATAAAAACAATGTGAAAATATACATCGAAAATTGATTTCTAAATAGTGATGTCGCAAGACTTCAATAGGCAGGCGAATTTTAAAACCTACAGGGACTCTTTTTGGCCACAATAGTGATGGAAAAGTTGTTTCAAGGGGACTAATACCTGGACTGTGGCATGCCGGAGGGGGATCCATGGCAAAACTCCCATGGAAAATTACGTAGTTGATGCAGAGTCTGGTTTTAATCCATAAAGGGCATAAATCACCTAACATTCCTGTAACGCCGAGCGCTCTGGGTGTCCCATCCATCCCGGAGCGCCCGCGGCGTCTGTCCCCCTGCAGCGCTCCGGTCGGCTCCTCTGACCGTGAGCGCTGCTCTGATGCTGGCGGGGATGCGATCCATGCGGCGGCACCCGTCCGCCCGCGGATCGCATCCCATCCTGCTCACCGGCCTCCTTCCCCTGCTCCGTCCCGGCGCGCGCGGTCCCGCTGCTCTCTAGGGCGCGCGCGCGCCGGCCTTCTTAAATTTAAAGGGCCAGTGCACCATTGATTGGTGCCTGGTCCAATTACTGTGTCACACTCTAAAACACTTAAAAACCCACTCCCCCTTCCTGTCCTTGCCGGATCTTGTTGCCTTAGTGCCCTGAGAAAGCGTTTTGTACTTGCCTTTCCAGTGTATCTGACCTTCTGCCGTTGCCCCTGACTACGTACCATTGCCGCCTGCCCTGACCTTCCACTACGTCTGACCTTGCCTCTGCCTAGTCCCAGTGTACCGTGCCTATCTCAGCTGCCAGAGAAGTGGAGCCGCTACTGGGGGACACGACCTGGTTGCTACCGCCGCAGCAAGTCCATCCCGCCTTGCGGCGGGCTCTGGTGAAAACCGGTAGCTGCTTAGAACCGGTCCTCCAGTGCGACCCGTGCCTTTGCCGGCCATGGATCCCGCTAAGGGGCCACTGCCAAATCTCGCTGACCTCACTACCGTGGTTGCCCAGCAGTCGCAACAGATCGCCCAACAAGGACAGCAGCTGTCGCAGTTGACCGCCATGGTCCAGCAGCTTCTGCCGCCGCAGCCTCCAGCATCTTCCCCTCTCCGAGCTGCCGCTACTACCTCGAGAATTCGCCTGTCTCTTCCGGAGAAATTTGACGGGGATTCTAGGATGTGCCGGGGATTCTTGTCCCAATGTTCCCTGCATCTTGAGATGATGTCTGACCAGTTTTCCACAGAACGGTCTAAAATGGCATTCGTGGTCTCTCTGTTGTCTGGAAAGGCCTTGGCCTGGGCCACGCCACTCTGGGACCGCAACGACCCTGCTACAGCCACCGTTCAGTCCTTCTTTGCTGAGGTTCGCAGCGTATTTGAGGAACCAGCCCGAGCCTCATCCGCTGAAACCGCCCTGCTTAACCTTGTCCAAGGAAACTCTTCTGTGGGCGAATATGCCATACAGTTCCGCACACTGGCCTCAGAGTTAGCCTGGAATAATGAGGCTCTCTGCGCGACCTTCAAGAAGGGTTTATCCGGCCACATCAAGGATTGTCTGGCCGCACGAGAGATACCCTCTTCCTTGACGGAACTCATCCATTTAGCTACCCGCATCGATATGCGTTACGTCGAAAGACGCCAAGAGCTTCGCCAGGAGAAAGATCTCATTCGCACCAGGTGTTATCCGCGCCTGGCTCCTCTCTTTCTGAATCCAATGCATCCTGTTTCCGTGCCTCCCGCCGAGGAGGCCATGCAAGTGGACCGGTCTCGCCTGACCCTACAAGAGAGGTCTCGCCGTAGGAACGAGAACTTATGCCTTTATTGTGCGAGCTCTGATCACTTCCTAAAAGACTGCCCTATTCGTCCTCCGCGTCAGAGAAACGCCCGCACCTAGTGAACGTGGGAGAGGCGTTACTGGGTGTGAATTCTTCCTCTCCACGTCTGACTATTCCTGTGCGGATTTCTCCTTCTGCTGGCTCCCTCTTCCCTGCGGTGGCCTTCCTGGACTCTGGTTCTGCAGGAAACTTTATTGAAGCCTCTTTCATCAACAGGTTCAACATTCCTGTTACCCGTCTCATCAAACCCTTCTTCATTTCCTCTGTAAATGGAGAGAATTTGAATTGTACCGTGCGTTACCGCACCGAACCCCTGCTCATGTCCGTTGGTGTTCTTCACCAAGAAAAGATTGAATTCTTTGTTTTGTGACAATTGTGTGGATTTGTGACATCAAATCCTGGGATGACTCCTGTCACAAGCATTGCCTTAAGTCTGTACCGACCTGTCAAGTCCCCATCACTACTTCTTTGCCTGGCCTTCCAAAGGCCTATCAGGACTTTTCTGATGTCTTTTGCAAAAAACAGGTGGAGGTCTTACCACCACATAGACCCTACGACTGCCCCATTGACTTGCTCCCAGGTACTACACCACCCCGTGGCAGAATTTACCCTCTCTCCTCTCCTGAAACCAAGGCCATGACTGAATACATTCAGGAGAACCTCAAGAGAGGTTTTATTAGGAAATCATCTTCTCCAGCCGGAGCGGGCTTCTTCTTCGTGGCCAAGAAGGACGGATCTCTACGCCCTTGCATAGACTATCGTGGTCTCAATAAAATCACTATTAAAAACCGCTACCCTCTGCCTCTCATCTCGGAGCTCTTTGACCGTCTGCGCGGAGCAAAAGTTTTTTCTAAATTGGACCTCAGGGGCGCTTATAACCTCATCAGAATCCGTAAAGGAGATGAATGGAAAACCGCATTTAACACCAGAGACCGTCACTTTGAATATCTCGTCATGCCGTTCGGACTTTGCAACGCCCCTGCAGTCTTTCAAGATTTTGTCAACGAAATCTTCCGGGACCTACTGTATACCTGTGTGGTCGTCTATCTTGACGACATCCTAATCTTCTCTGCCAACCTCAAGGAACATCGGCTCCATGTCCGTCAAGTGCTCCAGCGCCTCCGCGTAAATCATCTTTACGCTAAATTTGAAAAATGCCTTTTTGAGCGTAGCAGTCTTCCTTACCTAGGTTATCTGGTCTCTGGACAAGGTCTTCAAATGGACCCTGACAAACTCTCCGCAGTCTTGGGTTGGCCACGCCCCTCTGGACTTCGTGCTATCCAACGCTTCCTTGGTTTCGCCAACTACTATCGTCAGTTCATACCCCACTTCTCCACCATCGTTGCTCCTATAGGGGCACTGACCAAAAAAGACGCGAATCCTAGGTCTTGGCCGCCTCAAGCGGAGGAAGCCTTTACTCGCCTTAAGACCGCTTTCTCCTCTGCACCTGTCCTGTCTCGGCCAGATCCTCTAAAGCCGTTCTTCCTTGAAGTCGACGCCTCCTCGGTAGGAGCCGGAGCTGTGCTTCTTCAAAAAAACGCTAAAGGGAAAAACGTCACTTGTGTTTTTTCTCTAAAACTTTCTCCCCTCCGGAAAAAAACTATTCCATAGGTGACCGTGAACTGTTGGCCATCAAGTTGGCATTAGAAGAGTGGAGACATCTCCTGGAAGGATCCCTTCACCCTATCTCCATCTACACTGATCATAAAAATTTGTCCTACCTTCAGTCCGCTCAGCGCCTAAATCCTTGCCAGGCCAGGTGGTCATTGTTCTTTGCCCGCTTCAACTTCCAGATCCATTTTCGGCCCGCAGACAAAAATGTCAGGGCTGATGCTTTGTCCCATTTCTCCGATACCTCTGAAACCGAGACTCCTCCTCAACACATCATACCCCCTGAGTGTCTGATTTCCTCTGCTCCCGCTTCTCTCGTGCCAATTCCTCCAGGAAAGACTTTCGTTCCTCCACGCCTTCGGCTTCAGATACTCAAGTGGGGCCATTCCTCCCATCTAGCCGGTCACGCTGGGATCAAAAAATCCATACAATTGATTGCCAGACACTATTGGTGGCCTACCCAGGAGGAAGATGTGACTGACTTTGTACGGGCCTGCACTATCTGTGCACGTGACAAGACTCCTCGCCAGAAGCCTGCAGGTCTTCTCCTTCCCCTACCTGTGCCTGAACAACCATGGTCCCACATCGCCATGGATTTCATCACGGACCTCCCTTTGTCTCATAGTAACACTGTCATCTGGGTGGTCGTTGACCGCTTTTCTAAAATGGCTCATTTTGTCCCGCTCCCTGGTCTACCTACTGCACCTCAGTTGGCGAAGCATTTTTTTCTTCAAATTTTCCGCCTCCATGGGCTGCCCTCACATATCGTCTCGGATAGAGGTGTTCAACTCATCTCAAAATTTTGGAGAGCTCTCTGTACTCAACTAAAAATTAAGTTGAATTTTTCTTCCGCTTATCACCCGCAGTCCAATGGACAGGTGGAGAGAGTTAACCAGGTCCTTGGCGACTACCTACGACATTTTGTCTCCGCCCGTCAAGACGATTGGGTTGACCTATTGCCCTGGGCAGAATTCTCATACAATTTCAAGAACTCTGAATCTTCCTCCAAGTCGCCTTTCTTTGTGGTCTACAGCCGTCACCCATTGCCCCCCCTCCCCATTCCCACGTCTTCTGGAGTTCCGGCCGTGGATGAATTAACTCAGGACTTTGCCTCTATCTGGAAAGAGACTCAAAAGTCGCTCTCACTGGCCTCTGCCCGCATGAAGAGGCATGCAGATAAAAAAAGAAGAATCCCTCCTGTCTATGCCCCTGGTGACAAAGTGTGGCTCTCCTCCAAATATGTTTGGTTTCGGGTACCTAGCTACAAGCTGGGCCCTCGTTACCTCGGGCCATTTAAAATCAAAAACCAAATCAATTCTGTTTCTTACAAGCTCCACCTTCCTCCTTCTCTTCGTATTCCCAACTCTTTTCATGTGTCTCTTCTTAAACCCCTCATTCTTAACCGATTTTCCCCTAAGGTCACTGCTCCTGCTCCTGTCTCTGGTTCTGATGTCTTCTCGGTGAAAGAGATCCTCGCCTCCAAGGTCATCCGAGGTAAAAAATGTTTTTTAGTGGATTGGGAGAACTGTGGTCCTGAGGAAAGGTCCTGGGAACCTGAGGCCAACATTTTAGATAAAGAGCTCATCCGAAGATTCTTGGGTTCCAAGAAGAGGGGGAGACCTAAGGGGGGGGGTACTGTAACGCCGAGCGCTCTGGGTGTCCCATCCATCCCGGAGCGCCCGCGGCGTCTGTCCCCCTGCAGCGCTCCGGTCGGCTCCTCTGACCGTGAGCACTGCTCTGATGCTGGCGGGGATGCGATCCATGCGGCGGCACCCGTCCGCCTGCGGATCGCATCCCATCCTGCTCACCGGCCTCCTTCCCCTGCTCCGTCCCGGCGCGCGCGGTCCCGCTGCTCTCTAGGGCGCGCGCGCCGGCCTTCTTAAATTTAAAGGGCCAGTGCACCATTGATTGGTGCCTGGTCCAATTACTGTGTCACACTCTAAAACACTTAAAAACCCACTCCCCCTTCCTGTCCTTGCCGGCTCTTGTTGCCTTAGTGCCCTGAGAAAGCGTTTTGTACTTGCCTTTCCAGTGTATCTGACCTTCTGCCGTTGCCCCTGACTACGTACCATTGCCGCCTGCCCTGACCTTCCGCTACGTCTGACCTTGCCTCTGCCTAGTCCCAGTGTACTGTGCCTATCTCAGCTGCCAGAGAAGTCGAGCCACTACTGGGGGACACGACCTGGTTGCTACCGCCGCAGCAAGTCCATCCCGCCTTGCGGCGGGCTCTGGTGAAAACCGGTAGCTGCTTAGAACCAGTCCTCCAGTGCGACCCGTGCCTTCGCCTCTCTGGCACAGAGGATCCACCTCCTGTGTCCTCACTAGCCGCCAGTCCGGGCCCTGACAATTCCCAAATTGTTTGGAATAACGTGCTTTAAAACATCAGGTATGATGTTGTATCGATCAGGTAGTGTAAGGGTTACGCCCGCTTCACAGTGACAGACCAAACTCTGACAGACCAAACTCCCCGTTTAACGCACCGCAAACAACCGCAAACAGTCCATTTGCACAACCGCAAGGCTTTAATGATCACCTTAGATGATCACAAAGAAAATGAATGTTTTTTCTATGCAAAATTATCCAGCCGATCGCTTTTGGTCTGTTCACAATGAAGCAACGACCTTATCATCTGGGGTGTGCCAACATTGCCATTGCCAACACACTCATAGAGGTGGTCATTCATTGTGATACGCAAGCCCCTTCACCACAACAAGGTAACGATCACGAAGGGGAATTGACACATGTATGTGCTTTTTTTTTGTTTTGTTTTGCAGCCACAGTGCAGCACCAGAGGCCAGAAAAATTAGGCATGTACACATGCCTGAAAAATTAGATATTGTTGCTATAGCAGCGGCCAGAAAAATTGATGTTTTCCAGGCAGAAAGTGCCCTAAAACATTGCAGCTTGAACCCTAGTTGATGGCGGATAAGTCACGCAAGTCATCCGGCATGCAGAGATAAAATACAGCAGCGTGTGGACCATTTTTAGCCCAAGGCAGCTCACCTCATCAGGCCTTTTTTAGTCAAATGTATCGCCCACTGTCAGTCCCTTCGGTATCCATGCCTCATTCATCTTAATAAAGGTGAGGTAATCTAGACTTTTTTGACCTAGGCGACTTCTCTTCTCAGTGACAATATATCCTGCTGCACTGAAGGTCCTTTCTGAAAGGACACTTGAAGCAGGGCAGGCCAGAAGTTCTATCGCAAATTAGGATAGCTCAGGCCACAGGTCAAGCCTGCACACCCAGTAGTCAAGGGGTTCATCGCTCCTCAGAGTGTCGATATCTGCAGTTAAGGCGAGGTAGTCTGCTACCTGTCGGTCGAGTCGTTCTCTGAGGGGGGACCCCGAAGGGCTGTGGCGATGCGTAGGACTTAAAAAGCTCTGCATGTCCTCCATCAACAACACGTCTGTAAAGCGTCCTGTCCTTGCCGGCGTGGTCGTGGTAGGAGGAGGATTACTTTCACCTCTTCCCCTGTTAGATTCCCGTTCTGCTGTGACATCACCCTTATACGCTGTGTAAAGCATACTTTTTAATGTATTTTGGAACTGCTGCATCCTTTCCGACTTCCGGTAATTCGGTAAAATTTCTGGCACTTTCTGCTTATACGGGGGGTCTAGTAGCGTGGCCACCCAGTACAGGTCGTTCTCCTTCAGCCTTTGTATACGAGGGTCCCATAACAGGCACGACAGCATGAAAGACCCCATTTGCACAAGGTTGGATGCCGAGCTACTCATGTCCCGTTCCTCGTCTTAACTGATCTCACTGAAGGTCTGTACTTCCCCCCAGCCACGTACAACACCACGGGTACCAGATAGGTGACAACAAGCACCCTGGGATGCCTGCTGTGGTTGGTCTTCCTCCTCCTCCTCAAAGCCACATTCCTCCTCTGACTCCTCTTCCTCAGACTCCTCTTCCAGCGTTGCCGCAGGTCCAGCAAGCGATGCTGATAAGGCTGTTTCTGGTGGTGGTGATGGTGACCACAACTCTTCCTCTTCACGCTCATCTACGGCCTGATCCAGCACTCTTCGCAGGGCACGCTCCAGGAAGAAAACAAATGGGATGATGTCGCTGATGGTGCCTTCAGTGCGACTGACTAGGTTTGTCACCTCCTCAAAAGGACGCATGAGCCTACAGGCATTGCGCATGAGCGTCCAGTAACGTGGCAAAAAAATTCCCAGCTGCGCAGAGGCTGTCCTAGCACCCCAGTCATACAAATACTCGTTGACGGATTTTTCTTGTTAGAGCAGGCGGTCGAACATTAGGAGTGTTGAATTCCAACGTGTTGGGCTGTCACAAATCAAGCGCCTCACTGGCATGTTGTTTCGCCGCTGGATATCTGAAAAGTGCGCCATGGCCATGTAGGAATGCCTGAAATGGCCACACACCTTCCTGGCCTGCTTGAGGATGTCCTGTAAGTCTGGGTACTTATGCGCAAAGCGTTGTACAATCAGATTTAACACATGTGCCATGCACGGCACATGTGTCAACTTGCCCAAATTCAATGCCGCCAACAAATTGCTTCCATTGTCACACACAACTTTGCCGATCTCCAGTTAGTGCGGAGTCAGCCACTGATCCACCTGTGCGTTCAGGGCGGACAGGAGTGCTGGTCCGGTGTGGCTCTCTGCTTTCAGGCAAGTCAACCCCAAGACGGCGTGACACTGTCGTATCCGGGATGTGGAATAGCCCCTGGGGAGCTGGGGGGGTGCAGTTGATGTGGAGCAAGACGCAGCAGCAGAAGAGGACTCAGCCGAGGAGGTTATCAAAGAGGATGGAGTAGGAGAAGTAGAGGAGGTGGCAGCAGGCCTGCCTGCAATCTTGGCGGTGTCACCACCAACTCCTCTGCAGAGCCACGCATTACATGCTTGGCAGCCATCAGCAGGTTTACCCAATGCGCAGTGTAGGTGATATACCTGCCCTGACCGTGCTTTGCAGACCAGGTATCAGTGGTCAGATGACCCTTGACCCACCACTGTGTGCCAGACATGCCATGACTTCCTTTTGCACAATAGAGTACAGGTTGGGGATTGCCTTTTGTGAAAATAAATTTCGGCCGGGTACCTTCCACTGCGGTTTCCCAATAGCTACAAATTTTTTGAAGGCCTCAGACTCCACCAGCTTGTATGGTAAAAGCTGGCGGGCTAAGAGGTCCGACAAGCCAGCTGTCAGACGCCGGGCAAGGGGGTGACTCTGTGACATTGGCTTCTTACGCTCAAACATGTCCTTGACAGACACCTGACTGTGGGCAGATGAGCAGGAACTGCTCAAGGCGAGAGACGTAGTGGCGGATGGTTGAGAGGGGGCAAGGAGGACAGCAGTGGTTGACGTGGCTGAAGATGCTGGACCAGGAAGAGGATGGTGGCTTTGAGCTTGTGTGCTGCTTGTACTCGTCATCATGTGTTGATCCCATAGGCGTTTGTGATGTGCGATCATGTGCCTTCGCAAAGCAGTTGTACCTAGGTGGGTGTTGGATTTCCCACGACTCAGTTTCTTTTGGCACAGGTTGCAAATGGCATCGCTGTTATCAGAGGCAGACACACAAAAAAATGCCACACTGCTGAGCTTTGCAATGACGGCATTCTGGTGGTGGCAACAGCATGCGTTGATTGGCGCGCTGTCTGGCTGACCCCGGGTGCCGATACATGCTGTCTGACTGTGCCACTAGCTCCTTGCGACGACCTACCCCTGCTTCCAACTTGTCTCCTCCTCCTCTCTGTCTCCCCATCTGAACTTTCCCCCTGTTCTTCTTCTCTTCGAGCGGGCACCCACGTGACATCCACATCATCATCATCAACCGCTTCACTTGTATCTGACAACCCAGCAAAGGAAGCAGCAGCAGGTACAACATCATCATCATCACACCGTACGTCCATGTGTGTAATGCTGCCTGACTGAGACATATCCCTTTTATCTACATCCTCTGGCAATAATGTTTGCGCATCACTCATTTCTTCCAACTCATGTGTAAATAACTCCTCTGACAGATCAAGTGAAGCAGCTGTGGTGCTAGTGTTGGTGGTGGCGGCAGGCGTGCGAGTGGTAACTTGAGAGGTGCCCGAAGCTGAGCTGGAGGAGGATGGTGCGTCAAGGTTCCGAGCGGAAGCTGTAGAAGATTGGGTGTCCTGTGTTAGCCAGTCAACTATGTCCTCAGAACTTTTCGAGTTCAGGGTACGTGGCCTCTGAACACTGGGCATTATTCTAGGGCCAAAGGGAATCACAGCACCACGACCACGGCGGCCCCTGCGGGGTGGCCTGCCTCTGCCTGTCATTTTTTTTAGATTAGTTTAGTTGTACTATGCGTGCAAGCTACTGTGACACCAGATATGAGTGGCACTGTGCACTGGCAGGAGTTGGCAGAGTAGACGCTGTAGGCCTTACACACACGCTTGCAGGCAACTGACTGCTATTCTACTGCAGTCAAATTTTTTATTTATTTTTTAAATGTAATCTACTGTGCCACCAGATATATGAGTGGTGCCACTGGGCAAGTGTGCACAGTATACGCTGTGAGCCTGTCACACACGCTGGCAGGCTACTGCAATTAGATTACAGAGGAAAAAAAAAAACAGACTGATTTACTAGCCCTAAAAATTTATTTTTGGGGTGCTGTCAGGGGTGGTCGCTGTCCTTACAGCAGAGATCACATGAGTCTTTCAGGACTGGAGTGGACACTGAATACACACACGCTAGCAGGCAACTGCAATTAGATTACAGAGGGAAAAAAAAAAAGCAGACTGATTTACTAGCCCTAAAAAGGTATTTTTGGGGTGCTGTCAGGAGTGGACGCTGTCCTTACAGCAGAGTTCAGATGAGTCTTTCAGGACTGGAGTGGACACTGAATACACACACGCTGGCAGGCAACTGCAATTAGATTACAGAGGAAAAAAAAAAAAGCAGACTGATTTACTAGCCCTAAAAAGGTATTTTTGGGGTGATGTCAGGAGTGGACGCTGTCCTTACAGCAGAGATCAGATGAGTCTTTCTGGACTGGAGTGGACACTGAATACACTGGCCTAGCTATAGATTTCCCTATTAAATCAGCAGCAGCTACACTGTCCCTCCTCTCACTAAGACTGCACACACACGCTGGCAGGCAACTGCAATTAGATTACAGAGGAAAAAAAAAAAAAGCAGACTGATTTACTAGCCCTAAAAAGGTATTTTTGGGGTGCTGTCAGGAGTGGACGCTGTCCTTACAGCAGAGATCAGATGAGTCTTTCAGGACTGGAGTGGACACTGAATACACACACGCTGGCAGGGAACTGCAATTAGATTACAGAGGAAAAAAAAAAAAGCAGACTGATTTACTAGCCCTAAAAAGGTATTTTTGGGGTGCTGTCAGGAGTGGACGCTGTCCTTACAGCAGAGATCAGATGAGTATTTCAGGACTGGAGTGGACACTGAATACACTGGCCTAGCTATAGATTTCCCTATTAAATCAGCAGCAGCTACACTGTCCCTCCTCTCACTAAGACTGCACACACACACGCTGGCAGGCAACTGCAATTAGATTACAGAGAAAAAAAAGGCAGACTGATGTATGTAGTAGCCCTAAAAAGGGTTTTTTGGGGTGCTGTCAGGACGCTGTCTTTACAGCAGAGATCAGATGAGTCTTTCAGGAGTGGAGTGGACACTGAATACACTGGCCTAGCTATAGATTTCCCTATTAAATCAGCAGCAGCTACACCATCCCTCCTCTCACTAAGACTGCAGCTTCAGAATGAATCTAAAATTGATGCTGTCCAGGAGGTGGGAGGGTCTGGGAGGGAGGGTATGCTGCTGATTGGCTGGAATGTGTCTGCTGACTGCGAGGTACAGGGTCAAAGTTTGCTCAATGATGACGAATAGGGGGCGGACCGAACATCGCATATGTTCGCCCACCGCGACGAACGCGAACAAGCTATGTTCGCCGGGAACTATTCGCCGGCGAATAGTTCGGTACATCTCTATTCGTAAAGTGTCCATAAACAGTGAACCATAAAAAAACAGCAATTTCTTAATATTAACTTAATGTTAATCATAAATAACCAAATCCAGCAGATGGATTGCAGTCCTCAGAATTCCCCTGAGGAAGCCATGTGACCCTGTGGTGCAACGTGTAGGGAGGGGCTTGAGGACGTTACATGGTGTCTGTTACATGAAAGAGTGCGGTAATTACACTACCCGGCAGCATTAAATCAAGCTGTATTGCGTCAATGTATTTTATTGGGATTTTATGTGATAGACCAACACAAAGTGGCAAATAATTGTGAAGTAGATGGAAAATGATAAAGGTTTTCAAATTATTTTACAAATAAATATCTGAAAAGTGTGGTGTGCATTTGTATTCAGCCCCCCTGAGTCAATACTTTGTAGAACCACCTTTTGCTGCAATTATAGCTGCAATTTTTTTTGGGGATGTCTCTACCAAATCTAGAGAGTGACATTTTTGCCCATTCTTCCTTGCAAAATAGCTCAAGCTCTGTCAGATTGAATGGAGAGCGTCTGTGAACAGCAATTTTCAAGCCTTGGCCAAGATTCTCAATTGGATTTAGGTCTACTGTGCACTTTGACTGGCCCATTCTAACACAGGAATATGATTTGATCTAAACCATTCCATTGTAGCTCTGGCTGTATGTTTAGGGTCTTTGTCCCGCTGGAGGGTGAACCTCTGCCCCAGTCTCAAGTCTTTTGCAGACTCTAACAGGTTTTCTTGTAAGATTGCCCTGTATTTGGCTCCATCCATCTTTCCATCAACTCTGACCAGCTTTCCTGCCCCTGCTGAAGAAAAGCATCCCCACAACATGATGCTGCCATCACCATGTTTCACGTGGGGATGGTGTGTTCAGTGTTAGATTTCTGCCATACATTTGCTGTGTCCCCCACATTGCTTCTTGCACACTGAAAAACTGGAATTTTTATGTCTTGCTTTCAACAATGGCTTTCTTCTTGCCAATCTTCCATAAACGCAACATTTGTGGAGTGCCCTAGTTGTCATGTGGACAGATTCTCCCACCTGAGCTCTGAATCTCTGCAGCTCCTCCAGAGTTACCATGGGCCTCATGGCTGCTTTTCTGATTAATGCGCTCCTTGCCCGGCTTTTCAGTTTAGGTGGATGGCCATGTCTTGCTAGGTTTGCAGTTGTGCCATACTCTTTTTTTTTTTTTTCACTATCAAAGGTTTTTATTGAAGCTTGTTACAGATAACAGGTAATAAAAAGAAGCATTTATATTACAATTTTTTTTGACATCCGGGGCTTAATCAATTATCAAGCCCTGGAAATGACAATGGCGTAATATAAAATAAGTATATGCTGAACATATATTAAGAAAATGTGGAGGAAAGAAGTGGGGTGGGTAAAAGGGTAGAGAAAAAAGGGTAATATAGGGAAGGGTGGGGAAGGGGGGGTAATGGCAGGATAAGTAGAACATGGAGGTTCAGGTAATGCAGATACAGTAACAGTTCATCTCAAATACATGCTCAATGTGTTATAATTTAGCCATAGCAAGTGTGGACTTAATGAAGATAGGCACAGTCATCCCAAATTACATAATGTAGTAAGAAAGGAATTAAGCATTAAGCTGCTGGAATTCGGGGGAGTATGAGATTAAAACCCAAGGTTGCCAGGTTTCATTAAAATTGTCACTATTCTCTCTTTTCATGGCTGCAATTTACTTCCATTTTGTGTATATGTTTTACTCTATCCAACCAATCTCTGATTTTTGGTACCCGTTTGGTCTTCCAATGAAGGGGGATAAGTGTTTTTGCTGCAAGGAGGAGGTGTCTAGTGAGAGATTTCTTATACTTGCTTATGGTGAGTGTGTTAACATTAATCAGGCAGGCTGCTGCTGTAAGATTTACTTTAGTTTCAGTTATGAATTGGATCCATTTCCTGATCTCATCCCAGTACTCAAGAATTTTTGGGCACTCCCACCATATATGGAGAAAGGTGCCAATATCCTGTTCACAGCGCCAACATGTATCCGAGGCTGAGGTGGACCATTTCCTGGACCTCTGGGGTGTAATGTACCATTGGGTAAGGATTTTGTAAGAGATCTCCTGATATTTGGAGCTTAGGGAACATTTATGTGTCATAATACATGCCTTCTCCCAATGTTTTGTCGATATCTTAATTTTAAGGTCACTTTTCCATTTAGCCTTATGTTTCAAGTCATCTGTGTGCTGAGCCTCAATTAACCAGGAATAGGCTAGAGAAGTGATATGTGCTACTGAGGATCTCTTAAAGCAGAGATTTTCAAGTGGAGACATTGACAAGCAGTATAATGATCTAAATTTGCTATTAATCAAGAAGTCACCTAGTTGTAAGTAAAACCAGAGGCCAGGGAATGGTCCCCCCCAATCTGCCCGTAGGGTCTCCAAAGATTTAACCCTGGAGTCTGATAGGCATTGGGAGATCGTGCAAGGGATTACATCCTTCAAAGGGTGTCCCGGGATAAAATCAGGGTTGTTGGTGACCGGGGTCAGAGGACCAGGTATGGAGGCAATGTTGTGTTTGCCTACAATTTTGTGCCACACATGAAGGGTGTTTTCTACTAAGGGATGCGTCTGATTCTTGTCTTTTTTGGAATGTAGTGTCCAGGGATAGAAAAGTAGGTTGTTTGGAGTTAAGCTTTGTTCCAGTTGGATCCAGTCTTTGTCCTGTCCATGGCAGTGCCACTCAAGTATTCTAGTGATGTGGGAAGCTTGGTAATATTTTTTAAAGTCCAGCAGACATATTCCTCCTCTATTTTTGGGACGTGTCAGCAAGTTGAAGTTGATTCTTGGTTTCCTGTCTGCCCATAGGAAACCTCTTTGCGCCCTGAGGAGGCTTGTGAAAAAAGCCTCTGGGATTTTAATGGGAAGTGCATTAAAGAGGTAGAGCAATCTCGGGAGGACCGTCATTTTTAAGATTGAAGATCTGCCGAACCACGAGAAGGTCTTGGAGGACCATACCCGTAGCTCTTTAATCAGTGAAATAAGTAGAGGCTTATAATTGTGTTGGTAAAGGGAGTCTAAATTGTCAGTCAGGTTTATCCCTAGGTATTTCAGTGTTTTTTGTTCCCATCTATAATTGTAGTTGTCCTTTATTAAGTTTAGTTGGTCAGGGGGTAGATTAATATTCAGGGCTTCCGATTTAGCTTGGTTAATCTTAAAGTTGGATATAAATCCAAACGTCTCAAAGGTTTTTTTTAAATTAGGATAGATATGTGTGGTTGTGATAGAAAAAATAATAAATCATCCGCATAGGCGGCAACCTTGTATTCTCTTTTTTCTATCTTAAATCCTGATACATCATCCGTCAGGTTTATTTTCCTTATCAGGGGCTCCAGAGAGATGATGAAGAGAAGGGGGGAGAGGGACATGCCTGACGTGTACCGTTGTTGATCCTAATGGGGTCAGAGAAGATGTTGTTGACTTTGATCTTTGCACTCGGGTTTTGATAGAGGGCTGAGATCCATGAAAGCATATTTTCATTTAAGCCAACATGGGAGCATGTAGCCATCATATAATCCCAGGAGACCCTATCAAAAGCCTTCTCGGCATCAGTGGAAAGCAGTAAACCTCTTGTTTTAGAATTTCTGGAGAAGTGTATTAAATTTAATGCTTTGGTGATATTATCTTGTGCTTCTCTGCAAGGCATAAATCCTACTTGTTCTGGGCCTATAATTTTTGATAGCAAGGGTTTCAATCTGTTAGCTAATATTTTGGCCAGGAGTTTCAAATCAATATTCAGTAAGGAGATGGGTCTATAATTTGCACATTCTGAGTGGTCCTTATCCGGCTTGGGTATTACCGCAATGTTTGCCATGAGAAAGGATTTTGAGTTATGGTCATTTGTGGCCAAATAATTGAAAGTGGATCTAAGGGGCTTAACAAGGAGATGTGTGTAGGTTTTGTAGTACTGTGACGTGAAACAATCTGGTCCCGGGCTTTTCCCTGTTTTGAGGCCTTTAATCGCCAATAGAATTTCTTCAGTGGTAATGGGTTCTTCTAATTTAGCCATGTCCTCCTGATTGAGTGTGGGAATTTTGCTATCTTTAAGGAATTCATAAATTGTTTCCTGTTTCATGGTTGATAAATGTGGGGGTATATGTTGTTCTGGAAGGTTATATAGTTTTGAATAAAACTTATGAAAAAGGTCAGCTATCTCAGTAGGCTTGTGTCTGGGGATACCATCTTTGTCCCTTATAGCATGTATGCGTCCTGCCATAGTAGTGTCTTTAAGTGCTTTGGCTAATAATTTTCCGCCTTTATCTCTGTGTTCAAAGTAAATGCTTCTCTTGAAGAAGAGGGCCTTTCTGATTTTAAGATCAAGTATAAATTTGAGGGCCTCCCTGCAGCGCGTCAGCTCTTCTTCTACCTTGATGGAGAGTGATTGTTTGTGTTGTGATTCCAATGTGGCTATCTGCGAGGACAGTTCAGTAATTTCTTTCTCCCTCTCTTTTTTTTTTCTTGCGCCCCATCTCATAAGTTCTCCTCTTATCACACTTTTGTGAGCCTCCCAGTTATTTATTGGTTAGTATCTGCGTCAATATTAGCTTTAAAGTATTCATTAATTGCTACATGAATGTCATCTTTTATGGTCTGGTCAGTCAGGAGTGAAGCATTGAGTCTCCAATTAAAAGTGGGTTGTTTCGGAGGGTCGAATTTCAATGAGATGGCTGTAGGAGCATGGTCTGATAGGGAGAATATACCTATCTCAGCCCTATGTAGGGAGCACAAATCTCTTTGCGAGATCAGAATCAAGTCAATTCGTGAGTAGCGTTTATGTGGAGGGGAGAAAAGGGTATAATCCCTCCCAGTAGTGTGAAAAGATCTCCAGGTGTCTACTAAAGATAAGGATCTTAAGAGTGACTTGATTCGTTTGAGGATCCTATATGTTACTGCCGTGTGTCCTGTAGAAGTGTCCTTGAGGGGGGAGAGGGGAATATTGAAATCTCCTCCTAAAATTATACAACCCTCAGCAAACCATTTAAGCTTGTCAATTATCTTGCGACAGAATGAGATGTGAGCAGTGTTCGGGAAGTATGCATTAGCGAGTGTGATGGGGGAACCCGCCCAGTCGCCCTTGAGGAAAAGGAAGCGACCTTCGGGGTCCGTGAGGTGTTGTCTAACTTCAAAAGGGGAATCTTTGTCAATTTATATAGAAACCCCTTTTGTTTTGGCTAGAGGGTTCGTGGCATGGTACATTTTTGTAAAAATTTTGTCTGTGAATGTAGGGACATGTTCGCTCTTGAAATGTGTTCCTTGTAGGAAAACTACTGATGGGCGGGCTTTTTTAAGTTCTCTTAGCAGCTTAGATCTCTTCTCTGGGATATTAAGACCGTTAACATTGTGAGATATCAGGGTTGGGGATTTCCCTAGATGAGTGTATGCCATGATCTAAATTCAGGGAGTTACTAGTTAGTACTATATCTTGCTATTAGTAGGGTATGGGGAGGGTAAGGAAGGGGGTAGGAATAGTGAAAATGAGAAGGGGGTGAACAGATAGGGGAGGTTGAGTGGGTGCTCGAGTCACACCTAGAAGGTGAAGAGCAAATAGGTCGTCTTTGAAACGAGACGTCTGTGTCAACTTTGACGGGTAAATGGGAGACGCAACAGAACAGGTTTGGCAGTGGGAATGTGATTACCAAAAATGTATCGCTAAGGTGTGTTGCGTGTGAGGTTATATCTCATAGAAAGTGAGACAAAACTGGGAGACCTGGGGAGTTGAGCAACATAGAATCTTATTGTTATCTTAAACCGTAAAACTGTAAAATAGTAACAACATTTGAGGACATCAAAAAAAAAAAAAAGGAGAGGGATGGGGGGGAGCCCAGCTTTCTTACTAGGTTAGATAGAGTAGTTCCTGCCTTGTATGGTATCAACAGTGAGAATTTATAGATATTTAATATCATGAAAAAGTCTTGTCCTATTATCTCACATGGGACAGGCAGCATATTGTACCATGCATGCTAATCAGGAGGGGAAGCCTTATAAGCCTAGAAAAATGTTTGTACACATGAAAAACAACTCAAAGCAAATAGCAGTAGTCATATGTAGAAGACCCACATTTTCAAATAACAGTTTCTGAGAAATGGGTGTATGTTGACTGGTTAACGCAAACAAGTTCGGGGAAAAGTCTGTCCCCACCGGTAACCACTGTCACATGTGGGTCTGATAAGGCATATGAGAGCATTCAGTGTCTGTGTGACAAGGTTTATGCTTCCGGATATACATTTTTGTGTTCCCTCATATGTCTAGGGAGATTACTCTCGGTACATCTTTAGTGTGGTTATTTAGCATACTCACTGCTCTGCCGAATTGGCGAAAGAAGATCTTGTGAAAATGTTGCGTGTTCTGGGCATCTAGCCTGAGGTGGTTCCCTGGCGAGTTAGTCCCAGAAAGTCCGGGGAATGGAAAGAGTATCGGCGGGTGGATACATCAAAGTTGTCTGTTCTCCGACTGTTCACTCGTCCTGCCCCCCATAGGAGAGGGCAAAAACCGTGCAAGTTAAACCATAATAAATTCTGTAAAATTAGTCTCCCGTGAGATTTTATTCCTAAGTTTTTAAACATTGTGGGTACAGTGCCCTTAGATTGCACGTTTTAGGCACGGTGGTTCGGGATAAAAGAAAGTGTTAATTGAGCGAAGTGGAGAGGCTCAACATGTCGCCTTCATGAGCGTACCACCCCTGCTCATCTGCCTATCTTTTGATCTAAAAGGTGGTTACCATTTTCTCACAGTAAGCAGGCCAAGATATCATTTCCGTTGAGGTGAAGGTGATATCCTTACCGATATGAAATATCAACGAAACAAACTAGACCTCAGTACAGAGGTTTCCATCCGGGACTTCCTGTTAAAAAAAAAAAAGGGGGTGGGTGCTGTAGAAGTGAATATTGGGTTATTTACTTGAGCTTTGGACTTTTAGCTCCTTTGGATTTGGCTAACAAAGTAAGGCCAAAGTCCAACTAAAAAATTTTAAGCAGCTACAGCAACAGTTTCTTTTTTTTTTTTTAATTAAGGTTTTTCAAAAGTTAATCATTGTAAGCACCATTGTCAGTGGTAAATGGTTTGCCTCAACCATGGTCTAACTGCCACTGCAACTTTTGCTAGACAGCCTAGTCTGTTTAAGGGAGTTGAAAATTAATGAACACACTCAATGGGGTTGATTTACTAAAGACAATAGATTGTTGCACTCTGTCAGAGCAGTTGCTCCAGAGCTTAGTAAATGAGCAGAAGCTCTGATGACTTCCATCATCCAATCATGTGCAAGCAAAAATGCTGTTTTTTTTTCCCTGCATGTGATTGGGTATTCTTTTGAAAGCAAAGCTTTACCTCATTTACTAAGCTCTAGACACCCTATCTGTGTAGTGCACAGTCTATTTGCTTTTAGTAAATCAACCCCACTGTCTGGATCACCAGGTGATTATAGGTGGGAAAGCCTGAAAACAAAAAAATTAATGCAGCCACTACGTGGATTCCTAGGCTAATATATTATATCTTTTGAGTTTTGATACACTTTAATGTAACATCCTTTCTAGTGGAACTACATGTTCATCATGATATATAAATCAAGCAGTGCCACCCTCATATGTTCAGGGTGCCCTTTGTAAAAAAAACTAAATTGTTACCGTCCCTTTAAATCTATATTATCATGAGAATAAATGGGAAAATTAATCAAAATGTTAATATCTCTCAAAACAAATAAAAACAATGTGAAAATATACATCGAAAATTGATTTCTAAATAGTGATGTCGCAAGACTTCAATAGGCAGGCGAATTTTAAAACCTACAGGGACTCTTTTTGGCCACAATAGTGATGGAAAAGTTGTTTCAAGGGGACTAATACCTGGACTGTGGCATGCCGGAGGGGGATCCATGGCAAAACTCCCATGGAAAATTACGTAGTTGATGCAGAGTCTGGTTTTAATCCATAAAGGGCATAAATCACCTAACATTCCTGTAACGCCGAGCGCTCTGGGTGTCCCATCCATCCCGGAGCGCCCGCGGCGTCTGTCCCCCTGCAGCGCTCCGGTCGGCTCCTCTGACCGTGAGCGCTGCTCTGATGCTGGCGGGGATGCGATCCATGCGGCGGCACCCGTCCGCCCGCGGATCGCATCCCATCCTGCTCACCGGCCTCCTTCCCCTGCTCCGTCCCGGCGCGCGCGGTCCCGCTGCTCTCTAGGGCGCGCGCGCGCCGGCCTTCTTAAATTTAAAGGGCCAGTGCACCATTGATTGGTGCCTGGTCCAATTACTGTGTCACACTCTAAAACACTTAAAAACCCACTCCCCCTTCCTGTCCTTGCCGGATCTTGTTGCCTTAGTGCCCTGAGAAAGCGTTTTGTACTTGCCTTTCCAGTGTATCTGACCTTCTGCCGTTGCCCCTGACTACGTACCATTGCCGCCTGCCCTGACCTTCCACTACGTCTGACCTTGCCTCTGCCTAGTCCCAGTGTACCGTGCCTATCTCAGCTGCCAGAGAAGTGGAGCCGCTACTGGGGGACACGACCTGGTTGCTACCGCCGCAGCAAGTCCATCCCGCCTTGCGGCGGGCTCTGGTGAAAACCGGTAGCTGCTTAGAACCGGTCCTCCAGTGCGACCCGTGCCTTTGCCGGCCATGGATCCCGCTAAGGGGCCACTGCCAAATCTCGCTGACCTCACTACCGTGGTTGCCCAGCAGTCGCAACAGATCGCCCAACAAGGACAGCAGCTGTCGCAGTTGACCGCCATGGTCCAGCAGCTTCTGCCGCCGCAGCCTCCAGCATCTTCCCCTCTCCGAGCTGCCGCTACTACCTCGAGAATTCGCCTGTCTCTTCCGGAGAAATTTGACGGGGATTCTAGGATGTGCCGGGGATTCTTGTCCCAATGTTCCCTGCATCTTGAGATGATGTCTGACCAGTTTTCCACAGAACGGTCTAAAATGGCATTCGTGGTCTCTCTGTTGTCTGGAAAGGCCTTGGCCTGGGCCACGCCACTCTGGGACCGCAACGACCCTGCTACAGCCACCGTTCAGTCCTTCTTTGCTGAGGTTCGCAGCGTATTTGAGGAACCAGCCCGAGCCTCATCCGCTGAAACCGCCCTGCTTAACCTTGTCCAAGGAAACTCTTCTGTGGGCGAATATGCCATACAGTTCCGCACACTGGCCTCAGAGTTAGCCTGGAATAATGAGGCTCTCTGCGCGACCTTCAAGAAGGGTTTATCCGGCCACATCAAGGATTGTCTGGCCGCACGAGAGATACCCTCTTCCTTGACGGAACTCATCCATTTAGCTACCCGCATCGATATGCGTTACGTCGAAAGACGCCAAGAGCTTCGCCAGGAGAAAGATCTCATTCGCACCAGGTGTTATCCGCGCCTGGCTCCTCTCTTTCTGAATCCAATGCATCCTGTTTCCGTGCCTCCCGCCGAGGAGGCCATGCAAGTGGACCGGTCTCGCCTGACCCTACAAGAGAGGTCTCGCCGTAGGAACGAGAACTTATGCCTTTATTGTGCGAGCTCTGATCACTTCCTAAAAGACTGCCCTATTCGTCCTCCGCGTCAGAGAAACGCCCGCACCTAGTGAACGTGGGAGAGGCGTTACTGGGTGTGAATTCTTCCTCTCCACGTCTGACTATTCCTGTGCGGATTTCTCCTTCTGCTGGCTCCCTCTTCCCTGCGGTGGCCTTCCTGGACTCTGGTTCTGCAGGAAACTTTATTGAAGCCTCTTTCATCAACAGGTTCAACATTCCTGTTACCCGTCTCATCAAACCCTTCTTCATTTCCTCTGTAAATGGAGAGAATTTGAATTGTACCGTGCGTTACCGCACCGAACCCCTGCTCATGTCCGTTGGTGTTCTTCACCAAGAAAAGATTGAATTCTTTGTTTTGTGACAATTGTGTGGATTTGTGACATCAAATCCTGGGATGACTCCTGTCACAAGCATTGCCTTAAGTCTGTACCGACCTGTCAAGTCCCCATCACTACTTCTTTGCCTGGCCTTCCAAAGGCCTATCAGGACTTTTCTGATGTCTTTTGCAAAAAACAGGTGGAGGTCTTACCACCACATAGACCCTACGACTGCCCCATTGACTTGCTCCCAGGTACTACACCACCCCGTGGCAGAATTTACCCTCTCTCCTCTCCTGAAACCAAGGCCATGACTGAATACATTCAGGAGAACCTCAAGAGAGGTTTTATTAGGAAATCATCTTCTCCAGCCGGAGCGGGCTTCTTCTTCGTGGCCAAGAAGGACGGATCTCTACGCCCTTGCATAGACTATCGTGGTCTCAATAAAATCACTATTAAAAACCGCTACCCTCTGCCTCTCATCTCGGAGCTCTTTGACCGTCTGCGCGGAGCAAAAGTTTTTTCTAAATTGGACCTCAGGGGCGCTTATAACCTCATCAGAATCCGTAAAGGAGATGAATGGAAAACCGCATTTAACACCAGAGACCGTCACTTTGAATATCTCGTCATGCCGTTCGGACTTTGCAACGCCCCTGCAGTCTTTCAAGATTTTGTCAACGAAATCTTCCGGGACCTACTGTATACCTGTGTGGTCGTCTATCTTGACGACATCCTAATCTTCTCTGCCAACCTCAAGGAACATCGGCTCCATGTCCGTCAAGTGCTCCAGCGCCTCCGCGTAAATCATCTTTACGCTAAATTTGAAAAATGCCTTTTTGAGCGTAGCAGTCTTCCTTACCTAGGTTATCTGGTCTCTGGACAAGGTCTTCAAATGGACCCTGACAAACTCTCCGCAGTCTTGGGTTGGCCACGCCCCTCTGGACTTCGTGCTATCCAACGCTTCCTTGGTTTCGCCAACTACTATCGTCAGTTCATACCCCACTTCTCCACCATCGTTGCTCCTATAGGGGCACTGACCAAAAAAGACGCGAATCCTAGGTCTTGGCCGCCTCAAGCGGAGGAAGCCTTTACTCGCCTTAAGACCGCTTTCTCCTCTGCACCTGTCCTGTCTCGGCCAGATCCTCTAAAGCCGTTCTTCCTTGAAGTCGACGCCTCCTCGGTAGGAGCCGGAGCTGTGCTTCTTCAAAAAAACGCTAAAGGGAAAAACGTCACTTGTGTTTTTTTCTCTAAAACTTTCTCCCCTCCGGAAAAAAACTATTCCATAGGTGACCGTGAACTGTTGGCCATCAAGTTGGCATTAGAAGAGTGGAGACATCTCCTGGAAGGATCCCTTCACCCTATCTCCATCTACACTGATCATAAAAATTTGTCCTACCTTCAGTCCGCTCAGCGCCTAAATCCTTGCCAGGCCAGGTGGTCATTGTTCTTTGCCCGCTTCAACTTCCAGATCCATTTTCGGCCCGCAGACAAAAATGTCAGGGCTGATGCTTTGTCCCATTTCTCCGATACCTCTGAAACCGAGACTCCTCCTCAACACATCATACCCCCTGAGTGTCTGATTTCCTCTGCTCCCGCTTCTCTCGTGCCAATTCCTCCAGGAAAGACTTTCGTTCCTCCACGCCTTCGGCTTCAGATACTCAAGTGGGGCCATTCCTCCCATCTAGCCGGTCACGCTGGGATCAAAAAATCCATACAATTGATTGCCAGACACTATTGGTGGCCTACCCAGGAGGAAGATGTGACTGACTTTGTACGGGCCTGCACTATCTGTGCACGTGACAAGACTCCTCGCCAGAAGCCTGCAGGTCTTCTCCTTCCCCTACCTGTGCCTGAACAACCATGGTCCCACATCGCCATGGATTTCATCACGGACCTCCCTTTGTCTCATAGTAACACTGTCATCTGGGTGGTCGTTGACCGCTTTTCTAAAATGGCTCATTTTGTCCCGCTCCCTGGTCTACCTACTGCACCTCAGTTGGCGAAGCATTTTTTTCTTCAAATTTTCCGCCTCCATGGGCTGCCCTCACATATCGTCTCGGATAGAGGTGTTCAACTCATCTCAAAATTTTGGAGAGCTCTCTGTACTCAACTAAAAATTAAGTTGAATTTTTCTTCCGCTTATCACCCGCAGTCCAATGGACAGGTGGAGAGAGTTAACCAGGTCCTTGGCGACTACCTACGACATTTTGTCTCCGCCCGTCAAGACGATTGGGTTGACCTATTGCCCTGGGCAGAATTCTCATACAATTTCAAGAACTCTGAATCTTCCTCCAAGTCGCCTTTCTTTGTGGTCTACAGCCGTCACCCATTGCCCCCCCTCCCCATTCCCACGTCTTCTGGAGTTCCGGCCGTGGATGAATTAACTCAGGACTTTGCCTCTATCTGGAAAGAGACTCAAAAGTCGCTCTCACTGGCCTCTGCCCGCATGAAGAGGCATGCAGATAAAAAAAGAAGAATCCCTCCTGTCTATGCCCCTGGTGACAAAGTGTGGCTCTCCTCCAAATATGTTTGGTTTCGGGTACCTAGCTACAAGCTGGGCCCTCGTTACCTCGGGCCATTTAAAATCAAAAACCAAATCAATTCTGTTTCTTACAAGCTCCACCTTCCTCCTTCTCTTCGTATTCCCAACTCTTTTCATGTGTCTCTTCTTAAACCCCTCATTCTTAACCGATTTTCCCCTAAGGTCACTGCTCCTGCTCCTGTCTCTGGTTCTGATGTCTTCTCGGTGAAAGAGATCCTCGCCTCCAAGGTCATCCGAGGTAAAAAATGTTTTTTAGTGGATTGGGAGAACTGTGGTCCTGAGGAAAGGTCCTGGGAACCTGAGGCCAACATTTTAGATAAAGAGCTCATCCGAAGATTCTTGGGTTCCAAGAAGAGGGGGAGACCTAAGGGGGGGGGTACTGTAACGCCGAGCGCTCTGGGTGTCCCATCCATCCCGGAGCGCCCGCGGCGTCTGTCCCCCTGCAGCGCTCCGGTCGGCTCCTCTGACCGTGAGCACTGCTCTGATGCTGGCGGGGATGCGATCCATGCGGCGGCACCCGTCCGCCTGCGGATCGCATCCCATCCTGCTCACCGGCCTCCTTCCCCTGCTCCGTCCCGGCGCGCGCGGTCCCGCTGCTCTCTAGGGCGCGCGCGCCGGCCTTCTTAAATTTAAAGGGCCAGTGCACCATTGATTGGTGCCTGGTCCAATTACTGTGTCACACTCTAAAACACTTAAAAACCCACTCCCCCTTCCTGTCCTTGCCGGCTCTTGTTGCCTTAGTGCCCTGAGAAAGCGTTTTGTACTTGCCTTTCCAGTGTATCTGACCTTCTGCCGTTGCCCCTGACTACGTACCATTGCCGCCTGCCCTGACCTTCCGCTACGTCTGACCTTGCCTCTGCCTAGTCCCAGTGTACTGTGCCTATCTCAGCTGCCAGAGAAGTCGAGCCACTACTGGGGGACACGACCTGGTTGCTACCGCCGCAGCAAGTCCATCCCGCCTTGCGGCGGGCTCTGGTGAAAACCGGTAGCTGCTTAGAACCAGTCCTCCAGTGCGACCCGTGCCTTCGCCTCTCTGGCACAGAGGATCCACCTCCTGTGTCCTCACTAGCCGCCAGTCCGGGCCCTGACAATTCCCAAATTGTTTGGAATAACGTGCTTTAAAACATCAGGTATGATGTTGTATCGATCAGGTAGTGTAAGGGTTACGCCCGCTTCACAGTGACAGACCAAACTCTGACAGACCAAACTCCCCGTTTAACGCACCGCAAACAACCGCAAACAGTCCATTTGCACAACCGCAAGGCTTTAATGATCACCTTAGATGATCACAAAGAAAATGAATGTTTTTTCTATGCAAAATTATCCAGCCGATCGCTTTTGGTCTGTTCACAATGAAGCAACGACCTTATCATCTGGGGTGTGCCAACATTGCCATTGCCAACACACTCATAGAGGTGGTCATTCATTGTGATACGCAAGCCCCTTCACCACAACAAGGTAACGATCACGAAGGGGAATTGACACATGTATGTGCTTTTTTTTTGTTTTGTTTTGCAGCCACAGTGCAGCACCAGAGGCCAGAAAAATTAGGCATGTACACATGCCTGAAAAATTAGATATTGTTGCTATAGCAGCGGCCAGAAAAATTGATGTTTTCCAGGCAGAAAGTGCCCTAAAACATTGCAGCTTGAACCCTAGTTGATGGCGGATAAGTCACGCAAGTCATCCGGCATGCAGAGATAAAATACAGCAGCGTGTGGACCATTTTTAGCCCAAGGCAGCTCACCTCATCAGGCCTTTTTTAGTCAAATGTATCGCCCACTGTCAGTCCCTTCGGTATCCATGCCTCATTCATCTTAATAAAGGTGAGGTAATCTAGACTTTTTTGACCTAGGCGACTTCTCTTCTCAGTGACAATATATCCTGCTGCACTGAAGGTCCTTTCTGAAAGGACACTTGAAGCAGGGCAGGCCAGAAGTTCTATCGCAAATTAGGATAGCTCAGGCCACAGGTCAAGCCTGCACACCCAGTAGTCAAGGGGTTCATCGCTCCTCAGAGTGTCGATATCTGCAGTTAAGGCGAGGTAGTCTGCTACCTGTCGGTCGAGTCGTTCTCTGAGGGGGGACCCCGAAGGGCTGTGGCGATGCGTAGGACTTAAAAAGCTCTGCATGTCCTCCATCAACAACACGTCTGTAAAGCGTCCTGTCCTTGCCGGCGTGGTCGTGGTAGGAGGAGGATTACTTTCACCTCTTCCCCTGTTAGATTCCCGTTCTGCTGTGACATCACCCTTATACGCTGTGTAAAGCATACTTTTTAATGTATTTTGGAACTGCTGCATCCTTTCCGACTTCCGGTAATTCGGTAAAATTTCTGGCACTTTCTGCTTATACGGGGGGTCTAGTAGCGTGGCCACCCAGTACAGGTCGTTCTCCTTCAGCCTTTGTATACGAGGGTCCCATAACAGGCACGACAGCATGAAAGACCCCATTTGCACAAGGTTGGATGCCGAGCTACTCATGTCCCGTTCCTCGTCTTAACTGATCTCACTGAAGGTCTGTACTTCCCCCCAGCCACGTACAACACCACGGGTACCAGATAGGTGACAACAAGCACCCTGGGATGCCTGCTGTGGTTGGTCTTCCTCCTCCTCCTCAAAGCCACATTCCTCCTCTGACTCCTCTTCCTCAGACTCCTCTTCCAGCGTTGCCGCAGGTCCAGCAAGCGATGCTGATAAGGCTGTTTCTGGTGGTGGTGATGGTGACCACAACTCTTCCTCTTCACGCTCATCTACGGCCTGATCCAGCACTCTTCGCAGGGCACGCTCCAGGAAGAAAACAAATGGGATGATGTCGCTGATGGTGCCTTCAGTGCGACTGACTAGGTTTGTCACCTCCTCAAAAGGACGCATGAGCCTACAGGCATTGCGCATGAGCGTCCAGTAACGTGGCAAAAAAATTCCCAGCTGCGCAGAGGCTGTCCTAGCACCCCAGTCATACAAATACTCGTTGACGGATTTTTCTTGTTAGAGCAGGCGGTCGAACATTAGGAGTGTTGAATTCCAACGTGTTGGGCTGTCACAAATCAAGCGCCTCACTGGCATGTTGTTTCGCCGCTGGATATCTGAAAAGTGCGCCATGGCCATGTAGGAATGCCTGAAATGGCCACACACCTTCCTGGCCTGCTTGAGGATGTCCTGTAAGTCTGGGTACTTATGCGCAAAGCGTTGTACAATCAGATTTAACACATGTGCCATGCACGGCACATGTGTCAACTTGCCCAAATTCAATGCCGCCAACAAATTGCTTCCATTGTCACACACAACTTTGCCGATCTCCAGTTAGTGCGGAGTCAGCCACTGATCCACCTGTGCGTTCAGGGCGGACAGGAGTGCTGGTCCGGTGTGGCTCTCTGCTTTCAGGCAAGTCAACCCCAAGACGGCGTGACACTGTCGTATCCGGGATGTGGAATAGCCCCTGGGGAGCTGGGGGGGTGCAGTTGATGTGGAGCAAGACGCAGCAGCAGAAGAGGACTCAGCCGAGGAGGTTATCAAAGAGGATGGAGTAGGAGAAGTAGAGGAGGTGGCAGCAGGCCTGCCTGCAATCTTGGCGGTGTCACCACCAACTCCTCTGCAGAGCCACGCATTACATGCTTGGCAGCCATCAGCAGGTTTACCCAATGCGCAGTGTAGGTGATATACCTGCCCTGACCGTGCTTTGCAGACCAGGTATCAGTGGTCAGATGACCCTTGACCCACCACTGTGTGCCAGACATGCCATGACTTCCTTTTGCACAATAGAGTACAGGTTGGGGATTGCCTTTTGTGAAAATAAATTTCGGCCGGGTACCTTCCACTGCGGTTTCCCAATAGCTACAAATTTTTTGAAGGCCTCAGACTCCACCAGCTTGTATGGTAAAAGCTGGCGGGCTAAGAGGTCCGACAAGCCAGCTGTCAGACGCCGGGCAAGGGGGTGACTCTGTGACATTGGCTTCTTACGCTCAAACATGTCCTTGACAGACACCTGACTGTGGGCAGATGAGCAGGAACTGCTCAAGGCGAGAGACGTAGTGGCGGATGGTTGAGAGGGGGCAAGGAGGACAGCAGTGGTTGACGTGGCTGAAGATGCTGGACCAGGAAGAGGATGGTGGCTTTGAGCTTGTGTGCTGCTTGTACTCGTCATCATGTGTTGATCCCATAGGCGTTTGTGATGTGCGATCATGTGCCTTCGCAAAGCAGTTGTACCTAGGTGGGTGTTGGATTTCCCACGACTCAGTTTCTTTTGGCACAGGTTGCAAATGGCATCGCTGTTATCAGAGGCAGACACACAAAAAAATGCCACACTGCTGAGCTTTGCAATGACGGCATTCTGGTGGTGGCAACAGCATGCGTTGATTGGCGCGCTGTCTGGCTGACCCCGGGTGCCGATACATGCTGTCTGACTGTGCCACTAGCTCCTTGCGACGACCTACCCCTGCTTCCAACTTGTCTCCTCCTCCTCTCTGTCTCCCCATCTGAACTTTCCCCCTGTTCTTCTTCTCTTCGAGCGGGCACCCACGTGACATCCACATCATCATCATCAACCGCTTCACTTGTATCTGACAACCCAGCAAAGGAAGCAGCAGCGGGTACAACATCATCATCATCACACCGTACGTCCATGTGTGTAATGCTGCCTGACTGAGACATATCCCTTTTATCTACATCCTCTGGCAATAATGTTTGCGCATCACTCATTTCTTCCAACTCATGTGTAAATAACTCCTCTGACAGATCAAGTGAAGCAGCTGTGGTGCTAGTGTTGGTGGTGGCGGCAGGCGTGCGAGTGGTAACTTGAGAGGTGCCCGAAGCTGAGCTGGAGGAGGATGGTGCGTCAAGGTTCCGAGCGGAAGCTGTAGAAGATTGGGTGTCCTGTGTTAGCCAGTCAACTATGTCCTCAGAACTTTTCGAGTTCAGGGTACGTGGCCTCTGAACACTGGGCATTATTCTAGGGCCAAAGGGAATCACAGCACCACGACCACGGCGGCCCCTGCGGGGTGGCCTGCCTCTGCCTGTCATTTTTTTTAGATTAGTTTAGTTGTACTATGCGTGCAAGCTACTGTGACACCAGATATGAGTGGCACTGTGCACTGGCAGGAGTTGGCAGAGTAGACGCTGTAGGCCTTACACACACGCTTGCAGGCAACTGACTGCTATTCTACTGCAGTCAAATTTTTTATTTATTTTTTAAATGTAATCTACTGTGCCACCAGATATATGAGTGGTGCCACTGGGCAAGTGTGCACAGTATACGCTGTGAGCCTGTCACACACGCTGGCAGGCTACTGCAATTAGATTACAGAGGAAAAAAAAAAACAGACTGATTTACTAGCCCTAAAAATTTATTTTTGGGGTGCTGTCAGGGGTGGTCGCTGTCCTTACAGCAGAGATCACATGAGTCTTTCAGGACTGGAGTGGACACTGAATACACACACGCTAGCAGGCAACTGCAATTAGATTACAGAGGGAAAAAAAAAAAGCAGACTGATTTACTAGCCCTAAAAAGGTATTTTTGGGGTGCTGTCAGGAGTGGACGCTGTCCTTACAGCAGAGTTCAGATGAGTCTTTCAGGACTGGAGTGGACACTGAATACACACACGCTGGCAGGCAACTGCAATTAGATTACAGAGGAAAAAAAAAAAAGCAGACTGATTTACTAGCCCTAAAAAGGTATTTTTGGGGTGATGTCAGGAGTGGACGCTGTCCTTACAGCAGAGATCAGATGAGTCTTTCTGGACTGGAGTGGACACTGAATACACTGGCCTAGCTATAGATTTCCCTATTAAATCAGCAGCAGCTACACTGTCCCTCCTCTCACTAAGACTGCACACACACGCTGGCAGGCAACTGCAATTAGATTACAGAGGAAAAAAAAAAAAAGCAGACTGATTTACTAGCCCTAAAAAGGTATTTTTGGGGTGCTGTCAGGAGTGGACGCTGTCCTTACAGCAGAGATCAGATGAGTCTTTCAGGACTGGAGTGGACACTGAATACACACACGCTGGCAGGGAACTGCAATTAGATTACAGAGGAAAAAAAAAAAAGCAGACTGATTTACTAGCCCTAAAAAGGTATTTTTGGGGTGCTGTCAGGAGTGGACGCTGTCCTTACAGCAGAGATCAGATGAGTATTTCAGGACTGGAGTGGACACTGAATACACTGGCCTAGCTATAGATTTCCCTATTAAATCAGCAGCAGCTACACTGTCCCTCCTCTCACTAAGACTGCACACACACACGCTGGCAGGCAACTGCAATTAGATTACAGAGAAAAAAAAGGCAGACTGATGTATGTAGTAGCCCTAAAAAGGGTTTTTTGGGGTGCTGTCAGGACGCTGTCTTTACAGCAGAGATCAGATGAGTCTTTCAGGAGTGGAGTGGACACTGAATACACTGGCCTAGCTATAGATTTCCCTATTAAATCAGCAGCAGCTACACCATCCCTCCTCTCACTAAGACTGCAGCTTCAGAATGAATCTAAAATTGATGCTGTCCAGGAGGTGGGAGGGTCTGGGAGGGAGGGTATGCTGCTGATTGGCTGGAATGTGTCTGCTGACTGCGAGGTACAGGGTCAAAGTTTGCTCAATGATGACGAATAGGGGGCGGACCGAACATCGCATATGTTCGCCCACCGCGACGAACGCGAACAAGCTATGTTCGCCGGGAACTATTCGCCGGCGAATAGTTCGGTACATCTCTATTCGTAAAGTGTCCATAAACAGTGAACCATAAAAAAACAGCAATTTCTTAATATTAACTTAATGTTAATCATAAATAACCAAATCCAGCAGATGGATTGCAGTCCTCAGAATTCCCCTGAGGAAGCCATGTGACCCTGTGGTGCAACGTGTAGGGAGGGGCTTGAGGACGTTACATGGTGTCTGTTACATGAAAGAGTGCGGTAATTACACTACCCGGCAGCATTAAATCAAGCTGTATTGCGTCAATGTATTTTATTGGGATTTTATGTGATAGACCAACACAAAGTGGCAAATAATTGTGAAGTAGATGGAAAATGATAAAGGTTTTCAAATTATTTTACAAATAAATATCTGAAAAGTGTGGTGTGCATTTGTATTCAGCCCCCCTGAGTCAATACTTTGTAGAACCACCTTTTGCTGCAATTATAGCTGCAATTTTTTTTGGGGATGTCTCTACCAAATCTAGAGAGTGACATTTTTGCCCATTCTTCCTTGCAAAATAGCTCAAGCTCTGTCAGATTGAATGGAGAGCGTCTGTGAACAGCAATTTTCAAGCCTTGGCCAAGATTCTCAATTGGATTTAGGTCTACTGTGCACTTTGACTGGCCCATTCTAACACAGGAATATGATTTGATCTAAACCATTCCATTGTAGCTCTGGCTGTATGTTTAGGGTCTTTGTCCCGCTGGAGGGTGAACCTCTGCCCCAGTCTCAAGTCTTTTGCAGACTCTAACAGGTTTTCTTGTAAGATTGCCCTGTATTTGGCTCCATCCATCTTTCCATCAACTCTGACCAGCTTTCCTGCCCCTGCTGAAGAAAAGCATCCCCACAACATGATGCTGCCATCACCATGTTTCACGTGGGGATGGTGTGTTCAGTGTTAGATTTCTGCCATACATTTGCTGTGTCCCCCACATTGCTTCTTGCACACTGAAAAACTGGAATTTTTATGTCTTGCTTTCAACAATGGCTTTCTTCTTGCCAATCTTCCATAAACGCAACATTTGTGGAGTGCCCTAGTTGTCATGTGGACAGATTCTCCCACCTGAGCTCTGAATCTCTGCAGCTCCTCCAGAGTTACCATGGGCCTCATGGCTGCTTTTCTGATTAATGCGCTCCTTGCCCGGCTTTTCAGTTTAGGTGGATGGCCATGTCTTGCTAGGTTTGCAGTTGTGCCATACTCTTTTTTTTTTTTTTCACTATCAAAGGTTTTTATTGAAGCTTGTTACAGATAACAGGTAATAAAAAGAAGCATTTATATTACAATTTTTTTTGACATCCGGGGCTTAATCAATTATCAAGCCCTGGAAATGACAATGGCGTAATATAAAATAAGTATATGCTGAACATATATTAAGAAAATGTGGAGGAAAGAAGTGGGGTGGGTAAAAGGGTAGAGAAAAAAGGGTAATATAGGGAAGGGTGGGGAAGGGGGGGTAATGGCAGGATAAGTAGAACATGGAGGTTCAGGTAATGCAGATACAGTAACAGTTCATCTCAAATACATGCTCAATGTGTTATAATTTAGCCATAGCAAGTGTGGACTTAATGAAGATAGGCACAGTCATCCCAAATTACATAATGTAGTAAGAAAGGAATTAAGCATTAAGCTGCTGGAATTCGGGGGAGTATGAGATTAAAACCCAAGGTTGCCAGGTTTCATTAAAATTGTCACTATTCTCTCTTTTCATGGCTGCAATTTACTTCCATTTTGTGTATATGTTTTACTCTATCCAACCAATCTCTGATTTTTGGTACCCGTTTGGTCTTCCAATGAAGGGGGATAAGTGTTTTTGCTGCAAGGAGGAGGTGTCTAGTGAGAGATTTCTTATACTTGCTTATGGTGAGTGTGTTAACATTAATCAGGCAGGCTGCTGCTGTAAGATTTACTTTAGTTTCAGTTATGAATTGGATCCATTTCCTGATCTCATCCCAGTACTCAAGAATTTTTGGGCACTCCCACCATATATGGAGAAAGGTGCCAATATCCTGTTCACAGCGCCAACATGTATCCGAGGCTGAGGTGGACCATTTCCTGGACCTCTGGGGTGTAATGTACCATTGGGTAAGGATTTTGTAAGAGATCTCCTGATATTTGGAGCTTAGGGAACATTTATGTGTCATAATACATGCCTTCTCCCAATGTTTTGTCGATATCTTAATTTTAAGGTCACTTTTCCATTTAGCCTTATGTTTCAAGTCATCTGTGTGCTGAGCCTCAATTAACCAGGAATAGGCTAGAGAAGTGATATGTGCTACTGAGGATCTCTTAAAGCAGAGATTTTCAAGTGGAGACATTGACAAGCAGTATAATGATCTAAATTTGCTATTAATCAAGAAGTCACCTAGTTGTAAGTAAAACCAGAGGCCAGGGAATGGTCCCCCCCAATCTGCCCGTAGGGTCTCCAAAGATTTAACCCTGGAGTCTGATAGGCATTGGGAGATCGTGCAAGGGATTACATCCTTCAAAGGGTGTCCCGGGATAAAATCAGGGTTGTTGGTGACCGGGGTCAGAGGACCAGGTATGGAGGCAATGTTGTGTTTGCCTACAATTTTGTGCCACACATGAAGGGTGTTTTCTACTAAGGGATGCGTCTGATTCTTGTCTTTTTTGGAATGTAGTGTCCAGGGATAGAAAAGTAGGTTGTTTGGAGTTAAGCTTTGTTCCAGTTGGATCCAGTCTTTGTCCTGTCCATGGCAGTGCCACTCAAGTATTCTAGTGATGTGGGAAGCTTGGTAATATTTTTTAAAGTCCAGCAGACATATTCCTCCTCTATTTTTGGGACGTGTCAGCAAGTTGAAGTTGATTCTTGGTTTCCTGTCTGCCCATAGGAAACCTCTTTGCGCCCTGAGGAGGCTTGTGAAAAAAGCCTCTGGGATTTTAATGGGAAGTGCATTAAAGAGGTAGAGCAATCTCGGGAGGACCGTCATTTTTAAGATTGAAGATCTGCCGAACCACGAGAAGGTCTTGGAGGACCATACCCGTAGCTCTTTAATCAGTGAAATAAGTAGAGGCTTATAATTGTGTTGGTAAAGGGAGTCTAAATTGTCAGTCAGGTTTATCCCTAGGTATTTCAGTGTTTTTTGTTCCCATCTATAATTGTAGTTGTCCTTTATTAAGTTTAGTTGGTCAGGGGGTAGATTAATATTCAGGGCTTCCGATTTAGCTTGGTTAATCTTAAAGTTGGATATAAATCCAAACGTCTCAAAGGTTTTTTTTAAATTAGGATAGATATGTGTGGTTGTGATAGAAAAAATAATAAATCATCCGCATAGGCGGCAACCTTGTATTCTCTTTTTTCTATCTTAAATCCTGATACATCATCCGTCAGGTTTATTTTCCTTATCAGGGGCTCCAGAGAGATGATGAAGAGAAGGGGGGAGAGGGACATGCCTGACGTGTACCGTTGTTGATCCTAATGGGGTCAGAGAAGATGTTGTTGACTTTGATCTTTGCACTCGGGTTTTGATAGAGGGCTGAGATCCATGAAAGCATATTTTCATTTAAGCCAACATGGGAGCATGTAGCCATCATATAATCCCAGGAGACCCTATCAAAAGCCTTCTCGGCATCAGTGGAAAGCAGTAAACCTCTTGTTTTAGAATTTCTGGAGAAGTGTATTAAATTTAATGCTTTGGTGATATTATCTTGTGCTTCTCTGCAAGGCATAAATCCTACTTGTTCTGGGCCTATAATTTTTGATAGCAAGGGTTTCAATCTGTTAGCTAATATTTTGGCCAGGAGTTTCAAATCAATATTCAGTAAGGAGATGGGTCTATAATTTGCACATTCTGAGTGGTCCTTATCCGGCTTGGGTATTACCGCAATGTTTGCCATGAGAAAGGATTTTGAGTTATGGTCATTTGTGGCCAAATAATTGAAAGTGGATCTAAGGGGCTTAACAAGGAGATGTGTGTAGGTTTTGTAGTACTGTGACGTGAAACAATCTGGTCCCGGGCTTTTCCCTGTTTTGAGGCCTTTAATCGCCAATAGAATTTCTTCAGTGGTAATGGGTTCTTCTAATTTAGCCATGTCCTCCTGATTGAGTGTGGGAATTTTGCTATCTTTAAGGAATTCATAAATTGTTTCCTGTTTCATGGTTGATAAATGTGGGGGTATATGTTGTTCTGGAAGGTTATATAGTTTTGAATAAAACTTATGAAAAAGGTCAGCTATCTCAGTAGGCTTGTGTCTGGGGATACCATCTTTGTCCCTTATAGCATGTATGCGTCCTGCCATAGTAGTGTCTTTAAGTGCTTTGGCTAATAATTTTCCGCCTTTATCTCTGTGTTCAAAGTAAATGCTTCTCTTGAAGAAGAGGGCCTTTCTGATTTTAAGATCAAGTATAAATTTGAGGGCCTCCCTGCAGCGCGTCAGCTCTTCTTCTACCTTGATGGAGAGTGATTGTTTGTGTTGTGATTCCAATGTGGCTATCTGCGAGGACAGTTCAGTAATTTCTTTCTCCCTCTCTTTTTTTTTTCTTGCGCCCCATCTCATAAGTTCTCCTCTTATCACACTTTTGTGAGCCTCCCAGTTATTTATTGGTTAGTATCTGCGTCAATATTAGCTTTAAAGTATTCATTAATTGCTACATGAATGTCATCTTTTATGGTCTGGTCAGTCAGGAGTGAAGCATTGAGTCTCCAATTAAAAGTGGGTTGTTTCGGAGGGTCGAATTTCAATGAGATGGCTGTAGGAGCATGGTCTGATAGGGAGAATATACCTATCTCAGCCCTATGTAGGGAGCACAAATCTCTTTGCGAGATCAGAATCAAGTCAATTCGTGAGTAGCGTTTATGTGGAGGGGAGAAAAGGGTATAATCCCTCCCAGTAGTGTGAAAAGATCTCCAGGTGTCTACTAAAGATAAGGATCTTAAGAGTGACTTGATTCGTTTGAGGATCCTATATGTTACTGCCGTGTGTCCTGTAGAAGTGTCCTTGAGGGGGGAGAGGGGAATATTGAAATCTCCTCCTAAAATTATACAACCCTCAGCAAACCATTTAAGCTTGTCAATTATCTTGCGACAGAATGAGATGTGAGCAGTGTTCGGGAAGTATGCATTAGCGAGTGTGATGGGGGAACCCGCCCAGTCGCCCTTGAGGAAAAGGAAGCGACCTTCGGGGTCCGTGAGGTGTTGTCTAACTTCAAAAGGGGAATCTTTGTCAATTTATATAGAAACCCCTTTTGTTTTGGCTAGAGGGTTCGTGGCATGGTACATTTTTGTAAAAATTTTGTCTGTGAATGTAGGGACATGTTCGCTCTTGAAATGTGTTCCTTGTAGGAAAACTACTGATGGGCGGGCTTTTTTAAGTTCTCTTAGCAGCTTAGATCTCTTCTCTGGGATATTAAGACCGTTAACATTGTGAGATATCAGGGTTGGGGATTTCCCTAGATGAGTGTATGCCATGATCTAAATTCAGGGAGTTACTAGTTAGTACTATATCTTGCTATTAGTAGGGTATGGGGAGGGTAAGGAAGGGGGTAGGAATAGTGAAAATGAGAAGGGGGTGAACAGATAGGGGAGGTTGAGTGGGTGCTCGAGTCACACCTAGAAGGTGAAGAGCAAATAGGTCGTCTTTGAAACGAGACGTCTGTGTCAACTTTGACGGGTAAATGGGAGACGCAACAGAACAGGTTTGGCAGTGGGAATGTGATTACCAAAAATGTATCGCTAAGGTGTGTTGCGTGTGAGGTTATATCTCATAGAAAGTGAGACAAAACTGGGAGACCTGGGGAGTTGAGCAACATAGAATCTTATTGTTATCTTAAACCGTAAAACTGTAAAATAGTAACAACATTTGAGGACATCAAAAAAAAAAAAAAGGAGAGGGATGGGGGGGAGCCCAGCTTTCTTACTAGGTTAGATAGAGTAGTTCCTGCCTTGTATGGTATCAACAGTGAGAATTTATAGATATTTAATATCATGAAAAAGTCTTGTCCTATTATCTCACATGGGACAGGCAGCATATTGTACCATGCATGCTAATCAGGAGGGGAAGCCTTATAAGCCTAGAAAAATGTTTGTACACATGAAAAACAACTCAAAGCAAATAGCAGTAGTCATATGTAGAAGACCCACATTTTCAAATAACAGTTTCTGAGAAATGGGTGTATGTTGACTGGTTAACGCAAACAAGTTCGGGGAAAAGTCTGTCCCCACCGGTAACCACTGTCACATGTGGGTCTGATAAGGCATATGAGAGCATTCAGTGTCTGTGTGACAAGGTTTATGCTTCCGGATATACATTTTTGTGTTCCCTCATATGTCTAGGGAGATTACTCTCGGTACATCTTTAGTGTGGTTATTTAGCATACTCACTGCTCTGCCGAATTGGCGAAAGAAGATCTTGTGAAAATGTTGCGTGTTCTGGGCATCTAGCCTGAGGTGGTTCCCTGGCGAGTTAGTCCCAGAAAGTCCGGGGAATGGAAAGAGTATCGGCGGGTGGATACATCAAAGTTGTCTGTTCTCCGACTGTTCACTCGTCCTGCCCCCCATAGGAGAGGGCAAAAACCGTGCAAGTTAAACCATAATAAATTCTGTAAAATTAGTCTCCCGTGAGATTTTATTCCTAAGTTTTTAAACATTGTGGGTACAGTGCCCTTAGATTGCACGTTTTAGGCACGGTGGTTCGGGATAAAAGAAAGTGTTAATTGAGCGAAGTGGAGAGGCTCAACATGTCGCCTTCATGAGCGTACCACCCCTGCTCATCTGCCTATCTTTTGATCTAAAAGGTGGTTACCATTTTCTCACAGTAAGCAGGCCAAGATATCATTTCCGTTGAGGTGAAGGTGATATCCTTACCGATATGAAATATCAACGAAACAAACTAGACCTCAGTACAGAGGTTTCCATCCGGGACTTCCTGTTAAAAAAAAAAAAGGGGGTGGGTGCTGTAGAAGTGAATATTGGGTTATTTACTTGAGCTTTGGACTTTTAGCTCCTTTGGAGGAAGAAGGAGGATCAAAATTGCGTCTGTTGGCATTCCTGCGGTAAGACCCTTGTTGGAAAGGGGAGCGGGTGGGTGTTGATCCAGGTCCAACTTGGTAGTTGTTGATTTCCGGCGGCAGTAGAAATTCCGCATACCAGTCAGGTAGATCCATCGGAGCTATTTGTAGGTTTTCGCAGAATTTTTTTAAATCTTCAGGGATTTTAAGCAGGTGTTGTTTGCCCATGTAAGAGGTTTGAAGTGCAAACGGAAATTTCCATCTATAATTAATGCCTTTTTCTCTTAAGACCTCCAGTAATGGCCTCAATGCTCTTCTGTTCTTAAGAGTGATCGGTGACAGATCTTGAAACAGTTGAACTGCGGATTTGTTGAATAGGATTTGGTCATTGGATCTCGCTTTCTGCAGGACATCTTCCTTCAGGCCAAAATTGGGTAAGCAACATATGATATCTCTAGGTGGGTTTCCATCTGGTGCTCTAGGTCTGTCAAATTCTATAGGAGATTGTTCAGGTCTGTCAAGAAGATTATTGAAGATGGAAGTTAACGCCGGTTTGATTTGGTCCGGGAGGATTGTCTCAGGAACACCTCTGATTCTTATATTATGTCTCCTTCCTCTATTATCCAAGTCTTCCAAATGTCTATTCATTTCGATCAGGTGTTGGGAGTGGGAGGCAGTAATATCATCCAGTCTGACCAGTGCCCTGTCTCTCCTTTTCCCTGCACGTTCCGTTACAGCCATTTGTTCAGAGAGCCTAAGCAGCTCCGTTTTAATGTCCATGATGGCGGAGGTGAATGATCTTTTGATGTCTGCAGCTATGTCTGTCATTGTAGCATAGGTCAAAGGTCTGTCATTGTCATTGTGACCTGCTGCTGAATCCTCAGATGGTGGGAGGGACACTTCGTCGTCCTCTAGTTCTTCCTCAATATTATGTCTGTGAGGTGTCGCCATTTTTGAGTTTCTCCCTCCCCCACTATATCTGTATTTGTTCAAGTTTGTTGATGATAACCATCTTTTGGGGGTAGTCAGAGAGCGGAGAACGTGGTTATGTGTCCCCTTTTTAATCTGTGTGGACATATTCACTTTGCATTCGGTTTGTTTTCAGGCCCAGGTCTCACAGCAGCTCAGGATTCACTCACACATCTGCCGTCAGCGCCGTGCGCCAAGCCATTATCCCTAACTCCTGAATAAGGGTAGTGGAAAGCAGATCTGTCATGCTTGGACAAGTTCACAATAGGAGCGTTAGTGTGATGCGTGTGTTAGTTGCGGTGGGGAAGGAATGACTGCTGCATCAGATTGCAGATACCTAGTTACATCCTAGCAGGAAGGGTCCATAATACAGTAATCTGTGTGTCTGCCGAGCTGCTTCTGCAGTATAGTGGTTAGGCGAGGGAAGACAGGAATGACTAGGCCTCTGCTGCTGCCAGGTCAAGGGTGTAATAAGATGGGATTTGGTGAGGGAGCAGATCCTTCCAGGTAGCTGCCTTGTGGGCGGGGGGGGTCAGTTTGTGCCTTGGTAGCTAAGTAAGAAGGGTATTAATCCCAGTGATGCACAATAACTGATGTAGAGGTAGCTGTGGTTCAGATGGAATGGAGTAGGATGAGGCTGGTGTACTTGGAGTAGCAAGATGGCCGCCGATTTCCGAGGTTAGGCCGAAGCTGCGGACTTTCCTGAGGGTGGTGGCCATCTGAGAATGCCCCGTCCTGTATAGGCCAAAAATCGGAACCCCGCCGGTACACCTATGGACAGTCACTTCTAGGGGTGTCTGGTATGGAAAGGGAGGGCTGCTGCCCTGTTACTCACTGCGCTCCTGAGGGTGGAAAGTCCGGGTCAGCAGGCCGCAAGATGGCGTCTGGCTGCGGTATACCGAAGCTAATGGCAGGGATCCTCAGGCAATTCTCCTCTGCAGGGCGTCCATCCCAAGTCCTCCGGACCGCGGCAGCTGCCGGACCAAAACAGGGCCACCGATCACCCGCCTCACCCCCGGATCGTGGCCCCAAGATGGCGACGTCTCCTTGCAGTGCGGATCCACTTGCCGGCCCAAATCAGGTACAGTCTGTCAAATCCGCAAATGAGTAGCTTGAGCTATAGCAGGGGAAGCCCAGGTACTGGTACCGGTGTTTTTGAGTTTCACCGGGGTGAATTAGGACAGGGATGGCAGTGGATTCACCCTGTCTGTGTGGAGCTCAGCATACACACGTCTTCTCTGTTTTGCGTTCAGCCACGCCCCCGTTCCATACTCTTTCCATTTTCGGATGATGGATTGAACAGTGCTCTGGGAGATGTTCAAAGCTTGGGATATTTTTTTATAACCTAACCCTGCTTTAAATGTCTCCACAACTTAATCCCTGACCTGTCTGGTGTGTTCCTTGGCTTTCATGATGCTGTTTGTTCACTAAGGTTCTCTAACAAACCTCTGAGGGCTTCACAGAACAGCTGTATTCATACTGAGATTAAATTACACACAGGTAATCAGAGTAAAGGGGGCTGAATACAAATGCACGCCACACTTTTCAGATATTTATTTGTAAAAAATGTGGAAAGCCATTTATTATTTTCCTTCCACAATTATGTGCCACTTTGAGTTGGTCTATTACATAAAACATTTTCAAGGCACTGTATCTGTAGTGTTTTCTTATCTCTCTCCAAAGCACTGAGTCCCCTGTGTTTCTTTTGTCCCGTAGCTCTGTTATCGGCCTGATAACTTCTGACAAGTTCTAAGATACGGTAGATAAAAGTTTGTGCCGTGGGAGGTTGCTATAAATAGATTAGCAGCGCTGGTCTATTCAGAGCAGAGCGCTGCACATTACTTCCTTCCTTTATATAAATAAAGTGCAGCACTTATAGACTGAAGTCCATAAAACTCAATCCAGGAATAGATATCCCATACAGTTCAATCAGTGGTGAGCAGGAGGTAGGTATAGGACAGAGGAAACCATCACCGGCACCCAATCACACAGCCACTTACCCTTCTTAGTGGGTCCTCATCACAAAGGCCACGTCAGCATATAAATGATATAGGAAGCCCATCAATCTTCATACACCATACTTCTGTAACAGCAAACCGGATAATAGATGCAGCAAACCCAGGTGCAGCTCTCCCCGTTCAATATGCACTCCAGCAATATTCACTACATAAATATCATTATATGGAAACTAGAAGGAGATCAAGCTTATTGCACAGTACATCAGGACAGCGTTTATTTTGGATATAAATAAGGGAATGAATTCACATTTCAACAGATAAAAATGGCTTGCATTTGTATAAAATCCAGCAATCCTCACCAGAAAGATAGCCACCGCGTCCCAGCATGCACTAGCGCCTGTCATGGATATGCAGTAGTGTTTGTCTGTCAGCTTACCTTCCTTCCCATGTGTTCATCTTAGAGGCCAGAACCCTTTCACCTGGCTTCCTTTATAATCTCCTCCCAGCCTGACTCCACCCCAGGCCCTATCACAGAACACTATATTAACCTGTGCACTGCAAGCCTGCTTTGCTGATCAACGTGTTTGTTAGGCATTGTGTGTTTGGGTTCCTGCCTGCCGTGTGCTACGTCTGTCTCTCTGTTACGTTATTGGCTTGTCCCCGACTATCCCTGTCTGCTCGTGACCCTTGACCTTCGGCTTGTCTTTCGTTATCCTTGTCTGCTTGTGGCCCTTGACTTTCAGCTTGTTATTCGTTACTCTTATATCTCGTGCTGCTGCTTCCCCTCTTGTCCCCTTATCCTACGGGGCGTGAGCTAGGAGACTCTAGGGGCCGCGACCTGGATCCAGCCTGCAGCATAACATCCTCACCACTAGAGGCTCTGGAGAAGACCTGCTGGGTCTTAGACTCCGCGCCCTGGGGAATCTTGGCTCTAGCTTCCCATAGGATCCCGGTTGTGCTCCTCTGGTCCCGCTTTCCACAACCACCCAGTTTCCTATCCGCAGCAGTCAGCCATAGGGTTCACTACCTTGCGGTGCACTCCTGTCCCCCTACGGTGTGCATCTGTCACCTGGCCACAGGTGACCTGACAGTTTGATCAGCCATGAACCCGGCTGACATCCCGCTCCCCGCGGATGATCCATTGCAGGGCATAGTTTGCAGACTTGAAACCCAGGAATCGAATCAGACTCAGGTGATGCGATTCCTCCAGGATCTGGCTTCTCGCTTCGAGCAGCTTCAGGCCTCCTTGGGAACCCTGAATCCGCAACCTCAAATACAACCAGCGGCTGCACCTATTGCACCAGTCGCAGCCACACACTCACTACAACTGCCAGCTCCGTCCCGTTTCTCTGGGGACTCCAAGGCTTGCAGGGGGTTCCTTAGCCAATGCACGATTCATTTTGAGCTCCAGCCCCAAAACTTCCTGTCTGATCGGGCTAAGGTAGCCTATATAATTTCCCTCCTCTCTGGTGAAGCTTTAGCCTGGGCAGCCCCTCTGTGGAAACTGAATGATCCAGTGGTTTCTAGCCTGTCTGGCTTCTTGAAACTTTTTCAGAATATCTTCGAAGAACCGGCTCGTGTCTCTTCAGCGGCCAGCGCCCTTTTACGTCTCCGCCAAGAGTCTGCTTCTGTGGGACAGTATGCCCTTCATTTCCGCATAGTGTCGGCTGAGTTGAACTGGAACAATGAGGCCTTAGTCGCAACCTTTTTGCATGGCCTGTCTGATAGAGTGAAGGATGAATTAGCAGGAAGAACCATCCCCACTGATCTGGCCGGCGTTATCTCCTTGTGTAACCAGATCGATATTCGCTTTCAGGAGAGGACCTTAGAAAAGCAACGCCAGCACTCCTTGGTTCTTAGTCAGCCTGAGCTCCCCTCTCTTCGACCCGTAGAGCATCTCCTACCAGCTGAGGAACCCATGCAGCTGGGTCAGACCAGGCTATCCCCCGAGGAACGTGCTAGGCGCAGAACTCTTGGTCTGTGTCTTTACTGTGGGGGCAAAGGTCATTTTCGTGACACTTGCTCTCTTTGTCCAGAAAAACGTTCGGGTCCACTTCATCTGGAAAGTGGAGTATTGGACCCAGAAATTTCACCTTCCCCTTCTCGTCTTCTGCTTTCTGGGTTCCTTCATGTTGGTGCTTCTTCTCATTCGGTCTTAGCATATCTGGATTCCGGAGCCGCTGGTAATTTCATGGACTGGGAAATCGCATCGTCCATGAGACTTACTCTTTTGCCCCTCACCACGCCATTGGTGGTCTAGGCGATTGATGGTATTGTTCTCCCAGGGGGACCTATCCGCTTCCAGACCCTCCCTGTTAAGATGTCGGTAGGGACACTCCACCAGGAGTGGATATCCTTCCTTATCTTACCCAAGTCCTCAACGCCTATAATTTTGGGTCTCCCATGGTTACAGCTCCATTCTCCTCATGTGGACTGGACTACTGGACAGATCCTGGCTTGGGGTCCCTCCTGTTCCTCGTCCTGCCTACCCAAGGTTGCCCCATGTGGACTCTAGGGGCCGCGATCTGGATCCAGCCTGCAGCATAACATCCTCACCACTAGAGGCTCTGGAGAAGACCTGCTGGGTCTTAGACTCTGCGCCCTGGGGAATCTTGGCTCTAGCTTCCCATGGGATCACGGTTGTGCTCCTCTGGTCCCGCTTTCCACAACCACCCAGTTTTCTATCCGCAGCAGGCAGCCATAGGGTTCACTACCTTGCGGTGCACTCCTGTCCCCCTACGGTGTGCATCTGTCACCTGGCCACAGGTGACCTGACAGCGCCTCGTTGCCTACTTCCCTCTTTTGCCTATGAGGAGAGGGGGTGTGTGCCTTTCCTCCAATTAGCTGCCTTGGCTGTCTGCCAATAATGCACTCCCAGTGCTGAACAGGAAGAGAAAATCTGCAACACAATGTGCACTTTCTAAAGGATATATAAAGCTGAAGACAGCAGATATATATGTAAAACATATGTAGGGAGATTTGTTTTATCCCTGTGTATCATCTGATGCTGTTCACTTCACTGGGTATATGTGAGAATTTACATCCACTTTAAGGGATATTAACACTTTGGTTAATTTTCACATTTATTCTCATGATAATATACACTTAAAGGGACAGTAACAATTTTGGTTAATTTACAAAGAGCATTCTGCACATAGAAGTGTGGCACCACCTGATTTATATATACTTTGCATGCACAATTTCTGAGTGTGTTTTTAGGTGTGAGTGATCCAGATAACACTATAATTGTAATCACAGCAGCGTGTAAGTTTCTGTATATATTATTTAGTACATGTTTATGATGTGTGCGTAATACCCTGTCTTTGTTTTCCTTTTGTTTTCCAATAAAACAAGAAAGGCTCAGTCACGTGTCCCACACCCTCTTAAGCCCTGTACACACGATCGGATAACCTATGGATTTGACCATGAAACTGTTTTTCATCAGTCTTGGCCACACACCATCAGTTTAAAAACCGACGGCAACAAAACGACGGCACGTTCAAAACGTACGACGCGCTATAAAAGGGCCGAACAAATCTAAAGGCGCCACCCCTTGGGCTGCTTTTGCTGATTTCGTGTTACCGCGTGTTAGTAAAAGTTTGGTGAGAGCTGATTCACGCTTTTCAGTCTCCGTGCTTTGCAGATCGTTTCCTGGTGTTCAGTTTGTGCTTGTGGGTTTGTATTTGTGATTCAGTGCGTGCAGTCAGGTCGTTACTGCCTTGCAGTGCCTTCTTGGCCGTTCGTTTCCTGTTTTTCAGGTCGTTCTTCTCAGGCCTTGCTGTTACACGGTGCGTTCTGTTTGAGTGCGTTCTGACCAGCCGACCGGTTTAAAACCATGTTCGAAGTGCGTTCTCGTTCTCGAGCTCGTGCTGGCTTTGGGCTTGGTGTTGCAGTTAACACTGTAACCCGAGTTCAGTCTGTGAACAGGGTGAGGAGGAGTTCATGGACTAAGAATTGGTTGCTCCAGCGGGACCAATTCTCTCATATGCCTCTGCTGCGGGAAATCCATGAGAATAATCCTGATGATTTCAGGAATTATCTCAGGATGACGGACCCCGTATTTCACCGTCTGTTGGATTTGCTGTCCCCCTATATCACGAGGCAGGACACTGTGATGCGCCAGGCCATCACTGCCGAGCAGAGGCTTATTGCCACGTTGAGATACCTGGTGACTGGGAGAAGCTTGCAGGACCTCAAGTTCTCAACAGGCATCTCCCCCCAGGCTCTCGGGATCATTATCCCTGAGACGTGTTCGGCCATCATTCAGGTCCTGCAGAAGGACTATATGAAGGTAATTTTGCTCCTTTAACCTCACATTATATGTTTTGATTGTTTTTGAATCTTCTTATTTTTTCCCTCCTAACCCAAATTTGCCTGTTTGTAATATCCTGGTAATGTCCCCATTTTCCCCATGCATTTTTTGACCTGTAAAGGCCTTTTTGGGCCCTCCGTGCCTACTTCCCTTCACTAACCTCTCCAGCATGCTATCGTGGGCGCAAACCCAGCTAGCCTTCTATTTTCCTTTTCCTTTTTGTGGGGTCATTGCCCGCGTAGTTTGACAACCCTCCCCCCCCCCTAAAGATGTTACCAATTTTTTAGTTCTCAATCAAGCTCAGCAGAGTGGTCGAGCCTTTTTTTGGATCCCCCACAATCACCTTAGCCCCCCCCTTAGTTTATTTTAGAATGTCCACTCAGCGGGGGTGAGGCATCTGCTAAGTGGGCCTTTGTTTATTGGTAGGAAATACTCCCCTAAATAATAATGTTAGAATGATGTTGGTCAACAATGTTTTTGTGTGTAATCTGCTTGCACTGTAAACATAAACTGTACTAATGTCTTCTTTTTGTTTGACTCCACAGTTCCCTAGCACACCACAGGAATGGCTGACTGTGGCCTCCCAATTTGCCCAGCGGTGGGATTTCCCCAACTGCGGAGGGGCAATTGATGGGAAGCACGTCCACATAGTGCCGCCACCCCGTTCGGGGTCATACTATTTTAACTATAAAGGTTTTAATAGCATAGTGTTAATGGCGGTGGTGTCGGCACGGTACGAGTTCCTGTATGTGGACGTGGGGAAGAACGGCCGGATGTCCGATGGCGGAGTATTCGCTAAGACGGAGTTCGCTCACCGTCTGCAGGCTGGGGGTCTTGCACTGCCTCCAGATGCAGAGAACGTGGAAGGGCTACCGTTCGTTTTCATCGCGGAGGAAGCTTTTGGACTAGGACCACACCTTATGCGGCCGTTTCCCCAACGCACCCTCACCCCGGAGAGGAGGGTTTTTAATTACCGGCTGGCCAGAGCCCGGAGAGTTGTGGAGAATGCCTTCGGGATAATGGCCAGCCGGTTCCGCCTGTTCCAGACAGCTATCAATTTGGCGGATTATAAACTGAACAACATTGTGTACTGCTGCTGCTTGTTGCACAATTTTTTAAGAAAATACTCCACAAATTATGTGTCATCAGTTGGGTCTGAGGCCGGTCCCTCTGAACTGATAAATCTGACCGGCCTCAGCACCAGTGTTGCCAACCGTACGTTAATTTACGTACAGCACGTAAATTTAACCCCCTTTTTCGGGTGTACGTAAAGTCCGTTGTGGGCATCGGCTGCCCATAAAAAAGATGGCCGCGAGCCGACCATGCAACTGCGCATGCGCCGTTGCGAAGCCGGCCGGACTCGGGAAAGCTCGTATGCGTTCGGCCGAGCGGTGCATGCGCAGTAACGTAATGGCTCCGCCCGGCGCCATTTTTGAATAGAGTTTCAGCCAGGACGGGACTCAGGAGTGCTCGCGGGGCGGGCTACAGTGTCTCACAGTCGCCGACGCTGTAGGAGGAGAGGACTCGGCCGAGCAGGGGTGAGGAGGAGGAGGAGGAGGGGGGGATATAAAGTAAGAGGAGGAAATGGAATGCGCTGGGAGCGGGAGCCCGGATGGTGAAGCGGCCATGGCATGCAGGGGAGGGACAGAGACTGATGTGCTCTCTCTGTCCACCATCATATAACTTCTCTCCTCCACATCATCAGTATGCTGTGTCCTCCTTCCGTGCCCTTTTCACCTCTCCACATGTCAGAGCTGCCCTGACCTGTGGAGAGGTGAAAGGGGCACAGGAGGAGGACACAGCATACTGATGATGTGGAGGAGAAGTTATACGATGGTGGACAGAGGAGGAGGCCACTGTGAGGGGGTAAGGAGGACCCTATCATGTTCGCAGCCTCTGTCCCCCTCCTGTGTCATGTCCGCAGCCTCTGTCCCCCTCCTATGTCATGTCCGCAGCCTCTGTCCCCCTCCTATGTCATGTCCGCAGCCTCTGTCACCCCTCCTGTGTCATGTCCGCAGCCTCTGTCCCCCGTCCTGTGTCATGTCCGCAGCCTCTGTCACCCCTCCTGTGTCATGTCCGCAGTCTCTGTCACTCCTCCTGTGTCATGTCCGCAGCCTCTGTCCCCTCTCCTGTGTCATGTCCGCAGCCTCTGTCACCCCTCCTGTGTCATGTCCGCAGCCTCTGTCACCCCTCCTGTGTCATGTCCGCAGCCTCTGTCCCCCTCCTGTGTCATGTCCGCAGTCTCTGTCACCCCTCCTGTGTCATGTCCGCAGCCTCTGTCCCCCTCCTGTGTCATGTCCGCAGCCTCTGTCACCCCTCCTGTGTCATGTCCGCAGCCTCTGTCACCCCTCCTGTGTCATGTCCGCAGCCTCTGTCCATCTCCTGTGTCATGTCCACAGCCTCTGTCCACCTCCTGTGTCATGTCCGCACTCCGCAGCCTCTGTCCCCCTCCTGTGTCTTGTCCGCAGCCTCTGTCCACCTCCTGTATCGTGTCCGCAGCCTCTGACCATCTCCTGTCTTTTATGTCTGCAGTCTCTGAGGGGATCCTAGAAAGATGTCAAGAGTGGGAGCGCCGTGATGGGGGTTACGGGAAGAAACGGACGTGTGGACTGTGGAGAGGAGGTCAGAGCCGCCAAGCTGGAGCGTCTGACTGAGCCCCGCACTGTGGACCTGAGAGCAGGTCAGTGACAGCGCCGCCAGGCCAGTCTGAGGGGGGATCACTGATCTAAGGAGGGGAGTAAATACAATAATGTAAGGGGGCACTGATATAAAAGGTCCCCCCCTATATTAGTACCCCCCCATTACCTTAGTGTATTCACTCTGTGGAAGGTGGTCTCTATTCACCAGAGCCCCCTCCCCATCAGAGTTCCCCCTTACATCATGATCTGCAGTGTTCCCCTTTACATAAGAGTTCCCTTGCACTGTAAGGGGGCATCCTGCAGACTCTGATGTAAGAGGGAACTCTGTGCTGGCTGTGTTATAGTATCCTAACCTTCATGTGAATTGAGAAATATGTTTTTTTACTTTTGTTTAACTGAAACACATTGATATTAGCATTAGTTGTGTGTTTATAGTTGAAATATTGATATTTGCACTGTTTAGCAGTAAAAACAGTAATTTTAGTTCCTTTTTTGCAGCATCAGTAAAAAATGCGGCTCTGCCAGTAATCTTCATTATTTTTGCCAGTAAGAAATTGGTGCCGTACAGAAATTTTGGCATCCTTGCCAGTAAATTTCACTTCAGGGGGTTGGCAACACTGCTCAGCACTGCCCGTACTGGCTTGGCCCCCCAAAGTGCCCCTTGAAGTACGTCAGAAATACGTAGAGTACTTCACGGGTAGGGGGGCCATCGCAATGCCAGACCACATCTGAACTTTGATGTTACCTTTTTTAAATAAACAAAAATATTTGATTTACTACAAACTTGTGTTGTCATTCTTTGATTTGTGGTTTATGTGTCTCCCAGGTTCTAGTAGTGCCAAGTGTATTTCTCCTTATTAGTAAATAGCCTCCAATCTCAGAGGTAAAAACACAAATTTTGCATCTTCAGAACTGCTATTGAGCATAGAAACAACAAGGCACACCTTTTTTCGACTTCCCCAATGTTTTTATTGATTGCAACTTAGTTTTTTTTTTTTTCGAAAGATTTTTTTGGGGTGTTTTGTGTGGCTTTTTTGGCAGAAACATGCATGGGTTAAAAGCCACATTTTTTTCCATTAAAAAGTAATAAAATAACACAGTGAAAAATACAAACAGGAGATGGGGTGATGTTACCCCTGATCTATCCCAAATGTGAAGAAACACACTTTCTTTTTGGGGCTCAAATGGGTATCTTCAACATGATCCCATGGCTAGGGTAAACATGTGCTATCTGCCATCATGGGGGATCAATGGACGTGCTTTGGGGGTGAAAAGCCTTCCTCTCCCCTACTTGAGGAGGGAGGAAGAGGTTGCACCCCCAAAACAGGGACATAGATATCCTGTGACGGCAGATAGCACATGTTGAGTCTTCAGTGTGTGCATCTTCACATTTGGGCTGGTGGAAATCCCATAGAAAAATTCCAACACATAACAAAACACACAAAAAGGGGGGGTCACACTATTCTCCCCAAAATATCTATCATGTTTTTATATTTTTGCTCAATCACAATCATTCTCTTTCTCATAATGTCCCTTTCGCTACTGCATTCCATGATTTCCTGAATGATTATTTTTGCGCTGGCCCTCGAGAATGGAGGATTTGGACTTCCTGACACACCCCCACGTTCAGTCCCTAAAAAGAAAAAAATATTTTAAAACTATGCAGGCCTACATCTGTATTTACCTTGAAGTTGTGGTGACAGACACTGACCTGTTGTGCTGATAAGCTCCACCTCTCCTTCCTCCACCTCTCCTTCCTCCACCTCCACTTTCTCCCCCTCCGCTTCCTGAACCTGCTGAACTTTGTCTGCTTTGGGATCTTCAGGGAGTTTCTGTGGTGTTAGGTTCCTTGTCTCATGAGCATGGTGTCCTCCCACTCTCCTCTCCCCTATGGGAATATAAAAAAAAATGTATCCTTTTAGCCCACAGACTTTTTAGGCCTGAAAATGGATTCTCATTGTTTTAAAGTGGGGTCCAATTGATATTTGGCCCTGAGTTTCAAGATGAACATATGAGATCTTGCAAACTCAACAAAGCAACATGTTATTTTGGAGGGCACTCACAAATTCACTTGGATAAACACCAAGGTATCCACTGGACCACCTGTGTGTGACACCGTTAAGAAATTTGGTCATGTGGCCCAGAGTATAGTATCTTGATGAAGAACAAAAAAGAGTACACAACTGCTGGAGTGTCATCTCCTTTACCCAGAATACAGTTTATTCTTTCATTCACATTCTAAATTTCCTTACAACACATCATCTAGCCAACAATGTGTAGATAAACATTGTTGAAGTAAAATGAGGCATGCCCACATGTAGTTTACGTGGATATGTGCCAAACATGTTTGGGGGAAGAGCAGCAATTTTTTGTTCAACACATTTAGCAAATAAGTGGACTCTCCACTTAACAGAAAAGTTGAGATTTTAAAATGTGAAACCAGTCAAGCCAAGCACATGGTGCAAAACATGGAAGAATACATATTACAATGTGAAAGAACACAGTAAAATAAACTTACTTTTTTCAATGCTTTTTATAAGCTTCCTATACTGCTCCGGCTCCCTGAGCTTCAGGTCTGACCACCTTTTACAGAGTTGTTCCTTGGATCTCTTGACCCCATATTTTTTATAGAGAGTCTTCGCAACTTTGTCCATAATTTGTGACTTCCGGAGATTAGGGGTGTCGTATGGGCCATACTTGCCGTCGTAATCCTTCCTCCGCAGAATGTCCACCATCTCCGCCATCTCAGAAAAAGACATATTGGTCGCCTTGTATCTTTTTTGACTGGATCGGGACGTTTCCGCCTCCGGGCTTTCCTCGTCGGTAATTTCTAGGAAAGAAGCCACCTGTGTCTGCGACATGTCGCCGTCTCACACTGTGCGCCGATCGTTAAGGGGCGGGGAAATCCTGGAAAAGTCCGTCATGGGCGGGCGACGAGGGCGGAGTTACACGCATGCGCAGGGTATAAAGAGGGGAAAGAAGTTATTAGGGATGCGCGGAGTAAGGACGACCGGAAGTGAACCAACGAAGTGAACTAAGGTAAGAAGGGAACTCGGGCCTGCAGTGGCCTATAATGGTTCATGATTGTAAAGGGCAATATTGTGATAAGTTGAGGAGAATCAGTTCTGATCCTTTACTTTTTTTTCTTTTGTTTTTTACTTGTTGTTCAAAAAAGATGCAGAAACTACGAGAGCCGGAGGTGATGCTGATTTTTATAGAAAAATATAAGGAACAGCGCAACCTGTGGGAACTGAAACACCCAGCGTACCACAAGAGTGATGTACGTCGGGCAACTATTACCAAGTTAGCAGAGGATATGAAGCCATGGATCCCAGATGCAGACTACACTATGATCAATAATAAAATCAACAACCTGCGTAATCCCTATAAAAAAAAATACAAGGAAGTGCGCCAGTCAAAGAGATCAGGAGCAGCAGCCGACGATGTAGTAAAGCCCAAGCTGTGGTACTACAGACATCTTCAATTTCTGGATGACCAGATCGAGGCCAGGGAATCTATTTCCAGCCTTCCCTCAACCCTTCCTTCCACCCTTCCCTCCAGCGTTCCTTCCACCCTTCCCTCCACCCCTGCAGAGGCGGAGGAGGAGCCTCCCGAGCTAGAAGAGCCAGATCTTCACATCTTCAGCCCGGTATAGTATTTTTGATCATAATTATTGTCCACTAAGTAATATTGTGTTGAACTGTTTGGATTAGCCATAAATGATACCATCCCCCCCCCAAAAAAAAAACCAGGAAAGAGATCAAAATTGTGTGTGATAGATTCCCCAAATAATCCAATTTTTCATTTTCTTTTAAAAACAGCATGAGGCAAGCCAGGAGGAAGAGGGTCAGGAGTGTGGCAGGCAGGAGGAGGCAGGGCCAAGTGGGACTCAGCAGGTCCCCAGGCCTAGTGGCAGCACCGTCTCCCAAGTGGCTCCCCTCCACGTCAGACCGCCAAAACAACGGCGGATGACACAAGTGGAGGAGGAGTCACTAAAGATGATTCAGGAGGCTGCTGCCATTATGAGGGCCCCCCTCAACCCTACAGAGGGCTTTAGCACCTATCTTGCAGGTAAATTGCTCAGAATGGAGGCGGGACAACGGGCCCTTTGTGAGCACCTCATATATATGGCCGTACACATGAGGGCGAGGGGGCTGCTGACTGAGGCCACCCATATCTCGCAGCAGGCCAATCCCTCTCCTCCTTCTCCTCCTCCTCCTGCCACATCACCAGCCACAGTGGCCCAGCCTGCAAGGGTGCATGCACGGGGCCGTGGAGAGAACGCTGCAGGGAGGCGTGGAAGGAAGGCTACAGGGAAGAGCAGGAGGTGATTCCCTGGCCTCGAGCTGCTCATCCAGAAATTGAAGGTTGATGGAGTACCACAGCTTGGGATGATGTATGTCTTTGGCTGCTGCTCCTGATTTCATGCTGTTGTTGATTTTATTATTGATCATAGTCAGGTCTGCATTTGGGATCTAATGACTTTATATTCTCTGCTAATTTCTGAATAGTTGCCCTTCGGTTTTTGTTTGTTTTTTGTCCGAAATAAAGGGAAATTTGATTTCAGCCAACATACATGCCTGATATGGTTTTTTTTTGGAAGTAGCAATAAGATTTCATAAATACAATGTGTAATTAATAACAAGGGACACCAACCTCCATGAGTAAAAAATAAAAATAATATGTTGTTCTGAGAAATTGACACACCAAAAAATGCACAACAAATTTAAAGACAAAAACTAAAAAAAAGGTGTAATTTGTGAGGTCGGCCTTGAAGAATTAAACTAATTATTCCTAAGATCACAAGAAAGAAGAAAGACATACGTTTGTCAGAACTCATGAGAAAGATCTGCTGCCAAAATGACATTTTAAAGACCGTTCTAAAGCAACAAAACATGCGCTGCATTAAACGAAGCAATAACTTGCAGAATGACGAATGTGCTCTCTCCATTAGGAACGCTAGTTTTACCAGAACGAGCACTCCCGTGTCCTAATTCAGTCTGAGCATGCGTGGGTATTTTAACCGATGGACTTGCCCATAGACGATCGGAAATTCCCATCGGTTTTTTATCCATCGGAAAAATTTAAAACAAGTTCTATTTTTTCCATCCGATGGAAAAAAGACCGATGGGTACCATACACGATCGGTTTTTCTGATGAAAACCATCCATCGGATGGTTTTCATCAGTTAAACCGATCGTGTGTACGGGGCTTTACTGGTAGCAGATATATCTGCATCAGCTTTCCAACAGAGACACATAAAATATTGAAGACAGCTCTTCAAAAGTATTATAGTCTTTGAAAACTGCCAGTTAGTAAAATATGATCTATAGAAGGAAATCTCATAGACAAATATCAATAGCAGTTCTAGCAACAAATTGCCTTGCAGTTTGTGATGAAAAAGAGCGCTCATATGCTTGAAAATATGAAAAAAAAAACATAGGACATTTGTATAATGTAGGAGGTTGCTTAATAACAATGAACTCCCAAATGTAATGCACTCAAAGAATAAAAACTTTTTATTGGCTTATCTTTTTGGTATGACTTCAGCTTGTAGCCAACAGTATGCTATCAGATCTCTTACGTCCTTCCATTAATACACAATGTGCTGCAAGGGACTTTTCTTTGGGAATGTTCTGCTTGCTTGGCTTACACAATGCAGGTGTACAATGTTCTTTTGCTAAATATTTTATAACCACTTTTGGTTCCCTAGATTTCTTACAACCAACTTAACCACTTGAGGACCGCCGCACGCCGATGTACGTCGGCAAAATGGCACGGCTGGGCACACGGGCGTACAGGTATGTCCCCTTTAAGAGCCCAGCCATGGGTCGCGAGCGTGCCGCCGACGGCGCGCTCGCGACCCGGTCCTCTTCTCCGTGACCGTCCCCGCGGGAACAGCGGACCCGATCGCCGCTGGTGTCCCGCGAACGGGTCACAGAGAGGAATAACGGGGAGAGGTAAGTGTAAACAAACCTCTCCCCGTGCTTTCTAGTGTGCCTGTCACTGATCGTCTGTTCCCTGTAATAGGGAACAACGATCAGTGAGGTCACACGCTAAGCCACGCCCCCCCACAGTAAGAAACACAAATCAGGGCGCACTTAACCCCTACAGTGCCCCCTCCTGGTTAACCCCTTCACTGCCAGTATCATTTTTACAGTAACCAGTGCATTTTTATAGCACTGGTCGCTGTAAAAATGGCAATGGTCCCAAAATAGTGTCAAAAGTGTCCGATGTGTCCGCCATAATGTCGCAGTCACAAAAAAAATCGCTGATCGCCGCAATTACTAGTAAAAAAAAAAAATTTATAAAAATGCCATAAAACTACCCCCTATTTTGTAAACGCTATAACTTTTGCGCAAACCAATCAATAAACGGCGATTGCGATTTTTTTTACCAAAAATATGTAGAAGAATACGCATCGGCCTAAACTGAGGAAAAAATATGCTTTTTTATATATTTTTTGGGGATATTTATTATAGCAAAAAGTAAACAATATTGCATTTTTTTCAAAATTGTCGCTCTATTTTTGTTTATAGCGCAAAAAATAAAAACCGCAGAGGTGATCAAATACCACCAAAAGAAAGCTCTATTTGTGGGAAAAAAAGGACGCCAATTTTGTTTGGGAGCCACTTCGCACGACCGCGCAATTGTCAGTTAAAGCGACGCAGTGCCGAATCGCAAAAAGGGGCTTGGTCCTTATGCTGCATATTGGTCCGGGTCTTAAGTGGTTAAACTGCAAATCTAACTATATGTAAAATCCACTATGACTCCTGCTTTTTCTATTCCAATTTAGAACATAAATATTACAGAACAGATGTCAAGGTAATGTAACCAGCCTTTATGAAACTTTATACTTCACTAGCCCACTCCATTCTTATCAAGAGTAATGCCATCCACAGCACAAAGTGTGAAATCGCTGCTCTATGATTAGTCTCATTATTCTTGCTCATTCTTTTTTGGAAATAATCATATTCTATTCATTTATATTTTTTTCAGAACAATTTGTTGGTCGTTTTATTGGATTTTATGGTGGCAGAGAATTCAACTCCTTGTCAAATGTGCTTCACATATATTGTTTAAAAAGTATAATGTTTTACAGAGCAAACCACTAAACACACCCAAATTGTTAACAATGAAGACTGGAAAATATATTTAGATCATATTCACCAATTAGAAAACATCAAATACACACTCTAATATAGGTCACTCTTTCTAAGATGTATCATATACCCATTAGACATGTGCACACTGAAATATTTTTCAGAATTTCGGTTTCGTCCGAAAAATACATTTATTTAGTTACTCCCGAAATTCGCTTTTTTATTTATTTTGTTTCGTTAAAAATGCATTCGTCCGAAAACTCTAATTAATTAAGGTCTAATCTGTCATTTGAAGGTTTATGGTGTCTGTCGGATGTCCTAAGAAGATTCGACGAAACAGCTAAACTGTGCGACGCCGCAATCGTACATTTCCGGTCAAATGCTCCGCAAGCTATTGTAGAATTCTAACGTTGTTTGACTAATAATAATTATAATTATTAATTATTATTACTAGTCAAACAACATTAGAATTCTTCTATAGCCTATGAGCGGAACATTTGACCGTAAATGTCCGCTCGCGGCGATTGTATGTTTTTAGCTGCGTCGTCGAATCTTTATGTCAAATGTTTTCTCTCTATGTCGAATAATCTTGGACTAATAGAGTTAGGTTAGGCACATTCAACCACAGGTTCGATAGACACAGATCGCTATTGTCACCGTCATGTCAAATCTTCTATCTATCTATCTATATCGAACTATTGTCACAACGATACGAAAATAAAGCATTTTTTTATTTCGGATCTTTTGGATTTCGGATTCTGCCCGTCTGTTATCGAACACAAAAATCCCCGAAATTCGGACGAAAATGCATTAGGATGAAAACGAATGCACATGTCTAATACCCATGGGAACAGAAAGCCAGCACAGATCATGCCTCAATGACCAATACCAATTCATTGCACATGAAGTGCTGTTGATCAGAATTTAAAACCAGTCCAGAGATCTAGCACCCAGTGCTGAAACTTGCCAATATGGTAGCTCTGACCTGTAAGAATGAACAAGCCCCTAGCGTTCATGTGGGGCTACATGGGACAGTACAGAGTGCTGCTGTGGTTCCTGCCATCTTCCGGCCCTCCCCCCCCCTGTTTATGGTGAATTGGGTTGCTCCGGGTGATGGCAGGATTCGGAGCGGCATAGCAATGGCTCCTGATTGGCTGATTTGGGCGGAATTGAGCTGGGCAGTGGTTTTAAAAGCCGGCAGCTTTCCCGCTTTGTGTCACAGCCTGAGGGGACGTCGCAGAAGCAGGAACCGTGCTGCTGAAGTTACCTGCCATTATGGAAGAACTGCTGTGTCGCCTCATTGCTAAAGCTGAGAGCCATGGAGGGGCGGAGTGGCTGCGGAGGTGTTTGGAGGATGAAGCTGTCCCTCCATTGGCGGTGTCTGCGGGGGTAGAGCAGGCTCAGTCTGAGCCGGAAGCTGCTCCCCCTGCTGTTCAAAAAAGAGTTCAGAAAGGTAACAAGGGAAAGAGGTTGAGAAGTGAAGATTCTCCCTCTTCTCCTGAAAAGGTGAATGTGAAGCAGGCAAGGTCACGCTCCTGCAACAGAGCCAGAATTGGATCACCTCAGCCAGCAGGTGCGGGCTGTTCTAGTGAGGTGACAGTGCCTGGGCAGCCTGTCAGCGTGGACCGCAGCCATGGTGAGAGAAATGATTTAAACTTAATTGAATTAGGTAAAGTAGTTGGTTCTTTAGCCAATGTACTTGCTAAGATAAATTAATCCAATATTGGTACTGTATGGAATAGCGGTGGCTCTAGCGGTATGCATATGTCTGATAATACTGTTTTTTCACAGGGTAACCCCGCAATTCCAGTAAGTGTTAACCCTTTGAATACAAGGGTCTCTATGATTGAGAAATTACCTGTGAATGACTTTAATACAGTTTTTTCTTTGCCTTCTTCTTCTTCACTGAACTCTTTACCTTTAAAATCTTTAGTGTCTGAAACATGCCTTAAAGAGGCCCTTCCTTGTGAACTGTCCCCCCTGGGTTTGTCATTTGACACTGGCTGTGAAGGAAAAAATTTGGCGCGGGATTTTATAGATATACAGTACTATCATTGCTTCCTTCCTCTAAAGAATTCTTATTGAAATCTGAGAAAAGATTAGATGATAGGTCTGAGGAAGATAGGAGAAGGGCAATTCCTAGGACTTCTAAGAATTGGCTTCAAGCCTTTTGTATTTTTTCCTCAGTAATTGGTGAGCGTTTCCCTGACAAGTGCTCAGGATTATTCCAACATCTGGATATAGTGGCGGAGGCTTACCGTCATTTTGGAGGCATCTCCTGGTTCAGCTATGATGAGAGCTTCAGGCAGAAGCTTTCAGTCCATCCTTCCCTCCGTTGGGGGGTCAAAAATGTAGGTTTGTGGCTAAATTTGATGCTGCCACAAAGGCAGCAATACACTCAGAGGCCTCAAACTACAAATAGTTCTCAGGCTAATTTTCGTAAAGGAGTATGTTTCGCATTTAATGACTCCCAATGTAGATTCTTATCCAATTGCAGGTATAAGCACGAATGCTCATTCTGCGCGGGTGCACACTCAGCATCCCGTTGTTTCAAAAAATCAGCTGCTGCAGTCCAGTCAAGGGACACTAATGCAAAGGGCATGGACGCCAGTGAGACTGTCAGAAATGCAATTTTGGCTAGATCAATACCCAGACCGCAAGATGGCGGTCCTTCTATATGAAGGGTTCAAATTTGTTTTTTTGGTCCCTTCCTTTTTAGGTCAAGGTTGCACCCCGGTTAGAAATCTTCATTCAGTTCTATTAAACCCAGATATAATGAGGGAAAAAATTTTGAAGGAGCTGCATGAAGATAGAATAGCCGGTCCTTTTTCATCCCCCCCATTTTTGAATTTTCGTTTATCTCCGTTAGGCCTGGTCCCCACAAAAGAGACACAGGCTCTTTTCTTTTAATCCACCATTTATCCTTTCCTCGTGGTAATTCCTTGAACGACGAAATATCAGATTAGGAGTCTTTTGTGTCTTATTCATCTTTTGATGAAGCTTTAGCTTTGTTGAAACAATTTGGCAAGGCATCTCTTATGGCAAAGACAGACATAAAATCTGCATTTCGTCTTTTACCGGTCCATCCAACAGGTTTTAACTCTCTGGGCTTTTATTTTGAAGATCACTTTTATTTTGATAAGTGTTTGCCCATGGGGTTTTCCAAGTCATGTAGTTGTTTTGAGGCTTTTTCAACATTTATACAATGGGTTTTATCACAAAATTCCCCTCAAGGTGGAGTCATCCCCTATTTGGACGATTTTTTGTTTATTGGCCCACCTGGAGTTCAAGTTTTTTCTGAAATGATGGTTTGTTTTTTCAACATCTGCAGATCATTCGGGATCCCTATAGCCCATGAAAAAACAATGGGTCCGGTGACAGTGATTGAATTCCTGGGCATAACAATTGATTCAGTTGCTATGGAATTCCGTCTTCCAATGTCAAAAAAATTTTGAGAATGAGAGTACTCATTGCTAATTTTTTGACTAGGAGAAAAGTGCTTTTGCGCGAGGTTCAGTCTTTACTGGGACTTTTCGCTTTTGCGTCTAGGGTAATCCCAGTGGCCAGAGTTTTTTCTCGTAGATTCGCTCTGGCCACTAAAGGGTTAAAAAATCCTCTTTCACATGTTTCTATTACACGTCCTATTAAGGAGGATTTGAAGGTTTGGGAAGACCTAGATATCCGCTTGTTTACTGATGCATCAGGTTCGGTTGGTTTTGGCGCTTTTTTGGACGGTCATTGGTGCGCTGATAAATGGCCGGAATCCTGGAGGTCGCCAGATATTATCCATAACCTAGTCTTGCTGGAATTATTCCCGGTGGTCGTGGCTATTACTATTTGGCATAAACATTTGGAGAATAGGCGGGTAATCCTTCACACGGATAATAAAGGTGTGTTTTTTGCTATTAATTGCCTTTCATCAAAATCCAAATTAGTTATAAAGTTACTTCGTTTTTTGGTGTTGCAATGCATGATTTTTAATATCTGGCTAAAGGCAAAACATATTCCTGGTCTTACTAATGAGATTGCCGATTCTTTATCTCGTTCGCAGTTCCAGAGGTTTCGGTTACTCGCTCCAGATGCGAATCAAGAAGGATTGTCATGCCCAGTTTCTCTCTGGGACCTGATCTGGAATTAATTGAGGTGAACATAAGGAATTCTGTTGCCCCTAAGACTTGGGAAGAATATTCTTAATCATGGTCTAGGTGGTGTAACTTCTGTACAGAAACTGATTGTTCAGTTGGTTTGGTGGATGCATATACTGCTTTATGCTTGGTTTCTTCCTTAATTAAGGATAATCTTAGCCCGGCTACAGTGCATAAGATTTTAGCAGGTGTTTCATTTTTTCTAAAAATGTCTGGTTTGCCTGCTCTCTCTTCCTTTTTTTCCAGTTAAGCAAGCAATGAAGGGTTTCAGAAGGTCTGTGCCAGCTGTTGACAATAGACGGCCCATTTCTTCTGAATTATTGCTTAAACTGATGTCCACGTTGGAATTAGTGTGTTTTTCTCCATATGAGATTTCTTTGTTCAGAGCGGTTTTTGTTATAGCATTCTTTGGTGCTTTTAGAGTGGGTGAGCTTACAGCACCTAATAAGCTTTCATCATCTTTTTTAGAGTTTTCGGATATTTCTGTTAACGAAGGTTCGATTAAGATTTTTCTCCGTAGATCTAAGATGGACCAATTAGGGAAGGGTCGCTGGATAACCCTTCATAGAGCTCCTGTTTAGAGCATTTGTCCAGTTTTCAGAGTCTCGCAATATCTTTCCATTCGCCCCGTTTATCCAGGTTCGTTTTTTGTTCACAATAATTTGTCTCCTCTGACAAGATTCCAGTTTTCATCTGTCCTGTCTCCTTGCCTTAAAAAACTTAATCTTTCTGGTTTTCACTTTTCTTGGTTTTTCTTCTTGGTTTTTCTAATGAAGGTCTTAAACAATTGTGGCGTTGGGATAGTGATAGATTTAAGTTGTATGTCCGCCCTGATCGTATTATTATTTGATTTTTCTAGGTCTTTCCAAGCATGTCGTTTGGATAATAGGACATTCCTTTATTTTTTGGGCCAAAAGGAGAACTTCCATCAAGAATTTCGAAACCAATCTTGGTTTGGATAAAGGATGTTTTCAGGTTTTATGGTGGGGTGTAAGAGGTTTGAGATGGGGGAATTTAAAGGAACAGTTGATTTTCTTGACAGGACAATGGCCTTCGCCGGATGTTCTTATCATTCATGCCGGGGCTAATGACCTGGGCAGGGTTAAAACTTGGGATTTGATTTGTGAAATGAAGAGAGATTTATCTTCTTTCAAGTTATTGTTTCCTTTTACGGTGATAGTTTTCTCGGAGATGATACCGAGACTCCTTTGGTCAGCGTCCAGTAATCTGCATTATTTAGATAAAATTAGGAAACGGGTAAACAGAACTATACATAATTTAGTGATTTCACAAGGTGGTTTTGCTTACCGCCATTTAGATTTGGAAGGTTTTCTTCCTGGTTTTTATAGAGTGGATTTTGTACACCTTTCGAATGTTGGTTTAGACATTTTCATCCTGGGTCTACAAAATATGATTGAGCAGGCCACGGCGTTTGGGGGGCTTCAGCCACTCAGTTGCTGAGCGGCTGTCAGCTGGTGGGGTTTGTCATCCAGTTCAGTTCTGGATGGACTACGTGTTATTAATAAATTAAATAATTTATTGGTTATAAATTTTAAGATTATATTTTATGTTACTGGTGATTGTTTATATTTGGGTAACCCCTTAATAAACGTTGTGGCCAATTATTAGCCAAAATAAAGCTTGGTGTGTGTTTTATTTATTTAAATTAGTAATAAGTACTTTGTACTGTCCCATGAACAAGCCCCTAGTGTTCATGCGGGGCTACATGGGACAGTACAGAGTGCTGCTGTGGTTCCTGCCATCTTCCGGGCCCCCCCCCGTTTATGGTGAATTGGGTTGCTCCGGGTGATGGCAGGATTCGGAGCGGCATAGCAACGGCTCCTGATTGGCTGATTCGGGCGAGATTGAGCTGGGCAGTGGTTTTAAAAGCCGGCAGCTTTCCCGCTTTGTGTCACAGCCTGAGGGGACGCCGCAGAAGCAGGAACCATGCTGCTCCCACCCTCCCTCCCTTATGAATAAAATGTTTTGTACTGTCATGACGTTTGTTAGTGGGGTTTGTCATCCAGTTCAGTTCTGGATGGACTACGTGTTATTAATAAATTAAATAATTTATTGGTTATAAATTTTAAGATTATATTTTATGTTACTGGTGATTGTTTATATTTGGGTAACCCCTTAATAAACGTCGTGGCCAATTATTAGCCAAAATAAAGCTTGGTGTGTGTTATATTTATTTAAATTAGTAATAAGTACTTTGTGCTGTCCCATGCACTGTTCGCCTTTGATCGGTGTGCGTCCCGAACTCTACACACCACCATATGTCTAGCTTCATTAGAGTACTGTCCAATGATGATGCAGAGCAATACACAAAAGTACCTGGTGGTCTACACCACCAAATTAAACTAAGAGTATGCAAAAAAAAAATAATTATACAACAAACAAAAAGAATCTCTCATGGTATAGAATTAACCAATTCATCCCAAATGTATTTTACGTGACTCTTGCATACACATAAGATATAGGCTGGCTTTAATTGTTTTAAGAGCCAGTTCACATATGTCCAGGCACGGTTTCTTTGCGATGTTTAAAAGGAGTCCGGTGCGATTTCGTTCACCGGTTAAGATGCAAATTTTTAAAGTGTATGACCCTTGAAATTGCACCTGAACTGGACTGAAAATCGTACAGGACTCTTTAAAAAAAAAACGCACGGTGGCCAACCTGCACATATGTGAACCGGCTCCATAGAAAGCCTGTTTAGTTCACATGCGGCGGCTGGTCCGGAAGTAGTTAAAGAGAATATTTTTCAGGGATTGTCTAAAGATTGATAAATTAGTGGGACAGTCAGACAGATTGGGGTATGGAGTTCCAAAAGATGGGAGAAGCTCTGGAGAAATCCTGGAGGCCATCATGGGAGGAGGTGATAAGGGAGCCAGAGAGCAGGAGGTCTTGGGAGCACCGAAGAGAGTGGTTTGGTATTTTGAGACTAGGTTAGTGATGTAGCTGGTGGCAGAGTTATGGATGGCTTTGTAAATGATTGTTAGTACTTTGAATTTTATTTGTTGGAGCGAGTAGAAGCCAGTGGAGGGATTGGCAGAGAGGGGTGGAGGACACTGAATAGTTTGTAAGGTGGATGAATCTTGCAGCGGCATTCAGTATGGACTGAAGGGGGGATAGTCTATCTGAAGGTAATCCAATGAAGAGGGAGTTGCAGCAGTCGAGTCGAGAGACAACCAGGGAGTTCATGTAAAGCTTGGTGGTGTCATTAGTTAAAAAGGGGCGTATTCTAGAAATGTTGCGGCGGTTAAGGTGGCATGATTTGGACAGGGATTGGATGTGGGCCTGAAAGGACAGTTCTGAGTCTAAGGTTACCCCTAGCACCCTGGCATGTGGAGACAGACTGATAGATGATATACTGTATTGTACATAGGAATATTGGCAAATATAGGCATTTATATCCTATACAGCAGACAATTATTTGCTTGCTAACCAAACCCAAGGAAACCATGTTTTGTTTCTCCTTATATTTAATAGTTTGATAGAATTAACAAAATGTTGTATGGGGTGTCCAGCTTAGGCAGTAAGTAAAGAAAGGCACCTGTTCTCAGAATATGTTCACCCCCTCCCCTCACATAAATAACTGGCATGCCACCACACAATCTGTGCTCCCACCCCAGCAAACCAATTAACCCCTCACTTGAAGCAAATAGTTCTAGTATGCCATGCCACCCCTTTGCCAGGGTAAAGCTTCTAATACAAGAGTAATCTCATTCTGAAGATAGAACACCTCACCATTCTTAATCTTACTTGACAGAATATAGGAGTGACAGTATATTGGAATGACAAAAAAAAAAAAAAAACATCAGTTATAGGACGGTAAAGCATTATGCAGCTCATAGTCTGCAAAGTGAGGAGGGTAAACTGTGCTTTGCACTCACAGGCATAATAGATTCTGCTTTCTAACTCATGCAATGGACAAATGCCATGAATAGATGCTTGCCTGGGGGGGATTAGACAAAATGAGTGCTTGTCAATCTTACACCAAAGGTTATAGTATCAGAGCACAGATAGTAAGCGTTTCCCAATCCCTGCAGTAATTTATCAGTTATTTGGCTCGAAGTAGCGCTTTACAAATTTATTTGGATTACATTACTGTATATCTATATATATATAACAAAAGTGTAAACTGTATGATATAATTGTTTTGTTTTTTTTGTTATTAAAACAGATCCAGTAAATTGATATATGTGGTTGTAAATTCAAGAACTGAATGAAGCTTGCAAGTGGAGGAGACTAGTGGCACAAAAATATTTTTATGGGGCCAAGTGACTTATAATTATGTTTCTGGATTGCACGATGTGATTAGTAATGCTAATTAAGTTAAGTCATATTAATGTGTCATGTTTTTATGACTATCATTACTGTTAGATCATGCCTATTTTTAGGTCAAGTTGTTTTACTTAGCTAGTGTTTTTTCTTTTTTCAAAAAATCATTGAAGCTCTGCAGATCTGGCAAAAAGAAAATCATGAAAGGTCAGAATGTTAGAAATCGTCTGTTTTTATACTTTTTATGCTGTCTGTGACCCCCGCCTCCATACTCACGATACGTGTCACGGGGCAGGAAGTGGGTGAAAAAATAAGATAAAATAAAGAAAGGAAAGTAAAAAAAGTAAAGAAAATTTTCCTTTTTTCCCATGCTACCCACAACTAAAATAAATAAATATTTTCTGTGTGAGTGCATAAGAAATTGTCATTTTATCTAGTCTTTTTCTTAGTTCAACATTAGATAGATTAATCGACTGACTTCAATGAATATCAAGTTGGATTAATTTATATTCACTGAGTGAGTGAGCCAACAGTCAGTCAACCAGACTGTGCAGATAATGGGCTATAGGTGAGGGCAGAATAATTCACTGTGAAGGCTGCTGGGATTAAGCTAAATGGGAGAGGATCCGGCAAAGCCTTTTGGCCCTACTTCTCTTTTGGATCACAGATGTACACTTACCTGTGCTTTCCCGTAACCTAGATTCAGCTGACAGTGTGCTAAAGCCACCAGCCACTAAAGCCACTAGCCAGTCCATACTCTAGAAGCATCTGTGACAATAATTTCAGAATCCACCCAGATTCCTGACCGACAGCTGGCTCAGCCTCTAAACGTGCTGCTGAGAGCCTGAGCCAGTCATTCCAGCTACCTCCCCAGCCCAGAGCTCCAGTGAGCGCTGGAAGGGCAGAGCAGAGAGTGGTGACTGATAGTCCCGGATCTCTGCTCAGAGTAGACCAAGAAGTGAGTGATCAGCAGTCATGTGATCACTCAATTCTTGTGCTTAACTACTTCCCACCCGGCCACTGTACATATACGGCCGGGTGGGTGCTCTCTCCTTCTGAGTGGACGTTCCTGAACGTCCCTCAGAAGGAGGGGGATCGCGCGCGCGCCACCGGCGGCGCTTGCGCGCCCCCGCCGCGTTACCAAGGACCCGGTGCGCCTGCCCGGCGGCCGCGATTGCCGCCGGGCACCCGCGATTGCCGGGGAACCAAGCAGGAAAGTGGATCTGTGTGTGTAAACACACAGATCCACGTCCTGTGAGGGAGAGGAGGCTGATGGTGTGTCCCTTGTACATAGGGACAACCATCGGTCACCTCCCCCAGTCAGTCCCCTCCCCCCACAGTTAGAACACATTGAGGGAACATATTTAACCCCTTCCCGCCCCCTAGTGGTTAACCCCTTCCCTGCCAGTCACATTTATACAGTAATCAATGCATTTTTATAGCAGGGATCGCTGTATAAATGTGAATGGTACCAAAAATGTGTCAAAAGTGTCCGATGTGTCCGCCGCAATATCGCAGTCACAATTAAAATCGCAGATCGCCGCCATTACTAATAAAAAAAGAAAAAAAAAGAAAAAATGCTATAAAACAATCCCCTATTTTGTAGACGCTATAACTTTTGCGCAAACCAATCAATACGCGCTTATTGCGATTTTTTTTTATACCAAAAATATGTAGAAGAATACGTATCAGCCTAAACTGAGGAAAATTTTTATTGAAAAAAAATGGGTATTTATTATAGCAAAAAGTAAAAAATATTGTGTTTTTTTTTTCAAACTGGACGCTCTTCTTTTGTTTATAGCACAAAAAATAAAAACCGCAGAGGTGATTAAATACCACCAAAAGAAAGCTCTATTTGTGGGAAAAAAAGGACGCAAATTTTGTTTGGGAGCCACGTCGCACGACCGCGCAATTGTCATTCAAAGTGTGACTGCGCTGAAAGCTGAAAAATGGCTTGGGTAGGAAGGGGGTTTTAGTGCCCAGTAGGGAGGTGGTTAAAGCTGTCGAAGGACAGCTGCAGCAGGGAGGACCGATTCTGTAGCAGGGAGGCGAGTATGAATGTTTGTGTTTTTTACTATCCTCACACTTCTTTAATACATAAAATATAATTGGTTAAAATAAAAAAATAAAAAAAGTCACAACACATTTTCCATTATTACTGGGTTTTAAAAATAACAAATGTAATAATTTCATTTGAAATGTTTATTATAATTTACTACATGTGGTATTAAAAGTGGTTCTAAAGGCAGAAGTTTTTTTTTTTTTTTTTAATCTTAATGCATTCTATGGGGATTTACTACAAGAATTAAGATGCTGTAGAACAGTGGTTCTCAACTCTGTCCAAGTATCTCCAACAGGCCATGTTTTGGGAATTTCTCTTAGATAAAATAGCTGTCCAAAATAACAAGCCATTGACTCTGGTTTAAAGCACCTGTGCAAGATAAAGGAAAACTTGCAAACATGGCCCGTTAGACGTACTTGAGGAAAGGGTTGAGAACCACTGCTGTAGAAGACACAGAAAGGGGGTGCAGTAAGTTTGGGTGTCCACTGTTTTTGCACCTTTTTCTTAAAGAATGCATGAACAAAAGGCAGCTTTAAAAACAGATGTCAGTAATATGTTAATGTTCCACTTTGAGCAGCCCAAACTTAAAAAAAAAAGAAGCCCTATTAACATAAAAAAATAATAAAAAGCCCCTGGAAAATACCATCCTGGAGAGAGAAGCCCATTTCCTTTCAAAGGGAAGCCTTGTAGCAAAAGCACACACATAAAATAGCAGTTGAACCCAAAACTGAAGCCCCATCATCTTAAAGCGGAGGTCTCGTGAAAAAATATATATTAAAAGCCAGCAGCTACAAATACTGCAGCTGCTGACTTTTAATAAATGGACACTTACCTGTCCAGGGTGCCCGCGATGTTGGCAGCCGAAGCCAAGAAATCGCTCGTCTCTGGGCTCCCCCCGCCGCCATCCTCAGTGAGGGAATCAGGAAGTGAAGCGTTGCGGCTTCACTGCCCGGTTCCCTACTGCGCATGCGCGAGTAGCGCGGTGCGTTCCCAGTGGTCCCCGCTGTCTCCTGGGACCAAAGTGTCTCCCAGAAGACAGCAGGGGGGAAGGCGGGAAGTGGAGTGACTCCCGTGGGAGTCTTTCCCCAGTAGTGGGTGCAAATACCTGTATTATACAGGTATCTGCACCCCTCTCCCCCCTGAAAGGTGCCAAATGTGACACCGGAGGGGGGGAGGGTTCCAAAAAGTGGAAGTTCCATTTTTGGATGGAACTCCGCTTTAACCCCTTCTCTTTGACAGTACCCAGATATGCATCCTCACAGAAGTGGGTCCATATCCGTGAGGTAACAAATGTGCATACCTATCTTTGTGATGAGATCTCGCCGCACAGTGCACTCCCAGCACAGAAACTGGGCTCTGGGATCGTATCAACGATCAGGACCTGGGACTCCCAGTTCCCGGTCACTTGATTGCTGTGATAGCCAATCAGAGACTATCACAGTTATCAGTAAGGCTGGCTTCACACTGAGGCGGTTTTCAGGCCTTTTAGCACTAGAAATGGCCTCAAAATAACGCCTGAAAACCGCCTCACATTAATTTCAGTGTGACTTTTCACACTGGGACGGAGCGCTTATGGGATGTTAGGAAAAGTCCTGCAAGCAGCATCTTTGGGGCAGTTTAGGAGCGGTGTATACACCGCTCCCAAAATGCCCTGCCCATTGAAATGAATGGGCAGCGCTTCCAAATCACCTGAAAAGCTCTACGTAAGCGCCACAACATGGGCGCTTTCAACCCTTTCTTCGGCTAGCGGGGGTTAAAAGCGTCCCGCTAGCGGCCGAAAAGCGTCACGAAAGCGCCTCTTACACTCGGCTTCCCCGGTTTGAAAGTAGCCTTATTGTATAGCCCACCCATGTGTTTTCTTTCTCTTCTGAATGGAGAGAAAGATACATTGTATCTTTCTCTCCTGGCAGATGAGAAAGATGTAAACACACATAAAAAAATATTAATTCAAAAAATAAAAAATAAATAGCTATATTAAGATTTGATCTAGGTCAGTGCCAATGTTAGTATTAGGCCCCTTTCACACTGGGGCGGGCAGGAGCGGTGGCGGTATAGCAGCGCGATTTGCAGCGCTGCTATACCGTCGCTCTTACCGCGGCATGCGGTCGCTAGGGGGTGAATTTAACCCCCGCTAGCGGGCGAAAAAGGGTTAATATCGCCCGCAAACCGCGGCTATTGCCGCGGTTTGTGGGCGGTGTCCCATTGATTTCAATGGGCACCCGCGGTAAAGGAGCGGTGAACACACCGCTCCTTTACCGCTGTAAAGAAGCGGCTAGTAGGACTTTTGTAGTGGTCCTGCTAGCGCACCGCTTCAGTGTGAAAGCCTTCGGGCTTTCACATTGAAGGCTACAGGCAGGAATTTTTCATGCGGTATAACAGCGCTATTATTAGCGCTAAAGCGCATGAAAACGCCCCATTGTGAAAGGGGCCTAAGGGTCAAAGTAAGGGTCAAAGTCAGGTCAAAGATCAGAGTTAACGGTCAGGGTCCGTATATTTTGGGTAGTGTTTTTTTTTTATAAAAAAGGTATTTTTATAATTCATATCTGTGTCAGTTAGTGTTAGTGTCAGTGTGTTTTAGGTAGGATAAAAAATGTGCAAATTGTTTCTGGGCCCAACTACAGTTACAAAACAACAAATGACATACACATACAGTATGTGGTATCGCTGCAATCGTCAGTAGAATTTACTGTATTTTGGGTTGTTCTTGGGTAGCAAGAAATATATAGCTAAATATTATAAAATTAGTTTTTTCAATTTTGGGCCAGTTTTCCAATGATAATAAAAACAAAAAAAAAAATCAGGAGATTTCCATTACCTTTTACTACCAAAAGAAAGCCCAATTTGTCCTTAAAAAAACAAGATGGAATTTACCTGGATACAAAAAATAGTTTTGATGATATGTACAGTTTTACTAATGCAGGTCAGAATTCCAAAATAGCACCCCTTAACCCTTTCGCTGCCAGGTCTATACATCGTACGGACCTGACAGCGGGGGGTATCACACACAATCCGGTGGCTGCAGCCACCGGGATTGTGTGTGAAACTGACAGGCAGACTCCTGCCTGTCAGGTGAAAGCATTCGGGTGGCAGCGCTGCCGCCCGATTGCTCACACACGCCCCCGGTACCTGCGCCCCGTGCTGCTTTGCCCCGCCGTGCTTTCCGGGCTCCGCTTCTGTGGACCCAGGAGTGAGGGTAGGTTGTCTGCTTTCAGAAAATATATAATGTTTTCGGGTTTTGTGTAATCTTGTTTTAGCTGCGCTTTACCGACGCTGTGTGGGCAGGAGCGGGGCGCTTTTAACCCCAAAGAAGGGGTTAACAAGGGGTTAAAATTGCCTAAAAAGCGCCCATTGATTTCAATAGCATGGGTGGTTTCTGAGCGGTGTATACACTGCTCCTGCACCGCCCCAAAGACGCTGCTTGCAGGACTTTTTTTTCCGTCCTGCAAGCGCACCGCCCCAGTGTGAAAGCTTTCACACTGGGGTGGCAAGGGAGGCAGTTTGCAGGTGCTATTTTTAGCGCTAAAATGCCTGTAAAGTGCCTTCAGTGTGAAAGGGGTCTTAAGAAAATACTATCTAGGAGGGTTTGTGAAAAAAAAAAAAACACTTATGCTCAAAAAAGCTCAAAGGAGCTTAAAAAAGCTTGAAGTAGCTCAATAAAAACATGCAAGGGAGCACAAAAAAGCACAAGCTTCTTCAAGCTGAAATAAAAGCTCAAATGCCTGTAAAAGCAGCTTTTTTTTTTGAACTGCAGTGTGCATGAGCCCAAAAAGAGAAATGGGATGGACTGCACAGAAAAAGTAGGATAGTATAAAAGAAAAAAAAAAATAACTTCTAGAAGAGTCTAAATAATATTTTTTTCTTTACTGACCTACCGATCTTACTTAGGAAGAAAAACACAGATGTCTGTCTACAGGGCCCCACTACGTGGAAAAGGGCTGCATGCGGCCCTGGGGCCACAATTTGGGCAGCCGGTTATACTAAATATAAATATATATATATATATTTAGCACTATATGTACACTACAGACAGTGATGTGATTATTGCCTGTATTAACATTAATATAAACATATGGTTTGGGGTCATTTAAGGAAATTCGCTGAACCAGTTTGGTTACATATTAATGTTTTTATTGCAAACAAAACACAGACTGTGTGTGACCAGAGAAAGTGGATGGGTGGAGGTTTTCAGGTTTTCACATAGTTGCATTTGTATAGATGTATAAGGTGAGAAAAGAAAAATAAATATAAAATGCAGCTGGCTGTATCCACCTTTGCCATATACTAAAATATAAGCTGTCAAGCAGCCACAGCACAGCATAAAACTTCCATTGACTATATAAACATCAGATGTCCTGGGCTAATGATAGCAGTTTCCAGGCCTTCTGTGACTGGAGTACAATACATGACATTTATAAAATCTGGCAGATGGAAGCAGGAGGCACAGCAATCAGTCAGAGGCCAACTTCTATTTCTCCAGTGTAATAATAATACAATCTCCTAAACTGCAGAAGGCCTCTCTAGCTTCAGTTGTGCCTAAAGCAGCACCAATACGTCAGTGCCCCATTCTAGTAAGTCCTACCCACTTAGAATTAAAGACTTGTTTTGCTAGGGAAGGACACACACAGAATCTATATCAGCGTATTGCTTCTAAATTGTCCTTATCAGCAGGTTACATCTGTGAGGCTCTGAGCCAAGGCAATAACCTTGTTTTATAGGGCTGCTTTTGTGAAAAATGTTGTATTCTGAATGCAGTTAAAGGCCAAGTCCATTTGTTACAAAAATAATAAAAGCACATATATCTGCAGCAAAAAATAAATAAAAAAATGTGCATGAATTACAGGATTTCAGTTGGAGAGCTGGACCAAGTGACAGTGGTGATCACCACACTTGTGTTCCATTGAGAACCTACAAATTAATCTGCTATGATGGTTTACGGGACTTGTAGTTTATTTACTGTGAATGGATGGTGTGACTGAGTGTGTAGGCAGGTGCAGTCTATTTTCTCCACTGTAGGTGGCAAGCGACTGCAGCGACATTGCAGTTGGAGGGGAAGTCAAGGGGAATTTAGTTCCTCTATGGTTTCCTGGGTCACTGGGTAAGCTATCCAATTGGATGCTGCCACCCCATGTTACTCTGGCAGCCATCTTGGGTCAGGCAGAGCTTATTTAAGACCCTGGCCCCCAGGCTTGGCATACATTTCACATGTGTGTAGTGTAGGGGACAGTACAAAACAGATTACAGCGCACACAATCAAGAATGACATTTATCCTGCAAGGCTAGTTATAAACACCTTCAAACAAAAACGGGGGTTTGGTCAAACTATTTGGTCATATAGTGCTAAGCCCACTTACTGCGACAAAGTGCCCCGATTAGTGGGATCTACCCTAGTAATAGAATGAAAGATCCTGCATCTCAACCATGGGAGCCAAACTCCTCTATGTGGGAGAACTGAGGGGATTCCTCCTATGCACTGGTGACCACTAATAAGAGGTATGTTTTTGTATAGTGTAGGGACAGATCACCCATCTGAGAGGGACAGTGATTAGCCGCAGGGAGAGGTTCTAGATGAATACTTCTTCCTTCCTAGGAACATCTCCATTTGGCTACGGACCAGCCAGCCCGCATTCCGCCTCTCTAGACAGATGCTGTGGACACATCTGATACCTGCTTTGCTACATACCTCCTACCTGCTGGGCTTGTGAATTACTGAACTTTGACTTTAATAAAAGTTATGTTCTCTGCAAATGGATTTTTTTGGCTTACTGGCGCCACACCATGTTGTACCTCCTTACTTGTGGACTGTGCCGCATACATTTTAAAAGATATTGCTGCTGCAGTTTGGGGGTGGAGGAGGCTCAGTTAGATCCCATGTTGCCATGGAGTTTGGCTTCTAGTACATTTAACACTGCCCCCCCCCCCCTCAGTCTGTCAGTGCTACTGTCCAAAGGTGCCCCTTATGCTCCATCATCTGGAGTGGGGGAACTCTAATACAGGAGGTGTGTTACTGCCCAGATCACCAGGTGAAACCAGAGGAAATAAAAGCTTAAAAAATTCAAACTAATGCAGCCACCACATCTGCAAAATTACTTTTTTGGTTTTAGGACCTCTAAAACCAATTAAAAAAAGAAAACATTGATAGCGAAACATTGTTGTTTGATATGCTCACAAACAAGCAGGTTACAATGGTCTCAGCTTGCTCACTACCCCATGGGACCCCCTGGCCAACACCACCTCCTGTCTACCCTACCCCCCCCTGCCCCTCTTTTTCTCCATTTCCTCTTTTCTTATCTACCTTTCCTTCTCTCCTGTGCCTGTACTACCTTTATATACAACCCTCGGCTTCAGGTTGCTGTTATTTTTATGAGCTGTCATGACTCCATTTCTTTCGCGATTGTTCTTGTATGTTATGATTCACATGGCTGACGAGGAACATTGACATCACACTCCCAACCTCCAAGAATGCTTTACATTCTCTGAATTGCACCCTTGCTGATCAGCCAACCTCCTGTGTTCAGATTGCACCAGACTAGCCTTTCAGTGGGACTCAAAAGCAATTGGAGATCACAGGAGCAGTGGTGTTTACTTTAGTGATTTAAAGCCTCTAGGAATCTAGGGGTGTTGGTCAGGTATGGTATAAATATATTAACATTGGTCCAAGCTGTACTAATATATATATATATATATATATATATATATATATATATCAGTGGCATCACTAGGGTTGGTGTCACCTGGTGCAGTAAAATTTGGTGTCACCCCCCTCCCCAGTTCATTGAGCCACCCGGGGCACAGAGCATTCTAGCACATCAGCACAGCTCTCCCCCCGTGTAATCCCCCTAATGGAACCCCTGTGTAATCCCCCTAATGGAACCCCTGTGTAATCCCCCTAATGGAACCCCTCCGTGTAATCCCCATAATGTCACGTCCCCCTTCCGTACAACCTCCCTAATGTAAGCCCCCTGCAATCCCCCTAATGTAATCCCCCTAATTTAACCCCCCCAATGCAATCCCCTTAATGTAACCCCCCTGTTCATTAACCCTAATGTAACCCCCCCGTGCAATCCCCCTAATGTAACCCCCCCGTGCAATCCCCCTAATGTAACCCCCCCGTGCACTCCCCCTAATGTAACCCCCTGTGAAATCCCCTTAATGTAACCCCCCTGTATTCCCCCTAATGTAACCCCCCTGTGCAATCCGCCTAATGTAACCCCCCTGTGAAATCCCCCTAATGTAACCCCCCTGTGCAATCCCCCTAATGTAACCCCCCTGTGAAATCCCCCTAATGTAACCCCCCTGTGCAATCCCCCTAATGTAACCCCCCCGTCCAATCCCCTTAATGTAACCCCCCTGTGCAATCCCCCTAATGTAACCCCCCCCGTACAATCCCCCTAATGTAACCCCCCTGTGCAATCCCCTAATGTAATCCCCTTAATGTAACCCCCCTGTATTCCCCCTAATGTAACCCCCCCTGTGCAATTCCTCCTAATGTAACCCCCCCTGTATTCCCCCTAATGTAACCCCCCATGTGCAATTTTCTCCTAATGTAACCCCCCCTGTATTCCTTCTAATGTAACCCCCAGCTGCAATCTCCCTAATGTAATCCCCCTTGTATTCCCCCTAATGTAACCCCCCCTGTGCAATTCCTCCTAATGTAACCCCCCTGTATTCCTCCTTATGTACCCCCCCTGTATTCCTCCTAATGTAACCCCCCCCTGTATTCCTCCTAATGTAACCCCCCCCTGCAATCTCCCTAATGTAATCCCCCCGACCAGCAATCTCCCTAATGTAATCCCCCCCCCCACCTGCAATCTCCCTAATGTAACCCCCCCTATATCTCCTCTCTCCCTACAGTCACAGACCTCAGATCAGCGCGCTCTGTCCACATGGATGGACGTTCCTCCTCTTAGGCTCCTCCTCCTGTTGTGAATATACTGTCAGTGTGGAGGAGGCTAGGCTCCGTCGGTCTGAGGAATGTATTTGTTGTGAGCCGACACCTCTCCCCACCTGCCTGAGCGCCAATAGGTGGATTGCAGTGCCGGGCGCTGTGCACTGGACTATGGCACTGTCTGCCTCGAGTCACAACACAATTCCTCCTCCCTCCCCGAACATTGCGGGGAGCGAAGGAGATACTGGAGTGCGCAGGGGAAGGAGGAAAAGGAGAGAGCCGCGGTGCCTCTCTCAATCCAGCGCCGTGATGGGTGATGGTGTCACCCCTCTGGCGGGTGTCATCTGGGTGCGACCCGCACCCCCCGCACCTGCCTTGCAACGCCAGTGATATATATATATATATATATATATATATTTTTTTTTTTTACAAGCACTTACATAGTTACATTGTTGGTAAGGTTGAATAAAGATACTAGTCTATCCTGTTTAGCCTGTGGTATGTATGTGTGTGTGAGTTTATTTTAAAAATAAATCCCATATCCCTGTATGTTGCGATCGTTAAGATGCCCATCTAATAGTTTTCTGAAACTATTGACACTCTCTGCTGATACCACTGCTTGTGGAAGAACTCTCTACGCACTTTAAGGTTAAACTGCTTCTCTTCCAGGTTCAATAAATGGCCTTTTTTTAACTCCCGTGTCTTTTTAAACTCTCTCCCACTGAATACGTTTTTTTCCCTATGCTAGTGTCACCATTAGGGTATATTTCCTCTACAGAAAATGATGGTATTCGTTCCTCATAACTGAGGTCCTCTAGACCCTTTATTAGCTCTGTTGCCCTTCTCTGGACTCTCTCCAGTTCCAACCCTTCCTGAATCCTTCTTGAGGAATGGTGCCCCGAACTGGATGGCATACTCAAGATGCAGCCAGACCAGAGTCTTGTAAAATGGCAGAATTATTGTTTTATTTCTTTAGTAAGTCTATGGAACCCCCAAAAAATTAAAAAAAGTCCCTGGCCCTTTCCATAAATTGCACAGATGTGAATGTGACCCATTGGAAACCATGTTAAATGCACTGTGTAGTGTGTTTCTGCAAAACTGAAAATGCACTAAAAAATGCATAGGTGTGAACCAGGCCATTCTGTACATTGACATCAGTTCATCAGGTCCCTCAAGGATCTTACAATCTAAGGTCCCTAATTCCCATTCATACATACTAGGGTTCATTTAGTCAGGAGCCAATTAACCTACCACCATGTCTTCTGAGTGTGGGAGGATACCAGAGTACTCAGAGGAAACCCATGAGGACACAGGGAAAAGAGGCAAACTCCAGGCAGGCAGTATCATGGTTGGGATTCAAATTGACATTCATAGTGCTGCTAAGTAGAAGTGCTCACCACTTAGCTACGGTGCTGCCGATAACGTAATGCAACTATGTATAATGCAACTATGTATAATTGAGATGATTCTTCTTTAGAGCCCAACAGTTGTACTTGAAACCTGTAGAACCTGTTATTTTCTATGAATTACAAATATATTTTTGGTTTTGGGTTTAACACCACTTTAATAAGAGTCTTTTGTGATAAGGTGGTGACATACACAATAATCACAGTAGTGGACTTAGGCCTGGTTAACAACTATGCGTTTTCTGGTGCTTTAGCAGAAATGCACTACAGTCCATTCAACATGGTTTCCTATGGGACATTTTCACATTTATGCTTTTTTCAGCAACTGCGTTTTTGGAAAGGGGCACTTCTTTAAATACCGAACAGTGCATTCTTGGTTAAATAGACATCAATGGAAATGCTGCAGTGTTTTTGACACATTTTTGATGAGTTTTTGATGCGTTATTTTAACTGCTCAACAACAAATTGTCCGGAAAAAAAAGCACTGCAGAAATGGATCAAAAGCAAACTGCATAGGTGTGAACCTGACCTAATGTTATAGTCTATTTGGGCTATTTGAATAAGCTTCTTAAAAAGACTCATAAGTAGTGATGAGCCGAACACCCCCGGGTTCGGTTCGCACCAGAACCCGCGAACGGACCGAAAGTTCGTACGAACATTAGAACCCTATTAAATACAATGGATGCGAACGTTCGAATTCTAAAGTGCTAATTATAACAACTATTATGCATGTTATTGTCCTAAAAAGGGTTTGGGAACCCGGGTTCTGCACCAGGGGACATGTATCAATGCAAAAAGAAGTTTTAAAAACGGTCGTTTTTCGGGAGCAGTCATTTTAATGATGCATAAAGTGAAAAAAAAAATCAAATATTCCTTTAAATATCGTACCTGGGGGGTGTCTAAAGTATGCCTGTGAAGTGCCACGTGTTTCCCGTGTTTAGAACTGTCCCTGCACAAAATGACACTTCTAAAGGAAAAAAAAGCCATTTAAAACTGCTTGCGGCTTTAATGTAATGTCTGGTCCCGGTAATATGGATGAAAATCTTTAAGAAAAATGGCATAGCTACCCCATGACCCCCCCCCCTACCCCAGCCCATTACCAGCCCCTTTGGGTCTTGTATGGATATTAAGGGGAACCCCGCACATAAAATAAAAAAGGCCCTATATACTCTGAACAGCCGTATACAGGCGGTGCATACAAGACAGGGACTGTATGTTTGTTCTTATGTAGAATGTGTTTGTAATTTTGAACAGGTACATTGTTTAAGTGTAGCTCCAGCCCAAAAATCTATTTTTAAACTTTTTGGAAAACATAGGTAAGGGTTATCACCCCTGTAACATTTGTTTTGCTGTCTGTGCCCCTGTTCAGAACATTTCACCTCACTTTCCGTCCCAATGACAACTGTTTTTGAAATGTGGTGTTTTTCTTGAAACAAGGATTGCTGATAAAGCATCAGTACAGAGGAGACACCTTTCTCCCATATTAATTCTTACAGGAGAGAATTTTCCTTCCTAGGGGTAGATTTCCTCTCACTTCCTGTTGTCTTCTTGCGTTTGCAAGTAGGAGTCGTTTGTAAGTTGGATGTTTGAAAGTAGGGACCTGCCGTATATAATCTGCAGAAATAGGCCCCTTAGTTGGTGTTGGCACAACACTGTAAGCACTCACAGTTACTCTTGGTTGGTGCTGGAACGCCCTGCTGTCAACTATTATATCAGGAATTGTAATTACATATAATTGTTGAACAGTGGTAGTAAAAATTGGGCCTTTGATGGTGGTGCTGGTGCCACAACACTGTAAGCCCTGACAGTTACTCTTGGTGGGTGCAGCAATGGGCCCTGCTGTGAATTATTAGATCAAGAATTGTAATTGCATGCCCCTGTTGAACAGGGGCTGAAAAATTGGGCCTTTCGTGGTGGTGGTGGTGGTGGTGGTGTTGCCACAACACTGTAAGCCCTCAGAGTTACTCTTGCTTGGTGGGTGCAGGAATGGGCCCTGCTGTGAATTATTAGATCAATAATTGTAATTACATGCCCCTGTTGAACAGGGGCTGAAAAATTGGGCCTTAGGCACTGGTGGCACAACACTGCAACCCCTCACAGATACTGTACTTGGAGCACAGCAATGAGCCCTGTTGCAAAGTATTGCTTCAAAAATTGTAATGACACGCCCCTGTTAAACAGGGGCTGAAAAATTGGGCCTTAGGCACTGGTGGCACAACACTCCAACCCCTCACACATACTGTACTTGGAGCACAGCAATGAGCCCTGTTGCAAAGTATTGCTTCAAAAATTTTAATTACACGCCCCTGTTAAACAGGGGCTGAAAAATTGGGCCTTAGCCACTGGTGGCGGCACCCATAAACAAAAATGATCTTCCAAGCTATCATCATCAATCGTATCATTGAGGACTCGGAGGAGGAGGATAGCCAGTCAACATAACAGCACAGGCACTCAGCATCAGCATCAGTCTTGAAGGGATGTGACATGTTAAAATCAATGTCTGTTATATCAGCATCAGGTGTGTGGTAGCTGGTGGTGATCCAAGACTGGTTCATCTTGATGAAAGTCAGTCGATCAACCGAGTCGGTGGACAGGCGCACCCTGTGATCCGTGACAAATCCTCCAGCAGCACTGAATGTGCGTTCCGAAAGAACGCTGGATGCAGGACAGGCCAGTAGCTCAATTGCATACTGTGCAAGCTCTGGCCAGTGATCCATCCTCAAGACCCAGTAAGCCAGAGGATTTTCGGTGGGGAAGGTGTCCAAGTCTGACCTTGCCCCTAGATATTCCTGCACCATGTTTATCAGACGCTGGCGATGGTTGCTGGAACCGATCATACTTTGGGGCTGCGGACTAAAGAATTGTCTGAACGCATCGGTCAGACGGCCACCTTCCCCACCGCTCCTTCTTTGACTGGCCGAAGCCTCAGCAACTCGTTGTCCAGGACCAGGAGTTTGTAACCTCCCAGTCTCTGGGAACGCGTTGCACAGACCTTTCTGCAAGGCCTCCCGGAGTTGTCTCATCCTCTGCTCCCTCTGCGACGGTAACATAAGGTCCGCAACCTTACCCTTGTACCGTGGATCAAGGAGAGTGGCCAGCCAGTAATGGTCCCTCTCCTTGATCCGAAGAATACGAGGATCCTTCCGCAGACTTTGCAGGATCAGGGAGGCCATGCAGCGTAGGTTTGCTGAGGCATTCGCTCCGGAGTCCTCTGGGTCACTAAGGACGACATGATCCGCAGTCACCTCCTCCCAGCCACGTACAAGTCCACTGGTTTCTTGGGACTGTAAATCATCCCTAAAAGACTGCTGCTGATGATGCTGAGTGCCAGCCTCCACCTCCATGCTGACACAATCCTCCTCCTCCTCCTCCTCCTCCTCCTCCTCCTCTTCCTGTGCGATGGGTGGGACAGAAGGAACACTGTCTGGGTAAAGGGGGCCTTGAGAGGCAAGGAAGTCCTCCTCTTCCTGCCTCTGTTCTGCCTCAAGTGCCCTGTCCATTATTCCACGCAGCGTGTGCTCCAACAGGTGGACAAGAGGTACAGTGTCACTGATGCATGCACTGTCACTGCTCACCATCCTCGTGGCCTCCTCAAATGGTGCCAGGACAGTGCATGCATCCCTGATCATGCCCCACTGGCGTGGAGAAAAAAAACCAAGCTCCCCTGACCCTGTCCTGGTGCCGTAGTCGCACAGGTACTCATTGATGGCCCTCTGCTGCGTGTGCAGCCGCTGCAGCATGGCCAACGTTGAGTTCCACCTGGTGGGCATGTCACATATAAGGCGGTTCTTGGGCAGGTTCAACTCCTTTTGCAGCTCAGCCAGGCGAGCACTGGCATTATAAGATCTGCGGAAATGCACACAGACTTTCCTGGCCTGCCTCAGGACATCCTGTAAGCCCGGGTACCTGCCCAAGAAACACTGCACCACCAGGTTAAGGACGTGAGCCACACAGGGCACATGGGTCAGTTGTCCCTGTCGAAGGGCGGAGAGGAGGTTGGTGCCATTGTCGCAAACCACCATTCCTGGCTTAAGCTGGCGTGGCGTCAACCACCTCTCGGCCTGGCCCTGCAGAGCAGACAGGACCTCTGCCCCAGTGTGGCTTCTGTCCCCCAAACACACCAGCGCAAGCACGGCATGGCATCTTTTTGCCTGCGTACTTGCGTAGCCCCGTGAACGGCTACGGAGCACCGCTGGTTCATAGGACAAACCACAGGAAGAGGCCATGGAGGAAGAAGAAGAGGAGGGGGTGGAGGAGAGAGGTGTATCACAACCAGTAGTAGCATTTTGGAGGCATGGCGGTGGGACAACCTCCAACACTACTGCACCTTGTCCTGCATCCTTCCCAGCTGCCAAAAGAGTGACCCAATGGGCCGTGAAAGAAAGGTAACGTCCCTGTCCATGCCTGCTGGACCATGAGTCAGCGGTAATATGCACCTTACCGCTGACCGCCCTGTCCAGCGAGGCCAAGACATTGCCTTCCACATGCCGGTAGAGAGCCGGAATAGCCTTCCGTGAGAAAAAGTGGCGTTTGGGAACCTGCCACTGAGGAACCGCACATTGCACAAACTCACGGAAGGGGGCCGAGTCTACCAACTGAAAAGGCAGCAGTTGAAGCGCTAGCAATTTAGCCAAGCTAGCATTCAACCGCTGGGCATGTGGATGGCTGGGAGTGAACTTCTTTCGACGGTCCAGCAGCTGGGGCAGGGAAATTTGCCTGCTAGAATCGGACGTCGGTGTACTGCTAGCAGAGTGGCCGCAAGTACTTGGCTGTGACACACCTAATTCTACACCTTCATTCCTCTCAGTGCATGTTTCAGAGAGGACTGAAGTTATAGTGGGGTTGGAGATCCCAGCTGATGCGGTGCAAGGAGAGGTCCGCTTTGTTCTTTGGTGTGGGTCTTTGAGGTAGGCTTGCCAACGAGCTGCATGGCAGGTCAACATATGTCTGGTCAGGCATGTGGTACCCAAGCGGCTGATGTTTTGGCCACGCGATATACGCTTGAGACATATGTTGCAAACAGCAGCTGTGCGATCTGATGCACTAGCCTCAAAAAAGGCCCACACCAAGGAACTTTTTGAATGACGGGCAGAGGCAGCGCCCTGCACAGGCGGAGCTCTGCGGTGTGATTCCGTCGGTGTACTGCCCTTACGCTGGCCACCAAAGGGCATCCTGCCTCGTTGGAGATGTGCCTCCTCCTCATCCTCCTCCTCCTCCTCTCTCCTATTAGGCACCCATGTGGAGTCAGTGACCTCATCATCCCCTCCCTCCTCATCACTGGAGCCAATCTGGCAGTATGCTGCAGCTGCTGGAACATGACTGCCAGATTGGTGTCCTTCTTGAGCATCCCCTCTGTCTGCTCTCACCCTACTGCCTTCCTGTAGCTGGGTTTCATCATCAGACCCTTCGAAACGCTGGGCATCCTCCTGGAGCATGTACCCAACACTGTGCTCAAACAGTTCGGGGGACTCCTCAGGAGGAGGACATGGTGGGTCTAGGGAAGGAGTGACTGATGATGAGTCTGACATTGATACCAGGGAAGAGGATGCTTTGGCAGCTGCTTTGCCAGTACCCTGAGCCTGGGTGAGAGAGGATGAGGAGGAGGAGGAGGGCTTGGTCATCCACTCTACCAAGTCTTCGGCATGATGTGGCTCAACATGTCCAGCTGCCGAAAAGAAGGACAAGCGTGTCCCATGGCCATGTGCTGATGACAATGCACCGCGTCCACGACCAGCACTGTTGCCCCCAGACACAGAGCCTGCTTGCCCTCTTTTATTGCCTCCTGACTGTCTGCCTCTCCTTGTTTGCCTTCCAGACATTCTAATAGATGGCCTGCAGGGAGATGGGAAAAAAGCAATAAGGGCTACCTTCAGGTGTCCTTCTCTGTCCCTTTACTTAAGGATTTCTAAATATGGTTCAGGATGATTGCTTTTGCACAGAATAGCACAACGACAATTTCCCTGACTGTCCAAAAACAAGGATTTCAAAGATGGTTGATGAGGAATGCTTTAGCACACTATAGCACAAGGAGAATTCACTCACTGTCCTTCCCAGTCCCTAGAAACAAGGACTTGCACAGTGAAAGAAACTGACACTCTCCCTACCTACAGTTTTCTGTCCCTAGAAAAAATGTTTTTTTTAAGCACACTATAGCACAAGGAGAATTCACTCACTGTCCTTCCCAGTCCCTAGAAACAAGGACTTGCACAGTGAAAGAAACTGACACTCTCCCTACCTACAGTTTTCTGTCCCTAGAAAAAATGTTTTTTTTAAGCACACTATAGCACAAGGAGAATTCACTCACTGTCCTTCCCAGTCCCTAGAAACAAGGACTTGCACAGTGAAAGAAACTGACACTCTCCCTACCTACAGTTTTCTGTCCCTAGAAAAAATGTTTTTTTTAAGCACACTATAGCACAAGGAGAATTCACTCACTGTCCTTCCCAGTCCCTAGAAACAAGGACTTGCACAGTGAAAGAAACTGACACTCTCCCTACCTACAGTTTTCTGTCCCTAGAAAAAATGTTTTTTTTAAGCACACTATAGCACAAGGAGAATTCACTCACTGTCCTTCCCAGTCCCTAGAAACAAGGACTTGCACAGTGAAAGAAACTGACACTCTCCCTACCTACAGTTTTCTGTCCCTAGAAAAAATGTTTTTTTTTAAGCACACTATAGCACAAGGAGAATTCACTCACTGTCCTTCCCAGTCCCTAGAAACAAGGACTTGCACAGTGAAAGAAACTGACACTCTCCCTACCTAGAGTTTTCTGTCCCTAGAAAAAATGTTTTTTTTAAGCACACTATAGCACAAGGAGAATTCACTCACTGTCCTTCCCAGTCCCTAGAAACAAGGACTTGCACAGTGAAAGAAACTGACACTCTCCCTACCTACAGTTTTCTGTCCCTAGAAAAAATGTTTTTTTTAAGCACACTATAGCACAAGGAGAATTCACTCACTGTCCTTCCCAGTCCCTAGAAACAAGGACTTGCACAGTGAAAGAAACTGACACTCTCCCTACCTAGAGTTTTCTGTCCCTAGAAAAAATGTTTTTTTTTAAGCACACTATAGCACAAGGAGAATTCCCCTCACTTTCCTTCTTTTTTCCTAGAAACAAGGACTCGCACAGTGAAAGAAACTGACACTCTCCCTACCTAGAGTTTTCTGTCCCTAGAAAAAATGTTTTTTTTAAGCACACTATAGCACAAGGAGAATTCACTCACTGTCCTTCCCAGTCCCTAGAAACAAGGACTTGCACAGTGAAAGAAACTGACACTCTCCCTACCTACAGTTTTCTGTCCCTAGAAAAAATGTTTTTTTTAAGCACACTATAGCACAAGGAGAATTCACTCACTGTCCTTCCCAGTCCCTAGAAACAAGGACTTGCACAGTGAAAGAAACTGACACTCTCCCTACCTACAGTTTTCTGTCCCTAGAAAAAATGTTTTTTTTAAGCACACTATAGCACAAGGAGAATTCACTCACTGTCCTTCCCAGTCCCTAGAAACAAGGACTTGCACAGTGAAAGAAACTGACACTCTCCCTACCTACAGTTTTCTGTCCCTAGAAAAAATGTTTTTTTTAAGCACACTATAGCACAAGGAGAATTCACTCACTGTCCTTCCCAGTCCCTAGAAACAAGGACTTGCACAGTGAAAGAAACTGACACTCTCCCTACCTACAGTTTTCTGTCCCTAGAAAAAATGTTTTTTTTAAGCACACTATAGCACAAGGAGAATTCACTCACTGTCCTTCCCAGTCCCTAGAAACAAGGACTTGCACAGTGAAAGAAACTGACACTCTCCCTACCTACAGTTTTCTGTCCCTAGAAAAAATGTTTTTTTTAAGCACACTATAGCACAAGGAGAATTCACTCACTGTCCTTCCCAGTCCCTAGAAACAAGGACTTGCACAGTGAAAGAAACTGACACTCTCCCTACCTACAGTTTTCTGTCCCTAGAAAAAATGTTTTTTTTAAGCACACTATAGCACAAGGAGAATTCACTCACTGTCCTTCCCAGTCCCTAGAAACAAGGACTTGCACAGTGAAAGAAACTGACACTCTCCCTACCTACAGTTTTCTGTCCCTAGAAAAAAAATTTTTTTAAGCACACTATAGCACAAGGAGAATTCACTCACTGTCCTTCCCAGTCCCTAGAAACAAGGACTTGCACAGTGAAAGAAACTGACACTCTCCCTACCTAGAGTTTTCTGTCCCTAGAAAAAATGTTTTTTTTAAGCACACTATAGCACAAGGAGAATTCACTCACTGTCCTTCCCAGTCCCTAGAAACAAGGACTTGCACAGTGAAAGAAACTGACACTCTCCCTACCTAGAGTTTTCTGTCCCTAGAAAAAATGTTTTTTTTAAGCACACTATAGCACAAGGAGAATTCACTCACTGTCCTTCCCAGTCCCTAGAAACAAGGACTTGCACAGTGAAAGAAACTGACACTCTCCCTACCTACAGTTTTCTGTCCCTAGAAAAAATGTTTTTTTTAAGCACACTATAGCACAAGGAGAATTCACTCACTGTCCTTCCCAGTCCCTAGAAACAAGGACTTGCACAGTGAAAGAAACTGACACTCTCCCTACCTAGAGTTTTCTGTCCCTAGAAAAAATGTTTTTTTTTAAGCACACTATAGCACAAGGAGAATTCCCCTCACTTTCCTTCTTTTTTCCTAGAAACAAGGACTCGCACAGTGAAAGAAACTGACACTCTCCCTACCTAGAGTTTTCTGTCCCTAGAAAAAATGTTTTTTTTAAGCACACTATAGCACAAGGAGAATTCACTCACTGTCCTTCCCAGTCCCTAGAAACAAGGACTTGCACAGTGAAAGAAACTGACACTCTCCCTACCTAGAGTTTTCTGTCCCTAGAAAAAATGTTTTTTTTAAGCACACTATAGCACAAGGAGAATTCACTCACTGTCCTTCCCAGTCCCTAGAAACAAGGACTTGCACAGTGAAAGAAACTGACACTCTCCCTACCTAGAGTTTTCTGTCCCTAGAAAAAATGTTTTTTTTAAGCACACTATAGCACAAGGAGAATTCACTCACTGTCCTTCCCAGTCCCTAGAAACAAGGACTTGCACAGTGAAAGAAACTGACACTCTCCCTACCTACAGTTTTCTGTCCCTAGAAAAAATGTTTTTTTTAAGCACACTATAGCACAAGGAGAATTCACTCACTGTCCTTCCCAGTCCCTAGAAACAAGGACTTGCACAGTGAAAGAAACTGACACTCTCCCTACCTACAGTTTTCTGTCCCTAGAAAAAATGTTTTTTTTAAGCACACTATAGCACAAGGAGAATTCACTCACTGTCCTTCCCAGTCCCTAGAAACAAGGACTTGCACAGTGAAAGAAACTGACACTCTCCCTACCTACAGTTTTCTGTCCCTAGAAAAAATGTTTTTTTTAAGCACACTATAGCACAAGGAGAATTCACTCACTGTCCTTCCCAGTCCCTAGAAACAAGGACTTGCACAGTGAAAGAAACTGACACTCTCCCTACCTACAGTTTTCTGTCCCTAGAAAAAATGTTTTTTTTAAGCACACTATAGCACAAGGAGAATTCACTCACTGTCCTTCCCAGTCCCTAGAAACAAGGACTTGCACAGTGAAAGAAACTGACACTCTCCCTACCTACAGTTTTCTGTCCCTAGAAAAAATGTTTTTTTAAGCACACTATAGCACAAGGAGAATTCACTCACTGTCCTTCCCAGTCCCTAGAAACAAGGACTTGCACAGTGAAAGAAACTGACACTCTCCCTACCTACAGTTTTCTGTCCCTAGAAAAAATGTTTTTTTTAAGCACACTATAGCACAAGGAGAATTCACTCACTGTCCTTCCCAGTCCCTAGAAACAAGGACTTGCACAGTGAAAGAAACTGACACTCTCCCTACCTACAGTTTTCTGTCCCTAGAAAAAATGTTTTTTTTAAGCACACTATAGCACAAGGAGAATTCACTCACTGTCCTTCCCAGTCCCTAGAAACAAGGACTTGCACAGTGAAAGAAACTGACACTCTCCCTACCTACAGTTTTCTGTCCCTAGAAAAAATGTTTTTTTTAAGCACACTATAGCACAAGGAGAATTCACTCACTGTCCTTCCCAGTCCCTAGAAACAAGAACTTGCACAGTGAAAGAAACTGACACTCTCCCTACCTACAGTTTTCTGTCCCTAGAAAAAATGTTTTTTTTAAGCACACTATAGCACAAGGAGAATTCACTCACTGTCCTTCCCAGTCCCTAGAAACAAGGACTTGCACAGTGAAAGAAACTGACACTCTCCCTACCTAGAGTTTTCTGTCCCTAGAAAAAATGTTTTTTTTAAGCACACTATAGCACAAGGAGAATTCACTCACTGTCCTTCCCAGTCCCTAGAAACAAGGACTTGCACAGTGAAAGAAACTGACACTCTCCCTACCTACAGTTTTCTGTCCCTAGAAAAAATGGTTTTTTTAAGCACACTATAGCACAAGGAGAATTCGCTCACTGTCCTTCCCAGTCCCTAGAAACAAGGACTTGCACAGTGAAAGAAACTGACACTCTCCCTACCTACAGTTTTCTGTCCCTAGAAAAAATGTTTTTTTAAGCACACTATAGCACAAGGAGAATTCACTCACTGTCCTTCCCAGTCCCTAGAAACAAGGACTTGCACAGTGAAAGAAACTGACACTCTCCCTACCTACAGTTTTCTGTCCCTAGAAAAAATGTTTTTTTTAAGCACACTATAGCACAAGGAGAATTCACTCACTGTCCTTCCCAGTCCCTAGAAACAAGGACTTGCACAGTGAAAGAAACTGACACTCTCCCTACCTACAGTTTTCTGTCCCTAGAAAAAATGTTTTTTTTAAGCACACTATAGCACAAGGAGAATTCACTCACTGTCCTTCCCAGTCCCTAGAAACAAGGACTTGCACAGTGAAAGAAACTGACACTCTCCCTACCTACAGTTTTCTGTCCCTAGAAAAAATGTTTTTTTTAAGCACACTATAGCACAAGGAGAATTCACTCACTGTCCTTCCCAGTCCCTAGAAACAAGGACTTGCACAGTGAAAGAAACTGACACTCTCCCTACCTACAGTTTTCTGTCCCTAGAAAAAATGTTTTTTTTAAGCACACTATAGCACAAGGAGAATTCACTCACTGTCCTTCCCAGTCCCTAGAAACAAGGACTTGCACAGTGAAAGAAACTGACACTCTCCCTACCTAGAGTTTTCTGTCCCTAGAAAAAATGTTTTTTTTAAGCACACTATAGCACAAGGAGAATTCACTCACTGTCCTTCCCAGTCCCTAGAAACAAGGACTTGCACAGTGAAAGAAACTGACACTCTCCCTACCTAGAGTTTTCTGTCCCTAGAAAAAATGTTTTTTTTAAGCACACTATAGCACAAGGAGAATTCACTCACTGTCCTTCCCAGTCCCTAGAAACAAGGACTTGCACAGTGAAAGAAACTGACACTCTCCCTACCTACAGTTTTCTGTCCCTAGAAAAAATGTTTTTTTTAAGCACACTATAGCACAAGGAGAATTCACTCACTGTCCTTCCCAGTCCCTAGAAACAAGGACTTGCACAGTGAAAGAAACTGACACTCTCCCTACCTACAGTTTTCTGTCCCTAGAAAAAATGTTTTTTTTAAGCACACTATAGCACAAGGAGAATTCACTCACTGTCCTTCCCAGTCCCTAGAAACAAGGACTTGCACAGTGAAAGAAACTGACACTCTCCCTACCTACAGTTTTCTGTCCCTAGAAAAAATGTTTTTTTTAAGCACACTATAGCACAAGGAGAATTCACTCACTGTCCTTCCCAGTCCCTAGAAACAAGGACTTGCACAGTGAAAGAAACTGACACTCTCCCTACCTAGAGTTTTCTGTCCCTAGAAAAAATGTTTTTTTTAAGCACACTATAGCACAAGGAGAATTCACTCACTGTCCTTCCCAGTCCCTAGAAACAAGGACTTGCACAGTGAAAGAAACTGACACTCTCCCTACCTAGAGTTTTCTGTCCCTAGAAAAAATGTTTTTTTTAAGCACACTATAGCACAAGGAGAATTCACTCACTGTCCTTCCCAGTCCCTAGAAACAAGGACTTGCACAGTGAAAGAAACTGACACTCTCCCTACCTACAGTTTTCTGTCCCTAGAAAAAATGTTTTTTTTAAGCACACTATAGCACAAGGAGAATTCACTCACTGTCCTTCCCAGTCCCTAGAAACAAGGACTTGCACAGTGAAAGAAACTGACACTCTCCCTACCTAGAGTTTTCTGTCCCTAGAAAAAATGTTTTTTTTTAAGCACACTATAGCACAAGGAGAATTCCCCTCACTTTCCTTCTTTTTTCCTAGAAACAAGGACTCGCACAGTGAAAGAAACTGACACTCTCCCTACCTAGAGTTTTCTGTCCCTAGAAAAAATGTTTTTTTTAAGCACACTATAGCACAAGGAGAATTCACTCACTGTCCTTCCCAGTCCCTAGAAACAAGGACTTGCACAGTGAAAGAAACTGACACTCTCCCTACCTAGAGTTTTCTGTCCCTAGAAAAAATGTTTTTTTTAAGCACACTATAGCACAAGGAGAATTCACTCACTGTCCTTCCCAGTCCCTAGAAACAAGGACTTGCACAGTGAAAGAAACTGACACTCTCCCTACCTAGAGTTTTCTGTCCCTAGAAAAAATGTTTTTTTTAAGCACACTATAGCACAAGGAGAATTCACTCACTGTCCTTCCCAGTCCCTAGAAACAAGGACTTGCACAGTGAAAGAAACTGACACTCTCCCTACCTACAGTTTTCTGTCCCTAGAAAAAATGTTTTTTTTAAGCACACTATAGCACAAGGAGAATTCACTCACTGTCCTTCCCAGTCCCTAGAAACAAGGACTTGCACAGTGAAAGAAACTGACACTCTCCCTACCTAGAGTTTTCTGTCCCTAAAAAAAATGTTTTTTTTTAAGCACACTATAGCACAAGGAGAATTCACTCACTGTCCTTCCCAGTCCCTAGAAACAAGGACTTGCACAGTGAAAGAAACTGACACTCTCCCTACCTACAGTTTTCTGTCCCTAGAAAAAATGTTTTTTTTAAGCACACTATAGCACAAGGAGAATTCACTCACTGTCCTTCCCAGTCCCTAGAAACAAGGACTTGCACAGTGAAAGAAACTGACACTCTCCCTACCTACAGTTTTCTGTCCCTAGAAAAAATGTTTTTTTTAAGCACACTATAGCACAAGGAGAATTCACTCACTGTCCTTCCCAGTCCCTAGAAACAAGGACTTGCACAGTGAAAGAAACTGACACTCTCCCTACCTAGAGTTTTCTGTCCCTAGAAAAAATGTTTTTTTTAAGCACACTATAGCACAAGGAGAATTCACTCACTGTCCTTCCCAGTCCCTAGAAACAAGGACTTGCACAGTGAAAGAAACTGACACTCTCCCTACCTACAGTTTTCTGTCCCTAGAAAAAATGTTTTTTTTAAGCACACTATAGCACAAGGAGAATTCACTCACTGTCCTTCCCAGTCCCTAGAAACAAGGACTTGCACAGTGAAAGAAACTGACACTCTCCCTACCTACAGTTTTCTGTCCCTAGAAAAAATGTTTTTTTAAGCACACTATAGCACAAGGAGAATTCACTCACTGTCCTTCCCAGTCCCTAGAAACAAGGACTTGCACAGTGAAAGAAACTGACACTCTCCCTACCTAGAGTTTTCTGTCCCTAGAAAAAATGTTTTTTTTAAGCACACTATAGCACAAGGAGAATTCACTCACTGTCCTTCCCAGTCCCTAGAAACAAGGACTTGCACAGTGAAAGAAACTGACACTCTCCCTACCTACAGTTTTCTGTCCCTAGAAAAAATGTTTTTTTTAAGCACACTATAGCACAAGGAGAATTCACTCACTGTCCTTCCCAGTCCCTAGAAACAAGGACTTGCACAGTGAAAGAAACTGACACTCTCCCTACCTAGAGTTTTCTGTCCCTAGAAAAAATGTTTTTTTTAAGCACACTATAGCACAAGGAGAATTCACTCACTGTCCTTCCCAGTCCCTAGAAACAAGGACTTGCACAGTGAAAGAAACTGACACTCTCCCTACCTACAGTTTTCTGTCCCTAGAAAAAATGTTTTTTTTAAGCACACTATAGCACAAGGAGAATTCACTCACTGTCCTTCCCAGTCCCTAGAAACAAGGACTTGCACAGTGAAAGAAACTGACACTCTCCCTACCTAGAGTTTTCTGTCCCTAGAAAAAATGTTTTTTTTAAGCACACTATAGCACAAGGAGAATTCACTCACTGTCCTTCCCAGTCCCTAGAAACAAGGACTTGCACAGTGAAAGAAACTGACACTCTCCCTACCTACAGTTTTCTGTCCCTAGAAAAAATGTTTTTTTTAAGCACACTATAGCACAAGGAGAATTCACTCACTGTCCTTCCCAGTCCCTAGAAACAAGGACTTGCACAGTGAAAGAAACTGACACTCTCCCTACCTAGAGTTTTCTGTCCCTAGAAAAAATGTTTTTTTTAAGCACACTATAGCACAAGGAGAATTCACTCACTGTCCTTCCCAGTCCCTAGAAACAAGGACTTGCACAGTGAAAGAAACTGACACTCTCCCTACCTACAGTTTTCTGTCCCTAGAAAAAATGTTTTTTTTAAGCACACTATAGCACAAGGAGAATTCACTCACTGTCCTTCCCAGTCCCTAGAAACAAGGACTTGCACAGTGAAAGAAACTGACACTCTCCCTACCTACAGTTTTCTGTCCCTAGAAAAAATGTTTTTTTTAAGCACACTATAGCACAAGGAGAATTCACTCACTGTCCTTCCCAGTCCCTAGAAACAAGGACTTGCACAGTGAAAGAAACTGACACTCTCCCTACCTACAGTTTTCTGTCCCTAGAAAAAATGTTTTTTTTAAGCACACTATAGCACAAGGAGAATTCACTCACTGTCCTTCCCAGTCCCTAGAAACAAGGACTTGCACAGTGAAAGAAACTGACACTCTCCCTACCTACAGTTTTCTGTCCCTAGAAAAAATGTTTTTTTTAAGCACACTATAGCACAAGGAGAATTCACTCACTGTCCTTCCCAGTCCCTAGAAACAAGGACTTGCACAGTGAAAGAAACTGACACTCTCCCTACCTACAGTTTTCTGTCCCTAGAAAAAATGTTTTTTTAAGCACACTATAGCACAAGGAGAATTCACTCACTGTCCTTCCCAGTCCCTAGAAACAAGGACTTGCACAGTGAAAGAAACTGACACTCTCCCTACCTAGAGTTTTCTGTCCCTAGAAAAAATGTTTTTTTTAAGCACACTATAGCACAAGGAGAATTCACTCACTGTCCTTCCCAGTCCCTAGAAACAAGGACTTGCACAGTGAAAGAAACTGACACTCTCCCTACCTACAGTTTTCTGTCCCTAGAAAAAATGTTTTTTTTAAGCACACTATAGCACAAGGAGAATTCACTCACTGTCCTTCCCAGTCCCTAGAAACAAGGACTTGCACAGTGAAAGAAACTGACACTCTCCCTACCTAGAGTTTTCTGTCCCTAGAAAAAATGTTTTTTTTAAGCGCACTATAGCACAAGGAGAATTCACTCACTGTCCTTCCCAGTCCCTGGAAACAAGGACTTGCACAGTGAAAGAAACTGACACTCTCCCTACCTACAGTTTTCTGTCCCTAGAAAAAATGTTTTTTTTAAGCACACTATAGCACAAGGAGAATTCACTCACTGTCCTTCCCAGTCCCTAGAAACAAGGACTTGCACAGTGAAAGAAACTGACACTCTCCCTACCTAGAGTTTTCTGTCCCTAGAAAAAATGTTTTTTTTAAGCGCACTATAGCACAAGGAGAATTCACTCACTGTCCTTCCCAGTCCCTGGAAACAAGGACTTGCACAGTGAAAGAAACTGACACTCTCCCTACCTACAGTTTTCTGTCCCTAGAAAAAATGTTTTTTTTAAGCACACTATAGCACAAGGAGAATTCACTCACTGTCCTTCCCAGTCCCTAGAAACAAGGACTTGCACAGTGAAAGAAACTGACACTCTCCCTACCTAGAGTTTTCTGTCCCTAGAAAAAATGTTTTTTTTAAGCACACTATAGCACAAGGAGAATTCACTCACTGTCCTTCCCAGTCCCTAGAAACAAGGACTTGCACAGTGAAAGAAACTGACACTCTCCCTACCTACAGTTTTCTGTCCCTAGAAAAAATGTTTTTTTTAAGCACACTATAGCACAAGGAGAATTCACTCACTGTCCTTCCCAGTCCCTAGAAACAAGGACTTGCACAGTGAAAGAAACTGACACTCTCCCTACCTACAGTTTTCTGTCCCTAGAAAAAATGTTTTTTTTAAGCACACTATAGCACAAGGAGAATTCACTCACTGTCCTTCCCAGTCCCTAGAAACAAGGACTTGCACAGTGAAAGAAACTGACACTCTCCCTACCTACAGTTTTCTGTCCCTAGAAAAAATGTTTTTTTTAAGCACACTATAGCACAAGGAGAATTCACTCACTGTCCTTCCCAGTCCCTAGAAACAAGGACTTGCACAGTGAAAGAAACTGACACTCTCCCTACCTACAGTTTTCTGTCCCTAGAAAAAATGTTTTTTTTAAGCACACTATAGCACAAGGAGAATTCACTCACTGTCCTTCCCAGTCCCTAGAAACAAGGACTTGCACAGTGAAAGAAACTGACACTCTCCCTACCTACAGTTTTCTGTCCCTAGAAAAAATGTTTTTTTTAAGCACACTATAGCACAAGGAGAATTCACTCACTGTCCTTCCCAGTCCCTAGAAACAAGGACTTGCACAGTGAAAGAAACTGACACTCTCCCTACCTACAGTTTTCTGTCCCTAGAAAAAATGTTTTTTTTAAGCACACTATAGCACAAGGAGAATTCACTCACTGTCCTTCCCAGTCCCTAGAAACAAGGACTTGCACAGTGAAAGAAACTGACACTCTCCCTACCTACAGTTTTCTGTCCCTAGAAAAAATGTTTTTTTTAAGCACACTATAGCACAAGCACAAAACACACTGACACTCTCCCTACCTATCCTTCTCTTTCCCTAAACTAAAGGAATCCAGGTTAAGCAAGAAAGAAATTAAAGTCACTGTCCCTGCCTATGCTGCTCTTTCCCTGCTCCGGAACACACTACACTAGGCCGCCGTGCTGGCGGCCTTTTATAGTGTGGGGCGTGTACTAAACACCCTCAGCAATAATTGGCCACAGGCATCCTGCCTGTGGCCAATCATTGCTCTCCTCACTGCCGGCGCTGTGATTGGCCAAGCATGCGGGGTCACAGTGCATGCTTGGCCAATCACAGCGCCTGGATGACACTGCGATGGCGTAGTGCATTGTGGGCCGTTCGCGTCACTCGAATTTGGCGCGAACGGCCCAAATCGTTCGATCTTCGTCGAACGATCGAACAGCCGATGTTCGAGTCGAACGTATGTTCGACTCGAACACGAAGCTCATCCCTACTCATAAGTCACATCTACATCTAAATCCCATGTCAGGATAATAGATATGAGACATGATCATAAAAATGCTTTAAATCACATAAATAAGCCCTTTGACAAATCCGTAATGCCGCGTACACACGATCGTTTGTAATGTCATTTTCAAAAAAGACGTTTTTCTCGACGTGATTTTTCTTGTTTCCTCTCAAGCCTGTCTTGCATACACACGTTCATAAAAAAAAAACGCTCGAGCAAAGTGCAGTGACGTACAACACGTACGACGGCACTATAAAGGGGAAGTTTCGTTCGAATGGCGCCACCCTTCATGTTAGTAAAGTTTGTTGAGCGACGATTCGCGCTTTTCAGCCTCGTGCTTTTCAGTCCGTTACAGCGTGACAAATGTGCTATCTCCATTATGAACGCTAGTTTTACCAAAACGAGCGCTCCCGTCTCATACTTGAATCTGAGCATGCACGTTTTTTTTCCCCTCGTAAAAGCATACACACTACCATTTTTCACGTCGTTAAAAAAAAGGACGTGAAAAACGACGTGAAAAAATAGAGCAGGTTCTCATTTTTTTAGGCCATTTTTCACGTCGGTAAAAATGCTCTGGAGCCTACACACGATCGTTTTTAATGCCCAATTTAAAAAATGGCATTTTTAGCGACGTGAAAAACGATCGTGTGTACGCGGCATTAGGAGGACATGTTAGGGGCACATCGCACGGCAACCGGATGTGACGTCAGCCCACATCCCTGAAGTTATGCGCCAGATCCCTCTGAGATGAAAGCTGGGTGAGACGCCGACTTGTCAGCACCGTGGCGGGCACGAGAGTCTGACAGGTTGGAGATATTGATTTAAATCAGGGGTCTCAAGCTGGCGGCCCTCCAGCTGTTGCAAAACTACAAGTCCCATCATGCCTCTGCCTGAGGGAGTCATACTTGTAACTGTCAGCCTTGCAATGCTCATGGGACTTGTAGTTTCGCAACAGCTGGAGGGCCACCAGTTTGAGACCCCTGATTTAAATTCTATGAGCAAGATGTTTTTATTCATCTTGTAAGTATATTTTATTAAGCATAAATAAATGTGAGTGTTGGAAGATAATACACTATCAGAGTCTTCTTTCTTTTGGTTGTGGAGTGCTTGGGGATTCCCTAAAGGGAAAAAAGCAATACCATGAGCTGACATCAGATGACATCACATGAGCTATTTTTGCTGATCATTTAAGTATGAGAGGCAATACATTCTGGTGAGTGATATTGAATGTGGGGTAAAGGTTTGAGCACATTCTCTAGTGGTGGACTGAAGAAGAATTTTGAGGAATCATTTTACTGCACATTTCACGATTGCTGTTTGGACATTATGCTATTTGATGGACACTTTATTTATGTGATTTAAAGCATTTCTATGATTACTTTGTATTATACATTTTGGATAATTGGTATATGCGAGTATTGTAATCACAGCGCTACATCATATCTATTATCTTGGTCTGTGATTTAGATGTAGATGTGACTTATGACATTATCACTATTAACAGAGCAGCAGTGAATGTGGTCAATAATAATTTTTCAAATAGTTTCTAAAGAGTTTTATTTTTTATTGTAGTTTTCTTCAAGGGTTAGTTAGATTCTTTCCGTACCTGTTATTTATTACTATGTTTTAATTTCACAGTTGAACTTCCGGCACAATATATAAGCTTGGTTAATTGAGTACTTATTTGTGGCGCGGTTGTTTGAGCACTATATACACACACACATATATATATATATATATATATATATTGTGAGGGGGTTAGCTCGGCAGCGGGTGTGTGTGACCCCCGGGATGGGCTCCCCAGACAAAAACAGGCCCAGCAAACGGAGGTTGTGGTTTTCAAAATCAAAAAGGTGCGGTTTATTTTCTATTTACAGTGACAAAACACAGCAAAGCAAAAGAAACATAAACAAAATAAATCCTGGTCAACTTGACCTCTGACTAAACATACAGGTTTCCTAACTAACAACTGGGATCAGCCTAGTGCTGTCCTAGTCCCTAAGTCCCTGGTTTTAAATGTCCAAGCAAATAGCCACACAGGCTTTGTCTCACCGCACAGGGGTTCACTCTCCCTAGACAGTCCACACAGGTCTGGTTCCAGGCATGAGCTAACATCTAATGAAGCTGGGAGTTCTTATAGAGGCCTAAATGAGCTGACAAGGTTCAGCTGGTCTCCTCATCTCTGTCTGCACGACGCCCCACACTCTCCCTAGAGGTATGAGTCATCCATGAGCCCACTAGCCTTATACAACTCTCCACCTAGTTGTATAAGTCGGCGTAAAGCCTGAATCTGGGCGAAATATATCTACCCCCCTGGATGCAACCAGGTGACTTTACCTTCCTGCTGTCACATACCCCCCCCTCTTGTTTTAACCTCGGGGTTGGAACACCAGCAATCAGGCATTCATGTACTCGAGACAAAGCATCCACATTCCCCATTTGAACGCCAGGGCGATGCTTTACTGTGAAGTTGAATTCCTGGAGGGCCAGGAACCACCTATTCACTCTTCTATTTGTTTCCTTGTTTTGAGCCATCCACTTTAACGGAGCGTGATCCGTAACCATGTCAAAGTGCCTACCTAGCAGGTAGTACCGAAGGGAATCTAGAGCCCACTTCACCGCTAAACACTCCTTTTCAACGGTGGCGTAATTTACCTCATGGGACTTCAACTTCCTGCTGAGGTAAATGACTGGGTGCTCTTCCCCGTTCCAGACCTGGGACAATACTGCTCCTAACCCCACATCTGACGCATCACTTTGTACGACAAAGTCTTTAGAGAAGTCGGGTGAGTACAACACTGGCTGGCTACATAAGGCTTGTTTCAAGAATTGGAATGCTGCCTCAGCCTCGGGGGTCCATTTAATCATGACCGACCCTTTCCCCTTCGTCAGGTTGGTTAGGGGCACAGCCTTAGAAGCAAAGTGGGGAATGAATCGCCGATAATACCCAGCGATTCCCAGAAAGGCTCGTACCTGCTTCTTGCTGTTGGGACGTGGCCAACTCTGGATGGCCTCGACTTTGTTGAGTTGGGGTTTTATTACTCCCCTCCCAATGGTGTACCCAAGATATTTGGCCTCCTCCTGCCCAATGGTACACTTCTTGGGGTTAGCCGTAAACCCCGCTTCCCGAACAGAGTCCAGGACTGCTTGCACTTTTGGCAGATGTGAGGCCCAATCTGTGCTATGGACAATTACGTCATCCAGGTAAGCCGCAGCATACTCCCGATGGGGCCTCAGCATCTGGTCCATTTTCCGCTGGAATGTGGCCGGCGCATTCTGTAACCCGAACGGCATTCTTTTATATTGGAACGCCCCGTCTGGGGTTACAAATGCGGTTTTCTCTTTGGCCGACTTGGCCAGGGGGATTTGCCAATACCCTTTTGTGAGGTCAAGAGTCGTCATGTATCGGGCTGTTCCCAGCCGGTCGATCAACTCATCTATACGTGGCATGGGGTAGGTGTCAAATTTTGTAACTTTGTTCAACTGACGAAAATCGTTACAAAATCGCCAGCTCCCATCCGGTTTAGGCACCAACACAATGGGACTAGACCAATCACTTTGGGACTCCTCTATCACCCCTAAGTTCAGCATTTTCTGTACTTCCTCCCGTATTGCCTCCCGTCGGGCCTCTGGGATCCGATAGGGTTTTAACTTCACCCTTTCACTGGGCGGGGTAATGATGTCATGCTCTACCCCAGATGTTTGTCCCGGCAGCTCAGAGAATACCTCCTTGTTGCGAAGCACAAACTCCTTAACCTCCTGTTGTTGGGGTTGTGACAAGGTGGCTGCTATTCCAACCTCAGGAATCACGCAACCAGTTTGAGCTGGTGACCAAGTGTCTGCGACTAGGGACTCTCTATCCCTCCAGGCTTTCAACAGATTAACGTGATAGATCTGTTCGGGCTTTCGCCTTCCTGGTTGTCTGACCTTGTAATTCACTTCGCTCACTTTTTCCATTATCTCATAGGGGCCTTGCCATTTGGCAAGGAATTTACTTTCAACCGTAGGGACAAGTACCAGTATCCTATCCCCCGGGGAAAAGGTACGGGTCTTGGCTCCACGGTTGTACACTCTCTGCTGTGCTAACTGCGCTTGGGCCAAATGTTCCTTCACGATGGGCATTACCTGTGCAATTCGGTCTTGCATCAGGGCGACATGCTCAATCACACTCCTGTGGGGAGAACTCTCACTTTCCCAAGTTTCCTTGGCAATATCCAACAGCCCTCTTGGGTGTCTCCCATACAGTAACTCAAAGGGGGAGAATCCCGTAGAGGATTGGGGCACCTCCCTAATAGCAAACATCAGATAAGGAAGTAGACAGTCCCAATCCTTTCCATCTCTATCCACCACTTTCTTCAACATTTGTTTTAGGGTTTTGTTGAATCTTTCAACCAGCCCATCGGTTTGGGGGTGATACACAGATGTACGTAATTGCGTCACTTTGAACAATTTACACAGCTCCTTCATAACCCGGGACATAAAGGGTGTACCTTGGTCCGTAAGCAGTTCTTTACAAATACCCACCCGGCTAAACACAAGAGATAGCTCTTTGGCTATGGTCTTGGCCGAGGTATTTCGGAGAGGGATCGCTTCTGGATAACGGGTGGCATAGTCCATTATAACTAATATGTACTGGTGCCCCCTAGCGGACTTGATTATAGGCCCTACCAAATCCATGGCGATCCTCTCAAACGGGACCTCAATGATGGGTAGAGGGACCAGCGGGCTACGGAAATGTGGCATCGGGGCCGACCTCTGACACACAGGGCAGGAGGAACAATAATTTTCTATGTCCTTCATCACCCCCGGCCAATAGAATCTCTGTAATACCCTCTCTCGGGTTTTCTCTGTCCCCAGATGACCTCCAAGAATGTGCCCATGGGCCAACTCCAACACCAACTTCCTGTAAGGTTTGGGCACCACAAGCTGCTCAACGGTTTCTTCTGCCCTTTTTGCCACCCGATACAGTAGGTCCTTCTCTACGCTGAAGTATGGGTAAGTGCAGGTATTATCTGGGTTCACTAACTCGCCATCTATTTTCACTACGTTTTCCCGTGCCTTTATTAGGGCGGGGTCTTTCAACTGTTCTGTGGCAAAGTTTTCCCTGTGAACCTCAAGATCAGAAAACTCCACAGACGGTAGGTTTTCGTCTGAGGAGGTGGGCTCCTCTCCAGTTTCTTGAGTCTCCCCTGCCAATACTGATAAGGGAAATTCCGGAGAGTCCTCACCACTCTCAGGGGAGTTCTGGCTATCACATTCCTGGTACATAGGGGCACCAGTGGGGGGCTCAGGATCATCCCACAGTTCCCAGAACTTCGGAAAATCCCTTCCCACAATGGCGTCATGCGGTAACTGAGATACTAAGCCCACTGGATGAGAGAGGGTACCTTTGGGGGTCTCGAAACACACTGTAGTCACTGGATACTCTCGGGTGTCCCCATGCACACAAATAACAGCTACCTTGCTATTCCCAAAGACCTCTGTTTTAACTAACTCAGCCTTTATCAGGGTCACAAGGCTACCTGAATCCAGCAATACCACAACATTTCTACCATTAACACACATTTTGCATAAATGTTTCTCAGTTCCTCGAATGGCAGTGCATGCGACTGTCGCACACAGCGACTGACGTCTGCCCGTCAGAAAGTCACACTGCATGGGTTCCTCCACAACCGGGCAATTGGCTGCAATATGTCCCGCTTGCCGGCAGCGGTAGCAAACGATCCTTCTTGCGGCCTCTTGAGCCGCTGATTTCCCAGGCTGTTCTCGCCAAACTTGGGGTAGAGCTCCCACCCTCTCACTCTCTCCACCCTCACCCCTTGGAATCCTCTTATCCGCCCCTGGGGATGGTCTGGTCTTAGGGTGGAAAGTCTGAGTGTCTCTGGAAGAGGCCGTCAGGTTCTCTGCAGCCAAGTATCTCTCTACCCGATCCACAAGTTTACCGGCCGTTTCTGGGTCTCCATGGCTTACCCACTTTTGGATGGCAGTAGGAAGAGCTCTCAAAAACCGATCCATTACAACACGTTCCACAATCTTTGGTGCGGACAAAGTCTCTGGCTGTAGCCACTTTCTGCTCAGGTGAATGAGATCATACATTTGAGACCTGGGGGGTTTTCCAAGCTGGAAAGTCCAGTTATGCACACGCTGAGCCCGGACAGCCTGGGTGACACCCAGCCTTGCCAAAATTTCAGCTTTTAGCATCACATAGTCTTTTGCTTGGTTAGGCTCTAGGTCATAGTAAGCTTTCTGCGATTCACCAGTTAACAGAGGAGCCACCAGTCCAGCCCACTGCTCCTCAGGCCACTTTTCTCTTTCAGCGGTCCTTTCAAATGTGGTCAAAAATACCTCTGGATCATCCTCTCCAGTCATTTTTGTCAATAAACGACTCACCCCAAAGGACGCGGTATTAGTGGGACGGCTTTCCTCACTGGTCTGCGGACGTTGCTGCATTACTGCTTCCATTTGTTGTAGTCTCTGCTCTTGCTTCTGTAACAGGTCTATGAAGCGGGCCTCAGATTGCTGCTGGGCTTGTTGCTGAGCTTCCAGACTCTGTTGGTGAGCTTGCTGCTGGGCTGCAAGGCTCTGTTGATGAGCTTGCTGCTGGGCTGCAAGGCTCCTTTGCAAACCTGCATTTGTCTGCTGTTGATTGGCATTTGCTAGAGCCAGCTGTTTCAGTATCTCCTCCATGCTGGCTTAAAAAAAAACTGCCCGCATTCTCCACCAACTGTGAGGGGGTTAGCTCGGCAGCGGGTGTGTGTGACCCCCGGGATGGGCTCCCCAGACAAAAACAGGCCCAGCAAACGGAGGTTGTGGTTTTCAAAATCAAAAAGGTGCGGTTTATTTTCTATTTACAGTGACAAAACACAGCAAAGCAAAAGAAACATAAACAAAATAAATCCTGGTCAACTTGACCTCTGACTAAACATACAGGTTTCCTAACTAACAACTGGGATCAGCCTAGTGCTGTCCTAGTCCCTAAGTCCCTGGTTTTAAATGTCCAAGCAAATAGCCACACAGGCTTTGTCTCACCGCACAGGGGTTCACTCTCCCTAGACAGTCCACACAGGTCTGGTTCCAGGCATGAGCTAACATCTAATGAAGCTGGGAGTTCTTATAGAGGCCTAAATGAGCTGACAAGGTTCAGCTGGTCTCCTCATCTCTGTCTGCACGACGCCCCACACTCTCCCTAGAGGTATGAGTCATCCATGAGCCCACTAGCCTTATACAACTCTCCACCTAGTTGTATAAGTCGGCGTAAAGCCTGAATCTGGGCGAAATATATCTACCCCCCTGGATGCAACCAGGTGACTTTACCTTCCTGCTGTCACAATATATATATATATATATAATTTTTTTTATATGCTCAGGTATTGGGGCTCATAAAGACTGATACCTCATTAGCATGCGTAGTTTGAGACATGAGTCATTGGGACCAAAGAAGTCATGAGAATATTTTCTTTATTAATTGGTTTTAATACTTTTCACCAGGGGAGCCTGGTATGCTATTTGTACAAACCCCTAAAAGATAATAAAGTTTTTTTTTTGTTTTGTTTTTTGTTGGCAAGTTTATTTTTTTCTTTATTAATTTTCCTTGTTAAATGTTCAATTTGAAGCTATACTTCCTTTTCTTTCATTCAACATTTTCTCCTATATTTGTTAGCAGAGGTCTCAATACCTTCCCTTTTTATATCTTTTAACAAGACAGATAACCACCCCTCACATGCATATTCTTACATAAATAGTTTTTTCTTGAAATTCTACTAAAGCCCTGTACACACGATCGGATTTCCGATGGATTTTTCCATCGGAATTCCGATGAAGCTGACTTCCATCAGGCTTGCCTACACACCATCAGACAAAATTCCGACCGTCCCAAACGCCGTGATGTACAACACGTACGACAGCACTATAAATGGTAAGTTCAAATCCAATGGCGCCACCCTTTGGGTTGCTTTTGCTGATTTCGTGCTACCGCGTGTTAGTAAAAGTTTGGTGAGAGCGGATTCGTGCTTTTCAGTCTCCGTGCTTTTCAGTCCGTTACAGCATGACGAATGTGCTATCTCCATTAGGAACACTAATTTTACCAGAACGAGCGCTCCCGTCTCCTAATTCAGTCTGAGCATGCGTGGGTTTTTTCTCCGATGGAGTTCCACACAGAATTTCCTATTGGTTTTTTTTTTCCATCGGAAAAATTTAAAACATGTTCTATTTTTTTTCACCGATGGAAATAAGTCTGATGGGGCCCACACACAATCGGTTTGTCCGATCTGTTTTCATCGGTAAAACCGATCGTGTGTACAGGGCTTTATCCTGCTTTATTTTGTCCCAGTCTACACTGGGATTGAAAGACACTATTCTACTGGTTGATACATGCTTTTATTTGTCAGCTGCTTTAAGAATAACGTGTGTGTGTTTTTTTTTTTTTTTTATATGTTAGAGTAGAGAAAAGGTTAGAACCACTATGAGGTTTTTTATTACTGACTAGGTCCCTGGTGTGAAGATCACCCTTTCTGTTTGTCTTGGTGTCCATTATCATCAGGAATGAAAGTACTGTATTGGGAATGAAAAATGGTACAGTTGTCACCAGAGAAGGAATAGTGGTAAAATATGCCAATGGGTACATGAGTCCATTGTGGTCACCTAACAAAAAAGAAGGAAGGGGTTACCAATTACTTGAAAATGGGTGTCAAAAACATTGAATGTTTAAAGGACACGCAGGTTCTTATTACTAGGATGAAAATCCATCATCTGTTCCAGTGTCAACTGTGAATTTCTCTCACACTAGTGAGCATTTTTCAATCCGTCTATCGTGTTGTAAAACAGGAAGTGAGGAAAAATCTCTGCAAAAAAAAAATACTATCAAAGGTTACTAGCAAAGGTTCTAACCATCCCCCCTTCTATCTACACCTACTGTATAAAGCTTTGGATTTCAATAAACTTCAAAGGGACCCTGCTGCTTTAAGGGCAAAACAAAAAATAGCAAAACCTACAGAAAGAGACTCTATACACACCTTTCTGACAGCCTGTGTCATTTCAATGCCAATGTGATGCTGCTTTCCAGCCCTCACAAGTATTTGAAATACTGAATAATCGTCGAACGCCCGTTTTCTCCATCACACACAATGGTTCCATTTCATCAGCTCATATGGCCTTTAGTAATGTATAAAGAAACTACTAAATGAGGCAAAAATAGCAGAAATTTCCACACCTGTAAATACTGAATATTTGCAGTGGCTATGGAGCCAGCATGGCGGCAACATTTTAAGACACGGCCATGAAAAAGGTAGGTATATTGCCTTTTCTTTCTTTAGGTATTATAGAAAAAGTGTAGCGCCCTGAGATAAAATATCAAACTGTTCAAAATAAGGATGGATAGCAGTCATAACATAGAGGGTCATTTGATAATAGAGAATAGTCCATAAAAGCAGATCAGATAACAGTCTGTAGTGGAGGCCACAATCCCAGTGATCAACATGTAAAGCAATCATGTCCAGACAAATGAACCGTCACCAACAGTAAAATTCCACACTCACTGGACTTACTGGCTGCCATTACAGCAGCAAGAGACCCTTAAACACATGGAAACATCTCTGGAAATACTGCAGTGAATCATCAACGCCAACGATAAAGAACAGGATCCAACTGGGAATAAATAAGCTCACCCAGAGCCCAGAAGAAGTCTCATAGTGTAGAATTTTTATTCCAAAAGTAAAGGTACATGACAGAAACAAAAGACATAAAAACAATAAAAGGCACATATGTGTGACGGACCCCCATACTCAAGAGGAGTGTGTCCGCTGTATAAGCTTTCTTTGCCCGGTACCAGTACAATCAATGATCCCTTAGCCCACCCAGTCACTTGTGGAGACATCAGTTGTAGGGTGGTAAGAAGCATAAGACTGTTTATTCAAACACAGGCACAAAGAGATATACCCTCAGGGGACAATCCCCCCTTCTTTGCATAGTGATACAGGGCGGGGTAAACTTTACCTCCTCCAATAACATGACACACAGGTGTATTCAACTTTCCAGCAGTAGACAGTCTTTATGGCTGCTTGAGAAATCCCCCCCCCCGCCCTCTAGCATCTAATCCACATACACATATACATCCCATAATCATTTGCTCCCAAGGCAGACAGAAACAATAGAACAATGGGATACAGGCACTTAACAAACACATAGCAACCCCCACCCCACCCCACCTAACCCGACCTCAAACTGTCTAGCAATGGTCTGAGACAAAAAGTGGAATTTATCTTCATATATTTCTTGAGGAATATTGTTCAGAATTATTACTGTCCCAAGTGAAAGAACCCCTTCATTCTTTCAACACAAATCACACATATAAGACCCAGTATAACAGGGGTAAAAGTAATGTTGAGTCTGGTGTGGTTGTACAGTGAGTCTGGTCAGTGCAGACCCGACAGGGGTTCTCGGTCACCCTGTGCCCCTAATAGAGACAAGGTGACTTACACATAGAAGGGGCCATAGGAGCTAGACAAGGAGTTTACCAACCTCTCTAAGGTAAGCTGGGTTCCACAAGCCCTGCGCCCAAAGTGACTCCCGTCACAATATGAAGCTGCTGGCGACCCGGAATCGCTCAGCATCAAGACATCAATGTCAGGTATCCCACCTGAAAGCATTTCATCCAAAGGAACGTTGTCAAGGGGTCCATTCTTTAGGCATTATTATTTTAAAGCAGTATTAAGCTAAAAAGCAAACATTTATTATATTGCAGCTCACAAATTCTTAGATGTGATGTCTGCATTAGTTGTCTTTTTTAGGCTTTCTTTCATCTGGTGACCTGGCCAATAAGTCTGTTGTTTTTCATAAGAACAAGCTCCCTTCCAGTTTACAGGAATGGGAAAAAACATTTAACACTGGCAGGGGTACTTACAATGCACAGCTTTTATTTATTTATGTAAAACCTTTATCCCAAATCTTATAGTACAGAAACTATTCTTGGAAATCAGTGCGGTGCTGCAAATGCAGCGTCGCACCAATTAGGATGGTGCCATTGCCGGAAATTGCCGCCGATTTGGCATGCGATTTGACATGTCAGATCGCATTTCAAATTGCACCAATGTGAACCAGGGCTCAATAGTATTACATTTTTGTTGGTTTAATATCACTTTAGTTTTGTAGTGATCTGTGTGTTGCTCTCTAGCATACAAAATAGGTGTGCTACCTCCAGGCTTGTTTTTCTGCACTTTTCCTCTCTGGTTCTGTTATGGATTCTTCTGTGTACAAAAACTAGAGTATTGTGTGTTCTGGGAATTTTTTTAAATATATTTACTGTCAGGCATCTAACCAGAAGCCCGGAAAATAAGTCTAAGCTGTAATTTCCTACTTCTGACATCTGATCTCCTCCATTATCTGTGACCTCAGATGCCTTATTTAAATATCTAGTTTCATACATGCAACAGGAAGTTTTGGTTCACAGTACTTTTTTGTACAGGAGCAAGGTGAAAAGACTGTAAAAACAAATTTCTAATTTGTATAGTTTATTACATGATACCATATTGATCTTGGTTGCATCTTAGAGTGTAGAATATCAGAATGCTCTAAATGGAGACGCACATCCATTTGTGTTCTACACTTTACACAGACGATTCATTAATAGAAGGCTGATCCAATTATGACCCCTGGTGGCAAAGCATTGAATAGAGTACCAAAACATAATTTAGTTTCCATCAAAAAGAAATATTGATATTCATTAACTGTTTTTAGAAAAGTATTGATTGCATTTATAATGCTGTTTTCCTAGTGATTGAATTAGGTTTGTATATGTTGATTAAAGGCAAGTGAAAATACACTGCCTTCAAGAAAATTGTAACTGATTGCTTTGCAGCAGTTTTACTAATACGTTTTTTTTAGCAAATAAAAACACTAATACTTTCAGTAGTGGTTATTCTGAAAATAAATTACTTGTATGTATTTGTAACTGAATTAAACATGCACAGTTTATCCTTTTGAACATTTCAAGGGAGAGATAAATAAAGAAGAACACAACTTTTTTAATAGGATAATATTTTGGATAGCATGGGAAAGGGATGTGTTGGGGAGGTTTCCCAATTACAGTTGTCACTTGATAGAAGAGGATGTCTCACCAATGACACTTGTCACCAGAACTGAAGATGAGGGGGGATCTTCTAGTGGGGACATGTGTCTGGCAGACAAATGTTGAAGACTGAAACCTATTGCTCATTTAGGGAGCAGCTTCTGGCACACTTTTAGGCACTAAAACATGAGGCCATCTAGGAGCAGTGCACCCAGGAGGAACAGGTGGAGCATCAAGCCCAACTGCAAGTAGCCTGTCAAAGTCTATGGCAGGCTGAGGCTCGACAGCGCTGAACACAGTACTGAGTGGCACTGGTACCAGTGTTTAGTGTCCTGTACAGTCAGGGATGAGGGTCTGGAGCACGGGTCTTCTGCTCTTGGCACACTTTTAGTATCTTGGCACACTTTTAGAGCACTGTTGTGCAGTGCAGCATGCTACCTAAAAGAGAAGTACAGGATTTTTTTAAATCATACTTACCTATCTTGATGCAGCAACGATCCGATGCTGCATCTGTCCCCCGCCGGCTCTAACACTGAGAACCGATCGATCAAACACCGCCAACTGCTCGGTTCTCAGAGCTCCCTGAGCAGAGAGCTGGTGACTGTGAGTCACCAGCACTCTGCTCTGCCCCCCTCCACGCTCACTGGAGCGCTGAGCTATGGAGGGGGTTGGAGCATTCGACTAACTGAGAGACTGAGCTGGGTGCTGGTGTGGGTGGATGCCGACCATATGGTCGTGATCTTTCTGGAGCCTGGACTGGCTCTGTAATAGCAGCCAACAGTGGGCTTTAGCCCGCTGTCTGCTGAAATCAAGTCACAGGAATACAGAATGAATTGCACTCCTTTGATCCACAGGAGAAATACAGTCAAACAAGCTTTGGCTGTACTTCTTCTTTAACCACTTAACGACCGCCCACTGTAAATATACGTCAGCAGAATGGCACCGACAGGCAGAATCACGTACATATACGTGATTGCCTTTGTATAGTTGGGGGGTCCGATCGGACCCCCCTTTTTTACAGTGGGTGGTCGTTTTACCTTCGGGAGCGATCCGGCATGAGGGGACGGCCGTTCGATTCCGGCCACCCCCTCTCGATCGCTCCCGGCGAATGAGAGAGCTTCCCCTGCCTGCCAGGAAGGAGGAAGTGATGTCATCTCTCCTGCGGCGCTCACATATACCGAGCGCCGTACAGGAGAAGATGCAGGTTAGTACACAAAACAGCACACTGACACCAGGACACATAGGCACATAAATCGCCCCCCCAGGCCCCCCCAGACACCCCCAGATCACCCCCCAGCCCCCCCAGCCCCCAGTCACAGTGTCACTGATTGCAGTGACCATTTATTTAGTGATCACTGCAATCAGTGACATTTGTGACTGTAAAAGTGTCACTACATTTAGTTTTAGGTCCAGTGTAGCCCCCTAACCCCCCCCTAATAAAGGTTTAACCCCCTGATCACCCCCCAGATAACACTTTCACCCCCTATCACCACTGTCACTAAGCAATCATTTTTCTGATCGATGTCTTAGCGTCGGTGATGCTGATCGGTAGCCAGTAATTTTTTTTAGGTTCGCCGCAGGTTTTTATAGCGTCGGGTACCCCCATATATTACCTTATGAAGGTTTAACCCCCTTGATCGCCCCCCAGGTAACCCTTTCACCCCCTATCACCACTGTCACTAAGTTATAATTTTTCTGATCGATGTCTTAGCGTCGGCGATGCTGATCGGTAGCCAGTAATTTTTTTTAGGTTCGCCGCAGGTTTTTATAGCGTCGGGTACCCCCATATATTACCTAATAAAGGTTTAACCCCCTTGATCACCCCCCAGGTAACCCTTTCACCCCCTAGCACCGCCGTGGCTATGCGATCATTTTTCTGATCGATGTCTTAGCGTCGGTGATGCTGATCGGTAGCCAGTAATTTTTTTTAGGTTCGCCGCAGGTTTTTATAGCGTCGGGTACCCCCATATATTACCTAATAAAGGTTTAACCCCCTTGATCGCCCCCCCAGGTAACCCTTTCACCCCTTATCACCACTGTCACTAAGCAATAATTTTTCTGATCGATGTCTTAGCGTCGGCGATGCTGATCGGTAGCCAGTAATTTTTTTTAGGTTCGCCGCAGGTTTTTATAGCGTCGGGTACCCCCATATATTACCTAATAAAGGTGTAACCCCCTTGATCACCCCCCAGGTAACCCTTTCACCCCCTAGCACCGCCGTCACTATGCGATCATTTTTCTGATCGATGTCTTAGCGTCGGTGATGCTGATCGGTAGCCAGTAATTTTTTTTAGGTTCGCCGCAGGTTTTTATAGCGTCAGGTACCCCCATATATTATCTAATAAAGGTTTAACCCCCTGATCGCCCCCCAGGTAACCCTTTCACCCCCTATCACCACTGTCGCTAAGCAATCGTTTTTATGATCGTTGTCTTAGTGTCGGTGATGCCGATAGGTAGCCAGTAATTTTTTTTTAGGTTCGCCGTCAGGTTTTTATATAGCGTCAGGTACCCCCATATATTACCTAATAAAGGTTTTAACCCCCTAATTGCCCCTAGTTAACCCTTTCACCAGTGATCATCATATAAGTGTTACGGGTGACGCTGGTTAGTTAGTTTGCTTTTTATAGTGTCAGGGCACCCGCCGTATATAACCCAATAAAGGTTTAACCACCTGATCGCCCGGCGGGTGATATCAGTTAGGTTTTAGCGTCAGAGAGGGTCTGCGTCACACCCCAGGCAGCGTCAGGTTAGTGCCAGTAGCGCTAACACCCACACGTGAAGCATACACCCCCCTTAGTGGTATAGTAACTGATCAGCTCAATATCTGATCTGATCAGATCTATACTAGCGTCCCCAGCAGTTTAGGATTCCCAAAAACGCACTGTTAGTGGGATCAGCCCAGATACCTGCTAGCACCTGCGTTTTGCCCCTCCGTCCAGCCCAGGCCACTGAAGTGCAGTATCGATCGATCACTGTCACTTGCAAAACACAACACACATAACTGCAGCGTTCGCAGAGACAGGCCTGATCCCTGCGACTCCAGTGCTGTAGGAGGTAATTTCACCACCACAGTTAAAAAAAAAAAGCATATATGCCGAAGCATTGGGGCAGCAGGAGCGGAGGAGCGATTTTGCTCCTAATGCCGCATACATACGGTCGAAATTCCGACGGAGGCTTGCCCGTGGAAAAGTCTGACCATGTGTACGCGGCATAACTTTTGCGAGAAGATGCCCCCATGCTTCGGGATATATAAATGGTGCATGTATGCCCATCATTAGAAGTGGGTGGATGAAGGGCGGTATTCTAATGGTGGGCATACCCACCGATCAATCTTTTTTTTTCGTTCAGCCAACAGGCTGCATGAAAAAAAAGATTACAATACATGTCCAACAAGGACCAGCAACGTACTGGTATGTTGCTGGATTTTGAATGTTTATACCAGAATGATGCCTGTGGGTTTAGGTATCATCTTGGTATCATTCTTTTCAGCCAGCGGCTGGCTTTCATGTAAAAGCAATCCTAGTGGCTAATTAGCCTCTGGACTGCTTTTACAAGCAGTGGGAGGGAATTTCCCCCCCCCGGATATAAAAAGCGCCATTGGGAAATTGGGAAAGCATTTTATCACACCGATCTTGGTGTGGTCAGATGCTTTGAGGGCAGAGGAAAGATCTAGGGTCCAATAGACCCCAGTTTTTTCAAAAAAGAGTACCTGTCATTACCTATTGCTATCATAGGGGATATTTACATTCCCTGAGATAACAATAAAAGTGATAAAAATAAATAAATATGGAAGCAACAGTTTAAAAATAAAATAAAAAAGCAAAATTAATAATAAAAAAAAAAAAAAAAAAAAAGCACCCCTGTCCTGCCCTGCTCTTGCCCAATGGCGAACGCAAGCGTCGGTCTGGCGTCATATGTAAACAGCAATTGCACCATGCATGTGAGGTATCACCGCAAAGGTCAGATCGAGGGCAGTAATTTTAGCAGTAGACCTCCTCTGTAAATCTAACGGGGTAACCTGTAAATGCTTTTAAAGGCTTTTAAAAATGTATGTAGTTTGTCGCCAATGCGCGTTTATGCGAAATTTTAAAGCATGTCGTGTTTGGTATCTATGTACTCGGCCTAAGATCATCTTTTTTATTTCATCAAACATTTGGGCAATATAGTGTGTTTTAGTGCATTAAAATAAAAAAAAAGTGTATTTTTTCCCAAAAAAATGCGTTTGAAAAATCGCTGCGCAAATACTGTGTAGAAAAAAAAAATGCAACACCCACCATTTTATTCTGTAGGGCCTTTGCTTTAAAAATATATATAATGTTTGGGGGTTCAACATAATTTTCTTGCAAAAAAAAACATGTTTTCATGTAAACAAAAAGTGTCAAAAAGGGCTTTGTCTTCAAGTAGTTAGAAGAGTGGATGTAAGCTTCCTAATGTTGTGTATAAAATGCCAGAACAGTTCAAAACCCCCCCCAAATGACCCCCATTTTGGAAAGTAGACACCCCAAGCTATATACTGAGAGGCATGTCGAGTCCATGGAATATTTTATATGTTGACACAAGTTGCGGAAAAAATACAATTTTTTTTTTTTTTTGCACAAAGTTGTCACTAAATGATATATTGCTCAAACATGCCATGGGCATATGTGGAATTACACCCCAAAATACATTCTGTTGCTTCTCCTGAGTACGGGGATACCACATGTGTGAGACTTTTTGGGAGCCTAGCCGCATACGGGACCCCAAAAACCAAGCACCGCCTTCAGGCTTTCTAAGGGTGTCAATTTTTGATTTCACTTCTCACTGCCTATCACAGTTTCGTAGGCCATGGATTGCCCAGATGGCACAAACCCCCCCAAATGACCCCATTTTGGAAAGTAGACACCCCAAGCTATTTGCTGAGAGGTATTGTGAGTATTTTGCAGATCTCGCTTTTTGTCACAATGTTTTGAAAATTAAAAAAAAAAAAAAAAAAAAAAAATAATGTTCTTTCTTCATTTTCAAAAACAAATGAGAGCTGTAAAATACTCACCATGCCTCTCAGCAAACAGCTTGGGGTGTCTACTTTCCAAAATGGGGTCATTTGGGGGGGTTTTGTGCTATTTTGGCATTTTATGGCCTTCAAAACTGTGATAGGTAGTGAGGAGTGAAATCAAAAATTTGCGCCCTTAGAAATCCTGGAGGCGGTGCTTGGTTTCCGGGGTCCCGTACGTGGCTAGGCTCCTAAAAAGTCCCACACATGTGGTATCCCCGTACTCAGGAGAAGCAGCAGAATGTATTTTGGGGTGCAATTCCACATATAACCATGGCATGTGTGAGCAATATATCATTTAGTGACAACTTTTTGTAACTTTTTTTTTTTTTTGTCATTATTCAATCACTTGGGACAAAAAAAAAATATTCAATGGGCTCAACATGCCTCTCAGCAATTTCCTTGGGGTGTCTACTTTCTAAAATGGGGTCATTTGGGGGGGTTTTGTACTGCCCTGTCATTTTAGCACCTCAAGAAATGAGATAGGCAGTCATAAATTAAAAGCTGTGTAAATTCCAGAAAATGTACCCTAGTTTGTAAACGCTATAACTTTTGCGCAAACCGATAAATATACGCTTATTGACATTTTTTTTTACTAAAGACATGTGGCTGAATACATTTTGGCCTAAATGTATGACTAAAATTGAGTTTATTCGATTTTTCTTATAACAAAAAGTAGAAAATTTCATTTTTTTTCAAAATTTTCGGTCTTTTTCCGTTTATATCGCAAAAAATAAAAATCGCAGAGGCAATCAAATACCATTAAAAGAAAGCTCTATTTGTGGGAAGAAAAGGACGCAAATTTTGTTTGGGTACAACATTGCATGTCCGCACAATTTACAGTTAAAGCAGCGCAGTGCAAAATTCTGAATTCACCTCTGGTCCTTTAGCTACCAAATGGTCCGGGGCTTAAGTGGTTAAAGAAATTGGCTGTTGGTTTTTCTTACTTTGCTTTAGGAACGAAAGTGTTCTAGGAGTTCTAGAGTGATACAAGGAAGCCATGTTTTCAGGGTAGTTCTCCTTTAAGTATAGCAAGCATAGCCAACTGTGCACCCAAAGACCATGTGTGTCTCATACAGTACAATCATACTTGTAAAATATTTTGTCAAAATAATAGAATTAGCAAAAGCACCGCTAAAACGCTGCTAAAGCACCGCAAATATGATTGGCGCTTTAATGCTGTTTTAGCGGCGCTGCAGTGTGAAAGTGGTCAAACTATGCTTTAATTATAAACGTTATGCCTAGGCACAGTCACATGACTGGAGTCTGTTTATTATCATGTAATTGAGAAAGGAATAGTTATTTACTGTAGTGTTTTGTATTACATATCAAGACTATTTATGACAACTAAAATTGCTGATGGGACTTTTTTAAACACTAGAGTTTACAAGCTGATGACCATTTGTTTAAGGATTTAAAGCAGTGTTCCCATTGTCCCTTTTCCTATTAAAGCAGAGCTAAACTCAAATGCTGACTAAAGGTAAACACCTGTGTGACAGGAGTCACTTTGGGTCAGGGGTTTGTGCGGCTCAGCTTGCCCTAAAGAGTTCTGGAGGTTCCTTGTCCAGCTTCCCCAACGCCTCTTATGTGTAGATCACCCTGTGTCTCTAATAGGGGCACAGGCTGAATGAGAACCCCAGTCTGATCTGTGCTAGGCAGATTCAATGCTGTATACATTGTATATATTGTGTGTATATTGTGTGTTGGTTGTTGTGTACTATTTGCTGTGATGGGGTGGGGTGTGACTATTCTATTGTCTATTGTGGCTGGATGCGTCAACTATTATGGGAAGTGGAAGTGTCTTGCTGGGAGGAAAAAGGGAGGGGGGATTCCTCCAACCCCCCTGCTGATAAGACTGTGTACTGAGAAGTTGGAACACACCTGACCTGTATAACAATTGTCATTGAACAGTTTATCCTGCCCTGTTTCCCAAGGGTGGGGGGAGTGTTTTTGAAGAGAGATATCTGTGAACATGTGCTTGAATAAACTCATTCCTGTTTTACCCTTGAGGCAGAGCTTTGTCTTGTTTGTGGGGGGGGGGGGAATTATTCGTATGGGGTCTTATTCGGCTGGTTGGAGTGTCTGGTAGCTGCCTTGTGTTTGGGAATGGAATATCTTAAACGGCTTTAACCCCTTTCATACTTGGAGTGCCGTTCCTGTTTGCCTAAGTGGGATCCTTCTGAGTGTGACCAGTTCTGTTAGGACCCATTAAAATTTTTCGCCAACAAGGTGTGTTAGGGTGCCATTTACACTGCAAAGCAAAATCCAGCCTGACAGTTCTGGCTATTGACAAAGTGTTCTGACTGAGGTAGAGTCACTGAATGTCTACTCAGGCAGAGGCCATGGTGCAGTTATAAAAATGTGTGAAAAGCAATATCTGGTGAAACCAAGAGAGACCCTGCTCCAGCAAACATGTATGTATTTTATGGATCTATATTTTCTTTTTAATAATGGGAGCAGCTGACATATTTGTCTGTTTGAGCGTATGACTAAAATCTCCTAAGCTCTCGTACAGCGATGCAAGGTCTTTTAGCTACTTCACCAGCACTGACATCTTAACCCATTCATCTTCTGGGTCCAGCATATTTGCCATCTTGACTGGCCAGCCCAAGGTGCCACTTAGAATTTTTTTTTACATTTTTTTAGGTTACAAAAAAAGTGAAAAAGACGAAGTAAAGTGAGGTAAAATGGCACTTTACTTTTTACAGAATGATATGTAAGCACAGAATAAGTTTACAAAAATGTTGACAGGTGAGAAGTATAGAAATGACACATAAATGATAGCAAACACCATTGAGCCCTCTGCTCTAATAACACAACTGAAACTGACAAGTGAGTGGAAGCAAATCCAGATTTTATTTTGCACTGGAACAACATAGTTTTCATGCATAGTACAGATATCAAGAAGCCTTATGTGTGAAAAACCCAGGCAAATCACAGGTATCACCCAACTAACATAACAAGAGTTGAAAATGCCTGTCCTTTCCATGAATTCTAAACAGGAATATTTATAATAAAACCCACAGAAAATAAAACATGAGGGATTATTAATTTGTTGGCAAAGTCATCCCAACCAGTAATGCCATGACAAATGAAACATTTTAGGGAGGATGGTCAGAGACCAGAGGACAGATGATTGGAAACCTTTAGTTCAGTGCACCAACTACCCAGCACTCTACTAAAGGCTACAGAAAGTCCACACACCAAGACTCTACAGTAAACAGCACTCTCACTATCATAATCATAACTAAAGACTAGTTGGCATCTCCTACAAGGGATGAGCTCGGGTGTTCGCCTGTTCGCTGAATAGCGAACAATTTAGGGTGTTCGCGGCAAATTCGAAAGCCGCGGAACACCCTTTAAAAGTCTATGGGAGAAATCAAAAGTGCTAATTTTAAAGGTTAATATGCAAGTTATTGTCATAAAAAGTGTTTGGGGACCCGGGTCCTGCCCCAGGGGACATGTATCCATGCAAAAAAAAGTTTTAAAAACGGACGTTTTTTCGGGAGCAGTGATTTTAATAATGCCTAAAGTGAAACAATAAAAGTGAAATATTCCTTTAAATTTCGCACCTGGGGGTGTCTATAGTATGCCTGTAAAGTGGCACAATTTTCCCATGTTTAGAACAATTCCTGCACAAAATTTAATTTCTAAAGGAAAAAAAATCATTTAAAACTACTCGCGGCTATAATGAATTGTTGGGTCCCGGCAATACAGATAAAAGTCATTGAAAAAATTGGCATGGGTTCCCCCCCGCCAGTCCATTACCAGGCCCTTTGGGTCTGGTATAAATATTAAGGGGAACCCCAAACCAAAATGAAAAAAAAATCAGTCGGGGTCCCCCCAAATTCCATACCAGGCCCTTCAGGTCTGGTATGGATATTAAGGGGAACCCTGCGCCAAAATAAAAATAAAAATGGCGTGGGGTTCCCCCCAAGAATCCATACCAGACCCTTATCTGAGCACGCAACCTGGCAGGCCACAGGAAAAGAGGGGGGGACGAGAGAGCATCCCCTCCTCCTGAACTGTACCAGGCCACATGCCCTCAACAAGGACCTCATCCCCACAACCCTTGCCCGGTGGTTGTGGGGGGTCTGCGGGCGGGGGGCTTATCGGAATCTGGAAGCCTCCTTTAACAAAGGGGACCCCCAGATCCCGCTCCCCCTATGTGATTTGGTAACGGGGTTGTACCCCTACCATTTCACAAAAAAAGTGTCAAAAATTGTAAAAAAAAAAAAAACACACAGACATAACTTGGGACAAGTCCTTTATTAAAAAAGAAAAAAAAATCCAGCAATGTAATCCTTCCTTATCCCGGTATATGGAGAAACACGCCACCCCGATTCGATGCCGCCTCCATGAGAGGCGCCCGCTGAAAGACGCTAGACCCGCTGTGACAGCTCTTAAATAGCTGAGGGTGGGGCAACCCGTAACGTGCACATGTGACCCCGCCCCCTCTGATGCAACGGGGGTTTCCGGCGGTTTCCTCGTGGCGTCACAGTTGTCCCTGCCCCCCTCTGACGCCACGGGAAAACCCTGTTGCGTCAGAGGGGGGTGGGTCACCCGTACATGTGACTGGGTAACCCTGCGGCACATCTCCGTTGCGTCAAAGGGAGCAGGGTCACACCACACGTCACGGGTGGCCCCGCCCTCAGCTATTTAATAGCTGTCATGGCGGGTCTAGCGTCATTCTGCTGCGAACCGAACTGGGGGGTGTTCGGCTCATCCCTACCTCCTACCTCACACCATGCTTTTAACAGTCATACTTAAAAGGTCCTTTAAGTGTCTTTGTACAATGCAATATAAGATGTTTCTTTGACTACAAAATAATGTTTTTTTCTGATTTGGCAAATAGATGTGTAGCAGACACACCCTTTTTCTCCCGTCCTTGGCTCGCTCACAGGAGGAAAAGGCGTACGATGCCACCGTGCCCGTACCCTCTGGTTTGCAGAGGTTAAGCACACTTATAGCTTACGGGGCTTGCAGCAAGGTTCTCCTCAAAGTTGGTTCTCGTCCCCTAGAATGTAAGGGACAAGTCTCTATACCCCCCAAATAACTTCAAGGTCCACACCAGTAGCAACTCCAATGTAGAGTTTATTTTCTTTATGCACAAATAACCACAAAGTTGAGAAGAGAGAAAGGTGTTAGGAAGGACAGATTAGATTCAGACACTCCTGGCTTCTTCGCCACTCGTTCCCGAGTGGGTATAGCTCACCCGGATAGTCACCCAATGGCACTAGCAGCCGGCATGTAGCTCGGACAGTTAACCAGATTCCCTTGATAGATGTGGGTCCCCTCCCAAGGTGGCACCCTGAGATTCTTCCTCACCGAAGTGGGCTCCAGCTAAAGGTGCTGGGCCCAGGGCTGAAGTTGCAGCCCCAGGACTAAAGGTGTCTGGGACTGGGATGCACATGGCCCCATGGCCTGGAGGGCCATGCACTTGAACTTGGACCGTAGGTTCTCCCTACGGGCATGGGCCCCGGGAATTGCTCACTCTCTAATGGCTTCCGCCCCTTTTGTACCCTCTCCCGGCATGCACAGCGGGTAGACCACGCCCACTGCATGGCTTACGAGAGAGGACACCCAATCGCCACTCCATCACCTGTGGTTCAACCCCGAGTACAAGTGACAGTGCCACCAATACTTCTAAGGGGAACTGCACGCCAGGAGAAAACAGGCAAGGCAGAGTCCAATAAATTGAAAGATCCGAGCCAACTACCACTCGAATCACCCCTAAATTTATTATAGCTGCCCCCTAAATTGGGACCCCCGCTACAGATGTTTTCCCAAAAAGAGGTTGTTATTTTATACAGTTTGGAAGATTCTCTTACAGGAATTAAAGAAGCCTTATGTGATAAGGCATTTGGATTTTGTATATTAAGGGGCATGTATAGATGTAAAACAAAAGCAAAGACAAATTATTTGTTTTTGTTTGACATGTGTCTCCCTTCCATGTGTTCCTTGCTGTTAAGGCCAGTTATAGGTTGGGACAGGGCCGCTGATAAGCCAGTACAACTGGCCCTGTTGTACTGGGCCCCTGCCAGCAGGGGGGCCCGGGCAATCAGAGAATAAAAGAGTGCAGAATAAAAAAATTAAAAAAGTCCTTCTCCAGCTGGCACCCCCCAACCCTCACCCCCCCCCTCTCTGCTCCACTTATCTGAGGGTTTTTTCTTCTTTCTGAGTACCATCGTATTGATGTTCTTGTGGGTGTGTGGGAGAGACTATTTTCTCTATTTCGGGTGCACGTCACTTCCACGCCTGCTCCGCAAGCTGGCTCAAGTTTCAGCCTGCATATTCCCTTCCCTGGCATAGTGATTCATCTCCCTCCACTCATTGCAGTGGCAGACAGGACACAGAAGTAGCCATTGCTACTGGGCACCATGCTGAAGGGGACCCTTGTGCCCCCCTCATGCCTGAATTGTTAGAGATGTGGCTGCCCAGCTGGTGTGTAATAGAGATGTACCGAACTATTCGCCGGTGAATAGTTCCCGGCGAACATAGCTTGTTCGCCGCGGCCGGCAAACATATGCGATGTTCGGTCCGCCCCCTATTCGGCATCATTGAGCAAATTTTTACCCTGTACCTCACAGTCAGCAGACACATTCCAGCCAATCAGCAGCATACCCTCCTTCCCAGACCCTCCCACCTCCTGGACAGCATCCATTTTAGATTCATTCTGAAGCTGCAGTCTTAGTGAGAGGAGGGAGAGTGTATCTGCTGCTGATTTAATAGGGAAAGCTATAGCTAGGCCAGTGTATTCAGTGTCCACTCCAGTCCTGAAAGACTCATCTGATCTCTGCTGCAAGGACAGCGTCCTGACAGCACCCCAAAAAGCCCTTTTTAGGGCTACTACATACATCAGTCTGCCTTTTTTTTTTTTCTCTGTAATCTAAATGCAGTTGCCTGCCGGCGTGTGTGTGCAGTCTTAGTGAGAGGAGGGACAGTGTATCTGCTGCTGATTTAATAGGGAAAGCTATAGCTAGGCCAGTGTATTCAGTGTCCACTCCAGTCCTGAAAGACTCATCTGATCTCTGCTGTAGGGATGAGCTTCGAGTTCGAGTCGAACTCATGTTCGACTCGAACATTGCCTGTTCGCCCGTTCGCCGAACAGCGAACAAATTGGGGTGTTCGCGGCAAATTCGAAAAATCTATGGGAGAAATCTAAAGTGCTAATTATAAAGGCTAATATGCAAGTTATTGTCCTAAAAAGTGTTTGGGGACCCGGGTCCTGCCCCAGGGGACATGTATCAATGCAAAAAGAAGTTTTAAAAACGGCCGTTTTTTCGGGAGCAGTGATTTTAATAATGCTTAAAATGAAAAAATAAAAGTGAAATATTCCTTTAAATTTCGTACCTGGGGGTTGTGTATGATATGCATGTAAAGTGGCGCATGTTTCCCGTGCTTAGAACTGTCCCTGCACAAAGTGTCATTTTTGAAAGAAAAAAATGCATTTAAAACTGACTCGCGGCTATTAATGAATTGTCGGCTCCCGGCAATACATACAAAAGTCATTGATAAAAAAAAAAAAAAGCGTGGGGGTTCCCCAGAATTCAATTACCAGGCCCTTCAGGTCTGGAATGGATATTAAGGGGAACCCCGCCGCAAATAAAAAAAAAATTGACGTGGGGTTCCCCCAAATATCCATTCCAGGCCCTTCAGATCTGGCATGGATTTTAAGGGGAACTCCACCCCAAATTAAAAAAAAATGGCGTGGAGTCCCCCTAAAAATCCATACCAGACCCCTTATCCGAGCATGCAACCTGGCCGGCCGCAGGGGAAAAGGGGGGGACGAGAGAGCGGCCCCCCCTCCCTCCTGAACCGTACCAAGCCACATGCCCTCAACATGGGGAGGATGTCCCTATGTTGATGGGGACAAGGGCCTCATCCCCACAACCCTTGCCCGGTGGTTGTGGGGGTCTGCGGGCGGGGGGCTTATCGGAATCTGGAAGACCCCTTTAACAAAGAGGACCCCCAGATCTACGGCCCCCCCCTATGTGAATTGGTAAGGGGTACATTGTACCCCTACCATTTCACGAAGAAAGCGTAAAAAAATGTTTAAAAAAACACACAAACACCTTGAAAAAGTCCTTTATTAAAAAAAAAAAAAAAAAACCATTCCAGCGGTGAAATCCAGTGTCCCGCGGCGATCCCGATGTCCAGCGCTGTCCGTCATTGGATGTGCCTGAGCGGACCTGATGGGGAACTCCCTCTCAGTATTTTAAATGTATAGACCTGCCCCTTCTAAAGTTCCCCATCAGGTCCGCTCAGCGGACCAGATGCGGAACATGAGAAGGGGCGGGTCTATACATGTATTACCAAAGTGAGAGCAGTTCCCCATCAGGTCCGCCTCCTCGGTATGTCGGACCCGCCTACGTCATTGGCTTGAGCGGGGAACTTCCTTCACTGTGTAATTTAAATTTACATAGTGAAGGAAGTTCCCCGCTCAAGCCAATGACGTAGGCGGGTCCGACATACCGAGGGGGCGGACCTGATGGGGAACTGCTCTCACTTTGGTAATACATGTATAAACCCGCCCCTTCTCATGTTCTGCATCTCGCCCGCTGAGCGGACCTGATGGGGAACATTAGAAGGGGCGGGTCTATACATTTAAAATACTGAGAGGGAGTTCCCCATCAGGTCCGCTCAGGCACAACCAATGAAGGACAGCGCTGGACATCGGGATCGCCGCGGGACACTGGATTTCACCGCTGGAATGTTTATTTATTTATTTTTTTAAATAAAGGACTTTTTCAAGGTGTTTGTGTGTTTTTTTAAACATTTTTTTACGCTTTCTTCGTGAAATGGTAGGGGTACAATGTACCCGTTACCAATTCACATAGGGGGGGGGCGGGATCTGGGGGTCCCCTTTGTTAAAGGGGTCTTCCAGATTCCGATAAGCCCCCCGCCCGCAGACCCCCACAACCACCGGGCAAGGGTTGTGGGGATGAGGCCCTTGTCCCCATCAACATGGGGACATCCTCCCCATGTTGAGGGCATGTGGCTTGGTACGGTTCAGGAGGGAGGGGGGGCCGCTCTCTCGTCCCCCCCTTTTCCCCTGCGGCCGGCCAGGTTGCGTGCTCGGATAAGGGGTCTGGTATGGATTTTTAGGGGGACTCCACGCCATATTTTTTTTAAACTTGGGGTGGAGTTCCCCTTAAAATCCATGCCAGATCTGAAGGGCCTGGTAATTGAATTCTGGGGAACCCCCACGCTTTTTTTTTTTTTTTTATCAATGACTTTTGTATGTATTGCCGGGAGCCGACAATTCATTAATAGCCGCGAGTCAGTTTTAAATGCATTTTTTTTCTTTCAAAAATGACATTTTTTGCAGGGACAGTTCTAAGCACGGGAAACATGCGCCACTTTACATGCATATCATACACACCCCCCAGGTACGAAATTTAAAGGAATATTTCACTTTTATTTTTTCATTTTAAGCATTATTAAAATCACTGCTCCCGAAAAAACGGCCATTTTTAAAACTTCTTTTTGCATTGATACATGTCCCCTGGGGCAGGACCCAGGTCCCCAAACACTTTTTAGGACAATAACTTGCATATTAGCCTTTATAATTAACACTTTAGATTTCGAACGTTCGAGTCCATTGTATTTAATAGGGTTCTAAAGTTTACACGAACATTTTGTCTGTTCGCAGGTTCTGGTGCGAACCGAACAGGGGGGTGTTCGGCTCATCCCTGCTCTGCTGTAAGGACAGCGTTCTGACAGCACCCCAAAAAGCCCTTTTTAGGGCTACTACATACATCAGTCTGCCTTTTTTTTTCCTCTGTAATCTAATTGCAGTTGCCTGCCAGCGTGTGTATATTCAGTGTCCACTCCAGTCCTGAAAGACTCATCTGATCTCTGCTGTAAGGACAGCGTCCACTTCTGACAGCACCCCAAAAATACCTTTTTAGGGCTAGTAAATAATTTTTTTTTTTTTTTCCTCTGTAATCTAATTGCAGTTGCCTGCCAGCGTGTGTGTAATCAGTGTCCACTCCAGTCCTGAAAGACTCATCTGATATCTGCTGTAAGGACAGCGTCCACTCCTGACAGCACCCCAAAAATACCTTTTTAGGGCTAGTAAATAATTTTTTATTTTTTTTCCTCTGTAATCTAATTGCAGTTGCCTGCCGGCGTGTGTGTGCAGTCTTAGTGAGAGGAGGGACAGTGTATCTGCTGCTGATTTAATAGGGAAAGCTATAGCTAGGCCAGTGTATTCAGTGTCCACTCCAGTCCTGAAAGACTCATCTGATATCTGCTGTAAGGACAGCGTCCACTCCTGACAGCACCCCAAAAATACCTTTTATGGGCGAGTACATCAGTCTGCTTTTTTTTTCCTCTGTAATTTAATTGCAGTTGCCTGCCGGCGTGTGTGTGCAGTCTTAGTGAGAGGAGGGACAGTGTATCTGCTGCTGATTTAATAGGGAAAGCTATAGCTAGGCCAGTGTATTCAGTGTCCACTCCAGTCCTGAAAGACTCATTTGATATCTGCTGTAAGGACAGCGTCCACTCCTGATAGCACCCCAAAAATACCTTTTATGGGCGAGTACATCAGTCTGCTTTTTTTTTCCTCTGTAATTTAATTGCAGTTGCCTGCCGGCGTGTGTGTGCAGTCTTAGTGAGAGGAGGGACAGTGTATCTGCTGCTGATTTAATAGGGAAAGCTATAGCTAGGCCAGTGTATTCAGTGTCCACTCCAGTCCTGAAAGACTCATTTGATATCTGCTGTAAGGACAGCGTCCACTCCTGATAGCACCCCAAAAATACCTTTTTAGGGCTAGTAAATAATTTTTAATTTTTTTTCCCTCTGTAATCTAATTGCAGTTGCCTGCTGGCGTGTGTGTGCAGTCTTAGTGAGAGAAGGGACAGTGTATCTGCTGCTGATTTAATAGGCAAAGCTATAGCTAGGCCAGTGTATTCAGTGTCCACTCCAGTCCTGAAAGACTCATCTGATATCTGCTGTAAGGACAGCGTCCACTCCTGACAGCACCCCAAAAATACCTTTTTAGGGCTAGTAAATAATTTTTTATTTATTTTTTCCTCTGTAATCTAATTGCAGTTGCCTGCCAGCGTGTGTGTAATCAGTAGGGATGAGCTTCGTGTTCGAGTCGAACATACGTTCGACTCGAACATCGGCTGTTCGATCGTTCGACGAAGATCGAACGATTTGGGCCGTTCGCGCCAAATTCGAGTGACGCGAACGGCCCACAATGCACTACGCCATCGCAGTGTTATCCAGGCGCTGTGATTGGCCAAGCATGCACTGTGACCCCGCATGCTTGGCCAATCACAGCGCCGGCAGCGAGGAGAGCAATGATTGGCCACAGGCAGGATGCCTGTGGCCAATTATTGCTGAGGGTGTTTAGTACACGCCCCACACTATAAAAGGCCGCCAGCACGGCGGCCTAGTGTAGTGTGTTCCGGAGCAGGGAAAGACAAGCATAGGCAGGGACAGTGACATTTATTTCTTTCTTGCTTAACCTGGATTCCTTTAGTTTAGGGAAAGAGAAGGATAGGTAGGGAGAGTGTCAGTGTGTTTTACTGTGCGAGTCCTTGTTTCTAGGGACAAAGAAGGAAAGTGAGGGGAATTCTCCTTGTGCTATAGTGTGCTTTAAAAAAAAAAAAATTCTAGGGACAGAAAACTCTAGGTAGGGAGAGTGTCAGTTTCTTTCACTGTGCGAGTCCTTGTTTCTAGGAAAAAAGAAGGAAAGTGAGGGGAATTCTCCTTGTGCTATAGTGTGCTTTAAAAAAAAAAAATTCTAGGGACAGAAAACTCTAGGTAGGGAGAGTGTCAGTTTCTTTCACTGTGCGAGTCCTTGTTTCTAGGGACAAAGAAGGAAAGTGAGGGGAATTCTCCTTGTGCTATAGTGTGCTTTAAAAAAACATTTTTTCTAGGGACAGAAAACTCTAGGTAGGGAGAGTGTCAGTTTCTTTCACTGTGCGAGTCCTTGTTTCTAGGGACAAAGAAGGAAAGTGAGGGGAATTCTCCTTGTGCTATAGTGTGCTTTAAAAAAACATTTTTTCTAGGGACAGAAAACTCTAGGTAGGGAGAGTGTCAGTTTCTTTCACTGTGCGAGTCCTTGTTTCTAGGGACAAAGAAGGAAAGTGAGGGGAATTCTCCTTGTGCTATAGTGTGCTTTAAAAAAACATTTTTTCTAGGGACAGAAAACTCTAGGTAGGGAGAGTGTCAGTTTCTTTCACTGTGCGAGTCCTTGTTTCTAGGAAAAAAGAAGGAAAGTGAGGGGAATTCTCCTTGTGCTATAGTGTGCTTTAAAAAAAAAAAATTTCTAGGGACAGAAAACTCTAGGTAGGGAGAGTGTCAGTTTCTTTCACTGTGCGAGTCCTTGTTTCTAGGAAAAAAGAAGGAAAGTGAGGGGAATTCTCCTTGTGCTATAGTGTGCTTTAAAAAAAAAAAAATTCTAGGGACAGAAAACTCTAGGTAGGGAGAGTGTCAGTTTCTTTCACTGTGCGAGTCCTTGTTTCTAGGAAAAAAGAAGGAAAGTGAGGGGAATTCTCCTTGTGCTATAGTGTGCTTTAAAAAAAAAAAATTTCTAGGGACAGAAAACTCTAGGTAGGGAGAGTGTCAGTTTCTTTCACTGTGCGAGTCTTTGTTTCTAGGAAAAAAGAAGGAAAGTGAGGGGAATTCTCCTTGTGCTATAGTGTGCTTTAAAAAAAAAAATTTCTAGGGACAGAAAACTCTAGGTAGGGAGAGTGTCAGTTTCTTTCACTGTGCGAGTCCTTGTTTCTAGGAAAAAAGAAGGAAAGTGAGGGGAATTCTCCTTGTGCTATAGTGTGCTTTAAAAAAAAAAAAATTCTAGGGACAGAAAACTCTAGGTAGGGAGAGTGTCAGTTTCTTTCACTGTGCGAGTCCTTATTTCTAGGAAAAAAGAAGGAAAGTGAGGGGAATTCTCCTTGTGCTATAGTGTGCTTTAAAAAAAAAAAAATTCTAGGGACAGAAAACTCTAGGTAGGGAGAGTGTCAGTTTCTTTCACTGTGCGAGTCCTTGTTTCTAGGGACAAAGAAGGAAAGTGAGGGGAATTCTCCTTGTGCTATAGTGTGCTTTAAAAAAACATTTTTTCTAGGGACAGAAAACTCTAGGTAGGGAGAGTGTCAGTTTCTTTCACTGTGCGAGTCCTTGTTTCTAGGGACAAAGAAGGAAAGTGAGGGGAATTCTCCTTGTGCTATAGTGTGCTTTAAAAAAACATTTTTTCTAGGGACAGAAAACTCTAGGTAGGGAGAGTGTCAGTTTCTTTCACTGTGCGAGTCCTTGTTTCTAGGGACAAAGAAGGAAAGTGAGGGGAATTCTCCTTGTGCTATAGTGTGCTTTAAAAAAACATTTTTTTCTAGGGACAGAAAACTCTAGGTAGGGAGAGTGTCAGTTTCTTTCACTGTGCGAGTCCTTGTTTCTAGGGACAAAGAAGGAAAGTGAGGGGAATTCTCCTTGTGCTATAGTGTGCTTTAAAAAAACATTTTTTCTAGGGACAGAAAACTCTAGGTAGGGAGAGTGTCAGTTTCTTTCACTGTGCGAGTCCTTGTTTCTAGGAAAAAAGAAGGAAAGTGAGGGGAATTCTCCTTGTGCTATAGTGTGCTTTAAAAAAAAAAATTTCTAGGGACAGAAAACTCTAGGTAGGGAGAGTGTCAGTTTCTTTCACTGTGCAAGTCCTTGTTTCTAGGGACAAAGAAGGAAAGTGAGGGGAATTCTCCTTGTGCTATAGTGTGCTTTAAAAAAACATTTTTTCTAGGGACAGAAAACTCTAGGTAGGGAGAGTGTCAGTTTCTTTCACTGTGCGAGTCCTTGTTTCTAGGGACAAAGAAGGAAAGTGAGGGGAATTCTCCTTGTGCTATAGTGTGCTTTAAAAAAACATTTTTTCTAGGGACAGAAAACTCTAGGTAGGGAGAGTGTCAGTTTCTTTCACTGTGCGAGTCCTTGTTTCTAGGGACAAAGAAGGAAAGTGAGGGGAATTCTCCTTGTGCTATAGTGTGCTTTAAAAAAACATTTTTTCTAGGGACAGAAAACTCTAGGTAGGGAGAGTGTCAGTTTCTTTCACTGTGCGAGTCCTTGTTTCTAGGAAAAAAGAAGGAAAGTGAGGGGAATTCTCCTTGTGCTATAGTGTGCTTTAAAAAAAAAAAATTTCTAGGGACAGAAAACTCTAGGTAGGGAGAGTGTCAGTTTCTTTCACTGTGCGAGTCCTTGTTTCTAGGAAAAAAGAAGGAAAGTGAGGGGAATTCTCCTTGTGCTATAGTGTGCTTTAAAAAAAAATTTTTTCTAGGGACAGAAAACTCTAGGTAGGGAGAGTGTCAGTTTCTTTCACTGTGCGAGTCCTTGTTTCTAGGGACAAAGAAGGAAAGTGAGGGGAATTCTCCTTGTGCTATAGTGTGCTTTAAAAAAACATTTTTTCTAGGGACAGAAAACTCTAGGTAGGGAGAGTGTCAGTTTCTTTCACTGTGCGAGTCCTTGTTTCTAGGGACAAAGAAGGAAAGTGAGGGGAATTCTCCTTGTGCTATAGTGTGCTAAAGCATTCCTCATCAACCATCTTTGAAATCCTTGTTTTTTGGACAGTCAGGGAAATTGTCGTTGTGCTATTCTGTGCAAAAGCAATCATCCTCAACCATATTTAGAAATCCTTAAGTAAAGGGACAGAGAAGGACACCTGAAGGTAGCCCTTATTGCTTTTTTCCCATCTCCCTGCAGGCCATCTATTAGAATGTCTGGAAGGCAAACAAGGAGAGGCAGACAGTCAGGAGGCAATAAAAGAGGGCAAGCAGGCTCTGTGTCTGGGGGCAACAGTGCTGGTCGTGGACGCGGTGCATTGTCATCAGCACATGGCCATGGGACACGCTTGTCCTTCTTTTCGGCAGCTGGACATGTTGAGCCACATCATGCCGAAGACTTGGTAGAGTGGATGACCAAGCCCTCCTCCTCCTCCTCATCCTCTCTCACCCAGGCTCAGGGTACTGGCAAAGCAGCTGCCAAAGCGTCCTCTTCCCTGGTATCAATGTCAGACTCATCATCAGTCACTCCTTCCCTAGACCCACCATGTCCTCCTCCTGAGGAGTCCCCCGAACTGTTTGAGCACAGTGTTGGGTACATGCTCCAGGAGGATGCCCAGCGTTTCGAAGGGTCTGATGATGAAACCCAGCTACAGGAAGGCAGTAGCGTGAGAGCAGACAGAGGGGATGCTCAAGAAGGACACCAATCTGGCAGTCATGTTCCAGCAGCTGCAGCATACTGCCAGATTGGCTCCAGTGATGAGGAGGGAGGGGATGATGAGGTCACTGACTCCACGTGGGTGCCTAATAGGAGAGAGGAGGAGGAGGAGGATGAGGAGGAGGCACATCTCCAACGAGGCAGGATGCCCTTTGGTGGCCAGCGTAAGGGCAGTACACTGACGGAATCACACCGCAGAGCTCCGCCTGTGCAGGGCGCTGCCTCTGCCCGTCATTCAAAAAGTTCCTTGGTGTGGGCCTTTTTTGAGGCTAGTGCATCAGATCGCACAGCTGCTGTTTGCAACATATGTCTCAAGCGTATATCGCGTGGCCAAAACATCAGCCGCTTGGGTACCACATGCCTGACCAGACATATGTTGACCTGCCATGCAGCTCGTTGGCAAGCCTACCTCAAAGACCCACACCAAAGAACAAAGCGGACCTCTCCTTGCACCGCATCAGCTGGGATCTCCAACCCCACTATAACTTCAGTCCTCTCTGAAACATGCACTGAGAGGAATGAAGGTGTAGAATTAGGTGTGTCACAGCCAAGTACTTGCGGCCACTCTGCTAGCAGTACACCGACGTCCGATTCTAGCAGGCAAATTTCCCTGCCCCAGCTGCTGGACCGTCGAAAGAAGTTCACTCCCAGCCATCCACATGCCCAGCGGTTGAATGCTAGCTTGGCTAAATTGCTAGCGCTTCAACTGCTGCCTTTTCAGTTGGTAGACTCGGCCCCCTTCCGTGAGTTTGTGCAATGTGCGGTTCCTCAGTGGCAGGTTCCCAAACGCCACTTTTTCTCACGGAAGGCTATTCCGGCTCTCTACCGGCATGTGGAAGGCAATGTCTTGGCCTCGCTGGACAGGGCGGTCAGCGGTAAGGTGCATATTACCGCTGACTCATGGTCCAGCAGGCATGGACAGGGACGTTACCTTTCTTTCACGGCCCATTGGGTCACTCTTTTGGCAGCTGGGAAGGATGCAGGACAAGGTGCAGTAGTGTTGGAGGTTGTTCCACCGCCACGCCTCCAAAATGCTACTACTGGTTGTGACACACCTCTCTCCTCCACCCCCTCCTCTTCTTCTTCCTCCATGGCCTCTTCCTGTGGTTTGTCCTATGAACCAGCGGTGCTCCGTAGCCGTTCACGGGGCTACGCAAGTACGCAGGCAAAAAGATGCCATGCCGTGCTTGCGCTGGTGTGTTTGGGGGACAGAAGCCACACTGGGGCAGAGGTCCTGTCTGCTCTGCAGGGCCAGGCCGAGAGGTGGTTGACGCCACGCCAGCTTAAGCCAGGAATGGTGGTTTGCGACAATGGCACCAACCTCCTCTCCGCCCTCCGACAGGGACAACTGACCCATGTGCCCTGTGTGGCTCACGTCCTTAACCTGGTGGTGCAGCGGTTCTTGGGCAGGTACCCGGGCTTACAGGATGTCCTGAGGCAGGCCAGGAAAGTCTGTGTGCATTTCCGCAGATCTTATAATGCCAGTGCTCGCCTGGCTGAGCTGCAAAAGGAGTTGAACCTGCCCAAGAACCGCCTTATATGTGACATGCCCACCAGGTGGAACTCAACGTTGGCCATGCTGCAGCGGCTGCACACGCAGCAGAGGGCCATCAATGAGTACCTGTGCGACTACGGCACCAGGACAGGGTCAGGGGAGCTTGGTTTTTTTTCTCCACGCCAGTGGGGCATGATCAGGGATGCATGCACTGTCCTGGCACCATTTGAGGAGGCCACGAGGATGGTGAGCAGTGACAGTGCATGCATCAGTGACACTGTACCTCTTGTCCACCTGTTGGAGCACATGCTGCGTGGAATAATGGACAGGGCACTTGAGGCAGAACAGAGGCAGGAAGAGGAGGACTTCCTTGCCTCTCAAGGCCCCCTTTACCCAGACAGTGTTCCTTCTGTCCCACCCATCGCACAGGAAGAGGAGGAGGAGGAGGAGGAGGAGGATTGTGTCAGCATGGAGGTGGAGGCTGGCACACAGCATCATCAGCAGCAGTCTTTTAGGGATGATTTACAGTCCCAAGAAACCAGTGGACTTGTACGTGGCTGGGAGGAGGTGGCTGCGGATCATGTCGTCCTTAGTGACCCAGAGGACTCCGGAGCGAATGCCTCAGCAAACCTACGCTGCATGGCCTCCCTGATCCTGCAAAGTCTGCGGAAGGATCCTCGTATTCTTCGGATCAAGGAGAGGGACCATTACTGGCTGGCCACTCTCCTTGATCCACGGTACAAGGGTAAGGTTGCGGACCTTATGTTACCGTCGCAGAGGGAGCAGAGGATGAGACAACTCCGGGAGGCCTTGCAGAAAGGTCTGTGCAACGCGTTCCCAGAGACTGGGAGGTTAAAAACTCCTGGTCCTGGACAACGAGTTGATGAGGCTTCGGCCAGTCAAAGAAGGAGCGGTGGGGAAGGTGGCCGTCTGACCGATGCGTTCAGACAATTCTTTAGTCCGCAGCCCCAAAGTATGATCGGTTCCAGCAACCATCGCCAGCGTCTGATAAACATGGTGCAGGAATATCTAGGGGCAAGGTCAGACTTGGACACCTTCCCCACCGAAAATCCTCTGGCTTACTGGGTCTTGAGGATGGATCACTGGCCAGAGCTTGCACAGTATGCAATTGAGCTACTGGCCTGTCCTGCATCCAGCGTTCTTTCGGAACGCACATTCAGTGCTGCTGGAGGATTTGTCACGGATCACAGGGTGCGCCTGTCCACCGACTCGGTTGATCGACTGACTTTCATCAAGATGAACCAGTCTTGGATCACCACCAGCTACCACACACCTGATGCTGATATAACAGACTAATTGATTTTAACATGTCACATCCCTTCAAGACTGATGCTGATGCTGAGTGCCTGTGCTGTTATGTTGACTGGCTATCCTCCTCCTCCGAGTCCTCAATGATACGATTGATGATGATAGCTTGGAAGATCATTTTTGTTTATGGGTGCCGCCACCAGTGGCTAAGGCCCAATTTTTCAGCCCCTGTTTTACAGGGGCGTGTAATTACAATTTTTTTAGCAATAATTTGCCATAGGGCTCATTGCTGTGCTCCAAGTACAGTATCTGTGAGGGGTTGGAGTGTTGTGGCACCAGTGCCTAAGGCCCAATTTTTCAGCCCCTGTTTAAAAGGGGCGCGTCATTACAATTTTTGAAGCAATACTTTGCAACAGGGCTCATTGCTGTGCTCCAAGTACAGTATCTGTGAGGGGTTGTAGTGTTGTGCCACCAGTGCCTAAGGCCCAATTTTTCAGCCCCTGTTTAACAGGGGCGTGTCATTACAATTTTTGAAGCAATACTTTGCAACAGGGCTCATTGCTGTGCTCCAAGTACAGTATCTGTGAGGGGTTGTAGTGTTGTGCCACCAGTGCCTAAGGCCCAATTTTTCAGCCCCTGTTCAACAGGGGCATGCAATTACAATTCTTGATCTAATAATTCACAGCAGGGCCCATTGCTGCACCCACCAAGAGTAACTGTCAGGGCTTACAGTGTTGTGGCACCAGCACCACCATCAAAGGCCCAATTTTTACTACCACTGTTCAACAATTATATGTAATTAAAATTCCTGATATAATAGTTGACAGCAGGGCGTTCCAGCACCAACCAAGAGTAACTGTGGGTGCTTACAGTGTTGTGCCAACACCAACAACTAAGGGGCCTATTTCTGCAGAGTATATACGGCAGGTCCCTACTTTCAAACATCCAACTTACAAACGACTCCTACTTGCAAACGCAAGAAGACAACAGGAAGTGAGAGGAAATCTACCACTAGGAAGGAAAATTCTCTCCTGTAAGAATAAATATGGGAGAAAGGTGTCTCCTCTGTACTGATGCTTTATCAGCAATCCTTGTTTCAAGAAAAACACCACATTTCAAAAACAGTTGTCATTGGGACGGAAAGTGAGGTGAAATGTTCTGAACAGGGGCACAGACAGCAAAACAAATGTTACAGGGGTGATAACCCTTACCTATGTTTTCCAAAAAGTTTAAAAATAGATTTTTGGGCTGGAGCTACACTTCAACAATGTACCTGTTCAAAATTACAAACACATTCTACATAAGAACAAACCTACAGTCCCTGTCTTGTATGCACCGCCTGTATACGGCTGTTCAGAGTATATAGGGCCTTTTTTATTTTATGTGCGGGGTTCCCCTTAATATCCATACAAGACCCAAAGGGGCTGGTAATGGGCTGGGGTAGGGGGGGGGGGTCATGGGGTAGCTATGCCATTTTTCTTAAAGATTTTCATCCATATTACCGGGACCAGACATTACATTAAAGCCGCAAGCAGTTTTAAATGGCTTTTTTTTCCTTTAGAAGTGTCATTTTGTGCAGGGACAGTTCTAAACACGGGAAACACGTGGCACTTCACAGGCATACTTTAGACACCCCCCAGGTACGATATTTAAAGGAATATTTGACTTTTTTTTTTTCACTTTATGCATCATTAAAATGACTGCTCCCGAAAAACGACCGTTTTTAAAACTTGTTTTTGCATTGATACATGTCCCCTGGTGCAGAACCCGGGTTCCCAAACCCTTTTTAGGACAATAACATGCATAATAGTTGTTATAATTAGCACTTTAGAATTCAAACGTTCGCATCCATTGTATTTAATAGGGTTCTAATGTTCGTACGAACTTTCGGTCCGTTCGCGGGTTCTGGTGCGAACCGAACCCGGGGGTGTTCGGCTCATCACTAGTAATCAGTGTCCACTCCAGTCCTGAAAGACTCATCTGATATCTGCTGTAAGGACAGTGTCCACTCCTGACAGCACCCCAAAAATACCTTTTTAGGGCTAGTAAATAATTTTTTATTTTTTTTCCTCTGTAATCTAATTGCAGTTGCCTGCCGGCGTGTGTGTTCAGTCTTAGTGAGAGGAGGGACAGTGTATCTGCTGCTGATTTAATAGGGAAAGCTATAGCTAGGCCAGTGTATTCAGTGTCCACTCCAGTCCTGAAAGCCTCATCTGATCGCTGCTGTAAGGACAGCGTCCTGACAGCACCCCAAAAAGCACTTTTTAGGGCTAGTACATCAGTCTGCTTTTTTTTTTTTTCCTCTGTAATCTAATTGCAGTTGCCTGCCAGTGGTTGGGATTCAAACCATCGACCCTTTTGCTGCCAGGGCCAGTTATAGGTTGGGGCAGTTGCCGTTTGTTTGTACTGCATGTATACGTGCAGCTGTGGATCAGGAAATGCCTCTGACACATATCATTGGCCCATTACAGGTGACCTCTTCCTGGGGGGCCCAGCAACATGGGTTCAGAAGAGCATCCAAACATGCCTGAGCTCATCTCTAGTTAAGATGATACCAACACATTAAGACTCTTCAAGACCTGTTCATAGGATGTGATTGAGCCACAAGCTAGAATATATCTGTTTCCAAATAGTTGACACAAGTGAGTTCATAAAGCTGCACCTGTGAAGAGTTTTACATTTTAGTTTGTGCAAATTGGTGAGCTCGCACTAGTTGTTATACTCTTAAGAAAATACATCCTGATTCCTGGTGTTTCCTATGCCATTGCAGTAAAAGAATGTAACTATATATCAGCTGCAAACTAGTAGGTTTATTTTACATTTTTAATGACCTACATGAGACCTACACAATATAGGTTGTATTGTCTTTTACAAAGCAAGCCTTCCTCTAGAAATAATTGTCTCTGTTTCTTAGCCTATGCAGGGGACTGCAGTAAGACTGAGTGACATCAATTGCATCTAAGCCAGGGGGCAGGAAGCCAGGGTCTGCAATAAGTATTGTGCACTTCTTCTTCTCGTAATGTTTTTTTTTTTAGATTTCATTTAGCAGATTTATATAAAGAGGGGTTCTAAAATAGTTGTATCATTTTCAGTGAATCTATATCGGCATGTAGCTCATCTTTAAAACTCACACTTCACACAAATCAGCAAGACACAGCATTATGAAATGATATTATTTTTTCAAATAATAATATACCACTTGTTTGCCAAGTGTTAAAATCGGCTGATCCAGAGTTTTTTCTTATTACCTAAAGCCTAGGCAGTCTAGATTATAAGTTCTCTCATGACCACAAGGATTGTGGGTTTTTCACATCCTTAGAGACAGTATATTGCACTCAGTTGATCAAATCCTATCTGAAGTGTGATAAAAAAAATGAGCAAGGCAAACCATCTGTAGGATTTCTGAACAAGAAAAAGAGCCTAGATATACAATGAGAAAAAAGCTACCATGATGTACTTATATAATTACAAACTACAAATAGAAATTAGTTTTTAATACATAGGCTGACTATTTTTTGCAAGATTTGAAATCCTCAGCTTTCCCAGGTTCCCATGAGAAGTCTGAATAACGTGTCCCTGGTGCTTAGGTGAGGGGACTGGAAGCAAGGGTCTGGGATAAGTATCTTGGACCTTTTTGCATATGTCACCTAACAATTTAAAATGGAGGAGAGGGACTCTAATAAATAAAAGTTATGTCATTTGTAAATGTATGTCTGAGCAAATGTAAAACAAAAACACATTCAGTACATCTCTGCACTACATGCAAATTTCTCTATGTTTTATCCTTGCTGTACATACAAAAAAATACATGGTGGTTGCCAAAAATCCAGTGAGTTCCTAATATTCCTGTTGGAGATGACAAGACAGTATATCTTGTGAGCTTAAATTAGGATGCAGGTATTTGCTTTGCTGGCAAATTCAATTCCTGAGGCCTGGTTCACACTGGGGCGACAAACGCTCCGACATTGGGAGCTCATGTCGCATGACGTGTGAAAATCAATGTTTCCCTATGGGAGCCGTCCTAACTGGTCCGACACATGTCGGTCCGACTTTGAAAATGCTCCCTGTACTACTTTGGTCCGACTTTGATCCGACTTCAGCCCATTGACTATCATTGAAGTCGGATCAAAGTCGGACCGCAGTCTTGCATGGTCCGACTTTGACATGCGACTTGTGCTCTGCTGATCTTGAGGGGGAACTCCAGGCCAAATTTTAAATAAAAAACCGGCACAGGTTCCCCCTCCAGGAGCATACCAGGCCCTTGGGTCTGGTCTGGATTTGAGCGGGCGCCCCTACGCCGAAAAAACGGCGTGGGGGTCCCCCCAAAATCCAAACCAGACCCTTATCCGAGCACACAACCTGGCAGGCCGCAGGGGAAGAGGGGGGGACGAGAGAGCGCCCCCCCTCCCTCCTGAACCGTACCAGGCCGCATGCCCTCAACATGGGGGGTTTGGTGCTCTGGGGCAGGGGGGCGACCTGCGGCCCCCCCACCCCAGAGCACCCTGCCCCCATGTTGATGAGGACAGGGCCTCTTCCCGACAACTCGGGCCGTTGGTTGTCGGGGTCTGCGGGCGGGGGGCTTATCGGAATCCGGGAGCCCCCTTCAATAAGGGGGCCCCAGGATCCCGGCCCCCCCACCCTATGTGAATGAGTATGGGGTACATCGTACCCCTACCCATTCACCTGGTGGACAAAAAATTGCAATAAAAAAACACTACACAGGTTTTCAAAGTAATTTATTGCACAGCTCCGGGGGTCTTCTTCCGACTTCCGGGGGTCTTCTTCCGACTTCGGGGGTCTCCGGTTCTTCTCCCGCTCTCCGGTTCTTTCTTCCGCCGAGCCTCCGCTAACTTCTTTTTAGCTCTCTTGCTAACAGAGGCCCGGTCTTCCCGTTGTCTCGTCCGGCTCTCCGTTGTCCTTCTGCCGGCCCCTCCACTAACTTCTTTTTAGCTCTTTCGCTAGTGGAGGGGTCGGTCTTCCCGTCGCTGTCGCCGTCGGCTTCTTCTTCCCTCTTCTCCTCCTCGATGTTGACGCGTCGCTTCTTCCCGCTGTAATACTGGCTCTCCGCTCCGCTCCGCATTAATATAGGCTTCTCATGACGTCACAGTCACATGTTCCAGGGCACATGGCCCCGGAGCATGTGACTGTGACGTCATGGGAACATGTGACTGTGACGTCATGAGAAGCCTATATTAATGCGGAGCGGAGCGGAGAGCCAGTATTACAGCGGGAGGAAGCGACGCGTCAACATCGAGAAGGAGAAGAGGGAAGAAGAAGCTGACGGCGACAGCGACGGGAAGCCCGGCCCCTCCACTAGCGAAAGAGCTACGAAGAAGTTAGTGGAGGGGCCGGCAGAAGAACAACGGAGAGCCGGATGAGACAACGGGAAGACCGGGCCTCTGTTAGCAAGAGAGCTAAAAAGAAGTTAGCGGAGGCCCGGCGGAAGAAAGAACCGGAGAGCGGGAGACGACACCGGAGACCCTCGAAGTCGGAAGAAGACCCCCGGAGCTGTGCAATAAAGTACTTAGAAAACCTGTGTAGTGTTTTTTTATTGCAATTTTTGTCCACCAGGTGAATGGGTTGGGGTACGATGTACCCCATACTCATTCACATAGGGTGGGGGGGCCGGGATCCGGGGGCCCCCTTATTGAAGGGGGCTCCCGGATTCCGATAAGCCCCCCGCCCGCAGACCCCGACAACCAACGGCCAGGGTTGTCGGGAAGAGGCCCTGTCCTCATCAACATGGGGGCAGGGTGCTCTGGGGTGGGGGGGCCGCAGGTCGCCCCCCTGCCCCAGAGCACCAAACCCCCCATGTTGAGGGTATGCGGCCTGGTACGGTTCAGGAGGGAGGGGGGCCGCTCTCTCGTCCCCCCTCTTCCCCTGCGGCCGGCCAGGTTGTGTGCTCGGATAAAGGTCTGGTTTGGATTTTGGGGGGACCCCCACGCCGTTTTTTCGGCGTAGGGGCGCCTGTTCAAATCCAGACCAGACCCAAGGGCCTGGTATGCTCCTGGAGGGGGAACCCATGCCGTTTTTTTAATTTAAAATTTGGCCTGGAGTTCCCCTTCAAGATTCATACCAAACACAGTGCCTGATATTGGCGGGGATCCAAGTCGGATCCCCGTTCATTGAAAGTCGGACATATGTCGGCTTCATGTCGCAGGGCAAAGTCGGATCCAAAGTAGGACGGATGTCGTGTCGCACTAGTGTGAACCCGGCCGGTATAACACTTCCCAATTCATTCCCTGTTTGCCAAGTGGCAGTGAGCCCCAACAGGAAGCTCATGCTTAGCTAAACTTTTCCTTCCACAAAGAAGATGGCGAGTACTATTTTTCCTAAAGTAGACCTTGCAATACGAAAAAAAACTCTGCTTATTTTTTTTTGCCATATGCCAAAATGCTACAATAAATTTAAAAAAGCTAATACCGTGTTTCCACGAAAATAAGACCTACTGTGATTTTTGGAGAGGGCTGCAATAAAAGGCCCCACCCCGAAAATAAGCCCTAGTTGAACATGCTTGTAAAATCCTATAATCCACTCTATTACCGTTTTATATAATGTACAATGTGTGTGTTTCTGTAATATAATTGTTTCAAATACCTTCGGTACTGCGCCGATCGGCACTCAGCTGACCTCCCGCTGCTCTCTTCTTCTCCCGGCTGTCAGCGGGGATCTCGGCCCCCCCATATTTTGTTAGGACTGGGGAAGAGAGCTCCGGCTGGTCACGGAAGTGCCGAACGGCGCTGTAACAAGGGTATTTGACACAATTATAATACAGAAACACACAGATTGTACATTATTTACTACTGTAATAGAGTGGATTATAGGATTTTACAAGCATTTTAACTCGGTTCACACTGGGGATTCCTGACAGGCAGGGCGGGAGAGGGGGAGAGAAAACAGCACAATACATTGTAAGACCTACCCCTATAATAAGCCCTACTGTATCTTTTGTTGCCAAAATGAATATAAGACCCAGGCTTATTTTCAGGGAAACACAGTATATATATATTTACTTACCGTATATACTCGAGTATAAGCCAACACGAATATAAGCCGAGGCACCTAATTTTCCCACAAAAAACGTGGAAAACGTATTGACTAGAGTATAAGCCTAGGGTGGGAAATGCAGCAGCTACTGGTACGGTACATTTCAAAAATAAAATCAGTGTCCCATCAGAGTCCCATCAGAGTGTCCCCATCAGTGTTCCAATCAGAGTATCCCCATCAGAGTGTCCCCATCAGTGTCCCATCAGAGTGTCCCCATTAGAGTGTCCCCATCAGTAGTCCAATCAGAGTGTCCCCATCAGTATCCCATCAGAGTGTCCCCATCAGTGTCTTATCATAGTTTCCCCATCTGTGTTCCATCAGAGTGTCCCCATCAGTAGTCCCATCAGAGTGTCCCCATCAGTGTCCCATCAGAGTATCCCCATCAGTGTCCCATCAGAAAGTCCCCATCAGTAGCCCAATCAGAGTGTCCCCATCAGTAGTCCAATCAGAGTTTCCCCCATCAGTAGCCCCATCAGAGTGTCCCCATCAGTTTCCCATTAGAGTGTCCCCATCAGTAGTCCAATCAGAGTGTCCCCATCAGTAGTCCAATCAGAGTGTCCCCATCAGTGTCCCATCAGAGTTTCCACATTAGCTATGTACCGGTACTGTACGGTACATATACATCACTTGCACGTACTAGAGCTGACTTCAGCTCTCCTTCATCTCCCGACTCCCACCCACTGCAGAAAGATCTTTAATACAAACAGCGGGCGGGTAGTCGGGGATGGTGCCGCGCCAATAACGTCACTGGCTCCCAGGACATCGCCAGTCCCAGCAGCCAATCCTAACAGACAGCATCACAGCATGGACGGGAGTGATGGGGGCGGCTTTGTCTGCCGAACATGAGCGGGCAAACGACACGAGCGGGCCGGATGTGACCCGCGGGCCGGGATACGGAGACTCCCTGCTCTACAGGACGGATCCAGAGTGACTGAACACCCGCACACACCACCAGAGACCAGTAAGTGGCACTCTCACTCGAGTATAAGCCGATGGGGGCATTTTCAGCACAAAAAAATGTGCTAAAAAACTCGGCTTATACTCGAGTATATACGGTACTTTACCCCCAACTTCCATATTACAATGGGTGATGTCTCTTTCCTCCTGATAATATCATGAGGAATGTTGAATTGTCCAAATCCTGCTAGATAAGAGATGAGAAATATATATATAAAAACAACAAATGTTTTTATTGATAACTTATTGAAAAATAAAGATATGAATCAAGGTGAATAATCAAATATAGATAAGGATGTAAATATGGACAGTGTATGATGAACCTACACAAATATTAAGTAAAGAATGAGCCCACTGAAGACGCACTATAACGGATCTATCAGTTTACTAAAACTGTATTCTGATCTATAAAAAAAAAAGTAAATATTTGATTTTTTCAACTATTTTCTTACAAAATTCTTGATTACATTTCCAGCGTGCTTTTGGCCATTTTCAGGGAAATAATAACTAATGTATTTTATTGTTATTTATTATTATATATGTAGCATTTGAGCAAATCTCAGTTTTCTAATGAGGAAAGCTTAAGTGTCTGCATATCTGTAGAAGTAGGCAAACCTTATGGAGTTTCTCACCAAAACTGAAACTCCTGTTGCAGTGGATGCCTAAAATGTGACCTGTATCTCAATTAGACATGTGCACACTGAAATATTTTGTTTCGGAATTTCGTTTTCGTCCGAAAAATAAATTTATTTAGTTACTCCCGAAATTCGTTTTTATTTATTTCGTTTTTCGTTAGGAAATTCCATTCGTCCGAAAATCTGAATTAATTAAGGTCGAATCTGTCATTGAAGGCTTATGGTGTCTGTCGAATGTTCAAAGAAGATTCGACGGAGCAGCGAAACTGTACGACGCCGCAATCATACATTTCCGGTCTAATGTTCCGCCTACAAGCTATAGTAGAATTCTAATGTTGTATGAGTAGTAATAATTATATTTATTAATTACTATTACTAGTCAACCAACATTAGAATTTTTCTATAGCCTATGGGCGGATGCATTTGACCGGAAATGTACGATTGCAGCGTCGTACAGTTTAGCTGCACCGTCGAATCTTCTAACTTTCGTCAGACACCATAAGCCTTCAATGACAGATTCAACGTTTGTATGTTTTTCGATGCTTTGTCGAATCTTCGTCGTTCATGTTGAATTCACAAGTTAGTTCTAGCTATTTTACTGCTCCTCCTCTTTGGTTACAATCAGCCAATAACATTCATCATCATCATTATTTTTATTTTACTTCCCCCACCCAATTCCAGCAGCAATCTTTTCTCTCTATGTCGAATCTTTTCTCTTTATAATGTCGAATCTTTTCTCTCTATAATGTCGAATCTTTTCTCTCTATGTCGAATCTTTTCTCTCTATGTAGAATAATCTTGGACTAATAGAGTTAAGGTTAGGCACATTTGACCACAGGTTCGATAGACACAGATTGTTATTGTCAGCGTCACGTCGAATCTCCTATCTATATCGAACTGTTGTTGCAACGAAAATAAAGCATTTGTTTATGTCGGATCTTTCGGTTTTCGGATTCTGTGCTTTCGTTTTCGTTTGTTAAAACGATAACGAAAATACCTGAAATTCGGACGAAAATGCATTCGGACGAAAACGAATGCACATGTCTAATCTCAATGCATACTTCTGGGAGAATTAATAAGCTATTGACACCAGCTTTCCATACACCATTGACAGTACAGAATGCCTCCAGGATGTATGCCTCCAACATTTTACAGTTTCAGAAATTGACAGCGGTTGCAGATTGAAAAATAAATTTAATATTTTAATAACACATTACAATATGACCTATGTAGCAATTGTATATATTTTTTTAGCAATAAAGACGAGTTTTTCTTAACAGCCTTTCCAACCCTGTGTGTTCCTGTGGATCCTATATATCAACTTATCCTATTGCAACCACAGGGAGTAGCTGGAATATTAGAAACCTGCAGATCTAGTACATATTTGTCAGACTTGACAAATGCCAGACACATAGAGCAATTAACAGAAAAATGTTCGGCACTGGAAAACTTTTCATTGTGTTTACAATACCAAGCTGCCTCTTGGATTCTACTGCTATTTAATGTGTGTTTATTATACAGTAGCTGTGTATTCAGCATCAAGTCAGATGTGACCTTTTGCTTTTCTCAACACATACACTTTTGTGGATGCCTGGGATGACACAAAGTTCGAGGTTGAAGATGCTTTGTTTACGCTGGGAAGAATAGCTTTTCTAAAAGAATGAAAGAAGTAAATCAGGATTTAAATACATTTGCTGGCTTTCTGTTTTTTACTTATTTATATGCTTACCCTTGTCCACATAATAGATCCATTGAAACAAGCATTACTTTGACTCTAAATGGATTTTAAGTTTTTATGTGTTATTGCAAATAGGGAACATCTATAAATGACAATTTTACAGATTCCCGAATGCTGGATTTGTAAAAAATATTATAATAACATTTTTATTTCATGCAAAGCCAAATGGTTGAAATGTACCTACAACAGCCTGTCCTGCCTGGGTTCAGCAATGCACTACGCCTAATAATAGCTTAATAAGCATGGCATGCATGCCTAATGGCATGCAATACCAAGCTGTGGTTTCCAAAGCGAGCAAAGTTCTTTCTTGTATTAAAGGTATGGACTACAGAGAGATATCATCTGAAATATGCAATATCCAGTTTTGGGCACCAGTTCACAAAAAGGATATTGGGGAACTGGAGAAAGTGCAGAGAAGGGCAAATAAACTGATGGCATGGAGGAGTTCAACTATGAGAAGTGATTAGAGGAACTGAATTTATTCTCTCTTGAGAAGAGGAGATTAAGAGGGATATGATCAATATGTACAAATACATAGGTGGTCCATATAGTGAACTTGGTGCTGAGTTATTCACTTCAAGCTCATTGCAGAGGATAAGGGGCACTCTTTACGTCTAGAGGAAAAGAGATTTAATCTCCAAATACAGAAAAAGTTTCTTCCCAGTAAAGCCCTGTACACACGATCGGATAACCTATGGATTTTCGTCCGATGGATTCGTCCATCGGAAATCCGATGAAACTGTTTTTCATCAGTCTTGGCCACACACCATCATTCCAAAAACCGGGCGTTCCAAACGCGGTGACGTAAAACACTCCGATGAGCCGAGAAAAATGAAGTTTAATGCTTCTGAGCATGCGTCGACTTGATTCTAAGCATGCATGGGTTTTTTAACCGATGGACTTGCCCATAGACGATCGGAAATTCCCATCGGTTTTTTATCCATCGGAAAATTTTAAAACAAGTTCTATTTTTTACAACCGAAAAAAGACCGATGGGTACCATACACGATCGGTTGGTCTGATGAAAACCATCCATCGGACGGTTTTCATCAGTCAAACCGATCGTGTGTACGGGGCTTCAGAGCTGTGAAAACTTGAAATAGACTCCCTCAAGGGCTGGTTCTGTCAAGCTCAGTAGATTGCTTTAAAAAAGGCCTGGATTATTTCCTAAATGTACATAATATAACTGGGTACTAACATTAATAGGTAAAGTTGATCCAGGGAATATCTGATTGCCTTCCTCTGGATCAGCTGTGGGTATAGGACTGTGTATATGTTGTTTTTTTTTTAGGATTTTTTCCCTTTTATTTTTTGAGATGGACTTGTGTCTTTTTTTTAACCAGACTATCAATGAAACTCATTTGTGGCAGATTTTGTCAAGATTCTGACGATAAAAACACATCATATTTTGTAGCTCCATGCCAAAATGACTTGCACTTTTTTACCTCCACATGTATATGCTTTTTTAATGGTTTGTATGTCCCCATAATGCCTTTAATGTGTTCCGGACCTCAAATGGGTAATCCCACTCTTAGCAGAAGCCATTCAGAAGGGATAATGTGGTTTGGCACACCTCCATATAAAATCACAACATGCAGCTGCAGTTTCCATTTTCATTGTGTTGCATAAAGTAAAAACTCAAGGCTGAAAAATGACTTGCTGCCCAACAGAATAGCACAGAATAAGGGGTATTCTGCTTTCACAAGAGTAGCCATTCCACCAGCAGACTCTGATAGCTGCTTTTGTGTGTTTCTTTTTACAGGGCTTGTAGACAACCTACTGGACTGACAAGTTATGCCCTGTACACATGATCGGATTTCCGATGGAATAAAATCCGGTGGATTTTTCCATCGGAAATCCGATGAAGTTGACTTTCATCAGTCTTGCCTACACACCATCAGTCAAAATTCCGACCGTCCAAAACACTGTGACGTAAAACACTCTGACAAGCCGAGAAAAATTAAGTTCAATGCTTCTGAGCATGCGTCGACTTGATTCTGAGCATGCGTGGGTTTTTTTGCCTGATGAAGTTCCACACAGACGATCGTAATTTGCTATAGTTTTTTTTCCGATCGTTCAAATCAAAAAAACGATCGTGTGTACGTGGAATTATTCTGTGAGGTGATTAGGGTATGAACATAAGTAGGGAAAGAGAAGAGTACAGGAAGAATGTAGGAAAAGTTCTCAGCTTCAGTTGTTGGAAAGCACCAAAAAAGGTACACCAACCATTCCTACATTCCTACATTACACACATGGAAAGTAGTACAGAAGGAAATACTAACAACACATACACATAAGTTGATCCATGAAATAAGGTTATTATGGGCCAAAACATATTGGGGGAATACATCATCTGTCACAATAAGCTGTCATGAACAAGGTATTCACGGTGTGCAGCAAACATTATTTCTTTCCTATTGCATAGCTCCCAAGTCCCAACTATCCCTGATTTTGAGGGGCTATCCCTTATTTGGAACAAAATCCCTCTGTCCCTATTTCCTTACTCATTTGTCCCCCATTTTGGTCTGATATATATAGTTGTATATAAAATGCACAATTTATCTTTCAAAAAGTGTTTCCCAGTCCCATCCACTTTCTAATTGGCTGCATTTGTAAATTTCAAAAACCAGTATAAAGGAATAGAAGTGGTAAAAAAAAAAAAGTACTTGAGGGTTTAACTAATAATTTTTTATTGTATAGTTTTCCTGGTTTTGAAGTGGCAGTGAGCTGCAACAACAAGCCCATGCTTAGCATAACTATTCCTTCAATAAAGAAGATGGTGCGTACTGGTTTTCTTAACCGCTTAAGGACCGCCGCACGCCGATGTACGTCGGCAGAATGGCACAGCTGGGCACAAGGGCGTACAGGTACGTCCCCTTTGAGATCCCAGCCGTGGGTCGCGAACGCACCGCTGGTCCTCTTCTCTATTACCGTCCCCGCAGGAACAGCGGACCCAATCGCCGCCGGTGTCCCGCGATCGGGTCACAGAGAGGAAGAACGGGGAGAGGTAAGTGTAAAAAAAAACTCTCCCCGTGCTTTCTAGTGAGCCTGTCACTGATCGTCTGTTCCCTGTCATAGGGAACGACGATCAGTGACGTCACACGCTAAGTCACGCCCCCCCCACAGTAAGAAACACACATCAGGGCACACTTAACCCCTATAGCGCCCCTCCTGGTTAACCCCTTCACTGCCAGTGTAATTTTTACAGTAATCAGTGCATTTTTATAGCACTGTTCGCTGTAGAAATGACAATGGTCCCAAAATAGTGTCAAAAGTGTCCGATGTGTCCGCCCTAATGTCGCAGTCACAATAAAAATCGCTGATCGCCGCCATTACTAGAAAAAAAAAAGAATGAATAAAAATGCAATAAAACTATCCCCTATTTGGTAGACGGTATAAATTTTGCGCAAAGCAATCAATAAACGCTTATTGCAATTTTTTTTACCAAAAATATGTAGAAGAATACGTATTGGCCTAAACTGAGGGAAAAATGTTTTTTATATATTTTTTGGGGATATTTATTATAGCAAAAAGTTTAAAAAAAAGATTTTTTTCAAAATTGTCACTTTATTTTTGTTTATAGCGCAAAAAAATAAAAATCGCAGAGGTGATCAAATACCACCAAAAGAAAGCTCTATTTGTGGGAAAAAAAGGACACCAATTTTGTTTGGGAGCCACGTCGCACAACCGCGCAATTGTCAGTTAAAGCGACGCAGTGTCGAATCGCAAAAAGTCGCCAAGTCTTTATCCGAAAGTGTGATCAACAATAGGTTTTGAAGCTCCCCGTGTCCTATCTGAGCCTGTTCTGCTCTACACCAATGAATGGGATCTGAGGTGTGAAACCACGCTTTGGCCTGATCCAGGATTGCTGCCATATGATAGTCCTTAATATTGGGTACCCCCATCCCCCTGCTTTTCTGTGTTTCATGAGTATGTTATGAGAGCATCTGGCCCTTTTCCCTGCCCATATGAATTGAGACAGGGCCCGTTGCATAGCCGCATAAAATGAGCTAGGTATTTGAAGCGGAAGGCCTCTGAAGTAGTACAGCAGTTTGGGGAGCAATATCATTTTATATGCTGCTAGTCTACCTGACCAGGTGAGATAAAACTTTTTAAATCTAAGCATTTCCTGTGTAAATTTGTTTATCAGGGGTTCGAAGTTGTAGCTGTAGAGTTGGGAAATCGAGTGAGTCAGTGTAATGCCTAGATATTGAATCATATTTTTTGCCCAGGGATACGGTAACCTCTCTTGGATGTGAGATTTAGTTTTACTGTCAACTCCTAAGTTGAGTATGCTAGATTTAGTAGCATTCACTTTATAATATGACACCGCATTGAACATCTCTAATATTTCATGTACCACTGTTAGGGACTGAGCCGGATTTGAGAGCGACAGAATCACATCGTCCGCGAATAGTGTAATTGTATGCTCTTCTTTTCCTAAACGGATTCCATGAATTTGGGGGTTTGTTCTAATTTTCTCAGCTAAAGGCTCCATCACAAGGGCAAAGATCAAGGGTGACAAAGGGCACCCCTGTCTTGTGCCGTTTGTGATAGAGAATTGCTCCGAGAATATACCTTCCATAAAAACCATAGCTGAGGGGTTTGAATATAAAGCAGAGATGGCGGAACAGATTTGGCCTGAGAATCCGAACTTCATAAGGACCTTTGACAGAAAGCCCCAGTGGATCCTGTCAAAGGCCTTTTCTGTGTCCAACGACAGGAAGACTGAGGGTCTCTTAGAGGTAGAGGATGAGTGTATTAAATTTAAAATTCGTCTTGTGGCATCCATAGCTTGCCTGCCCGCCACAAACCCAACCTGGTCGGGTTTAATCAGCGTGGGGAGCATGTTCGCAACTCTATTTGCTAAGATCTTGACATATACCTTTAGGTCAACATTTAAAAGTGATATAGGCCTGAAATTCTGTGCTCTGTCTGGCTCTTTCCCTGGTTTAGGTAATCTAACCACTGTAGCGTGTAACATTTCTGCAGGGAATGAGGCAGAGGAGGCAGCAGCATGGAATATCCGTAGCAGTATAGGTGACAACGTACTAGCAAATTTTTTATAGTATTCCGAAGAATACCCATCAGGGCCAGGTGATTTGTTGTTTGGGAGGTTCGATATGGTATTCATAATTTCTAAAATAGATATAAGAGTATTCAGGGAGTTTAAATCCACTTTGGATAGCTGATGAAGGGATATATCTTGTAAAAAACTGTCTATGAATTCTGGGTTAGGTTGGGGTATCCCTGAGTCTTCCTGTAGGTTATACAAGCTTCCATAGTAACTGCTAAATGCATCTGCTATATCTTTAGGATTGGTCAATTTAGCTCCGCTCTTGGGGTGGTATAAGTGTGGGATTTTCTATCTTAATACTTTATCTTTAATTTGGTTTGCTAGTAATTTACCTGCCTTATTACCATGAGTGTAAAAATTGGACCTAAATTTGTGGGTGGTACGTACATGCTGTGTAAGAAGTAAGGTTCGAAGGTCATCTCTAGCTGCCGCTAATTTAGTGCTAGTTTCCACATTAGGGGAAGATTTGTTTTGAGTTTCCAATTTTGTGATAGTTCCTAGATTGGAGTCCATTTGCTGCCCCCTCTTTCTCCTTAACGAAGCACTATGTTTCATTAGTAACCCCCTTATAAATGCTTTATGGGTATTCCACAAAGTGAACAGGTCTACCCCAGTGATATCATTATTGGCAAAAAATTCTAACAGTGATCTCTCAATATCCTTAGCAATTATTGGGTCTGAAAATAAATGGACATCATTTTTCCATCTATTTGCCCGGGTTGTAAGCCCCCGGCTCCCCATGGTGATAGACACAAGAGCATGATCAGACCATGTGATGTGACCAATGTCCGTATGTGAAATTTTGTGTAGTAAAAACTTGTCCGTTAGAAACATATCAATCCTTGAGTAGGACATGTGGACTGGGGAAAATAAAGTAAAATCATTTTCGGTAGAGTGTTGACATCTCCAAATATCATAAAGGTTATTTAAGTTGAGAAAGTTCGATAAGGTGTGTCTGATGCTCTTTCTGACAGTGGCATTAGAAACATCAAGTTGGAGGTCAGATATGGAATTCATATCACCACATAGTATAACATGCCCTGAACTGTGCTGCTTAATTTTCATCCAAAGTCTATTCAGGAAATTAAGTTGTCTATTATTCGGAGCATAGATATTTACTATGGTGTATGTTACGCCATTTATCTTGCAGGAAAGGATAATATATCTACCTCCCTCATCACAGTGAATGGAAATTAGCTTAAACACTACTGTATTCTTCACCAGAATAGCTACATCCCTTTTTTTGGAAGGGGCACATGCTACAAAAGTATGTGGGTACAAGTTGTGCGTTAAAGTTGGGTGCTTTTGCGCTTTAAAGTGGGTTTCTTGGATGCAGAATACATCACAATTCTGGGCATGGGCTTCCTTCCATAGCAAATGTCTCTTCTGTGGGCTATTCAAGCCCTTCACATTCAGGGAAGTCATTTTAAATGCCATTGTCAGGTGAGTGGGTAAGTTGGGAAAGGGAAGGCTGTGGTAAATTCAATGAAGCTGCGAGAGAGCTGGCCTCTGAGAGGGTGTGGTGTTACACATGCGAGGTGTGTGCTTGTGTACCTGCAGTAAGAAAAGTTGGTTGAGACAGTCCTTGGGAGTAGATGTGTGGACCCCTGCTCCAGTTGTTGTTGAATTCCTGAGATCCGAAGCTGTAGCGCGGTTTGTTTTGCTGGGTATTGCAGAATATCAATCTGACTGGCGACAACCTGAGAGAAAAATAATGATTAAAAGAAACAAAGTCAAACGTAGGTATAAAAGAACAGTCTGCGCAGAACTATGCGCACTTTAAAAACGTACGATTTCTATAGAAATCTGGGCAGGGATAAAACCTGCTGAATTGGGGTATAAAGAAACTAAGAGTTTACGCCGGTAGAACATCCGGAACATGTTGAGATAAGCTATTATGCTAGGGCAATATATGTTGCTTCGTCTTACAGTCATTTAGTGCGGGTATGATAGGAGTCAGACGGTTGGTGATCATCTTCTGTCTCATTAGGGAGAATCTTCCATCTCTCCAGCAATTTGATGCCATCCTCTAAGGTTTTCACCAGAAACTCCTTTTCTCCCTTGGTAATCAATAGGTTAGCGGGGTAATTCCAACGATGTGGAATTTGGTGATTTCTAAGAGGTTTGGTTATGGTCATGAGGTTACGTCTCCTTTGCATCGTGTGTGCAGACAGATCTGCAAAAAAGGACAGTCCTTGCATGCAATCAGGAAGATTATCAGCCCGCCTTGTCACATACTTCAGTTTTTCCTTAACTGTGTAATAGTGAATCCTAGCGATGGTGTCCCTGGGTAGCTTCTCAGGGATATGTTTTGGTTTAGGCAGTCTATGTATTCTATCAATGATAATTTCCTCCAGGGGGAGGTCAGGAAGGGATTCTTTCATTGTGTTAGTGAGGAAAGCATTCAATTCTGAGTTCTTTACTGACTCGGGGAGACCTCTAATTTTAATATTGTTCCTTCTGGAACGGTCCTCGAGGTCAGCGACCTTTGACTTGAGCCAAACAATGTCCTCCTCATGGTCATTGTGTGCATCCACCATAGCATTAAAAGTCTCAGAGAAGTCCCCCATCTTATCCTCTATGTGAGCCACCCTGTCCCTGACTTCAGTCACTTCTGATTTGCATTGGTTCACAAGCTGCAGCATGTCTGTATGTATAGCACCTCTAAGGGACACTAGCATTTCTTTCAGTGTGGAGTCCATGACAGGTTGGTTGTTTGTAGGGAAAGCTGCTATGGCATCCTGAAATTCTAGTGTGTCATCAATCCGCATGCCTCCCTCCCCTTCAGCCATGGTCCCAGATGCAGGCATAGATAGCTTTTGCTTAGCCTTAACAGGGCTGTTAGCTGTGGAGGATGACTGAGAGCTCGGTAACGTCTGAGCTGAGAAAGATTGGGGAGAAGCGCCCGCCATCTGATCTCTGAAAGGCTTCAGGCCGTGTGTGTGTGCAGAGCCCTGCACGCTGCCAGTGCCATTTTGACGGCTGTGGCGGTTTGATAATGAGAAAAAATCTTACCTGGCGCAGTTCTTTCTCTTCTCTTTCTCCCCATGCTCTGCTAGTGTCGCCGCTCTAGTGTGACCCGAAACCGCCGTTCCTGGGTGCCCTGTGTAGCTGTAAAAAGCTCTGGTATGTTCAGGTGGCCCGGAAGCTGTGTTCTCATGCGGCCATACTCCTTGCTTGCCGGCTCCGCCCCCCAAAGTCGCCAGGTCTTTAGGCTGCATTACGGTCCGGGTCTTAAGTGGTTAAAGTAGACCTTGCAATACAAAGGTTTTGGGGGAGTGGCAGGGGGTGTGTCCTATGCCTACAACCTTTTGCTAATAGGTGCCCCTCAGTCCCATCTCAAAAAAGTTGGGAGGTGTGCTATTGAGATTGCTAGGCAAGGTGATTTTGTTTGCTCTGGATTAGTCTGCCCACTCACAACTTGCAACTTTATGCTTGTGCACTACCACCACTACAACCATTGCCTGTGACATGTACAGCACCCTGGATATTAATGTTTTTATACGTTTAGGGTGGCATATAGAATAGTACCAACTTGACAAGCACACACTTTGGCAAAAGTAAAAATTTTCTCCCTCAGCAGTATACATGTATTTTTTCCTAAATAAATAAACAACACTTTTTTGTACACTCTTTTGACTGTAACAACAGTCCTCAATTTTTACTCCAAATAATGACACTTTGATATGGACTTCGGAAAGTATTGTTTTGCACCTTTTTTAAAACCATCAATATTTTTTGTAAAAACAGACCTCAAATATTTTTTGTCAAACCTTTGCTACACTAAGTTTGGCAAAAAAACGTGTCAGCACTTGGGACTTGGGACATGAATCTTTTTTTTTTTTTTTTTTCGCTTAACCAGCGTTCAACCATTTAATGTGGATAGGAAAATCCTTCCCGCTAAGCCATTGTATTCTGATGGTGAGTAGAGTTACCCACCATGAGAATACACTCATCCGAACACGGATACTTCCTTGCAGTGATGAGCCAGAAGTTTGGGGTGATACATATTGTATGCTGTTACAGACCTCCTATAGTTTAGAGGTCCTTAGGCTCCATGCACACTGGAGCTGATAAACTGCAGTTTATTGGAGTTTGGCCATTTTTTTTTAAAGCCCATGAACTCCACTCTATGTTAGCCTATGTGTCCATGCACACATGGACGTTTTTCAGCTTTAATGAGCAGTGGAGTTTATGTTTTTTTTTCTGAATGGCCAAAAATTGCATTTAAAGTGCAGTTTTTTGGCGTCAAAAAACGCAAAACGCTGAAAAACGCTAATAAACTATCAAAAGCTCTCAAAAACGCAGCTTGCCAGCGTTTTTTAGCATTTTTTGATCCATTGAAAAAAAATAAAAGAAATAAAAATGCTAAAAAATGCTAAGGCTGAAAAACGCTAAAAAACGCTAATAAACGCTATTGCAAAAACGTTAAAAAACGTTGAAAGACTCCCTGCAAAGCTACTGGCGTTTTTATAACTTTTTTTTTAGCTTCCAGTGTGCATAGAGCCTTAAAGTGGATGTAAACCCGATTTTTTATTTTTTTTTGTTGCCGTCACAATGTAGAGTATAAGATTTCCTATCATTTGTGCCAGGTCTTGCCACAAAGAGTTAATCCAGCTCTGAGCAATCCTCTTTTATTGTTCAGTGAGATAAAACGGACAAACAGAGAAAAACCTTTGTCCGTTCCGCCCCCTTGCTTTGAGTGACAGGTTATTTACATATCTCGTGCACTAGCATTATTTTTTAATTCCCACCCCCACTTCTTTTCTGAAGTCATGTGGTTACTTTTCTGGATTTTGACTGGATGTTAGTGATCATAGCAGAAGGAATACACAGGAGAAAATGCATGTTGACAAGGGGAGTATAGAGGTGGGCGGGGAGTCTACTGACATCACGACTCCACCCACCGAGCTCCAGACAACAGATCCACCCACAGAATCTGCAGTTTTTTAGTTCTTATAACAGATAGAGGGGAGAGATTTGACAGATAAGGATACATGCAGGAGGCATCTATATCCTTATAGATCAGCACTATGGCAGTAGTTTAGAAAGGATGAGAGTGGGTTTACATCCACTTTAAGGTGAGCAGCTTGGAGTGTCACGAGGTGATTGGGCACAACACACATGTAATTTGGACACATTGAGAAGATTGCAAAGCTTATGTATGTTGATTAGTGGTGGACAATTTGGGGCTTTATATGCACCAGAGGATTAATGACAGTGATTGTTTCACTGTTGATGGTGGGAGGTTTTGAACACGTTATAATAACTTTTAAGGCATGATTATGTTAAAATTATTTCCACATATGAAGGTTTATTCAATTTTATTTTGTATATTCAAAGTGTCATGGGATCTTTATTTTGTATACCCATATGTTACTGTATGTAGTGTAGGCCCACCACTATGTGGCAGAAGTTAATATCATAAGATATAGACATGCGCGGTTCGTTTCGTTCTGCATTAATATTCGGCCAAATTTTTTGTTATTCGGAGATTCAGATATATCTGAATACCCTAATTACAATATAAACAAATCGTACCAAATGCTCCGAATAACGTAACGAAATTCATCCGAATTTTACATTGAACTCAAGTCGAATTCTAAAAACACATATTGCTGAAATCAAGGACTGTGTGTGTTATTAGAGTACCATTTCGATAATGCTGTTTTGTTAAGCCAAAGGTGATTTAAAGAGTCATTGCAATCATTTGATGAAGATTTTTATTTTGTTTGTTCACTTTGCTGCATTCAAATTGAAAACGATATAACATTTTAGTTTCAACTAATTTATCGATTTGATCGTTTCGAAACGGAAAAATCAGTAAGTTCGAAGAAAATTAGAAAATTCCGAATACGAATTCCGAATACGAATTCTGAATACGAATTCCGAAAACAAATTCCGAAAACAAATTAAACTAATCAACCTAATTTAACTAAATGAAATAACTAGATTAACGAATCAAAATGAAACTAAACACATTTTTTCGTCATGCACATGTCTAATAGGTTACATTATCATTGCACAAAGTGTTTTGTTGATTTTATGGTAAATTATTTAGCTCTGCACTATTTAAATTTTCTGTAGGTCTGAGCAGTGCAATATTGACATACTGACATTGTACTGCCTGGGGGGGGGGGGATTTTTTTTTAACACCCTGAGTGCTTACTCCAGTCCCAATGACTGTAGTAAGAACTCAGTTTCCACTCACAGGCGATGCTGTAAGAGGAAACAGGTCAAAGTCTGCATCACGCAGCTTTGTTTACCAGTGTGATCGCTATGATTGATCACAGTGATCATATAATACAGAGCCATGGGACACAGCGGCCAAAGAGGGCGCTGCTGTGCACCCTAGAGGGTGTGCATGAGGCGTGATAGCAAGAGGAAGTATGGGTATGTCTACCAGCATCGGGTCAGCTCCCGTCCAGCCATTTAAACATTTAAAGAATCCCTTAAAGTGGAAGTAAACCCATTGATTTAACAGTTTAAAAAAACAGTTAAATTCCCAGCATGCCGGAAATGCTAACTGCCACATTGGTTGTGCTCTCAAGCAAACTGTCAAACCATCCAATGGCTGGTGTCATAACTGGTCACATGTGCAGCATCATGGCAGTTGAAGATAAAACAAAAGGTCAAGATGGCAGCTTCCTTGGCTGAAAACGATAGGAGGGTTTACTTCCACTTTAAAATTCTACAAGAAAAGGATTTGTTCAGGCCTTTTCTGTTATGGTGTTCCAGTTGTCAGCCTGTCACATGCACCCCTGGAATAAACTATAAGCAGCTGTGCCTACACACATGGTATTATCACCCATTGTCACTCTCCAGAGCAATAAAGTGCAACCAGTGCTGAAACGTGTCCATTTAAACACAAAGTGGCTGTAGGAGATCAGCAGCATTGTCTTGCAAAAAGGGTAAACAGTATTTTATGGAAAAAGTCATCCCAATTGTTTATAAAACCCAATGCTTTAGAAAACTTAACGCCGATATACGTCGGCAGAATGGCACGGCTGGGCATAAGCACGTACATGTACGTTGCCCTTTAAGAGCTCAGCCATGGGTCGCACGCGTGCTGCCCGCAGCATGCTCATGACCCGGTTGTGAGCTCTGTGACCGCGCCCGCGGGACCTGTGGACCCGATCGCCGCCGGTGTCCCGCGATCAGGTCACAGAGCTGAAGAACGGGTAGTGGTAAGTGTAAACAAACCTTCCCCTGTTCTTCCTAGTGAGAGTGTCACTGATCGTCTGTTCCCTGTCATAGGGAACGACGATCAGTGACATCACACGCCAAGCCACGCCCCCACACAGTAAGAATCACTCATTAGGTCACACTTAACCCTTTCAGCGCCCCCTACAGGTTCACCCCTTCACTGCCAGTGTAATTTTCACAGTAATCAGTGCATTTTTATAGCACTGATCGCTGTAAAAAGGACAATGGTCCCGAAATGGTGTCAAAAGTGTCCGATGTGTCTGCCATAATGTCGCAGTCATGATAAAAATCGCTGATCGATGCCATTACTAGTAAAAAAAAACTTTTAATAAAAATGCCATAAAACTACCCCCTATTTTGTAGACGATATAACTTTTGCGCAAACCAATCAATAAACGCTTATTGTGATTTTTTTTACCAAAAATATGTAGAAGAATACGTATCGGCCTAAACTGAGGAAAAAAATGTTTTTTTATATATTTTTTGGGGATATTTATTATAGCAAAAAGTTAAAAATATTGAATTTTTTTCAAAATTGACGCTTTATTTTTGTTTATAGCGCAACAAATAAAAAACGCGGAGGTGATCAAAGACCACCAAAAGAAAGCTCTATTTGTGAGAAAAAAAGGACGTCAATTTTGTTTGGGAGCCACGTCGCATGACCGCGCAATTGTCAGTTAAATTGACGCAGTGCAGAATCGCAAAAAGTGGCCTTGTCCTTTAGCAACAAAATGGTCCGGGGCTTAAGTGGTTAAAGAGGTTCTCATTAGGGATGAGCTCAGTGCTCAGGCCAAATGTAAGTTCTGATTAAACACTAGCTGTTTGGATGTTTGTCAGAATTCCAAACATTTTGGGGTAAACTGTTTTGCATTAGTATATTACTGTAAGCTAAATAGCCTAATGCCCTGTACACACAAGCAGAATTTCCATCAGAAAAAAGTTGGATGTTTTTTCCGAGGGAATTCTGCTTAAGCTTGGCTTGCATACACACGGTCACACAAAAGTTCTCTGAACTTTCGAGCGTTAAGAACGCGGTGACGTACATTACTACGACGAGGCGAGAAAGGCGTACATTAGGCGTACATTACTAGGCGTACATTACTACGCATGCTTCCGAGCATGCGTCAAATTGTTTCCGAGCATGCGTGTTTTTTTCCCGTCGGAATTGCATACAGACGAACGGATTTTCCGATAGAAAATCCGTCTGAAAAATTGAGAACCTGCTCTCTATCTAAGTCAGTCGGAAATTCCGACAGAAAAAGTCAGATGGGGCATACACACGGTCGGAATATCCGACGAAAAGCTCCCATCTGACTTTTTCCATCGGAAATTCCGACCGTGTGTGTGCGGCATTATACAGACTGAGCTGTACTGCGACCGAGTGTCCATGTTGAGCTGCATAGACATCGCTCCTTTAACATTGTTCTTTACTGTATGCATATTCTCTTTCCATTTGGACTCTGAATTGTTAATCCTATTCTGCACCCATTTTATAGAGTTCAAATTAAAGCACCTTTTGTCTGATCATCCACTCCACCCCTTCCTGCCTCCATCATCTCCCTATTGTTCACTCTGGTGATGGCCTTACTTACCAATAGGGATTTTAGTTAAGTGGGTACGAACTCTAAGGCATTTATAAATTCACCTGCCTGTATTTCCGGACTTATTTGATTTGACATGTGGTTCTCACTGTGGATATATTCTGCTTATGCATTTTTTTCATCATATCTATGCTTAATCTGAATCATTCAGACTTGTGACTGGTTTACTGTCATTCTACAAGTTTACACATTTAGCTAAGGGGACACTTGAATGAAAGTGTAAAGAATGATTGTCAGCTACTACAAAAACAATATGAAACTTTCTAATTGTTCTCTCCCCTGGCAATGGTGGCAATTCCAATATCTCTGGGGAGTCCTATCATCATTTTTTGTGCAGGAATTAATGCATTAACCATCTATATATGCAGCTGGAGTACTGTTTGCATATCAGAGTGTGACGCTTTCACTGCAGCTTTGTGGCACACTAGAGAGCATTAATAGTGCTGTTCAATAGTAAAATTGCTTTATGATTCTGCTTAAGACAACATAACAAGTCTTGACTTGCTTCCCATGGTGCATTTGTATATTTGTCGGAAGCTGGAACAACTAGTTTACCATTTAATTAGTTCTACAAATCATGTTTATTTCCATAAAGCTTAAAATAAAATAATTATTCAGTTTTTTTCTGAATGCTTAGCTGTTCATGTTGCCTACATAATCCAAATGTATTGCTGTGTATTAAACAATACATTGCGAACTAATAGTTCTCCAGAAGTAACAAATATCACGACTAAAAGCAATTTAAACTTTTTGGTGTCCTTTTAGAATAAATGTCCTAACTTTGCCACATTGTCAAGTTTTGAATGGCCAGCTATATTTTAAAAAATATATATCAATCTCCACTTACATAACTATGCCCACACAAACCTACAAACCTCTCTTTCCTGACAGACTCTATGGCAGTCTACGTGTGGGTTAACCCTGCCTCCTCTCTAATGCTATAGGACCCTAGTCCCATAAATTTGAGCTCACAGCCAGAGACTGCGTTCCTTTTTTGTCCTCCTCTTTGGACCTACGGTGATGCATTTACGTTTCCTAACGTCCAAAGACTGAATGATTAAAGCCCCGAGTGGGTTGGTGTCGGGCATAAGATGTTAACGGTGTCAAGATAGCACAGGGCCCAGCCATGGGCGGGTGTGTGGCTTCAGGCATATATGTCCAGTGGTGGGAACAGCCTGCGTATGCCCAGAATTGAGACATCTTCAAGGGATCGGCTGGCAAGGTCTGTAAGCTCCCAAGAATTCCTTTCTCCGTGGCAGAAGTTTTTGTCTTAGTTGTTTGTCTCTCCCTCACTCTGTTTTCCTGCTTCTCGTACCCTCATGGCGCCTGGAATGCTTCTGCATTGCAGGACGCGTCGCCCTCTTCCGGGTCACAGTGGCGGCGAACTTCCACGCATGCGCAAAACCTCGGGTGAAACCTAGGCTTGGGGACCCAGCGGTCAAGCAGACGCATTACGGTGGGTCACCGTGGCGCAGGCGCGCACGGGGAATGGCAGTGACGTCACTACGGCGTAGAATTTAAATCCCTGCTAGTTCCTGACATATTGGGATTATCTGTGGACAGACTGCGGCAGTTTCCCCAGGCACCCAGGATAAAGGTAAGCACCATCCTGGGACCATGGTGCAGGAGGGGGAGGGGAGAGAGATGGCTGTTAAAGGGGAAGTGCATTCCTTTGTGCTGCCACCTTACCCCTTTCTTCTAGGACATGGAGTGTTCCTACAGACTGCAGGATTGTCACCTATTAGTCCTCCAGGGTGCCATGGATAGGTCACTGCCTCCATGTGGCCAGCCGTAACGCTCTAGATACATGGGGGTGTGAGGAGGGGGGCCAGGTTCGCTGTTGGATGGATACATGCCCTAATATCATGACTTTCCCTACCCTTCTCTTTATTTAGCCCTTCCGGACCGGACCGCCAGTTCACTGTATGAGACGAAAGGGACCTTGCCAGGCCGCAACGTCAGCCTTCCTCATCCAGGTCCAGACGTGACTCTGCGTCTAGGACCCATCAACAGAGGAGATGTTCCCATTCCTCCTACAGACACCACACCCACTGCCAGAGCCACCACTTTATCAGGCTCCCTGGTTGACGAGGCCCAGGAGGATCCAGGCCTATCCCAGCCTTATGACACATCTCCCGGGTCTTCACAGCGAGATAGAGGGAGACTAATTTGTCGAAGGCTTCGACTTTGCCCTTGTTTCACCACTAATTAAAGTGGTCAAAGAGGCCCTTAAGTGGGAAGATCCTTCCACTCCCCCGGCTAAACAAAGGAAATTCTTTAAGCATCTGGGGAAGGAGCGCTCCAATTTCCCTCTCCTTTCAGAGTTGAAGTATTTCATTGATGAAGAATGGAGCAAATGAGACAAGAAAACCTCTTTGTCAAGCAAAACCTCCAGATTATACCCCTTCAAGGCAGAGGAAGTAAAGCATCTGGAAAACGCTCCTCTGGTAGATGCAGCATTGATACGATTAGCCAAACATGTCACTCTTTCTTTAGAGGACGCTGTGTCCTTTAAGGACGGGCTTGAGTGGAGAAGAGAAAAAAACCTCAAGAGGATATACGGGCTAGCCGGTATGGCTGGTAAACCCGCCTTGGCCCTCACGGCCATGTCCAAGGCAATGGAAGCTTGGATAGAAAATGTGGACTCCGTGCTCAAAAGCATTTCAGAAGAACTGACCAGGGGCTCGGCAGTCCAGGAATTGAAGCTGGCAGTGGCCTTCCTGGGGGAAGCTTCTATCGACCTGATCCGCCTGTTGGCCAAGACTATGCTATCCTCAGTCATGGCTAAGCGGGCCTTATTGTTATCCCTTGGCTCGCTGATCCATCATCTAAGCAAGCCGGGTGTAGGATCCCCTTTGAACGGCCCTCTTTGTTTGGTAACAGGCTGGATAGCACCATAGCCCACTCCATGGGTGGGAAAAAACACTGTAGTTGTACACTGTGATGAGATAAATGTTGACCATTTGCAAAACATTGCATACATTTAGGTTTTCAGGCTAATGTGTCTGTATAGCCCAAACCCTTTTTTTATATGTGGATCGAGTCTTAGGATTACCACAAAAATGGAAAAGAAATCTCTCCAAAGTGAGGGGAATTGCCCTCTTAGACAGTTGTCATAGGAGCTGTTTACCTAATAAACCATTTACTGAGGATTTGGAGTTGTCACTGGAGCAGGAATACCAGTTGGAAGATTAAAGCGGAGTTCAACCCAAAAGTGGAAGCTCCGCTTATCTGCCTCCTTCCCCCCTTCTGGTGCTACATTTGCCACCTTTCGGGGAATGGGGGAGCGGGTACCTGTTTTTGACAGGTACCGTACCCGTTCCCACTTTCGTTGGACCTCGCTGCGGCGAGAGTATGTCAGAAGTTTGACCCCCCTCCTTCCCCACCAATGGGCCATACAGAAAGTGCAGCATGCTTCGCACATGTGCAGTAGGAAATCGGCTGTGAAGATGCAAGGCTTTCCCTTACAGGCAATGGCAGCAGCAACACCCGAGAACCAATGGAAACATCAGCTGGGATGCCGACATTGCTGGATTCCAGTACAGGTAAGTGTCCTAATATTAAAAATCAGCAGCTATAGTATGTGTAGCTGCTGACTTTAAATTTTTTCCTTGGGGGGGACTGGAGCACCGCTTTAAGGACTCATTCACATGGGCATTAAAAACACTGCAGACAGATGCATAATCCACAGTAGAAAAATCAATGGGCCCATTCACAGAGCTGCATCTAGGGCAATAATGTTATGCTGCATTCAGCAGCAGGAAAAAAAGGACACATCTGCATTCAGGGTCATAAATGTCAGTGTTATTTGCATGGTACTCATATAGACACTTGTGTATCACTTACATACATAAAAGCATACAGCGTTAATGCAGCCTTTTGGTCGACCCTGGCCAACGTATAAATTTCAACAATGTGTAGTGAGTGACTACAGTATTGATGTTTACATTGGCCTGGATAGCAGCCTGTGGCCAAGCAACCAAGGTCATGAGGCAGCAGGGGTCACCTTCATCATAACAACCTAGGGTATTAGGTGGCAGGGGTCTATCAATAGTGATAATATAGTTGACATTGTTGACCAGCGGCGGCCAATTGGGCCCATGTACACTGTTCCTCTGGTTGCATATACTGTAAATATTACACTAACGACACACACATCTACAGGGTACACTTCTGCCAGCAAGTTCTGCATTTACAATGTGAAATAGTTATGTTCATCTAATGAGCCTTTACCGGCACCTTTTGTTCTAGTTACAACTGTAACATTTTGTATTTCCCCTCACTTTCTGTCTTGGTGCCAGTGGTTACCAGGACAAATAAAGAGGGTGAATTTCCCCAGTGGGGAAGCAAATAACATTAAAGGAGAAGTCCAGCCTGAGCTTTTTAGGCTGGGCTTCTCCTCTGGGTCAGAGGAGTGCAATTTGTTTTGCACTCCTGTGACCCGTTTTCAGCGAAGAGCTGTCTGAAGTCCACTCTCCGCTGACGTCACTGCCATCAGTTGAGGCAGCGTGTCATCACGACTTCCAAGCTGCCTTGATTGATGGCTGTCTCAGCGGCTCAGCTCCCCGCTGAGACGGCCGCTTCCCACCCCTCCGTGGCTCAGCTCTCCAATGAGCGCTGAGAAGTAGAGCAGAAGCGATGCTGACTGACAGTCAGCATCGCTCTGCTATGGGAGGAGTGAGAACAGAGGCATCGGCGGTGTTCGGTGGCTCAGTTCTTAGTGCAGAGACGCCGGAGGACAGATGCAGCATCAGTCTGATGCTGCATCCACCGAGGTAAGAATAACTAGCAAAATAAATAAATAACCATACTTCTCTTTTAACAATTAGTATTCCCCAGCGCTATGCTATAGAATGAATCAAACCTATTTTATTTATTTTTTTCTTCTTTAATGGCCTGAGACCATTAATGAAAAAATTTGGGAGAGTCCCCCTATTTATGAGAATAATTTCTTTACAGGTTTGCAACTTAAAATATAGCTTTTTTGGGGGGTTCAACTCCTTATAACATACATTATACATTTAAACAAATCTTACTTTTATATTTTAACCTTTACATCTTATTTTTTCAGACTTTTTTATGGTTAAACAAATCTTGCTTACTTAGCATAAATATAATACAGCACCAATATTAATAAGCTTTGTAAGGTAGAACTAGCACTTTTATTAAAACCACTTAGAAAAGGAACATGCCCATGTATTCAAAAGTTTATTTTATTAATCACAAAAACTAAAAAACGATGCTAGTTCATCTTCTTGTAGTGCCATGGGGTTTAGTCAGGGAACTCCTCACCAAATTCCTTGTCAAGAGTAGCTACTGTAGATAGTTGTTAGAGATCCATTGATTTCTCCCTAAGTTTGGACTTGTATTTTTATCTTCTGCCACTAGGTGGCCAGGCACTTGGTGGCATTAGATATGAGAAGGACATTTCAAGGTCAAGTTATGGGTATATCTCAGCCAATGGCCCAGGGTTTTCTTGATTCCGTTAGCCTGCTGGGAGAACCTATATATTTGGGTGGGGTCAGGTGATCTCTCTTCTGTGCCACCTGGACCTTCGTCTGGGTGGACGTGTGCCGTACACCCCGGGCTGCAAGGCCAGAGATTGGGACTATCCCGGGGGCATCTGGCTGCCAGTCTGTGTAAGGGCATATCCAAAAGTAAAAGGACAGCGCAGGGTTGGGACTGCGGCTTGCAATCCAACCAACAGTGAAGGATTCTGCCGGCCGGAGAACCTGTCGTGGTCGGAGGTAGAAGGGAAGCCGTCACCATTAAGGGACCAACCACCTTTACCAGGGACCACATTGAGTAACTGATGCAAGTACCGAGTAACATTCTCACCGAACGGGCACGCTGGAGAATCGGGAAACTTTAGGCGGTGATCAAGTCAGGGACCCAACCAGCGGAGGTGACGCTTGCAGAGAAGCCTTGTGTGTCAAGCCAGGGACAGCAGGGGTGAAGTTTGAAAGATATCTGGAGTGCCAAGCTAGGGACCCAGCAGGTAAGCGTGGGGGATGCTTGAGGGAGATACCACCGCAATAGCCTTGAGGAGCTCACGGGATTCAGAGTCAGTGAATCAGAGAGTCCAGTGAGAGACTAGGAGCTCAAGGGGCTGAAGAGCTACAAGTGGACATTGTAGTGAAGCTAAGAGAACTGTTGAACTTTGTGTTAGAACTGTTAGATACTGTTGCCATATGAGACAGCAAACCTGCATGTGCAGAAGGGGCACTTTGCTGGGGCCTTTTCCTGTACGGATGTCTTCCTATTGGAGTCTCTGAGTCTGTCTATTGAAATTGCAACTACTTAAGGGTGTCCTGGCCCTAACCCTCTTTCCATTGCAAAATATAAAAAGGACTGCTAAAATAAATAAAATCTCTTTTTCATCCAAAAAGTGTCTGGCGCCCAATGACTTTCACAATCTTTGCACCCACTATGCCTCACAACCCACTACATATTGAAGGATATCAGCTGTCTTTGGGCTTGAAGGTTCTCATTAGACTGGGAGAGGTTAAAGACTTTACTACATTCTCTATCCTCAATGATCTACAGTATGTAAGATCTATAACACAAAGCTAGGAATGTCCTTTCCTGAAAATATAACATTTAATCCTACTGTGCAGTCAAGTTAAAAATCTGCATGAAGTTTTTTGTATTTTCCTTTTCTATAGAAAGATATATATTGTGAGGGGGCTAGCTCGGCAGCGGGTATGTGTGACCCCCGGGATGGGCTCCCCACCCAAAACAGGCCCAGCAGACGGAGGTTGTGGTTTTCAAAATCAAAAAGGTGCGGTTTATTTTCTATTTACAGTGACAAAAACACAGCAAGGCAAAAAAAACATAAACAAAATAAATCCTGGTCAACTTGACCTCTGACTAAACTTACAGGTTTCCTAACTAACGACTGGGATCAGCCTAGTGCTGTCCTAGTCCCTGGTTTTAAATGTCCAAGCAAAATATAGCCACACAGGCTTTCTCTCACCGCACAGGGGTTCACTCTCCCTAGACAGTCCACACAGGTCTGCTTCCAGGCATGAGCTAACATCTAATGAATCTGGGAGTTTTTTATAGAGGCCTAAATGAGCTGACAAGCTTCAGCTGGCCTCATCAACTCCCTGTCTGCACGACGCCCAGCCCTCTCCCTAGAGGTATGAGTCATCAATGAGCCCACTAGTCTCAGCTGGGCTTATACAACTCTCCACCTAGCTGTATAAGTCAGCGTAAAGCCTGAATCTGGGCGAAATATATCTACCCCCCTGGATGCAACCAGGTGACTTTACCTTCCTGCTGTCACATACCCCCCCCTCTTGTTTTAACCTCGGGGTTGGAACACCAGCAATCAGGCATTCATGTACTCGAGACAAAGCATCCACATTCCCCATTTGAACGCCAGGGCGATGCTTTACTGTGAAGTTGAATTCCTGGAGGGCCAGGAACCACCTATTCACTCTTCTATTTGTTTCCTTGTTTTGAGCCATCCACTTTAACGGAGCGTGATCCGTAACCATGTCAAAGTGCCTACCTAGCAGGTAGTACCGAAGGGAATCTAGAGCCCACTTCACCGCTAAACACTCCTTTTCAACGGTGGCGTAATTTACCTCATGGGACTTCAACTTCCTGCTGAGGTAAATGACTGGGTGCTCTTCCCCGTTCCAGACCTGGGACAATACTGCTCCTAACCCCACATCTGACGCATCACTTTGTACGACAAAGTCTCTAGAGAAGTCGGGTGAGTACAACACTGGCTGGCTACATAAGGCTTGTTTCAAGAATTGGAATGCTGCCTCAGCCTCGGGGGTCCATTTAATCATGACCGACCCTTTCCCCTTCGTCAGGTTGGTTAGGGGCACAGCCTTAGAAGCAAAGTGGGGAATGAATCGCCGATAATACCCAGCGATTCCCAGAAAGGCTCGTACCTGCTTCTTGCTGTTGGGACGTGGCCAACTCTGGATGGCCTCGACTTTGTTGAGTTGGGGTTTTATTACTCCCCTCCCAATGGTGTACCCAAGATATTTGGCCTCCTCCTGCCCAATGGTACACTTCTTGGGGTTAGCCGTAAACCCTGCTTCCCGAACAGAGTCCAGGACTGCTTGCACTTTTGGCAGATGTGAGGCCCAATCTGTGCTATGGACAATTATGTCATCCAGGTAAGCCGCAGCATACTTCCGATGGGGCCTCAGCATCTGGTCCATTTTCCGCTGGAATGTGGCCGGCGCATTCTGTAACCCGAACGGCATTCTTTTATATTGGAACGCCCCGTCTGGGGTTACAAATGCGGTTTTCTCTTTGGCCGACTTGGCCAGGGGGATTTGCCAATACCCTTTTGTGAGGTCAAGAGTCGTCATGTATCGGGCTGTTCCCAGCCGGTCGATCAACTCATCTATACGTGGCATGGGGTAGGTGTCAAATTTTGTAACTTTGTTCAACTGACGAAAATCGTTACAAAATCGCCAGCTCCCATCCGGTTTAGGCACCAACACAATGGGACTAGACCAATCACTTTGGGACTCCTCTATCACCCCTAAGTTCAGCATTCTCTGTACTTCCTCCCGTATTGCCTCCCGTCGGGCCTCTGGGATCCGATAGGGTTTTAACTTCACCCTTTCACCGGGCGGGGTAATAATGTCATGCTCTACCCCAGATGTTTGTCCCGGCAGCTCAGAGAATACCTCCTTGTTGCGAAGTACAAACTCCTTAACCTCCTGTTGTTGGGGTTGTGACAAGGTGGCTGCGATTCCAACCTCAGGAATCACGCAACCAGTTTGAGCTGGTGACCAAGTGTCTGCGACTAGGGACTCTCTATCCCTCCAGGCTTTCAACAGATTAACGTGATAGATCTGTTCGGGCTTTCGCCTTCCTGGTTGTCTGACCTTGTAATTCACTTCGCTCACTTTTTCCATTATCTCGTAGGGGCCTTGCCATTTGGCAAGGAATTTACTTTCAACCGTAGGGACAAGTACCAATATCCTATCCCCCGGGGAAAAGGTACGGGTCTTGGCTCCACGGTTGTACACTCTCTGCTGTGCCAACTGCGCTTGGGCCAAATGTTCCTTCACGATGGGCATTACCTGTGCAATTCGATCTTGCATCAGGGCGACATGCTCAATCACACTCCTGTGGGGAGAACTCTCACTTTCCCAAGTTTCCTTGGCAATATCCAACAGCCCTCTTGGGTGTCTCCCATACAGTAACTCAAAGGGGGAGAATCCCGTAGAGGATTGGGGCACCTCCCTAATAGCAAACATCAAATAAGGAAGTAGACAGTCCCAATCCCTTCCATCTCTATCCACCACTTTCTTCAACATTTGTTTTAGGGTTTTGTTGAATCTTTCAACCAGCCCATCGGTTTGGGGGTGATACACAGATGTACGCAATTGCGTCACTTTGAACAATTTACACAGCTCTTTCATAACCCGGGACATAAAGGGTGTACCTTGGTCCGTAAGCAGTTCTTTACAAATACCCACCCGGCTAAAAACAAGAGATAGCTCTTTGGCTATGGTTTTGGCCGAGGTATTTCTGAGAGGGATCGCTTCTGGATAACGGGTGGCATAGTCCATTATAACCAATATGTACTGGTGCCCCCTAGCGGACTTGATTATAGGACCTACCAAATCCATTGCGATTCTCTCAAACGGGACCTCAATGATGGGTAGAGGGACCAGCGGGCTACGGAAATGTGGCATCGGGGCCGACCTCTGACACACAGGGCAGGAGGAACAATAATTTTCTATGTCCTTCATCACCCCAGGCCAATAGAATCTCTGTAATACCCTCTCTCGGGTTTTCTCTGTCCCCAGATGACCTCCAAGAATGTGCCCATGGGCCAACTCCAACACCAACTTCCTGTAAGGTTTGGGCACCACAAGCTGCTCAACGGTTTCTTCTGCCCTTTTTGCCACCCGATACAGTAGGTCCTTCTCTACGCTGAAGTATGGGTAAGTGCCAGTATTATCTGGGTTCACTAACTCGCCATCTATTTTCACTACGTTTTCCCGTGCCTTTATTAGGGCGGGGTCTTTCAACTGTTCTGTGGCAAAGTTTTCCCTGTGAACCTCAAGATCAGAAAACTCCACAGACGGTAGGTTTTCGTCTGAGGAGGTGGGCTCCTCTCCAGTTTCTTGAGTCTCCCCTGCCAATACTGACAAGGGAAATTCCGGAGAGTCCTCACCACTCTCAGGGGAGTTCTGGCTATCACATTCCTGGTACATAGGGGCACCAGTGGGGGGCTCAGGATCATCCCACAGTTCCCAGAACTTCGGAAAATCCCTTCCCACAATGGCGTCATGCGGTAACTGAGATACTAAGCCCACTGGATGAGAGAGGGTACCTTTGGGGGTCTCGAAACACACCGTAGTCACTGGATACTCTCGGGTGTCCCCATGCACACAAATAACGGCTACCTTGCTATTCCCAGAGACCTCTGTTTTAACTAACTCAGCCTTTATCAGGGTCACAAGGCTACCTGAATCCAGCAATACCACAACATTTCTACCATTAATACACATTTTGCATAAATGTTTCTCAGTTCCCCGAATGGCAGTGCATGCGACTGTCGCACACAGCGACTGACGTCTGCCCGTCAGAAAGTCACACTGCATGGGTTCCTCCACAACCGGGCAATTTGCTGCAATATGTCCCGCTTGCCGGCAGCGGTAGCAAACGATCCTTCTTGCGGCCTCTTGAGCCGCTGATTTCCCAGGCTGTTCTCGCCAAACTTGGGGTAGAGCTCCCACCCTCTCACTCTCTCCACCCTCACCCCTTGGAATCCTCTTATCCGCCCCTGGGGATGGTCTGGTCTTAGGGTGGAAAGTCCGAGTGTCTCTGGAAGAGGCCGTCAGGTTCTCTGTAGCCAAGTATTTCTCCACACGATCCACAAGACCATCGGCCGTCTCTGGGTCTCCATGGCTTACCCACTTTTGGATGGCAGTAGGAAGAGCTCTCAAAAACCGATCCATTACAACACGTTCCACAATCTTTGGTGCGGACAAAGTCTCTGGCTGTAGCCACTTTCTGCTCAGGTGAATGAGATCATACATTTGAGACCTGGGGGGTTTTCCAAGCTGGAAAGTCCAGTTATGCACACGCTGAGCCCGGACAGCCAGGGTGACACCCAGCCTTGCCAATATTTCAGCTTTTAGCATCACATAGTCTTTTGCTTGGTTAGGCTCTAGGTCATAGTAAGCTTTCTGCGATTCACCAGTTAACAGAGGAGCCACTAGTCCAGCCCACTGCTCCTCAGGCCACTTTTCTCTTTCAGCGGTCCTTTCAAATGTGGTCAAAAATACCTCTGGATCATCCTCTCCAGTCATTTTTGTCAATAAACGACTCACCCCAAAGGACGCGGTATTAGTGGGACGGCTTTCCTCACTGGTCTGCGGACGTTGCTGCATTACTGCTTCCATCTGTTGTTGTAGTCTCTGCTCTTGCTTCTGCAACAGGTCTATGAAGCGGGCCTCAGATTGCTGTTGGGCTTGTTGCTGAGCCTCCAGACTCTGTTGTAAAGTTGCAAGGCTCTGTTGATGAGCTTGCTGCTGGGCTGCAAGGCTCCTTTGCAAACCTGCATTTGTCTGCTGTTGATTGGCATTTGCTAGAGCCAGCTGTTTCAGTATCTCCTCCATGCTGGCTTAAAAAAAAACTGCCCGCATTCTCCACCAACTGTGAGGGGGCTAGCTCGGCAGCGGGTATGTGTGACCCCCGGGATGGGCTCCCCACCCAAAACAGGCCCAGCAGACGGAGGTTGTGGTTTTCAAAATCAAAAAGGTGCGGTTTATTTTCTATTTACAGTGACAAAAACACAGCAAGGCAAAAAAAACATAAACAAAATAAATCCTGGTCAACTTGACCTCTGACTAAACTTACAGGTTTCCTAACTAACGACTGGGATCAGCCTAGTGCTGTCCTAGTCCCTGGTTTTAAATGTCCAAGCAAAATATAGCCACACAGGCTTTCTCTCACCGCACAGGGGTTCACTCTCCCTAGACAGTCCACACAGGTCTGCTTCCAGGCATGAGCTAACATCTAATGAATCTGGGAGTTTTTTATAGAGGCCTAAATGAGCTGACAAGCTTCAGCTGGCCTCATCAACTCCCTGTCTGCACGACGCCCAGCCCTCTCCCTAGAGGTATGAGTCATCAATGAGCCCACTAGTCTCAGCTGGGCTTATACAACTCTCCACCTAGCTGTATAAGTCAGCGTAAAGCCTGAATCTGGGCGAAATATATCTACCCCCCTGGATGCAACCAGGTGACTTTACCTTCCTGCTGTCACAATATATATATATATATATATATATATATATATATATATATGTATATAGCTATACAGTATATATATATATGTATATATATATATATATATATATATATATATATATATATATATTAGGGCTGCAGAAATTAACGGTTAATTGCTCGATTAATCGTTATTTCTTTGATAGATCAAAATAATTTTGATCGAGGACGATCCGTGGAGTGAGCTCCGTGGTCTCGCCCATATGAAAGGCCGCGGCTTCGGCCTAGCTCCGGAGCGGCAGCCATCTTGGTCCACCCGGCGGTGGCCTAGTAGTGGCGCGCTGACGTCATCATCACCCGCCTGCTTGTGCCGTCTACTCTGCGGACGGGTCTGCCTGCTGTCTATTCCGGACAGAGCGGACAATCAGAGATGTGGATATTACGGTATGGGTGGGAGATGTGGATATTACGGTATGGGGGGAGATGTGGGGAAATGTGGACATTACAGTATGGGGGCAGATGTGGACATTACAGTATGGGGGCAGATGTGGACATTACAGTATGAGGGCAGATGTGGATATTACGGTATGGGGAGAGATGTGGGGAGATGTGGACATTACAGTATGGGGGAGATGTGGACATTACAGTATGTGAGGAGATGTGGACATTACAGTAAAAAAAATTAAAAACTGTATGTGCGTTATAATTAATTGAAATTAGTCAATTAATCAATTAAAAAAAAAATGATTAATTGAACACGAAAATTTTAATCAGTAAAAGCCCTAATATATATACAGTATATATATATATATATATATATATATATATATATATATATATATATATATATATGTGTATATACATATATATAAAGTATAAGTGCTGTTCCTTGGAATCTCTTTAGTGCCTCAGCTCAGAGTTACATTAATTAATCAATGATTAATCAAACAGGACCTTTCTGCTACGATTACTGAATTCAAGAGATAGAGAAAAGGTTCTGGCGGCTGCCAGAGCCAAACAAGATATACACTATGAAAATACCAAATTATTATTTTTTCCAGATTATTCTCAAGAAGTTCAGCAACGCCGAAAGTCCTATACAGAGATTCGTAAGAGATTACGAGAAAAGAGTATACAGTTCAGCCTACTGTTTCCAAGTAGATTGCGCATTATAGATAGATAGATGGACATACACTTTTTTTGATACTTCGGCTGCTGCTTCAGCTTGGCTAGATGGAAGATAATCAAATCGGTCACAAATCCTTGATCAGGAGCTCCAATCAGCGCCCCATGGACGACCTCCTAACACCCCCTTAGAATAAACTACAGTCTGCCCCTCCTGTCTTGGAATATAGATCTGGGGCGTTGGGAGTGGACTGTTTTTGTTGGGGCACCTCTACCTGCTCCTCCCCCTTCTTTTTTTTTTTTCTTTTTTTGGGGTTCCTTTTTTTTATTTTTTTCCTTTTTTTTCCCCTTTTAGGACAATTAGAAAATAGTTGCCTATTTTTTGATAGATTTTGGAATAAAGCCTTCCCCACGCCCCCCTGTTTTTTTTTGGGGAGGGTGGCGCTGGAGAAAGGTAGGGTGGGTTGGGTTTTTGTTAAATGTTTATACACATTATCTCATTTTTATTATTGTATTTTTTCTGAAATATATTCACTCAGATGTTTGTTGTTTTTGAGGTCCATCACCTTGCAAGCCATCTTGAAATATAAATTATTAGTTAAGTATTACTTTTACTTTTTTCTCTGTTTAGATGGTATCACGTGATCAGGAGGCCTTTTCTATTCTGTCATGGAATGTTCGTGGCCTAAATTCCAAATTTAAGAGAGCATTGTTATTTAAGTATTTGAAAAGTTATCTTCCCCATATAGTACTACTTCAAGAAACTCACCTTATGGGGAGTAGGCTACTGACCCTGAAGAAGCCCTGGGTACAGAAGGCTTACCACGCTACATACTCCACTTTCTCTAGAGGGGTTTCGATATTGATTAGCAGATCTTTATCCTGTACGGTGGAAGATGTATTCTCTGACCCCCAGGGTAAATATGTTCTTGTTGTGTTTTTGCTATAGGGCCAGAGATATATAATTGTTAGTGTGTATATACCACCTCCTTTTTTGGTGACCCCCTTATATAGTCTTGTGGAAAAAATGTATTTGTACGGTCCGGCTAAGTTACTGATAATGGGTGACTTTAATGCTATACTTGATCCTGTTTTGGATAGACCAACTCCTGCAAAAAATTTCTCTGCAGGGCTCCTTAATTGGGCCCAGATGGTAGATTTGGTAGAAGTTTGGCAATGGAAAAATCTACTAAGTAGAACGTATTCGTGTTTCTCAACAGCTTATAAGACAGCTTCACGTATAGACTTAGCCTTTGTCAATTCAGCGATATTAGCAGATATAGTAGATGCTAAATATTTGCCGAGTGGGTTATCCGATCATGCTCCGCTCATGCTTACACTCTGCATGCATCACCTTCGTGATGCAGCACAGTGGAGACTGGGCACGCATTGGATCTCACACTCAGACATAGTTAAAAAAATCCCGCCCCTTCTAGTAGAGTATTGGGAGTTTAATGTAGGATCATCCACTTCGGCAATATTATAAGATGCTTTTAAGGCATATGCAAGAGGACAATATATATTCGCTATTAAAGCGGTTAATAAGTCTCAACGAGCAAAAAATTACGCTTTGAAAGCTATAGTAGAGGAACAAACAGCCCAATATACCGCGGATCCCTCAGAATTAAATTTTAATGCCTTACTACATACTAAACGGACCCTACATTTGCATATAACCGAGGCTACGAGGATAGATCTATATAAAAATAAACAGAAATCTTTTGAGCAGGGGGACCGTAATGGACGGTTTTTGGCCATGATGGCTAAACATGAACAATCTAGTACCCAGATTTCGGAAATACATACCACTTCTGTAGATACGGTCCGTACATAGCCTAAAATTTTAGAGACGTTTCGACAATTCTATCAGACATTATATACATCTCAGCTGCCTTCTAGTTTTCAGTCGACTGAGTTAGCGGAGTTACTGGACTCAGTCGCATTGGCATGGCTATCCGATAATGAGAGGGAGATGCTAGTACGTCCTATAACATCGGAGGAGGTCCTTTCTGTTATTGGTTCCTTTTCATCGGGGAAGTCACCGGGGCCTGATGGTCTTCCTATTGAATTCTATAGGGCTCATGGAGAGCTTTTATCTCCTGTACTGGCCTCTCTTTACTCAGATTGTCTGAAGGAGGGATCCATGCCAGACTCAATGAGTCAAGCTCATACAGTCCTTATTTACAAGCATCCGAAAGACCCATCCTTCTGTGCTTCATATAGGCCTATTGCACTCTTGAATGTAGATTTCAAGATTTTGACAAAGTTAATTTCCCGACGATTACAACTGTTGATGTCTAATATCATTGATTCAGATCAGACTGGTTTCATGCCAGGCAGATCCACTAATGTGAACTTGAGGAGATTATATACCAATATTTATGCTTCACATCTTAATATGGGATCTAGGGTTATTGCCTCCCTGGACATTGAGAAGGCCTTTGATACCTTGGAGTGGCCCTTTCTGTGGGAAGTACTCCGCAGAATGGGCTTCCCAACGGTATTTATAAAATGGTTACAGGTCTTATATAAGAATCCCAGAGCTGCAGTAAAGATGGGAGGAGGGTTGTCAGCTTCCTTCTCACTATTTAGGGGAACTCGTCAGGGCTGCCCTCTCTCTCCAGCCCTTTTTGCAATTGCTATGGAACCAGTGGCTGAGGCTCTACGTACTTCACCTAATATTAGGGGATTGCGGATTAGTTGGCTGGAGGAGAGGGTAGCAGACGACCTCTTATTATTTTTAAATGATGCTGGCTCCTCGTTACAAGGGGCCTTGGATATACTGAATTCATTTTCAACGGTTACAGGGCTGAAGGTAAACTGGACTAAGTCATTGCTGTTTCCAATAGATATGGAGGATCGTACTACGGCTATGAAGGATACTCCACTGCAGTGGGTAGATCATTTTAAGTATTTAGGAGTGGTAATTTCTCATCAATCTTCTGAATTTATGTCTCTGAATCTGACCCCAATTTTGGGAGATACTGAGTCTAAATTAAAAGTATGGAAGTCTCTACCGTTGTCTCTACTGGGATGTATTAATCTTTTAAAAATGAAAATTATACCTAAATTCATGTACCTATTTAGACACTCTCCTCAATGGCTCCCTGTATCCTTTTTCAAAAGACTAAATCAGTTGTTTTCATCTTTTTTATGGGGGATAAAAAATCCTAGGTATAAATTAAGTACTCTGATGCGCCCTTGTGAAGAGGGAGGACTAGCTTTTCCGGATCTATACAAATATTTTTTGGCCACTCAGTTGGTTACGGCCGCATGGTGGTTAAACCCAGATCTATATAACTCTTCTACCTGGTTAGAAGCAGCAGTAGTAGGTTCCGTAGAAGCTCTCAAGGTTCTCTTATTTAGGGGCCGTAGGGCACTTCATCAGGTGACTATTCCTATGCTTAATACTATTCAAGCTTGGGAGGCCGGCCTTAGATGTGAGGGTTATCCAAAGGGAGCGATTTCTCCAAATGTCCCTCTATGGCTAAACCCTACCCTACCCTTCCTCAATTCCTTAAAACACCAGAGCCTATTGCATGGACCAAATACAATATTAAATTACTTGTCCAAGCGTTTACTGATTAGAGGTTATCCACCTTCTCTACACTAACCTCAATGTTTAATCTTCCTAGCTCTTATCTATTTAGATACTACCAGCTTTCACATACTTTTCATGCAGAGTTTCCACAGAATAGTTTAACGATGATACAATCTACCTTGGAGTTAGTACTTAGGTCTGAGTGTCTGGATAAGCCTACCTCGAGACTCTATTCTCATCTTACTTTAACTTCTATCCTGCCATTAGAGAGTCTCCGAGCTAGGTGGATTCGAGATATACCAGATCTGAGTATGGAGGACTGGAGCTGTGTGTGGGATTTCCCTTTGAGATCTCTGGTCTCCTTGAGGGATCGTGTTATCCAATTTAAACTCATACACAGAGCATATATCACGCCATATAGACTTCAAAAGATAAATCCTGCTTGTTCCTCTAAGTGCTGGAGGTGCGGAGCAGCTCGAGGGGATTTCACACACATCTTCTGGACCTGTCCATATATAGTTACATTTTGGATGGAGGTAGTGGATCTATTAAACTCTATCACCTCTGCTCCTTTACCGTTTTCAATGTCAGTCTGTTTGCTGGGCTTAGTAGAGGATATTACCCCTATAGAGACCGAACTAATATTTATTAATACAACATTATTCTACGCAAGAAAATCTATTGCATTATATTGGAAGAAACCTCATCCTCCTCCGTTTATATATTGGAAACAATTGATTAATAATAATCTTCCATTGTATAGAGATACCTATAGGAATAGGGGTCGCCCTAGTAAGTATGATGAGGTTTGGGCAAAGTGGCTGGATAAGCCATATACGGCATCTAACATAGAGGGAGGTGACAATTCATAGAAGGGATGTTCCCTATATGGGATATTTGTGTTTAGAAATGATTGGAAATAATAGTGCTAATCATAATTTTTCTTTATTTCTTGTTTTTTGCTATGCAAGGTGATGGGATCGTGTTATTTTACTAATATATTTTAGATTTAATGTTTAAGAAATTAAATAAAATGATTTATAAAAAAAAAAAAAAAATGATTAATCGAACACGAAAATTTTAATCAGTAACAGCCCTAATATATATACAGTATAAGTGCTGTTCCTCTGAATCTCTTTAGTGCCTCAGCTCTGAGTTACATTATTTGACTTTCATAACTTCACAAGTTTATTTTTACCCTTTTGATTCTTATATTGATATTTATTTTTTATAATTTTTTTACCCTATGCTTTCTTCCTTCTTGCCCCAATTTGTTCTTCTCTCTCCCCTTTTCCTCCTTTTTTTTCTATCACTTTTGTTTCAGGACAGTATCTACACATCTCTAATGATTGTAGACCTTATTCTTGACCTTCTTATTAGCTTTTTATATCTGGTACTATACAGTCTCAGGCTGATGCTCATGATTTATGTTTCAATTTGTACTATTGATGCTATTTACTTTTATATGTTGTACTGTCCTTATAAAAATATAGTTGATAGTAAAAAAAAAGATTATTTATTTTTACACAGAGCCCTGTAACATTTGTCTGTGATTTCAATTATATTTGCTGCCTTACAAGGCTTATTAATTAAAAAAAAAAATATATATATATATATATATATATATATATATATATATAAATATATACACTACAAAGCTGAACTCTGTGACTGTTTTTAATTTGGACCTTATGTTCCTATTACTAAGTGCATGACAAGCATCTTCATAGTTCACTCACTGTGCGATGCTGCTGGAACATACTGCAATTCCCAACATACAATGGGAATTGTAGTTATAATTTGGCAGGATTGTGGGTGAGTCTGTGGCCAGACAGAGTAGGAAAGAGCGAGGCACACCTGGAGTCTCCTAGCTTGTCAATCCACCTACTCAATATTAGTGATCTGCATTGTTTTCTCTTGTGAGCTCCAGTTGTGTTTACAAAATATACAGAATGTACTCTGTATGTTACTTACTCCTGACCCCTGCATACTGTGCATTACTTACTTCTGACCTCTGCATTCTATGTGTTGCTGACCCCTGCACTCTGCGTGTTTATTACACCTAAACCCCTGCACTCCACACATTACTTACTTAAGACCCTCACACCCTGTGCTTTGTTGTAACTGATACAGGCACATGCTGGGGGGTTGATCTACTAAAGGCAAACAGGCTATTTATTTTGAAAGGGAAAATGCACTTTGCAAGGGAGTTTGCTCAAGAGCTTAGTGAATGAGGTGAAACTTCACCACATTCTCTAAGCTCTGGGACAAATTCCCTTTACCTTTTCAAAGTGAAATGCCTTTAGTAAATCAACCCCGTTAGCTGCCCTGAGCAATATTGGGCCCTGGGTGTGTTGCTTTATCAGTAAGTATATTGCTGAGTATGTACCCTAGTTGGTAAGATTTAAAGAGGAAGTAAACCCTGATGGGTTTTACTTCCTCTTTATTTCCCTGCAAAGGTAAAGCATAATGGGCTACTATGCATCGCATAGTAGCCCATTATGTGTCACTTACCTGAAACCAAAGCCTGCGATGTCCCCGATGACACCGCTGGTTGGAAGCGATCATCTTCAGCCCTCTTCCTTCTGGGGCCGTGGACTCTGGCTCTGTGACTGGCCGGAGTCGCGTGACGTCACTCTTGCACTCTTGCGGGAACCGCCAGTCACGGCATGACCCCCTCTAGAAAAGGCACAGCGTGCCCTTTCTAGAGTGCGCATGCACAAAATATATTGGCGTATGCGCAGAAGACGACATTGTAAATATCTTCTAAACCATGTGGGTTTAGGAGATATTTCCAGCACCTACAGGTAAGCCTTAATATAGGCTTTCCTGTAGGTGAAGGTGGTTGTACAGGATGTACAACCCCTTTAAATTCAAGACCATAATTTATATAGGTTCCTTGACGTGGCAATGTGGATTCACATTTAAAAATGTATGCAAAACCTCAGATTTTTAACCTCAGACATTAAAACTATTTCATTTTTTGTATATAATTGTTTTGAGATTGCCTTGTCCCGGAGGTTGCCAGCTGCACTGGGGGCTAGTTTTTTAAGATTTATATTCATATGACATTACGTTTTACATATTGCTGCTGGTTTTAGCGCTACAAGACTCTTTTTATTTTTGTTCTCAGCCGGGCGGGGGAACTGGATCGTTGCCAGCGGTGAGGGAAAAGCAGTTGCCACAAGGGACAACCACTTCTGTCGCCAGGGGCAAGTGATGATCAAGGCCAGTGGTGAAGGGAGGAATAGTCGCCAGCAAGGGACAACCATTCCTGTTATCAGTGGCCAGTATATGGAAGTCTGAAGGAGTCGGGGACGGTGAAGAAGTAGGAGAGCTTCAGCAGAGTGCCAAGCCAGGGACCCAGCGGGTTAGCGTGGCTGAAGCTTGAGGAATATAGATCGTGTTAGCTGTGGAAGAGCTCAGGGGATCCAGTGACATCTGGGATCTTGAAGTCTAGTAAGAGATCAGGAGCTCAGTGAGTGAAAATCTACAGTAGGATACTGTTAGATGTGAGAGAAGATCTATAACGGGTTACTGTGAGTTACGTGTATGGATCTCTATTGACTGTTCAAAGTTTAGTTGCCATAGGAGACAGCAGTTCTACAAATACAGTTGCTGCATCCAGCTTAAAGGCCCTCTACCTGTATAGCTGTCTGCCTATTATTTTGTCTTGGAGTCTGACAATTACTATTGCATCTGCCTAAAGGTGTTCTGACCCTAACCCTCTCTCCCCCAGTTCTGTTTAAGAGACAATAAATCTCTTTTCTTGCATTCCAAAAAGTGACTGGCAATACACCCAACATGCCTAATAACCTACACTACAAAGAAGGATGTCAGCTCTCCCTGACTCTGGAGGTCACCATTAGGCCTTTGGAGGTCGGAGATGCCCCTACAGACTTACTTGGAGATTTGCTGTAAATCAACCCCGGGGATCATTTTTAGCTGCCTAACTGCTTTAGTCACACCTATTGTTCCAGGTTTGTTCCAATAATGTCCACCAGTACAGCCATGTGGATGGGGGAGGCATTTCCCCAAAATGAATTGACTTTGCCTGCTACCTGTGAACTGTTATTTTCGATAAACTTCTTAAATATACCCTTGAGTGTGATGAACTTTTATACCGGATGTACCTCTATACACATCCAAAGGTTGTTCCGCAGAGTGTCTTTTCCATCACTTTCAGTGGCCATAACAGGTAGGGTTGCCACCTGTCCGGTTTTGACCCAGATAGTACAGGTTTAGCATGCTGTGGCCGGGTTTCCCTCTGTAGTCAAATCATAAGGGAGAGAGAGAGGCTGGTGCAGACGTTTTAAATAAAATAAATGTTTAAGAATAATCCACTCACTCTCCATGTCAGAGCTGTAGGCATGTCAGTCTGTGAAGTCCACGGTCTCATTCTCCCCTCCGATCCATGCTGCTGTTTCACTGAATCGCTGGAGGAAGCCAAAGATACAGAGCCGCAGGGAAACTGCAGTGAGCTTTCAGCCTGGGACGCTGTGACCAATCTGAGCGTTCCGGAGGCTTAACCACGCCCCCATCATCAGAGGCTGACCGTTCACATGAGTTTCCCGCAGGTCTCTGTTTCCTCCAGCAATTCAGTGATAACAGCAGCGTGAATCGGAGGGGAGAATGGGACAGCAGAGTTCACAGACCGACATGCCTACAGCTCTGGAAAGTGAGTGGATTGTTTTTAAACATTTATTTTATTAAAAACTTCCACACCAGCAGCTGCCTGTGGCTTCTCTCTCTCCCTTATGTTTTGACTCCTCTGTATTTGCCCCCTCCTCTGTAATTGGCCCCCTCCTCTGTAATTTCCCCCCTCCTCTGTAAATGCCCCCCTCCTCTGTAATTGCCCCCCATCTCTGTAATTGCCCCCCTCCTCGGTAATTGACCCCTGATCTGTAATTGTCCCCCTCTGTAATTGCCCCCCCTCCTCTGTAATTGCCCCCCACACACGCCGCTCCGATCCCCCTGCTGTGTGCTGGGGCCCCTGTGGTACCCCCTGTCGGCTGCCATGAGGGTAGTGGAGGGAGGAGGATTTGTGCTGGTAGGGGAAGAAGATTTGTAATAGGAGGGGATGGGGATAATGGCACCCCAATCACAAAACTTGTTTTGGGTGACAGGCATCCTAAAATTCTGTTTACGTGATTTTGCCACGATTTGTCAGGTGACAATCGTGGCAAAAACTTGCCGCGGCTAAAGTGTTCGGGTTTGGCTTGAAGAAAAGGTGGCAACCTCAATAACAGGGTTCACCTACATGACGTCTTCACTGGATATAAAGCCCCCCAGAAGGATAACCTCCACAGTGCTTCCACCAACACAAATCATCTAACAATTAGTGATGAGCCGAACACCCCCGGGTTTAGTTCGCACCAGAACCCGCGAACGGACCGAAAGTTCGCGCGAACATTAGAACCCTATTAAATACAATGGATGCGAACGTTCGGATTCTAAAGTGCTAATTATAACGACTATTATCCATGTTATTGTCCGAAACAGAGTTTGGGAACCCGGGTTCTGCACCAGGGGACATGTATCAATGCAAAAAGAAGTTTTAAAAACGGACGTTTTCCGGGAGCAGTCATTTTAATGATGCATAAAGTGAAAAAAAAAAAGTCAAATATTCCTTTAAATATTGTACCTGGGGGGTGTCTAAAGTATGCCTGTGAAGTGCCACGTGTTTCCCGTGTTTAGAACTGTCCTTGCACAAAATAACATTTCTAAAGGAAAAAAAGCCATTTAAAACTGCTTGCAGCTTTAATGCAATGTCTGGTCCCGGTAATATGGATGAAAATCTTTAGGAAAAATGGCATAGCTACCCCATCAACCCCCCCCTACCCCAGCCCATTACCAGCCCCTTTGGGTCTTGTATGGATATTAAGGGGAACCCCGCACACAAAATAAAAAAGCCCCTATATACTCTGAACAGCCGTATACAGGCGGTGCATACAAGACAGGGACTGTAGGTTTGTTCTTATGTAGAATCTGTTTGTAATTTTGAACAGCTGCATTGTTTAAGTGTAGCTCTATGCCAAATTCCTTTTTTTTAGCTTTTTGGAAAACATAGGGAACGGTTATCACCCCTGTCACATTTTTTTTGCTGTCTGTGCCCCTGTTCAGAACATTTCACCTCACTTTGCGTCCCAATGACAACTGTTTTTGAAATGTGGTGTTTGTATTGAAACAAGGATTGGTGATAAAGCATCAGTAGAGAGGAGACACCTTTCTCCCATATTAATTCTTACAGGAGAGAATTTTCCTTCCAAGGGGTAGATTTCCTCTCACTTCCTGTTGTCTTCTTCCGTTTGCAAGTAGTAGTAGTTTGTAAGTTGGATGTTTGAAAGTAGGGACCTTCCGTATATACTCTGCAGAAATTGGCCCCTTAGGTGTTGGTGTTGGCACAACACTGAAAGCACTCACAGTTATTCTTGGTGGGTGCTGGAACGCCCTGCTGTCAAGTATAATATCAGGAATTGTAATAACATATAATTGTTGATCAGTGGTAGTAAAAATTGGGCCTTTGATGGTGGTGCTGGTGCCACAACACTGTAAGGCCTGACAGTTACTCTTGGTGGGCGCAGCAATGGTCCCTGCTGTGAATTATTAGATCAATAATTATAATTGCATCCCCCTGTTGAACAGGGGCTGAAAAATTGGGCCTTTGGTGGTGGTGGTGGTGGTGATGGTGGTGCTGGTGCCACAACACTGTAAGGCCTGACAGTTACTCTTGGTGGGCGCAGCAATGGGCCCTGCTGTGAATTATTAGATCAATAATTATAATTGCATGCCCCTGTTGAACAGGGGCTGAAAAATTGGGCCTTTGGTGGTGGTGGTGGTGGTGATGGTGTTGCTGGTGCCACAACACTGTAAGGCCTGACAGTTACTCTTGGTGGGCGCAGCAATGGGCCCTGCTGTGAATTATTAGATCAATAATTATAATTGCATGCCCCTGTTGAACAGGGGCTGAAAAATTGGGCCTTAGGCACTGGTGGCACAACACTGCAACCCCTCACAGATACTGTACTTGGAGCACAGCAATGAGGCCTGTTGCAAAGTATTGCATCAAAAATTTTAATTACACGCCCCTGTTAAACAGGGGCTGAAAAATTGGGCCTTAGCCACTGGTGGCGTCACCCATAAACCAAAATGATCTTCCAAGCTATCATCGTTAATCGTATCATTGAGGAGGAGGAGGAGGATAGCCAGACAACATAACAGCACAGGCACTCAGCATCAGCATCAGTCTTGAAGGGATGTGACATTTTAAAATCAATTAGTCTGTTATATCAGCATCTGGTGTGTGGTAGCTGGTGGTGATCCAAGACTGGTTCATCTTGATGAAAGTCAGTCGATCAACCGAGTCGGTGGACAGGCGCACCCTGTGATCCGTGACAAATCCTCCAGCAGCACTGAATGTGCGTTCTGAAAGAACGCTGGATGCAGGACAGGCCAGTAGCTCAATTGCATACTGTGCAAGCTCTGGCCAGTGATCCATCCTCAAGACCCAGTAAGCCAGAGGATTTTCGGTGGGGAAGGTGTCCAAGTCTGACCTTGCCCCTAGGTATTCCTGCACCATGTATATCAGACGCTGGCGATGGTTGCTGGAACCGATCATACTTTGGGGCTGCGGACTAAAGAATTGTCTGAACGCATCGGTCAGACGGCCACCTTCCCCACCGCTCCTTCTTTGACTGCCCGAAGCCTCAGCAACTCGTTGTCCAGGACCAGGAGTTTGTAACCTCCCAGTCTCTGGGAACGCGTTGCACAGACCTTTCTGCAAGGCCTCCCGGAGTTGTCTCATCCTCTGCTCCCTCTGCGACGGTACGATAAGGTCCGCAACCTTACCCTTGTACCGTGGATCAAGGAGAGTGGCCAGCCAGTAATGGTCCCTCTCCTTGATCCGAAGAATACGAGGATCCTTCCGCAGACTTTGCAGGATCAGGGAGGCCATGCAGCGTAGGTTAGCTGAGGCATTCAGTCCGGAGTCCTCTGGGTCACTAAGGACGACATGATCCGCAGCCACCTCCTCCCAGCCACGTACAAGTCCACTGGTTTCTTGGGACTGTAAATCATCCCTAAAAGACTGCTGCTGATGATGCTGAGTGCCAGCCTCCACCTCCATGCTGACACAATCCTCCTCCTCCTCCTCCTCCTCTTCCTGTGCGATGGGTGGGACAGAAGGAACACTGTCTGGGTAAAGGGGGCCTTGAGAGGCAAGGAAGTCCTCCTCTTCCTGCCTCTGTTCTGCCTCAAGTGCCCTGTCCATTATTCCACGCAGCGTGTGCTCCAACAGGTGGACAAGAGGTACAGTGTCACTGATGCATGCACTGTCACTGCTCACCATCCTCGTGGCCTCCTCAAATGGTGCCAGGACAGTGCATGCATCCCTGATCATGCCCCACTGGCGTGGTGAAAAAAACCCGAGCTCCCCTGACCCTGTCCTGGTGCCGTAGTCGCACAGGTACTCATTGATGGCCCTCTGCTGCGTGTGCAGCCGCTGCAGCATGGCCAACGTTGAGTTCCACCTGGTGGGCATGTCACATATAAGGCGGTTCTTGGGTAGGTTCAACTCCTTTTGAAGCTCAGCCAGGCGAGCACTGGCATTATAAGATCTGCGGAAATGCACACAGACTTTCCTGGCCTGCCTCAGGACATCCTGTAAGCCCGGGTACCTGCCCAAGAACCGCTGCACCACCAGGTTAAGGACGTGAGCCATACAGGGCACATGGGTCAGTTGTCCCTGTCGGAGGGCGGAGAGGAGGTTGGTGCCATTGTCGCAAACCACCATTCCTGGCTTAAGCTGGCGTGGCGTCAACCACCTCTCGGCCTGCCCCTGCAGAGCAGACAGGACCTCTGCCCCAGTGTGGCTCCTGTCCCCCAAACACACCAGCGCAAGCACGGCATGGCATCTTTTTGCCTGCGTACTTGCGTAGCCCCTTGAACGCCTACGGAGCACCGCTGGTTCCGAGGACAAACCACAGGAAGAGGCCATGGAGGAAGAAGAAGAGGAGGGGGTGAAGGAGAGAGGTGTGTCACAACCAGTAGTAGCATTTTGGAGGCGTGGGAGTGGAACAACCTCCAACACTACTGCACCTTGTCCTGCATCCTTCCCAGCTGCCAAAAGAGTGACCCAATGGGCCGTGAAAGAAAGGTAACGTCCCTGTCCATGCCTGCTGGACCATGAGTCAGCGGTAATATGCACCTTACCGCTGACCGCCCTGTCCAGCGAGGCCAAGACATTGCCTTCCACATGCCTGTAGAGAGTCAGAATAGCCTTCCGTGCGAAAAAGTGTCGTTTGGGAACCTGCCACTGAGGAACCGCACATTGCACAAACTCACGGAAGGGGGCCGAGTCTACCAACTGAAAAGGCAGCAGTTGAAGCGCTAGCAATTTAGCCAAGCTAGCATTCAACCGCTGGGCATGTGGATGGCTGGGAGTGAACTTCTTTCGACGGTCCAGCAGCTGGGGCAGGGAAATTTGCCTGCTAGAATCGGACGTTGGTGTACTGCTAGCAGAGTGCCCGCAAGTACTTGCCTGTGACACACCTAATTCTACACCTTCATTCCTCTCAGAGCAGGTTTCAGAGAGGAGTGAAGGTATAGTGGGGTTGGAGATCCCAGCTGATGCGGTGCAAGAAGAGGTCAGCTTTGTTCTTTGGTGTGGGTCTTTAAGGTAGGCTTGCCAACGAGCTGCATGGCAGGTCAACATATGTCTGATCAAGCATGTGGTGCCCAAGCGGCTGATGTTTTGGCCACGCGATATACGCTTGAGACATATGTTGCAAACAGCAGCTGTGCGATCTGATGCACTCGCCTCAAAAAAGGCCCACACCAAAGAACTTTTTGAATGACGGGCAGAGGCAGCGCCCTGCACAGGCGGAGCTCTGCGGTGTGATTCCGTCGGTGTGCTGTCCATACGCTGGCCACTCAAGGGCATCCTGCCTCGTTGGAGATGTGCCTCCTCCTCATCCTCCTCCTCCTCCTCTCTCCTATTAGGCACCCATGTGGAGTCAGTGACCTCATCATCCCCTCCCTCCTCATCACTGGAGCCAATCTGGCAGTATGCTGCAGCTGCTGGAACATGACTGCCAGATTGGTGTCCTTCTTGAGCATCCCCTCTCTCTGCTCTCACGCTGCTGCCTTCCTCTAGCTGGGTATCATCATCAGATCCTTCCAAACGCTGGGCATCCTCCTGGAGCATGTACCCAACACTGTGCTCAAACAGTTCGGGGGACTCCTCAGGAGGAGGGCATGGTGGGTCTAGGGAAGGATTGACTAATGAAGATAATGATACCAGAGAAGAGGACGCTTTGGCAGCTGCTTTGCCACTACCCTGAGCCTGGGTGAGAGAGGATGAGGAGGATGAGGTGGGCTTGGTCATCCACTCTACCAAGTCTTCGGCATGATGTGGCTCAACATGTCCAGCTGCCGAAAACAAGGACAAGCGTGTCCCATGGCCATGTGCTGATGACAATGCACCGCGTACACGACCAGCACTGTTGCCCCCAGACACAGAGCCTGCTTGCCCTCTTTTTTTGCCTCCTGACTGTCTGCCTCTCCTTGGTTGCCTTCCAGACATTTTAATGGATGGCCTGCAGGGAGATGGGAAAAACAGCAATAAGGGCTACCTTCAGGTGTATATTGTGCAGGAGGCTTAGCAACAATGACACTGACACTGTCCCCTGCCTATCCTTCTCTGTCCCTAAACACAAGGATTGAAAATATGGTTCAGCAAAAAAGTTTTAGAACAGAATAGCACACTGACACTTTCCCTCACTGTCCTACTCTGTCCCTCCCTACAAACAAGATTTAGCACAGAATAGCACACTGGTAATTTCTACGAGTGTCCTTCTCTGTCCCTCAACTCAGGGATTGAAAATATGGAACAGCAAAATAGTTTTAGAACAGAATAGCACACTGTCAGTTTCCCTCACTGTACCTCTCTGTCCCTCAACTCAAGGATTGAAAATATGGAACAGCAAAATTGATTTAGAACAGAATAGCACACTGTCAGTTTCACTCACTGTAGCTTTCTGTCCCTCAACTCAAGGATTGAAAATATGGTTCAGCAAAATAGTTTTAGAACACAATAGCACACTGAGACTTTCCCTCACTGTAGCTCTCTGTCCCTCAACTCAAGGATTGAAAATATGGAACAGCAAAATAGTTTTAGAACAGAATAGCACACTGTCAGTTTCACTCACTGTACCTCTCTGTCCCTCAACTCAAGGATTGAAAATATGGAACAGCAAAATTGATTTAGAACAGAATAGCACACTGTCAGTTTCCCTCACTGTACCTCTCTGGCCCTCAACTCAAGGATTGAAAATATGGAACAGCAAAATTGATTTAGAACAGAATAGCACACTGTCAGTTTCACTCACTGTACCTCTCTGTCCCTCAACTCAAGGATTGAAAATATGGTTCAGCAAAATAGTTTTAGAACACAATAGCACACTGACACTTTCCCTCACTGTAGCTCTCTGTCCCTCAACTCAAGGATTGAAAATATGGTTCAGCAAAATAGTTTTAGAACACAATAGCACACTGACACTTTCCCTCACTGTAGCTCTCTGTCCCTCAACTCAAGGATTGAAAATATGGAACAGCAAAATAGTTTTAGAACAGAATAGCACACTGTCAGTTTCACTCACTGTACCTCTCTGTCCCTCAACTCAAGGATTGAAAATATGGTTCAGCAAAATAGTTTTAGAACAGAATAGCACACTGTCAGTTTCCCTCACTGTACCTCTCTGTCCCTCAACTCAAGGATTGAAAATATGGAACAGCAAAATTGATTTAGAACAGAATAGCACACTGTCAGTTTCACTCACTGTACCTCTCTGTCGCTCAACTCAAGGATTGAAAATATGGTTCAGCAAAATAGTTTTAGAACACAATAGCACACTGACACTTTCCCTCACTGTAGCTCTCTGTCCCTCAACTCAAGGATTGAAAATATGGTTCAGCAAAATAGTTTTAGAACACAATAGCACACTGACACTTTCCCTCACTGTAGCTCTCTGTCCCTCAACTCAAGGATTGAAAACATGGAACAGCAAAATAGTTTTAGAACAGAATAGCACACTGTCAGTTTCACTCACTGTACCTCTCTGTCCCTCAACTCAAGGATTGAAAATATGGAACAGCAAAATTGATTTAGAACAGAATAGCACACTGTCAGTTTCACTCACTGTACCTCTCTGTCCCTCAACTCAAGGATTGAAAATATGGTTCAGCAAAATAGTTTTAGAACACAATAGCACACTGACACTTTCCCTCACTGTAGCTCTCTGTCCCTCAACTCAAGGATTGAAAATATGGTTCAGCAAAATAGTTTTAGAACACAATAGCACACTGACACTTTCCCTCACTGTAGCTCTCTGTCCCTCAACTCAAGGATTGAAAATATGGAACAGCAAAATAGTTTTAGAACAGAATAGCACACTGTCAGTTTCCCTCACTGTACCTCTCTGTCCCTCAACTCAAGGACTGAAAATATGGAACAGCAAAATTGATTTAGAACAGAATAGCACACTGTCAGTTTCACTCACTGTACCTCTCTGTCCCTCAACTCAAGGATTGAAAATATGGTTCAGCAAAATAGTTTTAGAACACAATAGCACACTGACACTTTCCCTCACTGTAGCTCTCTGTCCCTCAACTCAAGGATTGAAAATATGGTTCAGCAAAATAGTTTTAGAACACAATAGCACACTGACACTTTCCCTCACTGTAGCTCTCTGTCCCTCAACTCAAGGATTGAAAATATGGTTCAGCAAAATAGTTTTAGAACACAATAGCACACTGACACTTTCCCTCACTGTAGCTCTCTGTCCCTCAACTCAAGGATTGAAAATATGGAACAGCAAAATAGTTTTAGAACAGAATAGCACACTGTCAGTTTCACTCACTGTACCTCTCTGTCCCTCAACTCAAGGATTGAAAATATGGAACAGCAAAATTGATTTAGAACAGAATAGCACACTGTCAGTTTCACTCACTGTACCTCTCTGTCCCTCAACTCAAGGATTGAAAATATGGTTCAGCAAAATAGTTTTAGAACACAATAGCACACTGACACTTTCCCTCACTGTAGCTCTCTGTCCCTCAACTCAAGGATTGAAAATATGGTTCAGCAAAATAGTTTTAGAACACAATAGCACACTGACACTTTCCCTCACTGTAGCTCTCTGTCCCTCAACTCAAGGATTGAAAATATGGTTCAGCAAAATAGTTTTAGAACACAATAGCACACTGACACTTTCCCTCACTGTAGCTCTCTGTCCCTCAACTCAAGGATTGAAAATATGGTTCAGCAAAATAGTTTTAGAACAGAATAGCACACTGTCAGTTTCCCTCACTGTACCTCTCTGTCCCTACAAACAAGGATTAGCACAGAATAGCACACTGTCACTGACACTCTCCCTACCTATCCTTATTTGTCCCTAAACACAAGGAATCCAGGATTAGTAAAGGAAAAAAATGACACTGTCCCTGCCTATGCTTCTCTTTCCCTGCTCCGGAACACACTACACAAGGCCGCCGCGCTGGCGGCCTTTTATAGTGTGGGGCATGTACTAAACCCCATCAGCAATAATTGTCCACAGGCATCCTGCCTGTGGCCAATCATTGCTCTCCTCGCTGCCGGCGCTGTGATTGGCCAAGCATGCGGGGTCACAGTGCATGCTTGGCCAATCACAGCGCCTGGATGACACTGCGATGGCGTAGTGCATTGTGGGCCGTTCGCGTCACTCGAATTTGGCGCGAACGGACCAAATCGTTCGATCTTCGTCGAACGATCGAACAGCCGATGTTCGAGTCGAACGTATGTTCGACTCGAACACGAAGCTCATCCCTACTAACAATCCAGCGGTGTCACACACATACATCAGATAAAAATCGAAAGCACACATAAAGTTTTAGTCACAGTGGAAGTGCGTTATTTTAAGTAAGGCTGGCCATATATTATACAATTTTCTCAATACAATGTTCCTTTAGATTCACCAAAACCATTGTGACAGCAGGAAGGTAAAGTCACCTGGTTGCATCCAGGGGGGTAGATATATTTCGCCCAGATTCAGGCTTTACGCCGACTTATACAACTAGGTGGAGAGTTGTATAAGCCCAGCTGAGGCTAGTGGGCTCATGGATGACTCATACCTCTAGGGAGAGTGTGGGGCGTCGTGCAGACAGGGAGTTGATGAGACCAGCTGAAGCTTGTCAGCTCATTTAGGCCTCTATAAGAACTCCCAGATTCATTAGGTGTTTGCTCATGCCTGGAACCAGACCTGTGTGGACTGTCTAGGGAGAGTGAACCCCTGTGCGGTGAGACAAAGCCTGTGTGGCTATTTGCTTGGACATTTAAAACCAGGGACTTAGGGACTAGGACAGCACTAGGCTGATCCCAGTTGTTAGTTAGGAAACCTGTATGTTTACTCAGAGGTCAAGTTGACCAGGATTTATTTTATTTATGTTTCTTTTGCTTTGCTGTGTTTTGTCACTGTAAATAGAAAATAAACCGCACCTTTTTGATTTTGAAAACCACAACCTCCGTTTGCTGGGCCTGTTTTTGTGTGGGGAGCCCATCCCGGGGGTCACACACACCCGCTGCCGAGCTAAACCCCCTCACAGTTGGTGGAGAATGCAGGCAGTTTTTTTTTAAGCCAGCATGGAGGAGATACTGAAACAGCTGGCTCTAGCAAATGCCAATCAACAGCAGACAAATGCAGGTTTGCAAAGGAGCCTTGCAGCCCAGCAGCAAGCTCATCAACAGAGCCTTGCAGCCCAGCAGCAAGCTCACCAACAGAGTCTGGAAGCTCAGCAACAAGCCCAGCAGCAATCTGAGGCCCGCTTCATAGACCTGTTACAGAAGCAAGAGCAGAGACTACAACAAATGGAAGCAGTAATGCAGCAACGTCCGCAGACCAGTGAGGAAAGCCGTCCCACTAATACCGCGTCCTTTGGGGTGAGTCGTTTATTGACAAAAATGACTGGAGAGGATGATCCAGAGGTATTTTTGACCACATTTGAAAGGACCGCTGAAAGAGAAAAGTGGCCTGAGGAGCAGTGGGCTGGACTGGTGGCTCCTCTGTTAACTGGTGAATCGCAGAAAGCTTACTATGACCTAGAGCCTAACCAAGCAAAAGACTATGTGATGCTAAAAGCTGAAATTTTGGCAAGGCTGGGTGTCACCCAGGCTGTCCGGGCTCAGCGTGTGCATAACTGGACTTTCCAGCTTGGAAAACCCCCCAGGTCTCAAATGTATGATCTCATTCACCTGAGCAGAAAGTGGCTACAGCCAGAGACTTTGTCCGCACCAAAGATTGTGGAACGTGTTGTAATGGATCGGTTTTTGAGAGCTCTTCCTACTGCCATCCAAAAGTGGGTAAGCCATGGAGACCCAGAGACGGCCGATGGTCTTGTGGATCGTGTGGAGAAATACTTGGCTACAGAGAACCTGACGGCCTCTTCCAGAGACACTCGGACTTTCCACCCTAAGACCAGACCATCCCCAGGGGCGGATAAGAGGATTCCAAGGGGTGAGGGTGGAGAGAGTGAGAGGGTGGGAGCTCTACCCCAAGTTTGGCGAGAACAGCCTGGGAAATCAGCGGCTCAAGAGGCGGCAAGAAGGATCGTTTGCTACCGCTGCCGGCAAGCGGGACATATTGCAGCCAATTGCCCGGTTGTGGAGGAACCCATGCAGTGTGACTTTCTGACGGGCAGACGTCAGTCGCTGTGTGCGACAGTCGCATGCACTGCCATTCGAGGAACTGAGAAACATTTATGCAAAATGTGTGTTAATGGTAGAAATGTTGTGGTATTGCTGGATTCAGGTAGCCTTGTGACCCTGATAAAGGCTGAGTTAGTTAAAACAGAGGTCTTTGGGAATAGCAAGGTAGCTGTTATTTGTGTGCATGGGGACACCCAAGAGTATCCAGTGACTACAGTGTGTTTCGAGACCCCCAAAGGTACCCTCTCTCATCCAGTGGGCTTAGTATCTCAGTTACCGCATGACGCCATTGTGGGAAGGGATTTTCCGAAGTTCTGGGAACTGTGGGATGATCCTGAGCCCCCCACTGGTGCCCCTATGTACCAGGAATGTGATAGCCAGAACTCCCCTGAGAGTGGTGAGGACTCTCCGGAATTTCCCTTATCAGTATTGGCAGGGGAGACTCAAGAAACTGGAGAGGAGCCCACCTCCTCAGACGAAAACCTACCGTCTGTGGAGTTTTCTGATCTTGAGGTTCACAGGGAAAACTTTGCCACAGAACAGTTGAAAGACCCCGCCCTAATAAAGGCACGGGAAAATGTAGTGAAAATAGATGGCGAGTTAGTGAACCCAGATAATACCTGCACTTACCCATACTTCAGCGTAGAGAAGGACCTACTGTATCGGGTGGCAAAAAGGGCAGAAGAAACCGTTGAGCAGCTTGTGGTGCCCAAACCTTACAGGAAGTTGGTGTTGGAGTTGGCCCATGGGCACATTCTTGGAGGTCATCTGGGGACAGAGAAAACCTGAGAGAGGGTATTACAGAGATTCTATTGGCCGGGGGTGATGAAGGACATAGAAAATTATTGTTCCTCCTGCCCTGTGTGTCAGGGGTCGGCCCCGATGCCACATTTCCGTAGCCCGCTGGTCCCTCTACCCATCATTGAGGTCCCGTTTGAGAGGATCGCCATGGATTTGGTAGGGCCTATAATCAAGTCCGCTAGGGGGCACCAGTACATATTAGTTATAATGGACTATGCCACCCGTTATCCAGAAGCGATCCCTCTCCGAAATACCTCGGCCAAAACCATAGCCAAAGAGCTATCTCTTGTGTTTAGCCGGGTGGGTATTTGTAAAGAACTGCTTACGGACCAAGGTACACCCTTTATGTCCCGGGTTATGAAGGAGCTGTGTAAATTGTTCAAAGTGACGCAATTACGTACATCTGTGTATCACCCCCAAACCGATGGGCTGGTTGAAAGATTCAACAAAACCCTAAAACAAATGTTGAAGAAAGTGGTGGATAGAGATGGAAAGGATTGGGACTGTCTACTTCCTTATCTGATGTTTGCTATTAGGGAGGTGCCCCAATCCTCTACGGGATTCTCCCCCTTTGAGTTACTGTATGGGAGACACCCAAGAGGGCTGTTGGATATTGCCAAGGAAACTTGGGAAAGTGAGAGTTCTCCCCACAGGAGTGTGATTGAGCATGTCGCCCTGATGCAAGACCGAATTGCACAGGTAATGCCCATCGTGAAGGAACATTTGGCCCAAGCGCAGTTAGCACAGCAGAGAGTGTACAACCGTGGAGCCAAGACCCGTACCTTTTCCCCGGGGGATAGGATACTGGTACTTGTCCCTACGGTTGAAAGTAAATTCCTTGCCAAATGGCAAGGCCCCTATGAGATAATGGAAAAAGTGAGCGAAGTGAATTACAAGGTCAGACAACCAGGAAGGCGAAAGCCCGAACAGATCTATCACGTTAATCTGTTGAAAGCCTGGAGGGATAGAGAGTCCCTAGTCGCAGACACTTGGTCACCAGCTCAAACTGGTTGCGTGATTCCTGAGGTTGGAATAGCAGCCACCTTGTCACAACCCCAACAACAGGAGGTTAAGGAGTTTGTGCTTCGCAACAAGGAGGTATTCTCTGAGCTGCCGGGACAAACATCTGGGGTAGAGCATGACATCATTACCCCGCCCGGTGAAAGGGTGAAGTTAAAACCCTATCGGATCCCAGAGGCCCGACGGGAGGCAATACGGGAGGAAGTACAGAAAATGCTGAACTTAGGGGTGATAGAGGAGTCCCAAAGTGATTGGTCTAGTCCCATTGTGTTGGTGCCTAAACCGGATGGGAGCTGGCGATTTTGTAACGATTTTCGTCAGTTGAACAAAGTTACAAAATTTGACACCTACCCCATGCCACGTATAGATGAGTTGATCGACCGGCTGGGAACAGCCCGATACATGACGACTCTTGACCTCACAAAAGGGTATTGGCAAATCCCCCTGGCCAAGTCGGCCAAAGAGAAAACCGCATTTGTAACCCCAGACGGGGCGTTCCAATATAAAAGAATGCCGTTCGGGTTACAGAATGCGCCGGCCACATTCCAGCGGAAAATGGACCAGATGCTGAGGCCCCATCGGAAGTATGCTGCGGCTTACCTGGATGACGTAATTGTCCATAGCACAGATTGGGCCTCACATCTGCCAAAAGTGCAAGCAGTCCTGGACTCTGTTCGGGAAGCGGGGTTTACGGCTAACCCCAAGAAGTGTACCATTGGGCAGGAGGAGGCCAAATATCTTGGGTACACCATTGGGAGGGGAGTAATAAAACCCCAACTCAACAAAGTCGAGGCCATCCAGAGTTGGCCACGTCCCAACAGCAAGAAGCAGGTACGAGCCTTTCTGGGAATCGCTGGGTATTATCGGCGATTCATTCCCCACTTTGCTTCTAAGGCTGTGCCCCTAACCAACCTGACGAAGGGGAAAGGGTCGGTCATGATTAAATGGACCCCCGAGGCTGAGGCAGCATTCCAATTCTTGAAACAAGCCTTATGTAGCCAGCCAGTGTTGTACTCACCCGACTTCTCTAAAGACTTTGTCGTACAAAGTGATGCGTCAGATGTGGGGTTAGGAGCAGTATTGTCCCAGGTCTGGAACGGGGAAGAGCACCCAGTCATTTACCTCAGCAGGAAGTTGAAGTCCCATGAGGTAAATTACGCCACCGTTGAAAAGGAGTGTTTAGCGGTGAAGTGGGCTCTAGATTCCCTTCGGTACTACCTGCTAGGTAGGCACTTTGACATGGTTACGGATCACGCTCCGTTAAAGTGGATGGCTCAAAACAAGGAAACAAATAGAAGAGTGAATAGGTGGTTCCTGGCCCTCCAGGAATTCAACTTCACAGTAAAGCATCGCCCTGGCGTTCAAATGGGGAATGTGGATGCTTTGTCTCGAGTACATGAATGCCTGATTGCTGGTGTTCCAACCCCGAGGTTAAAACAAGAGGGGGGGTATGTGACAGCAGGAAGGTAAAGTCACCTGGTTGCATCCAGGGGGGTAGATATATTTCGCCCAGATTCAGGCTTTACGCCGACTTATACAACTAGGTGGAGAGTTGTATAAGCCCAGCTGAGGCTAGTGGGCTCATGGATGACTCATACCTCTAGGGAGAGTGTGGGGCGTCGTGCAGACAGGGAGTTGATGAGACCAGCTGAAGCTTGTCAGCTCATTTAGGCCTCTATAAGAACTCCCAGATTCATTAGGTGTTTGCTCATGCCTGGAACCAGACCTGTGTGGACTGTCTAGGGAGAGTGAACCCCTGTGCGGTGAGACAAAGCCTGTGTGGCTATTTGCTTGGACATTTAAAACCAGGGACTTAGGGACTAGGACAGCACTAGGCTGATCCCAGTTGTTAGTTAGGAAACCTGTATGTTTACTCAGAGGTCAAGTTGACCAGGATTTATTTTATTTATGTTTCTTTTGCTTTGCTGTGTTTTATCACTGTAAATAGAAAATAAACCACACCTTTTTGATTTTGAAAACCACAACCTCCGTTTGCTGGGCCTGTTTTTGTGTGGGGAGCCCATCCCGGGGGTCACACACACCCGCTGCCGAGCTAAACCCCCTCACACCATATACAGTAATATGAGGTCAAAGCTAAACACTTTCAATTTGTATGCAATCAGTTGAAGGTAAATCTAAAGGAGATTGAATAAGAAAATTGTATAATGTTTGGCTAGCCTTAGGCCAGCCTCACAGAGTTGCATTATACAAAGCTGCAGTAAATCACAACCATTGTGTAGTACTATAAAGCAGGAAACGGAGCCTCTATGTGTCATAAGTAAAAATGATTGCTCCTGTATATATTTATATCTTAAAAATATACACACATAGAAGGCTTTAAAACATTAGCCCAAATTGATATAATTATTTACATCAAGCTTACAACTTTTACATGTATATGTAAAAATGAAAAGACCACACATTCTCTTTGATTGTTCTGAACATGCTAAATGTACCGTATTTTTCGCTCCATAAGACGCACCTGACTATAAGACACACCCAGGTTTTAGAGAAGGAAAACAAGAAAAAAATATTCTGAACCAAATGGTGTACTAAAATATCTACCAGTGCCCACGAAATGCAGCCTGACCAGTGCCAATTAAATACAGTCTTACCAGTCCCATAAAATGCAGCCTGACCTGTGTCCATTAAATGCAGCTTGGCCTGTGTCAATAAAATGCAGCCTGACCTGTGCCCATTAATTGCAGCCTGACCTGTGTACATTACATGCAGCCTGACCTGTGTACATTACATGCAGCCTGACCTGTGTCCATTAAATGCAGCCTGACCTGTGTCCATTAAATGCAGCCTGACCTGTGTACATTACATGCAGCCTTACCGGTGTACATTACATGCAGCCTGACCTGTGTACATCACATGCAGCCTTACCAGTGTACATTACATGCAGCCTGACCTGTGTACATTACATGCAGCCTGACCTGTGTACATTACATGCAGCCTTACCGGTGTACATTACATGCAGCCTGACCTGTGTACATCACATGCAGCCTGACCTGTATACATTACATGCAGCATTACCAGTGTACATTACATGCAGCCTGACCTGTGTACATCACATGCAGCCTGACCTGTATACATTACATGCAGCCTTACCAGTGTACATTACATGCAGCCTGACCTGTGTACATTACATGCAGCCTGACCTGTGTACATTACATGCAGCCTGACCTGTGTACATTACATGCAGCCTGACCTGTGTACATTACATGCAGCCTGACCGGTGTACATTACATGCAGCCTGACCTGTATACATTACATGCAGCCTGACCTGTATACATTACATGCAGCCTGACCTGTATGTGGCGACTGGCGAGGACGTCATCACGTCCGCCTGTCACTCAGAAGACTGAGCAGTCAGGGTGGCAGTACTCCATTTGGCCGCTGGGGCTGCTCTGTCTTCTGTGAGGGACAGGAGATTCACCAGTGCTCGCGGGAGATGGCCACCCTGTATAGTGACATGGCGGCGGCTGCTGGGATGACGACGGGGGGGGGGGGGGGCTGGTCATTATTTGCTCCATAAGATGCACAGCATTTCTCCCCATTTTTGTGCAATATGTAATTTGTCAGGTATACCGACAATTTGTACTTGCTATTATTTTTCCACACAAAATCCATCGATTTCTTCCTTTGTTGTCATTTGGTTATTGAAAATATGTTGAAATGCTTATTATCAGTGGGGTAAAGTGTACTTTTTTACATCTATTCTTGGAAGGGAGATGTCAGATGGACATTAAAAACTGTTAAATTTGAAGGCGAGTCAATGTAAGCCTAGGGCATAGGGAATTGTTCATAGAAGCAATAGGTCACGGTACGCTTCCTTTCAGTATGAGGACCTTAAATGTCAGTGATTAAATGTTTCCATGGAGATTTGTTTGACTTTCTGTAATGTAACCGCATCACCTACGCCCACTCACTGAGTGATAAATGATAATAGCTGTGTGTTCTGTTGTACCCTATCATGCTAAAAGGAAGCCTTGTCACTGTACTAAGAAAACAATTATCAATAGCTGCTGCTTTGGCTTTGAAAATGCTGCACACAAATACTTATCATTTTTATTACTAATGCAGAAACGCTCAGTCAGATGACAAATGATCTGTTAAAAGAATGAAAAAATGTATTAATCGGTACCAATAACATGATGGTAAAGTTTCCTAAGTGTATTGCAATAAGATGTTTTTAGTGCAATAAGGGGAAAGGGTAAAATTTGGATTAAATTAAAGAACAAGGTCTGCTACAGCTTGCAGTTCTGGATAAATCCTAGGTACAAATACACTATATTACCAAAAGTATTGGGACACCTGCCTTTACACGCACATGAACTTAACCCTTTCACTGCCAGGCCCTGTGCTCCATTTTGTACACTCGGGTGGCCAGACCATGGAATAGAAGGCAGCAGGCAATTTATTTTTTATATAAATTCAATCCAGACAAGCATTGTAATTTGAAAAAAAACATTTTATTGGATAATATATAGGCAGCGGCTGTTTTATTGGTATAAAAATAATAAATTAAAATCTTAAATCTATAAATTTTACTAAAATCATATTAAAAGTATCTTATAACATCACTTTACAAAATACAACCCAGCCACTACGGCTCAGGATTAATTATATTTTATTATTCTAATAAGCAAAAAACTATTTACCCCATACATAAAGAGGTTGCACCACATAAAAAGCCGCGACAAGGGAGTGGGGGTGGGGAGCTGTCTTCTTCAGTTTCTTCCTGGCAACTGTCAAACGTCCGTTAGTAGTGACCCTTATTTATAGGGGTACCCTGTTGTTCTAGAGCATTTATTGGTGGGGAATCCTTGACCTAAATGACCTATCCTACTTCTAATTTAAAAAACTTTTTATTATACCGTATGTACTCGAATATAAGCTGAGTTTTTCAGCACATTTTTTTGTGCTGAAAATGCCCCCCTCGGCTTATACTCGAGTCTGTGTCTGACTTCAACTTTGTGCGCCTGATCCAGGCCAGCCGTAAGTCCCCTGGACCCCAAACTTGGCACACGTGTAGCCCCACTCTTCCTCTACAAGTGTGCACCTACGGGCGGGGAGCACCGATTTTTCAAAGCCGGGCACCCCTTCCATAGACTCCCATGTTAAAAGTCAGTCTAGTCACACAGCGCCGGAGATCAGGTAGGGAGATTGGGCACAGTGAGGCATGGACACCGTGAGGCATGGGCACAGTGACAGTGAGGCATGGGCACAGTGAGGCATGGGCACAGTGAGGCATTGACACAGTGAGGCATGGACACAGTGAGGCATGGCCACAGTAAGGCACAGTGAGGCATGGACACAGTGAGGCATACACATGGACACAGTGAGGCAAAGTGAGGCACAGTGAGGCATGCAGATGGACACCCTAGGCTTATACTCGAGTCAATACGTTTTCAATTTTTTTGTGGTAAAATTAGGTGCCTCGGCTTATATTCGGGTCGGCTTATACTCGAGTATATACGGTAATTGGCTATCTTTTTTGACCAATTAAAATATTCCAATTTCAAAACTTTTTTTTTTAATGACAGATTTAAACAACTGCCGCTGCCTCAGATCACATGAGGAAAGGGGGGCCTACAAAAGGCGTTTTCCCCCCTTTTTCCTTCATTTTTGCGTTTTTTATTTTTCACTTATAGCTTTCAGAATTTGTGAAAGACCCCCCCCCCCAAACCATATATTTTCTGAAAGCACATGATAAGTAGAATAAAAAGAATGTGCTACTGATTTTTTATAGACACCACGGTATTTGCGCAGATGTTTATCAAACCAATATATTCACAAAAAATACACTAAAACCATTATTAGCAGATAAATACACAGCAAATTTTACAAAATTCCTACTAAATATAAAAGCTTAACCTGTATTGAGTGAATAAATAACAAATATTTGTAACTTTTAAATTGCGCCATTTTGCAAAATGGTGAAAATTGAACAGACGCAAAAGTGTAAATATCCAAATTACTCTAAACATCTGAAGGTTTTAATTTTTCCCCTACAGCTTTCAAAATGTGTGAAAGACCCTCAAAAACCATAAATTTTCGGAAAGCATATGACCTCTAGAATAAAAATAAGGTGCTACTGATTTTTTAAACCCTGCGGTATTTGCACAAATGTTTATCGAACCAATATATTCGCAATGATGGGGGCTACGGGGAGCGGGTTTGCAGGGGGGGGTCGGATCGGGTGCAGGGGGGGTCGAATCGGGTGGAGGGGGTAGTTAGTGCTGGGGGGGGAGAAGGGGGTGAAGGGAAGGGGATAGGAAAGGAGAGTGGGGGTGGGCAGTTTTAGATGAAAGGGTTCGGTGGGGTAGAGAGGCAGGGGACAGGGAGGCGGCGGCGTGGGTGGGCAGTCACATTAGGGGTAATAACTCTGATCAGCGGGTTGTAATCCACTGATCAGAGTTATAGAATTGTTCAGCAGAGTCTGCTGAACAATCTGTTATAAGCTTATGGTCATTGAAGTGATCATAAGCTTTTAGGAGAGGGAGAAATTAGGTCAGTACGTCGTACTGACCTGGCCACCTGCGGGGACTTCTGTACGTTCGTACGGTGTACTGACCTGGCAGTGAAAGGGCATCCCAGTTTTAGTCCATAGGGTTCAATATTGAGTTGAAAGGGAATAAATAACTGGCACATAGAGAATGTATGAAACAGTCCAGCTGGCCAAAAAACAACGTCTCTCAAGAAAGAATTACAAGTGGATAAAGTCCATAAAGATCACTGGGCTGTGAAGGGACTCATGAGCTAGAAAGGTGTATATGGGAGACACCTGTCGCTGCTGTCCTCAGAGATGTGGCGGCTCTGTATAGATCAAAGGTTCCTCTACATCCAGCGTTTGGAATCACTGCATCCACCGACCACATGCACCACGATGACAGCAAAGATATCTACACACAGGTAAGCTCTAATCCATGTACTCCTTGTAAGTGTTCCTAATTCTATTTTTATAGATTAAACCTTGGGATACAACACAGGGGCAACATACTTATGACCTGATGTCTCTAGTTAAAACAATATTTTAACCAGAAAGACACTTGCTGATGCAGTAGAGCATGCGCAGGCCGTAACGAATAAGATGTGTTGTACAGGAACCAGAACCTAACATAATTTTTCTGAACACATGTCCTGGAATCTTCTGGGATTGGGACTTGTATAATTCAGGGTACAAGGGAAAAAAGCACATTGTATACTTTTGTGGCAGTTTTTTTCTTTTTGAGGTGCAGTAGCCGGAGCCTACTTCCATCATTTTGGCACCCGCCACCACTTCTTCCATCCACAACTGTACAACCTCTCCTATGTTCATGTCCTTCACACATATCCAATGCTTGCACCAGAATACACTTCTTTATTCATCAGTCACCCAAGGAACTCTTGTATTTGTGCCCTCATGGCCTACACACATTCCATATACAGTACCTTGAAAAAGTATTCATACCCCTTGTAATTTCCACATTTTGTCATGTTACAACCAAAAAGGTAAAATGTATTTTATTGGGATTTTATGTGATAGACCAACACAAAGCGCATAATTCTGAAGTGGAAGGAAAATGATAAATGGTTTTCAACATTTTTTTATTACATTTTTGTGGGAGACACAGCAAACATGTGGAAGAAGGTACTCTGAACAGATGAGACCACCAAAATTAAACTTTTTGGCCTAAAAGCAAAACACTATGTGTGGCGGAATACTAACATTGCACATCACCCTGAACACACCATCCCTACTGTGCAACAAGGTGGTGCCAGCATCATGTTGTGGGGATGCTTTTCTTCAGCAGGGATAGGGAAGCTGGTCAGAGTTGATGGGAAGGTGAATGGAGCCAAATACAGGGCAATCTTGGAGAAAAACCTGTTAGAGTCTGCAAAAGACTTGAGACTGGGGCAGAGGTTCACCTTCCAGCAGGACAACGACCCTAAACATACAGCCAGGGCTACAATAGAATGGTTTAGATCAAAGCATATTCAAGCGTTAGAATGGCCCAGTTATAGTTCAGACCTAAATCCAACTGAGAATTTGTGGCAAGACATGAAAATTTCTGTTCACAGATGCACTCCATCCAATCTGACAAAATGTTACTCTCTTGATGTGCAAAGCTAGTAAAGACATACCCCAAAAAACTTGCAGCTGTAATTGCAGCGAAAGGTGGCTCTACAAAGTATTGACTTAGGGGAGCTGAATACAAATGCATGCCACACTTTTCAGATATTTATTTGTAAAAAAAATGAAAACCATTTATAATTTTCCTTCCACTTCACAATTATGTGCCACTTTGTTGGTCTATCACATAAAATCCCAATAAAATAAATTTTTGGTTGCAACATGACAACATTTGGAAAATTTCAAGGTGTATGAAATTGTAGGCATACTACAGAATCTTTTATAGGTTTTATTAATAATCCGATCAAGTTATCGACGATCCACTGTGAACATTCCTTTTCCAGAACTGGTCAAATCAAGGTTTAAGCCAATCAATCTTCTTTTAACCATTTCACGCTCGCAGAAGCATTATTATTATACAATAAATCCCTATCACTGTCCCTAAACAATTATCCGCTGTGAAGCCAGGAAAAATAATCAACTTAATAATATATTCTAAATGATTTCTGTGGCTTAGTTCTTTGTCTGACATATGTCCTGTATTTGAATTGTATTTTTCTTTTGCCTTATACATGCTAAATGAGAAATTTCAAAGGGTTATATTTCTACCTCCAAGTAGCGCCATATTATGTCCTCTGAAGATTGGATCATTATGAAAGGGTATGAACTGAATTATCATCTTTCTCAGACTGTAAACATAAACCTTTGATAAACTGCTTCTGTAATACTTTTTGAACCATTAATGTTTTACTGGCAATAGTGAATCATAAACGGTGGACAGGAGTTTCCTGTTTGAGCTATATATGCACAAAGATTACTCTGGGATTTACTGGAGTTCATTATTTATTTTAGACACAAATATCATCCTTTTTTTTGTACAGTCTAGAAAGAGAAATTACTAGTGTATGACTTCATTTGTATAAAATACAATTAACACAATATCATGCATGGTCCATTTCAATCTTTTTTTAGTGCTTTTTTGTATTAAGTGTAGCGGGGTTCCTTTAAAGACTCTCGAACTACTGTTCCCAGAACCCCACTGGTTCCCAGGATGTTTTGCTTCTGCCCCAGAGACTCATGGGTGGGCATATATAAGGAAGGGGCGAGGCCTGGCTCTGCCTCTTTGGACACGGGACGGCAGAGACTGATACACCTGTGCGGACCTGCGCTGGGTAAGGCCTGAAGCCTGGGGCCTTTCCGGAGCTGACCAAAGAGCCTTCCACCCCACTGCGAGCCTGGGTGGCATCCGACATCTCTACTTACAGCCTAGATTGGATCGGGGACCCGATCGCAGCGACCGCTGTGGGCGAGTGAAGACACAGCCGGTGGAAGTCCCGGACGGAGATCGCGTCCGGCGGGTGAGCGAGCGTAAGCTCATTCCATAACCTGTTTGATAGTACTGTGCCTATAGACTGCCGAGGCCTACTACCTCATGTTAAATACTCTCACTGGAGATCCACAGCAGGACTGATCCAGAGGATCTCCAGTGAAGTGTTGCCAGTTATCAACATTCCCTTTTCCTGGATTACAATTGTTGTTTATTCTTAAGTGCACCACCTCTACAGATTGCCGGTGAAGAATCCATCCTTCATACAGGACTGAGTTCTAGAATTAGGAATCAGGCCTGATTCATTAGGGACCTAGTTTAGTTATTGCGCCACAGGGCGCCTAGTTAACAGTCGCCCCACGTGGCGTCTCCTTATACACCCCCCCTCTATGGTGTAGTGTGACTGATATTGTGATATTGCAGGGCTCTGCGTATAATCTAAAGGTCAAGTTGTTATCACTGTTCATTCCCTTTGCATAGCTGAAAGTAAAATCTGTTATTCCTTTACAACTACTCTGTGTCTGAGTCTCTCATAAAGTATAACTATTAAATGTGTATACCCCTAGACTAACTGTGCCAGAAAGGGTCGAGTAGATTGCCGGGGGTTGGTGGAGCTGTATTCAGGGCCCAAACCGAATCTGCGGCCTTCTTAGTTGAGGGTATCGCTACATAAGCATTTTAATAGGTTGGCAGGTATCCAATTTTTTTTTGTTAAAACCGCAATATACTTATATATTACCATGTTCCTCATTTACTTAAAATATTGCTGTTCTTTAAAGTAAATAAAGAAGGAGATTAGACATCTTATTGATATTAACAGTTTTTTTTTTTTTTAATTCTTAATAGAGATAGGTTGCACGTTTGGAGAAAATCTACAATAGATTTTAAATGTATAGGAGAATTACAAGTAATTATTAACATTAAAAATATTTTTCTTCTTGGAACCAAGGATCCTATTTCCTATAGAACATGCCCATTTTGTTCATTTCAGCCATTAAAATTAATTCTAGTAAAAAAATAAAAAAAAAGTGTAAGAAGAAGTTTTACATGCTCAATTAGCATAGCAACTAAAGCCCCGTACACACGATCGGATAACCTATGGATTTTCGTCCGATGGATTTGTCCATCGGAAATCCGATGAAACTGTTTTTCATCAGTCTTGGCCACACACCATCAGTCAAAAAACCGACCGTTCCAAACGCGGTGACGTAAAACACTCAGATGAGCCGAGAAAAATGAACTTTAATGCTTCTGAGCATGCGTCGACTTGATTCTAAGCATGCGTGGGTTTTTTAACCGATGGACTTGCCCATAGACAATCGGAAATTCCCATCGTTTTTTTATCCATCGGAAAATTTTAAAACAAGTTCTATTTTTTACAACCGATGGAAAAAAAGACCGATGGGTACCATACACGATCGGTTGGTCTGATGAAAACCATCCATCGGACGGTTTTCATCAGTCAAACCGATCGTGTGTATGGGGCTTAAATGTGTTATTATTTTTAGTCCCTAATTTTTCCAAAAAGATCAACTCAAGGTAAAACTTTTTTTATTTTTTATTTTTGTTTTGGATTTTTTTGTTTTGGATAGACTAGGGAAGAGTAAATGTTTGTCCCCTTTTTTTTTACTATATTGCTATCAGTGAGGAGGTTTCACTTTACTTACTGTCCCTGTGACAGCAGGGAAATCATAAGATCTATCACCACAGTAGTAGGAAAACAAAGGCAATAATAATTACCTGGTTATTGCCCTTCTCCATTGTACAAAAAATTGCTTTGTTGTAGTCTATGCTCTCACTGAGGAGATTTCACCTCTTGTGAACATGATGTGAGAGAATTGAAGTAAGTGTGACCTGGCACAGCCAAATGACAGACCTCCATCCCTATTGTGGGTTACAGGAAAGGAGAGGAAATTGGGACTTTAACTACTTCCCACCCGGCCACTGTATATATACGACTGGGTGGGCGCTCTCTCCTTCTGAGTGGACGTTCAGGATATCCCTCAGAAGGAGGGGGATCGCGCGCGCGTTCCCGCGCAGCGGCGCGATCCCGATGCACGCGTGTCACCCGGACACAGCGCATCTCGATTCGGCAGGAGGGCTCTGTGATTGGCCCTCCTGATCACATGACGGCTGTGTCCAATCACAGCCGTCATGTGATGTAAACAGAGAGCCGGTTGCTAGGCAATCAGCTCTCCTCTCCTCACACAGAAGTCGTCGGTGAGGAGAGGAGAGCGGATCACTGCAGCTGGCTGGTGATCAGTGAGTATGAGCTGTTTTTTCAGCTTTTTACACACTGATCACCAGCCTAGTGTCCCCACACAGTGTAAACACAAACATGTCCCCAAAATACATGTCCCCAAAATACATGTCCTCACACACACACATGTCCCCACATAGTAAAAACACCTGTCCCCCACATATGTGACAGTAAAATCATATGTCCCAATGATCATTTGCACACATCTGTACATGATCATTTGCGTACATATGTCCGTGATCACACGAACCAATTATTATACACTTAACGGATTTTTTTTTACCAAAAACATGTAGTAGAATAAATTTTGGCTTAAATTTATGTCAAAATTCGATTTTATTGGATTTTTTTTAAAATAGAAAGACGAAAATATTTTTTTTTCCAAATTTCCGCTCTTTTTTCGCGTATATCGCAAAAAATAAAAAAACGTAGTCGTGAATAAATACCACCAAAAGAAAGCTCTATTTGTGTGAACAAAATGATAAAAATGTCATTTGGCTACAATGTAGCATGACCGCGCAATTGTCATTGAAAATGCGAGAGCGCTGAAAGCTGAAAATTGGTCTGGGAAGGAAGGGGGCTAAAGTGCCCAGTATTGATGTGGTTAAATGAGGACCGCCATAGCACATATTAAGAACAAAATAGGTACATGTATGTATATAAGTAAATGGTTTATTGTTGCAATCTAAAATTCATACCAGACTCTTGAAAAAAACATTGTATCAAATAGATTGGTAGTCACATGACTTACACTTCAAATATAATGCTCATAGCATGCAATACAATTAATACGTTGACATGATAGACATAATTAATAAATACAATACATACAAATTATATACATAATAGAACCAGATGTATCTTGGCATCTAATAGCACTCAACGCATTTCATGGCGTTACAGACACTAATCAGGAGTGTAATACAACAATATACTGTAAAAATTGATAAATATCAATTATTAATAGTGCCCTCTAAAAAAGGGGAAGAAGAGTTATTTTCCCAAAAAATGGTGACAGGTCAGTAACTAAAAGTGTATGGGGACTTGGGTCCTGTCCCAGGGGACATGTATCAATGCAACAAAATGATTTAAAAACATATTTTTTTCCAGGAGCAGTGATTTTAATAATTGCTTAAAGTGAAACAATAAAAATGAAGTATTCCTTTAAAGATTGTGCCTGGGGGGTCTCCTTAGACTGCCTGTAAATAACGCATCTTTCCAATGTTCATAACAGTACCACAGCAAAATGCCATTTCTAAAGGAAAAAATGTAATTTAATCACTTAACGACCACCCACGGCATATATACATCGGCAGAATGGCTCGTACAGGCACAATCACGTACCTGTACGTTGCCCTTTAACTGCCTGCCGTGTGGTCGCACGCCACCAGCCGCCATCCCTGTGAGTCGGACCGCGGGTCCCGCGGACTCGATCGCCGCGGGGATCCCCGCGATCGTCTCACGGAGGGATGGAGCGGGGAGATGTTAGTGTAAACACAACATCTCCCCGCTCGCCTACTGACACTGTCACTGATCTCTGTGTAATCAGAGCGGAGATCAGTAATGTGTCACTCGTAGCCACGCCCCCTAACAGTGAGAATCACTCCCTTAGGCACACTTAACCCCTTCAGCGCCCCTAGTGGTTAACCCTTTCACTGCCAGTGTAATTTTTACAGTAACCAGTGCATTTTTATAGCACTGATCGCTGTAAAAATGACAATGGTCCCAAAAATGTGTCAAAAAAACACCATAATGTCGCAGTCACGAAAAAAATCGCTGATCGCCGCCATTACTAGTAAAAAAAAGTTTTTTATAAAAATGCCATAAAACGACCCCCTATTTTGTAAACGCTATAACTTTTGCGCAAACCAATCAATTTTTTTTTAACCAAAAATATGCAGAAGAATACGTATCGGCCTAAACTGAGGAAAAAAATTTTTTTTATATATTTTTGGGGATATTTATTATAGCAAAAAGAAAAAAATATTGCATTTTTCTCAAAATTGTCGCTCTGTTTTTGTTTATAGCGCAAAAAATAAAAACCGCAGAGGTGATCAAATGCCACCAAAAGAAAGCTCTATTTGTGGGGAAAAAAAAGGATGTTCATTTTGTTTGGGAGCCACGTCGCAGGACCACGCAATTGTCAGTTAAAGTGACGCAGTGCCGAATCGCAAAAAGGGGCCTGGTCTTTATGCTGCATATTGGTCCGGGGCTTAAGTGGTTAAAACTGCTTGCGGTTGTAATGTATTGTCAGATCCCTGCAATATAGATAAAAATCATTGAAAAAAACAGCGTGGGGTCCCCCCCAAAATCCACACCAGTCCCTTCAGGTCTGGTATGGATATTAAGGGTGAACCCCGCGCCAAAATAAAAAAAAAGGCGTACGGGTCCCCCCAAAATCCATATTGTACCCTTTTCCGAACATGAAACCTGGCAGGCCACAGGAAATGGGGGGGGGGGAAGAGAGCGACCCCCCTCCTGAACCATACCAGGAAACATGCCCTCAACATGGAGAGGGTGCTTTGGGGTCCCCCCCAAAACACCTTGTCCCCATGTTGATGGGGACAAGGGCCTCTTCCCCACAACCCTTGCCCAGTGATTGTGGGGGTCTGCGGGTGGGGGGCTTATTGGAATCTTATTGGAACCAGATCCCAGACCCCCCTATGTGAATGGGTATTGGGTACCCCTACTCATTCACCAAAAAAAGAGTCCAAAAATTAAGAAAGACAGGAGACAGTTTTTGACAAGTCCTTTATTAAAAAAATTAAAAATAAAATGTGTCCCACAATGTAAATCCATCTTCAATTACAGCGCAGATGGACCAAAAAAAATAAAAAGGGAAACCTTCACCTCCATGGGAGGCGTCCCGCCGACTGCAGCCTTTTCGCGATGACAGCTGTTATATAGCTGAGGGTGGGGCCACCCGGTGACGTAACCAGGTGACCCTGTCCCCTTCTGACGTCACATGACGTCAGAGGGGCGGGGTCATCCGTTTTTTTTTTTCTCTGGACCATCGGTCGCTGTGATTGAAGATGGACGGACATCGTGGGACACTTTTTTTTTTTTTAAATAAAGGACTTGTCCAAAACTGTCTCCTGAAAGGTCACAACATTAAGCTGGACCACCATGGGTTAGCTCAAAAGGAGAAAACTTGCAGTTCTTCTGCTTTATTTTATTCCCACAGGTTGTTAGGGGTTGCTGCAGAATCCCTGGGCAGCAACAGCCATGGGATTGGTGGATGCAGGCAAGCAGCTGATTGGTCAGTTTTGGAGGTGACTTGCCCGCACGGGTGAAGCTAGCAGAGGAGCGGGAGTAGTGTACCTCAGACCGTTCCTGACCAGACAGCGACACGGAGCACCTGCACCATGAAGGGCCGTTCTCCCAACAGCCGCCAGGCCCTTCTGTGTCAGCTGTTGGAGAAGGCGGAGAGTAGAGGCGGTGAAGAATGGTTAATGCGGTGCCTGGAGGAGGAGAGCGGCTTGGCTCCACCCGACTGTATTTCCCCTGTGATGGAGGAAGGCTCGTCTTCGGGCAGGGGCGGAACAAGACAACAGCCAGGAAGAAAGAAGAAACATCAGAAAACAGCGGCTTCTCCTCAGCTGCCAGGTCAGGAGAGGGCAGACAGTATCCTGTCACAAAGTGCATCTCGTCAGCGGGAGAGCAGCGCTACTCACCCTATACCTGAAGAGGCGAGTGAGCATAAAGAGGTGGTTCCTGATGGTGAGATGTGTGTTATTTCTCCTATTTAAAAATTTTCAGTGCTAATTGATTCTTTAGCAAATGCGTTACAACAGTTTAAAGGGGCACATGTTAATGGTGCTGATAATGCTGTGAATTTGCAAGGAGCACAGGTGGCTGGTGCTAAACATACTGTACAACCTAGTGAAATTTTAGGGGCACAAGTTATTGGTGCAGAACAAGGCATTCAGCTGCGGGGTAATGCAGTGGGTGAATGTCAGAGGGCACAGGTGGCTGGTGCTGAACATATGATTTATAACGCTTCCAATGAAGCCAATAAATGTGTTGCTATAGATAATATGCATTATATGAATGATGTTGGTGCCATTTGGCAGGATTCTAATGTCCTATGTTGCAGGACCAAGAGAAAATGTTTACCCGCTCTAGGGTTGTTAGCCCTCCAATGTCTATTAATCCCTTATTGCCTCTCAGACCCTCGGCTAGCATGGTGGGTGAATATTCCTTTAAAGAACCCCTTCCATGTGTTCTATCACCACTGGGTTTTCATTTACCCAAGACGGTTAAAGATTTGGAGGGACGAGTTCCTTGATATACTATCATTGTTACCAGCTTCCAAAGAATTCTTATCTAAGTCCGATAGGCAGGCTGGTGATAGAGCTGAGGATGATAGGAGAAGGGCTATCCCTAAAACCTTCCAGAACTGGTTGCAAGCCTTTTGCATCTATGCAGCAGTCATGGGTGAACGCTTCCCTGGGAAATGCTCAGGTTTGTTCCAACACTTGGACATAATTGCTGAAGCATTTCGCCACTTTGGAGGATCTGCTTGGTTCAATCTCATGCTACCAACGAAGTCGCAGTTCACTCCTAGACTGCAACCCAGCACTCAAAATGCATTTCGCAAATGAAGGACAGTGAAAATTTCTGACAAATTGCAGATATAAGCATGAATGCTCCCACTGTAATGGAGCACATGCGGCAAGTAGGTGTTTTCGTGTTTTCGTAAATCGAATGCAACCTCTTTTCAGTCATTGCCCAGGGACACTCATGGGAAAAGCTCTGACTTCAGTGAGTCTGTCAAGAATGCGCCCATGGGTAGAGCGCTATCCAGATCGCAGGATGGCGGCTCTGTTAACTGAAGGGTTCCAGGATTGGTTTTTGGTCCCTTCTTTTCAAAGTCCGGGTTGTACCCAGGTACAGAATTTGGTATCTGCTTATACACATGCTGATGTGGTACAGGATAAAATATCTAAAGAACTGTCAGACCGCAGAATTGCTGGCCCCTTTTCGGTTCCGCCATTTTGGGACTTTTGCCTTTCACCGTCGGGAATAGATCCTAAAAAGGAGACGAGCTGTTACAGAATGATACACCATCTTTCCTATCCCTCAAAATTTTCACTGAATGATGAAGTCTCTGATGTTTTAGCCCCGGTGTGCTACTCGTCTTTTGATGAGGCGTTAGTCATGTTAAGGTGATCGGGCCAAGGTTCTTTGTTAGCTAAGGCTGACATTAAATCAGCCTTTCGCTTACTCCCTGTCCACCCCCAAGTTTTCAACTCCTTGGGTTTTCAGTTTATGGGTCAATTCTATTTTGACAAATGTATGCCCATGGGGTTTTCATTGTCTTGCTTTTATTTTGAAGCATTCTCCACTTTTTTACATTGGGTTTTGTCCGAATTTTAACTCCATGGGGCTATTCTTCCTTATCTGGATGATTTTTTATTTATTGGACCAGAAGGTTCATCTGTATGCCTGGAAGCTTTGCAGGCATTTTTTGATGTTTGCAAATACTTCGGTGTGCCTCTGGCATCCGAAAAAATGTTTTTTCCCTCTACTTCCCTCAATTTTTGGGGAATTACGATAGATTCTGAACGCATGGAATTCAGGTTGCCGGAGCAGAAACTCCAGAAGATGAGATCTTTGCTCTCAGTTTTCCTATCCAGAAAGAAGTTTCTTCTAAAAGAAGCCCAATCTCTGTTGGGGCTTTTTGCATTTGCAGCGAGAATTATTCCTATGGCTAGGGTTTTTTCACACAGATTTTCCTTTGCCATCAGGGGTATTAAAAACCCATACGCTCACATTCGTATCTCTAAAGGGATTAGGGAGGACCTAAAAATTTGGGATGCCTTTTTGGGTAACTTTAATGGTTCCACGATATGGCAACAAGAATTTGCTGATAGCACTCAGTTGGAGTTCTTTACAGATGCGTCTGGGTCGGTAGGCTTCGGGGCTTTTTTGAGCGGTCATTGGTGTGCTGGTGAATGGCATAAGGAATGGCTTCAGAAGGATGTTCTACAGAATCTGGTCCTTTTGGAATTATTCCCGGTCATAGTTTCTGTGGTAATTTGGAAGGAGGCCTTTATGAATCGTAGGATCTTACTTCACACTGACAACAAAGGAGTCCTTTTTGCTGTCAATACCTTATCTTCTAAGTCGGAACCTGTGATTAAATTATTGCGTTTTCTGGTTTTACATTGTATGCGTTTTAACATTTGGCTGAAAGCAGAGCACATAACGGGTATACATAATAACATTGCTGATGCTTTGTCTCGTTCACAGTTCAAGAAGTTTCGGGACTTGGCTCCAGTGGCGGATCAACAGGGGACCCCTTGCCCAGATTTCCTTTGGGGCTTAATCTGGGACTGATACTCTGTAATCTCAGGAACTCAGTGTCAAGAAAGACGTGGTTGGATTATAAACTTTCATGGTCTAGGTGGTGTTCTTTCTGTCAAGGTTTGAGTTTGGATCCATTGAGCGTCACTTCTTATGTCGCTTTATCCTTCTTATCTTTTCTTATCCAGTCACACCTTAGCCCGGCTTTCATTAGCAAAATTTTAGCCGTGGTCTCATTTTTTCTGAAATTTGCAGGTCTACCGGTTCTAACCTCTTTCTTTCAGGTTACCCAAGTTCTCAAAGGATTCAGGAAGGCCAGGCCTTCTCAGGACAATAGGAATCCAATTTCAGTCGCCTTGTTGGCTGATCTCCTTAGAACTCTGCAGGAGGTTTGTTCATCGGACTTTGAGTCCCTTCTTTTCAGAGCGGCTTTCTCAGTTGCCTTCTTTGGAGCCCTTAGGATTGGGGAATTTACGGCTGCAAATAAACAATGTTTATCTTTTCTTAGGTTTTCTCATGTTAAGATAGAAGGAGGTTTTCTTCACCTTTTCCTTTGTAGGTCCAAGTCTTCTGTCGGGAAGGGTCAATGGTTCTCTTTAGCGAGCTCATCGAATGAGTCTATATGTCCTGTCCTTCAGGTTACAAAATATATGTCAGTTAGACCTGTTTCTTTTGATTCCTTTTTTGTTCACGAAGACTTATCGTCTTTGACCAGGTACCAATTCTCAGCTGTATTGGCTGCCTGCTTGAAACGCCTGAACCTGTCTGTTTTTCGCTTTTCTTCCCATTCATTTCGAATTGGGGCAGCCACTACAGCTGATTCCTTGTTTTTTTTCAGTAGAAAAATTAAAAAGTATAGGCCGTTGGGGTAGTGCCAGATATGTTATATGTTCGACCTGAGCTTCTAATTTTGTGAATTTTTCGTTTCAGATCACCTGAGGACAATTTTTGGGATAGTAGGCCCCTCCTACGTGTTTTGGGCGGCCAAACATTCAGAATCCAGAACTTACTCCGCAAATTTAGGTCTGGACTGTAAGTCTTTTATGGTTTTTTGGTTGGGTGTCAGAGGTTTGCGTTGGATGAATCTTAGGGAACAATTATCATATTTGGTCAGCATATGGCCTCCCCCCCAAATTTTTGTCATTCATGCGGGTGGAAATTACATTGGGAAAATGGGTACATGGGATTTATTATGTGAAATAAAGAGGGATCTGCATTTCATAAAGCTTATGTTCCCATCCACGGTCTTGACATTTTCTGAGATGATCCCCAGGCTTTTGTGGTCTCCTCAGGGTGGCCTGTTCTATTTAGATAGGATACGGAGGAGACTTAATAGGACAATTCATAGTTTTCTTATTTCGTCTGGCGGTTTTTCCTTTCGCCATTCTGAATTGGAAGGGTTTGTTCCAGGTTTGTTTAGGAAAGATATGGTCCATTTATCTCCCATAGGCCTGGACATTTTCAATATGGGTTTGCAAAACTTGATTGAATCAGCCACGGTGGTGGGGGGGCCTCAGCCAGTACCTTTGTTACTGGCTCCGGCCTGTGGGGAGTAGTCGTCCAGCTTTGACTGGATGGACACCAGTTAAATTTTGATAATATAATTTGGCCATGATGGCTTATTTAATTTTTATTTAAAAGATTTATGTTAACCCCTTATGGATAACACCGTGGCCATATAAATTCCAAGTTAAAATAAATATGTGTTGGATTATATTGTTGTGTTGTCTCTTTTATTTGGAATACCTTTGTGCTAGCCCATGTCATTTTTTCTTTTTTGACACTTTTTTGGGTGAATGAGTAGGGGTACAATGTACCGATACCCATTCACATAGGGGGCCAGGATTTGGGGGCTCCCTTGTTAAAGGGGTCTTTCGGATTCCGATAAGCCCCCCGGCCCACAGACCCCCACAACCACCGGGCAAGGGTTGTGGAGAAAAGGCCCTTGTTGAGGGCATGTGGCCTGGTACAGTTCAGGAGTGGGGGCGCTCTCTCATCCCCCCTTCTCCTGTGGCCTGCCAGGTCGCGTGCTCGGATAAGGGTCTGGTATGGATTTTGGGGGGGCCCACGCCATTTTTTTTTCATTTTGGCGCGGGGCTTCCCTTAAAATTCATACCAGACCTGAGGGGCCTGGTAATGGACTGGGGGGAGGAAATTTTTCAATGAAATGAAATGAAATGTCATTTTGCTGCGCTCATTCATTACGCTATGTATGGCTGCTATGTACAGTGTAAGCAGCCTTACATAGTGTGGGGCGTGGACTTAGCCCCCTGAGCCATGATTGGCCAAAAGGCACCTTGCCTTTGGCCAATCATGGCTCTCACAGCAGAGCACGCTGTGATTGGCCAAAGCATGCAGGTTAGGTGCATGCTTTGGCCAATCAGCAGCCGTCAATGCACTGTGATCTCGCAGTGCATTATGGGGCGTCCCGCGGGTGCTCGAATTTCCCACAAATGCCACATAATGTTCTAAATTCAGCAAACACTGGATGTTCGAGTCGCTACTGCTCACCCCCACCATCACAGCAGTAAACTCTCAAACAAACATGTGTGGTCCACTATCTCCTCCATCTCAGCATTGCTGAACTCAGAGCTACTGCCACACGAAAGAGAGCGCACATAGGAAGGGGTTTGAATTGGCTGGGAGTGTTTTAGCAACGTTCTAGCAACAAGGCAGGGTGGCATGATGTCATCTCTGAGAAATTTTCCAGCAGGTTTCAGAAGGTACTTAAATAGTCTACACCTATAGCAAGGTCATTTTTCAACTTTGGTCAGAGCTGCACAGGTTGTTTTTATCTACAGGCACCCCTTACCTGCATAGGCAGTTTTTTGGTAAATGTGAACTAACCCTTTAAGTTTGATCAATAATTTACAGAAAACAATGTTTTAAATGCATGCACAAATTTAAATGCAATTTATATAAATTCCAAACCCATATACTGAAAAAATTATTCAACTTATTTATACTCTTATTAGAATTTGCCAAATCTGAATTCTGTGGGAAAAATATAACATTGCAATACAGGACTTGTTTAAAAAATGCTTTCAGTTCTGTAAAACCTTTACCAGCAGAGACTACTTGATTAAAAAAAAAAAAATCATGTTTTTATTATATTTGCATCAGATAGTTTGACATGAAAAAATAGCACACATTAGCACATTTTTTTCTATTTTTAAAATATATATATGTATTTTTACTGGTGCTTTAAATGTTAGATAACAAGCACACTGTGTATTCTGCTTTTGAAGCACACTGAAGAACACCTGGTATGCATCAAGGATACTGCAGAAAATAATGGCAGCTTGCCATGGCCTTAATAGCATTTGCTGTTTATCTGTCACAGCTGCTTCCTTTTTTGTAATTACATTCATCTCTAGGCACATGTGTAAAAGCAAATTATCATTTATGCCCTATTTTTTTTTTTACTCAAACACAATTATTATACTAATGTAATTGGCATTCCTTTTACATTAGAAACTACTAAGACAAACAACCAGCAATGAATAATGTTTTGATTCCTGGTAAATGTATTTGTTGCTGGCATCAGCTATAGCCAACCAATAAGTACTTCTGTCGTAAAGACGACATTTTAATTCAACCACTAAAAATGTAAGATGTTAAAGGGGACCTTTCAGTAACTTTACACATTGGCATAAATCAATTCTTCATATATTTAATATACAGCAACATCATAATAATAAAAAGAAAGAAAAAAGAAAATATTTATTCTAAAAAGCAGTTCCAGCTTTAAAGTTCATTGACTATGCCAATGCTGAAGTGGTGTCATCAGTCTGCTGCAAGCAGAAGGAAGCATTTCCTCAGTCCCTTTCCTCCCAGTGATTGTAGTAAGTCACAAGGGGGGGGGGGAGATTTACTAAGACTGGAGAGTGTAAAATCTGGAGCAGCTCTGCGTAGAAACCAACCAGCTTCCAGGTTTTATTGTCAAAGCTTAATTGAACAAACTGAAGTTAGAAGCTGATTGGCTACCATGCTCAGTTTCACCAGATTCTGAGTGCACCAGCTTTAGCAAATCTCCTTTATTGTGAAAGGCTGCAGCAGAGGGTGATTTGTGTCACGATATGCACAGGCACCAAAATTGTGTTATCTTTGAGCCAGCATATCAGTTGAGGAAGTAGATGCTGACACCTGGATTATGCCTAAACAAAGATGGTTTTTGGAAAGAAAAGTGGATTAGCCTTGTAAGGGAGAGTACTGGGATTTACAAGCAGTAACAAAAACCTGAAAAGTGTTAAATGTTCGGTTTTCATGGCCACATAAACAAAGATGTGTTTAGGGTGCCATTAACAATTAAGGGCTGCACATTTCAGTATGTTACCCAAAACTTGCACAGAAAGGCACCTTTCAGGCATTGTGCTCTGTTGTGTTTGGGTCCTGACTGTGTTAACAAATAGAAAAATAGAAACATAGAAAGGTGAAGACAAAAAAAGTGGTCCATTAAACTTATTTATATATGCTTTTTATTTTATTTTTTTCACTTTTTTGTCTGGGTAAAGATCTATGTTTGTCCCAAGCATGTTTGACAATTGATAGACTTACTACCGCTGCTGGAAGGTTATTCTACGCATCAACTACATTATTCTTTCTATTAGTTTTGAATTTCCCTCTGCTTGCTTAAAACCATGTTCCCATGTTCTTGATCTTGGCTTCATATTGAAAATACTGCTCTCCTGAACCTTGTTCACTCCTATTATGTATTTAAAGGTTTCAGTCATGTTCCCCCCCAGCCTGTACATATTAATTTGTATTTGGATTGTAGAGGACTTTACTTTGATTTCCTCCAAAACCAACATAGCAAAATGCACATGTACTTTTTACTGTACTTGTTTTACAGTATGTGCAATAAATAGAAAGTGTTCCATTTAAATTTGGCTTGTCATTCTTGACTCTGATATGATGGATAGTAACAACTGATATATACGGTAAGTTTTGATTGTTTTAAATACAGTAATACCTTGGATTATGAGCATAATTTGTTCCAGAAGCATGCTTGTAATCTGAAGCACTCATATATTAAAGCGAGTTTCCCCATAAGAAATAATGGAAACTCAGATGATTCGTTCCACAACCACCTGGTGTATGCAGTCCTGTATGTGGCCAGAGGTGCGGGGGCTCTGGTGATGCTCGGAGACAATTGGGAACTGTTGACACTTCCGGGTGCTCCGACGCACGTTACACCCGCCCCACCCAGCTGGAAGTGTCTCTGACCCTCTCTGAGCTTCTCTGAGTTCTCCAGCGCCCCCGGACCTCTGGCCACATACAGTAATACATACACCAGCGGCTTGAGTCCTGCTCGTCTTGCGAGACAGTGCTCGCAAATAAAATCAGGATTTATAAAAAAATAGCTTGTCTTGTGAAACGCTCGTATACCCCATTACTCACAAACCAAGGTATCACTGTATTGCCCTGTTCTTATAAGTTAATCATAGTGCACTACATTTAGAAAGACCAAAAAAGATAATCACTGATAAAGCAAGCATAAAAGTGGAAAAACTTAATTAAAAAATTTGCAGTTACAAATGTACTTGTTGACATTTAAGCAATAAAGTGGAGCAGTTCAGTTAACAGAAATACAGTCAACAGCAAATAGCTTGTTTGCAAATGCATTTCTCTGTCATTCTACCAGGACACAACCCCCCCGACCCACAAAATAATTGAGATAATCCATCCAGCATTGATGGACACTTTGTGTAGGCAGCCTTGGATGGGCAATGCCAAGGGGTGGTAATGAATCTATGCTCGCATTACCCTCACCACACACGTTGGGTAGGCATAGATGTTCCTGTATCAACATCCTTTTCACAGGGCACAGCTGTAATATAGGCCTGTTCATGTCTCCACAGGTAATTATATAATATGCAGCAACACAAAACCAGAGAGTCAATTGTATGCACACCGAGGCTGATGGTGGTTTGAAAGATAAAAAAAAACGGTTGGCCATTAAGCCGAATGAGTTCTCTACTGTCCTTTGTGCCCTGGACAATCTATAGTTAAAGATTTCCTCATGGGAAAGTTCTTGGGGAGGTGTTTTCCCAATGCAAATGCATCGTCTGCCATAATTACTACGTTCATACCTTCCAAAGTTTTGTTGCAGATTGGCAAATTCAAAGAACCACTCTGAAACACTGTTAACCACTTCCCGCAAACCGCAGTAGCTGTACGTAGGTACTTTGACGTAGAATACTGGGGTTATGGCAGCAGATAGCTGCCATAACCCCGGTATTTTCTGAAACGGCGGGTGGTCTTCTTTAGGATAAAAGTGGTCTCTGTGGTGGATTCAGTGCAAGATCACTTTTATTGGCGACGGAATAGGTGCCCCTATCCTGCCATGTCCCGGTCGTCTCCACTGCTTACCGGATCCGGCGGTAGTGATGGAGATGATCCTATCCTTTCCCCTTAGAGGCTGTGAATCGAGGGAGGGAATGATGGCCCCCACTCGACTCAATGATGTTGGATAACGGAAGCAACGTCAAGCGTCACTTCCGCCAAACGGCCTTATTAAAAGTATTTTTTATTTTATTTTTATTGCATTTAAGTGTAAATGTGAGACCTGAGGTCTTTTTTGACCCCAGATCTCACATAAAAGAGGTCCTGTCATGCTTTTTTCTATTACATTCCTTGTAATAGGAATAAAAGTGATCCAAAAATTTGTTTTAGTTTCATAAGTTTTTTATTGAATTTTCCATTATACATAAAGCAAAATAAAATGAAGTAGGATAAAAACAAGTAAAGAACATGTTTCTTTGATACAATAGATTGTCCAGTAACATTGTTTTACAATCCCAGTAACTCTTGCCAAAACATTTGTTGGGATAACGGGTGTCTCCCCTATATGGGTACTGGCTACGGTCAACCACATACGATCTCTCTAATTGGTCGCAGTGGTCAACTCCAGATAAAGAAAGGTGGATCTCTGTAGTCATATATATGTAGTAGTCATATATTATCAGATAATGCACTCTGAGATATCTGATGAATCCAAATATCGTAATAAGGAACAAACATAACAAGTAACATAGAATAACAGTAAAGTAACAGTCACATATGCCCTGTTCAGCCAATATGGTGTCCCCTGGTTATCAATAGTCAACTATCCCTCCGACCTGATTTCCAGTGGTGCCAAGGTGCCCACAGCTCGGAAATGTTCTCAAATTTTCCCATCACGGATGCATGGAGTATCTCATATGTACTATGTGTTTTGTACTATATTTAAAACTTCTGAGATTGTTGGAGCAGCAATGTTTTTCCAGTGTCTAAGAATAGATAGGCGGGTGGCCATCAATATATGTGAGACTACAGTTGTATAGGGTGTAGGAATTGAACCTAGGTCTAGGGAGAGTATGGCCATCCTAGGTTGCAATGGTTGATTGAGAGGTGAGATGTCAGCTATTTGACTCTCCACCTGGGACCACAATGGTTTAATCCTTGGGCAATTCCATAGTATGTGGACCAATGTGCCTCTCCCCCCGCATAATCTCCAACACCCTTGGGAGGTGTCTGGGAATATCTTTGACAGACGATGCGGGGTGAGATACCAGCGAAGGAGTATCTTCTGGTGCATTTCCCACAAGTTGGTACTTTTGGTGGAAGCGAGCTGAAATCTAATTGATTTCTCCCAGTGTGGAACTGCGTATTCTGTCCCAAATTCTTGTTCCCATGCTAGAATATTTGGGGTTTTAACCAATGTGTCCTTTTCCTGAAGCCCCCTATAGATAATTGATATACCTTTGGACCTGTTTGTGGTTTGTTGATAGAATTGGGCTATTTTCACCGGTAGGTGGGTGAGAGTTAGGGGGTTATTTTTTATCAGTTGTGCTACCTGAACATATTTGTATTGTTCACTGCAGTTGGTACATTTGTTGCAAAGTGTGAAATGGTTGTAATTGGGAGTCTACAAGTACATCTTCTAGGTAGTTTATTCCCTTCGCCTTCCAAAGAGTAAGATTGATGTCTGAGATTATATATTGGACTGCTGTTATAGGAAGATTAAAAGACACTGTCTTGCCCTCCCACTTGTGTGCTGTGCATATATGAGCCCAAGCTCTCAGTGAAGCAAGGATAGATGGTGCTAATTTCTTATCTAGTGACTTATTATGATGTGCTGTCATTAAAAAATCCCTAAGATTCCTCTTCGGTATTTGTGTTTGTTCCAATTCTTTCCATAATGCATTAGAGTTGGGTCCCACCCAGTGTCTGAGCTGAGTCAGGATAGTTGCAAAGTAGTAATCTTGCAAGTGTACATGACCTATCCCTCCTGCTGACCTGCTCCTAATTAGTTTGCTGAAGGCACATCTGGCTTTTTTCCCCTGCCACAGGAAACTGTTAAGAATGGATTGTAGAGAATTAAAGTAGACATTGGGTAGAGGGATTGGAAGGGTTCTGAAGTTATACAATAGTTGAGGCAGTATTAACATCTTAAAAGCCGCTAATCTACCTAGCCAGGACTGCTCGGATTGTACTAGTTTGTGTAACTTATTCTTAAGGGAATTCACGAATGGTGTATAATTGGCACAAATTAAGTCATCTGGATTGGAAGTCAGTGTGATACCTAAGTAATTTATACCCTCTTATTTCCATATGTAAGGGAATTTGCTTTGTAGGGTTTTCCTGGCTTCTGCATCTATACACAGATTTAGTATGTAAGATTTTGTCTCATTCACTTTATAGTATGAGACTGCAGTAAAGGATTGTAGTGCTTTATAAACTGCGGCCAATGACTTGTCTGCTTATTAAGATTATGTCATCAGCAAATAAGCTGATGACATGGCGTCTAGAACCCACCTCTAACCCTGTGATTTGGGGGTGTATTCTCAGATATGTGGCCAGTGGTTCCATCAGTAAGTTTAAAAATAAGTGGTGAGAGGGGACACCCCTGGCGCGTACCATTTGTTATCGAAAATGGGGTTGATAGTGCTCCTGCTATGAAAACCTGAGCCGACGGTTGGGTGTATAATGCCATAATAGCTGTGAATATGAGACCACTAAATCCAAACCTGTGTAGGACCTCTGCCAGGAACCCCCAGTGAATCCTGTTGAACACCTTCTCTGCGTCCAATGAAAGGAGCAGAGAAGGCCTTCCCCTCCGTCTAGCTATGTGGATGATGTTTATTAAGCGCCTAGTGGCGTCATCTGTCTGCCTCCCCTTGGTGAACCCAGACTGATCCACATCCACTATGTCAGGCAGGATGTCCACCAGTCTTGTAGCCAGAAGTTTAGCATAGATCTTAACATCATTGTTTAACAATGAGATAGGTCTAAAGTTTTGCGGTATATACGGCGGCTTCCCTGGCATTGGCAGAGCTATAATTGTTGCTTTAAGCATTTCTGGGGGAAATTTCTGAGGTGTGGGCAAAGAATGTCTTGGAAGGTCTTGTAATATTCCCCTGTATAACCGTCGGTGCCCGGGGACTCTTTGAGTGGAAGAGACTGTATAAACTTTTTCACCTCCATTTCGTAGGAGAGTTGAGGCACTGAATGTGGTCATGTGTGAGTTTGGGAAAATTAATCTTGTCTAGAAAGGCATCGATGTTGTCTTTTGTTGGTTGTGGTATGGAAGGGTCATCTTTAAGGTTGTATTGTGAGCCGTAGTACTGGCTGAATGCATCGGCTATCGCCTGAGGATGAGTTTGTTTAGATTGAGTTTTAGGCTGTAATATATGTGAAATTTGAGTCCTGGTTCTTTGTCCTTTTATCTTATTGGCCAGGAGTTTCCCTGCTTTGTTGCCACTAGTATAGTAGGCCAGTTTAAATCTCCTGGAGGCTTTTTCAAAGTCCTCCAGAAATTTTAGCCTGAGCTCCGTGCGTAGATGTGTTATCTGATCAGTCAGTCAGTAGTCGAGAAGGGTTAGTCATGATTTGTCTGTCTAATGCTTCTATTTGGGAAATTAGTTGCATGGTCTGCTGCTGCCTTTCCCTCTTGTTTCTTGCCCCTTGTTGGATCATAATACCCCTTACATATGCCTTGTGGGCATTCCATACTACAAATGGGTCTAACACTGACCCTTGATTGGTGTCAAAAACTCTAGTAGCCGCTGCTCAATGTAGGACTTGGACGGACCCACCTGGAAGAGACGGGGATTGGCTCTCCACAAAAATGTGGGGTTCTGGAGGGAGGAGTCTCCCACGGTTAGTCTCACCGAGGCATGGTCTGACCATGTAATACCATTGATTTTGGCTGATTTACATTTGAACAGCAAAAATCTATCAACCAGGAATAAGTTAATTCTGCTGTAAGATCTATGGCAATTTGAAAAAAAGGTATAATCTCTTTCATTAGCATTCAAGCATCTCCAGGAGTCATAAAGTTCATGGGTCTGTAAAGTCGCTTTCAGGGATGGTGGAGATATTTTTGGGGACGAGGTTGAGTCTATAGTTGGGTCCAGTGTAATATTGAAGTCTCTGCATACCACCAACATCCCTTTCTGCACTGACAGTACTTTTTTCATAATCCTGTGAAAAAATCTGATCTGCCTGACGTTTGGGGGATATATATTCGCCACAGTATATGTGGTAGAGTTGATGTCACAAACCAGAATAAGAAAGCGTCCCTGTGGGTCAGAGATAACGTCATGGAGGTGGAAAGCTACAGAGTCTCTTATCGCCACCATCACCCCCTTTTTTTTGCATCCGCATTTGCTTGATAAATGTTGGGGAATTTGGGGTGTGTTCATCTAGGAGGTGAACGTTGCATGAAGTGTGTCTCTTGAATGCATAAAACGTCACATTTTTATTGCAATGCCTCTTTCCAGAGAGATCTCCGCTTGGCCGGATGGTTGAGGCCCTTTAAAGTTAGAAAGTTCACCGCCATGAGTGTATGTTAAAGTCATGTATGAGGTTGCAGTGGTGTAACTTTACACTTACATGTGGTGGTGGTAGATCCCATAGAAAGACGTACGTGGGCCGTCGTCTAGGTCTCAAGGGTTCTGTGCATGTCCCAACACTTGTGTTCATCATCCTGGAGGGCGTAATGGTGTATCTGGCTGACAGGGCAAAAATAAGCAGTTCATAAGAAACATAACAAAACAGTGGCTAGAAGCCAAGCAAGAGAACTTAATTGGGTGTGACACATAGTCACTCAAAAGGTAGGTGGGGAAGTAGGAAAAAAAAACTTGGAAGAGAGAAGAATTTCTCCCCAGCGGGTAATCCTGAGTAGGAATAATGTCTCAATCTAGGTCAGTTGTGAGAACGAGCATTTTTGCAGTCAACTGTATGCCATTCAGGTTCTGGGTTTTTGTTGTCGTTCCTCTGGTACGATTGAGTTTGAGGGTCAGGAACTATCCCTCATGATTGCAGTAGTGCCATTTCTTTAGCAAGAGAGTCCATCACATACTCCTTGTCATCTTTTGTGACTATCAGCTTTGTCGGGAAGCCCCATTTGTAACTCAATTTGTGGTTTCTGAGGGCGTTTGTAACATTGTTGAGGTTTCAGCATGTTTGGAGGGTATACCTCGACAGGTCCGAATAGAATTGGAGATTGGAGTATGGCGTTGGGATCTGATCTTTTTGCCTTGATACGGCCATTAATTTCTCCTTAGTAGGATAGAAATGCAGTCTGAGGATGACATCCCTAGATATGTTTTCAGATAGATAGGCGGGTTTAGGGAGTCTGTGTATCCTATCTACAGTAATGTCCAGTTCGAACAAGTCAGGCAACACTGCAGCATACAGTTAGGCAACATAATTGCGCAAGTCTTGTTGTTTAACAGATTCAGGGATACCCCTGATCTTTACGTTGTTCCTCCAGGACCTGTCCTCCATTTCCGCCATTTTAGCTTTGAGAGTCTCAATATCATCTTCTGTATTCTCATTAGCATCAACTAGAGCATTGATTGTGGATGCATACTCCCCCATCTTGTTCTCTACATGTGAAACTCTATAAGCAACATTCCTCAAGTCTGTGCTAAATCTATGCACACATGAAACCATGTCAGAGTGAAGAGAACTCCTGGTGACACTAGCATCTCCTTCAATACTGTGTCTAACACAGGTTTGTTGTTAGTGGGAAAAAGGTCTATGGAGTCAGGCAGCTCTTTAGTGTCATCCCCTGATTCTATGGGAGAGCTCACCTCTGTTCCAGCATCCACAGCATCCATCCAGAATCTTGCCTTCTCCGGGCTTCCAGATGATGGAGTTGCAGATGGGGAGTATGTACTTTTAGAAGGACTGCTCCTTTTCATCATTTTCCCCTTCTGCAAAGGATGCTGAGAGGCACTGGGTAGTGGTGTGGAGGATGTGCCGGCGCCATCTTGTTTGGCCTCCAGGATGAAGAACTCCATGAGCTTAGTAGGCCGGTTCCCCTCCTTCTTGCGCCTGGTCATGCTGGCGATCATCTCCGTGGGTGTTGTGGCGGTAGATCGCCGTGTTTGTACAGTTTTTAACTGCCTAGATGAGCCGCAATGAGCCGCTGAAATACCACTGGATCCGGAGCTCGGCTACAGCACGTCCATCCCGGTCTCCCCAAAACATTTTTTTAATGGGAAAGTGTAACAATAAAAAATTAAAAGTAAACTAATTAATAAAAAAAGATTTTTTTTTAAAGCGCCTTGTCCCTCCGTGCTCATGCGCAGAAGCGCATGCATACGTAAGTCACACCCACATATGTAAATGGTGTTCAAGCCACACATGTGATGTATCACCATAACCCGTAGAGCGAATTCTAGCAAAGACCTTCTCTGTAACTCAAAACTGGTAACCTGTAAAAAAAATTTGACGTCGCCTATGGAGATTTTTAAGGGTCAAAGTTTGTCACCATTCCACGAGCGGGTGCAATTTTGAAGCATGACATGTTGGGTATCAATTTACTCAGCATAACATTATATTTCACATTATAAAAAAACTACTGTTTTTTTTATTTTTTTATTCAAAAAAGTTTACTTTTTCCCAAAAAACTTGCGTTTGTAAGATCGCTGCATAAATACGGTGTGACATAAAGTATTGCAATGACCGCCATTTTATTCTCTAGTGTGTCTAAAAATATATATATATATACAGTGGGTACGGAAAGTATTCAGACCCCCTTAAATTTTTCACTCTTTGTTATATTGCAGTCATTTGCTAAAATCATTTAAGTTCATTTTTTTTCCTCATTAATGTATACACAGCACCCCATATTGACAGAAAAACACAGAATTGTTGAAATTTTTGCAGATTTATTAAAAAAGAAAAACTGAAATATCACATGGTCCTAAGTATTCAGACCCTTTGCTGTGACACTCATATATTTACCTCAGGTGCTGTCCATTTCTTCTAATCATCCTTGAGATGGTTTTACACCTTCATTTGAGTCCAGCTGTGTTTGATTATACTGATTGGACTTGATTAGGAAAGCCACACACCTGTCTATATAAGACCTTACAGCTCACAGTGCATGTCAGAGCAAATGAGAATCATGAGGTCAAAGGAACTGTCTGAAGAGCTCAGAGACAGAATTGTGGCAAGGCACAGATCTGGCCAAGATTACCAAAAAATCTGCTGCTTAGGTTCCCAAGAGCACAGTGGCCTCAATAATCCTTAAATGGAAGACGTTTGGGACGATCAGAACTCTTCATTTTGGCTTCAAAAAGGTTGGGGGTTCTAAGTAGTTTTCTAGCAAAAAAAAATAAATATTTTTAACTTCTAAACAACAAGTTTGAAAATAGGCCTGGTCCTTAAGTAGTTAAACTTGGTATGGTCTATCACACTTGCATCAGAGTTGCATCCATTTTTACCAGTGTGCAGATACATAAACACGTGATTGGCATTCACAATAGCTAGCATTGTTATACTGAAAAAGCTTTTGTAGTTATAGAAGTATGATCTAGACTTTGGAGGTGGTGTTATCCTCACGTGCTTCCCATCGATGGCTCCACCACAGTGTGGGAAGTTTCATAGTTAATTAAAGTTTATTGTCACCTTTATCTATTCCGCTGGATTGGAAACTAAAAATAAAAGGAGAGAGACACATCATCAATAATTATGCTACCCTCTGCAAATAATATATATGTTGCTTTTACAATGGCAGTAAAAATCTTCTGTGGATTAATGAGAGGTCCTCTTCCTGCCACTGAAGAGGTTAATAGCTTTGCTTTTTCTGTGAGCTGCAATACAAAAAAATTTCACCAGGGACCTGCCCCTCCCTCTTCCTTCTTCCATTGAGAAAAACCCATACCTTGATTACAATCCATGTAACACAATGTTTGAATAGGGGGAGAGAATTTGGAGACTGAATTTAGTATGTAGGTGATGCAATAGCTCCAGTGAACTAACACATTTTGGAGTCCATGCCCCTTCAACAGAATGAAGGAGGAGATGTACTACAATATTTCTTGTTTTATTACTGTTTGCGTCTTGTGCCATGGTGACTGACAAACATTTACACCCATTTGTAGACTCTTGCTTATTATAAAGTGGCCAGACTCTATGGCAGTGGTTCTCAACCTTACTAGTGACGTGACCCCTTGATAAAATTTCCCATGTTGTGGGAACCCCTAACAGTAAAATTATTTTCGTAGCGTGGGTTGTCAGCACCCAAGGCAAGACAAGTAATTTGCGCCCCTAACCCATTTAGCGCTCCCTGAATCCCTTCCACTTGTACAGTATTAAAACCCCTTATGGTACATTTTTTGAATGTACCACTCTCTCTTTGTTCTCCTTTCTTTCCCTTTTATCTCTCTCTATCCTCTGGTTTTTTCCCCTATCCCTCTCTCTAACCGTCTTTCTTGTTCTTTCTCTCCCTTTTTCTTTGTTCCTCAACCTCTTTTCCCTTCCTTCCATGTATTCTCTATTTTTATTCCTTCTCTTACTCCTTGGTGGGGTGGAAATGGGATGAGTGGCAGTGCTGGCGGCAAGTTGGGATGAGTGGCAGTACTGCTGGGGGTGGGATCAGAGGCAGTGCTGGGGGGAGTTCTGATCAGCCTACTTAGGTGCTCTTGATCAAGGTCATCTGCTGATCTGAGAACTGTAGTGGGGACTTTTAATGGCAACTCTAATCACAGGTAGTGTTATTCACTGTGTCGCCAGCTTCACTGTGTCTCCAGCTCTGTGGTGTCTCACAGCAGTGACATTTATGCTGAAATCAGGAGATAGGGTCTCCTCCAGCCCCTCCTACTTTACATTCCTCGCCAGTCAGCTGACCTTTAGTCTCTGCCCCCCACCCAGCTGCGAAAAGGCTGAGTGGGCGGCCACGGGCTCCAGGAACAGCCCAGCTGGGCGGCCACAGGCTCCAGGGACAGCCCTGCTGGGCTTCCGCAAAAAGGCTGGGAGAGTGGTGCGGGCTTCAGGAACAACCCAGGATTCGGTGACCCCTGGCAAATTGCCATTCGACCCCCAAGGGGGTCCCAACCCCCAGGTTGAGAACGACTGCTCTATGGGCTATCTTTATGATGCATTAGTATATTATTTGTTGCATTCCCACACCCCTATGAGTGGTCTATTTCCATAAATGTGCATTTCATTTTTGGCAAAAATTGTGAGACTTTAATTCTATTTGAATTCATGTGTTTAATATTTGCCTGGAGTTTAGCTTAAGGTCTTTTTTCAGACAGAAGCTGACACCAGTAGTCTGTGACTGAGCACCTAGGTGCTGCATGCAGGCAGCCTATTCATGTCTATCGGGACACAGTGCTGCGAAAATGAATGTTAAGGTTTCTAATAAACTGTTCATATTTTCTCTTTAAATTCATCAATTGAAAAATCAACTCCAGTTTTCTCTTTTAACATAACCAGTGCATTATTACATCCGTGCATGTATGTATGCTTTAATTTCTTAAAATTCACCTATAATCGTGCAGCACTCAATACCTAACTGTATATTAGATAAAGTGTATCTATAGTCAAAATGTAAAATCATATTATTTTCCAAATTGTATTTCAATTATTTCTACTCTACTCCTCTTAATCTGAACAATCATGAAGTCTGTAAACTTATTCTGTGATGATCCCCACACATTTACTTCCAGAAATTCAGTCAGATTCTTCAGGAATTGTCAAAATAACTATTGCTTGTATTGCTATTACAATGCTGATGTTATAAAATTCAAGTGTATACTGTAACCATAGATCTCCTTTAAATAGATTTTTTTGATAAACCCTCACACTACCTAGTTGTTGACCAATCTAAAGAAGATTACACAGAGACTATATAAGATTTTTTTTTACATAACGATCATAAAATTTTTACATTTTGTATCATTTAAAGATACCTAAAATTAGATGGTAACATCTATTGCCAGCTTAACCTGTATCAATTAAATTATCAATACACTAAAACTGTAAATAGTTTTGCCTGAATAGCTTAGGACACAGAGGAGATAGGGACTGTGGGCATTGGAGAGGCTTGAATGACACAGTAGAAGAGCCCACAATTTGGGAACCTTGCTGTTCCCAGGATCTCACTATAAGGAGCGTGCCTTCAACATCTTGTAGGCACAGCGGTACCTTGGGCTGGACGAAAGGTAAGTACATTTTTTACCTTTTTTCTAAAGGGATTATTTTACAAGTATATTGCGGCTATTCTACATGGGAGTGGCAGTGTGTAAAAAGTGGACCTTGCATTTTAGTTTAAGGTGTGCCTTAACCGGTGGCAAGGATACTGGGGTGTGAACTGGATATACTGGAGTGTGGGTCTCAGATGTGGAATGGATAATAGGGTGCGAACTGGATATACTAGAGTGTGGTCTCAGGGATGGAAAAAAAATTCTCAGAGGTGGAATGGATATTGGGGTGTAAGCTGGTTATATTGGAGTGTGGGACTCAGAGATGGAATAAATATTGGTCCGTGAGCTGGAAATATTGGAGTGTGAGTCTCAGAGGTGGAATGGCTATTGGAGTGTAAGCTGGGTATACTGGAGTGTGGATGTCATTGTTGTCATTATTACTGGGCAAGGAGCTAGGTGTACTGGAGGTCAGATTTCACTGTTCTTTCTGTACTTCACTCCCTGTGTGTGAAATAATTATTTTACTATGGATTGTATAATTTTAGTTTATTTTTACAATGGATGTATAGAAAGAGAGATATTTATATTGTTTGGGATGTATACATTGTTTGGAGTGACTTTTTGTGGAATGATGTGTACATATGTATATTTTTTGATTGTTCATATAATGTGGATATACCCATGAATAAGTCATGTGTCAATGATGTAACGCGTAGGGGGAGAAGCCTATTGATGTTACCAGCAGCTTGATGAGGATATCGTCTTACTGAGCTAAAACTAAGCGCTGTCTGTATTCCTGGTTATGTGAGTTTAACCACACACACAGTTGATAATTGTACTGTGGTAAAATTGATTATTATCATGAATATGACATAATATTACCACATTCATTTTTGTTTTGAGGGTGACTTGGTAATCATATTTTTTAAAGTCCCATGTCCTGTCTCATGGGAAGCCCGCAAGACTCTTTCCCAGTAACTATGTAGTTTATAATTTATGACACGCCCAAATATTAAACTGTGGAGGTATGTACCATCAAATGTGGAAAACTCAATTGTTCCTATAGTTCCAGTTACATCACTTACCTGTAATGAAGTCCCACATCTTCTAGGAAGCTGGATCCTGTAAAAATCTTCTGTGGATTTATGACAAGTCCTCTTCCTGCCACTGAAGAGGTTAATAGCTTTGCATTTTCTGTGAGCCGCAATACAAAAAATCCACCAGGGACCCGCCCTTCTCCCTCCTTCTTCTGTTGAGAAAAGCCCATACCTATTAAATGTTAAACTGTTCATTACAGTAAACTTCCCTATTTGAGCAGTAAAGTTTTATCATCTATTTTTGTGTGGGAGATAGATTGCAATAAAATGTTGAAAATTGATCCTCTTTTTTCTAAAAACTGGCAGCAAAGAAGCTTTTCCAGACTCCCTATCTGTCTGCCTTGTGACTAACAATGGAAAAAAAAAGGCTGTGCTATTATAAAAAAGAGGAAAAATGTTTTAAAGATTGCTAAAAGAATCAAGAACCTGGAGACAGCTGTTTAGATGCATGGCTTGCAGCCAAAGGAAAATCTAATTTGAGATACTGGAAATTAATGATCAGCTATGCCTAAATAGAGTTAGGTGTAAATGGAGAGTGAAAAGCATTACATATTAAATTCCTCTCTTAAAACTGGAAAGAAGGTTGAGATTTTTGAGTGGCTTTGACATTGACCACTTAGCCAAGTCTGCATCAAAAACGGGGTCAGCTTGTACTCTTAGTTAAAAATGTGTGTGTATATATATATATATGATCAAAGATATAGCAAGTATATTGCCCACTAAATAGAGGTTTGCAGTTTACTCTAGAAATTATTAGGTCTCTCTCTTCAAAAAAAATGTTAAAGCAACCATGCACTACTACATAAAGGTTTGAAAGTATATATAACAAACTGACAATTTGTGCCCTGCAGTACTGTTTTCACTCTGACCTCTTTTTGTGGCACCTATAAGCAGGGCCGCCATGGGGGGGGGGGGCATCCTGAGGGGCCTGGGCCACAATCAACCAGTTGTTGCTGGGTCCAAACCCCCCTCAGAGCATCCTGCCCAAATACCCAGTCAGCGTCCCTGCTACCACAGCCCCGCCTCTCAACAACATTGCAGGCTGTGCAGCAATCAGAGCTGCCCCTGAATGTACAGCGGCTGACAGCGTCTCAGTGCTAGCGTTTGGTTGCTAGGACTGCCCATGTCCTAGCAACCAATCATGTACTTGCCTCTCCCCCATGCCCCAGCAGTCAGAGGAGGAGGAAGTTCCTTCTCCAAACCTATCCGGTCCCAGTGCCCAGCCTTCCAGCTTCCACCTCTCCTGTAGCCGACTGCTGCAATGAGAAGGAACGGATCCTGATGTAAGCTGGGGTCTTCGCAATTAAATAATTCCCTGAGAGGGGGAGGGCAGGCAGTGCATTAATAAAAGCCTGCAGTTTTTTTGGGTGGCAGAAAACATGGTCCTGAGTGGTGTCTTTCCCCTACCAAATTATAAGAATTCGAATGAAATAATATTTGCAATTGCCTGACAAAGAATTAAAGCGGAGGTTCACCCTATATACACACATTAGCTTATCCAGATCTTTGTAGCAGATACTTATACATATGGCTAGTTATTTTTTTCGTGCGGTTGTAATTACCGTGAATCAGATGTTTTAATGTGGACTTCCGGGTATTCCTCCCGTGGGAGTGGGCGTATCTGTTCCTTTCCCCGGTGCCCCAGTGTTTTCTGGGAGGTGTCCGCAATGTCTCCTGGGAGCACAGTGTAATGATTCCCAGGAGACAATGCGGAACGCCAACCATCGTAATTTTGCGGTATTTCACTCGTCACATGACTCAAGCCGGTCACGTGACGAGGGCGGATCATTTTAAATAAGGGCACACAGATAAAAATTGCCATTATTCAGCTCATGCGCGAGATACAGCGGTGAATGCTGGGAGAATAGCATTCACCGATTCCTGGAAGTCTCTGCTTGTGGGCTTCACAATGCCCACAAGCAAAATGGAAAAGACCAGGATCGATTTTTAAAAGTTTATATTTACAACGAAAACATACAGGGGATGGTTCTAATCACCCAATAAGTGAGTACTAACTTGGTATCTGTAACCACATTAAATGCACCTAAAAAAAAAAAAAAACGAGGGACTGCGGAACCTCCGCTTTAACTACAGATTATTTTGTACTTGAAAACCAAAACTTTATTTATTTTGCACACAATGCTGCTGTAAAGTTTCCAAAGAATATTTCAAAGAATGCAATTTAAGTTGATTGTTTAGTGCCAATTTCATTTTAGCACTGTTATATAACAATAGTAGTATAGTATTATAATTTATAACAGTAGCATCATTGTATAGCCATTTTAATATTCAATGAGCAAGGGAATGCATGTAATTACTGTATATACTCGAGTATAAGCCGACCCGAGTATAAGCCGAGGTACCTAATCTTACCACAAAAAACTGGGAAAACGTATTGACTCGAGTATAAGCCAAGGGTGAGAATGCAGCAGCTACTGTAAGCAGAAAAGAGGGTCAACAATGCCCATTTGCACGCCTCACTGTGCCCATTGCAACCTCACTGTGCCAATTGTCACTGTTCTCAACCTCACTCTGCCCATTGCCACCAAACTGTTCTCATCCTTACTGTGCTCATCCTTACTGTGCCCATCCTCACTGTGCCCATCCTCACTGTGCCCAACCTCACTCTGCCCATTGCCACCAAACTGTGCTCATCCTTACTGTGCTCATCCTTACTGTGCCCATCCTCACTGTGCCCATTCTCACTGTGCCCATCCTCAATTTGCCCATCCTCAGTGTACCTGAAATTGAGAGGCTGCGGGCGTCCATTCATTGTTTAAAACTGGCGGTCTCCTTCTGGTCCCTTCCGTGATAGGCGGAACTGTGTCTGCTGAGCAACGCCTATCACGAACGTTCTCTCATCCTCACCCATCCCGGCAGACACTGTGTTCAGTGTTCCGCCAATCACGGACGTCCTCTTGTCCGAGGATGAAAAGGCGTCCGTAATTGGTGGAACACTGAACACAGTGTCTGCTGGGATGGGTGAGGATGAGAGAACGTTCGTGATAGACGTTTCTCAGCAGACACAGTTCCGCCTATCACGGAAGGGACCAGGAGGAGACTGCGAGTTTTAAACGATGGACGCCCGCAGCCTCTCAGTATTTTCAGGTACACTGACTCGAGTATAAGCCGAGGGGGGCATTTTCAGCCCCAAAAAAGGGCTGAAAATCTCGGCTTATACTCGAGTATATATGGTAAGAGGGTTGTGTTACATACATCGTTTTCAATAACAATAGTGTGAAGTGCTCGGCCACACATATAAGCTTTTTTGATAATATAATAAAAACACCTATTAATAGAGTCATGTATTCGTTAAAATAATTACATGTATTTATTTTTTTAATTCAGCGTGTGTGGGGTTATCTGAATTTATCTTGATATCAGCCTCCTGTTGTACCTTGTACAGCTGCGTTCAGACTGGGAGAGGGAGAGCTAGAAGCTGTTTTTCAGTATTCAGTAAGAAGGCTGGGGTTGTGTTTGATCCAGCATACTTGACCGAGCTCTCTTGCTGCTGTCGGCATCACAAATGGTTTTACAGAATTAAATATTCTTTGGCAGGTAAAACAGTCACTACAGTTTTTCACCCGACAACAGCACCAAGGACAATAAATACATTAAAGTATAATTAAATTGTTGCTTGAATAATATACATTTACTAATTGTTCTGTTTATGATTTAGTCTGGAACTCCTAAGCAATGACAGTGACTGATTATGTTTCTCCTGGATCATTCTGCAATTTATTATGTGCTTGATGTAGTTAGCATTAATTTAATTTGCACTCATTATGGACCACCATTTAAAACATTATCATTCAGCTCTATGTACCTACTAATCATATTTCTTAGTTGAATATTTTTCACAATTCATTTGTTTTTACTGTGTTATTGTTTATTTTAGATAGTAAATAGTCATTAAGTGAGATTATGTCTTAATAATACAATTCCTGCATGTGCATGATCCATATTTAGAAAAAAAAGGCGTTTATAATTCTAACAGTTATTATTATGCTTTATATGCAATTGAACAAGTTATTACACAGCATTTTATAATCAGAAAATATTATTCAGACATCAGGCTTTGCCCTGTGGGAACTAACTGTTTAATTTACTTGCCATGTCTTGCAATTACATACCCCCTATGGCCAATTTAGATACAAGCAGGGTAATTAATTCACCAGGGTGACTTTTAAAGCTTCCAAAAAAAGAAAAAAAATCACAAAATAACACACTATATACCTAGCTATCTAACTCCTATTTATCAAGCTCTGATGTATTGCAAAGTTTGTCAATGAGTAGACTGAACCCTGTTACTCCCTGTATCCAATAGATGCAAATTACCCAATGCATTTGTTTTGGCTTGTGGGATAAAACTTGTGCAAAAACTAGGTGAATATGTATAACTCCAAACAGTAGTATAGCGTACAAGTTTAGTGTTTAAAGATGCTGAGGGATGCTGGATAGGGCGGGAGTATTTCCAAAAGTGCACCTGTATGACAATTTGCTCAGTTTCTGACACTAAAGCCTCGTACACACGACCGAGTTTCTCGTCGTAACAATCTCGTTGTTTTTTTCGACAAGATTCTTGTTAACCTTGACGAGTTTCTCGTCAAGCTTTCCATGCGTACACACTGACAATTCCAAATCTCATCGTTGTTCTGCGCGGTCACGTCCAGCACGTACGACGGCAGTATAAAGGGGAAGATCGATTTCCTTGGCGCCACCCCTTGGGCTGCTTTTGCTGATCTCGTGTTACCGCGTGTGAAGTAAAAGTTTGGGAAGAGACGATTCGCGCTTTTCAGTCTTCGTGCTTTTCAGTTCGTTTTCTGCTGTTCAGTTTGTGCTTGTGGGTTCGTATCTTGACTTTCAGGGCGTCTAGGCAGGTCGTATCTGTTTTACAGTGCGTTCTTGCCCGTTCGTTTCTGATTTTCAGTTCGTTATTCATAGGCCTTGCTGTTCTAAAGTGCGTTCTGTTCTGTACGTTCTGATAAGACGACCGTTTCCTAGCCATGTCGCCCGGACGTTCTCGTCGTCGAGTTCGTGCTGTGCGTGCGCTTGGTGTTGGTCTGCTTGTTTTGGACCAAGACCGGTCCATGAACGGTGTGAGGAGGAGTTCATGGACCAAGAATTGGTTGCTCCAGCGGGACCAATTCTGCCATATGCCTCTAATGCGGGAGATCGTCGAGAATAATCCTGAGGACTACAGGAATTTTCTGCGGATGTCTGACCCCGTTTTTCAGGAACTGTTGGCTTTGGTGTCCCCCTATATTAACAGGAAGGACACCGTTATGCGGGAAGCCATCAGTGCTGAGCAGAGGCTCATCACCACGTTACGTTATCTGGCGACAGGGAGAAGTCTTCAGGACTTGAAGTTCACGACAGGCATCTCCCCCCAGGCTCTGGGCCTCATAATCCCAGACACCTGTTCTGCTATTATACAAGTCCTGCAGGAGGACTATATTGCGGTAAGTTTTCTCCATTAACATCACATTTTATGTATTCCATGTATGCTAATGTATTGTATTTCTTTCATCCTTCCCTAATTACCATGATTGTAATATGCTGAGAATGTCCCCTTTGTCCCCATGCATGCTGGAAGTTTTTAAATGCCCCTTTTTTCTCCTCCATGCATATTTCCCTTCACTAAGCTTTCCAGCAGGGGCGTCTGTTGCTCCAAATGATTGGGGGTCCAACCCCAATTTAGGAAATAAACTTCCTCCTTTTTTGCGACTGTGCCTATTAAACGCCCCCCAGTTGCCCCCTCCAATGCAGCCATTTTGTTCCCTCCAATGCAGCCATTTTGTTCCCTCCAATGCAGCCATTTTATTCCCTCCAATGCAGCCATTTTGTTCCCCCCAGCCCTGCACTTACCTTCTTGTGGTCAGCGCCATCCTTCTTCTGTCCTTGATGTCTTCTCCTGCCCTTGATGTTGCATCAGCCAATCATGTTACCATTAAACAGACTTGGTGAACATGATTGGCAGAGCAGCCTGTCAGTGTTTACCCAAGGAATGTCCCCCCCCCTGCGTCACCTATTTAACTTTTATGAAGCCAATTACATCCCTCAGGCTGTAATGTGCAAGCCTATTTGCCTCCCTGTTTCTGATATGCAATTTTCACCCCATAAATGCTGCAGTTATTCATATGTTGGTCGCTTAACAGGGGGCCATCCACCAGAATAGTGGGCGGCATTGACAATACATAGGTTAATGCAAGGCTTGAACCAATGTATTGTTCGGAGTGACGGGCACAGGAGAGAGGTGGCAGTGCTCCAGCGCCCACTCTGGACGCACCGCCACTGCAATGCTATCCTGTGGCCAAACACATCTACCCCCCCCCAAAATAATTTTTTAATGGACCATCAGAGGGGGTGATGAATATGAAACATGAGCCTTCCATTATACTTCTTAAAAACAGATTAATAAACGGAGAATTTGATTGATGTTGGCCTCTAATGTTTTTTATTATAATCTCCTTGTAATGTAATATTTTTAAATTCTAATTTTTTTCATCTTGTTTGACTCCCCAGCTTCCTTCCACGCCACAGGAATGGCAGACTGTGGCATCGGAGTTTGCCACGCGGTGGGACTTCCCCAACTGCGGTGGTGCCATAGACGGGAAGCACGTCCGCATCATGCCGCCACCCCGTTCTGGGTCCTACTACTTCAACTACAAGGGGTTTCATAGCATTGTGCTGATGGCGGTGGTGTCAGCACGGTATGAATTCCTCTATGTTGATGTAGGGAAGAATGGCCGGATGTCCGATGGGGGATCCTTCATCCAGACGGAGTTTGCCCCCCGTCTCCAGAGTGACGACCTTGCATTGCCACCGGATGCAGGGAATGTTGAAGGACTCCCCTTTGTTTTTTTGGCTGATGAAGCCTTCGGGCTCGGACCGCATCTTATGAGGCCATTTCCTCAGAGGACCCTGACCCCAGAGAAGAGGGTGTTCAATTACCGGCTGGCCAGGAGCCGAAGAGTCGTTGAAAATGCCTTCGGCATAATGGCCAGCCGGTTCCGCATTTTTATGACTTCCATCCACTTGGCGGACTACAAAATAAACTATGTAGTTTTATGCTGCTGTGTGCTACACAACCTTCTCAGCAGAAAATCCACTTCTTATATGGCCACAGTATTGCCTGAGGCTGGACTTTCATCTGCCAATCCCCTGCCGGGCCTTGAATCTGCCCGTCCTGGCTTGCCCCCCCAAAATGCCTGTGAGGTTCGGGAGAAATATATGCAATATTTCACGGGTAGGGGGGCAATTTCTATGCCAGGCTATGCCTAAAGATTCATGGAGAATGAGCTAAATAAAATTCTGATTTCAACTTTTAACTTTTGTTTGTTTCCTGTCTCCTAGTTTGTCTTGGTGCATTTGTAGTGCCAAGTGTATTTTCCTTTAGTAAATAACAACCATTTCACTATGTAACCTTAAAAAAAACACAAATAAGGTTAGAGCGTATTGAAAAAAGAAGCTACACGTTGTTTCTGTTCAAACATTTTACTCTGTGCACATTCACACACATGTTTACTTTTTTTTTTTTTTGTCCTGGCCACAAACCGCCAATTCTTTTCTTAGGAAAATACAAAAACAACAGTTGCATTCCAAAAAGTACAACTTTGGATATCTCTGAGCAATCTGAGACATTCACTTACACAAACTATGTCTCTATGTGCCCGTCCTAATATGGGGTCTTGCCACCCCTTGCCCAGCCCAAAATTGAATATGCACACATTTTAAAGTAATTTCCAATAGGGATTTTAGACTCCTGATCCCTATTGTCAACATGTGCTATCTGCCATCAGGGGTGATCAATGGACGTGTTTTGGGGGTGCAACCCCTTCCTCAGTTCACCTACTTTAGATACGAGGAAGGGGTTGCACCCCCAAAAGACGTACATGGATATCCCCTGATGGCAGATAGCACATGTTGACACACTGTGTGCATATTCAATTTTTGGCTGGTTTGATTGTCAAAAAGAGTTTAAAAGGTTGAAGAACAGTCATTCCTGAAACAAAAATGGGGGTTTGGTTGACTTATTCGATTCTCCCCAATACATCTAGAATGTCTTTAAATGTTTGATCCATCACATGAATTATTTGTTTTAGTCTGTCCAGTTCCGTGCTACATTCCATCACTGTATTATTCGGAGGGCACTGTCAGCAGAGAAACGTGTACTATCCTTCACCACAACATTTACATCCCCTAAAAACAAAATAAAAAGGTATTATAACTCTGCAGGCCTACATCTCTTACCTGAAGCTGTGGTGTCAGATACTGACCTGTTGTGGTGACCAGTTCCACAACGTCATCCACCTCTCCTTCCTGCACTTCTCCTTCCTCCACCTCAACTTCCTCAACATCCTTCGGTTGTGGGTCTTTGTGAGTTTGGGATTGTTGTGAAGCTGTGGGGTTCCTGTGCTCCCTGGAGTGTTCTCCTCCCAGTCTTCTCTCCCCTATGAGAATCAAACAAAAGGTCTATTTATCACACTGAAATTCTCTCTGAAAAATTAAAACAGGCTAAATTGTTTGGAAGTGGGGTACAAGTGTGTGTTTGTGTGGATTCTAAAGATGAATGCATTATTTGGAACCAAAAATAGGTTTAGTATTCACCTTTTGGATGTAAATTTTTAGACATGGAGGCACCACAAAAATTCACTGATGCACCTGTGTGGGACACCCAAAAAAGGCGGTTCTGTTGGCCCAAACTATAGTGCTCCAAAGTACAGATGTGGTACCAGCTGCTGAGTGTCCTCTCCTTTACACTGATTAAAGTTTGCATTTCATTCTCTTTACAAACACATCATCTAGGCGAAAATTTAGGAACAACAATTTGTAAAAAACAGGCAGATGTCTATTTTCTTTTGGGGCTGTAAAATAAGCCAAAACAGCGGATAGTGGCTGAACGAAGTGTCTGTAACGTAACGAACGATTACTGTGCCAAACCAAGTTCGAAATTAGGAAATTTTGGAAGGGAGTCCAATATGAAAATAAACAAAAAGGAGCAACATGTAATTTGAGAAAAACCTTAATAGCAGAAAAGTGTACATTTTACTTACTTTTTGCTAGCATTCTCTTAATGCTCCTTAACTGCTCTGGCTCCCTCAGTTTGAGGTCTGACCACCTCTTTCTGAGCTGCTCATTTGAGCGTTTCACCCCGAAATTCGTCTTCAGACTCTTCACGACTTTCCTCAGGATTTTGGCCTTCCTTCTATTAGGTTTGCTATACAGCCCATGCTTTGCGTCATAATCAGACTTGAGCAATATGTCCACCATCTCTGCCATCTCCGCAAAAGACATATTAGATGCCTTGAATCTCCTCCTTGATCGTGACGTTTCCTCGGTCTCCGGGCTTGTCTCCTCCTCGTTTTTGGAGGAATTATCAGACACCTGTTGTAAATCCGCCATATCTGTCTGCGCGCCGAAAGAGAAGGGGCGGGGAAAAGATGTTAGTTAGAACGTCATGGGCGGGCGACGTGTGCGGAGCGATGTGTGCGTAGTTTGATGCATGCGTGGTGTATATATAGCAAACACACATGTGACTATACTACGTTCGTTGTGCGGAGAGAGGAGTTCAAGTGACGGACGTGCGAACAAAGGTATGTGATTTTGTGACTTTGACTAATTGTTGGCCTATACTGTCTGGAGAATGTTGTAGGATATATATGGTGACTAAGATTTTAAGGAGGTTAGACTGTGTGCCTCACATTAGTTATATATTATTTATTTTACTTGCAGATACAATATGAATGTCTTTATTAGCGACAAAGAATTCCTGGCGGAATTTATAGACCGGGTAAGGGAGCTGCCCGCTCTGTGGGAGGCCAAAAACCCCATACACAAAAAAAAGGGGTGAGAAAAGCAGCGCTGGAGACCCTGCTCCCATTTGTGCATACCAAGGTGCCCACAGCCACAGCAAAACAGGTGGACACTAAAATTGGGAGCTTGAGAGGCACATACAGGAATGAACGCTCTAAGGTCCTGGCTTCTCAGAGGTCAGGAGCAGCAGCAGATGATGTGTATGTCCCCAATTTGTGGTACTACAGCAGGATGTCCTTTCTGGATGACCACATTGAGACAAGGCCATCACTCTCCACTCTTCCCCCCAGACTTCCCTGCAGCCAACCTGAGCCTTCTCTGGAGCAAGAGGAGGCAGCCATCCTGGATGAACCTGATTTGGCCATCTGGAGCCAGGTATAGTATTTATAGAAAATGTATTGGGATAAAATTAATGTTTGACAAATATGTCAAGATGACAAACATAAACTATTTTGGGTTCCACAAGTGAAATCAAGATCTCGAGACATTAGTCTGGCCTAAATTGGGTGCTAAATAGTCAATCTGATGTAGTTGTAAATTGGTCAAAATGATTTCTGGATTTACATTCGAATTGCTTCAATCATGATCTGAATTTTGGATGCAAAGATTAAACCAACATATTAAACTATGTCCCTTTTTCATACACAGGATGAAATCAGCCAGGAGGAGGGTCTGGAAACTGTCAGGCAGGAGGAGGCAGGGCCCAGTGGCAGGCAGGAGGTGGCAGGGCCCAGTGGCAGCCAGGAGGTGGCAGTGCCCAGTGGCGGCCAGGAGGTGGCAGGGCAAAGGAGAAGCACCAGATCACAGGTGCCTCCCATCCGACTTCCCAAAAGAAGCAGGAGGGACAGGACCACCAGTGAGGCAGCAATGGCCCTTATTCGAGAGGCCCATGCCACCCTCAAGGAGCCCACATCCCCTGAAGAGGCCATTGCCGGCCTAGTGGAGGCAAAGTTCAAGGTGATGAGCATGGAGCAACGCCTCCTATGCGAGCCCCTGCTCATCACCTTGCTGAACAAGGGGGTGATGGAAAAAATTACCCCCAATACCGCTATTTGTGAGGTGGCACAACTGTCCCAACCTCAACCTCCTCCTCCACCTCCACCTTCTTCTTCTGCCCCACCCCCTTCTCCTCAACCTCCACCTTCTTCTTCTGGCCCACCCCCTTCTCCTCAACCTCCACCTTCTTCTTCTGCCCCACCCCCTTCTCCTCAACCTCCACCTTCTTCTTCTGCCCCACCCCCTTCTCCTCAACCTCCACCTTCTTCTTCTGCCCCACCCCCTTCTCCTCCACCTCCACCTTGTTCTTCTGCCCCACCCCCTTCTTCTCCACCTCCTCCTCCTCCTGACAGGAGTACCCCTCCAGTGGCCCAGCCTCCAGCCAAACGAAGAAGGAAGGCTGCAGGGAAGGCTTCAGGAAAGGTTGCAGGGAAGGTTGCCAGGAAGACGAGGAAGTGATGGCCTTGCTTCATTGTGGTCGGACAGAAGGCAGCCTGTTGTAGTACCACACACTTGGGACATATATCTCACCTGCTGCTGTTCCTGACCTCTGGGAGGCCAGCATCAGATTGTGCTCAGAAATGTTGGCCTTCTCTCAAGCTCCCAATTTTAGTGTCCACACAGGGTTGATGTGTGGTCTGGGGTCCCTGGGATGCACAAATGGCAGCAGGTTCTCCAGCGCTGCCTTCTCTTTATTTTATTTGAAACATGAATAAATGTTATTTTTGTTTAAGTTCATACTTGACTATGTGTATTTTTAAAAAAAATTCAATTTAGCTTTGGAGTAAGCAGAGACATTTGACAGCCAAAAAAAAGGGACAGATACCAAACCCAAAAAAGAATAACAATCTTATTTAAAAAAAATAGGGTGTAAAATTTAACAAATATATATTAAAATATTCAATGGGAGATCACTATCAAAACATTGCCAAATGACAATTAACATCAGTTTGAAAAATGTAAAAATTTAAAATATTCAGAAGATCTTGCACGATATAATACACCTAAATCTTCTTAAGAGCAGCATGAAAAAGGATAAAAAAAGATAGTCATAACTCTGTGTGAATATCAGCAGCAAAAGAAGTTCATTCGTTTGGAATAATGTAACACTCTAAAGAAGATTTCAATGCACAACATTTAAACAATGCAATAATTTCGAGCGTGACGAATGTGCTATCTCCATTACGAAGGCTTGTTTTACCAGAAGATGCGCTCCCGTCTCATACTTGCTTCTGAGCATGCACGCTTTTTGAAGAGTCGTAAAAGCATACACACGAACCATTTTCTCGTCACAAAACAGGTCGACGAGAAACACGACGAGGAAATCTGGAATCCTGATGAGAAAATAGAGAGCAGGTTCTCTATTTTCTCGTCGAGATTTACGGCAATTTTCTCGTCGTAAAACCATACACACGAACGGTTTTCTCGAGGAAAAAGCTCTCGCGGCACTTTTCTTGCCGGTTTTGGATGAGAAAATCGGTTGTGTGTACGAGGCTTCATACAATCTCCAAAACCTTGTATTTTTTAAAGTCTTCAGGTATGTATAGAGAAACCACATAGGCCATGGTAATCTTGTTGAGCTACGTTAAAGAACTCATGCAATCATATATAAATAAATCCACAGTTAAGCTAAGTATTCCCAAATCTACTTGCATTTATTATGCCAACATATGCTTTTTTGTGGAAAAGAAAAGGAAACTACAAAATAGAACAATTTATAGATTCTGGGTCCTTATTGGTGAATAAATGAAGTCCCTATGTTCGATTTCCTGTGTTGATGTATAGTAAGTTATTCAAACAGTGTTACATAATATGTGCAATACATTTCAGGGTTCATGCACACAAACTAAAATAGGCATTAAGTTTAATCCTTGCATAAATCTCTGTGCACTTTCTCTTGCCCTGGGAGTAGCATGTGCTGCATATAGCATGCCCTACAAATGAATGGCTGTACGCGGTCGTACTCTGGTAAATGCCAATGCACCTTTGCATCAGAGTTTACCTGCACATAAGCATCCACATTTTTTGGTTGTGGATTCAACTTGTTGCTAACACAAATACTAGTTTCTAATAAGGACTCTGGGGTAGTTGTTCGCCCCTACCATGTGCTTGAGGAGAACCTGGCATAGGACTAATGTTTCCTCTGCCATGGACTCCAAGCACCATTTTGGGAGAACCTGAGTCTCATTTGACACAGATCTCTGTTAAGATTTGGTCAGCCATTGTGTGATCAAAGGGGTTATATATAGACATGCTGGGTCATTTGGGTGGAGTCTGCAGTGTGTGAGAGAGAGGTAGGCTTAGCCTTAGGAATGGATTCTTGTTGAGTACAGATAGCATAGGGATGCTCATGGATGCCTCTGGGTTGGCTCTCTGTCCAAGGAAGGTCATCATACGCCTTTACAGGTTTCTTATCTGGGGCAAGCCTGCACACTACATTGGCCAGAACAGCATCCTTTCAGGGAAGTCACCCTAGCTAGCCCAGCCCACGTGCTATTCCTCTTATATTCCCATTTTATAGTACCCGTTGAACTTTGTGTAAAAATCAACCTTACCTTTTTTACTTTTACTTCCTACATCCCTGTTTTCCCCATTCTCGGATATTATTCATTTTTTTTCCATTGGGTAGCTTCAGAAAACAGAAAAATTATTAATATTTCCAGCCAATCAGGGAAATAGAAATTCAGTAATTGTAGTCAGGTGTGCTGAACCCTGACATTCTTTTAATTTTTACATATATTTTTTTACAACTGCTTTCTAAAGATTACTAGAGAGATGTAACATGAGGGATGGCACAATCAATAGCTTGCAACACACACGATGCACACATACTGATAGGCCTCTTGCACACTGCAGCTTGAACAAGCTCAGTACAGATTTTTTTTACTGAGCTAAAATACAGGCCATTAATTGTAATGTGCCTATGCACACAGGCGCATAAACAAGAGGCGTGCATTCTTCAGTAAAAATTTTTTTTGAAGAATCTGGTTTTTGGTCAGTAATTTACACATGCGCGCAAATACGTGTGATTGTGCGCAAATGCCCACAATTGCGTGCAAAATTAGTGCAAATGCCCATTTACACATTGTGCAGAACAAAAAACGTGAGAATACGTTTTCGCGCATGGGTGCGAAATTGAGCGAAAAATGCATATGCGTGAAAATACATATATAAAAATAAAAAAAAAACAGCTGAAAAAGTAGATGCTCAAACAAAAATATTGTGTGCAAGAGGCCTTAGGAAGGTCATGCTTTATGCAAACTTCTTTCCTTCAACCACAGGTTGATGGAAAGAAAATTGCCCAATTTCTCCATCAGCATTGACAGTGTTGGTGGGGGAATCCCTACTGCTGTGCTATTGTATTCTGACAGCGTGAGGTTTCCCAGCCTTCAGAATACAATGATCACTGTTTTCGTCTGTAGCCACTGGCAGCAAGCGAATAAAAAAATTACAGGCTGGTTGTACTAAAATTGATTTATAGATCAACTTCAGTACAACCTGCCTGACCATGTGGTGTGAAATTTGTCCGGTTCCAGCTAAAAGTACAGAATTTCGATCTGTCCATGGCTATCTTTAGATAGTATGACAAGAGATAAAGCTCTGTAGTTAGAAGACAGTTCAATTTTGCCCATGCATTTAACAAAGGTCTAAGTTAATTTATTTTTTATTTATTTATTTAAAAATATTTGTGTATTTGCTGGTTTGGTGATTCTGGACTGTTGCACAAAAGTGTGGATGGGTTGTTAATAAATTGCTCCAAAGGATTGAATCCTGGATCTGATGATGACTTGTGTTATATTTAGTAAGTCATGGATGAAAACAGGAAGATACAGTGCCTTGCAAAAGTATTCACACCCCTTGGCATTTTTCGTGTTTTGTTGCCTCGCAACCTGGAATTAACATGGATTGTTTGAGGATTTGCATCATTTAATTTACAGAATATGCCCACAACTTTGAAGATGTTTTTTTTTTTATTGTGAAGCAAACAACAAATAGGACAAAATAACAGAAAAAGTCAATGTGCATAACTATTCATCCCCCTAAAATCAATACTTTGTAGAGCCATCTTTTGTGGCTATCACAGCTCCAAGTCGCATTGGATAAGTCTCTATTAGCTTGCCACATCTTACCACTGGGATTTTTGCCCATTCCTCCTTGCAAAACTGCTCCAGCTGCTTCAAGTTGGATGGTTTGCGCTTGTGAACAGCAATCTTTAAGTCTGACCACAGATTTTCTATTAGATTGAGGTCTGAGATTTGACTAGTCCATTCCAACACATTTACATGTTTCCCCTTAAACCACTCAAGTGTTGCTTTAGCAGTGTGTTTGGGGTCATTGTCCTGCTGGAAGGTGAACCTCCGTCCTAGCCTCAAATCACACACAAAGTGATACAGGTTTTTCTCAAGGCTATCCCTGTATTTAGCACTATCCAAATTTCCCTCAACTCTGGCCAGTTTCCCAGTCCCGACTGCTGAAAAACATGCCCACATCATGATGCTGCCACCACCATGTTTCACTGTGGGGATGGTGTTCTTTGGGTGATGTGATGTGTTGGGTTTGCACCAGACATAGCGCTTTCTTTTATGGACAAAAAGTTATATTTTAGTCTCATCAGACCGGAGCACCTTCCTCCATACATTTTGGGAGTCTCCCACATGCCTTTTCACAAACTCAAAACGTGCCATTTTGTTTTTTGCTGAAAGTAATGGCTTTCTTCTGGCCACTCTGCCATAAAGCCCAACACTATGGAGCATACGGCTTATAGTCGTCCTACTCACAGATACTCCAGTCTCTGCTGTGGAACTCTGCAGCTCCTCCAGGGTTACCTTAGGTCTCTGTGCTGCCTCTCTGATTAATACCCTCCTTGCCCGGTCCGTGAGTTTTGGTGTGTGGCCGTCTCTTGGCAGGTTTGCTGTTGTGCCATGTTCTTTTCATTCGGTTATGATAGATTTAATGGTGTTCCTAGGGATCATCAAAGATTTGGATATTTTTTTATAACCTAACCCTGACTTGTACTTCTCAACAACATTGTCCCTTACTTGTTTGGAGAGTTCCTTGGTCTTCATGACAGTGTTTGGTTAGGTGTTGCAGCCTCTGGGGCCTTTCAAAGAGGTGTGTATATGTAATGACAGATCATGTGACACTTAGATTGCACACAGGTGGACATAATTTCACTAAGGTAATTGGTTGCACCAGAGCTTTTTATGGGCTTCATAACAAAGAGGGTGAATACATACGCACATGCCAATTATCAGTTTTTTATTTCTGAAAAATAGTTTTATGTATATATATTTCTAATTTTGCTTCACCAACTTAGACTATTGTGTTCTGATCCATCCATTTAAAAACATTAACTAAAGGCTGCAATGTAACAATGTAACAAAATAGGTAAAAAGCCGTGCTGTCAATGCTTAATTTCAATGCTCTGTATAATATAACAAAATAGAACATCTTTACTAGGACAATAGTGAACTTTAATTAGTTACATCATTTTACCAAGAGCAAGTTAAAATCTCTCTCTCTCTTATGGGATTCATATTCACCTGTAGGTCATAACAGAATGGCACAATCATAAAACAAAACAAGTAAATAAATAAATGACCCCTGTTCAAAAGTCTGCATAACCTTAGTTCTTAATAATGTTTACTGCCCCCTTCAGCATCAATGACAGTGTACAGTCTTTTGTAATAATAGTCTATAGTTGCCTATAAGGCCCTGAATTATTGCAGGTGGTATAGACATGTGCAAAAGAAAAAAAAAAAATTGTTTCGATTCGTTAAATTAATTAATTTCGTTTAGTTAGATTCGTTAAATTCGTTAAATTCGTTTTCGTATTTCGTTTCGTTTTCGACCAAATTCGAAAAATCGGTCGCATTCGAAAATATTTCAACCGAATTCGAAAATATTTCTACCGGATTCGAAATTATTTCAACCACATTCGAAACTATTTCAACCGGATTCGAAAATATTTCAACCGAATTCGAAAAAATTCCAACCGGATTCGATAATATTTCAATCAGATTTTTTCTCATCCGAAACAAATAGTAATCTGCAAAAAAAAATGAAAAATTAAATAGATAGTATCTATATTCTATTCTGTTGTTCTATTGTTTTTCTAGTCTATTTTCTATTTCTATTCTAATCTTTTCTAATTGGAATTCGAAAAATCGGTCGCATTCGAAAATATTTGAGCCAAATTCGAAAATATTTCTACCGGATTCGATAATATTTCATCTGCATTCGTTAATATTTCAACCAAATTCGATAATATTTCAACCGGATTCGAAATTATTCCAACCGAATAGAAAAGACCATGTTCCGACATTCGAATTTCGTATAGAATGAATTCAAATTCCAATTAGAAAAGATTAGAATAGAAATAGAATATAGACTAGAAATAGACTAGACTAGTGAAATGGCTGCTAATGGTTTGCAGGAGACCTGAAAAAAAAATAATGAAATAGATGCTTATAGTCTGCAGATCTGATGAGAAAATCGAGGAGATCTGCAAAAAAAAAAATATATAAATGCTAATAGTCTGCAGGAGATCGGATGGAAATAAATAGTAATCTGCAAAAAAATAAATAATCTGATGGAAATAAATAGCATCTATTTCATTATTTTTTTTTGCCGATTACTATTTATTTCCATCCGATCTCCTGCAGACTATTAGCATTTATATAATTTTTTTTGCAGATCTCCTGCAGACTATTAGTATCTATTTAATTTTCTCATCAGATCTGCAGACTATAAGCATCTATTTAATTTTTTTCTTTTTGCAGGTCTCCTGCAAACTATTAGCAGCCATTTCCCTTGTCTAGTCTATTTCTAGTCTATTTTCTATTTCTATTCTAATCTTTTCTAATTGGAATTTGAATTCATTCTATACGAAATTCGAATGTCGGAACATGGTCTTTTCTATTCGGTTGGAATAATTTCGAATCCGGTTGAAATATTATCGAATTTGGTTGAAATATCAACAAATGCGGATGAAATATTATCGAATCCGGTAGAAATATTTTCGAATTTGGTTGAAATATTTTCGAATGCGACCGATTTTTTGAATTCCAATTAGAAGAGATTAGAATAGAAATAGAAAATAGACTAGAAAAAAAAAATAGAACAGAATAGAATAAAATATAATATATATTGTATTTTATTCTATTCTGTTCTATTGTTTTTCTATTCGATTCTTTCCAATATTTTCGATTCTATTCTAATTGTTTTCAAATTCGATTCAACTCGATTTTTTTTCAAATTCGATTCAAATTTTTTTCGAATTCAATTTGAATTTCGTCCGTGGTTTTTCGATTCAAAACGTTCGGATTCGGTTGAATTTGTTAGCATTTGTAATTCGTTAATTCGGATGCATCCGAACGTCCGAATAATGAACATTTGTCCGAATTTCGATTCGGAATGAAACAAAATGCACATGCCTAAGGTGGTATAGCTGTCCATTCGTCTTGGCAAAATGCCTCCAGGTCATGCAAAGTCTTTGGTCGTCTTGCATGAACTGCACATTTGAGATCTCCCCAGAGTGGCTTAATGATATTAAGGTCAGGAGACTGTGATGGCCACTCCAGATCCTTCATCTTTTTCTGCTGTAACCACTGGAGCGTGAACTTGACCTTGTGCTTAGGGTCATTGTTGTGCTAGAAAGTCCAAGAGCTTTCGTGCAGAAGGATGCAAATCGTCTGCCAATATTTTCTGATAACATGCTGCATTTATCTTGCCAGCAATTTTCACAAGATTTCCTGTGCCTTTAGAGTTCACTCACCCCCAAAACATCAGTGAACCACCACCATGCTTCACAATGCGGATGGTATTCCATTCTATATATTCTATTCTATTTTGGTCTTTTCTTCCAGATAACAATGTGCTAGAAGCTGTGACGCATGTTGAGGTGTTGTTGGGCATTGTGTAACCAGGCTTTTTTTAGGCTTTTGTGCAGTAAAGGCTTGTTCAAGTACCGTTGTATCGCGTTTATTGAGACAACCACACTGTCTTTTTCCAGAGCAGCCTGTATTTATCCTGAGGTTCAGAATTCCCCATAGGTGTTCGATTGGGATCAGATCAGGAGACATACTTGGCCACTGAATCACGTTCACCCTGTTCTTCTTCAGAAATGCAACAGTGGCCTTAGATGTGTGTTTTGGATCCTTGTCATGTTGGAAAAATTCACAACGACCAAGGGCACGGAGTGATGGTAGCATCTTCTCTTTCAATATAGAGCAGTACATCTGTGAATTCATGATACCATCAATGAAATACAGCTCCCCGACACCAGCAGTTGAATTTTTGTTAATTAGGATTTTGTTGTCTAAAATTTAGCTTTGCTCCCAAGACTTTCATTGGGGCGTTGTCATCTTTTCAACATGGTCTTGGATGAATTTGTTAGGAAAAACACTTTTTTGTATGTCAAAATTAACAAATCTTGGTTGCAATCAATGGCCCGACAAATTCTGACAAATCTGTTGGGGTGCACTCATTTATATACATATTTATGTTTTTATTTTCCATCGGTAGCATTATTTTTTCTTTATGCTTTTTCTTAAATGTCTTTGAATGGAAGAATTTCTCTTTTTGATATATTTTTCAGTGCAATCCAAACACAAATCACTGACTGTGCTTTCAAAATATAAACTCAGATTCCAATGCTGCAAATTACCAGTTTGTATATTTGCTTCTTTGGGCGTTTTATTCGATCCTATACAAGCATTGTTAAGAGTGAACATTCGATAAGAATCAAGACATTAGGTAATAGGTATTCCACCACTAGACTTCAAGAGATACTTAAAAAAGAAACAGTACTGAGAACATTCCATGTAGTGTGCCTCAATAAACCCTTCTTGTTATATCAGTTTTCTTAAAGGCTAATACAAATCCACATCTTTCACCGTTACAAGATTTATACATTTCAATGGTGTTTTTTTATTTTTGCTTGGACTTCAGCTTTATTTTTTCCCCCATAAATATTGTTACTCCATTTTCATGAACAAACGGGGAATGAGCGATTGCTATGGGCAGCTCAAACCATCCTTTTTTCAGACTTTTTGATAAGAGTTTTAAATGTGACAGTGTTTCCAAATGGATTTTCACAAACCACCAACAGGACTTAACCTCCCTGGCGGTATTCCCGAGTCAGGCTCGGGGTGAAATTTCAGTACCAAAAGCGGTAACCCCGAGCCAGGATACAGGGAGAGTTACTTACCTTGTCCCCTGGATCCTGCGAGCTGTCTGCTCGCTCGATTCACACACAGTGCCGCCAAGCTCCGTTCCCTGCGACGTTGCGGCGCACGGGGGCGGAAATCGGCGCCAAATTAAAAAAAGTAAAAACACAATACACATACAGTATACGGTAATATTACAGATTACAGTACTGTATAAAAAAATTACACATCCCCTTTGTCCCTAGTGGTCTGTCCAGTGCCCTGCATGCACTTTTATGTTATAAATACATTTTTTTCTGCCTGGAATTTGGAGATTGTCCTTAGGAACCAAAAAGTGTCCCTTTATGTCAAAAGTGGTTTTAGACCAGCTAGAAAACAGTGATAATAAATTAGAACCACTTGCAGAATTGAGCGATAGCGATTTGTTGGGAAATTCATCATCAAACACTAAATCTAATGACAGCGACAATTCTGCAACTGAGCAAATTTCAGTGTTTTTGATTTGATTACATTATTGAACAATTTTTATTATTTTTATATTATTATTTGTTATAATTATTTATAGTTATTTATTATAATATAATGAATGTGTAGAGGCCTCACTCCCTTCTCTCGTGAATCGGTTATTCGATAGCTCTTGTCTAGGGGTATCTTGTATGCAAGAGTGAGATGCGCCACGGCCTATGTCCTCCCCATTGCAGCGGGTGAGGTGAAGGCCAGTACCTGTTGTTCTCCTCGGGCCTGTGTGTTTCTTTAAGAGCCAAGTCTATTGTGCTGACACTTCCCTTCGCTCCCATTAACCAGAGTACCACACACCGATAAGGGTCCAACACGTGTTTATTATAGCACACGAATAAACAGTCCTTTGTCAGCCGACTGGTTGGGACCCATAAAACAGTTCCGGAGTAGCGGTACCTGTGAGGCAGTTGAGGCGAAGGGCCCGGGGCCTTACTGTGGATGGCTCCACCTCGAACAAGAACTCTTTGCATGCCTCGCAACGCCCGAATGGCTTCAGGTGGACCACCAGTCCCGAACATCCGGGACAGATCACGCCAAGGGCCTCCATGTCTCTGCAAGTGTACAGAGCCAACTGCCCTCGGGGTCTAAGTCTTATCCCCGTGTCTGTAAGGGGAGCAGCAAAAGCAGTCATCTTCGTGGGGTAGGGAACCGGAATCCACGGGGAACTTGAGGTCATCCCGACTATCTGCTGCTCCATCACGAACTGACCTCACGCCGGAGTCTCCACGTGTATCTCCCCACATGGCCAGACTCCTCCCATAATCTGCACGTTTTCGTGGGCTTCCACCAGCCTCCGCCCACGAACTGCGCAGTTACGGGGTGCCTCATGGCGCAGTGCAGTAAAAGCCCCCACATGTAGTACGTCACACGGCTGGACTTCTCCCTCTTCTCGCTCTTCCGCATGGGCCTTTCCCATCTTAGGGTCATGTCCACGACTTCGAGCAGGGATGCACTTTGGCCAGTAACATGGCCGACCCACTCGGAACTCCTCCGGGCAGCGAAGTTCAAACACAGACGTTCTCAGTTCCATAGTCAAAACACACACGATCCCGGACTTCCGAGCCCCCACTTGTAGCGGCCTCACTCCCTTCTCTCGTAAATCGGTTATCCGATAGCTCTTGTCTAGGGGTATCTTGTATGCAAGAGTGAGATGCGCCACAGCCCATGTCCTCCCCATTGCAGCGGGTGAGGTGAAGGCCAGTACCTGTTGTTCTCCTCGGGCCTGTGTGTTTCTTTAAGAGCCAAGTCTATTGTGCTGACACTTCCCTTCGCTCCCATTAACCAGAGTACCACACACCGATAAGGGTCCAACACTTGTTTATTATAGCACACGAATAAACAGTCCTTTGTCAGCCGACTGGTTGGGACCCATAAAACAGTTCAATACGGTGGGGTGAGCAGGTCGAGGCACAGTCCTAACAATCAAACTAAACCACTGTGGTTTCACCAGCGGTTGCTACAGCCATCGGCTTGAGAGAGAACTTGAATCTTCGGAGTCTCTACCAGCGACTCTAGAGAACATGAACTGGAGTACCTTCGCTGCATTGCGGCCCCTGTCAGGGGGAAGATGTCCCTCCAAGGGAGTTACCAGAGGCCCCTCTGTCACCGGGTTGATGCTGCTCCGTGCTCTTCAGAAGGGTAACCTCTCCGGCCTCCTCGCCTCAGATATGGGCCCCATCCACCTCAGGGTCCCTCGGACTCATCCACCCTCGCGGAGCCCAGTCGAAGTCACTGGGCCCCAGGCCTCCGGCGCAGCACCTCACCCCAGGCTCAAGGTGCCCGAGATGGACGCCAACACCGCTCCGACCAGGCCATGGGCACCCGGGCCGGAACTCTGGACCGTCAGCACCCAGGCCAAGGGTGCCTGGGCGCGGGATAGCAAGAAGACCTCGTGGCGAGGGCGACTACCCCCTTTTATGCCCTCCCCCCAGCCGGCACAGTAGGTTCCCCGCTCCGCTGTACCACTGCCAGAGCAGGACAAAAAGGGTGCAGCACTACGGCAGTGGTTCTACCTCGACTCGGGACAACATCGCCACCCACAGGTCAAGGAGAACAGCACACTACCAAAGTCCTCCACGACTTAAATGGTCTAAACCCTCTCATGATTGATACATCCTGGATCATACTACCACCCAGGTGCTCCCCCTAGATTTAGACCCCCGCTACAAATGATTTTGTGTTTCAAACTTTAATATACCCGGGATGTCTACTACAGGCATACCCCACTTTTAAGTACACAATAGGTTTTATTTACTAAAGCTGGAAAGCGCAAAACCTGTCTCACTTCTGCATAAAAACCAATGAGCTTCCAGGTTTTATTACCAGGCTTAATTGAACAAGCTGGGGTTAGAAGCTCATTGGTTTCTATGCAGAAATGAGCCTGATTTTGAGCTTTCCAGCTTTAGTAAATAAAACCCATTGTGTACTTAAAAGTGGGGTATGCCTGTAGACTCTTGTTTGGACAGATTTCAGTGAGTTATTCCTAAGAATTGCAGGCCTACAATATAAAATGCCAAATTTCCATGCAAAATAATTGTACCGCATTCAGCACCTGAAATCAGACAGAATCATACCGCCAGGGAGGTTAAAGCATATTTATATCTATTTATCTATAGTTTTGGAATATAGTAAACATTTTGAACTCCTGTTTGGATTTTTTTGCTGTCTTTGTCCACCCGCTGGGAAGATTTATCCTCTCTATTTGTACCGGTAAGCATTGTTACTAAGACTGTAACAGGAAATCAAAAATTGTACAGTTGTCACTACAACAGGAATAGAGCTGTTCTAATGATTACTGTCTAAGAGGGCATTTCCCTTCAAAAAAGATTTCCTCCCAGTCCTTGGTATGTCAGGCAGGAAGCAGGAATTAAGGGAAAATGTCCCCAATGGGACAGCAAAAAAAAACAAAAAACAAAAACAAAGAGAGGGTTTTAATTCTTAGACTCCATTCACACAGGGGCAACACGACTTCCAGCGTGACTTTGGGAGGCAACTTGGACACGACTTGAGTGAATCACAGCGCGACATGAGGCAAATTACAAGGCAACTTCAAGTTGCCTCCAGGACAGGAGGCTTTCCAGTGGCCAATCAAACAAGAATCAGCTCTGTTGGAGGGAGGGGTTTGCCTGAGAAATGTATGTTCTCTTCCTGTATTGTTGCTTCTGTTAAGACAGTGATCCGACTTCTAAGGCGACTTCCATTGAAATCAATGGGTACAAGTTGCCTACAAGTCGCCTAGAAGTCGGACTGAAGTAGTACAGGAACCTCTTCTGAAGTCGGAGCGACTGCAGTAGTGTGCATTAAGATGGCTCCATTTACTTACATTGATTTTCTCATGCAGCGCAACTTGAGGCGACTTGGGGCGACTTGAAGTCGGATCCAAAGTCGTCCCTGTGTGAATGGGCTCTTACTAACTCTACTCAAAAGCTTTGGGTATAGGAATTCTTCAAATGTAATTGAAATACTTTAAGTTCCTGTTCACACAAGAACGCAGTTCCGTGAGTATTTTTTTTCAATATGCACCACATTTGTAATGTTATGTTATCGACACCCCAAACGTATTTTGCAAATGCAGTACATTGGCTTGCATCGGATTGCATGGTACAGAAGTACCATGCGATCTGGTCGCAGTACTTTTTTAAAGTAGTGCATGCACTTCTTTTGGTGCAGTCCAGTGCAATTCAGACCATTCAAAATGGATGGGCTCAAATGGCACTGCACTGTGCCGCATTTGAATCGCACAGGAATGCACAGTGCATTCCAGTGCGATTCCTGGTGTAAATTTAATAATAAAAGATATAATAATACCATTACGCAATGTAACTTTGTTAATATCCAACAAAATTACTCCATATTGAACACAGATATTTTCTAACATATTTCTATGTAGGAAAATGAACAACAGCTTTATTACATGTTTGCAGCTTCTGTTCTGCAGCAGAGTTGTAGAGATTAGAACACATGGGCCCTGGCATTGCTACAAGGACAAGGTGGACATATATTTCATTGCCTGTTTCTGTTGGTGAGACATTTTCTCCTTCTTCCTCCTAACAAATATGTCTTATATGAAATACTATTTTTAATAAAAATAAGCTCCTCATAATGACAGCACAGATACAAGAGAAATGAAAGAACTAGATGATTGATCTGACCTTTCTTTGTAGATATGACTTTTATAGAAATGTCTCTTTGAATTCTGCTCTGTGTTGACTATTAGATCTGTTAAGCTGCAAACCTCAATCTGTCTAAAGAAATTCACCAATTTTTAACTGAGGAGACCATTAAATCTAATTTAATACTGAATCTTTTTTTTTTACCCCATTACCTAATGGATATTGCTTTCGGTGATTTTATTTTTTTCCTGCCGTGCCTCCTAATCAACAGATACCACCCTGAGTAGCTATTTTTTTGACACTGTGAGACTTAACAGAGAAAAGTTGCACTGTTCAGCCAGCAGTGGCGGCTGGTGCTCAAATGTTTTGGGGGGGCGCAAACAAACTGAAAAAAAAAATCATCAATTGCCGCCACTGTGCCCATTAAACGCAGCCACTGTGCCCAAACGCCACTAGTTTGTCCCCAAATGCAGCCAGTTTCCCCCCCATATGCAGCCAGTTTCTCCCCCATAATACAGCCAGTTTCTCCCCCATAATACAGCCAGTTTCTCCCCCATAATGCAGCCAGTTTCTCCCCCAATATACAGCCAGTTTCTCCCCCATAATACAGCCAGTTTCTCCCCCATAATACAGCCAGTTTCTCCCCCATAATGCAGCCAGTTTCTCCCCCAATATACAGCCAGTTTCTCCCCCATAATGCAGCCAGTTTCTCCCCCATAATACAGCCAGTTTCTCCCCCATAATTCAGCCAGTTTCTCCCCTATATGCAGCCAGTTTCTCCCCCATAATTCAGCCAGTTTCTCCCCCATAATTCAGCCAGTTTCTCCCCCATAATTCAGCCAGTTTCTCCCCTATATGCAGCCAGTTTCTCCCCTATATGCAGCCAGTTTCTCCCCCATAATGCAGCCAGTTTCTCCCCCATATGCAGCCAGTTTCTACCCCAATATACAGCCAGTTTCTCCCCTATATGCAGCCAGTTTCTCCCCCATAATGCAGCCAGTTTCTCCCCTATATGCAGCCAGTTTCTACCCCAATATACAGCCAGTTTCTCCCCCATATGCAGCCAGTTTCTCCCCCATAATGCAGCCAGTTTCTCCCCTATATGCAGCCAGTTTCTACCCCAATATACAGCCATTTTCTCCCCCATATGCAGCCAGTTTCTCCCCCATAATTCAGCCAGTTTCTCCCCCATAATGCAGCTAGTTTGTCCTCATAATACAGCCAGTTTTTTCCCCCCCAGCCCTGCACTTACCTTCCTCGAGTCAGCGCCGTCCTTCTTCCGTCCTCGATATCTTCTCCCGCCCTCGATGTCACTTCAGCCAATCAGGTTACCGGTAACCAGACCCGGTGAACCTGATTGGCCAGGGAACGCACCACTGTGCGTCCTCTCATTAGGTATTTAGAAGGCGATTACAGCCCTCAGGCTGTAGTCGGGAAGCCTATCAGAGCCTGCTGGCTCTGATAGGCACTTCTAAAGGCCAATCAGACGCTGTGACTCAGATGGCCGGCGCTCAAGGGGCCGGCCATCTGAATAGTGGGCGGCAGCAATACATAGGTTCATGCAATGCATGAACCTATGTATTGTTGTGGTGAGTGACGGCCGGGTGCAGAAGCGAGCGGTAGCGGCGCTTCTGTGCCCACTATGGTCGCGCCGCCATGTGTAAAAAAAAGACATAAAAAAATAATAAATTTTTTAAAGGGCCCGTTTTTTTTTTTTTTTTGGTGACCACAGGAGGCGGGGGGGAGGGCGGTGCCCGGGCGCCCCCTATGGACGGGCCGCCACTGTCAGCCAGCCTTTTCTGCCCTCTCCACCATTTACAAAATTCATATCACTACTCTCACATGATGCATCACATTCTGTGAATGGAAATCCTGTCATTAAACTACCCCTGCCCAATTTGCAGAAAGCGAACACTAAAACTTGGGAGTACAAAATCTGGTGCAGCTTATCAAGTTCTAACTTCAGCTTGTTCAATTAAGCTTTGACAATAAAATCTGAAAGCTGATTGGCTTCTGTGCAGAGCTGCACCAGATTTTGCACTCTTCCGTTTTAGTAAATCAACCCCATTGTGGGAGAGTAATACAAGATTTGTGAATGACAGAGAGGGTAGAGGGAGCACAACTTTTCTCAGTAGCAGTGGAAGCTTTTAACTCTCACGGTGATGGAAGATCATCGCCCAGGTCAATGTCTGGCAGATATGAAAGAGGCACTGCAGAAAGGAAAATTTTAACCATAAGCAAATACCTGTAAGTAATTGGATACACAGATACACACCATCCATTCCACATAACTAATTTGCTTGATGTTGTATATCACCCGCCACCACCAAAAAAAAACTTTAGCTTTAAAAGCTTGGCACAATATAATTCAATATTTTACTTTGGTCAACAACAACAAAAACTAAGTATTGCCAAACTACGTTCATCTATGGGGAACTTCAGCATCCAGAACTCTGCACCCTACTTGCCACATCCAATTGGAAGGGTCTAATTCATCTATATGGATATGTTATGAAGGATGTAACAAGAAGAATGAGTCTCCAAACATAAGCCAAGCATAGAAGAGAGCTTCTGCTTAGAGATCATGATGTTGGAGTCTCCCAGAAATATAAGTAGCTAGTGGTTTCCACCAACAACTAAACATCTGTTTTGGGTGTGCTGGCTATACACCAGAAGCAGGGAACAGAATCTTAAGCCGATCATATATGCTAATGGAAAATATAAAAAATCTACACTCCACCCTGATATTCTGACTCAAACTAAAGGTATCCATAGATATGTATGGTATTTTTTTTTATTCCAATAATCATACTTACCTAGGTGGATTCAGCATGGGTCGGATGCTGCATCTGTCCCCCGCCACCTCTTCACTGAGAACCGAGCCACCAAATACCACCGTTGGCTCGGTTCTCTCACACCCCTGAGCGGAGATCTGCTGCTCGTCAATCAGCAGCTCTCCTGCTCTGCTCAACCATGCTCACAGATGGGATGACGCAGTGCCTGGACTGATCTTGGTGATGTCAGCAGGGAGCGGACTTCAGACCCCTCTCTGCTGAAAATGGGTCACAGGAGTGCAAAACTAATTGCACTCCTGTGACCCATAGGAGAAGCCCAGCCGAATGAGCTCAGGCTGGTCTTCTCCTTTTAAGAGATCCAGCTTCCTCACAACTGTTTAAAGCAATAAACATGACCAGTTGCATTAGCTCAGTATGCATATTTATACCTTATTGAGCATCTGTGGGGCATCCTCAAACGGAAGGTGGAGGAGCGCAAGGTCTCTAACATCCACCAGCTCCGTGATGTCATCATGAAGGAGTAGAAGAGGACTCAAGTGGCAACCTGTGAGACTCAGGTGAACTCCATGCCCAAGAGGGTTAAGGCAGTGCTGGAAAATAATGGTGGCCACACAAAATATTGAAACTTTGGGTCCAATTTGGACATTTTCACTTAGGGGTGTACTCACCTTTGTTGCCAGCAGTTAAGACATTAATGGCTGTGTGTTGAGTTATTTTGAGGGGACAGCAAATTTACACTCTTATACAAGCTGTACACTCACTACTTTACATTGTAGCAAAGTGCCATTTCTTCAGTGTTGTCACATTAAAAGATATGTAGCGGGGTGTCACTTTAAGGCGCTAAAAAGACTACCATACCCAGTGTGCAGCGGGACACCCAGAGTACATTGCCCGGCGCAAGGTCTGCTGGGGAAGGCCTATTTAAGGAGGAGCGGAGCTACACGCGGGCCTCTTTGGATGCCGCCCCCCTAGCAAGTGGAACCAACGCTGAGTCTGCCGCTGGACTGGGCCTAAGAGTTTGGGCCTTGGGATCCAGAGAGCCCTCCGACTTTCACGGGAGAACCCAGGAGTCATTTTGTCCATCATCCTTCCAAGGACTGTCGGGAGGATCAGAGACTACGGGTGTCGTGAGACTGTGTGCTGGAGCCCCAGCTACGGAAGTCGGTTGTACGGACTGGTCCGGTCCGGTGAGAGAGCACTTGCTCAGAGATTAACTGACTAATCTTAGGCCCAGTGTCCTTTGTTCAGGGACCACCGTTACCAGAGTGTTATATTGCACGCCAGAGGGACAGTGTGCTGTGCAGCATTAGTTGAACTCTGTTATGTACAGAACGTACCTGGTTGTAGAGCCTGACTTTGTAGGAGAAGACCTCTCTTACAGCCCTGGCTCAGGAGACACTGGAGTGGAGACAGTGAGCTCGAGAGCGCAGTGAGGTAGGAGTGCCTGCGGTAGGTGTAGCGGTGGGCACCGTGGCGAGGTGGTGATCCTCCAGAGATGGCCGGATCTGTAGACAGCTGAGCAGGTGGTTGCAGGTCAGCGACCCTGAAGCTGGTGGATGCTGGAATAGCAGAAGCTGGAGCAGGGTGGAACAAGCCTGGTTAGGTACACACGAACAGCAGACAGCAGGAGGGTCAGACAAGCCGGGTCAGAGCAGGTAGGCAGGTGAAAGACAGAGCAGGGTCAAGGTAAGCCGAGGTCAGGATTGGAGATATATCGGGTAGTCGAGCAAGCCGGGTCGGTACAGGTAACTGGAGACAGGTGAGCAGGTTGACAGGTTACAAAGCTGCAGATCAGACAGCAATGCACTATTGCCACTGCTGGCTTTTTAAAGGCTTAATGGCGCCATATCGTTTAGCGCGCACGCGCGCACGCAATTGGCGCATGCTCGTGCGCAATTGGCGTGCGCACACCCGGCGCGCGCCAGCGCACGGGCACAGGACGAAGCAGGAATTGTACTCTATTTCTGGCAGGTGCCTGACATTGCCCCCCCCAAGGGGCAGCCTCCGGATGCCTAACCGGGCTTTTTTCTCAGGATGGGCAAGAAAAAAGGCACGGATTAACCTCTGGTCATGGATGTTGCCTTCAGGTTCCCAGGAGTTGTCCTCCAGACCGTACCCCTTCCATTTGACTAAGAATTGAGTTAGCCCTTGCCGTTTCCTACAATCAAGGATGGCCTCCACCACGTATTCCTTCGAGACCGTCAACCAAAACTGGTTCTGGTGGTCTGGCTCCCCTGTCAGGAAAGGGGTCAGGTACTGCAGGCTTCAACAATGAAACATGAAACACTGGGTGAACTTTTAGAGAGTCAGGTAAGGATAATTCGTAAGATACCTCATTGATTTTTCTTCTTACTGGAAAGGATCCCATGAACTTGGGTGCCAGCTTCTTGGATGGGCAGGCCAACTTGAGGTTGTTTGTGGAAAGCCATACCTGATCACCTGGTTGAAGGTCCAGCTCCCCTCTCCTCTTCCTGTCATAGGCTTTCTTGCTGTCCACTTGGGCCTTGGTTACTGCTTCCTGCAACACCCGGTTGTTGCGGCTGAGGAAATCCACCGTGCTCTGTACTGCCGGGACTGGAGATTCTGGAAGAAAATCAGGTAAAAATGTTAAATGGAAGCCGTAATTAGCAAAGAAGGGGGATTGTCCAGTGGCCGAATGGTTGGCATTATTGTAGGCAAACTCTGCTAAGGGCAATAGGGACACCCAATCATCTTGTGCAAAGGATGTGAAACATCTGATATACTGTTCAAGAGTCTGATTTGTCCTCTCAGTTTGCCCGTTGGTTTGGGGGTGGTAGGCTGAGGACATGGCAAGTTCAATTTCCAAGATTTCACACAGAGCTCTCCAAAAACGTGAAGTGAACTGGACCCCCTGTCTGACACGATGTTTGAAGGGACTCCATGTAATCTGATGATTTCCTTAATGAAAACACGGGCGGTCTCAGCAGCGGATGGGATGCCCTTTAGTGGCAAGAAATGGGCCATTTTAGACAGGCGGTCTACAACCACAAAGATTGCTGTACACCCCTCGGAACATGGAAGCTCCACTATAAAATCCATAGCAATCATCCTCCATGGTCTATCAGGTACAGGTAGGGGTTTCAGTAGTCCCCAGGCTCGGTTCCTTGATGTTTTGTTTTGGTTACAGACGGGACATGCACTGACGTATGATTTGCAGAACTCCTCCAGACCTGGCCACCAGAATGTGCGCCGTACCAGTTCAAGAGTCTTGCGGACTCCAAAATGTCCTGCTAGCGGATGGTCGTGGAGGAGCTTCAGAACCTCAACCCGAGTGCTTCCTGGAACAAAAATTTGGCTCCCTCTCCAAAATAATCCATCTCTGGAAGTCAAGGTGGTACCAGGGGGTTTGGAAGAGTCTGTGGATGCTTGTCTGATTTGAGAGAGCAGATCAGTCTGTAGAAGTAAAAAATGACCTGCTGGTAGAATGGTGTCCGGAACAGATATATCCTTGGGGTTGTCGTGCATGCGTGATAGTGCGTCTGGTTTGATGTTTTTTGAACCTGGCCGGCAGGTGATATGGAAGCAGAAGCGTGAGAAAAATAAAGCCCAACGGGCCTGCCGAGGTTTCAACCGTTTAGCGGATCTTAAATACTCTAAGTTCTTGTGATCGGTATAAATTAATACTGGGTGGGCAGCGCCCTCCAACAGGTACCTCCATTCTTCTAAGGCGGCTTTGATGGCAAGTAACTCCCGGTCACCAACATCATAATTTCTCTCTGCAGGGGAGAGTTTTCGAGAGAAGAACCCCACAGGGTGCATTAAGTCCTTGCTACCTTGGCGTTGGGAGATGACAGCCCCAACTGCAACTTCAGATGCATCCACTTCAAGAATGTAAGGAAGTGCAGGATCAGGATGGCTGAGAATTGGAGCTGATGTGAAAAGTCCTTTAAGTGCGTCAAAGGCTCTTTGGGCCTCAGGGTTCCAGTGGAAACGTAAGTTCTGCTTGGTCAGCTGTGTGATGGGTGAGATTATTGCAGAAAATCCCTTGATGAATCTCCTGTAAAAATTTGAAAAACCCACAAAGCGTTGCACTCCTTTCTTATCCAAAGGTACAGGCCAGTCCAGTATAGCGGACACTTTTTGAGGATCCATCCTGATCCCTGTGGGGGAGATTACCAACCCTAGGAATTGAATAGTCTGCTGCTCAAATTCGCATTTCTCCGCCTTGGCATATAGTCCGTGTTGGCGGAGGTGGTCCAGTACCCTGTGGACATGTTCCCGATGTCTGTCAAGTAATCCGGAGAAGACTAGAATGTCATCAAGGTGAACAATGACAAAGATATCAAGAAAGTCTCTGAACACATCATTGATAAAGTGCTGGAAGGTGGCAGGAGCATTGCACAGGCCGAAGGGCATGACCAAGTATTCGTAGTGGCCGAATCGGGTACGAAATACTGTCTTCCACTCATCCCCGGAACGGATGCGGACCAGATTGTAGGCCCCCCTTAGGTCTAACTTAGTGAAGATGACAGCAGACCTTAATTTCTGGAAGAGTTCAGGTATCAGGGGAAGCGGATAACGTTTTTTGACTGTGATGTTGTTTAACTCACGGTAGTCCACACATGGGCGGAGGGTCTGGTCCTTCTTGGTGACAAAGAATATTCCTGCGCCCGCTGGTGAGGTAGATGGGCGGATGAACCCTTTGCCCAGATTTTCATTAATGTAGATCTTCAGAGCCTCTTGTTCCTTTTCTGATAAGGGGAAGATGGGCCCAAAGGGAATCTCGGCCCCAGGAAGGAGCTCGATGGGGCAGTCATAGGGGCAGTGAGGCGGAAGGGAGTCAGCCCCCCGTTTACTGAAGACATCAATGAATTCATGGTAAGGTCCTGGGACGGACTGAAGCAGGTTCGGGTCAGAGTCTATACATAACAGAGTGGTGGATGGGCTGAGGGATCCAGGTAGACAGTACTTCTGGCAGTAAGGGGACATGAATGACACTTCTCCAGACACCCAGTTGATTTGGGGGTTGTGAGCCTGGAGCCAGGGTATACCCAGGATCACGGGAAACAGGGGAGAAGAGATAACATCAAGAGTCAGCTACTCCTTATGTTGAGCGGTAGAGGTGACAGGCAGAGGAAGGGTCTCCTGGGTTACCTGTCCTGATTTTATACGGGAGCCATCGGCCAAGTAAACAGAGAGTCCATGAGTCTTTTCCTGAAGAGGGATGTTATGTTGATTGGCAAAGGTGGAGTCGATGAAACAGCTACATGCGCCAGAGTCAATGATAGCGTTGACTGGGACTGTCCTTCCCTGGAGCTGCAATGAGAGAGAGAGAGCAAGGTGGCTTGCATTGGCAGATAAAGCTGTGAGATTAGCAGGAAGGGAAGAAGGACACTTACGCATCTTGACAGGACAGTTGCGCACGTAGTGACCGGCTTCACCGCAATAGAGGCAAAGGTTCAGTTGGCGACGGCGTGCCCGTTCTTCAGGTAGCAGGGCTGGTCGCATTATCCCAAGTTGCATGGGTTCAGAGGTGTCCGGACTGGGATTGGCAGGATTTAAACAGGTGGGCGGCAGGTAACGGGAAGCAGGCATGGGAGCTCTCATGGTCATCCATACTGGGCGGCTTTGCTGGGAGGAACGCTCTGCCCGGCGTTCACGAAGTCTGCGGTCAATCTGGATGGCTGTGGTAATCAAGGCTTCAAAGGTCTCTGGTACCCCCACGTGGGCGAGTTCGTCCTTCAGAGCCTCGGAAAGGCCCAAACGGAATTGGTGACGCAGGGCTGCGTCGTTCCACTGAGTGTCTGCGCTCCAGCGTCTAAAGTCCGTGACATAGTCCTCGGCCGCTCGGCGACCTTGCTGGAGCACAAGCAGGGCAGACTCAGCGGTGGCAGTCCATTGGGGATCATCATAAAGTTGGGCCATGGCTTGGAAGAAGGATAGCAGGGATTGAGTCCGGACATTATTCTCTCCTAGTAGCCGATGGGCCCAGGTCTGGGGTTCACCCTGGAGTAATGAAATCACAAATCCCACCTTAGTGACTTCTAAGGAGAAAGTCCGGGGTTGTAGGGCAAAATAAAGCTGACAGGCATTACAGAAGGCTTGGAATTTTGTCCGGTCTCCTGAAAACCTCTCCGGGACAGGAACTCTGGGTTCGGGTGGAAGCATCACCACTGAAGGAGCAGAGGCAGTTGATGAAGGCCTGGCAGAGGGTGCAGGGGCCGCATCACCGGAGGCAGCGAGGTTCTGAACTTGTCCTTCCAGCCGGATGTAGCCTTCCTGTAGACTCTTCACTGCTTGTGTGAGGGCTGCCAGGTGTTTGCAAATCTCCTCCATGGCAGGGACTTCTCCCGCAGGCTCTGTCATGGCTGTCTGATACTGTTATGTACAGAACGTACCTGGTCGTAGAGCCTGACTTTGTAGGAGGAGACCTCTCATACAGCCCTGGCTCAGGAGACACTGGAGTGGAGACAGTGAGCTCGAGAGCGCAGTGAGGTAGGAGTGCCTGCGGTAGGTGTAGCGGTGGGCACCGTTGCGAGGTGGTGATCCTCCAGAGATGGCCGGATCTGTAGACAGCTGAGCAGGTGGTTGCAGGTCAGCGACCCTGAAGCTGGTGGATGCTGGAATAGCGGAAGCTGGAGCAGGGTGGAACAAGCCTGGTTAGGTACACACGAACAGCAGACAGCAGGAGGGTCAGACAAGCCGGGTCAGAGCAGGTAGGCAGGTGAAAGACAGAGCAGGGTCAAGGCGAGCCGAGGTCAGGATTGGAGATATATCGGGTAGTCGAGCAAGCCGGGTCGGTACAGGTAATGGGAGACAGGTGAGCAGGTTGACAGGTTACAAAGCTGCAGATCAGACAGCAATGCACTATTGCCACTGCTGGCTTTTTAAAGGCCTAATGGCGCCATATCGTTTAGCGGGAAAGCGCGCGCACCGAGCGCAGACGCCGCGCGCGCAATTGGCGCATGCGCGTGTGCAATTGGCGCGCGCACGCCCGGCACGCGCCGGCGCACGGGTACAGGGGGAAGCAGGAATTGTCCTCTATTTCTGGCAGGTCCCTGACAAACTCTTTAGTACATGCCAAGAAGTTAACAGTTTTGATGCCTGTGGATTACAAATAACCTACAAAGTGTACCACCATTGCTAGCGAAGATCCTTCCCAATGGAAGCACCATATCTGCAATAGTCAGGCGTGACTGTAGAACTGTTAGATATTGTTTGGGCGCCATCTTGCTCACGAGGGGGAAGCTCGCGAGCATAGTTAAATGACATTTAGCGTGTGTAATACTATTGGAACTTAGTGCTTGTTATATGCTGAATGGTTAACATTGCAGGGCTCTGCATATGCATACGTATTACTGTTTAACTTGATGCTTTATATTCAGTAAAAAGTACTTGTGGTTAAACCAATCCACTGTGTGGTTATATGTTTGTTGCGGTATTGTGATCCCCATAGCTAATGGATTTCACAATCCCATCTTTACTGCTATCTGTGCCAAGGGAGGTTAGAGCCAGTTACTGGGGGTTGACAGCAGTGTGTACAGGCCCAAAATCTATACCAGCAGCCCTCTTAACTGGGGGTATTGCTACAGATATATTTAAATATTTACAAAAAATGTGAGGGGTGCACTCACTGTTGTGAGATACTGTGTATATTAGAAGGAAGTAAGTATCATAGAAATTTCCTTTGATATTTCTTGCCATATGGGGTAATATGTGGTATTTTTTGTTTTAAATCAGGCAAGAAGAAATGTAGTGAGGGGGAGGAGAAGGAAATAGGGCAGACTTCTAAGGGAGCATTTTATCTCTTTCAAATCCTGGGAGTTGTACAAGGATGAGATTAAATTGTTTAGGATACTAATTTTGTAGGCAACACTGAGGACTTGGGGAACCTCTGCTGCAGGCAATTCATGCCATTTAGAAGAGGAACTACGGAAGAATCTCTCAGACACATTCAGAGATAGTGGCACAATCCCCTCTCATGCCCAGCATGCCTCTGATACTCAGATCCATGAAAGGAGGAGCAGCAGTAGTGGTGGTTATCTCAGCGACACTTTTTTTTAAAGGTCAAATTTTATTGCATTTTCCAAACTTACAACACACAAGAATGGCTAAAGGGCACAATGGCATACTGCAATACAATAAAGCAAAGGTACAACGCACACATATGCCACATAGGACTAGGCTTAACGCCAGACACATCCAATAATAATAAAAAAAAAGCAGAACTGTTTGTAACATGAAAGCAGTTTGAGCGTTCTTCACAAGGAAGACACTGAAGCAGAAATAACATACACAGGAGCAGGCATTATAAAAATATTGTCAAATCATAAGGCAGGTGATTTTTTTCTGCAAATAAGAAATCCACCCCACATACTTCCCTCAGATAGGACCTTAGACACAGCTCAAACTTCAATATCACCGGAGACTGAAGTCATCCATCCAAACCAACCTTATGCCGCGTACACACGGTCGGATTTTTCAATGGAAAAAGTCAGATGGGAGCTTTTCATCGGATATTCTGACCGTGTGTATGCCCCATGAGATTTTTCCGTCAGAAATTCCGACGGACTTAGATAGGGAACATGTTCTGTATTTTTCCGACGGAAAAAAATACGATCGGAATTTCCTATAGTGTGTTCAAATTCGGACGCACTAAATTCCAACGCATGCTCGGAAACAAATCGACGCATGCTCGGAAGCAATGAACTTCATTTTCTGGGCTCATCATAGTCTTTTACGTCACCGCGTTCTTGGCAGTCAAAAGTTCACCGAACTTTTGTGTGACCGTGTGTATGCAAGGCAGGCTTGAGCGGAATACGGTCAGAAAAACCATCCAACTTTTTTCTGACGGAAATTCCGCTTGTGTGTACAGGGCATTAGACAAAATTTTTTTGGACAGCCCCTAAAGGCATAAGTAATTTTATACATAGGTAAAATCATATTTATTAGTTCTATCCATAACTGGAGCGTGGGGAGGAGAGGGTTCTTTCCATTTAAGTACTAGAGCTTTTTTAGCATAAAAAAATTATAACTGAAACAACATTGTTTGTGAGTAACGCATTTCCTCTTCTGCAAAGTCACCTAACAGGCACCTGGCTCGAATTCAGATATTAGGAATCACTAACTTTTCCTCCCAAAATTGAGTAACAGCAGACCAAAAACTCCCAACTCTGGGACATGCCCAAATCATATGAAAAATATCTCTTGGATCATGTTGACAACGTGGGCATGCTGGATAGTTTTATTCAGCGACACTCCAAGCCCAGTGCCACCCATCAGTGTCACCTATGAGTGCCCACCAGTGTCACCTATCAGTGCCCATCAGTGCTGCATATAAGTGCCTCATCATCAGTGCCCATCAGCGCCACCTCATCAGTGCCAATCAGTACTGCCTCATCAGTGCCCGTCAGTGCAGAGTGCATATCCCTAATAGATATTCATGGACACATGCAAAAATTACAGAGTTTACAAACGGTTTGTAAATTTACAGACAGTTGGCAACCCTGGAGCGCTCATTCTGGTAAAAGCAGCGTTCGTAACGGAGATAGCACATTCGTTACGCTGTAACAGACTGAAAAGCACGAAGACTGAAAAGCGCGAATCATCTCTCATCAAACTTTATTAACACAAGGATCAGCAAAAGCGTCCCAAAGGGTGGCGCCATTCAAATGGAACTTCCCCTTTATAGTGCCGTCGTACCTGTTGTACATCAACGCTTTGCTTGAGCGTTTTTTTTTCATGAACGTGTGTATGCAAGGCAGGCTTGAGAGGAAACACGAAAAATCACGTTGAGAAAAACTTTGTTTTTTCCATGACATGAATAACGATCGTGTGTACGCGGCATAAGAGTTCACATGCTGCCCTGATGTTTATATTTAGAATTCTTTGGAAATAACTAGGGACACAGGAATCTGATGGTGTTAAGGGAGTTATGGGTTTAAAGTATTTTTGCATACTATGTTTGGACATTTTGTTAAACCTTTAAGTCAATGTGGTGTGGTATTGTGAAAAAGAAGCTCACAAACCATACTATGAAACTGTTTAGCCAATAGCTAATTTGTATGAAGTTGAGGGCTTTAGCTTTATTTCTTTCTAAGAGTAAACTTTCTTATTGCATTTAGATCTGTTGTGGTTTTTACTTTCATGGGTCTGTTGCTTATTGGACCTGAAATTGGCCATAATTCATTAAAGAATTGCCCCTTGTTCACTTTAATGGGGTTAACTTTTAAGTTCTTTTTTTGGACTTCAGTAAAACCACAATGTTTATGTGACTGAATATTTTTTTCTGAGACTTCAGTTGAGCTTTGAATCCTGTGGTTTCCAAGTGGAAAGAGGTAGTCTCAAGTTCAGGGTAATGTAGACATACTCAGATAAACAACTGTGGAACTCAAATGCTAGTAAAAAAATACAAACATATTACATAAACGTTGGGGCTGATTAAGTAAAGGCAAATAGACTGTGCACTTGGCAAGTGCAGTTGCTCCGGGGCTTGGTAAAATAGGGGAAGCTCTGCTGACTTCCATCATCCAATCATGTGCAGGCAAAAATTCCATTTTTTTATTTTCCTTATATGTGTGTCACGATCAGGGGTCAGGCTCGAAGACCAGTGCATAGTCTAAGTACTAACCGGTGTTCACCAGAGTGCCTGATGGTGGAGATGGATTTTTCTGCGTGTTAGTACCTGGTCACGGTCCTCAGGATCGCCCCACCAGGAGGTGAGCAAGCTTGGATCCAGTAGCGGATAAGCAGGTAGGGATCAAACAGAAGCATAGTCGGGGAAACAAGCCAAAGGTCAGAAATTTGTAGCTGCAGGTTGGGATCAGGCAGAACTGTAGTGGAGGAACAAGCCATGGGTTGATAATAAGTTGTAGCAAAATATGAACAGCAGCATGGAAGACAGGAGCGAGATACTGGCTGAAGAGAGCATAATAATCTGGCAAACAGGAAGTCCAGAGACAAAGCTTAAATTAGGAAGTTCATGGGAGGAAAAAATAGTTCAGGGTTCAGGAGTCAGGACAAACAAGGTTCAAGACAGGATCATTCAAGGAATTGTCCAGGGAACTGTGCACCATTCTAGGTAGCTCAGCAAGAAGAGACATTGCCTGACACAGCAGAGGTTCAAATCCAGGCTCTGACCATGTGGTTGGATATTCTTTGTAAAGTGAAGCTTTACCTCATTTATTAAGCTCTTGGGCAACATCACTTGCAGAGTGCAACTGCACATGCAAAGTTCACAGTCTGTTTGCCTTTAGTAAATCAACTTTAATGTAATTAACTCTGGGCGGTGGTCCCTGAAACACATAAGCACCACTACCATCAGCAGTGATTAGACACCATGAAAGGAGAATTTTCAAAGTTTTCCTGTTTCTGGGTCTATGTATAATTGTCTTCTTCTACTGCATGAAATGGCATGTATAACAGTGATGCCGCGTACACACGATCATTTTTAATGACGAGAAAAATAAAAATTTTTAAAATGGTCATTAAAAATGATCGTGTGTGGGCTTTCCAGCATTTTTCCCGACGAGAAAAACGCTGAGAATCACGACGTGAAAAATTTGAAGATGCTCTAATTTTTCACGTCGTTTTTTACATCGTCGTTTTTCTCGTCATGAAAAACGGCCGTGTGTGGACTTTAACGACGTGATAAAAAAATGTGCATGCTCAGAATCAAGTATGAGACGGGAGCGCTCGTTCTGGTAAAACTAGCGTTCGTAATGGACTGAAAAGCATGAACATCTCAACAAACTTTACTAACATGAAGGGTGGCGCCATCCGAATGGAACTTCCCTTTTATAGTGCCGTTGTACGTGTTGTACGTCACCGCGCTTTACTCAAACATTTTTTTTCACGATAGTGTGTAGGCAAGGCAGGCTTGAGAGGAAACACGAAAAATCACGTCGAGAAAAATGCAGTTTTTTTCAATGACATTAAAAACGATCATGTGTACGCGGCATTAGTCTTTAAAGCCCCACTCCAGGATTTTTTGTACCCTCACAGGAGACACTCTCTCTTGCCAGAAGCTCCCTGATGGGTATGGTACAATTTTATTTTTAATATTATTACATTTTCCTGATGTCTTCTGAACAGTCATGTGTCATGCCGCTGTTTATCCTGATCTTTTCCAGTGGTGGCCAGTCCTTAACCATTTCAGCCCCAGAAGGATTTACCCTCTTAACGACCATGCCATTTTTGGCGATACGGCACTGCGTCGCTTTAACTGACAATTGCGCAATCGTGTGACTCTGTACCCAAACAAAATTGATGTCCTTTTTTTCCCCACAAATAAAGCTTTCTTTTGGTGGTCTACAAAGTAGGGCATAGATTTATGGGTGATTTTTAGCAGGACTGCGACATTGCGGTGGACACATCTGACCCCGAATGACACTTTTTGGGGACCAGTGACAATATTAAGTGATCAGTGCTAAAAAAAAATGCACTGTATGTATAAATGACACTGGCAGGGAAGGGGTTGACACTAGGGGGCGATCAAGGGGTTAACTGTGTTCCCTGGGTGTGTTCTAACTGTGTGGGGTGGGCTTGCTGGGACAACACAGAGATCGCTGTTCCTGATCACTAGGAACAGCAGATCTTTGAGTTGTCCCCTGTCAGATCGGGGATCTGCCTTGTTTACATAGGCAAATCCCCTTTCTGCCTCTCTGTACCACGGTCATGCGTGGCCGGCAGATATCGAGTCCGCTGGATCCGCGGGAGTACTCCCGTGGCCCATAATACCACATGCACGTTTGCGCAGCCGAGCCGCAGTATATATGCGTAAGGCAGTGGCAAGTGGTTAAAGATACACTTAAGGGGTGGGGCCATGACTCTCCGCATTCATAGCATGTTCTCAGTCGTCCGGGTTGAGTGACACTGGGTGTAGGACATTTTTTAGTGAAAAAGAAGTGCTGCCGAGGACAGCCCCAGATTGAGGGAGGGTATTGTAGCCTAAGCTACTTATTGATTTTGTTTACTGCCTGGAAGCTCATTTATTGATTTTTTTTTTAAATTTCCCATTGTTGGGCTTTAATAAAGTTTGTGTTTTTATTCTAAAATGGGAGATACTAATAGAACCATAGACTGTTTGTTGAGAAAGGATTATATATTTAGGTAATAATTCAGTAAGCAGATATTTATTATGATTAACAAGACACCAAACTTTTCCCTACTATCTCCAGCTTTTTATTAGATCTAAACTTTTTTTCTGTGTTTATAAAGAATGGCTGAAGAGACAAAATTCTTCAGTATGAAGCAAACGTACATTGTTTGCTTGACTTGATTTAGATGATATGTATAGTGCATTAGAACTTTTAGTATTTAAAATTCATCAGCTGCGTACTTGCAGAACAGTACTTCTAGTATTAATCATGCTGGCTTCAGAAATAATGTTGAACCTGTTGTGGAAGTAAATAGAAATCGGGAAAACAGTATGTTCTCTTTGAAATAAAGAATGTTTTGTTTGCATAAAGAGAATTATTGGTCCAAATTTAGAGCAGTATATTTTTTATTAAGTATAAACACTGCCCTCTAGTGACACAAACTGTTAACTACAATGTATGTTGCATGGCGTTTTATGATTGTAAACCTAAAAGGAAAGGTAAATTATTGATTTTAAATGAAAGGGGCAATTCATTTTCCATTTACAAGCTCATTTTGATGTTTAAAAAAATAGATCATATGACCCACTAATTAGAAAAATTACTTGTTCAATATATTTCTAGGTCAGCCTCAATAAAGCCTGCAAATGTAAAATCTTTCAAAACCTTTATATTGAACATGCACAAAAAAGTCTGTTGTGTATATGCCCATAAGTAAACACATTTATATATAAATAAATATAATTTAGTTTTACAGATCATGTCATTTTTTTGATTCTAAGGCCCCATGCACACAGGGCGTTTTTGCAGCTGCTGTTAGCAGCGTTAGACGTTTTGCACACATAGAGCTTTTATGAGCTCCAAGTGGCATAGGCGTTTTCCAGCTGCAAAAAAACCCCAAGACCACCGCATTCTGGAGCTCCAGGTTCGAGCTTCAAAAACACCCGACGCTATTAAACGCACATAAACGCGACATAACGCGCGTCGAACAGCGTCAAGCGTTTTTATTTATTCATATGTGATTGGTCACTTTATTGCCTGAAAAGCATGAAATACCTAAAAAATGTGATTGGTGACCGTAATCACATGTAAAACAGGAAATGTTAATAAATCATTGTTAATTTAACACGTTAAGTTTTTAGTTTTTTGGGTTAATGGTGCACTTCAGCAGTATGTTAGCATAGGGGTATCTTACGCTTTCCTCAAGCAGGAGAAAAGGAGTCTTTTTACTCTGCCTGGGGCAAGCGTATGTGCAACACAACAAGGTTCAAGGCACAGCTGAACTAAAGAAATGGCAGACATGAAAAGAACAGCCAAATTATAAAATGCTTTATTTCAAATTTTTTGTCACAAGAATTATTTCAGGCAGATACAACATTTCATTTTAAACATAGTCATTTTGCCACGAAACTTCTCCTTCAGGTGATAAGTAGTAATCGGCAAACTGATTACAAATGGCCATCACCCGTGCCGTTGACCGCAAGTCAGAATATTGTACTCGTTGATTTGTGTTTCGGGATTCCGGTTCAACGGTGCTCCTCTCCTTATCCTGCAGGAAGTTGTGGAGAACAAAGCATGCCAGGACCACCTTAATGGCATTTTCCACATCAAGCTGCATACAGTTGAGTAATACTCTCCATTTTGCTGTGCAGACTCCAAAAGCACATTCAACAACGTGGCGGGCACGGCTGAGACGATAGTTATACATTTTTTGGGCATCGCTGAGAAAATTGCCACTGTATGGCCGCATTATATGTTCAGACAGTCCAAAGGCCTCGTCTGCTATCATGACCAATGGTAAGCTTGGTTCCTCGGTACAAGGTAGAGGCCTGCTTTCTGGAATGTTGAGCCTTCCTTGATGTAGCCGACGTCCAGAGGCCGACTCACGAAATATACGTGCAACACTCTGGCTGCCGTATGCTCCAACATCAACTACTATGAAGCGCAGATTCGCATCAGCCACTGCCAGGAGGACCACCGAGAAGTATTTTTATAATTATAATATGAAGAACCAGAGTGCGGAGGCTTCTTCACCCTGATGTGTTTGCCATCCAGGGCGCCCAGACAATTGGGAAACTGAGTTGTTTCCGAAAACTCGGCCACCACTGCTTCCCAGAGGTCATCTGTTGGCTCCCGCATTACTATCTGATTCAGCTCCTCCCATATTGCCACACAGCTTTCTCTGACTATCTTGGCAACCGTCGCGACACCAAGAAGAAAGTGGTGGTGCAAGGACACGAAACTCAGTCCTGTAGCAAGGAACCTAAAAGAACAAAATTGGGGGTGTCAGAACAATACAATACAATACATTTTGTACACATGCAATGCGACATAAGCCATACAATCGGTTTGCATGAAATCGCAATGAACAGACATTGCATGAAATTTGCATAGCATTACGGTACAAATTGCATGCACTTTCATGCAATGTGTGACAATGCATATGTGTGAACAGGCACTAACCCCCCTTCAAAACAAATATTACTTACCGGAGTGTCACAAGCAGTCGTTCCTCTGGTGACACACTGCTTCTCATCATGGTGTCCATCCTTTGCAGCCTCGGTTTGAGCATCTCCAACAGGTCATCAAAGACAGGCACTGACATTCTAGTGAAATTATAGAATTTTTCAGGATGCATGCGAAGATGGACGTACATGCTCTGAAAGTACCCCAACATAGGACGCTGGGATACAATTGGATGTATCCAGATTCTACGCCGATTGCTGCTTCTCTCCTCCTCCTCTTCCATCCGTCTCCTTTGCCGCATCCTATGGAGAACAATCAGCAGAATTGCCTCATCAATTTTTTGAATCACAGGATCCATTTTCCTCAAAACAATCTTCAAAATAATTTTATGCTCTCTCCTCAGTTTCTCCTCACAAAATGGCATAGTCATGTGATATTTCTCATATTTTATGGAATTCTGAGTAATTTGGGAGTGAAAGTTGAGTTTATTAAAAAAAAACGCTGGTTAACGCTGACACGCTTAAACGCGCTTAAACACGCTATGACGCCTATGCAAAACGTGGCTTGATGCGCGTTTTTGACGCCGCTTTTTCCTGGCGTCAAGAAACAGCTTTGGAGTTCGTTTTTATGACGCCCTGTGTGCATGGGGCCTAACTTCTAAATATGATCATTTAAACTTTTTTATTTAGAGTGAATAGTGTAGGGCGAGTGTGAGATTATATCAATCTCTATGGCAATCTTCTTCCTTCATTTCTTTCACAATTGCTGAGGATGACATTAAAATCCTAATGGGAAGCAACAGGATAGACAGAAAGGAGAAGAGCTTACAGGAACAATATATCAGTATTGGTTATTTTATTTAGCCATTTTTCCTGTTAAAGAAAAAACGGCTCTTTTTAAGATTACTGTTATGCACACTGTTATTACTGTTATGCACACGGTCGGATTTTCCGACCGTGTGTATGCCCCATCGGACTTTTCCCGTTGGAATTTCCGACGGACTTAGATAGAGAGCAGGTTCTCTATTTTTCCGTCGAAAATTCCGACTGAGTTTTGCCCGGTCAAAAGTCTGGCCGTGTGTAAGCGGTTATACTCTTTAGAAGAAAATGCTGATATAGAGAACAGTGTAATTGTGAATCTACATTATTTTTAATGACTATATCATAGGATTGCCACATGTCCAGGATTCACCCGGACAGTCCAGGTTTTGGATCATGTGTCTGGGTTTCAGTCCGCCTGGATCCCGGACACATTATTTTGACCTGGCTGTGGCTTCCCAAGTAACCAAGATAGTCACACAAAAATCTGTTGCCGTACGGGAGCTGTGGTTGACTTTCTGGGGGCAGATTCCACATCACTGAAGGGCAGGGCGATGGTGTCAGCAAGAGCAATTTGGCTACACCCACTGTTCACCGTGGCGTGATATGAGCGCTGCATCACTACTCTCCTTGGGGCACCCAAAGGTGTCCTAGGTCTTTTATAATCCTATAATGTTTACTACTAAAAAAAAATTTCCCTGTGACGCTAAAGTGTTCGGGTTTGGATTGAAGAAAAGGTTGCAACCCTACTATATCACCCTTTACAATTATAAAAGGATGGTGGTGTCAGCGCTGTGAAGGGATCAGGGAAGTAAAACGGAATGTGACTGATAACACACTCGATGCAGTAACTTGACTCTTGTTACAAATTAGTAAACACATAAACAACTGAAAATATATACAATATGCTGATATAACACACTGTGGTACAACTAATAACCAAGAGATCCAACAAGCCCACAAATATAACAAGTGCAAAGAGAAAAATAGAATGAAAATGGTGCACTAAAACACAGAAAAATATATTGAAAAAATGTAAAAATATAAATAAGTCCAGATAAGTGAGTGATCCAAAGAATAATGTTGCTATATTGTACACAGTCCAAGTGGATAGTGACTCCCACCACCATAAATTAAAATGAAAACACACACTTGCAGTGCTCCAAAATTTCTTCAGTGATACACCTCTGTGTCTATAAGCAGCTCACCTCACTGCTGTTGTATAAATAGCATGCACAGATCACAGAGTGTGGATGAAGATGGTATAACTTGCAGTGCGACAGCTCCTCTGCTGTTGCTGCAGTCTCCCTAATGTTGCTGCAGTCCTCTCAGTTTTGCATAAAAGCCATATATACAAATATAGAAACAGAGAAGACAAACATAGCGTATCTCAGATGAAAATCCCACTTAGAGGCAAGTCCAAACACACGGTATTGCACTCACTTTTTGCAAAAGGAATATGGATAAAACTCCATGAACACGAGTTTGTCGGCCCTCTGTGTAGATGTGGCTCTATGTGGGTTCTGTACTAATGTCGGATCCTCAATAGATAAAGTACTCGATGGGTGATGTAAATGAAAAAGAAGGCATACATCGCATAATCCCTTTTGGAAAAAGTATTTAATAAACCATAAAACATAGGAATAGAACTCACATTTAGCAGATATTCAGCGTATATTGAATCCACGAGCGACGTGCTCGTCTTCCTGTTCGAATCTTGGTATACCCAATGCTTCAATCCCTACGCGTGTCGTCACGCCACGTGAACTTCATCAGGGGATCCTTTACAATTGTTGCAGGCTGCAAAGATAAGAGCCACTGAATTCAAAAAGAAAAAAGACAAAACGTGAACTGCCATATAAGCTGTCATGGAAAAAAAGTCAGAATGTCCCCTCAACTAAATGTTATAGAAATCAATTGCAGCCAGATTCAGCATATTTTAACAGTGCCTCTGGGTAGTATAGCAGCTTCCTGTCATATGGTGTAGGGCAGATTAAGCACCTTATGTGAAAATTAAAGGGTTACATTTTCTAAAATTTTAGTAATTAAAGTGATACTAAACACACACTGTATAATTTACATTTTTCCTAATCCTAATTTTTTTTCCGTTTTTCCTAAATATACAGCTGTCACATGACCAAGATCTTTTCCAGCCTGTCTGCAGGTAAACATATTCAGGAGGAGCTTCTAGTCCTCTGCTGCTGGTCACATGTTCAAAATAATTAAAAAAAATAGCATTTGTGATACAGAATAAAAATAAATAATTAATATCAATAAACTGTTTTTAATATGTCATGCAAATATTTATTTGCAATTATGTCTTTAGCAAAATCTGTGGGTGGATTTCTGCCAATCACTTGCTGTCTCAAGCCCCTCCAGCCTGTGTCTTAGAATAAGAGGGAGGTGAAGCCTCCATCAATTAACATGTTATATCCCACCTCCATTGTGTTTAGCTGGTAAGTGGGCATGGAGGAGGAGGGAGAGAGTGGGCTTCCATTTACCACTGTGTATACTCTCACATGTGTGCCTCTATAGTCACATGGGCTGCTCAGATGTGATAGGGAGGAAATGCTCAGGGTAGAAAATACACTGAAAACTGAACATGTGCAGAGCTGCCAACACTGCTCTGCAAAATCCCTAGCTGAATTGGGGACTTGGGCATAAGGGGGAGATAAAGAACAGCAGGATCAACCAGGAGTGAGTTGAAACAGCATGTAATACACCATTTATTGATAGTTTTTTATGATGTGGGTTTAGTAAAACTTTAAAGTGTTACTAAAGCCACAACAGTAAAATCAGTCTGTTTATCCACAGTCCCTGACAAAAGTCTTGTCGCTTGTGTACAAATTGACCTGAAGTGCTGCTAAAATATATTTCTAATCAAGATTTTGTTACAAGAAATGGGTCATTTTAATCCCAACAGCTTTTGTAATAATGTTTCAGTGCAAAAACGAAACTGACAAAACGTATTCTAATATTCACAGCTTTGTAAAGCCCATTGAGTCAATTTTTGCCAAGACATAAGTGTTGTCGCCTTGTTATATGAGCTTCACCTGTGACTAATAATGGATCAATTAGGTCTCAGGTGTGTATAAAAAGAACACCAGTACACTAGACCTTCTCAACTGCAACTAGACCTCTGCAAACATCCCTAAGATTCACCCGGGGACTAAAGTGTTGATTATCAAGAGGCTGAAGACCAGATCCACTGCTGATGTGGCAGACACCTTCAGTGTGTCTCAGCGTCAAGTTCAGAGAAAAAAAAGATTTGAAGAGACTGGAGACGTTTTGGACAAGGCCAGGTCAGGCCGACCCCGCAAGACAACTGCTCGAGAGGATTGTTTGTTGGCTCGAAAATCCAAGGCCAGCCCATTTTCCACTGCAGCAGAGCTCCACGAGACCTGGTCACCTGAAGTCCCTGTGTCAACCAGAACAGTTTGTCGTATTCTGTCTCGAAATGGCCTCCATGGTCGAATCAGTGCCCATAAGCCAGCACTAAACAAAAGACAATTGAAAAACCGTGTGGCATTTGCCAAGGGCCACAGCCTGCTAAAAGGATGGACTCTGGAAAAGTGGCAGAAGGTGGATATTTCAGATGAATCTTCTGTTGAATTACACCACAGTGGCCGCAAATATTGCAGGAGACCAACTGGAACCCGCATGGAGCCGAGATTTACCCAGAAAACAGTGAAGTTTGGTGGAGGCAAAATCATGGTCTGGGGTTACATCCAGTATGGGGGTATGCGAGGGATCTGCAGGGTGGAAGGCAACATCAATAGTCTAAAATACCATGAAATCTTAGCTACCTCTTATATTCCCAACCATAAAAAAGGCCAAATTTTGCAGCAGGATGGTGCTCCATCGCATACTTCCATCTCCACATCAAAGTTCCTTAAGGCAAAGAAAATCAAGATGCTCCAGGATTGGCCAGCCCAGTCACCAGACATGAACATCATTGAGCATATGTGGTGTAGGATGAAAGATGAAGCATGGAAGACGAAACCAAAGAATATTGATGAACTCTGGGAGGCATGCAAGACTGTTTTCTTTGCTATTCCTGATGACTTCATCAATAAATTGTATGAATCCTTGCCAAACCGCATGGATGCTGTCCTTCAAGCTCATGGAAGTCATACAAGATATAAAATTTGGATCTCACAGCACCACTACTTAATTTGCTGACATATTTTTGGATTTTCAGTAAAGTTGTTCAATTTCTGTATAGGCGACAAAACTTTTGTCTTGCCAAAATTTGACCTGTCTGTCTTGATTAAATGATAAATCTTTTTTCAGTGAAACTAATTTTTTTCAGTGCATTAAACATCATTTGGGAGGGCTTTAGCTTTTCATAGGAGCTATTTCTAACACCAATTGATTAATTAAAAGTCAGGTTAATAGCAGGAGTTTCTACAAAATAGAGAAGCGACAAGACTTTTGTCAGGGACTGTATATACATTTTTTTGCTTTCCTAATGTCACTGACACCTGTACACACCATAAAATCAAATTAACAGCCTGGGTGAGCTTACAATGTTCAATACTATGGACAGTGAGTAGGGATGAGCTTTGGGTTTGTGTTGAATGTGAGATCGACCTGAACCCAGCCTGTTTGTAGTTCATTCACTCAATGGGCAAACAAAGGGTTTGATTTACTAAAGGCAAAAAGACTCACTAAAGGCAAATCCACTTTGCACTTGGAAGTGCAGTCTCTGTAGATCTGAGGGGGACATGCAAGGAAAATAAAAAACAGCACTTTTGCTTGTACATGATTGGATAATAAAATCAGAAGAGCTTCCCCTCATTTCAGATCTACCCCTCAGATCTACAGCGATCTACAGCAACTGAACTTCCAAGTGCATTTCAGTGCAAAGTGGATTTGCCTTTAGTAAATCAACCCCTGTGCACTTTGCAAGTGCAGCTGCTCCAGAGCTTAGTAAAAGAGTTAAGGCTTCGCTTTGCAAAGAATACCCAATCACATGCAAGAAAAATATAAAAAAATAGATTTTTTCCTAGCACATGATTGGATGATGGAAGTCAGCAGAGTTTCTGCTCATTTACTAAGCTCTGGAGCAACTGCACTTGCATTTTTTTCCTTTACTAAATCAACAACCTATTGCTGCAGGGCGGCCCGGCTGCGCGAACCTGTACGTTGGTCTGTGCATGAGATACAGTGCGCGCATGATGTCCGCCAGCCACCCTAAATCATGGTACAGAGAGGCAGAACGAGTGTCTGCCTATGTAAACAAGGCGATCCACATTCTGACAGGGGACAATACTGAGATATGGCGTTCCTAGTGAGCAATCAATATACGCTTATTGCGATTTTTTTTTCCATAAATATGTATAAGAATACATATCGGCCTAAACTGATGAATACATTTGTTTTTTTATATTTTTTTTATTGGATATATATTATAGCAGAAAGTTTTATTTTTTTCAAATTTGTCACTTTTTTTGTCTATAGCGCAAAAAATAAAGACTACAGAGGTGATAAAATACCACCAAAAGAAAGCTCTATTTGTGGGGGGAAAAGGACATTAATTTTGTTTGGATACAATGTCGCACGACCGTGCAATTGTCAGTTAAAGCTACACAGTGCCGTATCGCAAAAAATGGCCTGGTCATTAAGTGGGTAAATCCTCCCGGGGTTGAAGTGGTAAGCTGAATTAAAGACCCTCTCTCTGATGAATTGCAATTTTTAATATTTGTTTGCATGTCCCCCATGAGGGACAAATTAGCCTTAAAAAAGGGCTGGGAAAAAAAACAAGATTCAGCTTCCATAGACTACAGTGGACTTTGGTGCTATGTTCGAAGCTCGTAATCTTCCCGCCGAGTTTGTCCTGCAAAGTAAAGCTTGCCAAGCTTGCTCATCACTAACAGCGAGGCTGATGTACGAAATAATACATGGTGTGTGTAGCGCTTGGTTGCTACTAGTAACTAACATCCACCATATCACCCTCCTGCCAGACCTTCATCTATCACATCAGAGACAATGAACAGTCATTTGTGTTGTTTTGTTTTTGTTTATTGGGTAGATATAACTTGGTTGGGGTAAGGAAGATATGGGATGCCCATAGAACATGTTGCTTTGCCATCATATTTAGTGAACATTGGTAAATTGGTTTAGTCTTGAAGTACTGATGTACTTCTAACATTTACAGTCTCTTCCCCTGCATGTCACCATACAGACTATTTCTCCTCTTCCTCTGCATTAACTCTTGCAGACTGTTGCTCCCAGGACTTCTCCCCTCCTGCACAAATCTTTCACTGTAAAACTACTATATCACCGTAGAACTACTATATCCACTGTAAAGCTATTAGATCCCGTCCCATCATCTTCATTATGGCAAAAGAGATCACTCCTGCGCCCTCAGGCCACATCAATTTGACACAATTCCCCACAGTCTCTCCTCTGTTCCAGGACTCCTCATCAATGACCATGTAAAGATGAGGACTTTATCCATGACCGTGTAAGGATGAAGTTCCCTCCTAGACTTCCTGGCATGCCTCAACATCCAGCACTCCACTGTGGTACACTCACCAACCTTTTCCTGCCCCGAGTCCATGATGGAGAACTTTAACTGCACATACGTTCCGACAGCCTCCAGCCCCTCTGATCCAGGATTCTTCATCTATGACCGGGTAAAGATGAGGACTCCATCCATGACGTGTAAAGATGAAGTTCCCTCACAGCTCTCCCGGGCTCCTCCACGCTCGGCGCACCGCCCCCCCCCCCAGATGGGGGCCGCCTCCTGCCACTGTCTAGTACTCCATTCTCCACTTCTCCCGGCCGACAACTCCTCCCCAGTGGCATGTGACCTCAGCTTATATGGGAGGCCTGCCCCCTGCCAATACCAAGTGGGGATTGGTCAGAGCTCCTCACATGAGCTGCCTGCCACTCCAGTCCTAGGCCCTGCCCCTCTTCCAGAACAATCTCCCTGGAAGCAGGGCAGGCGCCTCAGAACTAGAGCACAGGTGGTCACACCCACTGCTACACTAACCACTCCCTGCCCCCAGATCAAAACAAGCAGGCCTAGCCTGAAGCATAGGCCTGCCTAAATTTACCTGCGCTGACAGTTTCCCTAGCACAAATTCTATGCTAGCACCTACCTACGGTAGAGGGTGCTACATTAATTTCAGAATAAGACCTCATGAACACTGCAGTTTAAAAAACACAGTTTTACAGGCATTTGACATGTTTTGTTTACTGCCTCTAAACGCCCCTCTATTTTAGCCTATGTGTCCATGCACAAATAGGTGTTTACAGGCATGCGCATTAAGGGGCAGAAACTAAACACAACAAAATCACATTCAGGTGACACGCGTTCCAGCAGAAAAAATGCCAGACGCACCTAAACGTGCTTAAAAGTGCCTAAACGCACTTAAACGCTATGCGCATTTAGAGCTTGAGCATTTATTAATTTCAATGACAAGAACCAATTAATATTCTTCCCGATGAAATGAATGCCCAAATGCTTGATGACAGAAAGCATCTACAGTAAACGTGCCTTAACGAGTTTGAAAAGGGTGCATTTTTAACGCTGCTTTTCTTCTGCCAGGAAAAATGCATTTAGAAGAGCTGGGCAAATGTCCATTATGCACGAGGCCTGAAAGCCAGGCAGCTATTATTTTTAAAAAGAGATGGTAGCAATGGCAGTCCACATTTTTTTTTAATGGAATATGTCCTTTTAAAACCGAACAGAAATAGAGCTCTCTAGTTCAGATCTGATTTACGCTTTACGCTAGTACTAATTCGCTACACTTACCACTAGATGTCACTGTTCACCACCAGAAGTGGTATATTAGTAGCCATACATTTCTAGCTGGAATCAGGATTTGGTTATTTTGAACTGCCTCATTTGAAATCAATACATTGCAAATGCAGAAATTGTCTGGCATTAGATCTAGTTCAGTCAAATGCATTTCTAACACATATTAAAAAAAAATAATAATAATATTTACGTATTTCAATGAGCCTAGTGCTTTAAACTGTGTTTTAAAAAAGTACAGCATGCTGCATTTTTTTGCACCAAAATGCATGAGAACACATCACAAATGCATATGGCTGCATGTTAGTAAACATAAATAAATAATGCCAAAACATTTAGTACTAGTGAGCTGAAAACACGCAGCCAATGGATTACAAAGCCATGTAATCATGCACGTGGAACAGCACACTGAACGCAGGCATTGCCGGGTAAACAAGCCCTTAAAGGGCACCTGTGTCTTGCCAATGCAGAACAAAAAAATAGCTTCAATTAAATGCTAGTTACTGTGAGGTGAATATAATAACAATTAGCTTAAACCTTTTTTCCTTTCACTCTCCTTTTGCTCTGTTGGGCCATTTGGATCGATCATAAATACTCAGATAAAGTACTGTATTTATCGGCGTATAACACGCACTTTTTTCCCCTTAAAATCAGGGGAAAATTGTGGGTGCGTGTTATACGCCGATCCCCCCGCTGAAACGAGCGAGAGGAGCCGAGATACACAAAGCCGAAGTACACTCGGCTTTACTCGGCTCCTCTCGCAGTCCCGCCCATCTCCACTGATTGCGCCGCTGACATACAGAAAGCCGAGTGTACTTCGGCTAGTCTCTGCTCCTCTCGCAGTCCTGCCCCTGACTGTGAGCAGAGCCGAGTCTAGCCGAAGTACACTCGACTTTCTGTATGTCAGCGGCACTCGCTCCTCTCGCAATCAGTGGAGATGGGCGGGACTGCGAGAGGAGCCGAGTCTAGCCGAAGTACACTCGGCCCCGCTCGCTCCTCTCCACACGGAAATCGGCGCCAATTTTTTAAATCGCAGAGACTGGCAAGGCTGCAAAGGCACTGGGCAATGCTGCAAATCCATTGGGCAAGGCTGCAAAGGCACTGGGCAAGGCTGCAAATGCACTGGGCAAGGCAGCAGATGGACACTGGGCAAGGCTGCAGATGGACACTGGGCAAGGCTGCAGATGGACACTGGGCAAGGCTGCAGATGGACACTGGGCAAGGCTGCAATGATGGACACTGGGCAAGGCTGCAGATGGACACTGGGCAAGGCTGCAAATGGACACTGGGCAAGGCTGCAGATGGACACTGGGCAAGGCTGCAGATGGACACTGGGCAAGGCTGCAGATGGACACTGGGCAAGGCTGCAATGATGGACAAGGCTGCATTTAAATGTAAGTTTTTTTCCTTGAACTTCCCTCCTAAAAGTTTTTTTCCTTAAAATTCCCTCCTAAACTTGGGGTGCGTGTTTTACGCCGGCGCGTGTTATACGCCGATAAATACGGTACTTCCTGGTATAGGAAAGTAATGAGGAACATGGTTCCTCTATGGTTTCCTAAGTCACTGTGGGGCAGCGATCCAATTGGATCCTGGTCGTCCATGTGACTCTGATGGCCATCTTAAATGTGGCAGTGTCTATTTAAGACCCTGTCCTCTGGGTTTGGGGTGTATTCACGTGTGGGTAGTGTGGGGACAGGTCACCCATCTGTCAGGGACAGAGAAAGGTTCCAGTCGAATAGGGAAAGCTTAGGGCTCCTCACTCTCCTTGGACACCTTCCGGTTTGGGCTTGGAACGGCCAGGCCGCATCCCGCACCTCCAGAGAGACACTGTCAGGTTGACTTAAGCCTACTCCACTATATGCTGTTGGTTTCCATGAGTGGTCTTGGTATTTTTTCAATACAAGTTCTATCATTTGCAACTTGACTATGTGTGTGTGTGTGTGTGTGTTATTGCTGCCGCACCACGCTGCACCCTCCCACAAGAATGCAAGTAGGTCTGGATTTTTTTATATAAAAAAAAGCAAGATGAGTGTCATTAGGGAATAGGCAGTAGTGACAATATGTGGGAACAAATGGACATGGGGAGGGGGGATTTATTAAAACTGGAGCACACAGAATCTGGTGCAGCCGTGCATAGCAATCAGCTAACTTCTGGTGTACTAGACTCTGTGTGCTTCAGTTTTAATAACCAACCTTTCATTACAAAGCAGGGAACAAATAGCCAAAGTGACAATATGCTAGCAGAAAATGGACAATCATGAGCATATATGGGCTTCAATATACAGTTGTAACAATATTTGGGCAACCTGGGCACACCCATAAATACCTACTGTAGCTATTAGAATCTCCTTGCAGCAGCCAACTCTGGTACTGACTACCTTGTCCATGCTTGTCCATGCTGCTGCTAAGTGCTGCCCCTGTCATACATGGTACCAGGGGTGGACTGTCCGGTCGGGCCCTTCGGCCATGGTCCGAGGGCCCAGCCATGGAAGGGGGCACACCGGGGCTGCCTTCTGGATCTCTGGTTCCAGGGACAAAAATTTTGCAGCCGCTGGCCCCTGGGCGACCATATTTTTTGGGCCCAGCCAGGTATAGGAAGCCAGCAGTTTGCAGCAGGCCCAGTGTGTGGAGGCGCACAGCACATGCCTGCGACGTCATTACATGCTGAGCCATGTGCCTCCACGCACTGGGCCTGCTGCATAACTAGTCCTACCTGCCTCCCTCTGAGTCCCTCTTTTGCCTCGGCAAACAGTGTCAGTGCCCATAACATCGGAAGAGTAGAGGACACACCAGCCAGCCAGAGCATTGCCAGGGTGCCAGCCAGCCACCCACCATCAGTGACCCACTCACAGCAGGGCCAGGGTGCCAGCCAGCCACCCTCAGTGACCCACCCAGAGAAGGGCTAGGATGCCAGCCAGCCATCCATGGTGACCCACCCACACCAGGGAGCCAGCCAGCCACAGCACAGTGCCAGTCACCCACCCACAGCAGGAAGCCAGCCACCCAAAGCAGGGAGCCAGCCACCCACAGCAGGGTGCCAGCCAGCCAGCCACCCACAGGAGCCACCCACCCACAGGAGCCAGCCACAGAGGACGTGGGAGCTAGTCACAGCTACAGTATCCATAGTTAAGGTAAGAAGAGCGCTACACAGTGTCAATTTTATTCCTACTTTGTGAGACGTTGGGGCAGGGGTGAGAGTCATGGCACAAGGAGGGAGTCCCATGAGGACCAAAGTGAACAAAGGTGTTCACCGTACACTCAGAAAGAGGCCCCCTCCAGGTCCCATTATACTCTGCTGTAGTCTCTCGTGGGGCCTGGAGGGGGCTTTTTCTAACAGAGACTTTTTAATGGACACTGAAAGGGGCGTCTCTATTAGAGACTCTATAGTCTCTAATGGGGCCTGGAGGGCACTCTTTCTAACAAACCCTCTAATGGACACAAAGAGGGCCTCTGTTAGAGAAAGACCCCCCTCCAGGTCCCATCATACTCCTTTGTAGTCTCTAATGGGACCTGGAGGGGGTCTCTCTCTAACAGAGACTCTCTAATGGCCACTGTTAGAGAGACCCCCCTCCAGGTCCCATTAGAGTTGCCTGCTTGACTTCCTGTAGTTTGTTTTTTGTTGAATGTGCAGAGATTCTGTTATTGAACAGTGTTTAACTAGTTTCTGCCCACCCACCGCCAAACGAAGGCCGGGCAGTGCGGCTCTCGTTCTGGGACGCGTTGGCGGCTCTTTAACCATGTGATCGGCTGTGTCCAATCACAGCTGGTCACATGTAAACACGGAGATGCCGGTAATCGGCTCTCCTCGCCTCACACTGACAGAGTATGTGGTGAGGAGAGCCGATCAGCGGCATCTCCACGCCAGGGAGACATCTACACATGTAATCAGGGCACTGATCATCAGTGGCCTGATTACAATATAGCAATATAGTGTCACGAATCAGTGGCCACCATTGCCCACCATTGCCAGCAATCAGTGCCCACCAGTGGCAGAAATCCACCACTGCCCACAAGTGCCACCAATCATTGCCCATTAGCAATGCCAGTCAGTTCTGCCCATCAATGCCCATCACTGCTGTCAATCAATGACCATCAGTTTCGCCCATTAGTGCCACCCATCAATGCCCATCGGTGCCCATCAGTACCGCCTATCCATGCCGCCTATCAGTGCCCACCAGTGCTGCCTATCAATGCCCACAAGTGCCGCCTATCAGTACCCACCAGTGCCGCATATTAGTGCCCATCAGTGCCGCCTATCAGTGCTCATCAGTGCCACATATCAGTGCCACCTAGCAGTTCCCAGAAGTGTGGCATATTAGTGCCTCCTCATCAGTGCCACCTAATCAGTGCCCATAAGTGCCGCCTCATCAGTGCCCATAAGTGTCACCTCATCAATGCCCACCAGTTCAGCCTATCAGTGCCCATCAGCGCCGTCTCATCAGCGCACATCAGTGAAGGAGAAAAATTACTTAGTTACAAAATTTACTGAAAGAAACTAATTTTTGGTCTTTTTTTTTGTAAAAAGGAAAAAACCTAGCAGTGATTAAGTACCAACAAAAGAAAGCTCTAATTGTGTGAAGAAAATTATAAAAAATTTGTTCGGGTACAGTGTAGCATGACCGCACAATTGTCATTCAAAGTGCGACAGCGCTGAATGCTGAAAAATGGCTTGGGCAGGAAGGGGGTGTATGTGCCCTGTAGGCATGTAGTTAAAAAAATAGGCAGAAGTTGTACTTTGTGCAAAATGTAGGGACGGGGCTAGGGGCGGGTCATTGGCATGGCCAGGGTGGGTCATGGGCGGAGCCTGACAGGGGGCCCTTGCTTTATTTGGTCCGGGGGCCTTGAGTGTTGTCAGTCCACCCCTGCATGGTACCCTTCTCTATGCCCTGTTATCAAGTTAGAAATCCTTGCATGGAATATTATTCCATCCAACTGTGCCTGTTTTCTCATTGTACCAACCCCAGCTAGCTGTACCTGTACTGCAAACCCTGCCCCACCCTTTTTATGGCACTCAGTTTCTATCACAATTTCTGTATCAAAGGAACTTGTGGTTAAAAAAAGGGTATACTTATATGGAATAAGTAGTCATCTAATTATCAAGATGTATCAGATATATAGTATAACTAATAGCTATTTTTTTTTTTCGTTTTGGACAGAATGGAGAAGGATTAGAACACCTGACAGGTTTTTATTGCTGTTTGTTCCACCAGTTAGGGAGATTCACCTTCTCTATATGTCCTGGTAACTGTTATAAAGAGTGAAAGAGAAATAACAACCCATATTTTGTATTGTCACCAGAACAGGAAAAGAGAGTTACTAGTTTTGGTGACAAACTCACTTCTTGGTTTGGCGATCGGACAGGAAATGAAGGGAAATCTACCCATTGAGACACAGATGGAAAAAAAGCTGATAGGAGTCATAGCCCTCCCTTAATCTATCGCAGATTAGAAATGTTTTCCCTTTAGTTCTACTTTATTTAAGACTGCCTTGTGAAAATCACATTTTTAATGAGTTGATAGCTCTAAAAAGTGTAACTAAAGACAAAACGTAATTTTTTTCATTTTGCATAAAGTAAGGGAATGTTATTTTTTTTGCCATCTGTGTCCCAATAGGGAGATATTAGGAAGTTAGAAGAATTTCCTCCAAATTAAGGCAATTCCGGAGTGTCACCAGGGTCACTACAACTAATGTAACCAATGGAAGATTTACCCTCTATTAGTCTTCTGGTGACAACCCAAAACGTGGGATTTTCCTATACTTTTTGATGATAAAGGTAAACAGGAGAAATTGAGAGGGTGAATCACCATAACAGTGGCACAGATGGCAATAAAAACCTGACATCTAAAAATAAAATGCTTTGCCTTTAGATATACTTTAAATTCATAAAATGATATAATTATTTTTTTTTCTTTTCTGCAACTCCATCCTCTTAACATTCTATCAATCACTGACCGGTTACATATTTATGCTCCTGCACTCACCCTGTGAGGATTGTGTGGTTTCATATTGCAGTTTTTATAAAACAAGCTTTGCATTAATTTCCAAAATTAGGTAAAATCATATAATATTATAAAAATATTTGATTTTGATATAAAAAAAATATTCTAAAATAACAAATATGTACTTACAATACCTGCTCTGTGCAATGGATTTGCAGCCTGGATCCTCCTCTTTTGGGGTCCCCCGCTGCCACTCTTGGCTCCTTTTGCCTTTGAGTACCTCCTCTAGCAAACCGCTTGCTGGGGAGGTACTCATTTGAGCTAGATCCAGAGCCGAACTGTTTGCGTCTATTTACATACACAGTGCGCAGAGGCGGCTCTAGCCTTTGTGAGGCCTTAGGCAAAACTTAGACATGAGGCCCCACTCACACCCATAATGGGGAAAAATCATTCAAGCAAGAAAAATGGCTGCAGAAAATGCACGGATCTAGCACACAGGTGATCAGCACCACTTCCAGGGCGCCCTCCTCACCCATCAGACATATTCAGCCAATGCAAGAGGGGGGAGAGAGTGGGAGGTGATTAAGAGAGAGGGGTGATAGAGATCCGATGGTACCGACATTAGCATTGATCACAGGCAAATTAGGCGGCCGCGAGGCCCCTGTGAGTGTGAGGCCTTAGGTGATCGCCTAATTTGCCTAATTAGAGAGCCACCTCTGACAGTGCGTCTCGGCCCCGCCCCCTGCTCCCACACCACTGGATTTGATTGACAGCAGCGGGAGCCAATGGTGCCTCTGCTGTGTCTCAGCCAATCAGGAGGGAGAGTCCTGGACGACCGAGGCACTTGTGTACATCGCCAGATAGAGATGGGGCTCAGGTAAATATTGGGGGGGCTGAGGGGGGCTGCTAAATACAGAAGGTTTTCTATCTTAATGCATGGGTTCTCCTCAAAACTCATACTTACCCATACAGTGAATCCAGCCTTGTCCCATTGTGCATTAAAATAAAACAACCTTATGCCTTTACAACCACTTTAATCTGGTAAGTTAAAGAAACCCTGTATACTGTACAATAGAGATTGGAGCAGTGACCTCACTTTTCCTGGTTCTCCTCGGATGCAAGTACGTGTTTTTTTGGACCCTTAGGAGTTTATAAATCAGAAAATGTGACTTTCACAAACATTCACGGGTGGAGAACCATCAAGGTGCATGGTTTTTAAATGGGAGTAGTCGATTCACCACTAGTAAATGTTTGTGAAAGTCATGTTTTCTATAAAGACCCCTAATGTAAATACTCCATTTTCTTTCCTCTTGTTCATCAAATGAAAGAGCTATGGATTATGAATTCCTCTTCTATACAAATTGTGTTGTTGGTGTATATTTACTATTCATCCCTATAATGTGACAGTTTCCCATGGGTTCAGGCAAAATTGGGTTTGGCCAGAGATTTAGCCCATCACTATTCACTAATAGAGATAAGATTGGATACCCTCTGAAATGGTCTCTAACCTGAACTCTGAACTCCCATGTATTTGTAAGTACTCAATTTTTCTTTCCCTTGTTGCAATTTCAATGGCCTCTTCTCCTGCAATTGACCTGATGTTTATCAAATGAAAGAGCTATAGATTATGAATTTCTCTTCTGTACAGATTTTGTTGTTAGTGTATATTTATTGTGAAAGTTTCCCATGGGTTCGGGCTGAACTGGGTTTGGCCAGAACCATAGTCTATTACTGTTCAACAGTAGAAATGGCATTGGTTATCCTCTGAACTCATCACTAACCTGAATGCTGCACTCCCATGTTTTTGTACTCCAATTAGCTTTGGGCCAGGACCTACAATGACCCCGCCTGCAGCTCATTGTACAAAAAGCTGGAGTTTGGAGTTCAGGTTAGAGGTGAGTTCAGAGGACGCCCAGGCTTATCCCAATTTACCAGCAACAAACATTGACTAATAGTGGATGTAAATGTAGGCATGTTTCATTTTTCCTTACTGCATTATTGCTAATATAACATACAAAGCTTCCCTATACCTACACACCAGCAACTGTGAAAGTTAGAAAAGTGGGGCAGCGGAAGAGTTTAGATTCTCATTAATATACAATAGATTACAAAAAAGGCGGTGAGTATGTGACCTTAAGCAAAGGCAATTCACAGCTTAATTTACCATGTGCATGGAGCTGTATGAAGGGTTAAGCATCTGTCTCAAATACCGGTTTGCAAAAACACTGATAGTGAAAACCATGAAACTGACACTTGGCTTCTGAATAAATAAGCACTTCACCCCTAGTCTGCCAAAGCTGCCGAACACCCTGCCTCTTTAAAAACAAATAGTGATTTGTCATTCTGGAAGCCATTAATCATGCTGGCCTATAATACACAAGCAGATGCTGAGAAAACCTTATTTTCCCATTTACTAGGATTGCAAGTTATCGACCAGGTGTCTCTCCATGAAAGTTTCCTTATGATGTCGGTCTGCTACCTTTGTATTAGTCTTTATAAGACAAAGCTGTTTGCATTATTATCAAAGACTTTATTATTCTTGGTAAAACGTGTGTAAAGTTTTAAGCCAAGTAACACTGCTATTTAATAACTTTCATAAAAAGAAGTAATGTTTTCAGCCAGGGAAGTGGGGACCAATGGCAATCAATAGGCCACCCTTGCTTAGATACAGATTCAGAAGTCGGTGTATGCTCTGTTTATGTAAGTGTTCAAGAAAGTTGAAGAAATGCATCACTTCAAATAAGAACCGCAGATGCATAAACACCTTTCATATTTGAACGCGCTAGTATCAGATCCTATTATACCACCATAGAAAAATGTGTTTTATCCCAGCTGCTAATTCTGGGTACTTTCCCTTTGAGGTTTTTCCGAACAATGAAGTTAATGCCTCAATTGACATTTTGTTCTTTTTCATTGTGTTTCGATTTTTTACCATTTAGGGCCATTGTGGAAATTCTGGATGTTCAGTTAGCAACAGAGCGTAATATACATATCCTGTGTGTTTTCTTTAAAGACAGAAGGTATTGATACATTGTTAAAGCAAAATAGGTGTAATGGCCCATTCCATTGGGGATAAGAAATGCTTATTACAAAAAAAAATACATCATTCTGTCTGTTTTGCTGTTCTGCTAATATATACCGTATACAGTTCAGAGGATAAAAAAGGACTTCAGTCTATTTTTTAACCCCCCCCATGACCAGATGTCATAGAAGCCTAAATGCCCAGACTACATTTAGTAGCATCAGAAAAACAAAATTTAAAACTAATCACTAAAATCCTTTATACGCTGTACCATGCTAATGTAATTTCAAAACTTTTTGATATTTTAAAATCTGCACCTTTTTTTAACCACTTGCTGCCCATCATACGTTTATAATTGTCCTGGGCAGCAAGCGGTTATACCAGGATCATGGCTGCAGCAGTACCATTTTTTTTAAGGCCTGTTAAATGACTTTCCTGTAAAATTGATCCAGAAGACCGATCGCAGTGCTGCAGAGCCCTCACCCCTCCCGCTGCCTGCTGTTCCACCAGGTAGCCCCAGTCCACAGTAAATAGTTGGGTCATCTGCTCACAGAGGAGATGGAGGAACATCCCTGATCTCCTCTGTAGCCAATGAAGCGGAAAGCAATGAGGATCTCATCACTTCCGGTTTCAGAGCAACCGCTCCCTGGCTGTCACAGCAGTAGTTGATCAAACAAATCTGTGTTTGATCAGCTGCTTTGAAGGGCAAAGGAGACAACAGGGGTCTAATAGACATCTGAGGTCTCCATAAAGAGTATATGTCATATAGGGCTTGTTCCCCCATTGTGATAGTAATAAAGATAAATAATAATAAAAAAAAGAGCGTAAAAAATAATTAAATAAAATAACAATTTAAAAAATCCAAAAAGCACCCCATCCCTCCATGCTCACGGGCAAATACAAACACGCACATAGGTCTGGCATACATATGTAAACAAATGCTTTCTAATTAAACCCCTGTTTTTAACGCAGACTGTTGGACAGGTTAATTTGGTCGGTTGGCAGACTGTTTGGTGAATTGAGCTATGGAATGTTCTGTTTTTGTCTTACATATGTAAACAGTCAGAGTAAGAGCAATAATTCTAGTGCCAGAGCTCATGTTCTAAACCAACCTTTTTCAACCAGGGTGCCCAGGCACCCTGGGGTGCCTTGAGGTTTCTTCAGGGGTGCCTTGACAAAATACCTAAATTGATCAAAGATTGTATAAAAGTGAGCAAGTGTATCAAGCCTGCCTTTTAGTTACAGAAAGCCACAGGTTTTCATTATGCACCATTACGACTTTCTAGACACTGGCATCCTAACAACCAATGACGTTATCAGTTGATAAGGAGGATGTATGTTGCCTCCACAGCATCCTTGTTTGACCCTCCTCTGCCCCTCTCCCTCAGCACTGGTGTGACATTAGCTGACTGATGGAGAGAAATTGAGGGTGAAGAGAAACATTGGAATACTAGTGTCAGGGACGTGCTGGGCTTGAACCTGGGACCTCGTCTGTGTCTGGCATTGACTCTTCCAGCGGAGCTATCTGAGATGCTGGACAGTTCCCTGCCTGATCTGCTGGATAACCTATCTGATCCATTAGACTACTCTGCTTGGTGTCTGATTACTGTTGAACTCTGAACCCCTTGCTCCTCCCATGTACTTCCTATAAAAGACATTCCAGAGATGTCGCCCCTTGCGGTTTGATCTGCTTCTGTTCCCTGAGTTCCTGATTCTGTGCTTGTATCCTGTTCCTGTGTTTGACCCGGCTTCCTGACCACGCTTCTGTCTCCAGTCCTGACCTCGGCTCGTTTGACCCTGCTCAGTTATCTGCCAGTCTGCCTGTTGCCAAGATTCGGCCTGGACTTTGACTACTCTCTGCCTGCCACTTGTGATGTTTACCTTGATGTGTATGACCCGGCTTGTCTGACTCTGCAAACCTGCACCAGCTTACCTGCATCCTCTGCTCTGCAAGCTGCACACGCTGACCTGCATCCTTTGCAATGCAAACCTGCACCTGCTGACCTGCATCCCTGCTCTGCAAACCTGCACCTGCTGACCTGCATCCCTGCTCTGCAAACCTGCACCTGCTGACCTGCATCCCTGCTCTGCAAACCTGCACCTGCTGACCTGCGTCCCTGCTCTGCAAACCTGCACCTGCTGACCTGCATCCCTGCTCTGCAAACCTGCACCTGCTGACCTGCATCCCTGCTCTGCAAACCGGCACCTGCTGACCTGCATCCTCTGCTCTGCAAGCTGAACCTGCTGACCTGCATCCGCTGCTTCCGGAACCAGCCGTTCCAGTCTCCACTCGGCTCCACCACTCCAAGCAGTGAGGATCAGACAGGCAACCTTACCTCACCGTGCTCTTACCACCACTGTCCCCACTCCAGTGGTCTCCGAGCCGGGGTTGTACGGGAGGTCCCTCTCCGCACGTCAGGCTCACACCTAAGGTACGTTACAGTATCAAACCGCCATGCCTGAGCCTGCAGGAGATACCTTGCCTATGGACAATGTCTATCAACACCTTACAGCTCTCACTCAGATCGTGAAGTCTCTGCAGGGCAGCCATGTCCGAATGGATAAGCAGACACAAACTCAAGCCACCTCTGCAGATTCACCTCCAACCCCAACTTCCTCTATTGGAATGTTACCATCTCCTGAGCCCAGGGTCCTTGTTCCTGAGAAGTTTTTCGGGGATCGGAGTAAATTCCGTGCGTTTCGCAACGCATGTGAACTTTACTTTTCGTTGCTACCTCTGACTTTTTCATCTGAAGCCACCAAGGTGGGCTTCGTTATCGCTTTGCTGCAGGGGGAACCTCAAGCTTGGGCCCATCACCTACTTGAAGTCCGCCATGTAGTTCTAGACTCTCTGCCCTCTTTTCTTGATGCCATGGCCCGACTTTATGACGATCCACAGCGGACTTCTACTGCCGAGGCTGCTCTCCATGCGCTCCAGCAAGGCCGCCGAGCGGTCGAGGACTATGTGACTGATTTCAGACGCTGGAGCGCGGATACCCAGTGGAATGAGGCGGCTCTGCGGCATCAGTTCCGTCTTGGTCTCTCTGAAAGCCTGAAGGATGAGTTAGCACGGGTCGGTGTTCCTGATGTTCTAGAGACTTTAATTAATTTGTCTATCCAGATAGACCGACGACTCCGGGAGCGCAGAGCAGAAAGGTCTACCCAACAGCTCCGCCCAGCTTGGATGCTACCCCGGATACGAGCCCCTGTGTACCCTGCCAGTGCCAGTACGGTTCCAACTGAACCCTCATCCCTCAACCAGACCATCAAGCCAGGGCAGCTTGGACTAATGAAACATTCCCTATCGGCCAAGGAACGACTTCGTCGGCTGCAGAATTATCTATGCCTGTATTGCGGTGAACACGGTCATTATGTCTCTTCTTGTCCTGCTAAGCTGCGCAAGGTCCTGGCTACCTCTTCTCCCAACTACTCACCTCCATCTACCAATGCTACTCACCTGGCTCTTCCTATCTCTTTCCAACTACCAGGGAGGACAATACCAGTAACTGCAATAATCAACTCAGGGGCATGTAGTTGTTTTGTCGATCTAGACTTTGCAGCACAACAACACATCCCACTCCAACCTAAGACTCAGGGACTTTCCATTTTCCTGGCAGATGGGTCTCGCATCAAGTCCGGAGTAGTGACCCAGGAGACCCCTCCTTTGCCTGTGATCACCTCCATGGACCATAAGGAACTATTGACTGTGGATGCTATTGCATCTCCCATGTTTCCAGTTATCCTGGGTCTACCCTGGCTTCAGGCACACAATCCACAGATTGATTGGGGAACCGGAAGTATTAAGTTCCAGTCACCATACTGTCAACGCCACTGCATGCTTCCACGTCCCAGCACCTTGGGGCCTCTGTTATGCCTGGATTCAGATCCAGAGATACGAGCTTCTGTACCCAAACAATATCATGAGTTCCTGGACGTCTTCAGCAAACGAGGGGCCGAAGTCCTCCCGCCTCATCGTCCTTACGATTGTCCAATCGAGCTTCTTCCCGGTGCTGAGATTCCTTTCGGACGGATCTTCCCCCTATCTGAACGGGAGCTTGAGGTACTGAAAGAATACGTTGATGAGAACCTTAAGAGGGGTTTCATCCGTCCTTCCACTTCTCCAGCAGGGGCAGGAATCTTCTTTGTGGAGAAAAAAGACCATTCTCTTCGGCCCTGTGTAGATTACCGGGAATTAAATAAAATCACGGTCAAAAACCGGTACCCTCTGCCTCTGGTACCTGAACTTTTTCAAAGACTCAGGACTTCCTCTGTGTTTACCAAATTAGACCTGCGGGGGGCGTACAACCTGGTACGCATCCGAGCAGGGGATGAATGGAAGACTGCCTTTCGTACCAGGTTCGGCCATTACGAATACCTAGTAATGCCCTTCGGCCTATGTAACGCCCCTGCCACCTTTCAGCATCTAGTCAATGATGTTTTCAGAGACTGTCTGGACATTTATGTAGTTGTCTATCTTGATGATATTTTGATTTTTTCCTCCTCTCTTGAGCAGCACCGGAAACACGTCAAGAGTGTACTCTGTCGTCTCCGCCAGCATGGACTGTACGCAAAACCAGAAAAGTGTGAATTTGAGCGACAGAGTATCCAGTTCCTTGGCCTAGTGATCTCTACAGAGGGATTCAAGATGGACCCACAGAAGGTTTCAGCCATTCTGGATTGGCCTGCACCTTCAGATAAAAAGGGGGTGCAGTGCTTCGTTGGCTTTGCCAATTTTTATCGGAGGTTTATCAAGGGATTCTCTGCTATTATTTCCCCGATTACGCAGCTAACGAAGCAAAATGCTCGATTCCAGTGGACATCTGAAGCACAGGCTGCTTTCACTAACCTAAAAATACTTTTTACGTCTGCTCCTATCCTAAGTCATCCCGATCCTGCCCTACCGTATCTACTTGAGGTAGATGCCTCAGAGACAGCGGTTGGAGCTGTTATCTCCCAGCGCCAAGGTCTCAAGGACTTGATACACCGGTAGCCTTCTTCTCCCGTAAGCTTACCCCATCCGAGAGGAATTATGATGTTGGAGACCGGGAGCTCCTGGCCATTAAATCTGCCCTTGAGGAGTGGAGGTACTTGTTGGAGGGAGCAGCGCATCCTATACTCATTTACACAGACCACAAGAACCTAGAGTATCTGAGAGCTGCCAAACGTCTGAGACCACGCCAGGCACGTTGGGCACTATTTTTCTCTAGGTTCTCGTTCCACATAACTTACCGGCCAGGCTCCAAGAACACCAAACCAGATGCTCTTTCCCGCATGTTTGATGATCCAAAAGAGGTGTCAGCTCCAGATACCATTCTATCGGAAGGCAACTTCTTACTTTTACAAACTAGCCTGATGTCTGTCTTGAAGCAAGCTTCTACAGGTGTGTCTGGTCCCTCTGAAATCACTCTGGTACCCAAGGACGGGTTACTTTGGAAGAATGACAAAATCTTTGTGCCAGAAGAAGTTCGAGTCACAGTGTTAAACTTGTGTCATGATCATCCAATGGCAGGCCATTTCGGAATGCATAAAACCCTTGAACTGATTCAACGCACGTTTTGGTGGCCGGATCTTGAAAAAGACTGCAGGGAATATGTAGGTTCATGTGCCACCTGTATCCGTAGCAAGACCACTAGAAGCAAGGCCTGGGGTCTGCTCAGACCCTTACCAGTCCCTGACCGTCCCTGGAAAATGATTGCCATGGACTTCATAGTGGAACTCCCCCCGTCTGAAGGTTGCACAGCCATCTTTGTAGTGGTTGACCGTCTATCCAAGATGGCCCACTTCGTGCCTCTCAAAGGCACGCCCTCTGCCATGGAAACTGCCCAGGTCTTCATTAGGGAAGTAGTAAGGCTACATGGGGTCCCTGCGGACATCGTTTCGGATAGAGGGGTGCAGTTCACCTCTCGCTTTTGGAAGGCTTTGTGCAAGGTCCTGAAGATTGAGTTGTCCATGTCCTCGGCCTATCACCCCCAAACTAACGGGCAAACCGAAAGAACGAATCAGACGATCGAACAGTACCTCAGATGCTTCACCACCTTCGTTCAAGACGACTGGGTAGCTTTACTACCCTTGGCAGAGTTTGCCTTTAACAACGCCAGTCATTCGGCTACAGGTCAATCGCCATTTTTTGCCAACTACGGGTTTCACCCGACCTTCTTACCTGATCTCATCCCTGATTCAACAGTCCCAGCGGTCCAGAGTATTGTTGATTTCCTGACCCGTAACAGCAGGATATTGCAGGAAGCCATGACTAAGGCACAAGCAGCCAATAAAAGGATCTTTGACAGGAAAAGGAGAGGGGAATTATGCCTGCAACAGGGTGACCGAGTATGGTTATCGACCACCAAACTTAAGATGGCTTGCCCCGCAAGGAAACTGGCACCCAAGTTCATCGGTCCTTTCCCAGTAAAACGGAAATTAAACGAGGTCTCCTATGAACTTGCCTTACCGGAGTCGTTGAAGATTCACCCAGTCTTTCACGTTTCCTTGCTGAAATCCGCAGTGCCCGACCCGTTCCCAGACAGGGGATCGGGACCACCCAAGCCTCTAATCATTGACGGTGATGAGGAGTTCGAGGTGGAGGCCGTCTTGGACTGCCGAAGAAGAGGGAACCAGCTTCAATTCCTGATCAAGTGGAAGGGGTACGGTCTGGAGGAGAACTCCTGGGAACCCCAACAGAACATTCACGCCTGAGAGTTAATCCAGGCCTTTTTTCGCAGTCACCCCCAGAAAAGAGCTCTATTGGGCACCCGGAGGTTGCCCTTAAGGGGGGGGCACTGTCAGGGACGTGCTGGGCTTGAACCTGGGACCTCTTCTGTGTCAGGCATTGACTCTTCCAGCGGAGCTATCTGAGATGCTGGACAGTTCCCTGCCTGATCTGCTGGATAACCTATCTGATCCATTAGACTACTCTGCTTGGTGTCTGATTACTGTTGAACTCTGAACCCCTTGCTCCTCCCATGTACTTCCTATAAAAGACATTCCAGAGATGTTGCCCCTTGCGGTTTGATCTGCTTCTGTTCCCTGAGTTCCTGATTCTGTGCTTGTATCCTGTTCCTGTGTTTGACCCGGCTTCCTGACCACGCTTCTGTCTCCAGTCCTGACCTCGGCTCGTTTGACCCTGCTCAGTTATCTGCCAGTCTGCCTGTTGCCAAGATTCGGCCTGGACTTTGACTACTCTCTGCCTGCCACTTGTGATGTTTACCTTGATGTGTATGACCCGGCTTGTCTGACTCTGCAAACCTGCACCAGCTTACCTGCATCCTCTGCTCTGCAAGCTGCACACGCTGACCTGCATCCTTTGCAATGCAAACCTGCACCTGCTGACCTGCATCCCTGCTCTGCAAACCTGCATCCCTGCTCTGCAAACCTGCACCTGCTGACCTGCATCCCTGCTCTGCAAACCTGCACCTGCTGACCTGCATCCCTGCTCTGCTGACCTGCATCCCTGCTCTGCAAACCGGGACCTGCTGACCTGCATCCTCTGCTCTGCAAGCTGAACCTGCTGACCTGCATCCGCTGCTTCCAGGACCAGCCGTTCCAGTCTCCACTCGGCTCCACCACTCCAAGCAGTGAGGATCAGACAGGCACCCTTACCTCACCGTGCTCTTACCACCACTGTCCCCACTCCAGTGGTCTCCGAGCCGGGGTTGTACGGGAGGTCCCTCTCCGCACGTCAGGCTCACACCTAAGGTACGTTACAACTAGTCAGTACCAGTGTGAAAAAGTGTATTTGCTTTGGAAGAATAAATCACCTCTAACGTTGGGTGTCCTACGTGTGGAGGTTGCTGCATTGTGTAAAACTATTCGAATAATTTTTTACATTTTAGAATGGGGTGCCTTAACCTACATGGCGGTATTCCCGGATGTGGGGCGTCGGGGTGAAATTTTAGTACCAAAAGCCGTAACCCTGAGTCACACTCGGGATCGCATCGCAGTATCCAGGGAAAGTTTCTTACCTTGTACCCTGGATCCTGCGATGTCTCCCCGCTGTGTCTACCAGCTGTCTCCTCCTCCGCTCAATTCACAGCGCCGAGCTCCGTTTCCCGGCGAGCGTTGCAACGCACGGGGGCGGAGCACGTCGCCAAATTCAAAAAAGTAAAAACATAGTATACATACAGTGCACTGTAATCTTACAGATTACAGTACTGTATCAAATAATTACACATCCCCTTTGTCCCTAGTGGTCTGTTCAGTGTCCTGCATGCAGTTTTATATCATAAATACTTTTCTTTCTGCCTGGAAACTGGAGATTGTCCATAGCAACTAAAAAGTGTCCCTATATGTCAAAAGTGCTTTTAGACCAGTTAGAAAACAGTGATAATAAATTAGAATCACTTGCAGAATTGAGCGATAGCGATTTGTGGGGAAATTCATCATCAAACGCTGAAAGTAATGACAGCGACAATTCTGCAACTGAACAAATTTCAGTGTTTTTGATTTTATTACATTATTGAATAATTTTTATTATTATTATATTATTATTTGTTATAATTATTTATAGTTATTTATTATATTATAATTTATGATTTCGTGTTTCAATCTTTATCATACCCGGGATGTCTACTAGACTCTTGTTTGGACAGATTTAGGTGAGTTATTCCTAAGAATTACAGGCCTACAATATAAAACGCCAAATTTCCATACAAAATAATTGTACCGCTTTGAGCATCAAAAATCTGACATAATCATACTGCCAGGGAGGTAAAGACTGCTCAAAATTTTAAAGGGTGCCTTGAGATTGTCTATAATTTTAAAGGGTGCCTTGACTGAGAAAAGGTTGAGAAACACTGTTTTAAACTGACAACCTTGTTAAGGCTCTTAAAGCGTCGCCTATTGACATTTCACAGGTGTGTGCAATTTTAAATCTTAGCATGTTTGGTATCTATTTATTCTATGCAACATTGTATTTTATATTTTACCCAAAAATGTTATATTATATTGTTTTTGTGTGCACTAAAATTTGTTTAAATGTATATTTTGCTCCGGCAGGCAAGTAGTTAAAGGTGTTGTAAAGGTTTGTTTTTTATTTTCTAAATAGGTTCCTTCGATTTCCCTGGTAAATGTTTTTTTTCTTTGTTTTCTTTGTCTGAATTTCTCACTTCCTGTTCCTTCTCAGTAAGCTGTTTAGTAAGCTGTTCTGGCTGACTCAACACCACTCGGATGATGGTGTGAAGTTTACTGAGGAGAAACAGGAAGTGAGAAATTCAGACAGGAAGTGAGAGATTCAGACAAAGAAAAAAAACATTTAGAAAGGAAATTGAAGGAAAAGGTAAGTGAACCAACAATGCACTAGCTTAAAGGAACCTATTTAGAAAATAAAAAACAAACCTTTACAACCCCTTTAAATTACTGCATGGAAATCCTGCTATGAAGGAACTTGTTCAGACATTTCCTGCTATAGGTTGGCAATGTACTGTTCCTGTCTACCAATTGTGCTTCTGCATTGCCACATGGGCTTCTAATATATATGGTGCATTGTTGTCATCATCGGGAAGCCAACCCTAAGAAATGCTATGCAGATTTCACTGAAGCGCATGCACATAGACAATCAGTGGCTACAAAGAGGCCACAGGGGATCAGCAGCATGGAGATGTGACAAAGGATGAAAAAAAAAAATGAAAACGGTATTCTGTACCTATTTTTTTTTAACTGGCAATTGTGATGCACAATCATTTAGCAAACCTAGGCACCTATTTATAAATCAGTGAATGTGGCATTTACCAAGCATTCACAAGTGAATAATTGTCCCCTGTAATTTAAATCAACCAGGAAAATTCACCTGCAGAGTGTTCCTTATTTGTCTCTTATTTTCATTCAGTTTTGGTTTAGTGTTTACTTTAAGTTAAAAATAATTATGTGATTTAATTGTGATGTTAAAATACATACAGTGGGGTAAAAAAGTATTTAGTCAGCCGCCAATTGTGCAAGTTCTCCCACTTAAAAAGATGAGAGAGGCCTGTAATTGTCATCATAGGTATACCTCAACTATGAGAGACAAAATGTGCAAACAAATCCAGACAATCACATTGTCTGATTTGGAAAGATTTTATTTGCAAATTATGGTGGAAAAGTATTTTGTCACCTACAAACAAGCAACATTTATGGCTCTCGCAGACCTGTATCTTCTTCTTTAAGAGGCTCCTCTGTCCTCCACTCATTACCTGTATTAATGGCACCTGTTTGAACTTGTTATCAGTATAAAAGACACCTGTCCACAACCTCAAGCAGTCACACTCCAAACTCCACTATGGTGAAGACCAAAGAGCTGTCAAAGGACACCAGAAACAAAATTGTAGACCTGCACCAGGCTGGGAAGACTGAATCTGCAATAGGGAAGCAGCTTGGTGTGAAGAAATCAACTGTGGGAGCAATAATTAGAAAATGGAAGACATACAAGACCACTGATAATCTCCCTTGATCTGGGGCTCCACGCAAGATCTCACCCCGTGGGGTCAAAATGATTACAAGAACGGTGAGCAAAAATCCCAGAACCACACGGGGGGACCTAGTGAATGATCTGCAGAGATCTGGGACCAACATAACAAAGGCTACCATCAGAAACACACTACGCCGCCAGGGACTCAGATCCTGCAGTGCCAGACGTGTCCCCCTGCTTAAGCCAGTACATGTCCGGGCCCGTCTGAGGTTTGCTAGAGAGCATTTGGATGATCCAGAAGAGGATTGGGAGAATGTCATATGGTCAGATGAAACCAAAGTAGAACTGTTTGGTAGAAACACAACTCGTCGTGTTTGGAGGAGAGAGAATGCTGAGTTGCAACCAAAGAACACCATGCCTACTGTGAAGCATGGGGGTGGCAACATCATGCTTTCGGGCGGTTTCACTGCAAAGGGAACAGGACGACTGATCTGTGGACTTGAAAGAATGAATGGGGCCATGTATCGTGAGATTTTGAGTGCAAACCTCCTCCCATCAGCAAGGGCATTGAAGATGAAACGTGGCTGGGTCTTTCAGCATGACAATGATCCCAAACACACCGCCCGGGCAACGAAAGAGTGGCTTTGTAAGAAGCATTTCAAGGTCCTGGAGTGGCCTAGCCAGTCTCCAGATCTCAACCACATAGAAAACCTTTGGAGGGAGTTGAAAGTCCGTGTTGCCCAGCGACAGCCCCAAAACATCACTGCTCTAGAGGAGATCTGCATGGAGGAATGGGCCAACATACCAGCAACAGTGTGTGACAACCTTGTGAAGACTTACAGAAAACGTTTGACCTCTGTCATTGCAAACTAAGGATATATAACAAAGTATTGAGATGAACTTTTGATATTGACCAAATACTTATTTTCCACCATAATTTGCAAATCAATTATTTTCAAATCAGACAATGTGATTGTCTGGATTTGTTTCCACATTTTGTCTCTCATAGTTGAGGTATACCTATTATGACAATTACAGGCCTCTCTCATCTTTTTAAGTGGGAGAACTTGCACAATTGGTGGCTGACTAAAATAATTTTTTGCCCCACTTTATATAAAGATGCACTCCATAGACTAATGATTTAGAATTGAAATGAACCAACAGTTTAGGTATGTCACTTGATGACTCAATCAGTGGAAAAATAACCTTCTAACCTCACTAGCATATGCTTAGCATGAAGATCTAGCAGTACCCTGGCTCTACACACCATGGGCATCAGTAGCACCAAGCACCTAGGTCACATGTCCCGCATCTCCTACCAGTCTACCCATGGGGCTGCCTTTGAATTCTGGGAGGGAAATTGCTGGGGAAGCATAATGACCTAGGGTGATAAGGTAATGAAGATTTGTGCTTGATGGGGAGATTGTGAGGTAGGAGAGTGTGAAAACTTATGCTGGGAGGATAGATTGGGGATGAATAAGATCAGTACTAGGAGGAGAGATTGGGGGGGGGTCGGAGTGGGAGTGATTTGTGCTGATAGGATGGATTTCAGTGAGGAGGGTAATTTGGACTGGAAGGTGGGGAAAATGCATTTTTGCTTGGGGTGAATTTTTAGCTTGCAGAGTGAATACGTGCTGGGCAGGCATGCAAATTAGTGCTGGATTTTTTGGGTAGGGGGTATTTTTGCTGCACAAAGAAGAATTGAATTAACTGTTTGTGCCAAATCCCGGACACTTGGATATTTCCTGGATCACAAGCTCTAATTACCTATAAATGTTAATATCAAGTTATATTTTGTGCATTTAGGGTGGGAATGCATTTTTGGTCTCTGTTAAAACAATCTGCTGAGCATCCCAGAACTAGTTTGTGAGAGAGTCAATCTATTCCACATTTTCACAGCTCCAAAAGGCGAAGAAGCCTTTCTGTTTTTCCTCTAGATGTAAAAAATGTCCGTATGTTCTCCGTAATGAACTGAAAGTGAATAAATTGTAGCCCTATTTTGGGATGGTTATGAGAATTACCCTCCCCAAATAGGATATTGCGCTAAGAGCAGAAGAAAATAAAAAAATTGAGTTCTTCTGACTGCTTGAATTTTTGGATAAAAACCATGGGCATTAATCTTGATGCATCGTGATGCATCACAAAATCTAATCATTGATAGGTTAATAGTAACTGAATCGAATTGTGAGACCAGTGAAGGTGTGCACCCCTAGTCTCCGGGCCCTGCGAGAAATCAGCCTTCTTCCTGGCTTTCTGCAGCAAGGGCCCTCCCCTGGATCTTCCCCTTGGCACAGCTTCCTCCACATCAGGCAAGACAGAAATATGATAGGCCCCAAACTGGCTACTGGGCCTAACAGCAGAGCTACATCCAGTAGCACCTCCCTAGGCTTTAGCCCAGGGGAAGAGAGAGAGCACATGGTCTGTAGCAAATATTTATATCCTCTCCCAGCAATCACCAGTGGCCTAAACCTCCTACAGGATTGGCTGAAGGAAATCTAAATATTCAAAACTCAGTCTTGTTTATGAAATCTCATCCTATGGCCATTGATACCAGTGACACCTACTGGCAACAGTGAGAAATCACAACCCAACTGAGTTTAGGAAAGACCAAGTGAAGAACTACATAATTAGTCTGGGAATGACTACCACTGAGCAGAAAACTAAATTCAGGCTAGTAGCCCTTGTTTCAGGACAAGGGGGCTACACAATGTAAATGATGTCCCTGTGTGCAGATTTAAAATAAGAAATAAACTATGCTTTAATATTCTTTATGTAGTGTTTATCTCAACCGATGTAACACTAACACTAACCTGCTATTGGAACAGCAGCAGAACATGAGTTAAAGCACAGCATGTAGCTACATCTGTGAATATTTCATAAACTTGCAGTTATCACCATCGGAGAATTGCATACTGCCCAGCAAGTGTTTCAAATAATCTAGTTATTTTCCTTCACTGAGTTTTCCTCACTGCAAGTCTATGCAGGACTGTAGGTGAGAAGAAAAACAATCCAGAACTTTGATTTAAAAGCAAACATAGCGTTCTTTGTATATCAGCTCTGTCGCTTTATTAAACATAAATACTTTGCACAAGGTTACGTGAAAGTTTTCAATAGATGTCTGTAATCCTTTAAAAATGACTTGCTTTGAAGAATCTAATATCTTGAGTATGTTTTCATAATATTCATATACATTTTTGGAAAGCTTCTAAAGGATTTTTTTTTTACCTTTGCTTGCCAAGTGTGTACTGTTTCATAACATATTTGTATACAGAATCATTTATAATCACTAGTCTATTATTATATTATTATTCATAACCGCACCAAGAATCGTCTGTCCTTAAGCATTGCATTGACCTTTACTTGCCTCCATACCATCATTTGGCTAAAATCTATGGGACGGAAGTCACTTTAAAAAAAAATTAAAAGATTTATGTTTAGCTGTCTTTCCATATAATGTAAATTTTTATTAGCAGCTAATCAGTTAATTAAGAATTTCAGAAAACCCCTTCCCATATCCCATACACATATACCGTCTATAGCAGACAGCATGGCAGTAGGCTTTAAAATGGTTCTAAAGCCTTTTTTTTTTTTATCTTAATGCATGCTTTGCATTAATTAAGGAACTACAGTCTGCTCACATAATTTGTAATAAATACATCTTTGCCATTCTGAAGCTTCAATCCAACCACTGCATATTATTGTATATATACTGTGATTCTGTACTTTACAAATTTGCTGCATAAATCTCCCTCCACTGAGTCTGACATTTTTTATATACTGTGATTCTGTACTTTACAAATTTGCTGCAAAAATCTCCCTCCACTGAGTCAACCATTTTAACTGTGGGCAGCTGAAGCTGCTGCCTTTTCACTTCCTGGATTTACACAGACACACCTCCAGCTCTGCAGTGCTCATTGGCCCTCGTATGACTCATCCCCCCTCCCTTCCTGGCAAACTCTCACAAGAGTGAGAGAGCGAGAGCTGTGCATAATGTCATAAGCCTGCGCTTTTTACCAGACAAGAAACAGGAAGTGGGCTGTATAAGGTATTTAATGGCAGAAAAAAAAATACTATCCAAAGTTAAAACAACAAGGGCAGAAGATTTAATAGATGGAAAGATGAAAAAATTACTCAAGTTCCACTTTAGGATTAAAATCCTTCTGTGTCCAGGATCCCCAGCCCCCATAATACTTACCTGAGCCTGATCTTGTTCCAGCACTGTGCACAAGAGCAGAGGCTCTCTCTACGATCTCTCCTTCCTCACAGGGCAGATTGATAGCAGCGGGAGCCATTTGCACTTGAGTTCTAAACTGATAAATATAATCTTTCCTTTACATTAACCAATACAGTACAATACAATGCCCCAACTACTACCGTATATACTCGAATATAAGCCGAGATTTTCAGCCCTTTTTTTGGGCTGAAAGTCCCCCCCTCGGCTTATACTCGAGTCAGCGAAATTTAACATTGTAAGTTGTACCTGAAAAAAAATTGAGAGGCTGCGGCGTCCATCGTTTAAATCTCGCGGTCTCTTCCTGGTCCCTTCCGTGATAGGCAGAGAGTGTCTGCTGAGAATCGCCTATCACGAACATTCTCTCATCCTCACCCATCCCAGCAGACACTGTGTTCAGTGTTCCGCCAATCACGGACGTCTTCTGGGAAACTGAGGATGAGAGAACGTTCGTGATAGGGGGAACTGTGTCTGCTTAGAAAAACGCCTATCACGGAAGGGAAGAGGAAGAGACCGCGAGTTTTAAACGATGGACGATGGACGCCGCAGCCTCTCAATTTTTTTTCAGGTACGATTTACAATGTTCAATTTAAACAGTGAGCTAGGGAACAGTGAGGAGAGGAACAGTGAGGAGAGGAACAGTGAGGAGAGGAACAGTGAGGAGAGGAACAGTGAGGAGAGGAACAGTGAGGAGAGGAACAGTGAGGAACAGTGAGGATGGGAACAGTGAGGAACAGTGAGGAACAGTGAGGATGGGAACAGTGAGGAACAGTGAGGATGGGCACAGTAAGGATGGGAAAAGTGAGGATGGGCACAGTAAGGATGGGAACAGTGAGGATGGGCACAGTAAGGTGGCGATGGGCAGTGACAATGGGCTTAGTGAAGTTGCAATGGGCACAGTGAGGCGTGCAAATGGGCATTGTTGACCCTCGGCTTATACTCGAGTCAGTAAGTTTTCCCAGTTTTTTGTGGCAACATTAGGTACCTCGGCTTATACTCGGGTCGGCTTATACTCGAGTATATGCAGTATTTGGAGAATTAGATATCACACTTTGGGGCAGCGTCCTCATCAACCAGTAAAGCCACTGGCAAATAAAAAAGCAATTTTGAATGGATCATCTCTTTATTAAAGTGGTTGTAAACCCACTTTTGCAACTTACACCTACAGGTAAGCCTAGACTAAGGCTTACCTGTAGGTGCAAGAAATATCTCCTAAACCTACACGGTTTAGGAGATATTTACTAAAATCACAGGCGCCGCTGTCTACGGTGCATGCGCGCCGTAGCCAACGGCACATTCATGGGGTTAATCCCATTCACAAATTCGGCTAAGTCCCAGCAATGCTTGGGCTTTGCCGAATTTGACGGCTCCCCCGCGCATGCGTGGAGTCACGTCTTCGCCGCTCCAGCCAATCACAGCGCTGGAGCGGCGCTGTGATTGGCTGGAACGGCGATACCCGGAAGTAACATTGCGGCTGGAGAGAGGGACACGGACGGCTTCGGGGGCCCCGATCTAAGGTAAGTGGTACATAATGAGCTAGTATGCTAGTCATACTAGCTCATTATAGCTTTGTCTTGCAGGTGGGCTACAAAAAAAAAATGTATATGGGTTTACAAGCACTTTAACCACTTAAGGACCGCCTCACGCCGATATACGTCGGAAGAATGTCACGGCTGGGCACATCAACGTACAGGTACGTTGCCCTTTAAGAGCTCAGCCGTGGGTCGCGCGTGCGCCGCCGCCGGCGCGCTCGCAACCCGGTCCTGAGCTCCGTGACCGCGCCCGCGGGAACCGCGGACCCGATCGCCGCCGGTGTCCCGCGATCGGGTCACAGAGCTGAAGAACGGGGAGAGGTGAGTGTAAACAAACCTTTCCTCGTTCTTCTCCGTGGCATGTCAGTGATCGTCTGTTCCCTGTCATCGGAACAGATGATCAGAGACGTGTAACGTGTAGCCACGCCCCCTACAGTAAGAACCACTTCTTAGGGCACACTTAACCCCTACAGCGCCACAAAGAGGTTAACCCCTTCACTGCCAGTGTCATTTTCACAGTAACCAGTGCATTTTTATAGCACTGATCGCTGTGAAAATGACAATGGTCCCAAAAATGTGTCAAAGGTGTCCGATGTGTCCGCCATAATGTCGCAGTCACGAAAAAATCACTGATCGCCACCATTACTAGTAAAAAAATTATAATTAATAAAAATGCCATAAAACTACCTCCTATTTTGTAAACGCTATAACTTTTGCGCAAACCAATCAATAAACGCAGATTGTGATTTTTTTTACCAAAAATATGTAGAAGAATACGTATCGGCCTAAACTGAGGAAAAACATATGTTTTTTTATATATTTTTGGGGGATATTTTTGTAGCAAAAAGTAAAAAATATTGAATTTTTTTCAAAATTGTCGCTCTATTTTTGTTTATAGCGCAAAAAATAAAAACCGCAGAGGTGATCAAATACCACCAAAAGAAAGCTCTATTTGTGGGAAAAAAAGGACGCCAATTTTGTTTGGGAGCCACGTCGTACGACCGCACAATTGTCAGTTAAAGTGACGCAGTGCCGAATCACAAAAAGGGGCCTGGTCCATTAGCTGCATATTGGTCCGGGGCTTAAGTGGTTAATGATGGGAATCCTTAAAAAGAAATATAGAAGGATAAATTAAAATGAAACCCTAGCTAAGATTTTTTTTTAGTTTTGGGTAGAACAAGGAATAATTAGGACCTCTGTCAGGTTTCATCACTATTTGTTTCCCCATTGGGGAGATTTCAGCTCAATTCCTGTGTGGTCATCCCCAACAGGAACAAAGATAGCAATATAAAAAGGAGGTTAATTGTAACTTTTTGAGGGAGTAGTAAAGCAATACTTAGCATCCTGATCATTTTCACGAGCTAGATCATCTAAAGGTTATAGCATATAAATAAAAGCCTGGGGATCCTTACATAATATACTGCATATATAATAATGATCACAAAGTTGTGAATGATGGCTAAGAATGGGATTCAGATTCATATTGAATGCCAGTTTGAGTCAAACCTAGCCTGTTTATTGGTTTGACGAACTGCCGAACAAACTGGCTGCTAGAATGTAAACAAACAGCCAGGTATCCTGGACAATATCATTGACCAAATATAGGATACAACTCACTAAAGGTTATAACAATGTGATATGACGGTCATATCATTATCGCATACCTAACCTATGCGATAATGAAAACATAAATTCACTATTGCTTGTATGTAGTATTTAGCACAAACACCAAAAATGCTCAGGAAATACTGCATAAAAAAGGCATTAAAGTCAATTCACAGAAGGAAATAAATAAATAAATGCAAGTGGTAATTACAGTATTTATCGGCATATAACACGCACAGGCGTATAACACGCACTCTAACTTTAGGACTAAATTGCATCGTCCTGTATTAGAACATGCAGCATTAAGGCACCTCATAAGCATGTTATTTGTTTTGATTTTATTTTCATTTTTATTTTTCATGTTGCCTTTTTTTTTTACATTTGTTCATATCTCCTATGGCAGTGCCAGCTCCCAATTCTTTTTTCAACAATAACGTATCTATTAGTCCTGAAAAAGACAGAAAACATAGCTAGAACATAGATATAGATTTCAATGGGGTTCACCGCCAAGTTTAGGGTTTTAGCTCAGTTTGCCAAATTGTCACCAATTCACTTTAGTTCACTCATCCCTAATAATGGCACATAAAATAATTTTTCTATTTTAATTGAGAGAAATTAGCAGAAGTACTCCCTCTAATACATGTGTCAGTGATTGAGAAGCAGCAATCTGAAGTAAATATGGCAAAAATGGCAATTATTCATTTTTTATGTTTGAATTTCTCTGCGATTCAAACCAAGGCTTATGATCATATTGGTCTAATCCTTATACAGGGATTAAACTGATTTTGTAGGCATGATGATAATTGATGACTATTTTTTATAAATAATAGTCACAAGTGGTGTATTGTTTATATGGGATTACTTTCTTTTTTAATAACTAATATCTAGTGTTCTTAAGCACTATTTTTCTTTAATTCCCTTAACCACTTCCCGCCCAGTCAATAGGAGATTGACGTCCGGGAAATGGTTCTGTTATCCACACTGGACGTCTATTGACGTCCTGTAGGATAACAGCTGCCGCGCGCCCGGGGGGGGGCACAAATGGGCACTGACTGGCACCATCATGGCACGACCACAATGTGTGGTGGCTGGCATTGCTGGGCATCAGTGTCATCAGTGCCACCTACTAGTGTCCATCAGTGCCCATCCATGCCCATCTGTGCCCACCTATCAGTGCCCGTCCATGCCACCTATCAGTGCCACCTATGAGTGCCCATCAGTAGCGCCTATGAGTGCCCATCAGTGCCACCTCATCAGTGCCACCTCATTGTTGCCACCTCATCTGTGCCCATCAGTGTCGCCTTATCGGTGCCCATCAGTGCCGCCTTATCAGTGCCCTTCATTGAAGTAGAAAAGGTACTTATTTACAAAAAAAATTACCAGAAACAAAGAAAAACATATTTTTTTCAAAATTTTCGCTCCTTTTTTTATTTGTTGTGCAAAAGATAAAAATCGCAGAGGCGATCAAATACCACCGAAAGAAAGCTCTATTTGTGGGAACAAAATGATAAAAAATTTGTTTGGGTACAGTGTTGCATGACCGCGCAATTGTCATTCAAATTGCGACAACGATGAAAGCTCAAAATTGGCTTGGGCAGGAAGGTGTATAAGTGCCTGGTATTGAAGTGGTTAATCAGGAAAATTATTATTATTATTGCATTATGGCCCCTATATGGAGCTGACATCCATAGAAAATAAACATAACCACGGCACTACCTACACACTCCTGTGCCTGCGTGGATTTCCTCTGGGTACTCCAGTTTCTTCCCACAATTCAAAGACATTCTGGTGGGTTAATTGGCTTTGGTCTAAATTGGCCCTAGTATGTATGAGCATGAGTTAGGAACCTTAGACTGTAAGCTCCTTGAGGGTAGGGACTGATGTGAATGTACAATATATATGTAAAGCGCTGCATAAATTGACTATGCTATAAAAGTGTCTATAATAAATAAATAAATATTAGACACAATACAGAAATTATTCAAGTGCATATAAAGAAAGGGCTGACCACACTCCAGTCCTCAGATGAATGCAAGCTTTATTGAATAAAATCCAGATGAAATATACACCAGAAGCCCAAGACACGAGATGACAATACAAATTATTTGTGATGGCTGTGCAAATGCTTGAGATATTTGCACAGAAAATGTTCTATAAATAAACCCCTTAAGGTATGTACAGAGAAAAAAAATTTCTTTGTTTTTGGTAGGGTGAGGAAGGGAATGAACCCCATCAGCTTTCAACTGTTATGAGAGATTTAACCTCATTTCTTGTACTGCTGATGTACCCGAGAAGAAGTGACGGGAACTTTCCAACAGCAACACAAAAAGAAATAAAAATGCTTTTTTTTTTGCAGAGTTGAACTCCTGTGTCACATACCTGGACAGGGCTGGACTGGGACAAAAATTTGGCCCTGGACCGGCCCACTTTAATTTTGCAAACACGCACAAAAACATTAATTCAGCAGTGACCATGACCAGCAGTGGCAGTACATTAATTCATTCATGCCTGTAGCCCTCCTTTATCGCAGAAATACTACAGGAGAGGGTCAGAGACTGCAAAACGTACTACAGGCGAGGGTCAGAGACTGCAGACATAGTACAGGAGAGGGTCAGGGACTGCAAAACGTACTGCAGGCGAGGGTCAGGGACTGCAGACATGGTACATACAGGAGAGGGACAGAGGCTGTGGATATACTACAGGAGGGGGACAGAGGCTGCGGATATACTACAAGGGGGAAAGAGGCTGCACTCAGACATGATGTGTCCTCCTCACCCCCTCATCACAGTAGCCTCCTCCTCAGTCCACCTTCATATTACAGTCTCCACACCGGTGTGTCCTGCTCCTGTGCTGTGCCCCTTTCACCTCTCCACAGGACAGCACATCAGTGTCCTTCACTGTCCCCCTACATACCATGGCTTCACCCCCCCCAGTAATGCCATGTCATCCTCTTTCGTCTGTGTCAGCCGCTGTCCACAGTAATGTCATCCTCTGCCCCAGTGTCACTCTCCTCCTCAATTGCCTTGCCTTGCCCCTCCTCGGCTCCTCCGCCTACGGCGAGTGCACGAGACGCGGCCGCCGTGTCTTACCAAAGAACAAGTGTACTCTGGCATCTATTAAAAAATGGCGCCAGATGGCGCCATTACGTTACTGCATATGCGCCACCCGGCTGAGCGAGTACAGGCTTTCCAGAGCCTGGCCGGCTTCGGAATAGCGCATGCGCCGTTACATGGTCGGCTCGCGGCCATCTTTTTTCCGGGCACTGCTGCCCGTAACAGACATTTGCGGGCGCCGGGTCAAAAATAGGAGCAAATCTACGGGTGGTTGGCAACACTGCAACCGGCCCACTGAGCCATCGGCCCACCGGAAATTTCCCAGTAGTCCCGATGGCCAGTCCATCCCTGTACCTGGATGGGATGCTCAAAATAATGAGTGGGGTCTCCCTCACTGCTCAAGTCCAAATACCCTTGGATAGAAGGACTGAGTAGGATAGTAGGAACAAAAGAGTGGCATGAACTCTGGTGGATGATACTGGAGTCAAGGAAACCATGGAGCACTGCAGTGTTAATTTTGGCAGCAAATTTAGATTAAGTTTTAGTCTAAAGCCTCGTACACATGACCGGTTTTCTCGGCAAGAAACAACAAGAAAACAGCTGGCAGAGTTTTTTGCCGAGAAAACCGTTCGTGTGTATGTTTTTTCGTCGAGAAAACTGCGGGGAATCTCGACGAGAAAAATAGAGAACCTGCTCTCTATTTTGTCAGGATTCTCGTTTTTCTCGTCGGGATTCTCGTTGGCCTGTTTCCCGACGAGAAAACCGGGCGTGTGTACAGTATGCTTTTCCAAGTCTTAAAAAAACGCGCATGCTCAGAATCAAGTATGAGACGGGAGCGCTCCTTCTGGTAAAAATAGCATCCGTAATGGAGATAGTACATTCGTCACGCTGTAAATTATTGCATTGTTTAAATAGTGCGCATTAAAATCTTCTTTAGAATGGTACAATAATGAACTTGTTTTGCTGCTGATATTCACACAGAGTTCTGACTAACTTTTTGCAACATTTTTAATGCCGATCTCATAAATATTTTTTATTATTATATAGAGCAAGATCTCCTTAATATTATTTTTAGTTTTTTTCTAAATTTTGAATACAGATCTTCATTTTAAATGATTATTTAATTTCTAGTGATCTCCATGATTTTATTTTTAATTTTGTGGTGTCAACTTACCACAATTAACATTATTATGTTGTATTTTTTGACCTTCAAGGAGATTGGTTGGTGTTATCTGTCCTTTTTTAATAGACTTTTTTATAAAATGTATCTGCCTACTCACAAGCTAAATTTTTTAGTTTAATAAAAACTCATAGGCAAGTATTAAAGCGGAGCTCCGCCGGAAAAAAAAATATTAAAAGCCAGCAGCTACAGCTACAGCAGCTGCTGGCTTTTAATATTTGGACACTTACCTGTCCTGGAGTCCAGCGACGTCCGCAGCAGAGGACGAGCGATCGCTCGTCGCTCTGCTGCTCCCTCCGCCATCCTCGCTGAGGGAACCAGGAAGTGAAGCCCTGCGGCTTCATGCCCGGTTCCCTACGGCGCATGCGCGAGTCGCGCTGCGCCGTTCTGATTGGTGCTCCTGTGTTCTGGGAGCCGAGTGTCTCCCAGAACACCAAGGGAAGTCTGCGGGAAGTGACGTCACTCCCGCAGATTCCCGCAGAGAGGACTCCCGGATGTGGGTGAAAATACCTGTCTTAGACAGGTATCTTCACCCCCCTCCCCCTGAAAGGTGTCAATTGTGACACCGGAGGGGGGGAGGGTTCCAAATAGCAAAAGTTGCTATTTAGGGTGGAGCTCCACTTTAACTGAAAAAAAAAAATCCATTTATTATGGTATATAGGAAAATAAATAGAAGGCAGCGCTGGAGAACCTGCTGCAATTTGTGCATCCTTCGGACCCCAGGACACACATCAACTCTGTGTGGACACTAAAATTGGGACCTAGAGAAGGACTCCCAGAGGTCAGTAACAGCAGCAGGTGAGATATATGTCCCAAGTCTGTGGTACTACAACAGCCTGCCTTCTATCAGACCACATTGAAGCAAGGCAATCACTTTCTAGTCTTCTTGGCAGCTTTCTCTGCAGCCTTCCTTGTGCGCGTGTTTGGAGCCTGTGGCACTGGAGGTGTACTCGTGTCAGGAGGAGGAGAAGGAGGTGGAGGAGAAAGAGGTCGGGTGGAGGAGGAGAAGGAGAAGGAGGTGGAGGAGGAGGAGGTGGAGAAAGCTGGGCGACCTCACAAATGGCAGTATTTGTGGTAATTGTCAGAAATCAACCCCTTATTAAGCAAGCTGAGAAGCAGGGGCTCACATAGTAGGCGTTGGTCCATCGCCATCAGTTTCATTTTTGCCCCAACTAGGACGGCATAGGCCTCTTCAGTTGTGGTTGGCTCTTGTAGTGTGGCATGTGCCTCTCTTATCAGGGCCATTGCTGCATCGCTCATGCTCCTATCCCTCCTGGCCCTTCTGGTTGAAAGGCGGATTGTAAGGCGGATGGGAGGCACCTGACATCTTGTTGTTCTTCTGTCACTTGGCCCAGCCACCTCCTGTCTGCCACTAGGCCCTGCCTCCTCCTGTGTGCAACTGGGCCCTGCCTCCTCCTGGCTCACAGTGGGCCCTGCCTCCTCCTGGCTCACAGTGGGCCCTGCCTCCTCCTGCCTCTCATCCTGGCTGATGTCTTCCTGTGTATGAAAAAAAATCTGGACTCAGGAGCACTATAGTGTGGGCCACCAGAACAACCTTTTTAGGGTGTCCCACACAGGTCCTCCAGTGGATTCTTGGGGTGTCTCTATGTGTGAAACTGGTCCCAAAAAGGTGAGTAGTCAAGATTTGGGTTTTGAAAAATAATGTCATCAGCTTGTAACTCTGCCCAAACAGACACTTGTACCCCACTTTCAAGCAATGTATCATGTTCCTATTTTTTCCCTCAAATATCTGTGTGCTAAGTATACCTTTTCTTTCATTCTCATAGGGGAGAGAAGACTGGGAGGACACCACTCCAGGGAGCACAGGAACCCCACACCACAGAAAGAACCCCAAAACCAGAATGTGGAAGAAGAAGTGGAGGAAGGAGAAGCGGATAACGTGGTGGAACTTGTCACCACAACAGGTCAGTGTCTGTTACCACAGCTTCAGGTAAGAGATGTAGGCCTGCAGAGTTATAATACCTTTTTTCATTTTTTTTAGGCGATGAACATCATCCAGCAAGTAACGGAGTGTAGTTGTGAACTCGACATAATGAAGAAAAGGATGAATGTTATGGAGCAAACATTTAAGGGCATCATTGATGTTTTGGGTGAATAGAATGAAACACAAACCCCCCTTTTTCTATTTTTCTAGGTGAAAGGTAGGGTTTGCACCCCCAAAATACGTCCATTGATCCCCCATGATGGCAGATAGCACATGTTGACAATAGGGATCAGAAGGGAAATACCCCTTTTTAAAAACCCTAAAATTGTGTGCTTCTTCAAATTGTGGCTTGTTCAGGGGTGACAACACCCCATATTATGAAGGGCAGATAGAGAAATTTTTCAAAAACTAGAATGTCTGATATTGCCTAGAGGTTTACAATGTTGTATTTAGTTGTATGTTAATGAGAGTTGTGTATTTTCTTAAAAAAAGAAACATGCCTGTTTATGGCCAATTATTTTTTTTATCTTTTATACCACAAAAAATGTTATAAAGACCATGTGTGAATGTGCACAGAGTAAAAATTTTGAACAACAACAAAGTGTGGCTTCTTTATCAAATCCGCTATAACCTTTTTTGTGTTTAGTTTAGGTGTTACCAGTGAAATGGTTGATATTTACTAAAGGAAAATACACTTAGCACTACAAGTGCACTAGAAAAAACTAGGAGACAGCTAAAATAAACCCAAGCAATATATCAAAAATAACATTTAAGCAGATTTTTTTTATTTTATAAAATAATTAAACATTGCCTGGCATAGGAATGGCCCCCCTACCCGTGAAATATTCAACATATTGCTGCCGAACCTCACAGGCGCTTTGGGGGGGCAAGCCAGGACGGCCAGATTCAAGGCCCGGCAAGGTATTGTCACTTGAAAGTCCGGCCTCAGGCCCAATTGAGGCCATATAAGTTGGTGCATTTCTCTGCAAGAAATTGTGGAGAATGCAGCAGCAAAACACAATGTAGTTTATTTTGTACTCCGCCATGTTGATGGTAGTCAGAAACAGGCGGAACCGGCTGGCCATTATCCCGAAGGCATTCTCCACAAGTGATATATAGGGGTACCTATGCGCCTACCAATAAGTGAAACTAAAACTAAAATGTAAAGTGCTAATATGTATATAAATTACATGACAAACAGCAGCTGAACTTCTATAGTGTAAGCAACACAGCTAAATAAAGTGAAAAGTGTTGAAGAAGCGCTAAATATCAAAGTGCAAAAATGTTTAAAGTGAAATGTGCTATAAATGTGCTAATGAACAATCCAATAACACAACGAATATAAAAATAGCTAATAATAATAAGTAATAATGATGCAAAAAACTATCCGAAATGTTGATGTGTCCCAAAAAAGTAGATGAAAATATTCAGCAAACAAGAATAGGAGAGTGGGAGAAGAACAGGCGTGGGAGTTCAACTTTTCACATCAATAGGGAATTAACCATAGCAGGCATATGTTCACAATCCTTAAAGAAAAAGGAAAGAAACTCCCAGTGGCTTATGCGCAGCTTGCATGATGTATTGACTCATGATAAAAGTATTAGATCATTTTATTATACATGGATATCAAATTTACTAATTCATTAGAAAAGTACAAGTAAAAAAGAGGGATTGGGGAATGGATCTAATTACATAGAAAGGAACAACAATAAGAGCTCTGGTGTACAAATTATAACGGTATTACAGTCATGTGTCACAATAACCATATACAGGTCACCACTATGGGTTGGCATGTATATGGATCCAGGGCTGTCTGCACAACACAAATTTCAAATGAAGCCATGAGCAGAGGGGGAGGACGTCTTTGAATACCATGGAGTAAGAGAAAAATTCTAAGAAGATACGGTTGGAAGTGGTGGAATGGCTACAGTGATCCTTATTGAACATACACAAGAATCGGAGAGTATCATCTTGAGTGTTGGAGATTGATCAAGGCTTTATCTGACCCTTGTGGGTCCATCAATGAGGTGAGAGGCTGGTATCATCGGGGGAGGATTGTGAACCTATGCCTGCTATGGTTAATTCCCGATTGATGTGAAAAGTTGGACTCCTACGCCTGTTCTTCTCCCCCTCTCTTATTCTTGTTTGCTGAATTTTTTCATCTACTTTAGAGATTATTATTTTTTGGGACACATGAACATTTCCGATAGTTTTTTGCATCATTATTACTTTATTATGCACAGTTATTATTAGCTATTTTTATATTCGTTGTGTTATTGGATTGTTTATTAGCACATTTATAGCACAATTCACTTTAAGCATTTTTGCACTTTGATATTTAGCGCTGCTTCAACATTTTTCACGGAATTCTCCACAACTCTTCGGGCTCTGGCCAGCCGGTAGTTGAATACCCTCCTCTCTGGGGTGAGGGTCCTCTGGGGGAATGGCCTCATGAGATGTGGTCCCAGTCCAAAGGCTTCATCAGCCAAAAAGACAAAGGGGAGTCCTTCCACATTCTCTGCATCCGGTGGCAATGCAAGGTCATCACTCTGGAGACGAAGAGCAAACTCCGTCTGGGCGAAGGCTCCCCCATCCGACATCCGGCCATTCTTCCCCACATCAACATAGAGGAACTCATACTGTGCTGACATCACTGCCATCAGCACGATGCTATGAAACCCCTTGTAGTTGAAGAAATACGACCCCGAACGGGGTGGTGGCACGATGCGGATGTGCCTCCCATCTATTGCCCCTCCGCAGTTGGGGAAGTCCCACCGCGTGGCAAACTGGGATGCCACAGTCTGCCATTCCTGTGGCGTGGAAGGAAGCTGAGGAGTCAAACAAGATAAAAAAATAGTATTACTTTTGCACATAACATTGCTAGTAGATTACACAAAAAAACATTCTTGGCCAACATCATTATAACTTTTATTTTGAGGAGTATTTAAATACAAAAATAGAAGGCCCAATTATCAGATTCATCACCCCCTCTGATGACCCATTGTAAATTTTTTAGGGGGGGCTAGATGAGTTTGGGAACCAAAATAAAAAAAAACACCACTCAGAATTTAATGTGAAAATATACATTTGTAGACATTTTAGGGGTGTTAAGGGGGGGGGAGGGTAAAGCACTACAATGGAGCTGACAAAATACATTGGGGAGTGACTGGACTAGGTGTGTTTGGGCCCAGGATAGCATGCTGGAGAGGTTAGTGTAGGGAAATATGCATGTAGGCCAAAAAAGGGGCATTAAAAGCTTACAGAATGCATGGGGACAAAGGGGACATTCACGGCATATTACAGTCATGGTAATTAGGGAAGGATGAAAGAAATACAATACATTAGCATACATTAAATACATAGAATGTGATGTTAAAGGAGAAAACTTACCTTAATATAGTCCTTCTGCAGGACTTGGATGATGGCAGATGTCTGGGATAATGAGTCCCAAAGCCTGGGGGGAGATGCCTTTCGTGAACTTGAGGTCCTGCAGACTTCTCCCAGTCGCCAGGTATCGCAACGTGGCGATTAGCCTCTGCTCAGCAGTGATGGCTTCCCGCATAACGGTGTCCTACCTGGTGATATAGGGGGACACCAAAGCCAACAGTTCCTGAAAAACGGGGTCTGTCATCTGGAGAAAATTCCTGAAATCATCAGGATTATTCTCCTGGATCTCCCGCAGCAAAGGCATATGAGAGAATTGGTCCCGCTGGAGAAACCAATTCTTGGTCCATGAACTCCTTCTCACCCTGTTCATGGACTGGTCTTGGTCCAAGACAAGAAGACCAACACCAAGCGCCCACACAGCACGAACTCTACGACGAGAACATAACATGGCTAGAAAACGGTCATCTGATCAGAACGAACTAAACAGAACGCACTTAAGAACAGCAAGGCCTATGAAGAACGACCTGAAAATCAGAAACGAGCGGACAAGAACGCACTGAAAAACAGATACGACCTGACTACACGCCCTGAAAGACAAGATATGAACCCACAAGCACAAACTGAACCACAGAAAACAAACTGAAAGCACGAAGACTGAAAAGCGTGAATCGTCTCTCACCAAACTTTTACTAACACACAGTAACACGAGATCAGCAAAAGCAGCCCAAGGGGTGGCGCCATTGAAATCGAACTTCCCCTTTATACTGCCATCGTACATGTTGTACGTCACCATGCTTTAGACCGACGAGATTTTGGATTGACAGTGTGTATGCAAGGAAAGCTTGGCAAGAATCCCGTCAAGCTTGACAAGAATCTCGTTGAGAAAACCAAAGTTTTTTTTTTTACGATGGGATTCTCGGCCGTGTGTACAGGGCTTTAGTCTTAGGACTAAAATGGCATTTTAGATTTAGTCCCATTCTAGTCCTCTGCAATTGTTTTAGTTTTTATCATATTTAGTCGACTAAATCTCCAGTACATTTTAGTCGACTAACATGTCCTACGTTTTAGTCAACTAAAATCTCCAGTACATTTTAGTCGACTAAAACTAATTTTAGTTGTCTAAAAACTAATGGGTGTAATTAAATTGTAATGCATTATTTAACATTTCTCTACAATTTCCACACTCATTATATACTGCTGGAGTGAAAAATCGAATATGTTATTATTTATGGTATTGAGGTATGAACATGCACTACAGACCAGTGTTAATTTTGAAGTCAAATTTCAATTTAGTTTTAGTCTCATGCCGCGTACACACGATCGATTTTCTTGACGGTGAAAACACCGTCGAGAAAATCGACGGGAAAAATGAGGAATGGCTTGTTCCCCTACACACGGCCGTTTTTCCCGTAATTTTTTCTCTTGGTCGAGAAAAACGACCGTGTGTAGGCTCCCCGGCAGTGTTTCGCTGTGGGAAAACTGCCACGGGAAAAAATGCCGTGAATCACGACGAGAAAAATTAGAGCATGTTCTAATTTTTCTCGTCGTGATTAATGCCGTTTTTCTCGTCTGGAAAAATGACCAAAAGTCCACACACAGTCGTTTTTCTCGTCAAAGAGAAAAAAATTCATTTTTCCAGACGAGAAAAATGGTCGTGTGTACGCGGCATTAGTGTTTTGACTAAAATGCCATTTTAGTTTTAGTCGTATTTTAGTCATCTAAATTGTTTTAGTTTTAGTCGTATTTTAGTCGACTAAAATAGTATTAATTTAGTCGACTAAAATGTTTTAGTCATAGTTGACTAAATTGACACTGGAGCACTGTCATCAGGTGGTATAAGTGACAGAGGGCCATCAATGTGAAAAGGTCAGGAACAAGCCATGGTCAACATCAGAAGGGCAAGATGATACCAGATCAACAGGCAGAGACAAAGCCAGGAGCAGACTGGAAACTTGCAGGCAGCGAAGTACCAGAGCATGTGAGAAAAATGAGGTTGGTGGATGAGCCAAGGTCAGTACCAGAGCAAATTAACAGGTAAGGAGAAGTGGCAGATTTTAACTCAAAATATATGCTCAAAATACACTGTATTTTTTTTTTTTATGCACACTATGCAGATATTTATATTATTTTTATGATAAAAATGCAAAAAGGCTTATATATTTACATAAAACATTTAAATATCAAAGCAGCTTTAAAGAGGTCTGAGTTTTATATCCAGTAATATTATGCTAAATGTCCATACTCCTTACAAGCATCTGTACTTTCCAAGATCACAGAAGCACACATGTGCATACATAACCCTAACTAGCTCAATATGTTTGTATCAGCATGTCATAAATACAGCTATAAATCACTGAGGGTGACATTTATTTGCAGTCAATGTACCATGAAAAAATAATGAAACAAGCTAAAAAAAAGTTAACACCACAAGACTTATAGAATTGTAGAGAATATAATGTCCTGTAACCGAATGGAAGGAATATGAAATACCTTCCAGGAAATAACACTGTGCTTTGGGTTAACATAAAAGGGGAAGCTTGCACATAAAGATTATAGCACAGACTGTACAATATTGAAACAATTACAAGGTAGATTAAAGAGTGGATGATTGCCACTTGACCAATCTTCTTTGATATAGCTTTGGCTTTACATTATGTACTGTGCATCTGTAAACGTTCCTGTTGGAGCATAATTTTTACAGCTCATTATTGTCAGTAAGAACTGCACAATGTTACTTCCATGACACTAGAGGAATACAACAAAATTAAAATAAATAAATAATAAACATGTCATGCTTACCTGTTCTGTGCAATGGTTTGAGCAGCCCCGATCCTCCTCCTCTGGGGTCCCGGAGCGGTGCTCCTGGCTCAACCTTTTTGGTGAGTGTCCCCATAGGAAGCTGTTTCCTATCAGGGCACTCATGCAGGCTCGATCCCAAGCCACACTGCCAGTGTATATAGACAGCACAACCCCCCACCCCTGCGCGCTCCCTCGATACAGGATTTGACTGACAGCATTAGGAGCCCATGTCTTCCACTGCTATCAATCTACCCTGTTGGGAGGGGGAGAGCCAAGAGAGCTGATGCTCTCAGGCACAGCGTTCGATAGAGATCGGGCTTAGGTAAGTATGTGTGGGCTGGGGGGCATTCTGTGGCACAGAAGGTTTTTTACATTCATGAAGAGAATGCAATAAGGGTTAAAAAAAAACGTAATACTTCAGAACAGGGGTGCCCAACCTTTTGAAGAGCGAGGGCCACTTAAGCAACTTGGTAACCGGTTGTGGGCCGCAATGAGTGAAGCAGGTGGATGGCAGCCCACTCTACTCTATAGAGACCACTCTACTCTTTTTTTTGGGGCGGATCGGATTGGAGGTAGGAGTTTGTAAACGGACACAAGTCCATTTACATCTGCTACTCTTTAGAGGTGAATGGAGGGTCCAATTGGGTCAGACTGTCCATGTGAAAGGGGCCTATGGCTCAGTGCAGGTAACCCGCAGGTACACCTGCAGATCAGTTTGAAAGCAGCCCAGTAACCACTGCAGAACAGATATGCCCATATATACACTGTGATTTTAGTAATAAACTGACCTTTAATAACAGTATTCTATTTTATTTCATCCCAGAGCAGGAGGTCGCGGGCCACATCAGAGGGCTCCGCGGGCCACATGTCCCCCCCGGGCCACTGGTTGGGCACCCCTGCTTTAGAACAACTTTACAATTTGGGTTCCATTTTTAATGCAGAGTCTCTTCATTGGAGGAGTAATGCAAGTGGCACTAAACACAGACCAAGTATTCTAGCTTCTTTTTTACTGCTCTACTTTAGAAACCAACTAAAATGAATATGTTTATGAGGTACAGCTGCATCAGGCTAAAATTAGCAAAGCAGTTTTGAGCACCCTATCCACATTGGCCTTGGAAAAGCGTCTTGGTAGGAGTCCAAGGAAAACAGGCCTCCATCACTGGCACCAGTTGCCTACTGAAGTAGTTTTCCATTGCCATATGTAGACTTTTTAATGAATCACCCTTCCAGAAGCTTATGTAGCCATGTTTTCTTGGCACTGTGATTTCTCTGCTACTACTGTAGGGCGCTGGACTGCAACTTTGAATAAAGAGATTATCAAACAGCAGTTACAGTGCCTTGAATAAGTATTCATACCCCTTGACATTTTCCACATTTTGTCATGTTACAACCAAAAACATAATTGTATTTTATTGGGATTTTATGTAATAGACCAACACAAAGTGGCACATAATTGTGAAGTGGAAGGAAAATGATAAATGGTTTCCAAAATTATTTACAAATAAATATGTGAAAAGTGTGGTGTGCATTTGTATTCAGCCCCCCTGAGTCAATACTTTGTAGAACCACATTTCGCTGCAATTACAGCTGCAAGTCTTTTTGGGGATGTCTCTACCAGCTTTGCACATCTAGAGAGTGACATTTTTGCCAATTCTTCTTTGCAAAATAGATCAAGCTCTGTCATATTGGATGGAGAGCATCTGTGAACAGCCATTTTCAAGTCTTGTCACAGATTCTCAATTGGATTTAGGTCTGGACTTTGAGTGGGCCATTCTAGCACATGAATATGCTTTGATCTAAACCATTCCATTGTAGCTCTGGCTGTATGGTTAGGGTCATTGTCCTGAAAGAAAGTGAACCTCTGCCCCAGTCTCAAGTCTTTTGCAGACTCTAACAGGTTTTCTCCTAAGATTGCCCTGTATTTGGCTCCATCCATCTTCCTATTAACTCTGACCAGCTTCCCTGTCCCTGCTGAAGAAAAGCATCCCCACAGCATGATGCTGCCACCATCATGTTTCGCAGTAGGGATGGTGTTTCAGAGTAATGTGCAGTGTTAGTTCATGTCTTGGTAGGTTTGCAGTTGTGCGATACTCTTTCCATTTTCGGATGATGGATTGAACAGTGCTCCGTGATATGTTCAAAGCTTGGGGTATTTTTTTATAACATAACCCTGCTTTAAACTTCTCCACAACTTTAACCCTGACCTGTCTAACGTGTGTTCCTCGGCCTTCATGATGCAGTTTGTTCACTAAGATTCTCTAACAAACCTCTGAGTGCTCGAAAGAACAGCTGTATTTATACTGAGATTAAATTACACACATGTGGACTCTATTTACTAATTAGGTGACTTCTGAAGGCAATTGGTTCCACTAGATTTTAGTTAGGGGTATCAAAGTAAAGGTGGCTGAATACAAATGCATGCGACACTTTCAGGTATTTATTTGTGAAAAAGTTTAAAAACTATTTATCGATTTTCCTTCCACTTCACAATTATGTGCCACTTTGTGTTGGTCTATCACATAAGATCCCAATAAAATAGATTTACAGTTTTAGTTGTAACATGACAAAATGTGGATAATGTCAAGGGGTATGAACACTTTTTAAAGGCACTGCATACTCCAAATGCTTGGATTAAAGTGTATTTAAAGCCAAAAGGTTTTTATTGCAGTATGTATCCCTGACTAGAGATTCATCCTCTGTGTTTGTTACAGTGACCACTCTCAACAGGACTGAAAGTGAGAGAAAATCCAACATTTTAAGTTGTCACCAAAAAAAACTTCCAATAGGGATACTTTTTCCAGTATAATAGGGCAATTCCTTCATGTTGGGGAATTTTCCTGTTGTGTCTGTAGTGCATGGTATGATGAGTTTTGCGAACTGCTTCGTCCCCTCTGACACACTTGGTTTAGTATTGAGATGCTGCAAGTACCTCTGAACTCAAGTATTAGTATACTATCGACAAATATGTTAGCATATAGGAAATAGGCACCATGCTACTCAGTTGTGAATAAATTAAGTATATTAGCACAAGGAAAAAAAAATGGCAATGCATACATCACTAAATAAGGTAAAGGAGTCCGAAACTGAAGTGAAACTGATCTAGGCTAATATGGCAGGTAATCGATATCACTGTTGTACTAACCAAAATTAACTAGTATCAGCAGCATTGTTAGAGCGCAGCATAAACAATGAACCATATAACCAAAAACAGCATCAACAGTAAGGAAAAGTCTCACAGTACCCCTCTGCAACAAATAATAATATATTTTTTTTTAGGTATAAGTATATTTCCTGAAACTGGTACCCCTGGGAGGTAGTTGTACAGTATCTTGCACCTGATTAGCAAACTTCAGCCGGCTAATGGTGGGGCCCAATCTGTATTGTGGCACACTTAAGTAGCATCCTTTTCAAATCTGCATGCAGTGGTTTGTTGTTGGGGCTGCTAAGCAAATGGGCAGTCTCCTAAATTAATGAACTGCTAATAGTGATACAGAAAAAAACACCACTCACCATGCTCTGAACATTCATCCATCTTTGGTCCTTAGGAACCTGATTCTCACAGGCTCAGTTCTGGCACTCCAGTCCTTACAAACACTCTCACTCTCTGGTCTCAGCACACCATAGACACAGATGTGTACTGCTCCAGTTCTCATACATCAAAGACCCGGCTCTGTATCTCCAAGCCAGTTACATTGCCCTCATCAGATGTGGCCTCCCTGAGCTGCTGAGGGAGGCAAGCTGATTAATGTATTTCTGAGCGTATTTTTAAATGTGTCCTGAAACACAGCGAGTTTTGGAAAATTGATGCATCTGAATAAGTAAATTAACTATTCACTATTCCAAAAATAATACAAAACATTTGAGTTTTACATATACTTTAAAGGTCAAGTCATATGGTAGGTTAAAGGTCATTCAGGTTAGGGGAGAGGTAATGAGTGTAATTTTAGGGAAATATTCAAATGTCAATACATTCTCATTTTTTATATTTCTTTCTTAAAATATAAAAAAAAAAAAATCCTACGTGATTTACCAAGCATCTTATCATCCATTTTCCATTAACTTACATCAGCAACTCTATCTCACAAATCTACGTTTCAACTCTTTTAATTGCCACATAAGGTTTTAATCCCTGACAATGACTCATTGTGTTTATTAAAAGTTTGGGATCTGACACTCCCACAAAATTCATTTTGATGCCAGACATGCTCTTGGTGAAAAAACAAACTTAGAACCCATTTAGCGCCATCACTGATGCCATATGTGAAATCCGCTATGACAGAATAAATCCTCTTTGCTCCCTTCTGCTATGAAACACCACTCATGTCCTCCATGGGACTAGTGGATGTGCTCCCTTTCAAATTACTAATGTTGAAATACCAGGTGACCCCTGCACTGTTTTATGACACATTTATTTTTCTGAAGCTCCTATGCAGTATAAACTGCACATATGGTATGCCCACCCCCTGTAGGTATTCATCCATTGATTTAGATATAATACATAATTTTCAAAACTGGCTAATGTAAAAGAGTTTTTACAACATCCCTGGATAAATATATTAAAGAGAATAAAAGAAAATGGCCAGAAAATATTTTTAAATCTCCACTCCAGGATCGCTGGAAAGAAGAAAAAAAATCCCTATCTAAATGTCCTTTTTTACTTACCTTACCCAGCAGTCACATAATGCTGCAGCTCCAAGCCTTCCCCTCTTCTATCTACAGTCCTTCTTATTCAGTCAGTGAGGTGGAAACTTCCTATTAGATGTCCAGTGACTGGGTTCTCTCAAGATCCAGAAGAGGGCAACGTCATCACAGGGAAACCCCCACCCGTATCTGCAGCATTTATGGACCTGAAGTGGATACTTAGCTTCAAAATGAAAACTACTGTATAAGAAAATGGGAACTCACAATAAATGCAAAATTAACATAATGCAGATTCGCCACCCATGCTTCAGAATTCTGCCCTGTTACAGAAGAGTTGTCTGCTGAACTTCTACGTCCATGAAGGTTAGTGGGAGGAAGCTTTGAGCACTGTGGAGAAACCGAACATTGGAACCACTGTGCTCTGCATGGGACCAGAAGATTTAAGCCCCGTACACACGATCGGTTTGACTGATGAAAACCGTCCGATGGACGGTTTTCATCAGACCAACCGATCGTGTATGGTACCCATCGGTCTTTTTTCCATCGGTTGTAAAAAATAGAACTTGTTTTAAAATTTTCCGATGGATAAAAAACCGATGGGAATTTCCGATCGTCTATGGGCAAGTCCATCGGTTAAAAAACCCACGCATGCTCAGAATCAAGTCGACGCATGCTCAGAAGCAATAAACTTAATTTTTCTCGGCTCATCGGAGTGTTTTACGTCACCGCGTTTGGAACGGTCGGTTTTTTGACTGATGGTGTGTGGCCAAGACTGATGAAAAACAGTTTCATCGGATTTCCGATGGACAAATCCATCGGACGAAAATCCATAGGTTATCCGATCGTGTGTATGGGGCTTAACACTCCTGGAAGAGTTGGTTTCTAAAAAAGACTTCATCTGGAGATTCCTCCTCAATGGAGAAGCATTTGGAGGAGCATCACTTGATGGCACAGTTGGTAGGAGAGGTAATTATATTATTTTTTACAAGTATAGCTTTTATTGGGCTTAGTGATTCCTTAGAGATTGGCAGGCTGATTTTTTGATTAAGATGTGATTAGCCTTGATGATGACTTTGCTGATGACAAAATATAGTATGTGGCATTTGTTCTATACACATAAACTTTTCTAAATCATTATTTTGTCACTTTATTTCAATCTGCATTTAAAAATAATCACCATTGGACTGGATTGCTGCAGTTTGGGTCTGCTTCATTATCTGGTCCTCTGCTGTCAGTTAAATCTCAAATATGCAAGGTAATAAATAAGTGGCGGAATTGGCAACAACAGTGAATAGTATTCATATTTGTGTCTGCGAACTGTCAGCTCTCACAGCTGATTTTACCACAACATCCTAACAAAAAAATGGAACTGAAAGAAATTGTACAAGATGAACTTACAGGCAATTATTTCCAGATGTTCTCAGCTGTCATTGGATATTCATTTTTTCACATCTAGCTCAATGTGAGATTGCATACTTGTATTTTTGTTTAGCTGTCGTTGTCTGGGAACTCAGACTGAATTACCATTTGCAAAGGGCCCCATCAACCAGTGGAACTTGCATTTGTTAATATATGACCATCTACTGTAATTTTACTTTCTTCAAATAAACATATAGGATGCTCAGTTTTCCAAGGCGGCTACAAAACAATCTAACATTTAATTATACAAAGTGTATGAGAACATAGTGATTTAACCACTTGCTTACTGGGCACATATACCCCCTTCCTGCCCAGGCGAAATTTCAGCGTTCGTCACTGTCACGCTTTGAATGAAAATTGCGCGGTCGTGCAACGTGGCTCCCAAACAAAATTGACGTGCTTTACACACAGAGATCCACGTCCTTGGCTGTGTAACAGCTGATCGCGGGTACTTGGCGGACATTGCGGCCGCCAGGCATGCGCATCGGCATCTCAGTGACGCGGCAGGCACCCACGTGCGCCGCCGGTGGCGCTCGCTCGCCCCCAGTGGCCGGAGAAACCGGGGCCATAAAAAACGGCCTCCCGGACCTGTAGAACCACCTTGTGGCCATCATTTGTCAATGGCCCGGGTCTCAAGAAGTTAAATATTATCTCATGTGTTTGGCTAACCACATACATAAAAATTGATTACTGGATGGAATAAAAAATGGTAAAGACCTACACTATATAGTGTGGTAGTGTGGTACCCCACCAGTGTATGAATACAGGATTCTCAACCAGGCAGGTTGAGGGGCTCCAGGGTATTTGCTTGTTATGGAGGAAACTGGCTTTTCAGTTTCCTCATGATTTACTAAAGTCCACTTTGGGACCCGGAGCTTGGGGATTTCTTAGAGATCCGGGTGGGATGAAATCCCCAGTCCTGGATCCGGGTTTTGAGACTCAACTGCACACTGATTGTTCAGGTGTGTGTGGGCCTGATAGTAGAATCAGGACCAGCATTCTGGGCTCCACCCTCCCGACGAGTGCAGGTGTGCACTGGGGAAGCCACAGAGTGCAAGTGTGCACTGGAGAAGCCAGAGAGTGCTTGTCTGCACACTGGAAGCCAGAGACCCAGGTCTGAGGGTCAAAGCAGTGGACCCAAGTCTGAGGATCAGAGCAGTGAGGGGCTGCTATCTAAATGGACAGTGTTGCCAAGGGAATAGTCTGTAGCAGACAGATGAAAGCCTGAAGTGGAAGGCCTGAGCAGCACTGCTGTATGTATAAGCCAGGAGGCTAAATTACATTTTGTTGATGAATAGGAGTGCTAAAACCCCTGCGAGGGAAACCTTTCATTTTGTTTTGAACTTCTTTTAATAAAAATGGGCAAACAAAGCCCTTAAAAAGAAGAACCAGCGAGTGGCGGTGTCCTTCAAGTTCTACATTTGATGCTAGTCCTTCACAATAGATATAGCTATATATCTGTATATCTATCTTAAATACACTAAAGATGACTATGAAACAAGAGCTGACACTCAAATCCATCTTGCAGGGGAACAAATGTATAACAAGTGAGATTGCTAAATCAAACAATTTTTTGGACGTAGCTTATTGTACAAGTACTACATTTACATAAGTCCTAGTAAAGCATAGATATTATACTGTATATTTTTCCACCTCTAGGCAATCATATTACTGAAGATCTGCTAACTGGCCACACAGTTTGACTATCACTCTCACCACACTTGACCGCTCCATCATAACTGGGAAATTCTCTATCATGGGCTTGGACATGCAACATTCATCACCTGGGAGTTCCTCCTTAGGTACAATGAATTGGTATTCTGATCCAATGTCTTGTACTCATGACATGCTGCAAAAGCCTGACAGTTGGATTGATGATGCTACATTTCATGGAAAAATAACCTCAATCTTTTTCTCTGTGGACATAGATTTAAGTGGGTGAGTGGATAACTGCAAGGAACAGCTGGAACAAGAATTGCAAGGAACACCTTAAAGAGGAACAAGCAAACATAGGAGCATATGCATTTTTTTATTTACTGGTGCCAGTAAGATCCTGACAGTATAGTTGTGACCTATATTTGTAAACCATCTTACAATAATCTAACAATCTACCAATAGATATGTGATGATATATCACCTGACCTTTTCTTATGCCCACAGCTACTTACAGCAGACCCTAAAGCTCACCCAGAGGGTGCGTAATCATATATTCCACTCAAGTTCCTCCTATAAATCTCCTGACCAAGCAAATGAAAAATCTTGAAAATGCATAGACACCATTCCCATGCATGATTATCTATAAACTGGATGAAAATAGAGGTGTTTCAAAAAATGTGTGAACAATGATGGCTGTGAAGTAGGTATTGGGTTTTGATTAAACATTTTGAGAACGAACTGCAACAAATAAACGTGATCAGCTTTATTTGCCATTCATATAAACTTTAGTCTTCGTGGGTTATATTTAACACCACTCCAATTTTCATTCAAAATATTTTATTTTCAGAAATAAATGGTACAGATTATTTTATCAAATTAAATATGGTAAATAATATGAAAATAAATAAATAAATAGATAAATAAATAATAAATCTTGAAATATGACAGTTTCACCTATTCACTGTTAATTTATAAACAAACATAGATAAATCACTATATCAAAGGTTACGATTCCTGTGTATAAAGTGAATAAAAAACAATCATGGGGAGATCCTCTTAATGAAAATGAAAGAAGGGAGGAATAAAAAAAAAACCCTTGACAGCCCGGTTCCCCTGTCGGGAACTAACTCCACCAGGAAAAGAGACCTCCCACCGACTTCCCGGGCTTGGTACAGATTTCCCAAGGCTATCAGGTCAGGAGGGACGAACCAGAAAACAAAAAAAACATCTTAATTCATCTATTAGATCTATATATAAGAGACATATAAAAATAATGTGAATCTAGTATTCCCTTAAGTCATATTCCAGGAATCCCTATAGTAGGGATGAGAAAGAACAGTAAGATCAGAAAAAAAGAAAAAGGATAGAGAAGATAGGGAGGGGTATGTGTCTATCTTAATGTTGTGTAGATGTTAATACAGCACCCTGAGAAATCGAGATCCCTATGAATCTAGCCCAAGGTTCCCAAATTGTTTCGAATCTTAGAGTAGTAGTAGTCAGGAATGGATACTGACTAGTTTTTCCTGAGTCATTATCCAAGATATTTTTGTTTTGGTATGCGAAAGGAAAGGTTTAGGTTTCGTCCATGCTTTGGCAATTGTGAGCTTGGCTCCTGTAAAAATAAAGTGGATTAATTTTTGTGTAGCCTTCGGTATTTGTGGAATATGAGCATTCAAAAGAGCGATTGGTAGGGATCTAGGGACCTGAAAACCTGTTGCCTTGAAAATCATATTAAACACTTTGCTCCAAAAGGGGCGAATTTTAGGGCATTCCCACCAAATATGGGACATAGATCCAAAGAGTTGGCAATTTCTGAAACAAGATGGGTCTGATGCTGGGTATATAGTAGCCAGTCTAGAAGGGGTTAGATACCATCTGGTTAAGACTTTAATATTTGCGGGCGTGGCTTGGACTCCACCAAGATGGCGGTGTGATCCCTGAGCTCCGGCAGACAGCGGGATAGAACAGCGGCTAATAGCGACCTGAGGCATCTATAAAGGCTCCACACTTAGCGGTCTGACCCCCTACCACTCGGGCGACATGACCAGAAAGAGGCAGGTGGAACACCGCCCGAAAAAACTAACAGACTACTACACGCTGCCGCCACAGCCTCGAGGACAAGATGGCGCCGGCGCTTCTTCCTCTTCCAGAGCGGCTCGCGGACACTCACAGAGCGGTAAGGGTACAGCAAGCAGACAGCCCTTCACCAGCGGCGATGCATCCCAGACATCCCAGGCCCCTTCACCACTCAGCGGTAGCCCAGCTAAGTCTCGATTCAGAGCAGAAGACCCAGATCTGCAGCACTGCGAGGTAAGATCTAATACAGACTCGCAGGAGGACACTAGAGAACTCCCTGATTCCATAGTCTCATTCCCCACGCTGCACCAACCAGTGATGGACACAACGCTTAAGGATATGCTTATTTCACTCAGGAGCACCATTCAGTGACATGATGGCATGTATGAGGAAATTCAACACTGAGCTAACAGCGGTGGGTGATAGAGTCGATCACATTGAGACAAAGATGGGGGAATACGCCACAACCATTAATGATTTGGTAGACGCGAATGACACAGCAGAGGAAGAGCAGACATGGATGAAAGCTAAATTAGCAGATTTAGAAGACAGGTCCAGTAGGAATAATGTCAAAATAAGAGGAATACCAGAAACTGTAAATCCTTCTGACCTGCGTTCTTATGCTACTACAATGCTCTCCACACTTATGCCTGATCTCTCCGCCATAGAACTCTCTATAGACAGAATTCACAGGCTGCCAAAGCCTTCATTCATACCAGAAAATGTTCCTAGAGATGTTCTATTTCGAATCAATTTCTACCAAACCAAAGAGAGACTAATGACAATCACATGTAAAGGGGAACACCGCAACACTGCGCACTCCACTTTACAATTCTATGCAGATCTGTCCCAGTTTACTCTGCAACTCTGCAAAAATCTGAATAATGTCACTAAAGCCCTAAGGAACCACAATGTTGACTATAGGTGGGGATATCCCACGAAGTTATTGGTGACTAAGGATGGGACAACACATGTAATCACATCTCTGTCCAAGGGTTTCCGGTTACTCCAAAAATGGAAGATTTTACCTGATGAGCTAGCTGAACCCTCTAGAGCAGGCAATCCTGGCAGGATTTCCCCAGAGTGGAAACAAGTTGCTGATTCCTTATGAAATGAAAGAACTGTAATTCTTTGACCTAATGCCTTATAACAGCTGCCCTCTCACAGGGCCTCGCATATCGGAGCTTCCTCCACAACACAAGCTCCCATTCTTTTGAGCAGAATTGATCTGCATCAGGGTTATGATGACCCACCTTTTACGTTTCAGTTTATGTACTTTTTGTTTTGTTTACCAGCTCTACTTTCAGGAACTGCACCGTCCAACGCATCTAGGACCCTATACTTTTGAACTTCAAAACTAGCAATATTACTACTACACCACCATCTCAAAGACTCTTGGACCTGGACGATGGATGCTCCCCTTCAATGGATCGCCTACCGTGGGTTTTGGCTGTAAGTACTTTCACTCTTTGCCGCACACAGCATCCTTGATTGACCAATATGCCAGTTAAAATACTCTCGATTAATGCCCACGGCCTAAATCATCCGGCTAAGAGGGCATCCCTTTGGAGGGAGGCTGATTCTTCTTAGTGCGATATACTATGCGTGCAAGAGACCCACTTCCATCTAAATGCTCCACCTAAATGTACCTACAAATCTTTCCAGCATTACTTCTTCTCTAACATGGCAGCAAAGCGGAGAGGAGTCCTCATTGTGGTTAGAGACACAATTTCTTTCAACCTAATTTCAGAATTCACTGACCCGCAAGGTCGATATCTGATACTCGTCTGTGACATCAACAATGCCCGCTATACTTTAGTTACTTTATATGCGCCTAACAAACGTCAAATTAACTTTCTCAACAGACTCATGCGCAAAGTGCAGAAGATACAGCAGGGTTCCCTCGTATTATGTGGGGACTTCAACATAGTACCCAATCCAACTCTGGATTCTACTACAACTCTGTCTAAACGGACACCATCTCTGGGGAACTTTCTACGTTCCCATGACCTGTACGATGCATGGCGTTGTACACACGCCAGCAAAAGAGACTATTCCTTTTTCTCCCATAGGCACTGCTCATATTCAAGGATTGATTTGTTTCTATTAGACAAGTGGTTGCTCCAAAAAGTTTCTCAAACCAAAATTGACACGATAGCATGGTCAGACCATGCTCCTATTCTCCTTACATTGAGGGATTCCTATCCTGACTCCACTACCTATATTTGGCACGCCAACTCTCAGATTATCCAAAACCCAACCACTAGAGCAATATTGAAAGAACGCTTGTCAGACTATTTCCAAATCAATTCCTCTTCCACAGATAATGCTTTTCTATTATGGAATGCCCATAAAGCATACATAAGAGGTATATTTATTCAGTTAGGAGCTAGGCTTAAGAGGCAGAGGCAGCTGAAAATCTCTACGCTGATGACTGACATTAGTACCTTAGAAGACTTGAACAAAAAGAACCCTTCCCCATCCATTAGTGAAAAACTTACCACACTACGACACGACCTTAGACTACTCCTTCTCCAAACTTTTGAACACAAAGAAAAGAGGATGAAAATGTCCTTTTATTCTACTAGTAACAAAGCAGGAAAAGCGTTAGCGCGACGTATACAAGGACAACGCTTTAAATCTAAGATAGCATATCTTATACATCCTAAGAGTAAGGAGAAGGTGTACGATCCCCAGGGCATCGCTGATGCTTTTAGCGACTACTACAGTTCTCTTTATAATCTGAATTTAGATGACAATACTAACCAACCCTCTTCATCAGACATTGAGGGGTTTCTGGCTGACATCAACTTACCTATCCTGTCCCAAACACAGCTTCAAGACCTAAACTCCCCCTTTTCTCTCAATGAAGTACTGCAAGCTACAAAAACTCTCCCTAGCAATAAATCTCCTGGCCCTGACGGACTTATAGGAGATTATTACAAATCATTTCAAACAACTTTAGGACCATACCTACTCAAGATTTTTGACACAGCAGCTGCCTCTGCCTCTTTTCCGTCTGAAATGTTGGAAGCTTTAGTGGTCACACTCCCCAAACCGGGGAAGACACCGGATGTACCTCTTAGGCCAATTTCACTATTGAACAATGACCTTAAAATCTATGCCAAAATGATAGTTTTGAGGTTAATCAATATTCTACCCACTCTGATTGATCCTGATCAATCGGGGTTCACAAAGGGCAGACAGGCATCAGATGCTACAAGACGTTTGATTGATATTACTCATATCGCTAGGAAATGTCGCACGCCTTCTCTGCTCCTGGCGCTGGATGCGGAGAAGGCGTTCGATAGAGTACATTGGCTATATTTACAACAGGCGTTAGAAAAATTTGGGTTCCATGGTCACTTATTATCTGCCATTTTGGCTCTATACACATCACCTTATGCCAAAGTATATACGTCAGGAATGTTATTCAGATCCTTTGGGATTACAAATGGCACGAGACAGGGTTGTCCCCTGTCTCCCCTCATTTTTAATCTCCTGATGGAGCCGCTTGCAGCTCACATCAGACAATCACCAGAAATACAAGGTTTTACAATCAATAACAAAAAACATGTCATCAGCCTTTTTGCTGATGATGTGATTCTAATGCTCACTAACCCGGTGTCTTCCTTGGAAAGGGTCTCATGTGTACTCAAAGAATATAGTCAAATATCATATTATAAGGTGAATGATGCTAAATCTTATATTCTTGATTTGGGGGTGCCTCGTCAAGACAAAATTGCAATGCAAACCAAATTCCCGTATATTTGGTCGGACTATGCTATAAGCTACTTGGGGATCCACCACACATCTCATCCTGAGCAGTTATTTAAAGCCAACTACCTGCCACTAGAGGGAAAAGTGACAGGAGAGTTGGGTAGACTAAGCAAACATATACTATCATGGACAGGAAGGTTGGCAGCTTTCAAAATGCAGATATTACCTCAAATTTTGTACATATTTAGGACAGTTCCTATACCAATCCCCAAAACCTTTTTTAGTAATCTACAAAGAACACTCTCAGGTTTTTTATGGCAAGGTAAAAAAGCGTGCTGCGCCTTTTCCAAACTTAGCAAACTTAAGAGGGCAGGGTGTGCAGGTGTACCAGTTTTCTCTGATTACCATAAAGCTGCAATACTAGCACAGATCAGAGGGTGGTTTCCAAATCATCCTACTCCATTATGGGGCCTCATCGAGTAATCCTTAGTGCCAAAAGGAAATTTGAGGGACTATATACTGGCCTACCCCTCCACTAAAACAAAGCATAAGAACCTATCTCCTCCAATGACAGCAACCTTAGAAGCCTGGAAGCAACTGGTGTTGACCAAATCCGCCTTATCACCTAATATTACTCTTTGATTGCCTGTTACCACCATAGCATTGATAATACCTGAACTAAATTTAAATAAATGGACCTATGGGGGATTAAAATGGGTCTTGGACCTGTACTTGAATAATAATTTGAAATCCTTTTCACAAGCACAACTAGAATTCAACCTCCTGGCCTCTGAACAATTCAACTATGTCAGAGTAGTGTCATTCCTCAAAAGCGGTCGCTTTCAACCGTATAAATTGTTCTGGAAAATACACACATACATCACTTCAAAAGTCAGTCACAGAGGTGGTATTTCGCTATTCTATAACTTTCTAAGCGATAAATTAGTGTTTGAAAAATCTAACTCACTGTTGGCCTGGGAGAGAGAGCTGGAAGCTTCTTACACAGATGAACCGTGGATCAGAGCTCTACAATATACCCACTCAACTACTAAATGTGCCAGTCTTTGGGAACTGTCACATAAAGTCACCCAGAGATGGTATCTCACGCCATTTAGGATAGCTAAATTTGACCCAAATACATCCCCTTTGTGCTGGAGGCACTGTACACAAGTTGGAACACTATTCCATATATTGTGGTCTTGCGGGAGATTAGCTAAATTTTGGTCCAGCACATTCTTAATTCTACAACAGGTCACAGGCTTACCTATACTACCCTCCCCGTCACTAGCCATTTTACATTTGGGTATAGAGGACATACCACCTTCCCTCATGAAATTTACAATTCACCTATTCTTAGCTGCCAAGCTGGTAATACTCAGACTACCAGCTCTGTTGTGGAGTAGATCAAAGAAGTTTGTGCCAGTCTAGCTGCTATGTAGTATTTATGTAAATCAGGAAGCCTCAGTCCTCCCTTATTTCTGTGAAGAAATAACGTGTTTTGGGGTAAGCAATAGCCAGAGGAGCCCCAAGTATATTTGATTATTTTGCTTTGGAGTTTTTTCAGATGGTTTTTATTGATAGGGATAGGAAGAGACCAGAAATAATACAATATTCTTGGGAGTAATGTCATTTTAATCTAATTAATCCTACCTAGCCATGATAGTTATGTTTAGACCAGGACAACAGATCATTTTCTAGTTTTTTGAACAGAGGTTGGTAATTGTGTAAGTAAAGGGTCTCAGTGCAGGCTGTTAGTGTGATACCCAAATATTTGATTGAGGTATCAGTCCACTCAAATTTGAATAATTGTTTGAGTAGAGAGACACTAGAGAGGGGGAGCGAGATATTAAGGGCCTGTGATTTCGTATAATTGACTTTAAGGCCTGAGACCTTAGAAAAGGATTTTAGAACTTGACAGATGTTGGGAAGAGATATTAAAGGAGATATCACAAATAGGAGGATATCATCCGCAAAAAGGCCACATTTGTGGATTTGATTTCCACAGGATACCCCTTTAATATTGGGGTTTTGTCTAATAGCTATCGCCAAGGTTTCTATGGCGATCGCATCTATAAGAGGGGAAAGCAGGCACCCCTGTCTAGTGCCTCGTGCTATGTTGAATGGTTTTGAGTATATTGGCCTTGTAAGCAGATGAGGGCCCTGGGATGAGAATATAGGGAATGTAAAAGACCCGTAAAGCATTCTCCAAATCCCCAAAGTTCTATGAGAGAGAATAGATATGGCCAAGACACTGTGTCGAAGGCCCTCTGAAGATCCAATGACAAAAGAAGACCCTGTTGTTTCTCTCCTCCCTCCCAAACTACATTTATTGCTCGTTTATTTTGGTCTGGACCTTGTCTGCCTGGGATGAAACATCTTTGTGTATATAGGTTTTAATAAAAGAAGCTAGACGGTTGGCCATAATTTTTGTCATAATTTTTATATCGTTATTTATAAGGGAGATAGGATGATAGTTGCTAATATCTTCGGGGTTTTTGTCTGGTTTGGGTATAACTGTGATGACTACCATGTTAAGATGTGTGTCTAGGGGTACACCTTGCGTTTTAGCATTAAAAAGTTTGATTAAATAGGGAATTAAAGTGTCTGCAAAGGCCTTATAATATGGTATAGATAATCCATCAGGGCCTGGTGAGGAACCGTTTTTGAGGTGTTTAATAACATCCAAGACTCCCTCTATTGTAAAAGGAGCTTCGAGTAAATTTTTGTGTGGGGGGGGGGATTAGGGTAGGAATGGAATGGGAATATCATCCAGATATCTAGAGAGAAAATCTTTGTCATGCTGAGAATGAGATTTATACAGATTAGAATAAAACTCTTGAAATGGTTCTAGGATTTTAACTGGGTTTGCTGTGGGAGGTTGACCCGAAATTCGGATTTTGGGCATAGTGTGGAGCCTAACTCTGGGTGAGAGTTTTGTGGCTAGAAATGACCCCATTTTATTCGCATGTGTATAAAATTTATTGCCACTCCATCTGATCGCTTTCTCCGCCTTTGTTGTAAAGGCCAAATTTAGATCCAGTCTGGCTTTGTCTATGAGTGTAATAGAGATTTTAGAGGGATTTTGTTTGTGACGAGCTCTTAAAGCTATGTATTCTTTTTCTAAACGATCTATATTAGCTTTACGATCTCGTTTGGTTTGGGTAGAAGTTTGAATGATTTTACCCCGGATAAAGGCCTTGTGAGCCACCCAGAGCGTCTCGGCGGAGATATCCTCCGTATCATTAAGGGAAATATTCCTGTAATGCCTTATTGATTGTCTCATTCGAGACTGGATTTAAAAGGATTGACTTGTTAAGTTTCCAAAACCCTTGTGTTCTAACTAGTACACTTGAATTTAGAGATATGACTACTATTGAATGATCTGAAATGGCCGTATCTTTAATGTGGGAACTCATTATAAGTGGGAGAAGCGATGTGGGGGTAAGGACATGGTCTATTCTTGCGTATGTGTTGTGGGGATGTGAGTAGTGTGTGTAATCCCGTTTGGAGGGATTCAATTTCCTACAAGTGTCAGCAAGATTATGGGCCGAAATTATTTTGGCAATTTTGTGGCTTCCATTAGTCGGGCGAGTCATTTGGTCCTTGGGGGGTTTAGATTTGTCTAGAGTCTGATCGAACGCTACGTTCGAGTCTCCCCCAAAAATGACTGTAACTACTAACATAGGGCTCAGAGTATTTATCATGTTCCTAAAGAAGAGGGCTTGGCCCCTATTGGGGGCATAATGGGAAATTAGGGAACAGAGGTGGCCATCTATTGAACCTTGTATTAATAGGATTCTTCCCCCCAGATCAACATATTCAAAAGATTTTTCAAATTTACAGGATTTTGAGAAGATAATAGCTACTCCCTTGGTCTTATTTTCAGCGCTGGCTAGGTGGAATTGTGGGTAGTGTGGGTGTATATATTTAGGACTATACCGTAAAGGAAAGTGTGTCTCCTGGAGCAAAAGAACATCTATTTTGAGGGATTTGTAATAATCCAAAATTTTCCTCCTTTTAATTGGAGAGTTTAAACCTTGAACGTTGTGGGAGGCTATTTTAAGATGTGTCTAACAGTTATTAGCCATGGAGTTCAAGGGAGTCATATCTGCTACTGATGTCCCCACTAGAGGTCCTTGGTCCAAAAACCTTACAGAGATTTCTTCTAATAAGTAGATGAGGTGCATGATGTTCAGCATGGGTTCGAGAGATCGAGGTTCTGTAAAATACAAGTAGGTTAGACACGAAGGGAAAATGAAAAAAACAAAACAAAGAGAAAAGTACGAAAAAAAAAGAAAAGGTACAAGAAAGGTCTTCTATCATGTGAAACCAGGATCTAGGAGGGGAGACACCCGCCAAATCCTTTCAACTAGAACAAAAGGAGTCTGATCTGCATTGATCAGACAACCTAACTCCCAGAGACCCGCAGGTTCCTAAGGGATAGGTGGGTGCACGTGTGGACCACCCCTGTACAGGGTGCTTATATTAAAAAAATAAACATTTCCATATATATCAGCACAGCAAATCTAAAGTGGACTTATATTATGCTTTATGACTCCAAAATTATTATCTGGGGGTATGGTCATTGTAAACATTTAGAATGAGAACATATGAATAGGCATGACTAAAGAAAAAAAAAAAAAAAGAAACAGTCAAAAGAATTGCCAAAAAGGACTGAAAAATAGCCCGGGGAATGAATTGAACTTAAGATAAACATATCCTAAAACATTGGTCACAGACATATCTGTGGTCGGATTCTAGATCCGAGGAAGGGGAAAGTTGTGAAGCAGTAAAATGAACTTAGTCAAGTAGGGCCATTGTCTTTGATTTTCTTTATCTTTCCCTTGTTCCAAAGAGGAGATAGTGGACTTGTCGGAGTAGGTCTTTTAGTTGAGCTGGTATTGGTTGTGGAGGTATCCATATCAGCCTCTTTGGAGATGAGCTTGAGTTGAAGTAGAATGTGTTCTCCTTCCTGGAGGCTAGAAAAGGAGTAAGATCTTCCTTTATAAGAAAATTTCACTGCAAAGGGAAAAACCCATCTATATTTAATGTCTTTTTGAGACAGGATCAGTAGTAACGGTTTAAGTGCTCTTCTTTGTTGAATTGTGGAGGGGGATAGGTCAGCAAAAAGTTGAATCGGGTATCCTTGGCATAAAACTTGGGGGGCGGTTCTGGCTTGTTTCATGACCTCTTCCTTTAGTGAGTAAAAATGAGGCTTGGTAATAATATCTCTTGGCTTTCCATCCTTCCTGGGGGGACCTAGGACTCTATGAACCCTATCTAGTTCAAGGTGGTGCTGGGGGGCATTAGGCAACAGTGATTTTATCAGTTCCTGTACCGCCAGTGAGATGCCAAGCATTGTTTCAGGTTAACCCCTGGTTCTGATGTTGTACCTGCGTGACCTGTTCTCAAGGTCGTCGATTCTGGAGATGGCATAATCAAGTTGTTCTTGAACCGTAGATAAATGCTTTGCATTTTGATTTGAGGCAGCCACTGTTTCTTCCAATTTATGCTCTATAGTATCTATTCTTGTTCCTAGATTCTGAAATTTTGTTTGAGCTAAACCCCCGTCCAAAAGCTCAGAGAATCTCTGAAATAGGTCTGCCATCTGAAATGCCTGGTCCCTGGGAGTAGTTTCTGAGGTAGTTGGGCTGGGCTGTGCTGTAAAATTATGTCCTGTGGAAGAATATGTACAGTCAGGCGTTGTGAGGTAAAGCAGGGGCTCATTAGAGGCTGCTGTGGAATTAGGTGTCTGTGAGAGACCTGCCTACATTCCTGAGTGAGAATTCCAGCCCTCTGAGGAGATAACTTACCTGTGGTCTGTGAGGCAAAGCACGCTTGAGGCAGAAGGCTGTGCTGCGGAGGCCATTTTGGAAATTTCGGCCGTGACTACTAATTAATTTAATATTATGAGTAGCCAGAAATGTTCCCGTTATGTTCCGGTATCTGGGTGCTGCTGTATTAGGCTGGTGCGGAGCTCACGGCTTAAGCAGCCATTCACTGAGCCTCACGCATGCGCACCCCCAACACCACTCCAATTTTATAATACATCCCCTAACAATTGCATTTAATGACAGTTTGATATCATTTGCACACACATAGTTCAAAGTTTTTAAATTTAATTTTTTTTTCTCATGGAGACCATTATATTTTTGCTGCTTGATATTTTTATTCCTTTTTGATGTGTATTATTTTCTGCAAAGATCAGGAGTTTCAATGGAAGACAAGTTCTTGCTAACCCCTAATACTCTACACAATATGGCTGTTTTAAAGATCATTTTGTATTTTTATAGTTGTTTTATTGGTTCCAAAAGACCTTCTGAAGCTGAAAAATAACACAGTGAGCCTTAAACTTACAATGAATTCAGAACCCAGAAAGTGGTTGTCCTCTGTGGATAATCTACTGGGCCTAAACCTTTGTTAAAAGCCTCAATACATATCAAAAGCTCTTCTGATTCTTCCTTTAGACAGTGTATAAGTTTATTCAATCTCGAAATATTTTCAGTTTGTTACCACACATCATAAATGTCTTCTGCTTTAAATAATCAACTGACATTCACCAAATTGTTCATTTATTATATAAAAGTATCAATAAATTTACTGGATGCTCCCACTAAATTTCACAAAACAGAATACAGTAAAACCTTTGATTGCGAGCATAATTCGTTCCAGAAACATGCTTGTAATACAAAGCATTTGTATATCAAAGCAAATTTCCCCATAAGAAATAATGGAAACTCAGATGATTCGTTCCACAACCATTTATTCATAGGTCCTTCAGTTTATAGTCCATATAAAAAGATTATAGCAATATGACCAGGTTGTGTAACCATAAAATGTCCATCCACAAATGGAAGCCTCCACAAGGGGATTAGAAGCAAAATCAAGCAGGAGCTACAGAGTATTAAAGGGTGGTAACCTGAGAGTCCTATAGAAGTAATTGTGATGTTCTACAGCCACCTAAATCACTTTTACTAAATAGCCTGCATCCTACTGCACAAAAATCAAGCTCACAGCAGCTATCGCTGCTGTTTTAACCTATTCAATGGCGTGACTTTTGGGATACTGTATATAATTGACAATGAAAGGGTTAAAGGCTCATCACCCAGCATCCTCTCATCACTTTTGCTTCACTCCCATGACTCTTCACTCAGCCATCATGAGCAATGCAAATACTTGGCACTGCCAGGTATGGAGGAGAAGCATGTCACTCACTACATGTGACAGCACTGATGCTTGGTAATTGGCCTACTGCTGTTACATGGGGGTTGGGCTGACATTCAGCCCTCTGTAAGCTCCAACTGGAAATGTAGCTTCACCTGACACAGAGTTGTCTATCTTCACTCTCCATGGCTGAATGGAGCAGCGAGGGAGTAAAAGGAAAGTGAATATATGTTGCTGGGGAGTGAAGAAATAAAATCAACCCTTTGCTTTTTCTTGCATGGCCAAGCACAGATATATGTGTAACGGGTATATGCTTTCTATTTTTTTGAATCTGGTGGGGAAACTGTGATGTATGGTTCCCTGGGGCCCACCAGGTGGCACTGTCGCTTTGGGCCCGGGGGTTGAGCCATTGTTGCGGTGGCGTACCTCTTTTGGTCTCTCTCAGCGGTTGTATGGTGGGGCGGGGAACCCTGCCGCGCTTGCTGGGAGGGGGTATAAAGGGGGTGGCCATTTTTGGTGGCAGAGGTCGAGCCCAGGCACCTTCAGCCTGAGGACAGTGGTTCGTGTCGGTCCCCTAGGCGGGTCTAGGCCTAGAGGACGTTCGGAGGTCGTGTTCTATCCCAGGCACCTTTAGCCTGGAGTGAGGTACTCGGAATGGAGGTCTGGAGCTCAGTGCCCAACACTGAGTTCCACGAGGGAAGGAGATCCTAGGGAACCCCAGGAGTGGGTACCCGAATCCAGAAGGCGTAATGGACCGGTGGGAGACACTTGCTTGAAGACCCGGTGCAGCATATTGCCGGTGACAGGTGAGCCTTCCATCGGAGACTGCCTGGAAGGAAATTCCCCCACGCTCGGAGACCGCAACCCACTTTCAGGAAGGAAAGTGGAGAGTTCATTGTGTCTGGGCCTACTCGCATCCACACCTCCTTTTCTGTTCTGTTCTACAAGGGAGTCTATCTGATTGTGTTCATTCAGGAAGAATAAAGGAGTGTTGGACTTTAATGGTGTGGGGCTCATTTTCTGGCAGACATTGTTTAAGGTAACTCTCATTGGAGGTTCCAGGTGCAGAACACTGACCCGAAGGTAAAACAAGAACTTTGCTTCCACCACACAAACATCTGCGGTGAGGGCTTGGTGTGGTGACCCCGCTCTCTCTCCTCTAAAGTGCCCCTAGACAAGAGACAGACGAGCTGATAGAAGAGAGGGGAGAGAGAAGGCCGCTACATATGTTAAAACTTTTAATATGATTTGGTAGACTAAATGGCTCAGCCAAACTGATCATAAAGTTTGTATGTATGTCTGCTGAGGATATCATACTGTAAACTACAGAATCTGCAATAAAATGTCAATGTACTCTCTAAAGCATGGAAGAATAAGTCTGTTTTAGGTGTGTGAATAAAATAAATAATGAATCTCTGAGTGTTCCAAAGGCACCAGCATCATTTACGCTCAAATAAGCATGGACTCAATGCTTTAGGTGCTGAGCCCAGAGGTTGAGCTGGTGCTAATCTGTGACAGACCTATTGCTTTTCTCTTGGGCAAAGAAGTGTCACCTGCAAAAGCTTGTAATTAATGAAGAGCGTTTTCACCCAAAGTTCACTCCTAACATGTCTGATGACCTGGAGACTGCCAGAGTGTTCTGGTAGGGTCAGACATCCATGATGTCAGTTCGCTGAATGTTGTATTTTATTTTGGTAGGCACTAAAAGGTGCCCTTTTAAACTTACTGACTCATAGCCTTCTAAGAGCCTCACTAAACAAACAGAGGAAGTTTGCTGTATTTAGTTACGGGTAATCGAGCATTGCACAGATTTTAGCAATCTGCCTGTTTTTTTGCATTACTCTAAAGTTAATGAGGAAACCAGAACTAAACACACTTCCTCCAGAAAATGTATGCCATGCCCTCTAAAACTCTACATTCTTTGATTTGTTTTGTGAGTGTGACTATGAGGTTTTGCACTTCATTGTCCAACTCCTTCAAAGCCTCATTTCCACTGCTGATGAATCAAGTTAGATATGTGACTTCTCTTTGCCGGGATACTTTCTTTTCTGTATAGCAGCTGAATGCTTTAGGGTCTTTTAAAGCTGATTTGGGGGGTTTGGATGGAAGTTATTATTCAGTGAAAATAAGCTGCCATGTTCAAATTCTATCCTATTCAGTATGGAAAAATGTGGATTAACTCAGGGGGAAATAACAACTGGAGGCTACAAAAAGAGAATTACCAAAAAACTCCATGCTTTTAAATGACATAATGCTTGTGCATAAACACTTAAAGAAAGAAGAAAAAAGTCATATGCAGCATTCAAGAATAAAAAAATATATATATATATTTTTGAGTTCCAGAAGGCAAAAATTTGCATACTACTCCATCTACTAGAATACTCTACTGAAGACAGAAAGGACACATTTTTAACTGGGAAAGATAAAATTGCACTGATTACAGTCCAAATAAAAAAAAATATCTAAAAATATACTAATAGTCCCAAAATTATGCATGGATGGAACAGATGACGCTATGAAGATTGGATTTAGCACCTTGTGAAAATTCTGCTTACCGGATAGTAAGCCACTAGAGCAGGTGGCTATAACCCAGCCCAGGCCTTTGGTTTGCAGGACGACACAAACTCTCCAATGTATGATTGAGAATCTCCAGGTATAGGTTAAAGTTGGCTCCAAAAAAAAGATAATGTATAACATAGCGTAATATTGTCAGGTCCAAAAAAATATATAAGACCAATACACTTGCAGCGTAAGTTAAAACGACATCAGCTATCACCCAGTGAAAGGAATCACACACAAGTGTACCGCCACCGCATAAAAAGCCTCCTTACCAGACAACTGGTAAAAAACGCCAAAAATCACCTCAGCAGGTGACCATCAAGAAACACCCAGTGGAAAATGTGCACCACCACCGTACAAACTGTCTCCTTACCAGATGGTAAATTAATGAAAGCAGATAACGCTGACAAATGATCTCCACTTGAAACCAGACTGGGGACTGTTGGATGGAGGAATACAAAGAACCTTCGGCAATGAACTGCGTGATCCGTAGGTCTCGTAAGAATTAATTGAATTCAATCCAAAGAGAGAATGATAGACTATAGTGTGATACCGTCTAAACTTATAAAAAAGAGGTAGGGTGAAAGGGATTTTTATGGTGCAGGAATTAATCGATGAGAGAGAGTTTCTAATATAATATAGTTAATAATTTTATTAATGCAAAAATAGACAAAAAAAGTATAAAATATATAAAACCAATCCTAGGTTTTTTGGTACATATACAGTATCATACATAGATGGTGGTCATAATGCATAAAGTTTGGATGAACATAGAATCGCATAGAAACCCAACATGTTTCGCTTGAAACAGCTTCCTCAGGGGTTTGCGATGACCATCCGTATTTGTCAAGTATGACTATACAAAAGAAAAAGAAAAAATATACAATTATACATTGAAATACATTACATATTATATTTAGACAAATTAAGTATGAACAAGGTCTGATTGTTATGCTGGACCCCTCCCATTGCTACTTACCTTGCCGTCTGTATTGTCTGCTGCGCAACACCGAGAAACGCAGGATCAAGAGCAAAGGTCACCCCATATATATAGAGAATGCGGATAGGTGACCACAGTGGACACTAAATAAAAGACCGGCTGAATGGCAAAAACAAAAAAACAGGGATCAGAAAAAGGAAAAAGAAAAGGAAAAAACAGGAGGAGAAAATTAGTTTTAAATTTTAAATTCTAAATTATGGAAACGATGGTGCGCAATTGAGCAAACCATACAGAGACAGAAAAGTCTGTCTAGTATACAATGAGTAAATGATTGCAGTAAATAAAAATGACTTACATAGAGTCAGGTGAACAGAGATATGTTCACTTGCTGAGATGGAGAGGCTATCTGCTTGCAAGAAACCACAGATGGAGATTGTGGAGGCCACTAAAAGAGACCACATTGTTTGGAATTTGTTTACATATAAAGGTTAATATAGATGGCATGGTGTGCCTATGTCCCCCAAAAAAAGATAGGCACACATAGTTTAAAAGTTAGATTAGTCAGGCAATTTAAATAACTAGATGTATATGAGACATATATTGAATTTGGATAATAATCTTGTAAATAGATATTTATTTTTAAATATTATCTGTTGGTTTGAAATTACTTTTAAAATTAGTTCCATATCAAAGTGGAACATAGTGGACAATAGTCTCCATAAATGGATGTGACAAGATCAAAATAGATGGATTAAAAATAATAATAATTGTAAGCCCAACAGTCCAGTGTGGAAAGAGGGACAGACCCACTTTAGCCTATGGCAGCCATATCCTATGCATTGGGTGCAGTTCCGCATTGTTAAATGCAGCCTGAGATAAAGGGGTTATAACCATAAAAAATATCAAAGGGCAGAAAGAGGAGCAAGAAGGTATGTGAATATTACCTTTGAATAGTTGAACCGCCAGCCAGAACTCCACCAACCCACAACGCTGCGAACAGTGTGTGAGCTGGTTATATAGTGTCCACCAATACGGTCGGCGTCTGACATCACCGACCGTAGAGCGGGCTAGAAGCGCGTGACGTCAGCCCGTAGGACACGCCGACTGCTGGGAACTGCAAGGGCCAGAATGCACCAGGGCTGGGGGAGGAGCCGCTCGCCGTCACACCATACAGGATGGATGGAGCGGATACCGCCCTCTGGAAAATTCCACCAATGGAAGATGTTCACTAACAGCCATTGGCGAAAGGATGGAAAGCAGCCAGACCAAACCAGAATGCATGTCACCAGGGTCAACGCCGCGCTAAAGATGGGCCATCCATGGGGGATCGTAGATGACCCTGGGTGCCCAAGCAGTCACACCGCATAAATCAAGGGGGGACAATGGCCTGAGGGAAACGGGCCATATGAGTTCTGATCCGGTCCTTCAGCCGGGCTCGCTGCTCTGGTTTTTGCACTTATCCCTTTAACAACTGCCGCCAGTTCTGTCTGCTGTGCATTGCCGTTTCCCTCAGGCCATTGTCCCCCCTTGATTTATGCGGTGTGACTGCTTGGGCACCCAGGGTCATCTACGATCCCCCATGGATGGCCCATCTTTAGCGCGGCGTTGACCCTGGTGACATGCATTCTGGTTTGGTCTGGCTGCTTTCCATCCTTTCGCCAATGGCTGTTAGTGAACATCTTCCATTGGTGGAATTTTCCAGAGGGCGGTATCCGCTCCATCCGTCCTGTATGGTGTGACGGCGAGCGGCTCCTCCCCCAGCCCTGGTGCATTCTGGCCCTTGCAGTTCCCAGCAGTCGGCGTGTCCTACGGGCTGACGTCACGCGCTTCTAGCCCGCTCTACGGTCGGTGATGTCAGACGCCGACCGTATTGGTGGACACTATATAACCAGCTCACACACTGTTCGCAGCGTTGTGGGTTGGTGGAGTTCTGGCTGGCGGTTCAACTATTCAAAGGTAATATTCACATACCTTCTTGCTCCTCTTTCTGCCCTTTGATATTTTTTATGGTTATAACCCCTTTATCTCAGGCTGCATTTAACAATGCGGAACTGCACCCAATGCATAGGATATGGCTGCCATAGGCTAAAGTGGGTCTGTCCCTCTTTCCACACTGGACTGTTGGGCTTACAATTATTATTATTTTTAATCCATCTATTTTGATCTTGTCACATCCATTTATATAGACTATTGTCCACTATGTTCCACTTTGATATGGAACTAATTTTAAAAGTAATTTCAAACCAACAGATAATATTTAAAAATAAATATCTATTTACAAGATTATTATCCAAATTCAATATATGTCTCATATACATCTAGTTATTTAAATTGCCTGACTAATCTAACTTTTAAACTATGTGTGCCTATCTTTTTTTGGTGGACATAGGCACACCATGCCATCTATATTAACCTTTATATGTAAACAAATTCCAAACAATGTGGTCTTTTTTAGTGGCCTCCACAATCTCCATCTGTGGTTTCTTGCAAGCAGATAGCCTCTCCATCTCAGCAAGTGAACATATCTCTGTTCACCTGACTCTACGTAAGTCATTTTTATTTACTGCAATCATTTACTCATTGTATACTAGACAGACTTTTCTGTCTCTGTATGGTTTGCTCAATTGTGCACCATCGTTTCCATAATTTAGAATTTAAAATTTAAAACTAATTTTCTCCTCCTGTTTTTTCCTTTTCTTTTTCCTTTTTCTGACCCCTGTTTTTTTGTTTTTGGCATTCAGCCGGTCTTTTATTTAGTGTCCACTGTGGTCACCTATCCGCATTCTCTATATATATGGGGTGACCTTTGCTCTTGATCCTGCGTTTCTCGGTGTTGCGCAGCAGACAATACAGACGGCAAGGTAAGTAGCAATGGGAGGGGTCCAGCATAACAATCAGACCTTGTTCATACTTAATTTGTCTAAATATAATATGTAATGTATTTCAATGTATAATTGTATATTTTTTCTTTTTCTTTTTTCTTTTGTATAGTCATACTTGACAAATACGGATGGTCATCGCAAACCCCTGAGGAAGCTGTTTCAAGCGAAACATGTTGGGTTTCTATGCGATTCTATGTTCATCCAAACTTTATGCATTATGACCACCATCTATGTATGATACTGTATATGTACCAAAAAACCTAGGATTGGTTTTATATATTTTATACTTTTTTTGTCTATTTTTGCATTAATAAAATTATTAACTATATTATATTAGAAACTCTCTCTCATCGATTAATTCCTGCACCATAAAAATCCCTTTCACCCTACCTCTTTTTTATAATAATCTTCTGGGATGAGGTGCCAATCTTAATGAGTGTTTCGCCAATGAATGGACAACCCAAACATGACCGTCTAAACTTGTTTATTATAGTAAAAAAGATTTTGCACTTACATGCGAACGATAAATAGTTGCATAAAATTCAAAGCCGGCCGGCTAAAATACAACACTCCCGTCCTCCTCGACGAGAGATGGTGTGGTGACGTCAGCATGTACCTCCTCAGACGCGTTTCGTCATAATAGACATTCTCAATGGGGAACGGGCAGCGTTCTGACTCACCAACATTTATAATACCACACCTCGGTCTGAATCCCGGATATGAATCTGCTGCGCCATCTTAATTATTGACAGCCCTATCTGAACAGATGAAAATTTTATTTTTTATTCATCCAGGCCCATTCGATTCCAAATGAGGCACCGAATCTTGTATAAACAAAATAACAGAGGACGATCTCACCACACACATCAACGTGATATAAGTCACATGTGTATGGAAGGTAAAAAAGAAAAATAAATAAAAACTTTTTATAAGATGCTAGAAGATATTAAACTGTATGAACGTCGGATCAAAAAATACTAATATATATATATATATATATATATATATATATATATATATATATATATACACTAGAACATTTTTGTTTTTTCTCCCCAGTTCATGTTTTTATGGCACTAACAATACCAATAAAAAACTACAAACTGAATAATATAGGAATTTTGCAATTAAAAAATGTAAAAATGCGTTTATTATATAGAAAAATTTATTTAATATATAAAAGATTATATATATATATATATATATATATATATGAAACTAATATATATGGCAGATCGATAATGCACGATTGGCCAAACTGTATGTAACTGTAACAACTAACTTATATTACTGAAAATAAATGTGAATAAATGTGTAATAACACCCTAAAATATCGCAGGGTGAATAATTATATATATAACATTGAATATTGAATAAAGAATCAATGTGACAAACAGGTGTATGGAATGCATCTGATTTATATAAATCAAATGCTTATGATATAAAGTGAATTAAATATTTAATCAATGCTAGTGAAAATAAACTCTAACAAGTGAATTAAGAATATGTGTTAGTATAATAAAATATCTTTGTTGACAAAATAATGAAAAAATGATAAAATTAAGATAAAATATGAAATAGATGAAAAATCATTATAATGAAACCTCAACAAAAATGTAAATAAAAAAAAAATAAAAAAAAATAAAAATATTATAAATATTCCCTCATACAATACTCAGTATGAGTAAATTGAATAATATATTGTATTTACTATAGCTCCACTGGCTTATAAATGTAAAAAAATGAATACCGTAAAATAAATACACATAAACCATATACGCGACTCAGACCAGGTTCACAATATGAGCACTTTAGGAATTATCAATAATGAGGCATAAGGCACATAAGTTTTGGCTTTAAATATCCAAGACATCTCTAGTTTGGAAATTTGTCAATGCCTAAGATGAGGGTATTCGAAGGATCTTTTTTATGCACCAATAGGTAGTGTTTAGATACTGAATGGTTCTTAAAGCCTCATTTTATGTTCGTAATATGCTCATTTAGTCTGACCTGTAGGGGGCGTTTAGTCCTCCCTATGTACTATAGTCCACATGGGCACTGGAGTAAATACACCACTCCTAATGTGGAGCATGTAATGAATGGTCTAATGTCGTGGCGTATTTGAGTGCTGGTGGACAAAAAACTTGTAGTCCTCCTATGGGTACAGCTATTAAGAGAACATACTCTACATCTCTGGCATTGGTTATACCCTGTTAGTTGGCTGAAATAACTAACCCTAGTAGGGGGGGATCAAGAATATTGGGGGACACTCTATTCCTTAAAGAGGAGGCACCGCTGAAGACAACCTAAGGCCTTTCAGGCAGAATGTTCCTCAATATTCGATCATTGTTAACAATATGCCAATGTCTGGACACCATCTGTTTGATGCTTTTGTGCTGTAATGAATAGGTGGTCACAAATGGGACTCCCTGTGAGAAAACACCTGGATGTTGGGCTGATCTGTCAATGAGGAGGTCATCCCTATATAATTGTTTAACGGAATCTAGAGTAGTCTTTAAACTGGCTTCTGCAAAAACCTAAGGGTAAGCGTCTGAGCCTGTTGAAGGAATTCATCCTGGCTGGAGCAGTTCCTTTTAAGTCTCGTGTATTGGCTTTTTGGAACTGATCCAAGCCAGGGCCTATGATGACAACTGTCTATTGGGATGAATAAGTTCCTATCTGTGGACTTGAAATAGGTTGAAGTGGTCAATTTGTCAGCCTCAACCTTAATTCTCAAGTCCAGGAAGCTGATCTCTATCTGGCTCATTTCATATTTCAATTTTATACCTCTATGGTTGTCATTGAGGGAGGACATAAATGTCTGGAGTGACAATGCATCCTCATCCCATAGGTGGAGGATGTCATCTATGTACCTAGCCCACAGGACCAACTGAGGTATGTCCTGGGCATAAATGACATCCTCCTCCCACCTGGCCATAAACAAATTTGCCAGGCTAGGCGTGGGCCTAGGAAGTCAGGGTCACCAGAGGTAGTGCTTAGGCACCAGGACACTTAAAAATTACAATTGGAGCATGAATACGGGAGTGGTGATTGTCTGGACTAGAAAGATAGAACTTGTAGGAATAAGAATGACTGTGGAGACACTGTACCTTGTCCATGCAGGACTAAGTGACAGAGTCTCTGCAAAGCTCCTCCCCATTGCCTTAACACTCACCCTGCCTTGTGAGAACTTTCTATAACTTCCACTTCATTCCTAGGAGTGAGACAAAACAAATAAGATTGGACGATTTGAAACAAATAATAAAAAAAAAAAAACGGTTCTGGTTCTCAGTATTTGCCAAACTGCAATACAAATTTCAAATGCAATTCTTAACTGCCAGGCACAGAAACCAGTAAATCTTTATCACCAACAGCAAACAACAGAAAAATAAATGAGCTAATCTGCCATGGGTTAAATTCATGAGGGGTTTGTCAAATCCTGCTTAAAATCCATGAAACCCAAATGACCAGGTTGATGGTGTGTACCAGGCAAGATACATGTGTGATTTTTCCCTGGCAAAAGGCAGCCAACAAGTTAGTGTTTTTGTCACATACAATCTTGCCTGGCTGACGATAGTGTAAGGTCAGCCACCTCTTTGCCAGGGAATGAAAAGCTGCCAGAAGCTTCATCTCAGTGTGGCACCTGTCCCCCAGGCATACAAACTGCAAAACAGTATTTATCCTGTGACATTGCATAATCTCTGGGCAAGACTACTGGTTCTGTAGGGTCTACAGCTTTATTCCAAAATAAAATAAAAGGTATGGTCACGTAGGCAACATTTTCCATGGCCAAAACAATGCCCCCTTCATCAGATCTTAAACAGGATTAACCACTTGCTTCCCAGGCCAATTATGACATTTCTCATATACATGTCAAAATTAGCATTTTATGCTCGAAAATTACTTAGAACCTCTTAACATTATATATTTTCTGAAAGCAGAGTCCCTGGAGAAAAAAATTTAATCGTTGCATCTTTTAATGTTGCACAATATTTGTGCAACTATTTATCAAATGCAAATTTTCATCTAAATGCATTTTAGCACACAAAAACACAATGTAATACCCACGTTTTTTTATATAAAATATATAAAAAGATATTTTTTGCATTGAGTAAATAGATACCAAACATGTCAAGATTAAAACATTTTTACACCCTTCAAATAGCGAAAAACTATGGTACGTAAAAATGAGCTCTAGTACTATAATTTTTGCATTCACTCAGATATTTGCAGCAATACCTCACATGTGTAGTGAAATCACCATTTACATATGCATGCAGGACCTACATGCACATTTGCATTTTTTTTTTTACACTGTCTCTTTTTTTTTTTTTTGATAATTAAAAAGTACAGCGCTATAAATTAAAACAATGATATAATCATGTGCATATCTTTAGTGAAAAAACATGAATGTGAATGTACAATTGGAAAAAAATGACTAACAATCAAAGAGCATATATAAAGTCATAAACTGTGTACATTGAATACAACTTAACATGTGAAATAGTAAATTTACGATAGAGGGGAAAAAAAAGAAGGGAAAGAGCTGTGAGGATAATGTGAATAATGTCCCACAACAATATTGCTGATAAGTGAATCACAAGTGGAGATGTAGTAATTCAAGCAAAATCAGTCCTTATTAAGTGTGTCCATAATGGTACAAGGAGAGAAAACTTGTAATGGAAGAGTCTTCATCCACCAGAAAGGCACCCAATGTGGTATAGTAATCTCCTTACCCCAACTATGTGACCACTATTACGGCGGTCTCTTCACGCACAGGGATTTAAGGTCTCCCTCTAGACCCACTGTGGATTATTGGAATAGCCGGGGATGATGTCTAGTGTCTGTGCTGCATCATGGACATTTACCTCAGAAACAGGTTATTTTTTTAATTTAACCACTTAAGCCCCGGACCATTTGGTAGCTAAAGGACCAGAGGTGAATTCAGAATTTTGCACTGCGCTGCTTTAACTGTAAATTGTGCAGACATGCAATGTTGTACTGAAACGAAATTTGCGTCCTTTTCTTCCCACAAATAGAGCTTTCTTTTAATGGTATTTGATTGCCTCTGCGATTTTTATTTTTTGCGATATAAACGGAAAAAGACCGAAAATTTTGAAAAAAAATGATATTTTCTAATTTTTGTTATAAGAAAAATTGAATAAACTCAATTGTAGTCATACATTTAGGCCAAAATGTATTCAGCCACATGTCTTTAGTAAAAAAAATGTCAATAAGCGTATATTTATTGGTTTGCGCAAAAGTTATAGCGTCTACAAACTAGGGTACATTTTCTGGAATTTACACAGCTTTTAATTTATGACTGCCTATCTCATTTCTTGAGGTGCTAAAATGGCAGGGCAGTACAAAACCCCCCCAAATGACCCCATTTTGGAAAGTAGACACCCCAGGGAAATTGCTGAGAGGCATGTTGAGCCCATTGAATATTTTTTTTGTCCCAAGTGATTGAATAATGACAAAAAAAAAAAAATTACAAAAAGTTGTCACTAAATGATATATTGCTCACACATGCCATGGTTATATGTGGAATTGCACCCCAAAATACATTCTGCTGCTTCTCCTGAGTACGGGGATACCACATGTGTGGGACTGTTTAAGAGCCTAGCCACGTACGGGACCCCGGAAACCAAGCACCACCTTCAGGATTTCTAAGGGCGCAAATTTTTGATTTCACTCCTCACTACCTATCACAGTTTCGAAGGCCATAAAATGCCAAAATAGCACAAAACCCCCCCAAATGACCGCATTTTGGAAAGTAGACACCCCAAGCTATTTACTGAGAGGCATGATTAGTCCATGGAATATTTTATATTTTGCCACAAGTTGTGGGAATATGACAAACTTTATTTTCTTTGCACAAAGTTGTCACTAAATGATATATTGCTCACACATGCCATGGGCATATGTGAAATTACACCCCAAAATACATTCTGCTGCTTCTCCTGAGTATGGGGATACCACATGTGTGGGACTTTTTGGGAGCCTAGCTGCGTACGGGACCCCAAAAACCAAGCACAGCCTTCAAGGTTTCTAAGGGCATAAATTTTTGATTTCACTCCTCACTACCTATCACAGTTTTGAAGGCCATAAAATGCCAAGATAGCACAAAACCCCCCAAAATGACCCCATTTTGGAAAGTAGACACCCCAAGGAAATTGCTGAGAGGCATGTTGAGCCCATTGAATATTTTTTTTTTGTCCCAAGTGATTGAATAATGACAAAAAGAAAAAAAAAAGAAAAAAATGTACAAAAAGTTGTCACTAAATGATATATTGCTCAAACATGCCATGGTTATATGCGGAATTGCACCCCAAAATACATTTGGTTGCTTCTCCTGAGTACGGGGATACCACATGTGTGGGACTTTTTGAGAGCCTAGCCGCGTACGGGCCCCCGAAAACCAAGCACCGCCTTCAGGATTTCTAAGGGCACAAATTTTTGATTTCACTCCTCACTACCTATCACAGTTTTGAAGGCCATAAAATGCCAAGATAGCCCAAAACCCCCACAAATGACCCCATTTTGGAAAGTAGACACCCCAAGCTATTTGCCGAGAGGTATGGTGAGTATTTTACAGCTCTCATTTGTTTTTGAAAATGAAGAAATACATTTTTTTTTTCTTTTTTCAATTTTTAAAACTTTGTGACAAAAAGCGAGATCTGCAAAATACTCAACATACCTCTCAGCAAATAGCTTGGGGTGTCTACTTTCCAAAATGGGGTCATTTGGGGGGGTTTGTGCCATCTGGGCATTCCATGGCCTCCGAAACTGTGATAGGCAGTGAGGAGTGAAATCAAAAATTTACACCCATAGAAATCCTGAAGGCGGTGCTTGGTTTTCGGGGTCCTGTACGCGGCTAGGCTCCCAAAATGTCTCACACATGTGGTATCCCCGTACTCAGGAGAAGCAACAGAATGTATTTTGGGGTGCAATTCCACATATAACCATGGCATGTTTGAGCAATATATAATTTAGTGACAACTTTTTGTAATTTTTCTTTTTTTTTCTTTTTGTCATTATTCAATCACTTGGGACAAAAAAAAAAATATTCAATGAGCTCAACATGCCTCTCAGCAAATAGCTTGAGGTGTCTACTTTCCAAAATGGGGTCATTTGGGGGGGGTTTTGAACTGTCCTGGCATTTTATGCACAACATTAGGAAGCTTATGTCACACATCATCCACTCTTCTAACCACTTGAAGACAAAGCCCTTTCTGACACTTTTTGTTTACATGAAAACATTTTTCTTTTTGCAAGAAAATTATGTTGAACCCCCAAACATTATATATATTTTTAAAGCAAAGGCCCTACAGATTAAAATAGTGGGTGTTGCATTTTTTTTCCACACAGTATTTGCGCAGCGATTTTTCAAACACATTTTTTGGGGGAAAAACACACTTTTTTTATTTTTAATGCACTAAAAAACACTACATTGCCCAAATGTTTGATGAAATAAAAAAGATGATCTTAGGCCGAGTACATGGATACCAAACACGACATGCTTTAAAATTGCGCACAAACGCGCAGCGGCGAGAAACTTCATTCATTTTTAAAAGCATTTAAAAGCCTTTACAGGTTACCACGTTAGATTTACAGAGGAGGTCTACTGCTAAAATTACTGCCCTCAATCTGACCTTCGCGGTGATACCTCACATGCATGATGCAATTGCTATTTACATATGACGCTAGACCGTCGCTTGTGTTCGCCTTTGCGCAAGAGCAGGGGGGGACAGCGGTGCTTTTTTTTTTATTATTATTTATTTTGCTTTTTTATTTTATTTTTAAATTGTTCCTTCCATATTTTTTTTTTTTTATCATTTTTATTGTTATCTCAGGGAATGTAAATATCCCCTATGATAGCAATAAGTAGTGACAGGTACTCTTTTTTTGAAAAAAAATGGGGGGTTAGACCCTAGATCTTTCCTCTGCCCTCAAAGCATCTGACCACACCAAGATCGGTGTGATAAAATGCTTTCCCAATTTCCCAATGGCGCTGTTTATATCCGGGGGGGGGCATTCCCTCCCACTGCTTGTAAAAGCAGTCAAGCGGCTAATTAGCCACTAGGATTGCTTTTACATGAAAGCCGGCCGCTGGCTGAAAAGAATGATACCCGCAGGCATCAATCTGGTATAACCATTCAAAGTCCAGCAACATACCAGTACGTTGCTGGTCCTTGTTGGACATGTATTGTAATCTTTTTTTCCATGCAGCCTGTTGGCTGAACGAAAAAAAGAGATTGATCGGTGGGTATGCCCACCATTAGAATACCTCCCTTCATCCACCCACTTCTAATGATGGGCATATATGCCGAAGCATGGGGGCATCCTCCCGCAAAAAAGTTATGCCGCGTACACACGGTCGGACTTTTCCACGGGCAAGCCTTCGTCGGAATTTCGACCGTATGTACGCGGCATAAAAGGTTATGCCGCGTACACACGGTCGAACTTTTCCACGGGCAAGCCTCCGTCGGAATTTCGACCGTATATACACGGCATTAGGAGCAAAATCGCTCCTCCGCCCCTGCTGCCCCCATGCTTCGGCATATATGCTCTTTTTTTAACTGTGGTGGTGAAATCACCTCCTACAGCGTTGGAGTCACGGCTTTATGTATCGTGGGAGCAAACGCTGTTGCTGTCAAGATAAATAAATCCACGATGCAACTGAATGGCGTACCTGCTAAGCAAATGATGGTTAACATTAAAACAAAGTAACATTACAGTACAACAGTAAGACCTTACCATACCATACCTGCAAAGCAAATACCAAAACAAAACCTAGTAAAAAATAAAACATTTTTTTAACGCAACCTGTGCCTAAAATATATATATGCCGAAGCATGGGGGCATCCTCCCGCAAAAAAGTTATGCCGCGTACACACGGTCGGACTTTTCCACGGGCAAGCCTTTGTCGAAATTTCGACCGTATGTACGCGGCATAAAAGGTTATGCCGCGTACACACAGTCGGACTTTTCCACGGGCAAGCCTCCGTCAGAATTTCGACCGTATATACGCGGCATTAGGAGCAAAATCGCTCCTCCGCCCCTGCTGCCCCCATGCTTCGGCATATATGCTCTTTTTTTAACTGTGGTGGTGAAATCACCTCCTACAGTGTTGAAGTCACGGCTTTATGTATCGTGGGAGCAAACGCTGTTGCTGTCAAGATAAATAAATCCGTGATGCAACTGAATGGCGTACCTGCTAAGCAAATGATGGTTAACATTAAAACAAAGTAACATTACAGTACAACAGTAAGACCATACCATACCTGCAAAGCAAATACCAAAACAAAACTTAGTAAAAAATAAAACATTTTTTTTAATGCAACCTGTGCCTAAAATATATATATGCTGAAGCATGGGGGCATCCTCTCGCAAAAAAGTTATGCCGCGTACACACGGTCTGACTTTTCCACGGGCAAGCCTCCGTCGGAATTTCGACCGTATATACGCGGCATTAGGAGCAAAATCGCTCCTCTGCCCCTGCTGCCCCCATGCTACGGCATATATGCTCTTTTTTTAAACTGTGGTGGTGAAATCACCTCCTACAGCGTTGGAGTCACGGCTTTATGTATCGTGGGAGCAAACGCTGTTGCTGTCAAGATAAATAGATCCGCGCTGCAACTGAATGGGGTACCTGAAAACAAAAAATTACATACCTGAAAAGCAAGCATGATAAAACTTTGCAGAATAGAAAACAGTAAAAAAGAGCAGAACAATAGAGAGAAAATAGAGAGAGAGAGAGAACAATAAAACGACAACTATTTTTGGTTTTTTTATTTTATATTTTTTTTGTGTTTTGTTTTTTACGTATTTTTTTTTTCTTTTTTACACTTTTTTTTGTAACTTTAACAACTGTAATGGTTCGGGTCTCTCAAAATGTAATGGCATCTTGGGAGACCCTGTGTAAGTGTGTCCTAGTCTGTGAAATGCTGTACCCTACGCTAAAACTTCACTTTTGAGTTGTAGCGATCAAAACATTCACCAAGGCAAAGACCAGGTTTGTCAGGACAGAGTGGACAAAAAACACGGGTGTCACGCCTAAATCCGCGCTTGCTACAGACACGACATCTTTTTTGGGGGGTTCGTTGGGTAGGGGTACTTGGGAGGGCATACGGATAATGCCTCTCATGCAGCCGGCTTACTGCATTTGGTAGGGGATGGTGAGGTGCAGAACCGCCTGGATACAGGAGTTCTGTGACTATCTCATTCTGGAATTTTAGAAGAGATAACGTCCCGCCTGAAGCTCTGTATAGCACATGAGCATTCAGCAAAGCCAATTGGAATAAGGATAGAGACACTTTTTTGTACCAGCGTCTCGCCTTACGGTCAATTAAATACGGCGCCATCAACTGGTCGTTGAGGTCCACCCCTCCCATATTTTTGTTATATTCGTGGACACAGAGGGGTTTCTCCACAACACCAGTCGCCGTACGAATTTGGACTGTCGTGTGTGCATTAAGGGAGGTAAGAAGGAAAACATTCTTATTGTCCCTCCACTTCATAGCGAGCAAGTTATTACACTTCACGCAGGCTCTCTCCCCCAGCCTAAGACGGGCATCTACAAGCCGCTGGGGAAAGCCCCGGCGATTAGGTCGCACGGTGCCACATGCTCCAATCTGATGATCAAACAAGTGACTAAACAGTGGCACGCTCGTGTAATAATTGTCCACATACAAGTGGTACCCCTTTCCGAATAAGGGTGACACCAATTTCCACACTATCTTGCCAGCGCTCCCTATGTAATCCGGGCAGTTGACCGGCTCAACCAGACTATCTTTTCCCTCATAAACCATAAAGCTCCATACATAGCCTGTTGCCCTGTCACAGCACTTATAGAGCTTGACCCCGTATCTGGCACGCTTGCTGGGAAGGTACTGCTTGAAAGCCAAGCGGCCAGAAAATTTAATCAGGGACTCATCAACGCAGACAACTTGATCGGGAATAAACAAGGCTGCAAAACGTTCGTTGAAGTGGTTTATGAGGGGCCGAATTTTATAGAGCCGGTCGTACTCAGGGTCCCCACGTGGACGACAAAGTTCATTGTCGTTGAAGTGCATGAACCGCAAAATGTGCTCGTATCGTGTCCTGGGCATGGAGGCAGAGAACACGGGCATGTGGTCAATTGGGTGCGTGGACCAATAAGCACGCAATGACGGGAATTTATGTGTGCCCATGTTGAGGGAAAGGCCCAGAAAGGTCTTAAATTCGGAAACCGTAATTGGTTTCCAATGTTTGGCAATTTTAGGCAACTGGGGGTTAGCGGCGATGAATTGACCAGCATACAAATTACTCTGGTCCACAATAGATCTATAGAGATCTGCCGTGAAAAACAGCGAATAATAATCGATTGGCATAAAATCAGCTGTTTCCACCTGAATACCGAGTTGGGCAGTGAATGGGGGAAGTATGGGTTCTGCAGAAGTGGTGGGGACCCAATCAGGATAGGCAAATTCTGCAGGAAGGGCACTATGGGCACGACAGGCCTGCCTTTGTCTTCTTGGTGGCAGCGGGACACTACTTGTGCTTGCCACCTCGCCAGCTTGAACTGCACTTATGGGACTCGCCACGTCACCACGTGATACTGCAGTGCTGGATGTACGCCCAGGCTGTACTAGGCCACTGGTGCTTGCCAATTCACCAGAAGGAATAGCTGCGCTTGTACTACTCTGCTCCATGATACGAGAGCCCTGCGGTTCTTGCTCCTCAACAACTTCAGAAGATCGGGATCGGGTACGCCTGACCTTAGCAGGGACCTCAACTTCGTCGTCAGAGCTATCTGACGTGGGGCCGCTGACGTCACTGTCTTCTACGGGAAGATATTCTGAGCCTGAATCTGACAGATACGTGACCTCCTCTTCACTATCTGTCATGCTCAGAATCTCGTAGGCCTCTTTACTAGTGTACCTTCGACTTGCCATTTTGGGCTCTAAATTTAGGGGTACACTAGTAAGATTCACAGGTAAAAAAAGCACCTGACTGTCACCAAATGTATCAAACGCTACCAAAAAAACTGTTAGCGATCGCAGGGATCAGGACTGTCTCTGCGAACGCTGCAGTTATGTGTGTTGTGTTTGGTAAGTGACAGTGATCGATCGATACTGCACTTGGGTGGGCTGGGCTGGGCTGGGCTGGGCGGAGGGGCTAAACGCAGGTACTAGCAGGTATCTGGGCTGATCCCGCTAACACTGCGTTTTTGGGAACCCTAAACCGCTGGGGACGCTAGTATAGATCTGATCAGATACTATACCACTAAGGGAGGTGTATGCTTTGCGCGTGGGTGTTAGCGTTACTGGCACTAACCTAAAGCTGCCTGGGGCGACGCAGACCCTCTCTGGTGCTAAAACCTAATTGATATCACCCGCCGGGCGATCAGGGGGTTAAACCTTTATTGGGTTATATACGGCGGGTGCCCTGATGCTATAACAAGCAAACTAACCAACCAGCGTCACCTGTAACCTTTATATGGTGATCACTGGTGAAAGGGTTAACTAGGGGCAATCAGGGGGTTAAAACCTTTATTAGGTTAAATATGGGGGTACCCGACGCTATATAAAAACCTGACGGGTTACCTAAATAACGAAATAACTCGCTGGGTAACCAGTGTCACCAGTGACGCTTATACGGTGATCACTGGTGAAAGGGTTAACTCTAGGGGCAATCAGGGGGTTAAAATAATATATGGGGGGTACCTGATGCTAATAAAAACCTGCGGCGGACCTAAAAATAATTAACTGGCTATCTAGGACACCAGCGACAAGAAAAAAGCGATCGGAAAAACGATCGCTTAGTGACGCTGGCGTTAGGGGGTGAAAGGGTTACCTGGGGGGCGATCAAGGGGTTAAACCTTTATTAGGGGGGTTAGGGGGCTACCTTGGACCTAAAGGGGCCTAATCCTAACTGCCCTGCAACTTTTTACAGTCACAAATGACACTGATTGCAGTGATCAGTAAAAAAAATGATCAATGCAAACGGTGCACTGTGACTGGGGGTACTGGGGGTGATCTGGGGGGTGATCTGGGGGTGACTGGGGGGTGATTTGTGTGCCTACGTGTACTGGTGTCAGTGGGCTGTTGGTGCACTTACTATGTGATGTCTTCTCTCCTCGCGCCGGATCGAAAAGACCGACACGAGGAGAGATGACATCACTTCCTCCTGCCTGTGTTTACATTACAGGCAGGGGAAGCTCTCTCATTCGCCGGGAGCGATCGAGAGGGGGTGGCCGGAATCGAACGGCCGTCCCCTCATGCCGGATCGCTCCCGAACACTTAACCACCGCTCACTGTACAGAAGGGGGGTCCGATCGGACCCCCCCAACTATACAAAGGCGATCACGTACATATACGTGATTCTGCCTGTCGGTGCCATTCTGCCGACGTATAATTACAGTGGGCGGTCTTTAAGTGGTTAACTTTATTACTATGACAAACGTTGAACAACAACCCTTGTGATAGCATGGACAGTGATTGGTACTGTTTATGGAGAGATCTGGGGTCTATTAGACCCCTGATCGCTCCTCCGCCCTCAAAAGCATCTTATCAAACTGAGATTATTTTAATCAGATGCTTGCCTAGCCTGTAACGGCTAGTAAACAAACAACTGAAACAAGAAGTAATGAAATCCTCATCACTTCCGGCTTTATTCATCACAGAGAAGAGAAAGGACTGAATGTTCCTTCTCCTCCTCTGTCAGTAGCTAGCCCACTAATTTGCAGTGGTCCTGGGCTCCCCAGTGGAAAGGTGGCAGGAGGAGGGGTTTTCTTCCACGCCCTGTAAAAGTGATCCTGGGGGGCTGTAGAATTGCTAGATCACTTATGCATGAAAGCCCATCACCAGCTGTAAATCAATACCAGGAATATGGCTGCAGCTGCAGCCATGATCCTGGTATAACTAGTTCCACCTGAGGCCATATATATTGTATCTTGGTGTCCATATCTCCAGTTTTGCGCCTTGGTGACCATACTTTTTTTTTTTATATATATAAATCTGTACCTGGACTTGCAATTTTATGGTGTGGCGCTTCAATTTTTATTTCCCTAGCATACTAGCAAAGGACAGGGATATCTTTCTAGGCAAAATAATCTTGTAGAGGATCAAGCCTCTGCTTGACACTACTCAGTGTGGCCCCCTTACCCTCTTCCTCATTTTACATGGCATATCCTAAGCTTTTCAAACCTCTTATGAGAATTCAATCCTTTTCACAGACCACAGATTATGCAGCAGACGCATCAGAAGAATCTTTTGGAGAAGTGAGAAAGATGTGGAAGTGAGTAAGGAATAGGAGGAGTAGTGTGGGCCGTTTGCTGCTGATTTGTGCTGAGGTGCTGCACCCACCAAGTTGCCAGCGTTCTTACTATGGTTGAAACACTGCAGCAGAGGCTGCAGACCACAACAGTGCTCTCAGCAGCATATACATTAAAAAAATGCCCACATTACAGAGCTCTCTGTACCTGCCCTGGGAATAACAGTTGCCTGCATCTATGGAACAGTGCCACAAATGGATTTTTCCTCTCCCTCAGAACTGTCCTCCTCTCCAGTCGATAGTACACACAGGTGGTCTGCCCACTTATCATCCACCCCTCCCCATCACTGGAGCCCACTTGGTAGTAAGCTCCAGTTGCTTGAACCTCACTGCCCTTTACTGCTTCCTGTCTGATGTTCCCTTCTTCTGTGGCCCCGGCATTATTTTCCTCATCCTCAAGATCTGAAAAGAGGAATACTTTACTTTACCAAGATTATCCTCATGCAACAAGTCAGTGAACGTATGATTTAATAATTCTGACAGCACATCATTGCAAGTTTGCAGGGTCTAAATGGGTTTAGCATAAGAGAAAGAGGAGGAGGAAGAATAGGGTGCATTTGCAGCATTTGTAGAAAACTGGCTGCTTTGCACCTAGGGGGAGGAAGGAGAGGAAGGCTTTGCCAGCCATGTTGTGGCTGTACAATATGGCTACTATGGAATGAAAAAGGCTGCCCTGCCTCTAGATATTGCGGCCTGACCATCACTTTTGCTTCAGAACGTTCTCTACCCCTACTACCTCTGTGTGCAGGACCTCTGCCTATCCCTTTGGGTCTACCTGGCATTTATAAAGATCAACAAGAGTATTTTGCAGACTGAGAAGTTCCAGACTGTAAAAAATAAATATTTAATTAAATGTCAACAGCTGCAAATACTGTAGCTGCTGGCTTTTAATATAAGGCACTTACATGTCCAAGTATCCCGCGATGTTGGCACCCCTAGCTGATTCATCATACGGCTTTGGATTCAGGCACCGGCATCTTCACTAAGGGAAACAGGAAATGAAGCCTTGCTGCTTCACAGCCTGTTTCCATCTGCGCATGCCTGAGTCCCGCTGTTCTTTCTGAATGGTCCCACCATCTTCTGGGACCTCTGTGTCTCCCAAAAGGTAGTAGCAGGAAGGAGGAGGGACCAGAAGTTTCGTAGATGGCCATGCAGTGATCTTACCCGAAAGTCATAGCGGTTAATGGGTTTTGACATGTATCCGCTCCCCCCCCCCCTCCAAAAAGTGCCAAATGTGGCAGTGGAGGGAGGAAGGGTGCGGAGAAGTGCAACTTCCCCTTTTGGATGGAGCTCCGCTTTAAAGCATGAAAAAAAAGGTGGGGGGCAGCAGCTAAACAGCAACTACAGTTCTTGCTGACACACAGAAAAATGTAGTCTTAATAAGGATTGTAGGGTCTCTGAGCTATGGGGGGAAAGAAAGGGTACACAATAATATGTAGCCCACCACACTGCAATCCAGAGTAATTTAGCACAATATAGCACAGCATTGCACTGAATCAAAACTAACTCTCCCTACACAGACTGTCAGATCTCTCCCTGTTCTAGGGTGAGTATGCTCCTCCTACATAGATACAATGAGCGTGCATTGGTGACAAGGACAATAAGACTCCATTCACACAGGGGCAACACGACTTCCAGCGCGACTTTGGGAGGCAACTTGAACACGACTTGAGTATGAATCACAGCGCGACATGAGGCAACTTACAAGGCAACTTCAAGTTGCGTCCAGGACAGCTCTGTGTGAGGGAGGGAGGGGTTTGCCTGAGAAATGTATGTTCTCTTCCTGTATTGTTACTTCTGTTAAGACAGTGATCCAACTTCTGAGGCGACTTCCATTGAAATCAATGGGTACAAGTCGCCTACAAGTCAGATTGAAGTCGTACAGGAACCTTTTCTGAAGTTGGAGCGACTGCAGTAGTGTGCATTAAGACGGCTCCATTCACTTACATTGATTTTCTCATGCAGCGCAACTTGAGGCGACTTGGGGCGACTTGAAGTCGGATCCAAGGTCGTCCCTGTGTGAATGGGCTCTAAGTGTTTTATTTACAAGGTCTCAAGGTAAAAAGAAAAGAAAAAGTGGCCTAAAAAAAGGACTGATAAGCTGCAATCAATTACTATTTGATCTTGGGTTTAAATATACCTCAGTTTCATAGGTGTGCGCAGCCTATTGCATTAAGGTGTATCCCCCAAAGCTGAAATACACATGCCTTTCTCTGCAGCCTCAGCTGCATGGGACAGTGAATGAAAGGGAAGTGCTCTCTACTGAGCAGCTTCCTGTTCATTCACAAGCTGAAGCATAGTAAACACATTTTACTATGCTTCAGTTATGAAGGAACACAGTGAGCGCCTGTGTTCACTGTGTTCATTTAGAAAAGGAAGGGGCTGGTAGATTAAATATTTACTAGCCCCTTCCTCTTCTTTCCATCCTGAAACATCCCCCACAGCAGCCAAGGGAAAGGAGAGAAGGGAAGGGTAGCCAGCAGCACTGTGGGGCGGGGGGATACGAGGGGGGAAACCTGAGCAGTAGGTGGAATCAGCACCACATGTAGTGGGGTCTGCCAGGGGCACACCCCCTGCGGATGCCTATACTCAGTTTCCTATTGCTGATTTTGTAGAAGACTACTACTGAAAGGAACAGTGATAAAATAATGAATCTTATTGGTGGTGGTGTATGATTCAGAAAAGAACTAAAACAGACTGACAGTAGAAAAAAAAAAAAAAAACATCTGGATCAAACACATATTTGGTTATTCTCTCGTTAATGCAATGCAGTCTGTTGCCAATATTGATTCTTCTTAACATGCTAAACAGCTAATATGAAGAACATATTTACAAACTCTAATCATCTGTAGTTCTGCAATCAGGTTTGACTAAAGAGAATACAGAAAAAAGTGCTTCAGCGTAACAGCTAGGCAGGTAATATTCTCAAATTGAGATCAGTAATAATATCTCCAATACTTTGCTAGGTTAATGTTGCTCATTTGTGGAAAAGGCACATAGAAGAGAACATAATGGCTACACATTGAGCCAGATAAAAAGTATTTCGGACAAGTGGGTGGGGGGTAAGGCAAGCAATTGCCCTTAACATCAAAGGGCCTTCACCATCCATGGACTACCTAGTGCCTACTCCCACCACCACCACATGGGAGCTGCAACAGCAACCTATATATTTTTATAATGACAGGCTTACTTTAAAGTGAAGCTCGACCCTAAAGTGGAACTTCCGCTCATTGGATTCTTCCCCCCCTACAATTGGCACCTTTCAGGGGGGAGGGGGGTGCAGATACCTGTCTAAGACAGGTATTTGCACCCACTTCTGGGCATAGATTCTGCGGAGACCTGCGGGCAGTATGTCAGTTCCCATCCCCCTCCCGTTATGTTCTGGGAAACACACGGCTCCCAGAACACAGCTGGGAACAGTGAGGATGGCGCAGCGCGACTTGCGCATGCGCAGTAGGGAACCGGGCAGCGAAGCCGCAACGCTTCACTTCCTGATTCCCTCACCCATGATGGCGGTGGGGGCAGCCGAGAGACGAGCGATTGCTCGTCTTCTGCTGCCGACGTCGCTGGACTCCAGGACAGGTAAGTGTCAATTTATTAAAAGTCAGCAGCTGCAGTATTTGTAGCTGCTGGCTTTTAATATTTTTTTTTTTTTTTACGGCGGAGCTCCGCTTTATAGTGGAACTAAACCCTTCCATAAAACAGTTTCATTTCCGGCACGTGCCGGAAATGTAAAACTCCCATTGGTTGTGCTCTCAACCAAACTATCAAATCATCCAATGGCTGGTGTCATAACTGATCACACGTGCAGCATCATGGCAGTTGTAGATTAAACAGAGGCAAAGATGGCAGCTTCCTTGGCTGAAAATGATAGGAGGGTTTACTTACACTTTAAGAATAGACTTACAAATTAGGCAGGCTTCACACAAACAATAACAAAACAAACCCCTATGGCAACCAGTTTCTTGAATATACTTCATTTGTATGTAGGTCCTGGTGTTCTGATACATTCTAGAAGTTGAAAATGCTCAGATCAGATGTGCAAAATGGCTTACACATATGAACAGAACTGAGATTGATTATAACTAAGTAATGCAATCTTTTATTCATCATGGGGTTCTAAATTATGGCTGGCAGGTTTTCCATTAAAACTTTATTATCATTTTATTATAGAAAACAATGGGTTATAATCATATATGATAATTAAACAACAGTTGCTCACAGTGATTACTTCACTTTCCAAAGCAAATCAAGTTACTCTTATCTCTACAATCACATTTCACATTAACACTTCCTCTGAACGCTAATCATTTAGGGAGGATTAATAAACATCAGCCAAATAAATTTATATTCTGTATCAATACACACAGAACTGTAATGATTTTTTCAAGCAGTAGATGGCGATGCCTCCTATTAAACTACACTAAGCACATGTCAAGCTATGCTGTTTAAGTTAACATTGTATAGATAATTTAAATAACTATTAGATGTAGATTTTGATATTTTTACATACTTTTTAACATTCTGTGGTAGTGTAGGCTTACATCAGGTAAAGTTTTATAAAGTTTATATATCGTAAAGCTGTTTGCAATGCATGGTTGCAAAATAAGACAGAAAAGAAAACACTTTGTTACAAAATATTTTTTTATTTTACTGAAAAAAAACAAAAACACTTTTTTTTTTATTGCATGATTCATCTTTGACAAGTTTACCTACTTGCTTAAAAAACATTTTCCTTGTGTCAAAGGAGGACAACCTGAAATGCAAAGTACAAAGTAACGGATTATGACTTTTTTTAGACCAGGGGCGGATCCAGAGTCTTTTCTCGGGAGGGGCACTGCCAAAAAATGATTTTTTTGTGGGAAATTTATCGGGGAAATGGTATGTGTCGGCGCTTCAATCATCCCGGCACCATGGTTGTTATGGTGTCAGGATGATTGAAGCGCATTATTTCTATTATTACATTGTAATATGAAATTAAATAGTTCAATGCAGAATCAGTGGGAGACCCGAGTGTGTCACTTGCCACCGTCGCCTGCAATTAGTGGGAGCCCTGAGCGTGTCACTTGCCACACGTTGTGGATTGTCACTTGCCACGTCACCTGTCACATCTTGTGGATTGTCACTTGCCACACCTTGTGGATTGTCACTTCCCACATCACCTGCCACACCTTGCGGATTGTCACTTGCCACGTCACCTGCCACACCTTGCTGATTGTCACTTGCCTGCCACCAGATGCAGATTGTCATTTGCCACGTCACCTGACACAATTTGCGGATTGTCACTTGCCACGTCGCCTGCCACACCTTGCGGATTGTCACTAACTTGCCTGCTAAGGTGTCGTTTTGGTTGTCTCTTGCTGTGTCCCAGACTCCCAGAGTCAGGCAGCAGAGAGATAATGTAATCTCTTTGCTGCCTGCACAGTGAGGGCGGAAGTCACTGCAGGAATGCAGGGCAGGCACGGGCGATGAGAGATGATCTCATCTCTCTGCTCCCCCGCTCCCGGCTAGCTGATTGGCTAGCTGCCACACTGAGCCTGCTCTCTCACTCTCACCTGCGCTGCCAACACACTGAGCAGCACGGTCTGCCCACGAACCGCGCCGCCCCCGACAACAAACCGCGCCGCAAGTGGAGCCACCCGCTTTTTTACCCGTCTGTGGAGCCGCACGCTATTGCACCTGCCCGCAGAGCGGCCTGATGTGACTCACTGACGTCACTCGTTGCTAGACGCCAAGCGGCCCAGGTGTTAGCAGCGAGTGCAGGGAAGAGGCTCCACCCACCTTCTCCTCCGCTCCTGGTATCGTGTCAGTGCGTCACGTAACTACATTAGACGAGTCTCTCTCTCGGCACCGCTGATCGGCTGATGTGAGAAACTGAGAGAGAGACTCAGAGAGGCAGCGGCAGCCGCAGAACATGTACTGTATATACTCAAGTATAAGCCGACCCGAATATAAGCCGAGGCACCTAATTTTACCCCAAAAAACTGGGAAAACTTATTGACACAAGTATAAGCCTAGGGTGTCCTAGGCTTATACTTGCCTCACTTTGCCTCACTGTGCCCATGCCTCACTGTGCCCATGACTAGACTGATGCTTAACATGGAAGTCTATGGAAGGAGTGCCCGGCTTTGAAAAATCGGTTCTCCCACACACCAAACTTTTCAAACTTATAGAGGAGACATGGGGCTACATGTGTGCCAAGTTTGGGGTCCAGAGGACCTAGGACCGGCCGGTACCGGGTCCGCAAAATCACTGGAGAAATGACCGTTTAACATTGGAGTCTATGGAAGGGGTGCCCGGTTTTAAAAAATCAGTGCTCCACGGCCGTAGGTCCCCCAGACACCAACCTTTGCACACTTGTAGAAAAGACATGGGGCTACATGTGTGCCAAGGTTGGGGTCCAGGGAACCTACGACCGGCCGGTACCAGGTCCGCAAAGTCACCGGAGAAATTACCGTTTAACATTGGAGTCTATGGAAGGGGTGCCCGGATTTAAAAAATCAGTGCTCCCCGGCCGTAGGTCCCCCAGACACCAACCTTTGCACACTTGTAGAAGAGACATTGGGCTACATGCGTGCCAAGTTTGGGGTCCAGGGGTCCTACGGCCGGCCGGTACCGGGTCCCCAAATTTCGGGAGATCAGGCAAAAAAAAAAAAAAACAGAGCAAGCAAGTGAGTGTGACAGATGGTCTGGGGGGGGGGCAATTGCCCCTGGATCCGCCACTGTTTTAGACATCTATGGTTTAAAGTGGAAATTTAAGAGTTTTTGTCTTTCTTTAACACTGTATATAAAGCGTCCCTGCAATGTTCAGGTCTGTCCAGTTGTCCTTCCCCTAGGACTGAGCATAAATCCGTCATGTAAGCCCAGGCGCCATCAGGGGGCATGTCCATGATAGCCTTGGACCGTAGGAAGTGGGTTGGATGATACTAGCCAACACTCAATCCAGAAGAGAAGTGGCACTGGACATCTGGGGGGGAATAACATCAGGGATAAGATTCCCTTATTTAATATGATACATGCATCGCCCTGTGAATAGCAAACTGTGGTGGATTGCTTTTTTAGAGAGCGGTGCAGGCACGTCTCAAAGAAGCAATACTGCTGCCTCCTATGTCTGTTTTTTTATTTTATTTCAGCTAACAGGTCTGTTTGAATGAGAATACTCTGCCACAACTGTGAGCCTATATGTTCTGTTCGGTACTGCCAGAATAAAAAGCAAAGCATGTGTACAAACCTGCCCGGCTGCTGACATTTTTATAATTTTATTCATACAAATAGAGCTTTCTCTTGGTGGTATTCAATCACTGCTGGGTTTTGAATTTTTTGCCCAAAAAAAAGAATTTTGAAGAAAAGAACAAAAAACTGTTTCATAGTTTGTTATAACATTTTGAAAACAGGTAATTTTTCTTCTTCATTGATGTGCGCTGATGAGGCAGCACTGATGGACACTGATAGGCTGCACAGATAGGCATTGATAAGGTGGCATTGATGGGAACTGATAGGTGGCACTGGTGGGCACTGATGAGGCGGCACTGGTGGGCACTGAGAGGTGGCACTGATGGGAGGTACTGATGGGTGGCACTGAAGGACACTGATATGTGCCACTGATAGGTGGCACTGGTGGGCACTGAGAGGTGGCACTGATGGGTAGCACTGATGGGAGGCACTGAAGGGTACTGATGGGTGGCACTGAAGGACACTGATATGTGGCACTGATAAGCAGCACTGATAGGCTCTGATAGGTGGCACTGGTAGGCGACACTGATAGGCAGCACTGAAAGGTGGCACTGATTGGAACTGATAGGTGGCACTGGGGGGCACTGATGAGGCGGCACTGGTGGGCACTGAGAGGTGGCACTGAAGGGTGGCACTCATGGGAGGCACTGAAGGGTACTGATGGGTGGCACTGAAGGACACTGATATGTGGCACTGATAGGTGGCACTGGTAGGCATTGATAGGTGGCACTGGTGGGCACTGCTGGGCACTGGTAAGCGGCACTGATATGCACCTGTAGGTGGCACTGGTGGGCACTGGCAGTTGGCACTGGTAAAAAGGTGTCTCAACCACTTATTTTTATGGCTTTCCAACTGCAAGTGTAAAGTAGTCCTTAATTAATATTCCCATAGCTAGAGCTTTCAATTCGATGCACAGCTGTTATCAATATTTAATAAAAAATTTAAGGAAGCTTTTCATGAAAGAAACATGGAGGCTACAATTGTTGACTTACCATTATGCAAATGCTAGTTCTCTGGCTTTTATGCTGACCCACTGGTTTCAATATTTTGACTCACAGACATACAGCAAGAATGGACTGAGAGGGCTAAAGAATATGGCCCGAACAGCATGGACATGTGGATGCCCCCAGGATAGATAGATAGCCATTTATTTATTTATATATAAAAAAAAAAAAAAGAAGAAGCCATCTCACTTTAAGAAATAGGTACAGTTATGCCCTGTACACACGATCGGTTTGTCCGATGAAAAAAGTCCATCGGTCTTTTTTCATCAGAAAAACCGATCGTGTGTACGCGGCATAAGTCAAGGGGGAAATAGGGCAAGTTATGAGGGAAGGTCATTTATCCAATCAGGAAGGTGCATAAGGTCACATGTCTGGGAGAAATATTCTAGAATTGGGGCAAGGCTATATAAAGGGGTCCCCTGAGGGAATTTCCTCACAGCTGGTCAGATTACAGCAACAAGCTCCCCACCCCCCCTCACCCTTGTCGAGGCACTTTATGTGGTTTTGTCACCCTTTCAAAGGTAAAGGGGGACTTGTTTTTGATATACGGTATTGCTCGAGTCCTGAAGACTGAGCTGTTTATATTTATGTAGCGGGTATATGCTTTCTATTTTTTGAATCTGGTGGGGAAACTGTGATGTATGGTTCCCTGGGGCCCACCAGGTGGTGCTGTCGCTTTGGGCCCGGGGTTGAGCCATCGTTGTGGTGGCGTCCCTCTTTTGGTCTCTCTCAGCGGTTGTATAGTGGGGCGGGGAACCCGCCGTGCTTGCTGGGAGGGGGTATAAAGGAGGCGGCCATTTTAGGTGGCGGGAGTCGAGCCCGGGCACCTTCAGCCTGAGGGTGGTGGTTCGTGACGGTCCCCTAGGCGGGTCTAGGCCTAGTGGACGTTCGGAGGTCGTGTTCCATCCCAGGCACCTTTAGCCTGGGGTGGGGTACTCGGGAGGAGGTCTGGAGCTCAGTGCCCACCACTGAGTTCCGCGAGGGAAGGAGGTCCTAGGGAACCCCGGGAGTGGGTACCCGAATCCGGAAGGCGTAATGGACCGGTGGGAGATACTTACTTGAAGACCCGGTGCAGCATATTGCCAGTGACAGATGAGCCTCCCATTGGAGACCGCCTGGAAGGAAATCCCCCCTCGCTCGGAGACCGCAACCCACTTTCAGGAAGGAAAGTGGAGAGTTCATTGTGTCTGGGCCTACTCGCATCCACACCTCCTTTTCTGTTCTGTTCTACAAGGGAGTCTAACTGATTGTGTTCATTCAGGAATAGGGATGAGCTTCGTGTTCGAGTCGAACATACGTTCGACTCGAACATCGGCTGTTCGATCGTTCGACGAAGATCGAACGATTTGGGCCGTTCGCGCCAAATTCGAGTGACGCGAACGGCCCACAATGCACTACGCCATCGCAGTGTCATCCAGGCGCTGTGATTGGCCAAGCATGCACTGTGACCCCGCATGCTTGGCCAATCACAGCGCCGGCAGCGAGGAGAGCAATGATTGGCCACAGGCAGGATGCCTGTAGCCAATTATTGCTGAGGGTGTTTAGTACACGCCCCACACTATAAAAGGCCGCCAGCACGGCGGCCTAGTGTAGTGTGTTCCGGAGCAGGGAAAGACAAGCATAGGCAGGGACAGTGACATTTATTTCTTTCTTGCTTAACCTGGATTCCTTTAGTTTAGGGAAAGAGAAGGATAGGTAGGGAGAGTGTCAGTGTGTTTTACTGTGCGAGTCCTTGTTTCTAGGGACAAAGAAGGAAAGTGAGGGGAATTCTCCTTGTGCTATAGTGTGCTTTAAAAAAACATTTTTTCTAGGGACAGAAAACTCTAGGTAGGGAGAGTGTCAGTTTCTTTCACTGTGCGAGTCCTTGTTTCTAGGGACAAAGAAGGAAAGTGAGGGGAATTCTCCTTGTGCTATAGTGTGCTTTAAAAAAACATTTTTTCTAGGGACAGAAAACTCTAGGTAGGGAGAGTGTCAGTTTCTTTCACTGTGCGAGTCCTTGTTTCTAGGGACAAAGAAGGAAAGTGAGGGGAATTCTCCTTGTGCTATAGTGTGCTTTAAAAAAAACATTTTTTCTAGGGACAGAAAACTCTAGGTAGGGAGAGTGTCAGTTTCTTTCACTGTATAGTGTGCTTTAAAAAAAACATTTTTTCTAGGGACAGAAAACTCTAGGTAGGGAGAGTGTCAGTTTCTTTCACTGTGCGAGTCCTTGTTTCTAGGGACAAAGAAGGAAAGTGAGGGGAATTCTCCTTGTGCTATAGTGTGCTTTAAAAAAAACATTTTTTCTAGGGACAGAAAACTCTAGGAAGGGAGAGTGTCAGTTTCTTTCACTGTGCGAGTCCTTGTTTCTAGGGACAAAGAAGGAAAGTGAGGGGAATTATCCTTGTGCTATAGTGTGCTTTAAAAAAACATTTTTTCTAGGGACAGAAAACTCTAGGTAGGGAGAGTGTCAGTTTCTTTCACTGTGCGAGTCCTTGTTTCTAGGGACAAAGAAGGAAAGTGAGGGGAATTCTCCTTGTGCTATAGTGTGCTTTAAAAAAACATTTTTTCTAGGGACAGAAAACTCTAGGTAGGGAGAGGGTCAGTTTCTTTCACTGTGCGAGTCCTTGTTTCTAGGGACAAAGAAGGAAAGTGAGGGGAATTCTCCTTGTGCTATAGTGTGCTTTAAAAAAACATTTTTTCTAGGGACAGAAAACTCTAGGTAGGGAGAGTGTCAGTTTCTTTCACTGTGCGAGTCCTTGTTTCTAGGGACAAAGAAGGAAAGTGAGGGGAATTCTCCTTGTGCTATAGTGTGCTTTAAAAAAACATTTTTTCTAGGGACAGAAAACTCTAGGTAGGGAGAGTGTCAGTTTCTTTCACTGTGCGAGTCCTTGTTTCTAGGGACAAAGAAGGAAAGTGAGGGGAATTCTCCTTGTGCTATAGTGTGCTTTAAAAAAAAAAAATTTCTAGGGACAGAAAACTCTAGGTAGGGAGAGTGTCAGTTTCTTTCACTGTGCGAGTCCTTGTTTCTAGGGACAAAGAAGGAAAGTGAGGGGAATTCTCCTTGTGCTATAGTGTGCTTTAAAAAAACATTTTTTCTAGGGACAGAAAACTCTAGGTAGGGAGAGTGTCAGTTTCTTTCACTGTGCGAGTCCTTGTTTCTAGGGACAAAGAAGGAAAGTGAGGGGAATTCTCCTTGTGCTATAGTGTGCTTTAAAAAAACATTTTTTCTAGGGACAGAAAACTCTAGGTAGGGAGAGTGTCAGTTTCTTTCACTGTGCGAGTCCTTGTTTCTAGGGACAAAGAAGGAAAGTGAGGGGAATTCTCCTTGTGCTATAGTGTGCTTTAAAAAAACATTTTTTCTAGGGACAGAAAACTCTAGGTAGGGAGAGTGTCAGTTTCTTTCACTGTGCGAGTCCTTGTTTCTAGGGACAAAGAAGGAAAGTGAGGGGAATTCTCCTTGTGCTATAGTGTGCTTTAAAAAAACATTTTTTCTAGGGACAGAAAACTCTAGGTAGGGAGAGTGTCAGTTTCTTTCACTGTGCGAGTCCTTGTTTCTAGGGACAAAGAAGGAAAGTGAGGGGAATTCTCCTTGTGCTATAGTGTGCTTTAAAAAAACATTTTTTCTAGGGACAGAAAACTCTAGGTAGGGAGAGTGTCAGTTTCTTTCACTGTGCGAGTCCTTGTTTCTAGGGACAAAGAAGGAAAGTGAGGGGAATTCTCCTTGTGCTATAGTGTGCTTTAAAAAAACATTTTTTCTAGGGACAGAAAACTCTAGGTAGGGAGAGTGTCAGTTTCTTTCACTGTGCGAGTCCTTGTTTCTAGGGACAAAGAAGGAAAGTGAGGGGAATTCTCCTTGTGCTATAGTGTGCTTTAAAAAAACATTTTTTCTAGGGACAGAAAAACTCTAGGTAGGGAGAGTGTCAGTTTCTTTCACTGTGCGAGTCCTTGTTTCTAGGGACAAAGAAGGAAAGTGAGGGGAATTCTCCTTGTGCTATAGTGTGCTTTAAAAAAACATTTTTTCTAGGGACAGAAAACTCTAGGTAGGGAGAGTGTCAGTTTCTTTCACTGTGCGAGTCCTTGTTTCTAGGGACAAAGAAGGAAAGTGAGGGGAATTCTCCTTGTGCTATAGTGTGCTTTAAAAAAACATTTTTTCTAGGGACAGAAAACTCTAGGTAGGGAGAGTGTCAGTTTCTTTCACTGTGCGAGTCCTTGTTTCTAGGGACAAAGAAGGAAAGTGAGGGGAATTCTCCTTGTGCTATAGTGTGCTTTAAAAAAACATTTTTTCTAGGGACAGAAAACTCTAGGTAGGGAGAGTGTCAGTTTCTTTCACTGTGCGAGTCCTTGTTTCTAGGGACAAAGAAGGAAAGTGAGGGGAATTCTCCTTGTGCTATAGTGTGCTTTAAAAAAACATTTTTTCTAGGGACAGAAAACTCTAGGTAGGGAGAGTGTCAGTTTCTTTCACTGTGCGAGTCCTTGTTTCTAGGGACAAAGAAGGAAAGTGAGGGGAATTCTCCTTGTGCTATAGTGTGCTTTAAAAAAACATTTTTTCTAGGGACAGAAAACTCTAGGTAGGGAGAGTGTCAGTTTCTTTCACTGTGCGAGTCCTTGTTTCTAGGGACAAAGAAGGAAAGTGAGGGGAATTCTCCTTGTGCTATAGTGTGCTTTAAAAAAACATTTTTTCTAGGGACAGAAAACTCTAGGTAGGGAGAGTGTCAGTTTCTTTCACTGTGCGAGTCCTTGTTTCTAGGGACAAAGAAGGAAAGTGAGGGGAATTCTCCTTGTGCTATAGTGTGCTTTAAAAAAACATTTTTTCTAGGGACAGAAAACTCTAGGTAGGGAGAGTGTCAGTTTCTTTCACTGTGCGAGTCCTTGTTTCTAGGGACAAAGAAGGAAAGTGAGGGGAATTCTCCTTGTGCTATAGTGTGCTTTAAAAAAACATTTTTTCTAGGGACAGAAAACTCTAGGTAGGGAGAGTGTCAGTTTCTTTCACTGTGCGAGTCCTTGTTTCTAGGGACAAAGAAGGAAAGTGAGGGGAATTCTCCTTGTGCTATAGTGTGCTTTAAAAAAACATTTTTTCTAGGGACAGAAAACTCTAGGTAGGGAGAGTGTCAGTTTCTTTCACTGTGCGAGTCCTTGTTTCTAGGGACAAAGAAGGAAAGTGAGGGGAATTCTCCTTGTGCTATAGTGTGCTTTAAAAAAACATTTTTTCTAGGGACAGAAAACTCTAGGTAGGGAGAGTGTCAGTTTCTTTCACTGTGCGAGTCCTTGTTTCTAGGGACAAAGAAGGAAAGTGAGGGGAATTCTCCTTGTGCTATAGTGTGCTTTAAAAAAACATTTTTTCTAGGGACAGAAAACTCTAGGTAGGGAGAGTGTCAGTTTCTTTCACTGTGCGAGTCCTTGTTTCTAGGGACAAAGAAGGAAAGTGAGGGGAATTCTCCTTGTGCTATAGTGTGCTTTAAAAAAACATTTTTTCTAGGGACAGAAAACTCTAGGTAGGGAGAGTGTCAGTTTCTTTCACTGTGCGAGTCCTTGTTTCTAGGGACAAAGAAGGAAAGTGAGGGGAATTCTCCTTGTGCTATAGTGTGCTTTAAAAAAACATTTTTTCTAGGGACAGAAAACTCTAGGTAGGGAGAGTGTCAGTTTCTTTCACTGTGCGAGTCCTTGTTTCTAGGGACAAAGAAGGAAAGTGAGGGGAATTCTCCTTGTGCTATAGTGTGCTTTAAAAAAACATTTTTTCTAGGGACAGAAAACTCTAGGTAGGGAGAGTGTCAGTTTCTTTCACTGTGCGAGTCCTTGTTTCTAGGGACAAAGAAGGAAAGTGAGGGGAATTCTCCTTGTGCTATAGTGTGCTTTAAAAAAACATTTTTTCTAGGGACAGAAAACTCTAGGTAGGGAGAGTGTCAGTTTCTTTCACTGTGCGAGTCCTTGTTTCTAGGGACAAAGAAGGAAAGTGAGGGGAATTCTCCTTGTGCTATAGTGTGCTTTAAAAAAACATTTTTTCTAGGGACAGAAAACTCTAGGTAGGGAGAGTGTCAGTTTCTTTCACTGTGCGAGTCCTTGTTTCTAGGGACAAAGAAGGAAAGTGAGGGGAATTCTCCTTGTGCTATAGTGTGCTTTAAAAAAACATTTTTTCTAGGGACAGAAAACTCTAGGTAGGGAGAGTGTCAGTTTCTTTCACTGTGCGAGTCCTTGTTTCTAGGGACAAAGAAGGAAAGTGAGGGGAATTCTCCTTGTGCTATAGTGTGCTTTAAAAAAACATTTTTTCTAGGGACAGAAAACTCTAGGTAGGGAGAGTGTCAGTTTCTTTCACTGTGCGAGTCCTTGTTTCTAGGGACAAAGAAGGAAAGTGAGGGGAATTCTCCTTGTGCTATAGTGTGCTTTAAAAAAAACATTTTTTCTAGGGACAGAAAACTCTAGGTAGGGAGAGTGTCAGTTTCTTTCACTGTGCGAGTCCTTGTTTCTAGGGACAAAGAAGGAAAGTGAGGGGAATTCTCCTTGTGCTATAGTGTGCTTTAAAAAAAACAATTTTTCTAGGGACAGAAAACTCTAGGTAGGGAGAGTGTCAGTTTCTTTCACTGTGCGAGTCCTTGTTTCTAGGGACAAAGAAGGAAAGTGAGGGGAATTCTCCTTGTGCTATAGTGTGCTTTAAAAAAACATTTTTTCTAGGGACAGAAAACTCTAGGTAGGGAGAGTGTCAGTTTCTTTCACTGTGCGAGTCCTTGTTTCTAGGGACAAAGAAGGAAAGTGAGGGGAATTCTCCTTGTGCTATAGTGTGCTTTAAAAAAACATTTTTTCTAGGGACAGAAAACTCTAGGTAGGGAGAGTGTCAGTTTCTTTCACTGTGCGAGTCCTTGTTTCTAGGGACAAAGAAGGAAAGTGAGGGGAATTCTCCTTGTGCTATAGTGTGCTTTAAAAAAACATTTTTTCTAGGGACAGAAAACTCTAGGTAGGGAGAGTGTCAGTTTCTTTCACTGTGCGAGTCCTTGTTTCTAGGGACAAAGAAGGAAAGTGAGGGGAATTCTCCTTGTGCTATAGTGTGCTTTAAAAAAACATTTTTTCTAGGGACAGAAAACTCTAGGTAGGGAGAGTGTCAGTTTCTTTCACTGTGCGAGTCCTTGTTTCTAGGGACAAAGAAGGAAAGTGAGGGGAATTCTCCTTGTGCTATAGTGTGCTTTAAAAAAACATTTTTTCTAGGGACAGAAAACTCTAGGTAGGGAGAGTGTCAGTTTCTTTCACTGTGCGAGTCCTTGTTTCTAGGGACAAAGAAGGAAAGTGAGGGGAATTCTCCTTGTGCTATAGTGTGCTTTAAAAAAACATTTTTTCTAGGGACAGAAAACTCTAGGTAGGGAGAGGGTCAGTTTCTTTCACTGTGCGAGTCCTTGTTTCTAGGGACAAAGAAGGAAAGTGAGGGGAATTCTCCTTGTGCTATAGTGTGCTTTAAAAAAACATTTTTTCTAGGGACAGAAAACTCTAGGTAGGGAGAGTGTCAGTTTCTTTCACTGTGCGAGTCCTTGTTTCTAGGGACAAAGAAGGAAAGTGAGGGGAATTCTCCTTGTGCTATAGTGTGCTTTAAAAAAACATTTTTTCTAGGGACAGAAAACTCTAGGTAGGGAGAGTGTCAGTTTCTTTCACTGTGCGAGTCCTTGTTTCTAGGGACAAAGAAGGAAAGTGAGGGGAATTCTCCTTGTGCTATAGTGTGCTTTAAAAAAACATTTTTTCTAGGGACAGAAAACTCTAGGTAGGGAGAGTGTCAGTTTCTTTCACTGTGCGAGTCCTTGTTTCTAGGGACAAAGAAGGAAAGTGAGGGGAATTCTCCTTGTGCTATAGTGTGCTTTAAAAAAACATTTTTTCTAGGGACAGAAAACTCTAGGTAGGGAGAGTGTCAGTTTCTTTCACTGTGCGAGTCCTTGTTTCTAGGGACAAAGAAGGAAAGTGAGGGGAATTCTCCTTGTGCTATAGTGTGCTTTAAAAAAACATTTTTTCTAGGGACAGAAAACTCTAGGTAGGGAGAGTGTCAGTTTCTTTCACTGTGCGAGTCCTTGTTTCTAGGGACAAAGAAGGAAAGTGAGGGGAATTCTCCTTGTGCTATAGTGTGCTTTAAAAAAACATTTTTTCTAGGGACAGAAAACTCTAGGTAGGGAGAGTGTCAGTTTCTTTCACTGTGCGAGTCCTTGTTTCTAGGGACAAAGAAGGAAAGTGAGGGGAATTCTCCTTGTGCTATAGTGTGCTTTAAAAAAACATTTTTTCTAGGGACAGAAAACTCTAGGTAGGGAGAGTGTCAGTTTCTTTCACTGTGCGAGTCCTTGTTTCTAGGGACAAAGAAGGAAAGTGAGGGGAATTCTCCTTGTGCTATAGTGTGCTTTAAAAAAACATTTTTTCTAGGGACAGAAAACTCTAGGTAGGGAGAGTGTCAGTTTCTTTCACTGTGCGAGTCCTTGTTTCTAGGGACAAAGAAGGAAAGTGAGGGGAATTCTCCTTGTGCTATAGTGTGCTTTAAAAAAACATTTTTTCTAGGGACAGAAAACTCTAGGTAGGGAGAGTGTCAGTTTCTTTCACTGTGCGAGTCCTTGTTTCTAGGGACAAAGAAGGAAAGTGAGGGGAATTCTCCTTGTGCTATAGTGTGCTTTAAAAAAACATTTTTTCTAGGGACAGAAAACTCTAGGTAGGGAGAGTGTCAGTTTCTTTCACTGTGCGAGTCCTTGTTTCTAGGGACAAAGAAGGAAAGTGAGGGGAATTCTCCTTGTGCTATAGTGTGCTTTAAAAAAAACATTTTTTCTAGGGACAGAAAACTCTAGGTAGGGAGAGTGTCAGTTTCTTTCACTGTACGAGTCCTTGTTTCTAGGGACAAAGAAGGAAAGTGAGGGGAATTCTCCTTGTGCTATAGTGTGCTTTAAAAAAACATTTTTTCTAGGGACAGAAAACTCTAGGTAGGGAGAGTGTCAGTTTCTTTCACTGTGCGAGTCCTTGTTTCTAGGGACAAAGAAGGAAAGTGAGGGGAATTCTCCTTGTGCTATAGTGTGCTTTAAAAAAACATTTTTTCTAGGGACAGAAAACTCTAGGTAGGGAGAGTGTCAGTTTCTTTCACTGTGCGAGTCCTTGTTTCTAGGGACAAAGAAGGAAAGTGAGGGGAATTCTCCTTGTGCTATAGTGTGCTTTAAAAAAACATTTTTTCTAGGGACAGAAAACTCTAGGTAGGGAGAGTGTCAGTTTCTTTCACTGTGCGAGTCCTTGTTTCTAGGGACAAAGAAGGAAAGTGAGGGGAATTCTCCTTGTGCTATAGTGTGCTTTAAAAAAACATTTTTTCTAGGGACAGAAAACTCTAGGTAGGGAGAGTGTCAGTTTCTTTCACTGTGCGAGTCCTTGTTTCTAGGGACAAAGAAGGAAAGTGAGGGGAATTCTCCTTGTGCTATAGTGTGCTTTAAAAAAAAATTTTTTCTAGGGACAGAAAACTCTAGGTAGGGAGAGTGTCAGTATCTTTCACTGTGCGAGTCCTTGTTTCTAGGGACAAAGAAGGAAAGTGAGGGGAATTCTCCTTGTGCTATAGTGTGCTTTAAAAAAACATTTTTTCTAGGGACAGAAAACTCTAGGTAGGGAGAGTGTCAGTTTCTTTCACTGTGCGAGTCCTTGTTTCTAGGGACAAAGAAGGAAAGTGAGGGGAATTCTCCTTGTGCTATAGTGTGCTTTAAAAAAACATTTTTTCTAGGGACAGAAAACTCTAGGTAGGGAGAGTGTCAGTTTCTTTCACTGTGCGAGTCCTTGTTTCTAGGGACAAAGAAGGAAAGTGAGGGGAATTCTCCTTGTGCTATAGTGTGCTTTAAAAAAACATTTTTTCTAGGGACAGAAAACTCTAGGTAGGGAGAGTGTCAGTTTCTTTCACTGTGCGAGTCCTTGTTTCTAGGGACAAAGAAGGAAAGTGAGGGGAATTCTCCTTGTGCTATAGTGTGCTTTAAAAAAACATTTTTTCTAGGGACAGAAAACTCTAGGTAGTGAGAGTGTCAGTTTCTTTCACTGTGCGAGTCCTTGTTTCTAGGGACAAAGAAGGAAAGTGAGGGGAATTCTCCTTGTGCTATAGTGTGCTTTAAAAAAACATTTTTTCTAGGGACAGAAAACTCTAGGTAGGGAGAGTGTCAGTTTCTTTCACTGTGCGAGTCCTTGTTTCTAGGGACAAAGAAGGAAAGTGAGGGGAATTCTCCTTGTGCTATAGTGTGCTTTAAAAAAACATTTTTTCTAGGGACAGAAAACTCTAGGTAGGGAGAGTGTCAGTTTCTTTCACTGTGCGAGTCCTTGTTTCTAGGGACAAAGAAGGAAAGTGAGGGGAATTCTCCTTGTGCTATAGTGTGCTTTAAAAAAAAAAATTTTCTAGGGACAGAAAACTCTAGGTAGGGAGAGTGTCAGTTTCTTTCACTGTGCGAGTCCTTGTTTCTAGGGACAAAGAAGGAAAGTGAGGGGAATTCTCCTTGTGCTATAGTGTGCTTTAAAAAAACATTTTTTCTAGGGACAGAAAACTCTAGGTAGGGAGAGTGTCAGTTTCTTTCACTGTGCGAGTCCTTGTTTCTAGGGACAAAGAAGGAAAGTGAGGGGAATTCTCCTTGTGCTATAGTGTGCTTTAAAAAAACATTTTTTCTAGGGACAGAAAACTCTAGGTAGGGAGAGTGTCAGTTTATTTCACTGTGCGAGTCCTTGTTTCTAGGGACAAAGAAGGAAAGTGAGGGGAATTCTCCTTGTGCTATAGTGTGCTTTAAAAAAACATTTTTTCTAGGGACAGAAAACTCTAGGTAGGGAGAGTGTCAGTTTCTTTCAGTGTGCGAGTCCTTGTTTCTAGGGACAAAGAAGGAAAGTGAGGGGAATTCTCCTTGTGCTATAGTGTGCTTTAAAAAAACATTTTTTCTAGGGACAGAAAACTCTAGGTAGGGAGAGTGTCAGTTTCTTTCACTGTGCGAGTCCTTGTTTCTAGGGACAAAGAAGGAAAGTGAGGGGAATTCTCCTTGTGCTATAGTGTGCTTTAAAAAAAACATTTTTTCTAGGGACAGAAAACTCTAGGTAGGGAGAGTGTCAGTTTCTTTCACTGTGCGAGTCCTTGTTTCTAGGGACAAAGAAGGAAAGTGAGGGGAATTCTCCTTGTGCTATAGTGTGCTAAAGCATTCCTCATCAACCATCTTTGAAATCCTTGTTTTTTGGACAGTCAGGGAAATTGTCGTTGTGCTATTCTGTGCAAAAGCAATCATCCTCAACCATATTTAGAAATCCTTAAGTAAAGGGACAGAGAAGGCCACCTGAAGGTAGCCCTTATTGCTTTTTTCCCATCTCCCTGCAGGCCATCTATTAGAATGTCTGGAAGGCAAACAAGGAGAGGCAGACAGTCAGGAGGCAATAAAAGAGGGCAAGCAGGCTCTGTGTCTGGGGGCAACAGTGCTGGTCGTGGACGCGGTGCATTGTCATCAGCACATGGCCATGGGACACGCTTGTCCTTCTTTTCGGCAGCTGGACATGTTGAGCCACATCATGCCGAAGACTTGGTAGAGTGGATGACCAAGCCCTCCTCCTCCTCCTCATCCTCTCTCACCCAGGCTCAGGGTACTGGCAAAGCAGCTGCCAAAGCATCCTCTTCCCTGGTATCAATGTCAGACTCATCATCAGTCACTCCTTCCCTAGACCCACCATGTCCTCCTCCTGAGGAGTCCCCCAAACTGTTTGAGCACAGTGTTGGGTACATGCTCCAGGAGGATGCCCAGCGTTTCGAAGGGTCTGATGATGAAACCCAGCTACAGGAAGGCAGTAGCGTGAGAGCAGACAGAGGGGATGCTCAAGAAGGACACCAATCTGGCAGTCATGTTCCAGCAGCTGCAGCATACTGCCAGATTGGCTCCAGTGATGAGGAGGGAGGGGATGATGAGGTCACTGACTCCACGTGGGTGCCTAATAGGAGAGAGGAGGAGGAGGAGGATGAGGAGGAGGCACATCTCCAACGAGGCAGGATGCCCTTTGGTGGCCAGCGTAAGGGCAGTACACCGACGGAATCACACCGCAGAGCTCCGCCTGTGCAGGGCGCTGCCTCTGCCCGTCATTCGTTCGTACGAACATTAGAACCCTATTAAATACAATGGATGCGAACGTTCGAATTCTAAAGTGCTAATTATAACAACTATTATGCATGTTATTGTCCTAAAAAGGGTTTGGGAACCCGGGTTCTGCACCAGGGGACATGTATCAATGCAAAAAGAAGTTTTAAAAACTGTCGTTTTTCGGGAGCAGTCATTTTAATGATGCATAAAGTGAAAAAAAAAAAGTCAAATATTCCTTTAAATATCGTACCTGGGGGGTGTCTAAAGTATGCCTGTGAAGTGCCACGTGTTTCCCGTGTTTAGAACTGTCCCTGCACAAAATGACACTTCTAAAGGAAAAAAAAGCCATTTAAAACTGCTTGCGGCTTTAATGTAATGTCTGCTCCCGGTAATATGGATGAAAATCTTTAAGAAAAATGGCATAGCTACCCCATGACCCCCCCCCCCCCCTACCCCAGCCCATTACCAGCCCCTTTGGGTCTTGTATGGATATTAAGGGGAACCCCGCACATAAAATAAAAAAGGCCCTATATACTCTGAACAGCCGTATACAGGCGGTGCATACAAGACAGGGACTGTAGGTTTGTTCTTATGTAGAATGTGTTTGTAATTTTGAACAGGTACATTGTTGAAGTGTAGCTCCAGCCCAAAAATCTATTTTTAAACTTTTTGGAAACCATAGGTAAGGGTTATCACCCCTGTAACATTTGTTTTGCTGTCTGTGCCCCTGTTCAGAACATTTCACCTCACTTTCCGTCCCAATGACAACTGTTTTTGAAATGTGGTGTTTTTCTTGAAACAAGGATTGCTGATAAAGCATCAGTACAGAGGAGCAGTGGCATCACTAGGGTTGGTGTCACCTGGTGCGGTATAACATGGTGTCACCCCCCCCCCAATAATTTTTTTCACCCTAATAACACTGCATATATTGGCAACAGTAGTGCCGTTAATAACTATCAATCAACTAGCAAATTTGAATAACAAAATCATATGAAAATAATAGAAATCAAAGCTTAAACTGTTAAAGAACTGTATTTATTTTAACTTTAAACTTTACTGAATTAATAAATAAATAACACAAAAACAGGAACAAATATGAAAGCATTTAGTTAACATCTAAATCAAAACTTTGCTTTTCTAGCCTTGACAGCTGCAAAATTGTGAACAACATCATCAAAATCAATACATTTCGCTAGTTCACTTTCAACTGATAATATTGCAAGATCAGAAAGCCTTGCCTGTCCCATCGTTGAACGCAAATAGTTTTTTATCAGCTTCAACTTTGAAAAGCTCCTCTCACATGAAGCCACAGACACACAGATTGTCAGAAATATTTTTAGACATAGTGAAAGGGTTGGAAGAGATTCAATGAAGTCCCATTCTGCTATGAAGGTCAAAACTTGTAAAGCCGACCAATCTTTGACTTCTTCTAGGTTGATCTTGGCTGCTTTGAGATGTCTCCTCAGTCTGGGTATTTCCATTAACAGCTCACTCTCAGATATTTCGTCATAAAAAGTGGTCAGTTTTGGAATGGACACCTTTAATGTTTCTTCAGTTTCATATATGAGACTCTTTGCTTGAACAGCCTCAAACATGGCTGCAACTTCCATGATGGCTCTTAATCTGATCTGGAGTTCAGAATGGAAGCGATCAATGCACTCAAGCATTGCCCTCTTGTTCTCGTCTTGTAGACTTATGCCTCCAGCATCACGTGCCTGTTCCCCTGCCATCCTCTTCTTAAACCTGGCTCTTCTCTCTACGGCAATTCCATATTCTTTAGATTTTAAATGTGCCTGCTTAATTGCATGTTCCACTAGGTGACTGCGCTCTTCAAACAGAAAAAGTCTTAGTGACTCTAGCTTTGTCACCACCTTGTCCAGACTTAAGCCTTTGGTCTGCAGGTACTGTTGTGTAACATCAACTTCTTGAAGTACATCACCCCAGAAGTATAGGTAGCACAAAAACGTAAAATCACAGACAGCAGGCAGTAGACATTCTGCTGCTCCTCTTGTGTCCATATTTTCAGAAGGATCACAAAGCGCTTCGATTGCAGACACAAACATATTCAATTTTTCTCTTACTGGCTTAACTGCAGCATGATGAGCACTCCAGCGTGTTGTTGATAATCTTTTCACTGACACTCCAGTGTGACACTACAGTGCAGTGTGATGATGTGACAGGCTGAGTCGCTCGCTGGCTCTGTAGGGTAGGGAGGAGGATTGGAATTTAGGAATAGGAAGAATAAGGAGCCGGAGGACACACACAAGGCGCGGCCGCGGCGCTGGAGGTGTTGTTCCAGGCTTCCAGCCCAGCGGAGTGAAATTAATCAATGAATGGGTCAGCTGTAAAAAAAAAAAAAAAAAAAAAAAGGGAGGGTGTCACCCCTCTAGCGGGTGTCACCCGGGGGCGGACCGCACCCCCCGCACCCCACTAGCAATGCCTCTGCAGAGGAGACACCTTTCTCCCATATTTATTCTTACAGCAGAGAATTTTCCTTCCTAGTGGTAGATTTCCTCTCACTTCCTGTTGTCTTCTTGCGTTTGCAAGTAGGAGTCGTTTGTAAGTTGGATGTTTGAAAGTAGGGACCTGCCGTATATACTCTGCAGAAATAGGCCCCTTAGTTGTTGGTGTTGGCACAACACTGTAAGCACTCACAGTTACTCTTGGTTGGTGCTGGAACGCCCTGCTGTCAACTATTATATCAGGAATTTTAATTACATATAATTGTTGAACAGTGGTAGTAAAAATTGGGCCTTTGATGGTGGTGCTGGTGCCACAACACTGTAAGCCCTGACAGTTACTCTTGGTGGGTGCAGCAATGGGCCCTGCTGTGAATTATTAGATCAAGAATTGTAATTGCATGCCCCTGTTGAACTTTCGGTCCGTTCGCGGGTTCTGGTGCGAACCGAACCCGGGGGTGTTCGGCTCATCACTATTCAGGAAGAATAAGGAGTGTTGGACTTTAATGGTGTGGGGCTCATTTTCTGGCAGACATTGTTCAAGGTAACTCTCATTGAAGGTTCCAGGTGCAGAACACTGACCCGAAGGTAAAACAAGAACTTTGCTTCCACCACACAAACATCTGCGGTGAGGGCTTGGCGTGGTGACCCCGCTCTCTCTCCTCTAAAGTGCCCCTAGACAAGAGACAGACGAGCTGATAGAAGAGAGGGGAGAGAGGAGGCCACTACACGTGGGGGCTCGGGTCCGGTATAGTGTTCGTGTTACTACGGAATTGAACGTGTCTGCCCGGAGGAGTTACGAGTAGGCAGGCCTTCATTGGCCGAAGTGAATCCCTGCTCGAAGTCGTGGACATGACCCAATGAAGGGAAAGGCAGAAGAGTGGAAAAAGGAGGAAGCTCAGCCGTGTGAAGTAGTACACGTGGGGGCTTCTATTGCACTGCGCCACCAGACACACCCCCACCGCTTAGTTCGTGGGCATGACTCAGAAAGAGAAAAGAAGAAAAGCCCGTGAACTGGAGCAAAGTCCAATACGTGTGAAGGACTACACGTGGGACGTTAGCCTTTTAAAAAAAAAAAACCTGGCAGTGTGCGATGGATCAGCAACAGGTCACCATGTTCAGACATACATCGTGGATTCTGGTTCACCCTTCTACCACGACACTGACTGCTGCTGCTCCGGTAACAGATATGGGGATCCGGCTAAAGCCAAGGGGTCGATTCGCCCTGTATTCGTGCATGGACGTTGAGGCCCTGGGTGTGATTTGTCCCGGTTGTTCGGGACTGGTGTGCCAACTGAAGCCGTTCGGGCGATGCGAGGCCTGTGGGGAGTTCCTTTTTGAAGTGGATCCAGCGGTTGAGAAGCCAAGAACCCTGGCCAGGGTGCAGGCAACACCACTCAGAGAGGAGGAATCACTGCTTTGACAGCCATCCCTGCGCACACTGCAACGACCGCGGAGGAGGTCGTGAGTACTCAACGGGAGAAATCCGAGGATGCTGACTCGGTCACCACTGTCTTGCAGCGTCCACCACCGAAGAGAAAGACCGGTATGGTAGCCCCGACCAGCGGTTGTGGTGGACCGCCTCGCCCGCTTACACTCGGCCCGGATGGATCTGTCGATAACAGTTCCGGACGTCCCGCTTCAAGGCCGAGGTAAGCCAGGCGGAGAGATTTGGTGTGTGGGAAGAGGTGAAAACTCAGTCTCTATTACAGGATACCTGCCCGCGGAGGAGTGTGACACCTCTGACCTGGAGTCGCTCTCGGATATGGGAGACGATGTTGCTATTGACGAACTGTTTGCAGAAAAGGGCTGGGACAAAGTACCTCTTGCCTCATCCCGCAGAACCAGGGATCCACCCATGTCTACAGGGGATAGTACACCCCGGGTGGAGGCACCATCGCCTGAAGAGGGGTCCTGTTCCCAACCTGCCCTTACATCCCCGGTGTCACCTACACTCAGGACCGGGGAAAAGAGACTGTTGTTGCGGGCACCTATGCCCAGATCAGATGTGATCAAGGTCCCTCGCCACCCGGACTCAATAGTTTTGCCTGGCGAAGGGGACAGAGCCACTATGCCTCCTCTGGCGAGACTACAACGCCTATTTGGTCAGAAGGTTGCTGCAGAGTATGGATGGGAGTACCCATACTTGTCCAAGGAGTTGTTGTACGAGGTGGAAGTTTGACGGGAGCGTCGGTACAATGACTTTGTGTGGACTCACCTTCAGATTCCACACGCCCACAGGTACCTGGCGTGTTCTCCCAAGGCCTCTCAGCGTTTTAAGGACTGCAAGGCAGAGTGGATGTTGGGACGACACATCCATTCGGACAAGGTGCTGATCTGGCGCAAGGAAGGGGAAGATGTTGAGTATCATCTGGAGACCATGGATCAGCACTTGAAACCACTTGTTCTGCCGCATCCCCGTTTCTATTTGTAGGAGGAAAAATACTCCGTTCTTGTTTGTATGCTGCTGAACTTTCTGGGGCCTGTTGTCCTTGTTACCCAGAGGAATGAAGGACTGTTCCTGTTTGTTCTTCACTTTTCCAGCAAGAGATCATGGACTCTGGGGTAGATGGGGCTCAAGAGAAGAAGAAAAATTCCACGAGTGCAGTTACCGCGACGCTGTCACCAGGTGGCAGTGTTGCGCATCTTTAACACTTTTCACACATTCACTCTATAGAGAAAAGGGATTTCTTTACGAAGAAGTTTCTTTCCTCTTACACGAATATATGTGTCAGGGTTTATGTGTGATAATTTTCTTTTTTTCCCTCTGCAGGAGAGCATCTCATGAAGACCACTGAGTATGGGGTGGGTCTTAGTCAGGATGGGTGGGGGAAAAGCATAATGTGAATATGTGATTCTACAGTTATGGTTAAAATGTTGTTGTTTCCCTTCCCTTTTATGTAAGGCTCAGACACAATTTCTTTAGTTGACCAAGTTTTTCAAAAAGTATATTTTGTACAATTTATAGTTGGTTTCTGGACTGGACTATGTCAGCCGTTGAGGGCATAGTTTGCTCCAGACACTGGGGACCAGTGTCAAATCACCAGGGGGAGAGTGTAGCGGGTATATGCTTTCTATTTTTTGAATCTGGTGGGGAAACTGTGATGTATGATTCCCTGGGGCCCACCAGGTGGCGCTGTCGCTTTGGACCCGGGGTTGAGCCATCGTTGCGGTGGCGTCCCTCTTTTGGTCTCTCTCAGCGGTTGCATGGTGGGGCGGGGAACCCGCCGTGCTTGCTGGGAGGGGGTATAAAGGGGGCAGCCATTTTTGGTGGCGGGAGTCAAGCCCGGGTACCTTCAGCCTGAGGGCAGTGGTTCGTGTCGGTCCCCTAGGCGGGTCTAGGCCTAGAGGACGTTCGGAGGTCGTGTTCCATCCCAGGCACCTTTAGCCTGGGGTGAGGTACTCGGGAGGAGTTCTGGAGCTCAGTGCCCCCCACTGAGTTCTGCGAGGGAAGGAGGTCCTAGGGAACCCCGGGAGTGGGTACCCGAATCCGGAAGGCGTAATGGACCGGTGGGAGATACTTACTTGAAGACCCGGTGCAGCATATTGCCAGTGACAGATGAGCCTCCCATCAGAGACCGCCTGGAAGGAAATCCCCCCTCGCTCGGAGACCACAACCCACTTTCAGGAAGGAAAGTGGAGAGTTCATTGTGTCTGGGCCTACTCGCATCCACACCTCCTTTTCTGTTCTGTTCTACAAGGGAGTCTAACTGATTGTGTTCATTCAGGAAGAATAAAGGAGTGTTGGACTTTAATGGTGTGGGGCTCATTTTCTGGCAGACATTGTTCAAGGTAACTCTCATTGGAGGTTCCAGGTGCAGAACACTGACCCGAAGGTAAAACAAGAACTTTGCTTCCACCACACAAACATCTGCGGTGAGGGCTTGGCGTGGTGATCCTGCTCTCTCTCCTCTAAAGTACCCCTAGACAAGAGACAGATGAGCTGATAGAAGAGAGGGGAGAGAGGAGGCCGCTACATTTATTATTTACAAGTGAGAATTTTATGGATTAAAAATATGATTGATTGAATTTCATTTATTTACATTTTACACGAATAAAAGTGCCTCGGACAATTTTACGCCAAGAAGGTTGTGAGTGTAGTTATTTATTAAGTATAGGGGTTATTTAACCTGGCGGTATTCCCGAGTCAGGCTCGGGGTGAGATTTCAGTACCATTAGCGGTAACCCCGAGCCAGACTCGGGCTGCATCGCAGGATACAGGGAGAGTTACTTACCTTGTTCCCTGGATCCTGCAATGTCTCCCCGCTGTGTGTGCGAGCTGTCTCCTCGCTCGATTCACACAGTGCCCGAGTGCCGCTGAGCTCCATTCCCTGCGACGTTGCGGCGCACGGGGGCGGAGATCGGCGCCAAGTTCAAAGAAGTAAAAACAGAATACACATACAGTATACTGTAATCTTACAGATTACAGTACTGTATATAAAAAATACACATCCCCTTTGTCCCTAGTGGTCTGCCCAGTGTCCTGCATGCACTTTTATATTATAAATACAGTTTTTTCTGCCTGGAATTTGTCTATAGCAACCAAAAAGTGTCCCTTTATGTCAAAAGTGGTTTTAGACAAACTAGAAAACAGCGATAATAAATTAGAATCACTTGCAGAATTGAGCGATAGCGATTTGTGGGGAAATTCATCGTCAAACACTAAATCTAATGACAGCGACAATTCTGCACCTTAACAAATTTCTGTGTTTTTGATTTGATTACATTATTGAATAATTTTTATTATTTTTATATTATTATTTGTTATAATTATTTATAGTTATTTATTATAATATAATTTATGATTTTGTGTTTCAAACTTTATCATACCCGGGATGTCTACTAGACTCTGGTTTGGACAGATTTAAGTGAGTTATTCCTAAGAATTGCAGGTCTACAATATAAAACGCCAAATTTCCATGCAAAATAATTGTACCGCTTTCAGCACCTAAAATCAGACAGAATCATACCGCCAGGGAGGTTAAAGAGGGAATGGTGTATCCTACATTTCCATGCAAATACAGAGTTCTTTCAGTACAGCAATTTGTTTTTCATGTTTTTTGTTTTTTTTAGTTAGCCTGTGATATAGCAGGTTTACTGGGTGACATGTAACAACTCACATTGAGATTAATTTACTAAAGGTAAGTAAGTAGACTGTGCACTTTTGCAAGTGCAGTAGCTCTAGAACTTAGTACATGACGTAAAGCTTCACTTTACAAAGAACACCCAATCACATGCAAGGAAAATAATAAAACAGTATTTTTGCTTGCACATGATTGGATGATGGAAGTCAGTCGAGGTCTCTCTCATTTACTAAGCTCCGACGCAAAAGTGTACAGTCTATTTGCCTTTAGTAATTAACCCCTTTATCTCTAATATAGCAAAACTTAGCAAAATGAATATTTACTGAGCTTAGTAAATAAAATGAAGGTATGCAAAAATTCTTTTTTTTTTTTTTTTTCTTGTGCAATGATTTGGCGTTCAAAATGGACACATGTTCACCTTATTTAGTGTCATTCACTTTTTTAAATAAATAGCATATGGTCCTTTAGTAGGTTAACCCAATAGTGTTGGAGTTTTATTAGGACTTCAAATTTCTTTAAAACTTTTAACAGCTTCAGCCCCGGAAGGATTTACCCCCTTCCTGACCAGAGCACTTTTTGCGATTTGGCACTGCGTCGCTTTAACTGACAATTGCGTGGTCGTTCGACGTTGCACCCAAACAAAATTGACGTCCTTTTTTCCCATAAATAGAGCTTTCTTTTGGTGGTATTTGATTTTTTGCGCTATAAACAAAAAAAGAGCGACAATTTTGAAAAAAAAGCAATATTTTTTACTTTTTGCTATAATAAGTATCCCACTTTCTTTTTTCAAAAACCCAATTTTTTCCTCAGTTTAGGCCGATATGTTTTCTTCTACATATTTTTGGTTAAAAAAAAAATCGCAATAAGTGTATATTAATTGGTTTGCGCAAAAGTTATAGCGTGTACAAAATATTGGATAGATTTATGGCATTTTTATTATTATTTTTTTTTTTAGTAGTAATGGCGGCGATCTGCGATTTTTATCGGGACTGCGACATTATGGCGGACAGATCAGACACTTTTGACCCATTTTTGGGACCATTGACAACTATACAGCGATTAGTGCTATAAATTACTGTAAACATGTCACTGGCAGGGAAGGGGTTAACACTAGTGGGCGATGAAGGGGTTAACTGTGTTTTCTCACTGTGTTCTAACTGAAGAAGGGATGGGACTTAATAGGGGAGATGACAGATCGCTGTTCATACTTTGTATGAACACACGATCAGTCATTTCTCCCCTGAAAGAACCGGGATCTCTGTGTTTACACACAGAGATCCCGGTTCTCGCTCTTTCATGAGCGATCGCGGGTGCCCGTCGGTCATCACTAGTGGCCACAATGGGAAGCGACGTAAGGTAACGTCGATTTGCCCAGCCGAGCCAACCTGCCGCAGTAAAACTGCGGCGGCTGGTCGGCAAGTGGTTAAAATGGATTAACAGAATTCTGATATACTGACTTGTGCCAAGCTTTTAGTTTGCTATTCCTATTTCAGCTAGTGAGTCTAGCTATACAGTAGTAGGACATTGAAACCATGGTGGGCCGCCAATTGTCCTTGGGAATAGCTGGGTCACAGATGTGAAATTAGGATTAAAAAATAACCTGGAGAATTATTACTAAATTCACATACTTAGGAGCTGGAGTCCTACTATTCTGGTTTGAAACAAATAAAAAGATAAACCGTTTTTTGGCATTTTTTTTCATCATTACCGATGAAACGCTTGCAAAAGTAAGCCCTGGTATACAATACATGTCTGTCCACACTTGCATACATGAAAATAAAACTTTTTTTTATAGTTGTCAATGAAACAATTATTGCTATATTGGATAGGTTACTAAAGCCCAAATTGTGAGATTGTTAATATTTAATTTTAATGGGATTAGCTGACACCAAGGAGCTCCCATCAACTCACACTTGTTCCTAGATACTCCAGATTTACTGATGAAGGACAGACTTGCGGTTTTTCCAGTAGGCATCTGTAAATTACGACGACAAAAGTAGTCCTTGCACTGTGCTGTAGACTAGACAATTTTGACCTTACATGCATGTAACACACCCCATGTAGGAGCTGCTGGTGAATAGGGGTCCCCCACCCTGGACAGCCAGGCACACCAAATTTCCACAGTCACACTTGAGTCAGAAAAAAGTCCAGTGCTTGTTTTTGTGTTTTGTTGAGGGGATAAAACGTGGATGCGAATAGGGGTATTATGGGATGCCCACTTGACTTCAGAAACCTCTTCAGGGACAACTCTTCCCATATACAGCTATATACACTCCTCACTGCCTCCAGCACACTTGCTTGCAGTATTTCAGGCACAGCTGGGACACTTTAGTAAATCTGGCAAATAGGCAACAGCCAAATCTTGATGCCAAAAGCCCTTTACAGGCAGAGCCACCAGGCCCCCTGGATTGTGTAGTAAATACAGTGTCCAGGTTCCATCCCCGTGGCTACTGATCCCAGCACCACCCCTTCAGACACTGCCAGCCTGCCTGGCTGCAGCTGCCCCTTTCACTAGCCCACCTGGCTACTTCTCCACCACAGTTCTCCCAGACTGCACACTCACCAGCCACCAGACTGTCTTCTCCCTAGAGATCTCCTGGATGTGCTGACTCTCTCCTGCGGTCCTGCTGCTCCCATGCATCCAGGAGAGGACTCCCCCATGTGTTGTAGGAGGCTCCTTCCCGCACCCAAGCCGAAGGTCCGAGGTCCCCCCCCCAGACTAGGGGCTCCCTCAAGGGCAACCGACAGCCTTCTCAGCACTTCCCCTGCTAGCATGACTCAGAGTATTTAAGAGGTGCCCTCCCACTGCCAGCCCACTTGCTGGGATTGCATAGTTGCCAACATTGCAAAAAAAAAATACGGGACACTTTTTAGCATGGAGGTGGAGCCTTGTTATAATTAGTGGGCGGGGCATTCGTTTGTAGGTGTGTCACATCCTAATAGAAAAATGGGGTGCGCGAAGCGCTCCACTGCAAAGAATGGGCGTGGTTTACATGTGATAGTGGGTGTGGCTTAAATGGGCGTTGCTCAGAAGGGGTGTGGTTAAAGTCCGAGATGAAGAAAGAAAGAAAGAAAGAAAGAAAGAAGGAAGCCAGATCGTACACCACAATAGAAATGTGTATTCCGGAAAGTTTAACAAAATCGGCAGATAAAGATACTCCAAAACACCTGTTGTTGGCGCTTCAATAATCCCGACACCATGGTTGTTATGGTGTCAGGGTGACTGAAGCGCATTATTTCTATTATTACATTGTAATATAAAATGAAATCATTCAACTCACCATAATGCAGAATCAGTGAAAGCGTGTCACCTGCCACCAGATGGCCTCCCTAGCAGTCCGTCCTTGCATCAGGTGCCTCCCCAGCAGTCTGTCCATGCATCAGGTGCCTCCCCAGCAGTCCGTCCTTGCATCAGGTGCTTCCCCAGCAGAGTCCATCCTTGCATCAGGTGCCTCCCCAGCAGAGTCCACCCTTGCAAATTTCTTTAAAACTTTTAACCGCTTCAGCCCCGGTAGGATTTACCCCCTTCCTGACCAGAGCACTTTTTGCGATTTGGCACTGCGTCGCTTTAACTGACAATTGCGTGGTCGTGCGACGTTGCACCCAAACAAAATTTGCACTTGTGCCCCCATCAGAGCCCCCTCCACACTTGTGTCCCCGTCAGAGTCCCCTCCACACTTGTGTCCTAATCAGAGCCCCCACCACACTTGTGTCCCCATCAGAGTCCCCTCCACACTTGCCATCAGAGTCCCCTCCATACTTGTGTCCCCATCAGAGTCCCCTCCACACTTGTGTCCCCATCAGAGCCCCCACCACACTTGCCATCAGAGCCCCCACCACACTTGTGTCCCCATCAGAGTCCCCTCCACACTTGTGTCCCCATCAGAGTCCCCTCCACACTTGTGTCCCCATCAGAGCCCCCACCACACTTGTGTCCCCATCAGAGCCCCCACCACACTTGCCATCAGAGTCGCCTCCACATGCAGGCCATTTTACAGCGATCCAGTGGCTTTACAGGCGTCGGCGGCAGCGGCGGGATGAGGATAATCACAGTCACTCTGTGTGAAGAGCGGGGAGGGACCGCCGAAAGAGAGAGAAGCTGCGATTGGCTGCCCCTCTCCTCACACTAAAGGTAAGAGGAAAGAACAGCAGAGGCCATTTTGGTGTAGCCGCCGCCATTTTTAGCCTTAAACATTCCTGAATTTCTCAGGACAAAACGAGACAAAAACAATTGGGCTTAAGCCCAATCCGGGACAAGGGTCCAAAAATCATGATTGTCCTAGGAAATTCGGGACTATGGGATTGGCTGGGGCCCTTCTTAATACTCCAGGCAGCTCCTCCTAACCTTCCATCCATTCTTCTGGAAGCTTCTCTAAGGTTCCAGCAAGTAGGGGGAGGTACCAAAGGTGCCTAGCAGATGAGTCATCCAGCCTTCCTGAGTCACTCACCCTGACCCAAATTCAACCCAGCCTGTCTCTCAGCCAGGCTAAATTTACTTACACTAAATTGCGGCTCCAAGACTGGGTATTATATATTTGAGGGGATTTATCCTGCTTCCTCACAGCTATTTTAACGTGCACTTGTATCTTTAAAAGACGTGTTGCACATTGATTAAAGTTTAGAGTAATTTCCCTTATATCTTATCCATAGTCAATACTTTTAAATTTACCCCCTTATTTAGCTCTCTATGTCTCTGGAGTATCCTTCAATTTGGTTATTATTACATACGAGGGTTAAAAGTGCCATCTTAATAGTATAGCTGTACTGTGCCCGTTGTTTCTGTTTTTTTAACCAGAACGAGGCTTGGATTGTAGATATTTCCAGCCCAATCATCGGAGAGCTATGTGTTATGAGCCGTGCACATCCGATTTTTGCCTCTAATTGAAAATGAGGCTTGAACTGCATGCGCTCCACGCCATCTTGCCTAATCAGAAAGTGAGCGTTATTGGCTGGTATCTGCCATGTGACATGCGTTCTCCAGTGCATACTTCCTGTTTGTGGCTATCGGTCAGAACGAGGCTTGAACCGCACACTGCCGACGCCATCTTGCCTACCCGGAAGTAGGCTCAATTGAATACCAAAATGTTATTGGAGCCACTATTCAGCAAGGGGGTTCTCTACACATGTAAGGGACGGTATATACAGTGGATCAGTACCCCAGATGATGTTCCATTTAACGAAACGCGCCGGGAAGGACTGCTGATGCCACTGTTACTGCCATTTTATTCCAAAGCGCTTTTTAATCATCACAAATGTGAGTGTTGTTCTTCCATTTAATAAATATGCTGTAAGTTATTTTTCTGCAAACACTGATCCGCTTGGGTATACTAAATCCCTAAAACTGGAAGCTTTATTTCCTTGGCTCCTTGGAGTTCGTATCTGTGGAGGTATCCTGTTCCTTGGTGTAATACTGATTAAAGCTTGATTGACTGAGTGGGTATACATCCATATGGGTGCAATCCCTCTGGTAAGTCTCATGAGCATATGGTGGCGGATCTTCTATCAATTTTTTCTTCACATATGAATATCATTAATTTTTTTAAGGACAAATTTATGTAGTGAACCATATTATTTTTTGTTCACCAGTATATCATATCTGTCTTATATTATCGTTTATTTGTTTTTTGCATAATTCATTTATGTGGATATTATATGTGTCACTATTCTCAGTATCTATCTGAGATCACTCAATTTAGCGCTGCACTTTTTTATTTTATGTTATACTTTGCAAATATTTGATCCTCTGCTGTGCTGGCTGCTATTTGCTGATTTTAAGGGGACAGTGCGGTATATACGTTTCTCTTTTTTATGATTTTTACCTACACTAAACACTAACTATTTACAGCTAGCACTCTTCACTAGAGGGTGCAACATGTATGAATGAATACATTATGAACAATTCAACTGTATTTTCTCGTGTTGAAAGCCCAATTTTGTCTTGGGCAAAATAAATTGGAAAGGACCCCCAGAAGCTCATTAAAAAGCAGTGCTGGCTGCCATAATAACTTAATTCCAGGTTTAAAATGGTTGTCACATCTGATTTTTTAATTAAAATAATAAACAGGTTTATACTTACCTGCTGTGTGCAATGGTTTTGCAAAAAGCAGCTGTGACAGACTGGGGTTTATATGGTCACAAAACAGACACCCCAAAGCAAAGTACATACTCATTTTTTTAAATTTTATTTCTAGCAAAGCAATACCTTCCTGCTATTCTAGCAAGAACCAGTAGATGGCAGAGAAGGTACACAAACAGAGTTTATATAAGGCCACCCACCATGTGACTGGAGTCAAACGATTCCCAGCCATAAAACCCAGTGGTCCTGTCTTATGCTGTTGTGTGATTCTTTGCAGTCCACGCCAAGCTGATCACCTTATCTCATCACGTCTACAATTATCGGCTCTCTTAATTCACATTTTGAGGCCGGTAACATTTTGGGGGCTCGTGCCGGGATTCGTTGTGTTACCAGTGAGAGGGAAGCGCGAGACAAGCGTCAGCCTACTACAGAGCTACAAGGAGAGTCGTGAGTGTCGTCTGCCTTGTGAGTGCAAGTCTTCAGAGTGCAACAGATATGGCGTCTCCTCGTCGTGCGCTGATGTGGGATATCCGGAAACAACTTCATCTGCTTCGTGAAGAACAGCTGCATAGCCTCGCTATTACGCTGGAAGATGAAAGAGATGTGGACATTCCATCAGTGACTGGTACCAATGAAATGGAACTCGTTGAATTTATTGTAGACTACTTGAGAAGTGATCAGCTGGAAAAGTTAGAAGATCAAGGCATGTCTTACCTACTCATCATCCAAGACACGATCAATGAACTAAAACTTAACAAGGAAAGTACACCAACTGTGGACATTGCAACCGCTGCAAAAAAAATAAGTAGTGGGACTGCAAGGACTGAACAGGTATCAGAGGTGGTGAGATTAACTGACGTTGTTGCTTTATTGCCACGTAGAGAATTCAAAATGCATGGTGGTGTAATTTCAGATCATGGTTCGGACATGAGTTACAGTAGCGCGTGCAGACAAATTGACGAGGGTCTAACAGAAAAATTCCCTGAATCTGAAATTATACGCACCGTGTTGAGAATAATCAAACCTGGTCATTTTAAAGATATGTTGACTGACAAAGATGATCTTACTGTTGCTGAATTGAAAAGGTTTTTGAAGTCACATATGAGAGAACGAAGTGGTAATGAGTTATTTCAGGACCTTAGTAATGCTACCCAGCAAGAAAGAGAAACAGCACAACAATTTGTTTACAGGCTAGTGGGGTTAAAACAAAAAGTTCTGTCCACATCACAACATGATAGGCAAGAGCTTAACTATGACAAAAAACTGGTGCAAGGCATATTCCTTCATACACTGTATCAGGGACTAAACGAAAAAAACTCTAATGTTAGACGAGATATCAAGCCTTACGTGTCTGATTTGACAGTAACGGATGACTTTATCATAGAGCAGGTCACCCGATCAGTTGATGAGGAAACAGAAAGACAGAGACGCTTAAACAGTGCACCTAAACATAAACCTCTTACTGTTTATTCATCACAGACACCAGGTAATGGTGAAAAAGACACCTTGCAAAAGAGAGTTGAGGAAGATGCTAGAGCAAATCACACTGCATTAACGGAACTAACAACACAGGTTTCTGCTCTCACAAAGAACCTGGAAAAGATGATGAAGCAAACTCCTGTTGTTGGAAACCAAAGGACTAAGCCACTAACCAATGTTCAAGTTCCAGATACAGCTCACTGCAAACCCAGGTGTGATGATTGCATTAAACAAGAGAGTCAGAACTGCTACCACTGTTTCTACTGTGGTTGGACAGGACACAGAGCGGTTGATTGCTTGAAGAAAAGAAGGCAGTCGGGAAACGACAGACGGTCACTGGGAAGGGACAACCAGTGACCACCTCAAATGATCTGTCCCGTGCGAAGGTAAACAGGGTATTCACCCACCGGTCAACTAGAACACTCCCAAAAGAGAAGGGATTCTCCAAACAACAAGTAGCACAATTAATTGGAGGAAAATGCCTACTGTCATGTCGGATGAATGGTGTTCCGGTTGACATGTTGATGGACACAGGAGCTCAGGTCAGCATTGTCGGGAAGGCATGGTTAAAAAAGTTTCTACCCAGTGTCTCCATTAGGCACATACAAGATTTACTTTGTGATGACAACTTATCTATTACAGCTGCAAATGGTTCTATCATTTCATTCATCGGATGGATTGAAGTCTGCCTGGAATTCGAAAGTAGTGGACCTGGTAAACTTCGTTCATACTGGGAAGAATCAGTACACAAAGTGGTAGAAAGAATCAAAGATGGCCTGTGTACAAAATTAAAACTGAAAGTGGTAAAAAGACTATTCGAGTGCTGCACAGAAATCTTTTACTACCAGTAAATGACCTACCAATTGAAGGACACATTCCAAGAGTACCAATGAAACAAAGACAATCAAGTAACAGAAAGGAGACCAGAATGGATCTGGACCAAGAGGAGGAATGTTCAGATGAAGAAAGATGGTATTATCCTTATATACCAGAGACTACAGAAAGTCATGATCGTGTTGTGTCTCAACAAAACTCTCAAAACGTACAGAAAATCCCTTTAAGAGTTTCTGCAGAAGAGTTCTATCCTACAACTACCACACCCAATCTTGAACAAGAACAAAATGATGGAACATTAGTTGACGACCAAATCTGGTCTACAGACATGATGGGACTAGACACTGCAGAATTACCCTCATTAAGTCAAGACTTACCTGTGAGCCAAGATATGCAAATGGAGAATGATGTTGATGGAGATGACTCAACTCCTGTCAGAAGATCTACCAGACAAGCTAAGCCTAAAGAGATCTTTACATATGACACACTAGGTCAACCAAGATACATAACAAGTCAGATTCACACCGTACAAACTCCTACAATGCTAGCTACTCCCATGACATGCCAGGTAGTTAACATAGCTCCTTGGTGGCAACAAGTACCTATCTGGGTTACTTAAATCACTAAACAGTGTTCAGTAGGGATGAGCCGAACACCCCCGGGTTCGGTTCGCACCAGAACCTTCGAACGGACCGAAAGTTCGCGCGAATTTTCGAACCCTATTCGTTATAATGGACGCGAACGTTCGAAATCAAAATTGCTAATTACAACGGCCAATATGCATGTTAATGTCATAAAACAGGTTTGGGGACCCGGGTCCTGCCCCAGGGGACATATATCAATGCAAAAAGAAATTTTAAAAACTAAAGTTTTTTCGGGAGCAGTCATTTTAATGATGCATAAAGTGAAAAAAAAAAAAGTGAAATTTTCCTTTAAATATGGTACCTGGGGGGTGTCTAAAGTATGCCTGTGAAGTGGCATGTGTTTCCCGTGTTTAGAACTGTCCTTGCACAAAATGACATTTGTAAAGGAAAAAAAGAAGCCATTTAAAACCACTTGCGGCTTTAATGTCATGTCTTGTCCTGGCCGCCATATGGCTGAAAATCCTTGAGAAAAATGGCATGGCTACCCCATCACCCCCCCCCACCCCAGCCCCTTTGGGTCTTGTATGGATACTAAGGGGGACCCCGCACCCAAAATAAAACCCTATACCTACAACCCTATATACTCTGAACAGCAGTATATAGGTGGTGCAAACAAGACATGGACTGTAGGTTTGTTCTTAAGTAGAATCTGAACAGGTACATTATGAAGTGTAGCTACATCCCAAAAAAATCTATTTTTAAGCTTTTTGGAGAACATAGGGAGGGGTTATCACCCCTGTAACATTTGCTGTCTTTGCACATCTGTTCAGAAAATGTCACCTCACTTTCCGTCCCAATGACAAATGTTTTTGGAAAAGTGGGGTTTTAATTGAAACAAGGATTGGTGATAAAGCATCAGTAGAGAGGAGATACCTTTTTCCCAAATTAAATCTAACAGGATAGAATTTTCCTTCCTAGGGGTAGATTTCCTCTCACTTCCTGTTTTCTCTTGCCGTTTGCAAGTAGGAGTCGTTTGTAAGTTGGATGTTTGAAAGTAGGGGCCTGCCGTATATACTCTGCAGAAATTTGCCCTATTAGATGTTGGTGTAGCCACAAGACTGGTGGGCACAGGAATGGGCCCTGCTGTGAGTTAATAGATCAAGATTTGTACTTGCATGCACCTGTTGAACCGGGCAGAAAAATTGGGCCTTTGGTGGTGGTGGTGGTGGTGGTGGACGGTGTTGCCACAAGACTGTAAGCCCTCACAGTTACTCTTGGTGGGTGCAGGAATGGGCCCTGCTGTGAGTTATTAGATCAAGATTTGTAATTGCATGCACCTGTTGAACAGGGCAGAAAAATTGGGCCTTTGGTGGTGGTGGTGGTGGTGGACGGTGTTGCCACAAGACTGTAGGCCCTCATAGTTACTCTTGGTGGGCGCAGGAATGGGCCCTGCTGTGAACTATTAGATCAAGATTTGTAATTACACGCCCCTGTTAAACAGGGGCTGAAAAATTGTGCCTTAGGCACTGGTGCTGGTGCCACAACACTGCAACCCCTCACAGATACTGTACTCTGAGCACAGCAATGAGACCTGTTGCAAAGCATTGCCTAAAAATTGTAATTACACGCCCCAACAGGGGCTGAAAAATTGTGCCTTAGGCACTGGTGCTGGTGCCACAACACTGCAACCCCTCACAGATACTGTACTCTGAGCACAGCAATCACACCTGTTGCGAAGCATCTTTTTAAAAAATTGTAATTACACGTCCCTGTTATACAGGGGCTGAAAAATTGTGCCTTAGGCACTGGTGTGGTGGCATGGATCATTGAGGAGGAGGAAGAGGATAGTCAGTGAACATAACAGGACAGTCACTCAGCATCAGCATAGGCAGTCTTGAAGGGATGTGACATTATAAATTATTCCGTTATATCCGCTTCAGGTGTCTGGTAGCTGGTGGTGATCCAAGACTGATTCATTTTTATGAAGGTCAGTCGATCAACCGAGTCGGTGGACAGGCGCACCCTATGATCGGTGACAAATCCTCCAGCAGCACTGAATGTGCGTTCGGAAAGAACGCTGGATGCAGGACAGGCCAGTAGCTCAATTGCATACTGTGCAAGCTCTGGCCAGTGATCCATCCTCAGGACCCAGTAAGCCAGAGGATTTTCGGTGGGAAAGGTGTCCAAGTCTGACCTTGCCCCTAGGTATTCCTGCACCATGTATATCAGACGCTGGCGATGGTTGCTGGAACCGATCATACCTTGGGGCTGCGGACTAAAAAATTGTCTGAACACATCGGTCAGACGTCCACCTTCCCCACCGCTCCTTCTGCTACTGACCGAAGCCTCAGCAACTCGTCGTCCAGGACCAGGAGTTTGTAACCTCCCAGTTTCTGGGAACGCGTTGCACAGACCTTTCTGCAAGGCCTCCCTGAGATGTCTCATCCTCTGCTCCCTCTGCGACGGCAAGATAAGGTCTGCAACCTTACCCTTGTACCGTGGATCAAGGAGAGTGGCCAGCCAGTAATGGTCACTCTCCTTGATCCGAAGAACACGAGGATCCTTCCGCAGGCTTTGCAGGATCAGGGAGGCCATGCAGCGTAGGTTAGCTGAGGCATTCGGTCCGGAGTCTTCTGGGTCACTGAGGATGACATGATCGCCAGCCACCTCCTCCCAGCCACGTACAAGTCCACTGGTTTGTTGGGACTGTACATCATCCCTAAAAGACTGCTGCTGCTGATGCTGAGTGCCAGGCTCCACCTCCATGCTCACACAATCCTCCTCCTCCTCCTCCTCCTCCTCCTCCTCTTCCTGTGTGATGGGTGGGACAGAAGGAACATTGTCTGGATAAAGGGGGCCTTGAGAGACAAGGAAGTCCTCCTCTTCCTGCCTCTGTTCTGCCTCAAGTGCCCTGTCCATTATCCCACGCAGCGTATGCTCCAACAGGTGGACAAGAGGTACAGTGTCACTGATGCATGCACTGTCACTGCTCACCATCCTCGTGGCCTCCTCAAATGGTGAGAGGACAGTGCATGCATCCCTGATCATGCTCCACTGGCGTGGGGAAAAAAAGCCAAGCTCCCCTGACCCTGTCCTGGTGCCGTAGTCGCAAAGGTACTCATTGATGGCCCTCTGCTGCGTGTGCAGTCGCTGCAGCATGGCCAACGTTGAGTTCCACCTGGTGGGCATGTCACATATTAGGCGGTTCTTGGGCAGGTTCAGCTCCTTTTGCAGCTCAGTCAGCCGAGCACTGGCATTATAAGATCGGCGGAAATGCACACAGACTTTCCTGGCCTGCCTCAGGACATCCTGTAAGCCTGGGAACCTGCCCAAGAACCGCTGCACCATCAGGTTGAGGACGTGAGCCATACAGGGCACATGGGTGAGCTGCCCCTGTCGCAGGGCGGAGAGGAGGTTGGTGCCATTATCAGAAACGACCATTCCTGGCTTAAGCTGGCGTGGCGTCAACCACCTCTCGGCCTGCCCCTGCAGAGCTGCCAGAACCTCTGGCCCAGTGTGGCTCCTGTCCCCCAAACACACCAGCGCAAGCACGGCATGGCATCTTTTTGCCTGCGTACTCGCGTAGCCCCTTGTACGCCTACGGAGCACCGCTGGTTCCGAGGACAGAGCACTCGAAGAGGACATGGAGGAAGAAGAAGAGGAGGGGGTGGAGGAGAGAGGTGTGTCACAACCAGTAGTAGCATTTTGGAGGCGTGGTGGCGGAACAACCTCCAACACTACTGCACCTTGTCCTGCATCCCTCCCAGCTGCCAATAGAGTGACCCAATGGGCCGTGAAAGAAAGATAACGTCCCTGTCCATGCCTGCTGGACCATGAGTCAGCGGTAATATGCACCTTACCGCTGACCGCCCTGTCCAGCGAGGCATGGACATTGCCTTCCACATGCCAGTAGAGAGACGGAATCGCCTTCCGTGAGAAAAAGTGGCGTTTGGGAACCTGCCACTGAGGAACCGCACATTGAACAAACTCACGGAAGGGGGCCGAGTCTATCAACTGAAAAGGCAGCAGTTGAAGTGCTAGCAATTTAGCCAAGCTAGCATTCAACCGCTGGGCATGTGGATGGCTGGGAGTATACTTCTTTCGACGGTCCAGCAGCTGGGGCAGGGAAATTTGCCTGCTACAATCGGACGTCGGTGTACTGCAAGTACTTGGTTGTGACACACCTAATTCTACACCTTCAGTCCTCTCAGAGCAGCTTTCAGAGAGGACTGAAGATATAGTGGGGATGGAGATCCCAGCTGATGAGGAGCAAGGAGAGGTCCGCTTTGTTCTTTGGTGTGGGTCTTTTATGTGTGCTTGCCAACGAGCTGCATGGCAGGTCGACATATGTCTGCTCATGCTTGTGGTGCCCAAGCGGCTGATGTTTTGGCCACGCGAGATACGCTTGAGACAAATATTGCAAATAGCAGTGGTGCGATCTGATGCACTCGTCTCAAAAAAGGCCCACACCAAAGAACTTTTGTGATAACGTGCAGAGGCAGCGCCCTGCACAGGCGGAGCTCTGCGGTGTGGTACAGTTGCTGTGCTGGCCTCTAGCTGGCCTCCAGGGGGCATCCTGCCTCGTTGGACATGTGACGCTGCATCCTCCTCCTCCTCCTCCTCTCTCCCTTCAGGCACCCACGTGGAGTCAGTGACCTCATCATCCCCTCCCTCTTCACCACTAGAGCAAACCTGGCAGTAAGCTGCAGCTGGTGGAACACTACTGCCAGATTGCTGTCCTTCAGCATCCCCTCTCTCTGCGCGCACACTACTGACTTCCTCAAGCTGGGTATCATCATCCGAGCCTTCGAATCGTTGGGCATCCTCCTGGAGCATGTACCCAACACTGTGCTCAAACAGTTCGGGGGACTCCTCAGGAGGACATGGTGGGTCTAGGGAAGGGGTGGCTGATGATGCCATTGAGTACGCGTTGGCAGCTGCTCTGCCAGTACCCTGAGCCTGGGTGAGAGAGGATGAGGAGGATGAGGAGGGCTTGGTCATCCATTCTACCAAGCCTTCGGCATGATGCGGCTCCACATGTCCAGCTGCCGAAAACAAAGACAAGCGTGTCCCATGGCCACGTGCTGATGACGATGCATGACCACGTCCACGGCCAGCACTGTTGTCTCTAGAAACAGAGCCTGCCTGCCCTGTGTTCTTGCCTCGGCACGCTCTGCCTCTCCTTGGCGGTCTTCCAGCCATTGTAGTCGGTAGTGTATATAGTATAAAAAATAGAACTCCTATGTGTGCTCACAACACACTGTAGGTCCTATGGGTGCTGACACTAACACACTATAGGTACTATGTGTGCTGCTGACAAGAAAATATAGGAGCTCTGTTTGCTGCCACTAACACACTAGAAGTCCTATTGGTGCTTCTGAGATGAAAATATAGGAGCTCTGTGTGATGCCACTAACACACTAGAAGTCCTATGGGTGCTGCTGAGAAGAAAATATAGGAGCTCTGTGTGATGCCACTAACACACTAGAAGTCCTATGGGTGCTTCTGAGATGAAAATATAGGAACTCTGTGTGATACCACTAACACACTAGAAGTCCTATGGGTGCTTCTGAGAAGAAAATATAGGAGCTCTGTTTGCTGCCACTAACACACTAGAAGTCCTATGGGTGCTGCTGAGAAGAAAATATAGGAGCTCTGTGTGATGCCACTAACACACTAGAAGTCCTATGGGTGCTTCTGAGATGAAAATATAGGAGCTCTGTGTGATGCCACTAACACACTAGAAGTCCTATGGGTGCTGCTGAGAAGAAAATATAGGAGCTATGTGTGATGCCACTAACACACTAGAAGTCCTATGGGTGCTTCTGAGATGAAAATATAGGAGCTCTGTGTGATGCCACTAACACACTAGAAGTCCTATGGGTGCTTCTGAGATGAAAATATAGGAGCTCTGTTTGCTGCCACTAACACACTAGAAGTCCTATGGGTGCTGCTGAGAAGAAAATATAGGAGCTCTGTGTGATGCCACTAACACACTAGAAGTCCTATGGGTGCTTCTGAGATGAAAATATAGGAACTCTGTGTGATACCACTAACACACTAGAAGTCCTATGGGTGCTTCTGAGAAGAAAATATAGGAGCTCTGTTTGCTGCCACTAACACACTAGAAGTCCTATGGGTGCTGCTGAGAAGAAAATATAGGAGCTCTGTGTGATGCCACTAACACACTAGAAGTCCTATGGGTGCTTCTGAGATGAAAATATAGGAGCTCTGTGTGATGCCACTAACACACTAGAAGTCCTATGGGTGCTGCTGAGAAGAAAATATAGGAGCTATGTGTGATGCCACTAACACACTAGAAGTCCTATGGGTGCTTCTGAGATGAAAATATAGGAGCTCTGTGTGATGCCACTAACACACTAGAAGTCCTATGGGTGCTTCTGAGATGAAAATATAGGAGCTCTGTTTGCTGCCACTAACACACTAGAAGTCCTATGGGTGCTGCTGAGAAGAAAATATAGGAGCTCTGTGTGATGCCACTAACACACTAGAAGTCCTATGGGTGCTTCTGAGATGAAAATATAGGAGCTCTGTGTGATGCCACTAACACACTAGAAGTCCTATGGGTGCTGCTGAGAAGAAAATATAGGAGCTCTGTTTGCTGCCACTAACACACTAGAAGTCCTATGGGTGCTGCTGAGAAGAAAATATAGGAGCTCTGTGTGATGCCACTAACACACTAGAAGTCCTATGGGTGCTGCTGAGAAGAAAATATAGGAGCTCTGTTTGCTGCCACTAACACACTAGAAGTCCTATGGGTGCTGCTGAGAAGAAAATATAGGAGCTCTGTGTGATGCCACTAACACACTAGAAGTCCTATGGGTGCTTCTGAGATGAAAATATAGGAGCTCTGTGTGCTGCCACTAACACACTAGAAGTCCTATGGGTGCTGCTGAGAAGAAAATATAGGAGCTATGTGTGATGCCACTAACACACTAGAAGTCCTATGGGTGCTTCTGAGATGAAAATATAGGAGCTCTGTGTGATGCCACTAACACACTAGAAGTCCTATGGGTGCTTCTGAGATGAAAATATAGGAGCTCTGTTTGCTGCCACTAACACACTAGAAGTCCTATGGGTGCTGCTGAGAAGAAAATATAGGAGCTCTGTGTGATGCCACTAACACACTAGAAGTCCTATGGGTGCTTCTGAGATGAAAATATAGGAGCTCTGTGTGATGCCACTAACACACTAGAAGTCCTATGGGTGCTGCTGAGAAGAAAATATAGGAGCTCTGTTTGCTGCCACTAACACACTAGAAGTCCTATGGGTGCTGCTGAGAAGAAAATATAGGAGCTCTGTGTGATGCCACTAACACACTAGAAGTCCTATGGGTGCTGCTGAGAAGAAAATATAGGAGCTCTGTTTGCTGCCACTAACACACTAGAAGTCCTATGGGTGCTGCTGAGAAGAAAATATAGGAGCTCTGTGTGATGCCACTAACACACTAGAAGTCCTATGGGTGCTTCTGAGATGAAAATATAGGAGCTCTGTGTGATGCCACTAACACACTAGAAGTCCTATGGGTGCTGCTGAGAAGAAAATATAGGAGCTCTGTGTGATGCCACTAACACACTAGAAGTCCTATGGGTGCTTCTGAGATGAAAATATAGGAACTCTGTGTGATGCCACTAACACACTAGAAGTCCTATGGGTGCTGCTGAGAAGAAAATATAGGAGCTCTGTTTGCTGCCACTAACACACTAGAAGTCCTATGGGTGCTTCTGAGAAGAAAATATAGGAGCTCTGTGTGATGCCACTAACACACTAGAAGTCCTATGGGTGCTTCTGAGATGAAAATATAGGAGCTCTGTGTGATGCCACTAACACACTAGAAGTCCTATGGGTGCTTCTGAGATGAAAATATAGGAGCTCTGTTTGCTGCCACTAACACACTAGAAGTCCTATGGGTGCTTCTGAGAAGAAAATATAGGAGCTCTGTGTGATGCCACTAACACACTAGAAGTCCTATGGGTGCTTCTGAGATGAAAATATAGGAACTCTGTGTGATGCCACTAACACATTAGAAGTCCTATGGGTGCTGCTGAGAAGAAAATATAGGAGCTCTGTTTGCTGCCACTAACACACTAGAAGTCCTATGGGTGCTGCTGAGAAGAAAATATAGGAGCTCTGTGTGATGCCACTAACACACTAGAAGTCCTATGGGTGCTTCTGAGATGAAAATATAGGAGCTCTGTTTGCTGCCACTAACACACTAGAAGTCCTATGGGTGCTTCTGAGAAGAAAATATAGGAGCTCTGTGTGATGCCACTAACACACTAGAAGTCCTATGGGTGCTTCTGAGATGAAAATATAGGAACTCTGTGTGATGCCACTAACACATTAGAAGTCCTATGGGTGCTGCTGAGAAGAAAATATAGGAGCTCTGTTTGCTGCCACTAACACACTAGAAGTCCTATGGGTGCTGCTGAGAAGAAAATATAGGAGCTCTGTGTGATGCCACTAACACACTAGAAGTCCTATGGGTGCTGCTGAGAAGAAAATATAGGAGCTCTGTTTGCTGCCACTAACACACTAGAAGTCCTATGGGTGCTGCTGAGAAGAAAATATAGGAGCTCTGTTTGCTGCCACTAACACACTAGAAGTCCTATGGGTGCTGCTGAGAAGAAAATATAGGAGCTCTGTGTGATGCCACTAACACACTAGAAGTCCTATGGGTGCTGCTGAGAAGAAAATATAGGAGCTCTGTTTGCTGCCACTAACACACTAGAAGTCCTATGGGTGCTGCTGAGAAGAAAATATAGGAGCTCTGTTTGCTGCCACTAACACACTAGAAGTCCTATGGGTGCTGTTGGGGTGCAATGCTGTGCTAACAGCACTGCGGTTGGTACTACTGCAATACTGTACTAACAGTAAGCACGCACCAGACTAATCCCCAGCAGCAGCTAATAACACGCTAACTGTGCAATCAGCAGCAATGAACGATCAATGACTTAGGTAGCAATGGTTTAGCAAAGAAATAGCCAATGGTTTAGCAAAGAAGAGCAAATCTTTCAGTATCAAGCAAAGACAGAATCAGCAGACTGATCTCTCCTAAAGCCGGAACTCATGTGACCGGGGCCGATGGCGTGGCGGCCTTTTAAATGGTGGGGCAGGTACTAAAGCCCCTGAGCTGTAATTGGCTACAGGCGTCCTGCCTGTAGCCAATTATTGCTCTCCGAGTTTCGGGCGCTGTGATTGGCCAAGCATGCGGGGTCACAGTGCATGCTTGGCCAATCATCAGCCAGCAATGCACTGCGCCGGCCGCGCCGGCCGCAATGCATTGCGGGGCCGCTCGCATCACACGAATGTGATGCGAACGGCCCAAATAGTTCTGGGCTCGACGAGCGAGCGAACGCCCGGTGCTCGATTCGAACATGGGTTCGAATCGAGCACCGGGCCCATCCCTAGTGTTCAGATAACCATTGAGTTTAATGTCGGGAGCCATTAACTGAAGGAGGGGAGAGTGTGACGGACTGGGGTTTATATGGTCACAAAACAGACACCCCAAAGCAAAGTACATACTCATTTTTTTTTATTTTATTTCTAGCAAAGAAATACCTTCCTGCTATTCTAGCAAGAACCAGTAGATGGCAGAGAAGGTACACAAACAGAGTTTATATAAGGCCACCCACCATGTGACTGGAGTCAAACGATTCCCAGCCATAAAACCCAGTGGTCCTGTCTTATGCTGTTGTGTGATTCTTTGCAGTCCACGCCAAGCTGACCACCTTATCTCATCACGTCTACAATTATCGGCTCTCTTAATTCACATTTTGAGGCCGGTAACACAGCCACAAATCTCCTCTTCTGGGGTCCCCCGCCTGTGATCTTGGCCCTTCCTCTTTTATGTCTGCGCACATAGCAAGCCATTTGCTATGGAAGCAGACTTGCAGGCTCGTTCCAGAGCCATGCTCTGTGTATCCATAGGCACACACAATGAAGCTTGGCCCCACACTCTGCTCACTGGATTTGACTGACAGCAGCAGGAGCCAATTTTTCCTGCTGTTCCCAGCGAAGCCTGTGGGACCAGGAAGAGAGGAATAGAGGACCTGCAGCTAGGCATAGTACTGGAATGATACAGGAGTCAGGTAAGTGTTGGGGTTTTAGGCAGTCAGTAGAGTTTTTTTATCTTAATGCAGAAAATGCTTTGCGGTAAAAAACCTTTAGACTTCAGAACGATTCTAATGACACCCAGCATCATTCAACCCACTTCCTGTAAGCCCAGGGCACCCCCCCCCTTCCGTGGGAATGAATGCTGCAGAGTGGCACTGCTATCTAAAGCATTTAGGATCTGTCCACCTCTGGAGGAAGAATAGAGCAAAGAGGACCTGTGATACCACCAGACAGAACTGAAGACACATGAAGAAAGTATATTTGCACAGATTTTCTTATTTTCTTTTTCAGGGGTACCCCAGGGGGCAGAAAGGGAGGAGAATCCAGAGCCTTGAGTTAATGTGGTGCTCAAGTTTTAGATACGAGAAGGCTTTTCATTAGGGTAATTCACCTATACAGGTTTGTTGTATTGAGCTGGAATCTGATCTACTGAGTCTATCAACAAAAACATTACCGTTTTGCTAAAATATGAAGTTTACTCAATTTACCTTTCTCTGAGTTTTGTGTAATCCACTGCACCCAGATGTCACAGACCATCTAACAAGCTCTGTAGAAGGAACTGGAGAATTATTTTTCCTGTAAATTTCTTTCTCTCTCCACCCAGTTTCTCCATCACTAATCACATCAACACATTCAGTGCAGGTTTCAATATTATTGGTCGCTATGTCTGCCATTTTTACTGTATGAGAGAACATCCTTTAAGGGGTGTTTTTAGTGACACTAGCAGATGTGTCCCATGATCGCCAGACTATTGTCAAATGGTATTAACCACTTGCCGACCGCCTCCTGTACTTATACGTCGGCAGAATGGCACGTACAGGCACATCCACGTACCTGTACATCCCCTTTAACTGCCTGACGTGTGGTCGCACGTGCGCCACCGGCGGTGCGCTCGCGACCCTGCTGCCTTCCCCGTGAGTCAGACCGCGGGTCCCGCAGACTCAATTGCCGCGGGGATCCCCGCGATCATCTCACGGAGGTATAGAGCAGGGAGATGCTTGTGTAAACACAGAGCCCATGCCCCCTACAGTTATAAACACAATGCAGGGAACACTTAACCCCTACAGCGCCACCTAGTGGTTAACCCCTTCACTGCCAGTGTAATTTTTACAGTAATCAGTGCATTTTTATAACATTTTTATAACACTGATCGCTGTAAAAATGACAATGGTCCCAAAAATGTGTCAAAAAAATGTCCGATGTGTCCGCCATAATGTCGCAGTCACGAAAAAAATCACTGATCGCCGCCATTACTAGTAAATTTATTTATTTTTATAAAAATGCCATAAAACTATACCCTATTTTGTAAACGCTATAACTTTTGCACAAACCAATCAATAAACGGCAATTGCGATTTTTTCCAATTGCCTATATATTTTTTGGGGATATTTATTATAGCAAAAAGTAAAAAATATTGCATTTTTTTCAAAATTGACGCTCTATTTTTGTTTATAGCACAAAAAATAAAAACCGCAGAGGTGATCAAATACCACCAAAAGAAAGCTCTATTTGTGGGAAAAAAAGGACGTCAATTTTGTTTGAGAGCCATGTCGCACGACCACGCAATTGTCGGTTAAAGCGACGCAGTGCCGAATCGCAAAAAGGGCCTGGTCTTTAACCAGCCAAAATGGTCTGGGGCTTAAGTGGTTAAGGTGGGATGGTGCTCTACAGAACTTCCTGGATGAAAACATCACAAGGCTTCATTTTCAGTTGCAACTGAAATGTTCCTTTAACGGAGACCATACACACCTAAATGTTTTCAATTTAATTGATGTGTGATTCAATCAATGCAATTAAAATCAACAAACAATTGAATAGCCATAATTTTCCTTCCAATCTTTTTAGATTCAATTTCCATTGGATTTGATCAAACTGATCGGCCAGGGGTGGAAGTTTATTGATTGTTTTGTACCAATTGGCAACTTTGAGATAAATTGTTCATGAATACAATCATATTTTGATCAGAATATAAGATTACATGGTGGAAACAGAGATGAGATTGATAACTTATGATTGTAAGTTAACATCATACCTTCACTTGTGATCCAAATCCACTTCCCCGTGTGTGCCATATGAAATGAATGCAATGTCAGCCATAGACTGATTATTCTAATTGGAAAAGATTGATCAGAAAAGAAACTGACCATTTATAAAAGTTTGTATAATCACCATTAAACTGAGAAAAGATTCAAATTTGAAATATATATTTTTATTGTGCATAGTTTGGAGAGCTCACACTTTTATGCAGTGATTTACACTATTCTTAGTATATTGCAGACAGAACAGTTGTAAGGTATGTAGCTGAAGTGCCTCAAAATAGGCTTTCCAAAGCTGTGAGCTTGTATAAAAATACCAAGAGACAGATTTGGTTTCACATGCAGGTCCACCGTCTGTAGACTATGCTTATTGGGGTTTTAACACATCTCAGCCTGTCTGTGACCTTTTCTGCAGTGATGAGCCGAACACCCCCCTGTTCGGTTCGCACCAGAACCTGCGAACAGACAGAATGTTCGCCTGAACTTTAGAACCCTATTAAATACAATGGACTCGAACGTTCGAAATCTAAAGTGCTAATTATAAAGGCTTAAATGCAAGTTAATGTCCTAAAAAGTGTGTGGGGACCCGGGTCCTGCCCCAGGGGACATGTATCAATGCAAATTTTTTTTTTTTATTACGTTTTTACGGGAGCAGTGATTTTAATAATGCTTAAAATGAAAAAATAAAAGTGAAATTTTCCTTTAAATTTCGTACATGGGGGGTGTGTATAATATGTATGTAAAGTCGCGCATGTTTCCCGTGCTTAGAACTGTCCCTGCACAAAATGTCATTTTTGAAGGGAAAAAAGTCATTTAAAACTCACTCACGGCTATTAATGAATTGTCGGCTCCCGGCAATACATAGAAAAGTCATTGATAAAAAAAAGAAAAAAAAAGCGTGGGGGTCCCCCCAAATTCAATTACCAGGCCCTTCAGGTCTGGTATAGATATTAAGGGGAACCCCGCCGCAAAATTTAAAAAAAAAATGCGTGCGGTTCCCCCCCAAATATCCATACCAGGCCCTTCAGATCTGGCATGGATTTTAAGGGAAACTCCACCCCAAATAAAATAAAAAATACCGTGGCGTCCCCCCAAAAATCCATACCAGACCCTTATCAGCTTGATTCCTCAGAAAAAACCCAGAAGGCGCTTTCATAGCGTAAATCGTATTTATTTAAAAGTGGTTTAAAATAATATTAAAAGTGAAGACGTAAAGTCTTTTTCAAAAGTGATCACTTGAAAAAGACTTTACGTTGAAACGCGTCAAGTGATTGGTCGTCCAGACACGTCCGCGTCACTTCCGGTTTGCGGGATCCGTGCAGTGGAACGCACACCGAGGCTGTGTATAGCCTACCCGCCTACGTGACGTATTCGTGTGGACCTGACTGTCTGTATTGTCTACCTACTGCTCTGAGTTTTGCAACACAAGAGCAGCAGATCGTTTTTTTCGTTTGTTTTTAATATTATTTTAAACCACTTTTAAATAAATAAGATTTACGCTATGAAAGCGCCTTCTGGGTTTTTTTCTGAGGAATCAAGCTGATCTTCCCTAAAGTTTGGAGGAATTGGGGAGCAGTGAGAACACGGGTATCCCTGAGGAGCAGCACGTCTGCACGGAGGATCGCATATACCACACAGTGGACATCACCAGAGGTGCCTCATACCCCTGTAGGGGTGCTTCAATCTGGTGAGTGGGGTTCCTAAGGAGAGGGGAGCACAAAAGTCACAGTGCACACCTGTTTAAAGATACACACGGATGTCACAGATTTATATGAACTATCACATCGGGCTATTGAAAGTACAGCTATCAGTGACAGTGATCACACTGTCATTTATGACATTAATGAACATTTGTTGCAATTAATTGGAAATACTTTTGATGTTTTATTTATCACTTATATGATTGTATCTATCACCTTTAGGATTGGTATTTGTCACTCTTAAATTGTGCATAGGCACGTTCACACGGCAGCTCCCACCCTGAGCAGTGACACTACATTCACCTATGTAATATCACACTATATACATAAGGTAAAAGGGATGCTGTTTGGGCACAGGATAATTTTGTCACTAGGAACATAGGAATCAGACATATATATTGTTTTTCTCACTTTTAATGAACACAATTTTTAGCACATTAATATCGCTAATTAAGAATCCCAGTGAACACCAGCCACCATACTCTCGGCCCATACTGTATAGTGCCAATCTAGTTAGTTGCCCTAGGGAGGGAAGTATCCCTATTGAAGGGCCACCCATATGCGGACAGGCCCCCAGGCCTATTATCACATATTAGTGTAAGAGCAGCGCCACTCACCCCTACACATATCACTATCATAGTCAACTGTCACTGTATGTATAGTTAAAGTCTTTTACCACCATAATTTTTTATGCAAAATATGTAAAAGCTGCAATGTTTCAAGATGTTGGCCATAATCTGTCAAACTTTTTCTTTCTGCACTCAAGTACAGGTTACATAACACAAGATAAAGACAAGGAGGGAGGAGCAACGCCAATCTAAGTGCAGCAATAATACAACAAATTTATTGAAGAAAGTAATACACTCACTAGAAAGAGGATATCATGGGCACATCAGAAAGTAGCAGCCTTGTGGTGGACATAGATCAGGAGGAGCAGCTGGAATGAGGCAGGTTGTATCTGTGCACGTGTTTGGCACAATGCAAGCTACTTCGCCAGGCAATCCTGACGCCTGACGTAGGAGCACGCATGCTCTGAACATGTGCACGGACACAGCTTGTTTTTCACCTGGACACCAGCCTGACAGCTTCCTCCTGCACCTCTCCTTCCGACTCTGGGACCCCGGGAACCACCGGCACTGCCGGGAACGAAGACACTGCACATTCCAGCTGCTCCTCCAACTCTCTGTCTACCACAAGGCACGTTCGTGTCCCATAGACTTTAACGATGTTCGTGTGTTCGAACAAATTTTTTAGCTTTTCGGATGTTCTGCTGCGAACCAAACCGAGGGGTGTTTGGCTCATCCCTACCTAATAACAGTCCAGGTAGCTCTTGCTTCTATAGATATTTAGTGCCTTGCAAAAGTATTTACCCCCCTTGGCTTTTTCATATTTTGTTACATTACAGACTACGGACATAATGCATGAGACAGTTAAAGACTACAGACATACTGCAGGAGATTACCAGAGACTGCGGAAATACTGCATGAGATTACCAGAGACTGCGGACATACTGCACGAGATTACCAGAGACTGCGGACATACTGCACAAGATTATCAGAGACTGCGGAAATACTGCATGAGATTACCAGACTGCGGACATACTGCACGAGATTACCAGAGACTGCGGACATACTGCAGGAGACAGTTAAAGACTACGGACATGCTACAGGAGACAGTTAAAGACTACGGACATGCTACAGGAGACAGTTAAAAACTACGGACATACTGCAGGAGACAGTTAAAGACTAAGGACATACTGCAGGAGACAGTTAAAGACTACAGAGACAGCCAGAGAACTTTTAGCAACGCACAGCTTTACAGTTGAATAACACAGCTCAGGGTTTAAGCAGTCAGGCATTTTATGGGTGTAAGGACATACCTGGCCAACAAACTCACTACATACTTTTAGAGGTCCGTGGGTGTGTTATACGCCGATAAATACGATAATTACAACCTCAAACTTCGATCTGGACGGGGTAACTTTAGCTGCTTATATGTGGACGATGCACAGCAAAAAAGTATGGAATGAGGGGAAAAGGGGTTTAAAGACCCCCCTTTTCCTCATGGGAACACAGCAGCAGGAGATTTAAGTTCCCCCCTCATGTCAGGGGCTTGTGGTTTTGGGGGAGCCTTGTGACTGCTAAGGAGGGGAGCCTTGAGAATAGATGGAAGGCTCTGGAACCTCTTAGGGGCCCTTTATAAAGGGGGTACAGACAGTAGACATGTGCATTTGTTTTCGTCCGAATGCATTTTCATCCGAATTTCAGGTATTTTCGTTATCGTTTTAACAAACGAAAACGAAAGCACAGAATCCGAAAACCGAAAGATCCGACATAAACAAATGCTTTATTTTCATTTTCGTTGCGACAACAGTTCGATATAGATAGGAGATTCGACATGACGCTGACAATAACAATCTGTGTCTATCGAACCTGTGGTCGAATGTGCCTAACCTTACTGTAACTCTATTAGTCCAAGATTATACTACATAGAGAGAAAAGATTTGACATAGAGAGAAAAGATTTGACATTATAGAGAGAAAAGATTCGACATAGAGAGAAAAGATCGCTGCTGGAATTGGGTGGGGGAAGTAAAATAAAAATAATGATGATGATGAATGTTTTTGGCTGATTGTAACCAAAGAGGAGGAGCAGTAAAATAGCTAGAACTAACTTGACAATTCAACATGAACGACGAAGATTCGACAAAGCATCGAAAAACATACAAACGTTGAATCTGTCATTGAAGGCTTATGGTGTCTGTCGAAAGTTCTAAGAAGATTTGACGGAGCAGATAAACTGTAAGACGCTGCAATCGTACATTTCCGGTCAAATGCATCCGCCCATAGGCTATAGAAGAATTCTAATGTTGGTTGACTAGTAATAATAATTAATAAATATAATTATTACTAGTCATACAACATTAGAATTCTACTATAGCTTGTAGGCGGAACATTCGACCGGAAATGTATGATTGCAGCGTCGTACAGTTTCACTGCTCCGTCGAATCTTCTTTGAACATTCGACAGACACCATAAGCCTTCAATGACAGATTCGACCTTAATTAATTCAGATTTTCGGACAAATGCAATTTCTAACGAAAAACGAAATAAATAAAAACGAATTTCGGGAGTAACTAAATAAATTTATTTTTCGGACGAAAACTAAATTCCGAAACAAAATATTTCAGTGTGCACATGTCTAACAGACAGGGTCTGGTGCCAGTCGCCGGTGGACGGTATAGCTGCAGGAGCTCCCTAACCCTCCCTCCCTTGTTGTGGCCTTTATAATGTGGTGGGTCACCTTTCTGTTAAGATAAAGGGGGACGGTTTAATAAATACTGATGTTGTTTTGTAATTCAGCTTGAGCTGTAATAGTTTTTTTTTTCAACTTTTATACATACATATAGCTTTCATGTCATTACCAATAAGCATATATACATTACATTAAAATAGGACAAAACATACGTTTACAACAATATGGGTCTATCCTGCAACATCCTGATTTTTGAGCTGTAATAGTTGAGCTGAGTAAATGGTTATTGTATGTTTAAGTTGGTTTAACTATCTATGGTGATTTTGTGTGAATCGTTTTTACAATTATATTAAAACCAATAAAGGTCGCGGACAATTTTGTTCCAAAGGATCTTGAGTGGTTTATTTATTTAACATGTCTGGTGATTGTTTAAAACTATATTGCTGCTTGTGATCCCATGGATACCCCCAAAAGCCAAGTTAAAGGAAGGGGAGAGCAAAGAAGGCAACTGCTCCTGGGCCTCCAACAGTGAGGGGCCCCTTCCATCAATGGACTGTCCTCTCCTGCATGCAGCAGACCTCCCTCCAGCAGGCGACTAGCACAGTGGGGCTCTTACTCTGCTCCCCTTTTACAGTTTTGGTCTTATTTCTGATAGGTAAAGCGTAAAGCAAAAATGCTGACAAGAGAGGATAGTAATGCTGAGTGTTCATGGCTGCTCTGGTCAGTGGATTGTTACAAGACTCTCTACAGTTAATGTAAAAGAGTGCCAGTTTGGGCACAGGATGGGTGAACCTTTATCATATTGCTAATTTTGCATGGTGTATTATCTTCAGCTGCAGCATCCAACCCCCCCCCCCCCCCCCCCCATTTGGTGTCTTGCTAGGGTGTAATTGACATATCAACCGCAAGCCAGTGAATTATGTTTTGGCAACAGTAGTATTTTTAGTTTTAAGCTTCTTGCACACAGACATAATAATTTACTGGCATTTAGACGCAGGGTCTTGCTGGCGGAAAGATCCTGAGTAAAAACAGTTAGAACCTTCTTCATCTTCTTGTGGCCCAGAGTGTTATATATGCGTATGCACGTAAATTCCTGTTATTATGTTTTTTTTTTTAAATTATTTTAGCCTACAGCACCTGGTATTCCCAGGCGGTCTCCCATCCAGGTACTAACCAGGCCCGACCCTGCTTAGCCTCCGAGATCAGACGAGATCGGGCACTTTCAGGGTGATGTGGCCGTAGGCTATTATGTTATTATTATGGGTGTTATGTTGTGACTGTGACAGGTTCTGCACCACTTCTTCTTGGATGGAGACCCCCACATACCCATCTTTGTTTCCACCATCTTGGATATGTTTTCCTGGCCAGAGGCCCACTCACAATATCCCTGACCAGAGGCCCATTGCCCAAAAAAAATGTCCACACTGTTAAATGTCTGTCAATACTTTACTGCAACTATTCTCACATATATCTCTAATGCCACGTACACACGTGGCAGAAAAAGTCAGATCGGTGCTTTTCGTCGGATATTCCAACCGTGTGTATGCCCCATCGGACATTTTCTGTCGGAATTAGATAGAGAGCAGGTTCTCTATTTTTCCGTCGGAAATTCCGACGGAGGTTTGCTCATTGGAAAGTCCGACCGTGTGTACGCGGCATAACACAGCATCACATCCTCACATAATCACTGACCGAGTGCAGAACACAAGCAATATACAAGCAACATCTTGACAGTGTTTTCACATCAGTGCAGAACACTATTCATTAAGTTAGCCATCTTCCTATTCTTCCACAATAAGCCCCTTGCAATAATCAGCTCACCACAATGCTCCTCAGTCCCAGGTCCAAGGCCTCTATGCGCCAAGGCACAGGACCCACAGCTGAGGGTCAGGAGTGACAAGGTGACTCTACTTGCTTCTGAGAAAACGTCTATCTATTCCACTTGCTGATACTGCCCAGCCTCTCCACTCTCTCCTTTGTAGATGAATTACATGGTGCTGCACAGTGATTAACTGTTTTCATACCCCACTCTACTTGGGCCCCAACCACAGCTAATATTTATACTTACACTATATCTACCCATTACATCACTACAGGAGGGGTTTCTCTAAAATAGAAGCTATGCCCTAATGGCAACAGGGCCAACTACTGGCAGGCAACCTAATGTACCTACCTACATGCGTATTGTCACATACTGTATGTCTGTGTATTACCTCAGCTTAGTGCCGCTGTGCTTTCTGTGAGAGTGTCTGACTAAGTGCTATTTGTTTTAGGAAACCATGACACCAGAATGTTCCCAGGTATGTTAATGTGTTTCAGGATATACCAATTATGAAAAAGAATCTAAAAGTAACAAAAAATTACTAGCTCTTCCACCAGCAGCACGTCATTCTATTCTCCCTCTCCCTTTATCCAAAGTTAGAGGCCCCACACAATTATTTCCCATGGTCCCCAATGGACCTTAACCCTGCCCTGTTTACATGATCACTTAACACCATCAGAATCCTGTACAGACGCATAAACAAATGCACACAAATAATTTGCTTGCTAGCGTCTAGTCTATTGAATGCAATACAAGGTATTAAAAGTAACACCAGACAGAGCATTGATTATTTTATTATCCCTTCACCTTTTTATTTTGGTGTTTCAGCAAAACCTTGTACCTAGCTGGCACTTGGCAGTATATCTGCTTACATACAGTCAGATTTCTGAATGTCAGCTATTGAGAAATGTCCCCATACTTATCTTGTCTGCAGCCTGTCTCAGCTGCAATGTTTGTGTAACGAAAAATCGAACCAATGACCCGTGATTCCATATTTTCCCTATAGCAAAGAAACCATTTCTCATCAGTCAAATATGTTTACCAGTGTTTATAAGTGTATACTGCTTTGGTTGTTTAGGGGGCACCATCATCCCTCTTCACTCAATTAACAGGATTTACCCAAAAAATTGGACTTTTAAGGTGCCCACTCATACACAATTTGCACATAATTACTAAAATACAAACATTTATTAAAGCCATAAAAGCATTAAAAAATGTGTACAGACTTTTGCAAAAACATATATACCGTATATACTCGAGTATAAGCCATTTTTCAGCACATTTTTTTATGCTGAAAATGCTCCCCTTGGCTTATACTCGAGTCTGTGTCCATCTTCAAATTTGATCCCGGCCATTCGTAGGCCCCCTGGACCCCAAACATGGCACTCATGTAGCCCCAAAGTCGGGCACACCTTCCATAGACTCCAATGTTAAACGTCAGTCTAGTCACGCAGCGCCGGAGATCAGGTAGGGAGATTGGGCACAGTGAGGCATGGGCACAGTGACAGTGAGGCATGGGCACAGTGAGGCATGGACACAGTGAGGCACAGTGAGGCATGGGCACAGTGATAGTGAGGCATGGGCACAGTGAGGCATGGGCACAGTGAGGCATGGACACAGTGAGGCATGGACACAGTAAGGCACAGTGAGGCATGGACACAGTGAGGAATGGGCACAGGGACAGTGAGGCATGGGCACAGTGAGGCATGGGCACAGTGAAGCATGGGCACAGTGAGGCATGGACACAGTGAGGCACAGTGAGGCATGGGCACAGTGACAGTGAGGCATGGGCACAGTGAGGCATGGGCAAAGTGAGGCATGGACACATTGAGGCATGGACACAGTGAGGCATGGACACAGTGAGGCATGGCCACAGTAAGGCACAGTGAGGCATGGACACATTGAGGCATGCACATGGACACAGTGAGGCAAAGTGATGCACAGTGAGGCATTCAGATGGACACCCTAGGCTTATACTCAAGTCAATACGTTTTTCCATTTTTTTGTGGTAAAATTAGGTGCCTCGGCTTATATTCGGGTCGGCTTATACTCAAGTATATACGGTATATCAGCATAAAACAATGTTTCACAGTATATCGCAGCTTCTTCCCCTATTTACTTATTAGCACTTTGCTTCTATGTGTAGCACATGGACCCTTTACCTGCTTTTGGCTCCTTGGCAGGAAAGAGCACACCGTGCTATGTCCCCGTACCCCCTTGTGTGAAGAGGTTGAGCGGTGTCACAAACGGGTCTCCACAGCGAGGTTCTCCAGAGAATGGTTCTCATCTTCACAGATAATAAAGACAAGTCTCTATTTCCCCCAATAACTCCAAGGTCCACACCAGTTGCAACTCCAACGTAGAGTTTATTTACTCAAAGCACATTCTCTAAATAGAAAAGGTTAGATGGAGAACAGGACAGCAGAAGGAGTGGAAGAGGTCCAGGCACAAACGAAATATGTTTCACTACTTAGCTTCTCAAGTAGACTTAGCCCATCCGTATAGTCTCCCATTGAGTGGATCCTACCAGCCAGAATGATGCTCGAACTAGATACACACAGTCTCTGCACAAACTCTGCCACAGAACCGGTGAACTTGGGTCTCTGTCACAGACCTGGTGAACTTAGGTCTCTGCCACAGACCTGGTGAACTTGGGTCTCTGCCACAGACCTGGTGAACTTAGGTCTCTGCCACAGACCTGGTGAACTTGGGTCTCTGCCACAGACCTGGTGAACTTAGGTCTCTGCCACAGACCTGGTGAACTTGGTTGCAATGTTAAGCCTCCTTCAGGGAGATGACATCCCTACAGAGAGTTACCGGGCCCCTTCCTTCACTGTGAATTCCTCACCAGTCCCTCGGAACGGTCCTCCCCCAGCCTCCTCATCTAAAATGCGGGTCTCCTCGCAAGGCAGCACCCTGGGATTCCTCAATCCTCTGTGGGCTTCAGCCAAAGGTGCTGGACCCAAGGCCTTCCGTTGCAGCCCCAGGGCTAAAAGTGCCTGGGACTGATCCACCAGTGTACCGAACTAGGAACTCCACCCCAGGGCTAAAGGTGCCTGGGGTGGCCACGAACAGGACAGCACACTCCCAGGGTCAGACCCCCGGGAACTCACCCCTCCGACCTCCTCCGAACTCCCCTACAGGCAGTGTCCGCCCTTTTATATCCTCTCCCGGCATGCACAGCAGGCCGACACGCCCACCACACCACCGCAGAGAGGGGACATCCACAGCACTATACCAGTGGTTCAACCCTGGCCTCCGATGACAGCGCCATCAACAGGCCACAGGGAACTATGCACCAGTATCCCACCTGTAGTACAAAAAAGGATTTAACAACCCTATCAAATAGTGTATTTGAGTACAACTACCACTCAAACATTCTCTTAGATTTAAAACCCCCGCTACATATGGTTATATGAACTTGATACTGTAGATATTCGAGAAGACTTTGATGAGGGGGAGTTCCACGATGTATCACGTTGTGTTTTGTGGGTACCGAGACCCCACTTCATTAGGGACTGCAAAAAAAATGTCACTGATTTAACATGGAATTTAGGGCCTGGGGACCACCAAACTGCACCGAGTCTATCCCTAAGAGGAAAACCCCAAAAGGGTCAAACAAATCCCACATGAAAAGTGGAAAATAGGGGAGATCTAGACAGACAACTACCATCCTACCCCTTTACATGTATGGTGACTACTGTGTGAGAAACTGCTCAAACATGCTCAAAAATATTAAAAGGAGATGTATGGGGTTAGTAAAAAAAAAAAACCATACATAATCAGTGTCATGCTGCAGCTGTCCCCTGCCAGCTCTAAGACTGAAAGCCGAGTGACCACATGTCTGCTGATTGTTGAGTTGTCAGTCGCCGCACTCCACTTTGCCCCTCCAGCACTCACGGGAGCACCCGGCTGCAGTGGGGTGAATGCAGCTGGCTTCAACTCTCATCTACGCACTGAGAACAGGAGCCAGCTGTAAATCAGGCAGCTGGGTGGATCCTGACAATATGGTCAGGATCCTTCCAGATCCTGGAGTGGTTCTGTGATGTCAGCCAACAACAGATTTTAGCCCACTTTTGGCTGATTCTGGGTCACAGGAGAGCAAAAGTAAGTGCACTCCTGTGACCAAGAAAGGGACGTATGACCAAAAAAGCTTTAGACATACAGCAGCACCCAAACTGGAGGTGGGAGGGGAAGCAATAGGAGCCACTCAGGTGTCCCGAGTTCACATGTGCTGACAAGTATCATACCAATGGGAGGATGACTTTATTGGTTTGTTGCTGCTCCTTCAATGTTTAATCACAGGCAGGGGCAAGGAGTAGATTTATCTGTGTTTCCTAAAGTACAAGCAAAGGGAAAGAAAAAACAAGCGCATATACAATACATATCTGCAATAAATATACATTTGCACATGTTTTATCCCTGTATATACCATTCAAGTACAGGTACAGAAAAACGCCTGTTAGGCTGCCCAATTTTATTTTTACCTTCAGCTACGTCGTGCAAGGGCCTGCCTGATTGCATACAAATTGAAAGTGTTTAGGTTTGACCTCATATTATATGGTTTTGGTAAATCTAAAGGAAAATTGTACAAGAAAATTGTTTAATATATGGCCAGTCAAAATCTGCCAGAAATGCATTAATTTCCTATTGTGGATTTGTGGGATTTTTGTGGGCTGAGTGGTGTCAGTTCTGCTAATTGTCATCTGCTAAACTACACAACCACTCCCATTGTCTTCTTATCCAAGGCAAATGGACTAATTGATTCATATTCCAAGATGAGAACAGGGAGGACTAAATATGTATCTTGAGCTAGCACTGCAAGTGCAATTTAAATTTACATAGTGAAGGAAGTTCCCCGCTCAAGCCAATGACGTAGGCGGGTCCGACATACTGAGGGGGTGGACCTGATGGGGAACTGCTCTCACTTTGGTAATACATGTATAGACCCGCCCCTTCTCATGTTCTGCATCTGGTCCGCTGAGCGGACCTGATGGGGAACTTTAGAAGGGGCGGGTCTATACATTTAAAATACTGAGAGGGAGTTCCCCATCAGGTCCGCTCAGGCACAACCAATGAAGGACAGCGCTGGACATCGGGATCGCCGCGGGACACTGGATTTCACCGCTGGAATGTTTTTTTTTTTTTTAAATAAAGGACTTTTTCAAGGTGTTTGTGTGTTTTTTTAAACATTTTTTTACGCTTTCTTCGTGAAATGGTAGGGGTACAATGTACCCCTTACCAATTCACATAGGGGGGGGCGGGATCTGGGGGTCCCCTTTGTTAAAGGGGTCTTCCAGATTCCGATAAGCCCCCCGCCCGCAGACCCCCACAACCACCGGGCAAGGGTTGTGGGGATGAGGCCCTTGTCCCCATCAACATGGGGACATCCTCCCCATGTTGAGGGCATGTGGCCTGGTACGGTTCAGGAGGGAGGGGGGCCGCTCTCTCGTCCCCCCCTTTTCCCCTGCGGCCGGCCAGGTTGCGTGCTCGGATAAGGGGTCTGGTATGGATTTTTAGGGGGACTCCACGCTATTTTTTTTAAAATTTGGGGTGGAGTTCCCCTTAAAATCCATGCCAGATCTGAAGGGCCTGGAATGAATATTTGGGGGAACCCCACGTCAATTTTTTTTTAAATTTGCGGCGGGGTTCCCCTTAATATCCATTCCAGACCTGAAGGGCCTGGTAATTGAATTCTGGGGAACCCCCACGCTTTTTTTTATTTTTTATCAATGACTTTTGTATGTATTGCCGGGAGCCGACAATTCATTAATAGCCGCGAGTCAGTTTTAAATGACTTTTTTTCTTTCAAAAATGACATTTTTTGCAGGGACAGTTCTAAGCACGGGAAACATGCGCCACTTTACATGCATATCATACACACCCCCCAGGTACTAAATTTAAAGGAATATTTCACTTTTATTTTTTCATTTTAAGCATTATAAAAATCACTGCTCCCGAAAAAACGGCAGTCTTTAAAACTTTTTTTTGCATTGATACATGTCCCCTGGGGCAGGACCCGGGTCCCCAAACACTATTTAGGACAATAACTTGCATATAAGCCTTTATAATTAGCACTTTAGATTTCTCCCATAGATTTTTCGAATTTGCCGAGAACACCCCAATTTGTTTGCTGTTCCGCGAACGGGCGAACAGGCAATGTTCGAGTCGAACATGAGTTCGACTCGAACTCGAAGCTCATCCCTACTCTCTTACTACAAGAAAGGACTTTGCTCGCTTTGGAAACCACAGCTTGACATTGCGTGCCATTATTGAGCTTATGATCTACCAAAACCCCCAGATCCATCTCCACTACGGATCTCCCCAGTTGTACTCCCCCTAGTATGTATGATGCATTCATATTCTTAGCCCCCAAGTGCATAACTTTACATTTATCAACATTAAACATCTTCTGCCACATAGTTGCCCAATTAGACAGGGCATTGAGGTCGGCTTGTAAATTGGCGACATCCTGTAAGGACGTTATTGCACTGCATAGCTTAGTGTCATCTGCAAAGACAGAAATGTTACTTTTGATCTCATACCCAATATCATTTATAAAGATATTCAAAAGTAAGGGTCCCAACACTGAACCTTGGGGTACACCACTGATAACTTTAGACCATTCAGAATAAGAATCATTAACCACGACTCTCTGAATTCTGTCTTTTAGCCAATTTCCTATCCATTTCCAAACTGATATTTCCAATCCTGTAGACTTTACCTTACACATGAGCCGTGTGTGCGTAACTGTATCGAACGTTTTTGCAAAATCCAAGTATACCACGTCCACAGCCACCCCTCTGTCCAAGGTTTTACTTACCTCTTCATAAAAAGAAATCAGGTTTGTCTCACAACTTCTGTCTTTCATGAATCCATGCTGTCTGTTGCTTAAATCGTTTTTTTCCAGCAAGAACTCGTCTATGTGGTCTTTTATTAATCTCTCCAGTATCTTCCCAACTATGGAAGTTAAACTAACAGGTCTATAGTTACTTGTTAAAGACTTTGTTCCCTTTTTAAATATAGGCACCACCTTCACCCTGTGCCAATCCAGTGGTACTATTCCTGTCATTAATGAGTCCTTAAAAATTAGATACAATGGCTTTGAAATTACAGAGCTCAATTCTTTTAGGATCCGTGGGTGGATGCCACCAGGATCAGGTGCTTTATCTATCTTTTTTTCTGTCTAAATATTTCTGGACCATATCACTTTTCAGCCATTGTGGATTTGGGGCTGTGTCACTACCACCCCCATTATGGACATGATCTCCCCCATGCTCCATTGTATACACAGAGCTGAAGAAAGTATTTAATAAATTAGCCTTCTCTTTGTCCCCAGTCACCTACTCTAGATTATTTTGTAAAGGGCCTACATGCTCAGGCAGCTTTAATCTATTTACATCAAAAAGCATTTTTATCATTTGTCACTTGTATGAAAAAATGCACATTTCAGCTATAATAAACCATTTCCACAAAGAAAAAAAGACAAAAGTAATGGGATGATCCACATGTAAGCAGTTTTCATGTAGCAACTGAAATACAACGATAGCTCAGAATTTAAAAGATGAACTTGATATCTCGTTTCCGATCCATTTGCACCCACAGCTTAATTGCAGTTGTTTTTTTCCGCTAAGAATCAATGGTGTGTAGCTCTGCAAGGTCATCATGGGTTATATTTTATTTATTGTTCTACTGGTGCAGGTTCATAAAACGGAATGAACAGAATCATTTGACATCATAAAGTGTGCAGCTGAATTGACCGCAAGTCTTTTTTTTTTTTACTGCTAGATTTCAATATCTTATTTAGCTCTCTTCTTACACAGACCACAGGGGTAATCATAGTATTGTGTTGCAAGGTTATCCTCTCTCGTACAGATCAATGGAGTGGCGTTGGAGTACAGCAGCATCTTCATGTTGCTGAGCTTGTGCTGTGATTGCTGCAAGCGCTGGATTACAGAAAGCCATTTTTAACTCTAGTGCGGAAACACAGATTTACCCATAAACAACTGAAGTGCTATACAGTACAAAACATACAATATATTAGTTGTCAGAATGTTGGATAGCTGCTACAGACCTGACTCTTACCAATCAAGATGATTCTGGACACATATGGGAGCCCTTCTTGATTTAATGGAAAAACAAATGGAACGCAATGACAAGAAATTACATCATAACCATGTAGTTCCACAAGAAAAAACATTACATTTTTCAAGAACACTACCACCTAGTGGCAGGATTACTAACCACTGTATAATACACTATATTGCTAAAAGTATTGGGACGCATGCCTTTACATGCGCATGAGCTTTAATGGCATGCCAGTCTTAGTCCGTAGGGTTCAATATTGAGTTAGCCCACCCTTTGCAGTTATAACAGCTTCAACATTTCTGGAAAGGCTGTCAACAAGGTTTAGGAGCGTGTCTATGAGAATGTTTGACCATTCTTCCAGAAGCGCATTTGTGAGGTCAGGCACTGATGTAGACGAGAAGGCCTGGCTCGCAGTCTCCCCTCTAATTCATCCCAAAGGTGTTCTATTAGGTTGAGGTCAGGACTCTTTGCAGGCCAGTCAAGTTCCTCCACCACAAACTCGCTCATCAATGTCCTTATGGACCTTGCTTTGTGCACCGATGCGCAGTCATGTTGGAACAGGAAGGGGCCATCCCCAAACTGTTCTCACAAAGTTGGGAGCATGAAATTGTCCAAAATGTCTTGGTATGCTGACACCTTAAGAGTTCTCTTCACTGGAACTAAGGGGCAAAGCCCAACCCCTGAAAAACAGCCCCACACCATAATCCCCCCTTCACCAAATGATTTAGACCAGTGCACAAAGCAAGGTCCATAAAGACATGGATGAGTGAGTATGGGGTGGAGGAACTGCACAGAGTCCTGACCTCAACCCGGTAGAACATCTTTGGGATAAATTAGAGCAGAGACTGCGAGCCAGGTCTTCTCGTCCAACATCAGTGCCTGACCTCACAAATGCGCATCTGGAAGAATGGTCAAAATTTCCCATAGACACATTCCTAAACCTTGTGGACAGCCTTCCCAGAAGAGTTGAAGCTGTTATAGCTGCAAAGGGTGGGCCAACTCAATATTGGACCCTATGGACTAAGACTGGGATGCCATTAAAGTTCATGTGCAAGTAAAGGCAGGTGTCCCAATACTTGTGGCAACATAGTGTATATCATAATGATTTCTGCACCTATGTCTATATAAACAGCATGCTAACATAAATTGCTTTTTAGATTTGTTTTATTGGGCGCAAATAGCAAAGACTATGTTCAGTTCCGAAAGCAAGATAAACCAAAATTAAAATGCCATTTTCCCCCCAAAGTTATATTTAAGCTATAGATGACATGAGTCAGTTCATAGTTTCATATACCTCTTGGGAACTCCAATTGTAAGATCTCCCTACCGTAATTTCAGTCTATGTTGGATCCTGGCGACCTTGGGTGTTACAACCCATGTCCGCATGTTCCAGCACCTCCTCTTGGATTCCATGCCATTGTTAAACCCTGTTACTGCGGTTATGTGTCCATGGTTTTTGCAAGGAAATGTCGCTTTTGTAGTAGCTTTTGCCATCACTCCAAGTATGATTTTGTCTTTGCTGAATTTTGGTTCTGAGATATTTTGTTTCTTTTACATGCGTTCAAAGTTCCCACTAGTAATTTAAAGTGTTTGAAACCCCAACACTTCCTATTCCTGATATGTGACTGCTGTACCATGTATTTGTATGAGAAAAAAATCCTGTTCGCTTTGTATTGCTTCCTTTATGGAGCGATCCCCGGCGCTGGTCCCCTTGCTTTCCTACCAAAAACTGGCCACACTAAGCAGGAGAGCACACCATGGTCAGTTCTCCAGCTATGCTGGGAACTCAGTGTACCCTCCTCCAATGTTCAGGCACAGCCATTCACTGGGAAGCTCTGTGTGCTGCTGCTTCTCCTCCCCCAGCTCTTATGCAGCTGAAAACAGAGGGAATGTGATCATTTATAAAAAAAGGGAAAAAAAAGTATTTATAATGTTTTTTATATCTATGCACAAATGTTTTGCCTTTCATTTCTATTTTAAACGGAATTGCTTGTTTTACAAGGTGATTGTTTACAATCACATTAACTTCAAAGAATTAATAACTATAGAATCAATATATCTTATTGAGATATTGGCATTTTTTTTTAAATGACTGAGTTTGTATGTTTCTGTTTATTTCGCTTAGCATATTTATTTTTCACTTAACAGATCAATGCCTATTAGCAATGTGATTATACATGCTATGCACAAAGCACTTCATGGAGCGTCCTGATGTTTATCTTCCTTTGATTAGCTTATGATTTATTTTCTTTTGAATCACTGATTATATATTTAAATTTTAATATGAGCCAGTTCATTATAATTAATGCCTTTATAGTAATACCTGATTAAGACCGATTCATTTTTTTTTTTTTAAAGAGTAGATTACATTAGCCTCAAACCTAGATCTGATTTTGTTTTTAGTACCACTGAAATACATAGCTAAATATCAACTTAATTCAATATGAACTGAGTAGGGTACTAAATATAAGGTGTAGTGGAAGCACTAGTGTTGCAAGTTACTTTTAGGTGTTCTTTTAAATTACCTGGATTTCTGGGTTGTTGCTATTTTAAGCAAAAGGCCAGAGTACTCTGGCTCCATTCTAAAAAGCAGAATGGGGGAAAAGACACAACACAAACATATGGAGAAAGGCAGAGATGACAAGGTCCACAAGAATCAACCCAATCCACTTTCTATTATGGTATGTTACAAATTTTCAGTCTAGGTGCTCAGTGATGGCGAACCTTGGCACCCCAGATGTTTTGGAACTACATTTCCCATGATGCTCAGGCACTCTGCAGTGTAGGTGAGCATCATGGGAAATGTAGATCCAAAACATCTGGAGTGCCAAGGTTCACCTTCACTGCCCTACGACAACTATTTTGTGCTCACTTCCGACCCCAATTATTTTGCATCCCTAGAATTACAAGTTTTGATAATGATCAAGACACATCAAAATTGGGGACAGAGAGGTTGAAAGAAACCCTCTCTGCAACAGTATACCTAGAGCTAAGAAAGGAAGAGTAGAGTAAATGTATGCCTCATTCTGCTAGCAGCATAGCCCTTTGTGTAAGGTCCCAGTCAGAAACATGATAAGTAGGTGATCAATCATATTGACTATTTTTACCCAAAGTATTTTGGGTCTCCAGCAGTACCTCTAAAAATCCAACATGAAGAATGAGATGCCCTCAAAATGGTAGAGAAGCTGTGAAAACCCAAGGGTTCAAGTGCAGAGACGTCATCTACAGAGTCCCTGATATAAACTCTCATGTGATTTAAATCTCCAATACCTACCAAGAACTGAAATATAAATTTTTTGATGGACTGAGCCTATAAAGTGTCCAGAAATTGCCCAAATGTACCCCCCAAACATCTTCTACCACTCTAGAGGAGAAAAGTTTTATTACTTTCTTAACTATTTTTTAATTATGTGTCATTATCATCATTAGGGACAGCCACTGTGAGTCAAGTTCCAGTTATTGTAGGCAAGCCCCCAAAACTTGATCTTCTACAGTGGGGCAAAAAAGTATTTAGGCAGCCACCAAATGTGCAAGTTCTCCCACTTAAAAAGATGAGAGGCCTGTAATTGTCATCATAGGTATATCTCAACTATGAGAGACAAAATGTGGAAACAAATCCAGACAATCACATTGTCTGATTTGGAAAGATTTTTTTTTTTGCAAATTATGGTGGAAAATAAGTATTTGGTCAATATCAAAAGTTCATCTCAGTACTTAGTTATATATTCTTTGTTGGCAATGACCGAGGTCAAACATTTTCTGTAAGTCTTCACAAGGTTGTCACACACTGTTGCTGGTATGTTTAGCCCATTCCTCCATGCAGATCTCCTCTAGAGCAGTGATATTTTGGGGCTGTCGCTGGGCAACACGGACTTTCAACTCCCTCCAATGGTTTTCTATGGGGTTGAGATCTGGAGACTGGCTAGGCCACTCCAGGACTTTAAAATTCTTCAAACGAAGCCACTCCTTCATTGCCCGGCCAGTGTGTTTGGGATCATTGTCATGCTGAAAGACCCAGCCATGTTTCATCTTCAATGCCCTTGCTGATGGGAAGAGGTTTGCACTCAAAATCTCACAATACATGGCCCCATTCATTCTTTCATGTACACGGATCAGTCATCCTGTTCCCTTTGCAGAGAAACAGCCCCAAAGCATGATGTTGCCACCCCCATGCTTCACAGTAGGTATGGTGTTCTTTGGTTGCAACTCAGCATTCTCTCTCCTCCAAACATGATGAGTTGTGTTTCTACCAAACAGTTCTACTTTGGTTTCATCTGACCATATGACATTCTCCCAATCCTCTTCTGGATCATCCAAATGCTCTCTAGCAAACCTCAGACAAGGCCGGACATGCACTGGCTTAATCAGGGGGACACGTCTGGTACTGCAGGATCTGAGTACCTGGCGGCGTAGTGTGTTACTGATGGTAGCCTTTGCTACGTTGGTCCCAGCTCTCTGCAGGTCATTCCCTAGGTCCCCCCGTGTGTTTCTGGGATTTTTGCTCACCGTTCTTATGATGATTTTGACCCCACGGGGTGAGATCTTGCGTGGAGCCCCAGATCGAGGGAGATTATCAGTGATCTTGTATGTCTTCCATTTTCTAATTATTGCTTCCACAGTTGATTTCTTCACACCAAGCTGCTTGCCTATTGCAGATTCAGTCTTCCCAGCCTGGTGCAGGTCTACAATTTTGTTTCTGGTGTCCTTCGACAGCTCTTTGGTCTTCACCATAGTGGAGTTTGGAGTGTGACTGTTTGAGGTTGTGGACAGGTGTCTTTTATACTGATAACAGGTTCAAACAGGTGCCATTAATACAGGTAATGAGTGGAGGACAGAGGAGCCTCTTAAAGAAGAAGATACAGGTCTGTGAGAGCCAGAAATCTTACTTGTTTGTAGGTGACCAAATACTTATTTTCTACCATAATTTGTAAAATTTTCTGCCGCGAAACCGGTTGAGGCTTGGCCTGCTCCACTTTGATAGATTGTATACGGCTGTTTTGTCACCGACTCATGCTGTTCTATACTGTGGGGTTTGGTCTTTGTTTTTAAATATTATTGTCTTCTTTCGTTTATACACATTAATAAATATTTTTTTATGTAATATTTGTATGTTGTCATATCAGTGCCTGAGAAAGTCCATCAAACCTTAATCCTGAGTGACGATTAGGGGAAGATGACCTTAGCAACCACTACCCTATGTCTGATGGATTCCCTCCTCAAACATTACTACGGATGAGGGCACAATATATTGTTAGTTTATTTTTTATAATTGAGGCTATACTCAATCCTTCTCTTCATAATTTGTAAAAAAAAATCTTTCCAAATCAGACAATGTGATTGTCTGGATTTGTTTCCACATTTTGTCTCTCATAGTTGAGGTATACCTATGATGACAATTACAGGCCTCTCTCATCATTTTAAGTGGGAGAACTTGCACAATTGGTGGCTGACTAAATACTTTTTTGCCCCACTGTAAGTGCCTTTTGCTTACACAGTGTGTGTGCAGGTTCTTGGGTGTCAGACAGCAGCATTGTTTTCCTGGGAGATAAATAAGTGTGTATGCAGTGGTTAGTTCACCTTTAACTGTAATTCTGCCGTGTAAGAGGTGACGTATTTCCCATTCTTAAAGTGATTTAAAACAATCACCTTGTAAAACAACCCATTCCGTTTAAAATAGAAATGAAAGGCAAAACATTTGTGTATTGATAGTGTAACATTATAAATACCTTTTCCCCCCTTTTTTTTATAAGTGATCACATTCCCTCTGTCCTCAGCTGCATAAGAGCTGGGGGAAGGAAGGAGAAGCAGCAGCACACTGATCTTCCCAGCAAAAGTCTGTTGCGGGGGGGGGGGTGAGGAGTCTCAGGTCAAGTCTAATCGTTGGAGAAGAGCAGACAAATTTCCTAGCATAGCGAGAGAACTGACCACGATGTGTTCTCCTGCTTAATGTGGTAATTTTTTTAATAGGTACTTTCTCATACAAGTACATGATACAGCAGGCACCTATCAGGAATATTAAATGTTGGGTTTACATACTCTTTAACCTCTTGCTACCCACATAACGCATATGTGACAAAGAGAGTGAGTTTAATGCCCACATGCCACACATCCATAGGCTGCAGAGCTTTCTGTGCTAGAATCGCACTTACTGCTTGTTCCCAGCACAGTGACCAAACTGTCAAAGACAGCTCTCTGTCCATACTAAAAATCAGGAGTCACAGGACAGGCTCTTGATCAAGGAACACTGTGAAAGCCACTCACATATTCAGTTGATCTTTCCTGCCCTCCCGGGTGTACAGATCTGAAACTTATCTGGACCACGACCAATCACAGGGCCCTGCATGAGAGGTGTTCCGTACATATGGGGCTATTGTGAACTTGGATATGGATTAAAAAATGTGCCCTGGATAGCCCTATAGGAGAGACCCCAGCTGCAGGGTTTGGCCATGTGAAACATCGATGGGGGACCCACTTACAAGTGCAGTCATGGGGAGTGGGACACAGAGTGGTGCGAATAAGTCTGTAGTCTAGTAGGCAGGACTGAAAACTCTGGTTAATATTTCAGTTCAGAGGGTAATTTGATGTAAGCCCAAACAAGAAGGTAAGAGCTCCCGGGATTTCCAAAAATATGTATAAAAAAAAAGTAATCAATGTGCAACCAATTTACATTGGTTACTGTATAAACATGCATTGTAGAGTTATACTGAATATATTTTTTTTTCCTTACATTTGTTCTGACATACACTTTAAAAGAGAAGTATGGGGGATATTTTTTTCAAAATCATACTTACCTAGGTGGATACAGCATCTGTCCCCCACCGGCTTTAAGACTGAGAACTGAGCGATTAAACACCAGCAATCTCTTGGTTCTCAGCGCTCCCTGAGCAGAGAGCTGGTGACTGTCTGTTCTGCGCCCCCACGCTCACTGGAGCGCTGGTCTTAGGAGGTGACTGGAGCAGCCTGCTCTGGCTCTCAGCGGCTCACTGAGAGGCTGAGCCCGGTGACGGTCCAGGCATGTGGGCGGATACCGACTTCATTGTCACGATCTTGCCCTGAGCCTGGACCAGCTCTGTGACATCAGCCGACAGCGGGCTTCTTCTTTAAGTATTTACTTAATTGCACAAAATAAAATAAAAGCTAAGTAGCCATAGTCAGAAGATAAAACAAAGGGCCATGGTATCAACTTTCCTTTTCTTTGACTTTTTTTATTGTATGACAACGTTGTAATTTTTCATGTCCTCAATGAAGTAATTTTCTTAGTCAAATTATTAGGATTGCCTGTAGTACCTGCTTTCCTCTTGGCACCTTCCAAAAATATTTGTTATGTGCTTTTTCTGGTACAGCAATCTACACCTATAGGGTGTTCTAGTGGACTATTTAATAATTGGCTCTATTCGAGAGGGACTGCCTGTTGACGATCCCTCACCCTTTGTGGTAGTCTTTGCTATACGGTGCAGCATGGCTCTTTGAACTAATTGGCTGGGATAATCAATATAAACTTCAACTTGAGGCAACACAGTTGTGCTATTGCCGAAAATGAGAGAGTACGGAGTTTGAACTCAGTGGATGTGAGCTTGGATGCAGCACAAGTGTGGGTGACTGTGTGGTAGTACCATATTCACCTAATCAAAACATTTAGAACAGTATCCTTTGTATGCGTTACTAGGAGGAAGATACAGCAATGCACTGACTTGCACTAATGAAGCCAGAGAAGGCAGCAAAGGAAGTTTTTTTTTTTTTAAGTAAGAACGTAGTAAACACAGGCTTATTTTTACCATTTCAAATATTATTTTCTAATGCGTAAGTTTTACAACCACTTTAACCACTTGCCTACAGGGAACTTTCACCCCCTTCCTGCCCAGGCCAATTTTGAGCTTTCAGCGCTGTCGCAATTTGAATGACAATTGCGCAGTCATGCTACACTGTAACCATGTGACCTTTTTATAATTTTCTTCACACAAATAGAGCTTTCGTTTGGTGGTATTTAATCACTGCTGTGTTTTGTTTTTTTTTTACTAAAAAAGACCGAAAATGTAAAAAATAAATACAATTTTCTTAATTTCTGTCAGTAAATTTTCTAAATAAGTAATTTTCCTCGTTCACTGATGTGCGCTGATGAGGTGGAACTGATAGGCTGCACTGATGAGGTGGCACTTATGGGCACTGATTAGGCGGCACTTATGGGCACTGATTAGGTGGCACTGATGAAGAGGCACTAATATGCCGCACTTATGGGCACTGATAGGTGGAACTGATATGTGGCACTGATAGGTGGCACTGATATGTGGCACTGATGAGTGATGAGCACTGATGGGCATTGGTGGGTGGCACTGGTGGGCACTTATAGGCAGCACTGGTGGGCACTGATAGGCGGCACTGATAGCCAGCACTGACTGGCATCACTAATGGGCACTGATTGCTGGTACTGGTAGGCACTGATTACTGGCACTGGTGGCGTGTTATTGTAATCAGGGCACTGATGGTCATTGCCCTGATTACATGTCTTGTTGTCCCCTGGGAGGAGATGCCGCTGATCGGCAATGAAAGCCGGTGACCAGCATCTCCGTGTTTACATATGACCGGCTGTGATTGGACACAGCCGATCACATGGTTAAAGAGCCGCGGCCATTGCTAGGACATGGCTCGGCCGCGATCACCGCGCTGTGCGCCCCCAGCGGGGGTGCGAGAGCTGACGTTCTAGGACGTCGTCATATGATGTCGTCCCAGAACAAAAGCCGCACCACCTTTCCATCATTTGGGGGTGGGGGGAAGGCTAGCGGTTATTTTTGGTCTCTCTCCTCCAATCTGTAAGCTCTATTTAACCACTTGAATACCAGGCCTTTTTCTGACATTTGTTTCTTTCAAGTTAAAATCTGTATTTTTTGCTAGAAAATTGGAAAAAAAATAAATATTAATTGCTAGGCATGTGATTTTGTGGCAAGTGGTTAACAAATTCATTGTATAGAGCTGCCCTCCTTCCAATATTACTTCCAGTGTGCAGGGGATTACAGGAGGCTAGCACAGAGACAGACTGAGGTAATGATCAAAAAATATTTTTATAGACCGGATTAAGGAGGGAGAGACTTTCATATATGGCTATACTTATACTTGAAAATATGTTTAAAAAAAGCTTGCCTGTGCTGCTTAGGTTTGACAGCTTTTAGATATGCCAAATTAAAACCAGCTTAAAAGTAACAAAAACTCAAAAAAGTAGTACTTACTTGTCTGTTGTGTTTGCCCAAAATTTGCTCTGTAGCAGAACTACTGTATCAGCACCGATCCTGTTTTACATTTTCAGTTATGTGGAGCCAACTGTTACCCACTGGCCAGTGGGGGACCCACTATTTGACTAGCCAGAAGAGTCAAATAGGATCTGCATTGGGAGCTCTGCTATTGAGTTAAGTTACGAAAACTGGCCACCGGACAGGTATAATAGCTTTCTTCACAGGGTACTAACATTGTAGCTTTGTTAACCCCCAATTGACCCGACCCCCCTGGGTCAATTTTCATTGTAGCGCTACTCCCGCAAGGGCTGCTGGATTTTTGAGTCCTCCCTCCCAGCCACCAACATGGATTTTTGCAGCTTTCATGCAGACTCAAGAACCACTCCAGGGGATATTTGTTTTGCTTTTGTTTATTTTGGGGTTAAACTTTGATGGGGAATGGGGAAAAGCATGAGATGCCCAGAACTGTAGAGCTTGAATGCAAACCTGGGGACTTGCTGATGTTCATGGCTGCTAGGAGTTGTGAATGGTCACTAAGTTGTCCCTAAGTTATGGGCAAGCAAACCTTGCTTCCCCTCCTCTATCCAGGCTTGTTGTGTGAAGATTGAAAATTACTCACTCGATCCCACTTTGGTGAGTCCTGAAGTCCAAGTGGCTTCTGCACAGGCTTTCTGCTATACAGGCCCAGATCTTGACTGTCGGGTAGCTTCAGCTAAGCCTAGCTGAGGCTGGAGAGGGTGTGAGACTTCAACTGCTCATCTTTTCCACTGGCTTTCTCCTGCCCCTTCCAGGCAACTGGACCCTGGATCCTGCACACTTCACTGCTATATCCCCACCTTCTGGGCCTTGCCTACCCAGGGATTGGTGGAGACTCCATGAATATTTAGGCTTTAGCCTCTGTTTCTCCACCCTCTAAGTTCCAGAAGTATCCAGAAAATTCAGGAAGCCAGGGAGAGGTAACATAGACCCAGCCCTTGGAGCTTTGCACAGCTAACACAGAAAAATTAACCCCAGCTCCTTTGCCTACAGAGGAGCCAAACTAAATGTACCTACTCTGTACACTTGAGGGTGCTACATGATTGAAAAGGCTCTGTCTCTTTGGCCATTCAGGGCAAAATAACATTGTTCTGATAGCCCACTCTAAACTATTTAATTTCTCCATTAAAGCTGGAAAACAAACCTAATGTAAGCTCTGTTTCTGAGTTTACACAGTGTTGATGATGTCCTTTTTCAGGTTACATGTTCAGAGCTGGTGATTAGCTACCCAGGCCCATGCACAGCAATTTTGAGTTCACATTTCCCCCCGTCCCTACAAACAATTTGCCATGGTTCCCACAGAGCAACAGAGTGGTGAAGGAGCACTATACATGTGCACATAAGTGGGTCTGGGGAGAGTCTGTCACTCTGTATTAGTGATGAGCCGAACACCCCCGGGTTCGGTTCGCACCAGAACCTGCGAACGGACCGAAAGTTCGCACGAACATTAGAACCCTATTAAATGCAATGGATGCGAACGTTCGAATCCTAAAGTGCTAATTATAACGACTATTATGCATGTTATTGTCCTAAAAAGGGTTTGGGAACCCGGGTTCTGCACCAGGGGACATGTATCAATGCAAAAAGAAGTTTTAAAAACGGCCGTTTTTCGGGAGCAGTCATTTTAATGATGCATAAAGTGAAAAAAAAAAAAATCAAATATTCCTTTAAATATCGTACCTGGGGGGTGTCTAAAGTATGCCTGTGAAGTGCCACGTGTTTCCCGTGTTTAGAACTGTCCCTGCACAAAATGACATTTCTAAAGGAAAAAAAAAGCCATTTAAAACTGCTTGCGGCTTTAATGTAATGTCTGGTCCCGGTAATATGGATGAAAATCTTTAAGAAAAATGGCATAGCTACCCCATCACAGCCCCCCCCCTACCCCAGCCCATTACCAGCCCCTTTGGGTCTTGTATGAATATTAAGGGGAACCCCGCACACAAAATAAAAAAGGCCCTATATACTCTGAACAGCCGTATACAGGCGGTGCATACAAGACATGGACTGTAGGTTTGTTCTTATGTAGAATCTGTTTGTAATTTTGAACTGATACATTGTTTAAGTGTAGCTCCAGCCAAAAAATATATTTTTAAGCTTTTTGGAAAACATAGGGAAGGGTTATCACCCCTGTAACATTTGTTTTGCTGTCTGTGCAGTGTGCACCTGTTCAGAACAGTTCACCTCACTTTCCGTCCCAATGACAACTGTTTTTGAAATGTGGTGTTTTTATTGAAACAAGGATTGGTGATAAAGCATCAGTAGAGAGGAGACACCTTTCTCCCATATTAATTCTTACAGGAGAGAATTTTCCTTCCTAGGGGTAGATTTCCTCTCACTTCCTGTTGTCTTCTTCCGTTTGCAAGTAGGAGTCGTTTGAAAGTTGGATGTTTGAAAGTAGGAACCTGCCGTATATACTCTGCAGAAATCGGCCCCTTAGGTGTTGGTGTTGGCACAACACTGTAAGCACTCACAGTTACTCTTGGTGGGTGCTGGAACGCCCTGCTGTCAACTATTATATCAGGAATTGTAATTACATATAATTGTTGAACAGTGGTAGGAAAAATTGGGCCTTTGATGGTGGTGCTGGTGCCACAACACTGTAAGGCCTCACAGTTACTCTTGGTGGGCGCAGCAAAGGGCCCTGCTGTGAATTATTAGATCAATAATTATAATTGCATGCCCCTGTTGAACAGGGGCTGAAAAATTGGGCCTTAGGCACTGGTGGCACAACACTGCAACCCCTCAAAGATACTGTACTTGGAGCACAGCAATGAGCCCTGTTGCAAAGTATTGCATCAAAAATTGTAATTACACGCCCCTGTTAAACAGGGGCTGAAAAATTGGGCCTTAGGCACTGGTGGCACAACACTGCAACCCCTCACAGATACTGTACTTGGAGCACAGCAATGAGCCCTGTTGCAAAGTATTGCATCAAAAATTGTAATTACACGCCCCTGTTAAACAGGGGCTGAAAAATTGGGCCTTAGGCACTGGTGGCACAACACTGCAACCCCTCACAGATACTGTACTTGGAGCACAGCAATGAGCCCTGTTGCAAAGTATTGCATCAAAAATTGTAATTACACGCCCCTGTTAAACAGGGGCTGAAAAATTGGGCCTTAGGCACTGGTGGCGGCACCCAGAAACAAAAATGTTCTTCCAAGCTATCATCATCAATCGGATCATTGAGGAGGAGGAGGATAGCCAGTCAACATAACAGCACAGGCACTCAGCATCAGCATCAGTCTTGAAGGGATGTGACATTTTAAAATAAATTAGTCTGTTATATCAGCATCAGGTGTGTGGTAGCTGGTGGTGATCCAAGACTGGTTCATCTTGATGAAAGTCAGTCGATCAACCGAGTCGGTGGACAGGCGCACCCTGTGATCCGTGACAAATCCTCCAGCAGCACTGAATGTGCGTTCTGAAAGAACGCTGGATGCAGGACAGGCCAGTAGCTCAATTGCATACTGTGCAAGCTCTGGCCAGTGATCCATCCTCAAGACCCAGTAAGCCAGAGGATTTTCGGTGGGGAAGGTGTCCAAGTCTGACCTTGCCCCTAGGTATTCCTGCACCATGTATATCAGACGCTGGCGATGGTTGTTGGAACCGATCATACTTTGGGGCTGCGGACAAAAGAATTGTCTGAACGCATCGGTCAGACGGCCACCTTCCCCACCGCTCCTTCTTTGACTGACCGAAGCCTCAGCAACTCGTTGTCCAGGACCAGGAGTTTGTAACCTCCCAGTCTCTGGGAACGCGTTGCACAGACCTTTCTGCAAGGCCTCCCGGAGTTGTCTCATCCTCTGCTCCCTCTGCGACGGTAACATAAGGTCCGCAACCTTACCCTTGTACCGTGGATCAAGGAGAGTGGCCAGCCAGTAATGGTCCCTCTCCTTGATCCGAAGAATACGAGGATCCTTCCGCAGACTTTGCAGGATCAGGGAGGCCATGCAGCGTAGGTTAGCTGAGGCATTCAGTCCGGAGTCCTCTGGGTCACTAAGGACGACATGATCCGCAGCCACCTCCTCCCAGCCACGTACAAGTCCACTGGTTTCTTGGGACTGTAAATCATCCCTAAAAGACTGCTGCTGATGATGCTGAGTGCCAGGCTCCACCTCCATGCTGACACAATCCTCCTCCTCCTCCTCCTTCTCCTCTTCCTGTGCGATGGGTGGGACAGAAGGAACACTGTCTGGGTAAAGGGGGCCTTGAGAGGCAAGGAAGTCCTCCTCTTCCTGCCTCTGTTCTGCCTCAAGTGCCCTGTCCATTATTCCACGCAGCGTGTGCTCCAACAGGTGGACAAGAGGTACAGTGTCACTGATGCATGCACTGTCACTGCTCACCATCCTCGTGGCCTCCTCAAATGGTGCCAGGACAGTGCATGCATACCTGATCATGCCCCACTGGCGTGGTGAAAAAAAAACAAGCTCCCCTGACCCTGTCCTGGTGCCGTAGTCGCACAGGTACTCATTGATGGCCCTCTGCTGCGTGTGCAGCCCCTGCAGCGTGGCCAACGTTGAGTTCCACCTGGTGGGCATGTCACATATAAGGCGGTTCTTGGGCAGGTTCAACTCCTTTTGCAGCTCAGCCAGGCGAGCACTGGCATTATAAGATCTGCGGAAATGCACACAGACTTTCCTGGCCTGCCTCAGGACATCCTGTAAGCCCGGGTACCTGCCCAAGAAGCGCTGCACCACCAGGTTAAGGACGTGAGCCACACAGGGCACATGGGTCAGTTGTCCCTGTCGGAGGGCGGAGAGGAGGTTGGTGCAAACCACCATTCCTGGCTTAAGCTGGCGTGGCGTCAACCACCTCTCGGCCTGCCCCTGCAGAGCAGACAGGACCTCTGCCCCAGTGTGGCTCCTGTCCCCCAAACACACCAGCGCAAGCACGGCATGGCATCTTTTTGCCTGCGTACTTGCGTAGCCCCTTGAACGCCTACGGAGCACCGCTGGTTCCGAGGACAAAGCACAGGAAGAGGCCATGGAGGAAGAAGAGGAGGGGGTGGAGGAGAGAGGTGTGTCACAACCAGTAGTAGCATTTTGGAGGCGTGGCGGTGGAACAACCTCCAACACTACTGCACCTTGTCCTGCATCCTTCCCAGCTGCCAAAAGAGTGACCCAATGGGCCGTGAAAGAAAGGTAACGTCCCTGTCCATGCCTGCTGGACCATGAGTCAGCGGTAATATGCACCTTACCGCTGACCGCCCTGTCCAGCGAGGCCAAGACATTGCCTTCCACATGCCGGTAGAGAGCCGGAATCGCCTTCCGTGAGAAAAAGTGGCGTTTGGGAACCTGCCACTGAGGAACCGCACATTGCACAAACTCACGGAAGGGGGCCGAGTCTACCAACTAAAAAGGCAGCAGTTGAAGCGCTAGCAATTTAGCCAAGCTAGCATTCAACCGCTGGGCATGTGGATGGCTGGGAGTGAACTTCTTTCGACGGTCCAGCAGCTGAGTGAGTGAGTGAGTGAGTAACTTGTATAGCGCTGCAATTGCGAACTAAATCGCCTCAAGGCGCTTTGCATCCAGTGTCGTTGAGATCGTTAGAAGAGATGGGTCTTTAGTATTTTCCGGAAGGCCCGATGGTTTTCTTCCATGCGGATATTCGTGGGTAGCGCATTCCATAGCCTTGGTCCTTGGACAGCAAACCTTCGTTCTCCCTTGGCTTTGTAGCGGGTCTTGGGGATGTGGAGGAGGTTTTGGTTAGTTGATCGAAGGTCACGAGTAGTGGTGTAGTGTTTTATTTTCTCGCATAAGTATTCAGGAGCGTTTCCTTGTGCGCATTTGTGGGTGAGGCAGAGGGTCTTGAATGTGATCCGATCCTTTGCGGCTAGCCAATGGAGGCTTTTCAGGGATGGTGCAATTGATTCCCAGGGTTTTTTCCCTGTTACCAGTCTGGCCGCTGTGTTTTGGACGACTTGTAGACGTGCAACTTGGTATTTGGGTAGTCCTAGGTAAAGTGAGTTAGCGTAGTCAAGCCGTGAATTGATAATGGTTTCGACTACTACTGCTCTGTCTTTTTCCGGGATGAACGGGATGAGTCTTCGTAGCAGGCAGAGAAGGTGGTGGGATCCACTGACTACTGATCCTATTTGTGCGTCCATAGTCATGTCTGAGTCAAAGATAACTCCCAGGCTTTTAACTTTGGTGCTTGGGGTTATGTTTTGTCCCAGGATGGTGGGTGGCGTCCATGTGGTCCTGGCATTTTTCTTTCGGTTAGCGTGGAAAATGAGCAGTTCTGTTTTGGATCCATTAAGCTTGAGGGAGCTCTCTGTCATCCAATTGTTGATCAATGTAAGGCATTTTTCCAGTCCGTAATATTGATCTTTTTTGTTGTTGATGCGAAAGTATAGTTGAGTGTCATCTGCATAGGAGTGATAACGCATGTCCTGTTCACTGATGATTTTGAGGAGTGGCCGAAGGTAGATGTTGAAGAGTACCGGTGACAGGGGTGATCCTTGAGGTACTCCGCATGTATTTGTGCGTGGTGCCGAGGTAAAGGCTCCCAGTTTCACTGTCTGGGATCGGTTTTCTAAGAAGGATGCGAACCATGGTAGGTCCGTGTCTGCGACTCCTGCTACTTCGGTGAGACGCGTAAGTAGGATTTTGTGATCTACTGTGTCAAAGGCTGCACTGAGGTCCAGCAGCACCAGGAGACATGATTCTCCGTCATCTGCTGCTTCTAGTACGTCGTCCCATATTTTGAGAAGTGCCGTTTCCGTCCCATGGCCTGGGCGGAACCCCGATTGAAGTGGGTCCAGGAGATTGTGGGTATCCAAATGAAGTTGTAGCTGTTGTGTTACAACTTTCTCGATAATCTTGGAGATGGTGTTCAGGCTTGTTACCGGTCTTCTAAAATTTGGGTCATTCGGGTCAAGGTTAGGTTTCTTTAGGAGGGGTTTGATTATTCCTTGTTTAAGGGAAGTCGGCACAATACCTTCTTTGAACGATTGGTTGATGAAGTGTGTTATGTGGGGTGCCAAGATGTCGGTACATTCTTTCAGCAGTTTTGCCGGAATGATGTCGTTCGGTGAAGTGCTATCTCGGAGGCTTCTGATGATGTTTTTAGTAGTGTCGATTGTAATTGGGACCAGGGTAAATTTCTTTGATTGCAGAATATTTATCTGGTTCTTTTCTTCCTTTGGCTGTGTGGGGTTGTTTGATTTTTCCTGCTGAATTATTTTCCTAATGTTATCAATATTGTCGATAAAAAAATTGGATAGTTCATTGCAGAATTCCTGAGTTTCGTTTGCTGAAGACTCCAAACAGGTGGGATTCATGGTCTGAGCTACTAGTTTGAAGAGTTCGCGGGGGCGGTTTAGGGCTTTTGCGATGGTGTTTGCGAAATGGTCTCTTTTTGCTTTGAAGATTGCTTTATGATATTTCCTAGTGAGTGCTTTGTAGATTGTGTAGTTCTCCTTTGTTGCATTTCTTCTCCAGGCTCCTTCTGCTCTTCTGCGTTCTTGTTTCAGTAAAGTAAGAGCGTCATTGAACCAGCCTGCATTGTTTTTGCGGATGAGTGCTCTGCGTCTTGGAGCAACCGTATCTGCTGTCTGTAGCAAAGCATTGTTCAGGAAGTTGAGTGTTTCTTCTGTTGAGTGGTTTTGGTTTAGCATTTCCATATTGTTCAATAGCGTGGTTTTGAAAAGCTCAGAGTATAGTTTCTTCTGTGATCTTGTCCAGTGTGTTGTTGCTGATTGTATTGATTTTTGGAGGGCCGTGTTGGTCGTTATAGTAAACTTGATGGCATGATGGTCTGTCCATGGTAGAGGCTGGTTGTCCAGTGTGTTGATGTCCATATCTTGTTTGAAGATTAGGTCAAGAGTGTGACCTGATACATGAGTAGGAGTATTTATCAATTGTTGCAAGCCTAGTTTTTCTAGTTGGTCGATGCAGGCAGTGGCGATAAGGTCTTCGGGGGAGTTGGCCCAAAGGTTGAAGTCTCCAAGTAGCAGCAGATTTTTGGTTTTCATGGTGTATGTCGAGAAAAATTCATTTAAATGTGTGAGGAGGTGTGTCTTGGGTCCCGGTGGTCTGTAGCAGAGCAGTATGTGGATGGTATCCTGGGGTGTAGTTTGCAGTTGCAGAGTGAGTGTTTCCATGAAAGGCAATGAGTAGTGTTGAGCGGACCCGAACTGTAAAGTTCGGGTCCGTACCGAATTTTGGCGTTTTCCCGACCCCGGACCCGGATTTTGCGCTAAAGTCCGGGTTCGGGTTCGGATTCGGGAATTTAATGGCGCAGTTAGAAATGCTTCAGGGGCCAGCCAATCACCATTTGATTAGCTGGTGTGCCCTTAGAAGCCATCATAGCCATGCCTACTAATGGCATGGCTGTAATTGGTCAGTGCAACATGTGACCCAGCATGTGACCAGCTTCTATATAAGAAAGAGGCACACAGCACAGATCGTCACTCTGCTTTTAGACAGTGTAGGGAAAGGATCCTGGCTGCTGTTGCTGTGAGGGAGAGAATAGGAGTTAGTCCTGATTCTGCAATCTACTGATAGAAAAGATAGGGAGACAGTGTAGTGTAGTGTAGTGTAGGGGCAGGATCCTGTTTGTGCTTTCAGGGAGAGAGATTTAGATAGGAGTCCAGATTGAGAGATATAATAGCTCAGCGATCTGCATAGGTTTATCTGTTTGTGTTGCAAGCTCAGTGCACCAGCACTGCATTATGTTGAGTGATACACCTATTCCATACTGTGGCTGTATTGTGCTCTTGCTAAAAGACCTATTTTGGTCAGAAAAAAAAAAAAAAAAAAAGGCACTTTATTGTGCTTTTGCTAAAAAGACCCATTTTTGGGCCCCAAAAAAAAAAAAGGGCACTTTATTGTGCTGTTGCAAAAAAAAAAAAGGCACTTTGTTGTGCGCAAAAAAGACCTATTTTTGGGCAAAAAAAATATTTTGCAGTGTATATCTCTAGTTGTGTGAAATAACCAATTTCTATATATTTTTCTTGTACTATGCTATACTAAAAAAAAAAAAAAAACTTTTTTTTGAATAGCATTCTCTGCAGCTGTGCGATTCAGCGGTTATATACTGTGGTTGTGTTGTGCTCTTTCAAAAAACGCCATTTAGGGCCACAGAAAATATTTTGCAGTGTGAAATACACATGTGGAGGTGTGTAAAATAAACAATTTCTATATATTGTACAGTGCTATACTAAAAAAAAACAACATTTTTTTTGAATAGCATTCTCTGCACTTCTATAGCTGTGCGATTCAGTGGTTAAATACTGTGGTTGTGTTGTGCTCTTTCAAAAAACGCCATTTAGGGCCACAGAAAATATTTTGCAGTGTGAAATACACATGTGGAGGTGTGTAAAATAAACAATTTCTATATATTGTACAGTGCTATACTAAAAAAAACAACATTTTTTTTGAATAGCATTCTCTGCACTTCTATAGCTGTGCGATTCAGTGGTTAAATACTGTGGTTGTGTTGTGCTCTTTCAAAAAACGCCATTTAGGGCCACAGAAAATATTTTGCAGTGTGAAATACACATGTGGAGGTGTGTAAAATAAACAATTTCTATATATTGTACAGTGCTATACTAAAAAAAACAACATTTTTTTTGAATAGCATTCTCTGCACTTCTATAGCTGTGCGATTCAGTGGTTAAATACTGTGGTTGTGTTGTGCTCTTTCAAAAAACGCCATTTAGGGCCACAGAAAATATTTTGCAGTGTGAAATACACATGTGGAGGTGTGTAAAATAAACAATTTCTATATATTGTACAGTGCTATACTAAAAAAAACAAAATTTTTTTTGAATAGCATTCTCTGCACTTCTATAGCTGTGCGATTCAGTGGTTAAATACTGTGGTTGTGTTGTGCTCTTTCAAAAAACGCCATTTAGGGCCACAGAAAATATTTTGCAGTGTGAAATACACATGTGGAGGTGTGTAAAATAAACAATTTCTATATATTGTACAGTGCTATACTAAAAAAAACAACATTTTTTTTGAATAGCATTCTCTGCACTTCTATAGCTGTGCGATTCAGTGGTTAAATACTGTGGTTGTGTTGTGCTCTTTCAAAAAACGCCATTTAGGGCCACAGAAAATATTTTGCAGTGTGAAATACACATGTGGAGGTGTGTAAAATAAACAATTTCTATATATTGTACAGTGCTATACTAAAAAAAACAAAATTTTTTTTGAATAGCATTCTCTGCACTTCTATAGCTGTGCGATTCAGTGGTTAAATACTGTGGTTGTGTTGTGCTCTTTCAAAAAACGCCATTTAGGGCCACAGAAAATATTTTGCAGTGTGAAATACACATGTGGAGGTGTGTAAAATAAACAATTTCTATATATTGTACAGTGCTATACTAAAAAAAACAACATTTTTTTTGAATAGCATTCTCTGCACTTCTATAGCTGTGCGATTCAGTGGTTAAATACTGTGGTTGTGTTGTGCTCTTTCAAAAAACGCCATTTAGGGCCACAGAAAATATTTTGCAGTGTGAAATACACATGTGGAGGTGTGTAAAATAAACAATTTCTATATATTGTACAGTGCTATACTAAAAAAAACAACATTTTTTTTGAATAGCATTCTCTGCACTTCTATAGCTGTGCGATTCAGTGGTTAAATACTGTGGTTGTGTTGTGCTCTTTCAAAAAACGCCATTTAGGGCCACAGAAAATATTTTGCAGTGTGAAATACACATGTGGAGGTGTGTAAAATAAACAATTTCTATATATTGTACAGTGCTATACTAAAAAAAACAACATTTTTTTTGAATAGCATTCTCTGCACTTCTATAGCTGTGCGATTCAGTGGTTAAATACTGTGGTTGTGTTGTGCTCTTTCAAAAAACGCCATTTAGGGCCACAGAAAATATTTTGCAGTGTATATCTCTAGTTGTGTGAAATAACCAATTTCTATATATTTTTCTTGTACTATGCTATACTAAAAAAAAAAAAAAAAATTTTTTTTGAATAGCATTCTCTGCAGCTGTGCGATTCAGCGGTTATATACTGTGGTTGTGTTGTGCTCTTTCAAAAAACGCCATTTAGGGCCACAGAAAATATTTTGCAGTGTGAAATACACATGTGGAGGTGTGTAAAATAAACAATTTCTATATATTGTACAGTGCTATACTAAAAAAACCAACATTTTTTTTGAATAGCATTCTCTGCACTTCTATAGCTGTGCGATTCAGTGGTTAAATACTGTGGTTGTGTTGTGCTCTTTCAAAAAACGCCATTTAGGGCCACAGAAAATATTTTGCAGTGTGAAATACACATGTGGAGGTGTGTAAAATAAACAATTTCTATATATTGTACAGTGCTATACTAAAAAAAACAACATTTTTTTTGAATAGCATTCTCTGCACTTCTATAGCTGTGCGATTCAGTGGTTAAATACTGTGGTTGTGTTGTGCTCTTTCAAAAAACGCCATTTAGGGCCACAGAAAATATTTTGCAGTGTGAAATACACATGTGGAGGTGTGTAAAATAAACAATTTCTATATATTGTACAGTGCTATACTAAAAAAAACAACATTTTTTTTGAATAGCATTCTCTGCACTTCTATAGCTGTGCGATTCAGTGGTTAAATACTGTGGTTGTGTTGTGCTCTTTCAAAAAACGCCATTTAGGGCCACAGAAAATATTTTGCAGTGTATATCTCTAGTTGTGTGAAATAACCAATTTCTATATATTTTTCTTGTACTATGCTATACTAAAAAAAAAAAAAAAAAACTTTTTTTTGAATAGCATTCTCTGCAGCTGTGCGATTCAGCGGTTATATACTGTGGTTGTGTTGTGCTCTTTCAAAAAACGCCATTTAGGGCCACAGAAAATATTTTGCAGTGTGAAATACACATGTGGAGGTGTGTAAAATAAACAATTTCTATATATTGTACAGTGCTATACTAAAAAAAACAAAATTTTTTTTGAATAGCATTCTCTGCACTTCTATAGCTGTGCGATTCAGTGGTTAAATACTGTGGTTGTGTTGTGCTCTTGCAACCTTTTTTTTTGAATAGCATTTTCTGTAGCTGTGCGATTCAGCGGTTACGTGCTGTGGGTGTGTTGTGGTCTGGCAAAAAACGCCATTTAGGGCCACAGAAAATATTTTGCAGTGTGAAATACACATCTGGAGGTGTGTGTAAAAAAACAATTTATATATATTTTCCTTGTACTGTGCTATACTAAAAAAAACAACCTTTTTTTTTTTGAATAGCATTTTCTGCAGTTCTGTAGCTGTGTGTTTCAGCCATTACGTACTGTGGGTGTGTTGTGGTCTTCCAAAAAACGCCATTTAGGGCAAGATCCTAAATTTGGAAAATATGAGGGGAAGGTCAAAGGGACGTGGTGGCCCCGGTCGTGGTGCTGCTGGTGGAGCTCCTGTTGCAGGGAGAGGACGTGGTGGATCTGTGCCAGCTACACGCACAAGTGAAACACCTTCCTCAGGTGCGAGTAGGCGACCGAGCCTGCGGCGGTATTTTGTCACGCCTAATGAGGTTGTACCAATGTTTAGGCCAGGACAAGTACAGGCGATAGTAGATTGGGTTGCTGACAGTGCCTCGGGTTCCTTCACATTGTCTCCCACCCACTCTTTTGCTGAAAGATCAGAGTTGGCACCTGAAGCCCATGTCCATCAGTCTTTCACCTCACCCCCTTGCAAATCAGCCAAGCAGTCTGAGCCCCAAATCATGCAGCAGTCTCTTCTGCTTTTCGATGACTCTGTTAGCAGGGTTTCCCAGGGCCATCCACCTAGCCCTGCCCCAGAAGTGGAAGAGATTGAGTGCACCGATGCCCAACCACTTATGTTTCATGATGGGTACATGGGAGGACCATCGCAGCACGTCTCGGATGATGACGAAACACAGGTGCCAACTGCTGCTGCTTTCGCAATTGTGCAGACAGACATGGAGGGCAGGGGTGAAGACTGGGTGGAAGATGATGTGGAGGACGATGAGGTCCTCGACCCCACATGGAATCAACGTTATGCAGGTGACCAGTGTAGTTCGGAGGAAGAGGCGGTGGTCGCACAGAGCCACCAGCACAGCAGAAGAGGGAGCAGGGTGCAAAAACGGAGCATTCGTCCCCTAGACAGTACATCTGCTACTGCCCAACGCAGCAAGGGACCGAGCACACCAAAGCCAGGTCCAAGGACTTCCCTAGCGTGGCAGTTCTTCACACAGTGTGTTGATGACAAGACACGAGTGGTTTGCACGCTGTGCAATCAGAGCCTGAAGCGAGGCATAAACGTTCTCAACCTGAGCACAAGCTGCATGACCAGGCATCTAAGTGCAAAGCACGAGCTGCAGTGGAGTAGACACCTCAGAAACCAAGAAAGGTCTCTGGCTCCTCCTGCTTCCTCTTCTGCTGAAGTCTCGGCCTCTTCATCCACCTCTGTAGTGACAGTGGCACCTGTCACCCCGCAAACAGAGGATCTGCCAGCAACACTACCACCTGGGTCACCGACCATCTCCACAATGTCCCATGGAAGCGTTCAGCTCTCTATCTCCCAAACATTGGAGCGGAAGAGGAAGTACCCCCCTAGCCACCCGCGATCCCTGGCCCTGAATGCCAGCATTTCAAAATTCCTGGCCTTTGAAATGCTGTCATTCCGTCTGGTGGAGACGCAGAGTTTTAAAAGCCTGATGGCATTGGCTGTCCCGCAGTACGTCGTGCCCAGCCGCCACTACTTTTCCAGGCGAGCCATCCCTTCCCTGCACAACCAGGTGGGGGACAAAATCAGGTGTGCACTGCGCAACGCCATCTGTGGCAAGGTCCACCTAACTACGGATGCGTGGACCAGTAAGCACGGTCAGGGACGTTATATCTCCCTAACAGCACACTGGGTAAATGCAGTGGCTGCTGGGCCTGAGGCAGATAGCTGTTTGGCGCATGTCCTTCCACCACCGAGGATTGCAGGGCGCTTCAGTTTGCCTCCTGTTGCTAACTCCTCCTTCTCCGCTTCCTCATCCTCTACCGCCTCCTCATCCATTCAGCGTAACACCTTCACCACCAACTTCAGCACAGCCAGGGGTAAACGACAGCAGGCAGTTTTAAAACTTTCCTGTTTGGGGGAAAATCCCCACACCGCGCAGGAGTTGTGGAGGGACATGGAACAACAGACCGATGAGTGGTTGCTGTCAGTGAGCCTCAAGCCCGGCCTGGTGGTGTGCGATAATGGGCGAAATCTCGTAGCAGCTCTGGGTCTAGCCGGTTTGACGCACATCCCTTGCCTGGCGCATGTGCTGAACTTGGTGGTCCAGAGGTTCCTTAAAAATTACCCCAATATGCCAGAGCTGCTGCAGAAAGTGCGGGCTGTGTGTGCGCACTTTCGGCGTTCTCACCCTGCTGCTGCTCGCCTGTCAGCGCTGCAGCGTAACTTCGGCCTTCCAGCTCACCGCCTCATATGTGACGTGCCCACAAGGTGGAACTCCACCTTGCACATGCTGGCCAGACTGTGCGAGCAGCAGCAGGCAATAGTGGAGTTTCAGCTGCAGCAATCACGCGTGAGTCGCTCTGCGGAACAGCACCACTTCACCACCAATAACTGGGCCTCCATGCGAGACCTGTGTGCCTTGTTGCGCTGTTTCGAGTACTCCACCAACATGGCCAGTGCCAATGACGCCGTTCTCAGCGTTACTATCCCAGTTCTATGCCTCCTTGAAAAAACGCTTCGTGCGATGATGGAAGAGGATGTGGCACAGGAGGATGAGGAGGAGGAGGAGGAAGCGGGATCATTTCAAAGGCTTTCAGGGCAGTCTTTCACAAGTGGCTACGAGGGTGGGTTCCTGCACCAACAAACGCCAGGTACACAATTGTCCGGCAGAAAGGGCACAGTTCTGGAGGATGATGAGGTGGAGGAGGAGATGGAGGAGGAGGAGGAGGAGGAGGAGGAGGAGCCATGTTCACAGCAGGGTGGCACTCAGACCAGCTCGTGGCCATTACTGGTGCGTGGCTGGGGGGATACAGAGGACACAGACGATACACCTCCCACAGAGGACAGCTTTTCTTTGCCTCTGGGCAGCCTGGCACACATGAGCGATTACATGCTGCAGTGTTTCCGCAACGACAGCCGAGTTGCCCACATTTTAACTGGTGCTGATTACTGGGTGGCCACCCTGCTGGATCCCCGTTACAAGGACAACGTACCGTCCTTAATTCCCTCACTGGAGCGGGATCGTAAGATGCGCGAGTACAAGCGCACGCTGGTAGACGCGCTGCTGGTGGCATTCCCACCTGACAGCGGGCGTACGGTGGAAGCACAAGGCGAAGGCAGAGGAGGAGGAAGAGGTCGCCAACGCAGCCGGGGCACCGGCAGCACCTCAGAAGGCAGGGTTAGCATGGCCGAAATGTGGAAAAGCTTTGTCAGCACGCCACAACAACCAGCACCACCAGCTGAGATGGAACGTCTTAGCAGGAGGCAGCATTTCACCAACATGGTTGAGCAGTATGTGTCCACAGGCCTACACGTACTGGATGACGGGTCTGCCCCCTTTAACTTCTGGGTCTCCAAATTGGGCACATGGCCTGAGCTTGCCGTTTATGCCTTGGAGGTGCTGGCCTGCCCTGCAGCCAGTGTATTATCTGAACGTGTATTTAGCACGGCAGGGGGCGTTATCACAGACAAGCGCAGCCGCCTGTCCAGAGCCAATGTGGACAAGCTCACGTTCATTAAAATGAACCAGGCATGGATCCCACAGGACTTGTCCGTACCTTGTGCAGAATAGACATGTATACCGGTGTTGTGACAAAAACTGTCCGGCCATCGGATTGTGCCCGGCCCGTACTGCGCAGGCGCAGCGCTTGCGCAGTACAGAGGACAAGGAGATTCACAAAATCTCCGAAGATGAACGGCGCCTGCGCTGTGAGTGCAGGTTCAAGCCCCACCATCCAAGAGGACATACGGTAGCACATAGTAACAGGGCCCCTCACGGGCTCGCTTCGATCGCGGCCTTGCTTGGCTCGGCTTGAACCACGGATGGTGTGGCCTTCACCTGAACTCAACACGCAGGCGCCGTTAGTCTTGGGAGATTTTTGAAATCCCATTGTCCTACATACTCAGCAAGCGCAGTACAGGGCGGACACTATTCGACAGGGGACAGAATTCGACACATCACCGGCCTTACCCAGCCATTGTTGTATTTTTGAACCAGTGTTGGCTACCTCGTCCTCCTCCACCGCCGCTTCCACCTACACAGCCACATCCACCGCCACCTCAACCTCCTACTCCATATGGACCTCGTCCTGCTAGGCCAAGATTAAATTTTTTATTTTATTTTTTTGTAGCGCACAGATCCTTTCCCCCTTACCTGCCTTTATGTTGTTGGCTCTTCGCAGGAGGGAGAAAGGCACACCGCACTACCAGCCCGTATCATCCTATATAAAGAGGTTGAGCGGTGTACTTGACGGGCCGTGTCCACAGCCGGAGTCAAAACTCCTCCAGAGGATGATTCTCACCTCTACTGTAGGTAGAGGCAAGTCCTTTAATTGCCAGTAAAGTCAATGTCCACACCAGCTGAAACTCCAACTCTTATTCTCTCATGGCAAAATAAACTGAACTCAGATAGAAAAGGTTAGAGCAAAGAAACAGGACAGCTTAAGGTGTGGAGGAGGTCCAGGCACAAACGTAGCACATTCACTTCACTGCTTAGGTTTCTCAAACAGTTTTTGGCGCACGGTCTCTGCCACAGACATTGAGGTTGGTCTCTGCCACAGACCGGGTGTACAAGGCCCCTGCCACGGGCCTGGAGAACTTTGGTCTCAGCCACAGACCAGGGTGTATAAGGCCCCTGCCACGGGCCGGTTGAATAAGGCCTCTGATACAGTCAAGGTGACCTTGAGCTTCTCCTTCTACGAACCTAGCCCATATCAAGGGGAAGACATCTCTCCAGGGAGTCAACAGACCATTCCTTCACCGTGACTCCCGCATCGGTCCATCAGAATGATCCTCCCTTCCCTGGAACAGGGTCCCTTACACGAGGCGGCTCTGGACTCCAGGCTTTACTCCCGCCCCTAGGCCTCCATACCCAGGGCAGCAAGAACTCCAGGATAGTACCTCACCCCGGGCTAAAGGTGCCCGAGATGGAACAGGAACACATGCACCCAGGCCGAAGGCACCTGGGCGCGGACCCCACTGGACATCAGCCCCCAGGCCAAAGGTCTGCCCCTTTTATATGCTCTCCCGGCATGCACAGCAGGTTCCCCGCCCCGCTGTACTACTGCCAAGAGGGGACACAAAAGGCGCCACCTGTAGGCCGCAGGGAACTGCACACCAATACTGTCCCCCGAGGACAAAATGGTCCATGAATCCTACAGAATTAGGGTATTTGAGCCTATTTACCACTCAAACACTTTCCTTAAATTTAGCACCCCGCTACATTTTTATTTCAAAGTATTTTATTTTCCCACTAGCTTATCCATTAAATTAAATAATTTATTCCAGAAAGGGCGTATTCTGGGGCATTCCCACCATATGTGTGGCATTGTGCCGTTGAGTTTCTGAGGTTCTTAATGACTTCCTGTACCTCTTCTGCTGAAAAGGGCGCCTCCAGCATATTTTTTTATTTTTAAATTTTTTTTATGTTCTTTTAAGTTATTTCCTATCCACATTTGTTTGCAGAGCACTTGCCATGTTCTTAACAACATTTTGCTGCCATTTGCAGCCCTCTAGCCCTTTCCATTACTTTTTTAGAGCCTTTTTAGTCGTCAGAAGTCCGGGTCCCCATTGACTTCAATTGGGTCCGGGTCCGGGTCCGGGTTCGGGTTAAAGTTCGGTCCCGAATCCGAACTTTTTTCCGAAGTTCGGCCGAACCCGCCGGACCCGAATATCCAGCTACCCGCTCAACTCTAGCAATGAGTTCTGTAGAGTTGGTTTGATGAACGTAAGGTGGTCTTTGTAAATTACTGCTAGGCCCCCTCCTCTTTGTCCTGTTCTATGCTCCGTTAGGATGCGGTAGTTCTCCGGCACTAGTTCTGCTAGGATGGTATTGCAGTCGGGTGTTAGCCAGCTTTCCGTGATGAAGAGGCAGTCTATGTTGTGTTGGGTTATGAAATCATGGATTTCCTGTCTGTGTTTGACTGCAGATCTGGTGTTGATTAGGGCACTTGATAGATGTTGTAGATGCCATGGTGCTCTGTTTTTTCCTGTTGATAGTCGACTGATTCTTACGATTCGTTCTTTTTGTAATTTTTTTTGGATGGGTGTTGGTAGTGTTGTGGCAAAGTTCTTTAGGCTTTGGATGGTGTCGGCTGAGTATATAATGTTAACCATGTTGAAAAAGTGCTGATAATGATGAGGCGATGAGATGATGTTGATAACGATGATGATCCTGATGTTGATGATGATGATGATGAGCGATGCGATGAGAGAGCTGCTGAGGTGTGCTAATGCTTGAAGTTGGTGTTTGATGTTGACAAGGATGATGATCCGATAGTGATGAATGATCCGATGGTGATGATGATCCGATGGTGATGATGATCCGATAGTGATGATGATCCGATAGTGATGATGATCCGATAGTGATGATGATCCGATAGTGATGATGATCCAATGCTGATGATGATCCAATGCTGATGATGATCCAATGCTGATGATGATCCTAGTGATGATGATTCCTTCCTAATCCCTGGAGGCGGTTGGAGCTACCCTAACCTTCCCGCTAGTGGAAGGAGTCCGATATACTTACCTGGTTATCAGGTTTGATGGACGACTGATGATGATGATGATGATGATCCTGGTGTAGACGGCGCTGCTCCCCAACTAGCTGGGGCAGGGAAATTTGCCTGCTAGAATTGGACGTCGGTGTACTGCTAGCAGAGTGGCCGCAAGTACTTGGCTGTGACACACCTAATTCTACACCTTCATTCCTCTCAGTGCAGGTTTCAGAGAGGACTGAAGGTATAGTGGGGTTGGAGATCCCAGCTGATGCGGTGCAAGGAGAGTTCCGCTTTGTTTTTGGTGTGGGTCTTTAAGGTAGGCTTGCCAACGAGCTGCATGGCAGGTCAACATATGTCTGGTCAAGCATGTGGTGCCCAAGCGGCTGATGTTTTGGCCACGCGATATACGCTTGAGACATATGTTGCAAACAGCAGCTGTGCGATCTGATGCACTCGCCTCAAAAAAGGCCCACACCAAAGAACTTTTTGAATGACGGGCAGAGGCAGCGCCCTGCACAGGCGGAGCTCTGCGGTGTGATTCCGTCGGTGTGCTGCCCTTACGCTGGCCACCCAAGGGCATCCTGCCTCATTGGAGATGTGCCTCCTCCTCATCCTCCTCCTCCTCCTCCTCTCTCCTATTAGGCACCCACGTGGAGTCAGTGACCTCATCATCCCCTCCCTCCTCATCACTGGAGCCAATCTGGCAGTATGCTGCAGCTGCTGGAACATGACTGCCAGATTGGTGTCCTTCTTGAGCATCCCCTCTCTCTGCTCTCACGCTACTGCCTTCCTCTAGCTGGGTATCATCATCAGATCCTTCGAAACGCTGGGCATCCTCCTGGAGCATGTACCCAACACTGTGCTCAAACAGTTCGGGGGACTCCTCAGGAGGAGGACATGGTGGGTCTAGGGAAGGAGTGACTGATGATGACATTGATACCAGGGAAGAGGACGCTTTGGCAGCTGCTTTGCCAGTACCCTGAGCCTGGGTGAGAGAGGATGAGGAGGATGAGGAGGGCTTGGTCATCCACTCTACCAAGTCTTCGGCATGATGTGGCTCAACATGTCCAGCTGCCGAAAAGAAGGACAAGCGTGTCCCATGGCCATGTGCTGATGACAATGCACCGCGTCCACGACCAGCACTGTTGCCCCCAGACACAGAGCCTGCTTGCCCTCTTTTATTGGCTCCTGACTGTCTGCCTCTCCTTGTTTGCCTTCCAGACATTCTAATGGATGGCCTGCAGGGAGATGGGAAAAACAGCAATAAGGGCTAGCTTCAGGTGTATACTGTGCAGGAGGCTTAGCAACAATGACACTGACACTGTCCCCTGCCTATCCTTCTGTGTCCCTAAACACAAGGATTTGCAATATGCTTCAGCAAGATTGGTTTAGCACAGAATGGTACACTGACACTTTCCCTCACTGAGTGTCCTTCTCTGTCCCTAAACACAAGGATTTGCAATATGCTTCAGCAAGATTGGTTTAGCACAGAATGGTACACTGACACTTTCCCTCACTGAGTGTCCTTCTCTGTCCCTAAACACAAGGATTTGCAATATGCTTCAGCAAGATTGGTTTAGCACAGAATGGTACACTGACACTTTCCCTCACTGAGTGTCCTTCTCTGTCCCTAAACACAAGGATTTGCAATATGCTTCAGCAAGATTGGTTTAGCACAGAATGGTACACTGACACTTTCCCTCACTGAGTGTCCTTCTCTGTCCCTAAACACAAGGATTTGCAATATGCTTCAGCAAGATTGGTTTAGCACAGAATGGTACACTGACACTTTCCCTCACTGAGTGTCCTTCTCTGTCCCTAAACACAAGGATTTGCAATATGCTTCAGCAAGATTGGTTTAGCACAGAATGGTACACTGACACTTTCCCTCACTGAGTGTCCTTCTCTGTCCCTAAACACAAGGATTTGCAATATGCTTCAGCAAAATTGGTTTAGCACAGAATGGTACACTGACACTTTCCCTCACTGAGTGTCCTTCTCTGTCCCTAAACACAAGGATTTGCAATATGCTTCAGCAAGATTGGTTTAGCACAGAATGGTACACTGACACTTTCCCTCACTGAGTGTCCTTCTCTGTCCCTAAACATAAGGATTTGAAATATGCTTCAGCAAGATTGGTTTAGCACAGAATGGTACACTGACACTTTCCCTCACTGAGTGTCCTTCTCTGTCCCTAAACACAAGGATTTGCAATATGCTTCAGCAAGATTGGTTTAGCACAGAATGGTACACTGACACTTTCCCTCACTGAGTGTCCCTCTCTGTCCCTAAACACAAGGATTTGCAATATGCTTCAGCAAGATTGGTTTAGCACAGAATGGTACACTGACACTTTCCCTCACTCGAGTGTCCTTCTCTGTCCCTAAACACAAGGATTTGCAATATGCTTCAGCAAGATTGGTTTAGCACAGAATGGTACACTGACACTTTCCCTCACTGAGTGTCCTTCTCTGTCCCTAAACACAAGGATTTGCAATATGCTTCAGCAAGATTGGTTTAGCACAGAATGGTACACTGACACTTTCCCTGACTGAGTGTCCTTCTCTGTCCCTAAACACAAGGATTTGCAATATGCTTCAGCAAGATTGGTTTAGCACAGAATGGTACACTGACACTTTCCCTCACTGAGTGTCCTTCTCTGTCCCTAAACACAAGGATTTGCAATATGCTTCAGCAAGATTGGTTTGGCATAGAATGGTACACTGACACTTTCCCTGACTGAGTGTCCTTCTCTGTCCCTAAACACAAGGATTTGCAATATGCTTCAGCAAGATTGGTTTAGCACAGAATGGTACACTGACACTTTCCCTCACTGAGTGTCCTTCTCTGTCCCTAAACACAAGGATTTGCAATATGCTTCAGCAAGATTGGTTTAGCACAGAATGGTACACTGACACTTTCCCTCACTGAGTGTCCTTCTGTTTCCCTAAACACAAGGATTTGCAATATGCTTCAGCAAGATTGGTTTAGCACAGAATGGTAAACTGACACTTTCCCTCACTGAGTGTCCTTCTCTGTCCCTAAACACAAGGATTTGCAATATGCTTCAGCAAGATTGGTTTAGCACAGAATGGTACACTGACACTTTCCCTCACTGAGTGTCCTTCTCTGTCCCTAAACACAAGGATTTGCAATATGCTTCAGCAAGATTGGTTTAGCACAGAATGGTACACTGACACTTTCCCTCACTGAGTGTCCTTCTCTGTCCCTAAACACAAGGATTTGCAATATGCTTCAGCAAGATTGGTTTAGAACAGAATGGTACACTGACACTTTCCCTCACTGAGTGTCCTTCTCTGTCCCTAAACACAAGGATTTGCAATATGCTTCAGCAAGATTGGTTTAGCACAGAATGGCACACTGACACTTTCCCTCACTGAGTGTCCTTCTCTGTCCCTAAACACAAGGATTTGCAATATGCTTCAGCAAGATTGGTTTAGCACAGAATGGTACACTGACACTTTCCCTCACTGAGTGTCCTTCTCTGTCCCTAAACACAAGGATTTGCAATATGCTTCAGCAAGATTGGTTTAGCACAGAATGGTACACTGACACTTTCCCTCACTGAGTGTCCTTCTCTGTCCCTAAACACAAGGATTTGCAATATGCTTCAGCAAGATTGGTTTAGCACAGAATGGTACACTGACACTTTCCCTCACTGAGTGTCCTTCTCTGTCCCTAAACACAAGGATTTGCAATATGCTTCAGCAAGATTGGTTTAGCACAGAATGGTACACTGACACTTTCCCTCACTGAGTGTCCTTCTCTGTCCCTAAACACAAGGATTTGCAATATGCTTCAGCAAGATTGGTTTAGCACAGAATGGTACACTGACACTTTCCCTCACTGAGTGTCCTTCTCTGTCCCTAAACACAAGGATTTGCAATATGCTTCAGCAAGATTGGTTTAGCACAGAATGGTACACTGACACTTTCCCTCACTGAGTGTCCTTCTCTGTCCCTAAACACAAGGATTTGCAATATGCTTCAGCAAGATTGGTTTAGCACAGAATGGTACACTGACACTTTCCCTCACTGAGTGTCCTTCTCTGTCCCTAAACACAAGGATTTGCAATATGCTTCAGCAAGATTGGTTTAGCACAGAATGGTACACTGACACTTTCCCTCACTGAGTGTCCTTCTCTGTCCCTAAACACAAGGATTTGCAATATGCTTCAGCAAGATCGGTTTAGCACAGAATGGTACACTGACACTTTCCCTCACTGAGTGTCCTTCTCTGTCCCTAAACACAAGGATTTGCAATATGCTTCAGCAAGATTGGTTTAGCACAGAATGGTACACTGACACTTTCCCTCACTGAGTGTCCTTCTCTGTCCCTAAACACAAGGATTTGCAATATGCTTCAGCAAGATTGGTTTAGCACAGAATAGTACACTGACACTTTCCCTCACTGTCCTTCTCTGTCCCTACAAACAAGGTTTAGCACAGAATAACACACTGACATTCTCCCTACCTATCCTTCTCTGTCCCTAAACACAAGGAATCCAGGATTAGTAAAGAAAAAAATGACACTGTCCCTGCCTATGCTTCTCTTTCCCTGCTCCGGAACACACTACACAAGGCCGCCGCGCTGGCGGCCTTTTATAGTGTGGGGCGTGTACTAAACCCCCTCATCAATAATTGGCCACAGGCATCCTGCCTGTGGCCAATCATTGTTCTCCTCACTGCCGGCGCTGTGATTGGCCAAGCATGCGGGGTCACAGTGCATGCTTGGCCAATCACAGCGCCTGGATGACACTGCGATGGCGTAGTGCATTGTGGGCCGTTCGCGTCACTCGAATTTGGCGCGAACGGCCCAAATCGTTCGTTGTTCGCCGAACGATCGAACAGCCGATGTTCGAGTCGAACGTACGTTCGACTCGAACACCGAGCTCATCCCTACTCTGTATTTCTATAAGGTTCCCGCTGTCACACATTCCCAAGGGATGGTGAATTGAATGGCGCTGGGACCCTGGGTGGATTCTACTAGGTACCTTTGATTCTTATTTTCACAATAATCTACTACTATTTATTCCAATGGGACATTTAGGTGATGTATGGGCTTGCTTTCATACACTGAAGGACCTCCTTGGGCAATCGGTATATATGCTGGATCAAACATTTTGAGCATTACACCAAAATGGTAAATTCCAAATGGAGGATTTTTATTCCAAAACATTGGGTAATTCAATAGCCAATACATTTCAGGGGCCTCAGCTAAATCATGGCACACCTGATATTGGATCTTCACTAATCTTTTTGGGACTATTTGATATCTGATGGTTACCTTGCGTTTCATACAATACCTGATGAAGTATGTACAGATATACCGTATTGGAAAATGATGGTAAAAAATTAATTGGAAGTAAAAAAGGCCAAATTGCATGCTTTGTGGGGTATCACAGTGAGCATCTGCTTAGATGAATGCTTTGGCCACGTCATAGATGATTTTACACAATGATGTTTGTGATTGCTTGTGCTATTGATAAACTTATACTTGTGTAGCAGCGTGTCACTTTATGGTGTTCATAGAGACTATATTTCATCAAGTGAACCCGGATCTCCCCTGGTTCTCTATTGGATAATACGCTGACTACTGTTTGACTATGAGTAGAAAAGTGCATGGTGGGATTTGTGGTACAGGGAGAATTGGACTCCAATGGCGTAGATACTACACAGACTACTGTACCCACAGTGCAACTAAACACCCATCGTGTATTGCCCGGCGCAAGGTCTGCTGGGGATTGGTTATTTAAGGGGAGGAGGAACAACGCACGGTCTCTTTAGACATTGCCCGCCCAGCAACTTGGAACCTGTGTTGGGACCTATCGTGATCATCTAGGCCAGAGAGTCTAGGCCTACCGAACCTGGAAAAGCCTGCTTGCCAGAGAGGGAGAGAGCCTTTATCCAGAGAGCCTGCTGACATCTCGGAGCATCCAAGAGTCGAGTCACCTTCACATTCCCTTTCGGTTGTCTGGAAGATCGGAGACTACGGGGATCGGGAGATTGTATGCTGGAGCCTAGCAGCGGGATCGGTTAAACGGATTGGTCCGGTCGGGTGAGAGAGCACTTGCTCAGGATTCTTAACTGTTTGCTAGGCCCGAGACCCCTTGCATAGGGCCCACCGCCATTACAGCAGTGTGTTGCGCAGTTAAAGTTGGGCGTCTTATTGCCTGTGACTATAGGTCCTAAACTATAGCAGGATTACATCTAACTGTTGATATTGGAGTAACTGTGTGTGTGAAATATTCAGGCTTGACTGTAAGTCACGGAGACAGTGTTTGGGCACCATATTGACCACGAGGGGGAAGCTTGCGAGCGTAGTTCTTTTAAAGACATTTAGAGTGTATAAGATTTGTATATCTCGGTACTGTTTACATTGTGCATAATTTTGACTTTGCAGGGCCCTGCGTATATAAATGCATATCTGTTACCCTAATTCTCCTATCTAGTAAAGATATTTTATGGTTAAGCAAACACGTTGTGTGGAGTATTAACTGTTCCAGAGAGAGAGAGACGGTCAACACAGTCTAGTTCTGAACGGTGAATGTATACTTTATTGTGGTATTTATTGTTTCTATTGTTAGTAGGTTCTACAATCTCATTTGCTTAACCGCTGTGCCAGTGGAGGGTCAGAGCCAGTTTCTTGGGGGTTGACAGCAGTAAGGTACAGGCCCAAAATAATACCAGCAGCCCTCTTAACTGGGGGTAGTGCTACACTTACATTGCCTTATTTGCTCTGTTAGCATGACAATATTTCACACAGTCGGGTGCAATATAAAACTTGTATTGAAGTAATGCAGCAACAGTTCACAATAGACCCGGTGGGAAGATACCCAGCAGGTCACACTCACAGTTTCCAATGACGTGAAAAAGCGGGTTCCAACTGAACCAACTGCATCTGTTGAGAGGGGACAGAATGCGGCCTGGCCATCTCGTGCCTAATCAGGAAGGTATCCAGAGAAATGCAGCCCTAAAGTTTTCCCTCCTCATCAGGATTCATTCCCTATCAATAGTATTGTCCCTAACAGATGGAGTATCTTTCCCTATGCTACCCACTCGCATCAAGGGTGCCAAACCCAGGGGCCAGGGTCTTAAAGAGAAACTGCAGTCTGCTTACAAAGTCTGTAATAAAAACATCTTTGCCATTCTGAAGCTTCCCTCCAACCACATTGCATATTATTTTATATATACTGTGATTCTGTTCATTCAAAATATGCTGCAGAAATCTCCCTCCACTGAGTCTGGCTGCAGCCATTTTAACTGTGGGCAGCTGAAGCCTGTTCACTTCCTGGATTTACACAGACACACAGAGGCACACCTCCAGCTCTGCAGCCCTGCAGCTCTCATTGGCCCTCTTATGACTCATCTCCCCTCCCTTGCTGGCAAACTCTCACGAGTGAGAGAGAGCTGTGCATGATGTCATAAGCCTAGGCTTTTTACTAGACAAGAAACTGGAAGTGGGCTGTATAAGGTATTTACTGGCAGAAAAAAAAATGTTTTACTATCCAAAGTTAAAACAACAAGGGCAGAAGATTTATTAGATAGAAAGTTGAAAAAATTACTGAAGGTCCGCTGTAGCCTCCCTGGCGGTATGATTATGTCAGATTTTTTAATCTCAAATCGGTACAATTGTTTTGCATAGAAATTTGGCCTTTTTTTATTGTAGGCCTGAAATTCTTAGTAATAACACACTTGAATCTGTCCAAACAAGAGTCTAGTAGACATCCCGGGTATGATAAAGTTTGAAACACGAAATCATAAATTATAATCTAAAACGATAATAAAAAATAATAATATAATAATAATAATAATAATAAAATGAATTTCCCCACAAATCACTATCGCTCAATTCTGCAAGTGTTCTAATTTATTATTTCTAGCTGGGCTAAAACCACTTTTGACATAAAGGGACACTTTTTGGTTGCTATGGACAATCTACAGTTTCCAGGCAGAAAGAACAGTTTTTATTATATAAAACTGCATGTAGGGCACTGGACAAAGCACTAGGGACCAAAGGGATGTGAAATTATTTAATACAGTAATGTAATCTGTAAGATTACAGTGTACTGTATGTGTTCTGTTTTTTGTACTTTTTGAATTTGCAGCCGGGCTCCGCCCCATGCGTTGCAGGGCTTGCAGGGATCAGAGCTCGGAACACAGAGCATCGGGCAGATGATCCAGCAGGGGACACAGCGGGGGGACATCGTAGGATCTTGGTGACAAGGTAAGTACACTGGACCAGGATTCTGCAATGCAATCCCGAGTGTGGCTTGGAGTTACCACTAATGGTACTGAAATTTAACCCCGAACCTAACTCGGGAATACTGCCAGGAGGGTTAAATAGACTCTGCCACACTTAAGATGGCCGTAAGAGTCATATGAGCAGCCAGCATTCAGTCGGCTCACTGCCCCAGTGACTCATGAAACCATATAGGAGTCCTGTTTCCCATGACTTCCTCTCCCTCTGCATAGCTGTTGTGGTTGAGCACTACCTGCAGTGGAGACAGACTGCCCCTGCCTGCAGGCATCTCCGGCTTTCATACCTTAGTAAGCAAAATTACCTGCATATGAGACACAAAAATTGGTAATATTACAAAGTTTGTTATATTATGATGCACATTGTAAACAGGGCTGCAACATATGCATGGAACATGATTGTATGCTCTGGCAAATGGATTTATGGATTGTAGGGTGATTGTAGGTCCATGTGCTAATTAGAACCTGCAATGCAAACATGTCATTTATCTTTACAGTGTTTGTTCCCATCTCTTGAACTTTTGCATTTTTGATGAATCAAACCCATTCTGTCATACTGAAATGAGTCCAAGGGGTGTATTTACAAAAATAAATTTGCAAAGTTATTTGTCACTGCATCCAATTACATTCTGTAGGAATTTTATCTTCAAGTTGGATGTCCTTCATTCATAAGAATAGCATAAGTATAATGCATTAGGGCCACTTGATTGGGCTGATGATCATAGTAAATAAACACTTACTTCCTATGATTGTCAGCTCCGTTTAGTGGCCATAATGAGATATTTTTCTGCTCTTATGAATGAAGAACATCTGACCTGGGGAGAGAATAGCTTAGTAACATTAAATGTTGCCAGCATTCATACAGAATGAATGTATGTGCAGTTTTGCAGGGCAAATATTTATAAATACACCCTGGAGTCATTGATTTAAATTTGAACCTAATGCCTCGTACACACGACCGTTTTTCTCGGCAGGAAAAAAAACAATGTTTTTCCCGACGGGATTCCTCTCAAGCCTGCATTGCATACACAGATTCAGGTCAAATACCGCCAGTCCAAAGCGCCGTGACGTACGACACGTACAATGGGATTATAAAGGGGAACTTCCATTCAAACAGTGCCACCCTTTGGACTGCTTTTTCTGATCCTCGTGTTAGTAAAAGTTTGGTGAGAGACGATTCGCACTTTTCAGCCTCGTGCTTTTCAGTCCGTTACAGCGTGACGAATGTGCTATCTCCATTATGAACGCTAGTTTTACCAGAACGAGGGCTCCCGTTTCATACTTGATTCTGAGCATGCGTGTTTTTTTTCCCCTCGGAAAAGCATACATACGACTGGTTTTCCCGACGGAAAAAGTCCGCCGGGAATCCTGACGGGAAAAAAGAAAGCTGGTTCTCTTTTTTTTTTTGCCAGTTTTCTCGTCGGGAAAACTGCGATGGGGCATACACACGGCCGGTTTTCCCGGCCAAAGGCTCTCATGGCAGTTTTTCCAACAGGAAAACCGGTCGTGTGTACGAGGCATAGGTGTGCGCATAGGGTGTGCCAGGTGTGCCCCGGCACACCCTAATCACTCTGTGTAGCATAGATTCCCCCTACTGCCCTAACCCCCCCCCCTTCCTCCCGCACTGCTGCTGGCTTCCCTCCTCTCCCGGCGGCTGTTGCTGCGGGGATGTTTTAGGGTGAATGGGGGAAGGGGCCGGTTTAAATGTAATTTACTGACCCCTTTCCTTTCTGAATGAACACAGTGAGCGATCAGTAGTGTGTGTTTGAGCTTTGGGGTGCACACCCTAATGCAATGGGCTGCGCACACCTATGGTACGGGGCATAAGTCTGCTAGATAAGGGTGGGCTCTTGCCATAATGTACAATACAGCTCACCTTATGGCACACTTACCTATATGAGTGCCTTCCTCCATGGCTGACTGATGTTCACAAGCTAAGCTTTGTCCCCCACCACCATCATCTTCTCACTGTTTTTTTCAGGCCCTCCCTTTGTTCCCCTGCATACATACACAGAAGTTATATCTTCCCCAGCACTTGGGCCTATGAGTCAGAGCATACAGTGAACTGCGCATGCACCGTACAGAGTACATAGAAAGTACAAATTTGCTAGAAGTCAGAGGAAGAAGGTTTCTGACTAGAAGAATATTTCTATCACATGAAGAACTGTTGAGTGGGTTGTAAGTTTTTACTGGACATGACCGGTGTGTAGTTTGTGCAGTTCACATTTGTAGATGTACAGTTCTAACAGATGGTTTCTACGATAATAATCAGAAACTTTACCTATATGTGGTAATCTTATGATGGTTTAGACATTTTTTTACGATTAATGATTAATAGGTCATTGTGTATGTCACATGTGGGTATTATTATATCAACATCCAATGATAAACTCAATAGGGGATATAGGAGTTGTAAGTGAAATGATCATAACATGTGCGGCTATTATTACACTGCTGTTCCTCATGCAACCAGCCAGCTGTAGTAGAGTATCATGTCCTTCATACAGGACCTGGGACTATTGCTGAAGTGCAACATGTGTGGTCTTTGAACAGGGCATGTATAAGACTAAAGTCAGCCTGGGTCACTTTGTTAGTGGTTCAGCCACAGCCTAGGAACTTATGGAATTTAACAAGTTTAATTTAAGAAATAAGGAGCTCGATGGAATTTTAAAGTCATGCAACAGCTTTAAAAGAGTAAATCATTTAAAATCACCTCTTACGTTCTGTAGAAATATTCCAATGTTTTATTGAGTGTTGCTTGCAAGATGGTATTCAGTGTCACATATATATTAAGTTAGGGCAAGTTACGTTGTACAATATATACATATTGTATATATAATATATATATATATATATATATATATATATATATATATATACACATATACAGTATATATATATATATATATATATATATATATATATATACATATATGTGTAGCTGACACCCAAAATTGGGGTCACTATGCCTTAAATTTAGGGGCAGCCTGAGCAATAGTTTGGCTCAGGTTATTCTGATTCTATAGATTGGACTCTGCTCTGCTGTGGTGTTGCCTGGGTGTGTAGTTCCCCTTGACCTGCGGGTGGCGCTGATGCTCAGGTCTCGGGTTGAACCACAGGTGACATTGTAGCGTGATTGGGTGTCCTCTCTCGGCAGCCATACAGTGGGCGTGGTTTTTCCTGCTTCGCATGCTGGGAGAGGGTACATAAGGGGCACACGCCATGATTTGGGAGAGACTGGCCGGGGGATTCCAAGGGGGAACCCCTGGTGGCGAGAGTCGCGCTCGCTGGCCTGCTGGCCAGGGGTGCGTGAATTGGTCGAGGAGTCTCGGGCCCCTTTAGCCCGAGGCTATAGTGTTCCAGGTAGGCCCAGAACCTTCAACTGGGTCTACAGCTCAACCACTGGAGTCCCAGGGAACCCAAAGGAGGGTGGTCCGCTCTGAGATAGAGGAAACCAGGGGAGGACCTGTCCGGAGGATCGGTGAAGGAAGTCACTGTCTTGGGAGAGGCCTGGTTACCTATCAGAGGGAAGGATTCCGTAAATTGCACAGTAGCGCCTTTGATGTGCCCCATTGGCACCTATGGTCTCTAAAGGTTGCAGGCGTTAAAGAGTTCTAGATTCAGGAACTAAAGGATTCTGTGGCAGAGGATCTCCTGAACTTGTCTTTGAAGGGGACTAAATCTGAAGTAATTGTTCGTGCTCCACTCCGGCTGCTAGAACTGTGAGAGGGATCTATCCGGGTGAGCAATACCCATTAAGGCTTGAGTGGAGAATAGGGTAATTGGGTGCCGCATGCCTGAACCTGTCTCCCTACCCAACTCTATCTCTATTTCAACCTTTTCTCAATCTGTTTCAAGCAAGGAAAATAAACTCATCTGTTGAAGTTTAAACACTGTCTGGACATTGGCCTTCTTTTAGGAGAAAGAATCGACTTTTCCCTATATTTATATTCTAGGGACGAGAACCAATGGAGGGAGGTAACTCGTTGCAGGACCCAACAATAGTATGAACACCGCTCAACCTCTTATACTAGGAGGATACAGGCATGTGGCACAGTGTGCCTTACCCTGCAAGTGAAGGTAAGCAGGAAAAAAATGTCCATGTGCTACATATATATATATATATATATATATATATATATATATACCATATCTCACAAGAGTAAGTAGACCCCTCACATTTTTGAAAATATTTTATTATATCTTTCCATGTGACAACACTGAAGAAATGACACTTTGCTACAATGTAAAGTAGTGAGTGTACAGCTTGTATAACAGTGTAAATTTGCTGTCCCCTCAAAATAAGTTTATCTTGGTCTCATCAGACCACAGGACATGGTTCCAGTAATCCATGTCCTTAGTCTGCTTGTCTTCAGCAAACTGTTAGCGGGCTTTCTTGTGCATCATCTTTAGAAGAGGCTTCCTTCTGGGATGACACCCATGCAGACCAATTTGATGCAGTGTGCGGTGTATGGTCTGAGCACTGACAGGCTGACCCCCCACCCCTTCAACCTCTGCAGCAATGCTGGCAGCACTCATACGTTGAATGATGATTTGGGGTCACCAAATCCTGGGCTGTTCCTGAAGTTCGCACCACTCTCCCAGCCTTTTTGCGGCTGCCCAGCAGGGCTGTCCCTGAAGCCTGGGGCCACCCAGCTGGGTTGTTCCTGGAGCCTGCTCAGCCTCTTCGCAGCCGCCCATTCAGTTCACGGCATGGCTGGGGGGCAGAGACTAGAGGTCCGCTGACTGATGAGGAATGTGAGGTGGGATGGGCTGGAGGAGACCCTATCTCCTGATTTCAGCATAGATGTCACTGCTACGAGACACCACAAAGTCGGAGACACAGTGGGTAACACTACCTGTGATTATAGTTGCCATTAAATGTCCCCACTACAGTTCTCAGATCAGCAGATGACCTTGATCAAGAGCACCAAAGTTGGCTGCTCATCCCATTCCCCCCCACCAAGGAGTAAGAGAAGGAATAAAAATAGAGAATACATGGAAGGGAGAGGAAAAGAGGGGGAGGAAGAAAGAAAAAGGGAGAGAAAGAATAAGAGAAAGAACAAGAAAGACGGCTAGAGAAACTAGCCAAATTACCCTGATCAAAAGTTTACATACCCTGATGATTCAGGCCTGATAACATGCACACAAGTTGACACAAAGGGGTTTGAATGCCTATTAAAAGTAACCATTCTCACCTGTGATCTGTTTGCTTGTAATTAGTGTGTGTGTGTGTGTATGTGTGTGTATAAAAGGTCAATGAGTTTCTGGACTCCTGACAGACCCTTGCATCTTTCATCCAGTGCTGCACTGACGTTTCTGGATTCTGAGGCATAAGGAAAGCAAAAAAATTGTCAAAGGATCTGCGCGAAAGGGTAGTTGAACTGTATAAAACAGGAAAGGGATATAAAAAGATAAACAAGGAATTGAGAATGCCAATCAGCAGTGTTCAAACTCTAATCAAGAAGTGGAAAATGAGGGGGTTCTGTTGAAACCAAACCACGGTCAGGTAGACCAACTAAAATTTCAGCCACAGCTGCTAGGAAAATAGTTTGGGATGCAAAGAAAAACCCACAAATAACTTCAGGTGAAATACAAGACTCTCTGAAAACATGTGGTGTGGCTGTTTCAAGATGCACAATAAGAAGGCACTTGAAAAAAGATGGGCTGCATGATTGATTCGCCGGAAGAAATCAAGTATCCCGCTTACAATACTCCAAACACAGAGACAAGCCTCAAACCTTCTGGCACAAAGTAATTTGGAGTGATGAGACCAAAAGTTTGCTTTTTGGCCACAACCATAAACACTACATTTGGAGAGGAGTCAAAAAGGCCTATGAATAACTGTGAACTATTCCTACTGTGAAACACGGAGGTGGATCGCTGATGTTTTGGGGATGTGTGAGCTACAAAGGCACAGGAAATTTGGTCAAAATTGATGGCAAGATGAATGCAGTATGTTATCAAAAAATACTGGAGGAACATTTGCATTCATCAGCCAGGAAGCTGTGCATGGGACGTACTTGGACATTCTAACATGACAATGATCTAAAACACAAGGCCAAGTCGACCTGTTATTGGCTACAGCAGAATAAAGTGAAGGTTCTGGAGTGGCCATCTCAGTCTCCTGATCTCAATATCATTGAGCCACTCTGGGGGGATCTCAAACTGCAGTTCATGCAAGACAGCCCAAGAATTTACAGGAACTGGAGGCTTTTTGCCAAGAGGAATGGGCAGCTTTACCATCTGAGAAGATAAAGAGCCTCATCCACAAATACCAGAAAAGACTTAAAGTTGTCATTGATGTTAAAGGGGGCAATACACGGTATTAAGAACTGGGGTATGTAAACAATCAGTGCCGCTGGCTATAGCTGGCAGTGCTGATCGATGTATTCTGATGTTGGGGAATTTTCACTGCTATCAGAATACAAAGACACAGCATGGAGGATTCCTTCATCCACATTGGGTGTGTAGATGGAGACATCAAATCATTTTCTTTTTTTTGTTCAACCCGCTGGTTGAATTAAAAGAATGACTAATCTATCGGTGGCCTTACCTTTATACTACCTGATGTTTGCTAACTATGTGATTGTTCTCAACAGGAGAAAATGAATTGTTCAATGCAAAAAAAAAAATCGCTCAAAATTTTACATCTATCGTATAACCAAAACTTTACAGTGATTGACACATGTGTATACACACGTTACTAAATATGAACACCTGCCTGCATTTTGGTGTGAGTGATTGTATATACGTGTTATTGTGCTGCATATTTCTGTTCGCCGTTAGACTGGTCAGTCCCTGGCAATTATGTGGCAAATTTGTAAGCCTTCCATGACTGGACAAAAAGACGCAATTACATTTAATTGAACAGGAATCCACCATTCATGGTTTAAATTGTTTTCCTGTTTGGAGCAACTACATGATTAAAGGTGGGGTATAAATTGATTGAAAATGTCTTTTTTATTGATTTCCACTGCAGTTTTCCCTGTACGATGATTTAAATCCAGAAAACAATTGACTCAGTGGGCGACAGTTTGCTGTGGACTGTTCAATTCCAGGTAGTCTTTTTTTAATTTGAAAGCCAATTGAAGGCTATTACAACTTGCTGGTATATGCTCGCCATACATACTTCACTTTTTCAAGCAATCGACCATTCAATCCATACATCCTAAATGCTAAGACAGTCTGAAACAATCAATCTAAGGATGTCAAAATTATACTGGAAAATACCAAAAAAAAAGGAAAATTATTTTTCAAAATTTAACAATTGCACCATATACATGATTAGTTAGAAAGCGATCAGATTTTTGCAACCATCTGATTGCCTTCATCTAATTCAATCTTGGGAAAAGAGTCACTGTAAATGGTGCCCCAAATCCCCACACAGCACATGCCTTGTAAAACACTGCATTGCACAGATGTGATCCATGTGTGTGTTACATAGTTACATAGTTGGTGAGGTTGAAAAAAGACACAAGTCCATCAAGTCAAACCTATGAGTGTGATTATATGTCAGTATTACATTGTATATCCCTGTATGTTGTGGTCATTCAAGTGCTTATCTAATAGTTTTTTTAAGCTATCGATGTCCCCTGCTGAGACCACCGCCTATGAAAGAGAATTCCACATCCTTGCTGCTCTTACAGTAAAGAACCCTCTATGCATTTTAAGGTTAAACTGCTTTTCTTCTAATATTAGTAAATGGCTGCATGTTTTATTAAATTCCCTTTCGCGGTGTTGTAGTGTGCTGCATCGAAAAAGAAAAAAAAAGTGCATTAAAGCGGAAAATCAAAATAAGGACACTTACCTGTCCAGGGCGCCCGCAATGTCGGCACCCGAAGCCGATCTCTCCCTCGGCTCTCGGATGCTGCCGCCGCCATCTTCGGTAAGGGAATCAGGAAGTGAAGCCTTGCGGCTTCACTTCCTGGTTCCCTACTGCGCATGCGCGAGTCGCGCTGCGTGAACCGAATGGTCCCTGCTGCCTTCTGGGGCCTGTGTGTCTCCCAGAAGACAGCGGGGGGGGGGGGACGGGACGGAGGAGGTGCTGGATGTGGTGTAGATACCCGCAGATAATGCGGCTGTCTATACGGAAGTGGGAGCAGGTATCTGTATTAGACAGGTATCTGCTCCTCCCTCCCCCTGAAAGGTGCCAATTGTGGCACCAGAGGGGGGGAGGAATCCGATGAGCGGAAGTTCCATATTTGGGTGGAACTCCACTTTAAGGTTAGATTTACACTAGCCTGCTGGGTAAAACACTACTATACTGCTATCCAAGGGTGGCTACACTGTTCCTCCATAGATACAGTGGAGGAGAGCGTGTAGCCACCCTAGGACAGGAAGTGTGTTACTGACCAATCACCAGGTGGAAATAATAGAAAAAAAGGCTGAGGCTTAGGCTTAGGCTGGCCATAGACAGTTCGAATCTCAGCAGAGATCTGAACCGTGTGTGGGCAGGCTTAATGCATACCTCCCAACTTTTAAAAGTCCCATCGCGGGACTAAAGTTGTTGAGCGGGGGGGGGGCTCCGAAGGGGGGGGGGGCGCTCTTAACTGCTGCTGCTGTGTTTCCTCCTCTTCATGCTTCCTGCTGTGCGGGAAAACTGAAAGTCTCTCAGGACTGCGGGAAGGAGGAGCCTATGCGGGTGAAACCCGCAGAATCCGTGCCAGTTGGGAGGTATGTGAATGTACCAAATCGATCGATCTACCCACTTGGGTACAGCCAGCCTGCCGGATTCACTTGTGATTATTACTAGCGGCTAATATAGCTGCTATGAATAATCACTATCCTCCACCGGCGAGAATGGCTTCCCCTACATGCCCCTGCCCCCCCCCCCCCCCCCAGCCAGGAGCAGACAATGGCTTGGCAAGAAGGTATCGCCTGTCAGCACTGTCTGTGCTGACGGCGGGAATTGTGCTAATTTCAGAAATTTGCAGAAATTTGCACCGTCTATGGCCTGCCTCAGGGTAAGTGCGCACCACATGCGGTGGAGCTGCGTTGGGAGGCTATTCCAGTGCAGTCCCACTGCCTGGAAAAAGCGAAATGCCTTGTTTCCTATGTGCCCGACTCACAACACTGCATTGCACAGGTGTGCAGGCATGGCGCACTGCTACTAAAAATACTATACGCAGTACTTTTTTGCAGTGCAGCGCAGTACGAGGCAATCCCTGTGTCTCGCATTGTGCGGCCAGCATCTGAACCTTATGAGATGTCTGTGTGACAACTCAATAAAGTTCATTAAAAAAAGGGAACAGTACGATCCGCTATGCCTAGTGCATCACCACCGCACCCACACCAGCTGCTGCGCTGCAATGCATCAGCTGGTGTGAACAAGCCCTAAAAAAAGAAAAAAAACGCAGCCTTCACATCTAAAAATCTGTGCAATATTTAACATTTGTGTTTTGGGGTTTAGTTACATTTTAAGGCCCAACTCCAGGAATTGGAAAAAAAAATCTACCCTTGCAGTGGGGCCTCTGCACAGCAAGAGTTTGATGCTCATTATGTCGAGCAGTGCCAGAATAAGAAGAAATGAATTCCTTTTTCTGTACTCCGGAAGACGTCAACATCTAGGGTGATCAAGGGGTTAAATGTGTGCCTAACAATGTTTACTGTGTGTGTTTTATTATGCAATGTGCAGGTTTTTACTCCCTGCTGTGCAGGGAGAAAAGAAACGGGACATTGCTACTGAAATAGAGAGCCCTGTGTTGTTTACCTACACAGAGTTTTCTTCTGTCATTTGCTCAGCCGTTCGGCGGGTCCTGGCAATAAATCATTGCTGCTGACCGGCTTGTGTTGTAGTTAGGGTTGTCCCGATACCGATACTAGTATCGGTATCGGGACCGATACCGAGCATTTGTGCAAGTACTTGTACTCGCGCAAATGCTCCCGATGCCTGACCCGATACTTGATCGGTGGGCGGACTCAGTGGGCGGAGAGGATGGGCGGTGTCAGAGGCGGAGAGGGCGGGCGGTGTCAGAGGCGGTGTCAGAGTTGGAGAGGGCGAGCGGTGTCAGAGGCAGCGTCAGAGGTGGAGAGGGCGGGCAGTGTCAGAGGCGGCGTCAGAGGCGTAGAGGGCGGGCGGCGTCAGAGGCGGAGAGGGCGGGCGGTGTCAGAGGCGGTGTCAGAGTTGGAGAGGGCGAGCGGTGTCAGAGGCAGCGTCAGAGGTGGAGAGAGCGGGCAGTGTCAGAGGCGGCGTCAGAGGCGTAGAGGGCGGGCGGCGTCAGTGGGCGGAGCGGGCGAAGTCAGCGGGCCGGAGAGTCCTCACCTGCACTAGAGAAATAGCTAGGTAAGCTGTCAGAGTTCAGCCGCATCAGGATCGGTGACCGGACTGTCACATTCGGTCACCGGTCAGCTTGGAAATCCCGACGCCCATCTTGGCACACCCTGCACTTGGCCACAGTAAGCCAGCAGCTGACATCTTGTTACACCCAGCCCGAACTATTTGCCAAGATGTCTGCTGATGCCAAGTGCAGGGTGTATCATTTAGTCATGTCATTTATTTCTGCATTTCAGTGCCATCCACCTGTCAGTACCAGACACCTGTCAGTGCCATCAGTGCCCATAACTGCCGCCTGTCAGTGCCCATAAGTGCTGCCTATCAGTGCCAGCCGCCTGTCAGTGCCCATAAGTGCCGCCTGTCAGTGCCCATAAGTGCCGCCTGTCAGTGCCAGCCACCTGTCGCTGCCATCTAACAGTGCCAGCCACCTGTCAGTGCCATCAGTGCACATAAGTGCTGCCTGTCAGTGCCATCATTGCCCATAACTGCCGCCTGTCAGTGCCAGCCACCTGTCAGTGCCATCTAACAGTACCAGCCACCTGTCAGTGCCAGCCACCTGTCAGTGCCATAAGTGCCGTCTATCAGTGCCATCTATCAGTGCCCATCAGTCAAACTGTCACATGGCATTAAAAAAAAAGTATCGGTAATCGGTATCGGCGAGTACATAAAAAAAAGTATCGGTACTTGTACTCGGTCCTAAAAAAGTGGTATCGGGACAACCCTAGTTGTAGTGAATAGCAGCACAGCTGAGGCGGCGACCGCGCGTGCGTGTGCCCCCTGTTCGGAAGTGCTGGATCACGTACATGTACATAATCCAGTACAGCAGGGAAGCTCTGCTACAGTAAATCTGCGGTAGGCGATCCGTAAGCGTTTTTTGGCTCTGTTTTCTATTTTTCATTAAATAATTTCTTACTGTGCCTTCTTCTGAGCTCCCAAACCTGTTAGTTAGTTGCAGTCATGTTCACTGCGCTATACACACTACATACCTATAGACCAGGGGTGTCAAACTGGTGGCTCCCCCAGCTGTTGCGGAACTACAAGTCCCAGCATAGTTCCGTCTGTGGGAGTCATGCTTGTAATTGTCAGCCTTACAATGCCTCATGGGACTTGTAGTTCCGCAACAGCTAGAGGACCGCCAGTTTGACACCCGTTCCATAGACCATACGCCAACATCCGAGAGGGGGTCTACGCTCCTCCATACAGAGAGATCTAACATAGCCACCCTCCAACAGCAAGTTAGATCACAGCAGCAAATGAAAAAAATAATTTGGAGATTGGAAGGAGGCTCAGAGCAATAGAAGGGACATTTTGAGTTAAAAAATACATACTTGAATCAAAAAAAATTGAAATCAGAATTTAATGTTGCTTTAAAAATGAATGGACTACATTACCACAAGCACATCACTGGATGAAATGAAGCGCATTAACACACCACAGCAGTGTGAAACACTCAGATTGATGTAGGTATGGCCAGTTTTAGCCTTAGCAATCAATATTGGGTGATTTCCTCTTCAGCACGTTCCCATAGAAAAGGTAATGACCCTTCCACTGCGTAGATATAGAATGGAAATGATACAGTTTATAAGAAAAGGTTGCTGTGCATTCAGAGCCATGGTGATCATTAGGGATGAGCTTCGAGTTCGAGTCGAACTCATGTTCGACTCGAACATTGCCTGTTCGCCCGTTCGCCGAACAACAAACAATTTGGGGTGTTCGCGGCAAATTCGAAAAGTCTATGGGAGAAATCTAAAGTGCTAATTATAAAGGCTTATATGCAAGTTATTGTCCTAAAAAGTGTTTGGGGACCCGGGTCCTGCCCCGGGGGACATGTATCAATGCAAAAACATTTTTTAAAAACGGTCGTTTTTTTAGGAGCAGTGATTTTAATAATGCTTAAAGTGAAACAATAAAAGTGAAATATTCCTTTAAATTTCGTACCTGGGGGGTGTGTATGATATGCATGTAAAGTGGCGCATGTTTCCCATGCTTAGAACTGTCCCTGCACAAAGTGTCATTTCTGAAGGAAAAAAAGTCATTTAAAATTCACTCGCGGCTATTAATGAATTGTCGGATTTTATCAATACATAGAAAAGTCATTGATAAAAAAAAAAGCGTGGGGGTTCCCCCAAATTCAATTACCAGGCCCTTCAGGTCTGGAATAGATATTAAGGGGAACCCCGCCGCAAATTTAAAAAAAATGGCGTGGGGTTCCCCCTAAATATCCATACCAGGCCCTTCAGATCTGGCATGGATTTTAAGGGGAACTCCACCCCAAATTTTTTTAAAAATGCCATGGAGTCCCCCCAAAAATCCATACCAGACCCTTATCCAAGCACGCAACCTGGCCGGCCGCAGGGGAAGAGGGGGGGGACGAGAGAGCGGCCCCCCTCCCTCCTGAACCGTACCAGGCCACATGCCCTCAACATGGGGAGGATGTCCCCATGTTAATGGGGACAAGGGCCTCATCCCCACAACCCTTGCTCGGTGGTTGTGGGGGTCTGCGGGCAGGGGGCTTATCGGAATCTGGAAGACCCCTTTAATAAAGGGGACCCCCAGATCCCGGGCCCCCCCCTATGTGAAATGGTAAGGAGTACATTGTACCCCTACCATTTCACGAAGAAAGTGTAAAAAAATGTAAATAAAAACACACACACCTTGGAAAAGTCCTTTATTAAAAAATAAAATAAATTCCAGCGATGAAATCCAGTGTCCTGCGGCGATCCCGATGTCCAGCGCTGTCCGTCATTGGTTGTGCCTGAGCGGACCTGATGGGGAACTTCCTCCGCAGTGTTTTAAATGTATAGACCCGCCCCTTCTAAAGTTCCCCATCAGGTCTGCTCAGCGGACCAGATGCGGAACACGAGAAGGGGCGGGTCTATTCATGTATTACACAGTGAAGGAAGTTCCCCATCAGCTCCGCTCTACGAGGGGTCATATTATACACACCCCCCAGGTATGAAATTTAAAGGAATATTTCACTTTTATTTTTTCATTTTAAGCATTATTAAAATCACCGCTCCCGTAAAAACGTCTATTTTTTAAACTTTTTTTGCATTGATACATGTCCCCTGGGGCAGGACCCGGGTCCCCAAACACTTTTTAGGACAATAACATGCATATTAGCCTTTATAATTAGCACTTTAGATTTCGAACGTTCGAGTCCATTGTATTCTGTCTGTTCGCAGGTTCTGGTGCGAACCGAACAGGGGGGTGTTCGGCTCATCCCTGGTGATCATTACTAAAAGGATCAAAACTTTAGTTCATTTAGAAGGAACATTTACTTTTCTATCGGTTTTCTAACCATACGTAAATCTATATTGTCTTCTTATGGTGACCATACACACTCTGATAAATAATCGATTTATTTTCCGATCTCTTTTGAGTAATTGATCTAAAGCCGTTGACCCATTTGATTGAGATGCCAAACCCGGAGAAGTGGCTTTTGTAGTTAAGATATGGTCATAGCTTACTATTAATATCCTAATCTGATCGATGGAAATACGATTGTGTTCATGAACAAAGCATGGCGGAGCTGCCGGTCGATGCAAAATGATCGATAATCTCTCACCCTGGCCAATAGACAAAATTTGATCAAATCTGATTCAAATTGAGTGTAATGGTGACCAGGGGTGAGCATTCCATTAAGGGCGCATGGGCGCCGTCCCCCTTGTCCATCGCCGCCTCCCCTATCCTTGCGTCCGGCCCCTTTCAGGACACCATCGCATGGATGCCAATGCAGAGGGTCTGTTTTTTTGAAGTACCGATTAGAGCCAGAGGCTCCAATAGGATTCAGTATAGAGTGGCTTGGGTCGCAGAGAGTGCGCTCCGAGCCCATCCAGGTGTGTTACAACAGCGAATCAATATTCACTGTTGTAACACTGATCCTCCTCCTGTCCAATCAGGAAGCGGGTTTTAACACCGGTCAACCGATTTGCTGAAAGGACATGTGATCCTATTGGATGCCTAGGAGGAGGAGGGAGTAGCCGCACGGCGGAAGCCGCCGTGATGCAGAGAGGACACAGGAGCCGCTTCCTGACACCCATAGGAGCCCGCAACCCACCGCCCGTAGGAGCCCTCAACTCGCCCATAGGAGGCCGCAACCCGCCGCCCATAGGAGTCCACAACCTGCCGCCCATAGGAGGCCGCAACCTGCCTATAGGAGCCCGCAATACAGCCACTGCCCCCCGCCCGTGGGAGCCTGCCCGCCTGCAACCAATGGGGTAAGTGTCGGGGTGGGGGGGTGCCGCCGAACGACTGACCAACCGGGGCAGGTTTGTTTGCCACCCCCCCCCAAAAAAAACAACAGGTGATCCTATTGGATGCCTAGGAGGGAGCAGCCGCATGGCGGAAGCCGTCGTGATGCAGAGAGGACACAGGAGCCGCTTCCCGTTGCCCATAGGAGCCCGCAGACCGCCGCCCGTAGGAGCCCACAACCCACCCATAGGAGCCCGCAACCTGCCTATAGGAGCCCGCAACCCAGCCACTGGCCCCCGCCCGTGGGAGCCCGCCCACCTGCAACCAATAAGGTAAGTCCCAATCGGTGGGGGGGTTGTTTGCCGCCCCCCCCAATTTTTTTTAAAGATTAGGATCAATATTCAAGATAAGATAGTAACCTCACAGTCATATATTATCAATCACTTCTCTCTTTTCACAATGCAATCTGACCAATCGGAACAAGTTCAAATTTGATGCAACATGATCAATACTTTTCTGCCCTAGCTAATCTACTCAGTTTCATTGAATCAAATTCAGAGTCTATTAGGGGCCACACAGACTTTGATAAATGATCAATTTTTTTTCCTATTGGTCTTTTCTAATAAGAACAATCGATCTATAGTCAACAACCCATTCGATCAATATACCACACACGGGGGAAGAGAACTTTGATAAATAGTTAAGATATGAGTGTAACTTACAATGGCAAGTTATCAATCAAATCTCTGTTTCCACCATGCAATCCCATAATCAGTTTGACTGAAATACTATTGTATTTATGAACAATCTATCTTGGTGTTGCCGACCAATACAAAATGGTCAATGATTTTTGGTCAATTGACTCAGTTTGATTGAATCCAATCTAAGTCGGGTCTAAATCAATCTGAAGGGAAGTTATGACTATTTGATTTTTTTGATCAAATCGCACATTGATTGGAAAAAATAAAAATAACCTTGTGTTGCCACCATAAATCTATTGAAAGGGAAATTATGGTTACTTGATTATTTGCAGATTCAATTGTTTCAATAATAATAATAATGATAATAAAATCTAATGGTGGTCATACACACTTTGGTAAATGATCAATCTCTTTTCTAAACAATCTCTTCCAAAATGAATAGTTGATCTATAGTCAACAATCCATTTAATCGACACGCCACACACAGGGAAGTGGATTTCAATCGATAGTTAAAGTGGTTATAAAGGCAAAACTTTTTTTTTTACCTTAAAGCATTAGTGTAAAAAAAAATGTACATGTCGCTGTCCTCCCCCTCCTCCCTAAACAGTTACCTAATTCCTCTGTCAATTCAGCGCTGTGCATGGCTGAATCTCTTCTGCCCTCTCTTCCTCTTCACCCAGGGACTCGGGTAGCCATTGGCTCCTGCTGCTGTCAATCAAATGCTGTGAGAAAGAAGCAGGGGGCGGGGCAAAGCCACTCTGTTTGTGTCTATGGAGCACGGCTCTATAGGCACACACAGCTCGGAAGTGAGCAAGCACATGTGCCTCCATAGCAAGCTACTTGCTATGGGGGCACACAGAGAAAAAAAATCCACCCTGGTGGATCGACTCTATTTGATTGATTCAGATCAAAAATTTGTCTAGATCAACTGGAAGGAGAGTTATGGCTAATCAATCATTTGCAGATTTGATTGGTTTGATAGAATCGCACATTGATCAGATAGTAAAATCGAATAGTCATACACACTTCAATAAAAGATCAATTTATTTTCCGATCGATCTCCTCCAAAAGAAATAATTGATCTATAGTCAACCACCCAATAAATTGTTATACTACACACTGAGAAGTAGGTTTCAATCGATAGTTAAGACACAATCTTAAAAGAAAAGTATGTTTTTTTTTTTAATTATACTTACGGTCTGATGCTGCATCTGTCCTCTGGCGCCTCTAACACTGAGAACCGAAGCGATCGAACACCGCCAATCGCTTGGTTCTCAAAGCTCTGTGAGCATAGAGCTGTAGACTGTCAGTCAATGGCTCTTTGCTCTGCCCCCCTGTGTTGACTGGAGCGCTGGGCTGTGGAGGGAGCAGGAGTGGCCAGATCAGGCTCTTAGCGGCTCGCTGAGAGGCTGAGCTGGGTGCCAGTTCAGTGATCTGGGCAGATCCTGACTCTATGGTCATGATGACGCCTGAGCTTGAACCGACTGACGCCTGAGCTAGGACTTCAGCCCGCTGTCTGCTGAAAATGGGTCACAGGAGTGCAAATTTATATGCACTCCTGTGATCCACAGAAGTACAGCCAAATGATGCAAATGTGTCAATAACATACCTCCCTGACTGATTGACTCTGATCAATTCTGAGTCCAAATTGATTGGAAGGGGATTTATGGCTATTCGATTGTTTGTAGATTCGTCATTTGAATTGAATTGCATCGATTGGATAAAAAACAAAATGAACCATTATGTGTATGTGTGTGTATATATATATATATATATATATATATATATATATATATATATATATGTAGCGGGGTCTCTAAATTTAGGTAGGACACTCAGGTGTGTAAGTATGGGAATAATGGACCATTTGTGTTCGTGGAGGATTGGACGGTGTAATAATCTCTTTGGCCTCTGGGTGGCGGGGTACCCGTAGGCTCAAGGTAGATTGGCGGTCACAGTGCTACCCTTTTTGTCCCTTTCCGGAGATGGTACGGCGAGGGCGGGGAACCTGCCGTGGTGTCGATGGGAGGAGATAAAAGGGGGAGACGCCTTAACCACGAGGTCTTCAGGAGGATCTTCTTCACGCGCCCAGGCACCTTAGGCCTGGGTGCGGGCGGTTCCAGATTCCGGCCCAGGCGCCCTAGGCCTGACCGGAATGGAGTTGGAGTCCATCCCAGGCACCTTCAGCCTGGGGTGAGGTACTAAACCAGGAGGCCTGGGGCCCAGTGACTTTGACTGGGTCCCGCGAGGGTGGAGAATTCCGAGGGTCCCTGAAGTGGATGGGGCCCATGTCTGAGGTGAGGAGGCCGGGGAGGTTACCCATTCGGAGAGTCTGGAGCAGCATCAACCCAGTGATGGATGGGCCTCTGGTAACTCTCTTGGAGGGACATCTTCCCCTGACAGGGGCCGCAGCGCAGCGAAGGTACTCCTATCTATGTTCTCTTGAGTCCCTGGTAGAGACTCTCAAGTTCTAAGTCCTTTCTAGCTAAGGCTATAGTAACCGCTGGCGAGATTGCAGTGGTTTAGCTGACAACCAGGATAGTGCCTCGACCTGCTCATTCCCCGTATCAAAATGTTATCAAGTCGCAACCAGTTGGCTACTGAAGCACTGTTTATTGTGAGATATGCAATAAAACAAGAGTTGGACTGTGATCGGTGTGTGGAACTCTTGTTAATGGGAGCAGAGGGAAGTGTTGGCACAGCAGGACTTGATTCTAGACAAAAGCACACAGGCCCAAAGAAATATCTGGTACTGGCCTTCACCTCACCCACAGCTATGGGGAGGACATGGGCCGTAGCGCATCTCACCCTGTCGTGTGACATACCCCTAGACAAAAGAGATGGGGTGAGGCCGCTACACGTGGGGGCTCGTGAGTCCGGGATGATGTGTGTTTTGACTTTGGAAGTAAGAATGGCTGTGTCTGGACTTTGCTGCCCGGAGGAGTTCTGAATAGGTCGGCCATGTGATTGGCCAAAGTGCATCCCTGCTCAAAGTCGTGGAAATGACCGTAGGACGGGAAAGGCCCATGCAGAGGAGCGAGAAGAGGGAAGAGTCCAGCCGTGTGAAGTACTACATGTGGGGGCTTTTATTGCACTGCGCCAAGAGGCACCCCGTGACTATGCAGTTCGTGGGTGGAGCATGATGGAAGCCCGCAAAAACGTGCAAGTCGTGGGAGGAGTCTGGCCATGTGGAGGAACTCACGTGGAGACTTTGGCGCATGGTCAGTGCGTGATGGTGCAGCAGACAGTCGGGATGGCCTCAAGCTCCCCGTGGATTCCGGTTCCCTACCCCACGAAGATGACTACGTTCGCTGCTCCCCTTACAGACACAGGGATAAGACTCAGGCCCCGAGGACAGTTGGCTCTGTACACCTGCAGAGACACGGAGGCCCTCGGTGTGATCTGTCCCGGATGCTCGGGACTGGTGGTTCACCTGAAGCCATTCGGGCGTTGCGAAGCATGCAAAGATTTCTTGTTCGAGGTGGAGCCATCCACAGTAAGGCCCCGGGCCCTTCGCCTCAACAGCCTCACAGGTACCGCTACTCCGGAAGGGGAGATCCAGGCCTTTGCGGAGGTTCCCGTACGCACTGACCAGGGCGATGTGACTGCCCAATCAGAGACTGAGAGAGAAAAATCCGAGGATGCTGCTTCGGTCACCACAGATTCTCTGTTCCCACCTCCGAAGAGGAAAGTCGGCTTGGTGCAGGCCTCCTGTGGTCGTGAAAGAGCTTCACCCCGTCGCTTGCCTGGCCTGGTTGGATCCGGTTGGAAGAGTCCTGGACATCCCAGTTCTACAAAATGTCAAGGTGAGCCAGGGGCTGGGACTGTGGTGGTGGTTGGAGGTGTCGGGGGTCCGCAGTTGGTGGAGCCCGCAAGGGAGGGTAGTACCACGTCTACCAGAGACTACCTTCCCGCCGAGATGTATGACACTTCCGACCTAGAGTCACTGTCGGATTGTGGAGATGACGGTGAGATCGATGAACTGTTTCACCAGAAGGGCTGGGACAAACGCCCGTTACCTATGTTACGTGCACCGCAGGATTCCCCTATGTCAATAGGAGACAGCACGCCCCGGGTACAAGCCCCGGAGTCTACGAGGAAGTCTAGTCCTCAAATTACCTTCCCACAATCTACAACATCGCCCGTCTTGGTTGCGGGGATGCAACGCGCATCACTACGAGCACCGAGAGAAAAGCCATCAGAGGTAGTGAAAGTACCTCGGCACCCGGAGGCCATCGTTTAACCCGGAGAAGGTGAGCGGGATGCCATGCCTCCTTTGGCCAGATTTCAACGACTTTTCTCACAGAGAGTAGCCCGTGAGTATAGGTGGGAATATCCCTACTTGCCTCGGGACCTACTTTTTGAAGTTGAGGTCATACGCCAGAGATGGTATGACAAATTTGTTTGGGAAAAACTGAAAGTACCCCATGCACGAAGATATTTGTCCTGTTCGCCACCCGTGTCGAAAAAGTTTAAAGATTGCAGAGCAGACTGGATGTGGGGCCACCATATCCACGCAGACAAGGTGCGCATCTGCAGGAAAGATGGAGAGGACGCTGACTATTCGATTGAGGTTTTCGATAAGCATCTGAAGCCTTTGTTCTTGCCTGACCCGAGGTTTTATTTGTGAGAGGAGACTCATTTGTTTGTTTTTTTGTGACAGCCTTCTAGAAGTGTTTTTGCCGGAGCATCCGAACTGTACCCTAGTTTTTTATTTGGGTTTTTGTTTTCTACTCTTTGGAGGAATGAGAGCAGTTTTTTGTTTGTTCTCTCTTCCTCACAGTTCAAAGACAGACTTTGGGGGTAGAATCAGTGTAGGGACACAGGAAGAATGAAGATTGCACCAAGTGTCATTACCGCGGCACTGTCACCAGGAGGCAGTGTTGTGCAATGGCCGTTTTTTTTTTTACACGCGCACCACTTTACTCATTGGAGCGAGTGGGTCTATTGGCTGATGGACCCATTCATTCCAAATTAACACAAAATGTTAGGATGTTGTGTTTTCTTTTTGTTTCCCTTCTGCAGGAGATTCGTCTATCAAGACTACTGAGTGTGGGGTGGTTCTTAGACAGTGAAGGGAGGGATTGTATATGTGTACATGTTAGATGGTTTTAGGGAAAAGTTTTATTGTTTTATGTTCCCTTCCCCTTTGAGCAGGTCTTGGTATGGTTGAGGTTAAAAATTTTAGGGATAGCCTCTGGGGCCAGGCTTATGTCATCACTCCATGGGAGACATGGGTTTGCACCAGACGCTGGGGACCAGCGTCAAATCACAGGGGGGAGTATGTAGCAGGGTCTCTAAATTTAGGTAGGACACTCAGGTGTGTAAGTATGGGAATAATGGACCATTTGTGTTCGTGGAGGATTGGACGGTGTAATAATCTCTTTGGCCTCTGGGTGGCGGGGTACCCGTAGGCTCAAGGTAGATTGGCGGTCACAGTGCTACCCTTTTTGTCCCTTTCCGGAGATGGTACGGCGAGGGCGGGGAACCTGCCGTGGTGTCGATGGGAGGAGATAAAAGGGGGAGACACCCTAACCACGAGGTCTTCAGGAGGAGCTTCTTCACGCGCCCAGGCACCTTAGGCCTGGGTGCGGGCGGTTCCGGATTCCGGCCCAGGCGCCCTAGGCCTGACCGGAATGGAGTTGGAGTCCATCCCAGGCACCTTCAGCCTGGGGTGAGGTACTAAACCAGGAGGCCTGGGGCCCAGTGACTTCGACTGGGTCCCGCGAGGGTGGAGAATTCCGAGGGTCCCTGAAGTGGATGGGGCCCATGTCTGAGGTGAGGAGGCCAGGGAGGTTATGCATTCGGAGAGTCTGGAGCAGCATCAACCCAGTGACGGATGGGCCTCTGGTAACTCTCTTGGAGGGACATCTTCCCCTGACAGGGGCCGCAGCTTAGCGAAGGTACTCCTATCTATGTTCTCTTGAGTCGCTGGTAGAGACTCTCAAGTTCTAAGTCCTTTCTAGCTAAGGCTATAGTAACCGCTGGCGAGATCGCAGTGGTTTAGCTGACAACCAGGATAGTGCCTCGACCTGCTCATTCCCCGTATCAAAATGTTATCAAGTCGCAACCAGTTGGCTACTGAAGCACTGTTTATTGTGAGATATGCAATAAAACAAGAGTTGGACTGTGATCGGTGTGTGGATCTCTGGTTAATGGGAGCAGAGGGAAGTGTTGGCACAGCAGGACTTGATTCTAGACAAAAGCACACAGGCCTGAGGAAATATCTGGTACTGGCCTTCACCTCACCCACAGCTATGGGGAGGACATGGGCCGTAGCGCATCTCACCCTGTCGTGTGACATACCCCTAGACAAAAGAGATGGGGTGAGGCCGCTACACGTGGGGGCTCGTGAGTCCGGGATGATGTGTGTTTTGACTTTGGAAGTATATATATATGTAGCGCTACCCCCAATTAAGAGAGCCGCTAATTTGATTTCGGGCCCTGCACGCAGCACCGCCACCCCTGGAAATCTTACTCGACCCACTCTGGCACACTCAGTCTAGGGTAAAACTCCTATCACTCTCAGGTGTATTATACTTAATAATCTCTAAACAGTCAGACAACACACTGAGGCAAGAATATAAAATATATATATCAGCTTTACTGGTAATGAAGGATTCAAGGTATAACATGCAACATATACATGGGCCTGCAGAGCCCTGCATCAATCAATGTACTAGGTGCAGCACAGTAATATGGCGCCGCGCAGTGTCCACCACGCGGAGCTATTATGGTGTGCGCTTGCCTATGGCGCAGTAACACAAACTTTCTAAACTTCCCCTAAGTCAGGCCTGACATAAAATGGAACTGAGTCTCTTTCCCCTAAGGGAGGAAGGTTTCTTCTGCCAGCTTTCGTTGGTGCACTTAAAGAAATAACCATTTGTAATCCACATTGGGTGTTAACTTGAAATAACAGGGCGAAACGGGGGGGGGGTAGATACTTCAACTCTGTCCCGCTACCGGACCCCCCAAGAAAACACTGGTGAGCGAACAGCAGGCCTAGGCAGTCTACAGGCCTGAACACAACTCAGTCTATTGATATGGGCAGGTGCCCGCTCACCACTCCAGGCGCGATCCCAGCCTGGGACTTCCACCTCCTGTGTGTCGCACACAGCGTCTGCTCCGATTGAGTCCTCGATCCAACTCACGTCCTATCACGACGGGTCAGGATCCACCCTGGCTCCGCAGTATGGTGGAAGGCTCTTCGGACTTCAAGCCTTGCTTCACAGCCGATCCGCACAGGATGACTTGTCACTTGACGCGCCGTGTCCCAAGAGAGCGAGCTCCGCCTCGCCTCTCCCTTAAGTAACCCCTCCCATGAGTCTCTGCGGTGGAACCTCCGCCCTGGGGCCGAATGGGGTTCTGGGTAACGTAGTCCTGGGGCTTTAGAAGAGACCCCACTGCATATATATATATATATATAATGATAATAAAATCTAACGGTGGTCATACACACTTTGGTAAATGATCAATCTCTTTTCTAAACAATCTATTCCAAAATGAATAGTTGATCTATAGTCAACAATCCATTTAATCGATACACCACACACATGGAAGTGGATTTCAATCGATAGGTAAAGTGGTTTTAAAGGCAAAACTTTTTTTTACCTTAAAGCATTCCCTGCATTAGTGTGAAAAAAACTTTTTACATGTTGTTGTCCTCCCCCTCCTCCCTAAACAGTTACCTGAGTCCTCAATTCAGCGCTGTGCATGGCTGAATCTCTCCCCCCCCCCTCTCTTCCTCTTCACACAGGGACTTGCTGTCAATCAAATCAAATGCTGTGAGAAGGAAGCGGGGGGCGGGGCAAAGCCACTCTGTTTGTGTCTATGGAGCACGGCTCTATAGGCACACACAGATCGGGAGTGAGCATGCACATGTGCCTCCATAGCAAGCTACTTCTGCTATGGGGGCACACATACATATATGTATATATATATATATATATATATATAAATCTCTCTCTATTAATTTCTCTCTCTGTCTCTCTCTCTATAAAAAAACGCTCTCTCGCTAAAGCTCTCTCTCTCTCTCTCTCTTTATATATAAATCTATCTCTCTTTATATATATAAATCTCTCTCTCTCTCTATAATATCTCTCTCTCTCTCTGTATATATATATATATATATATATATATATATTGTGACAGCAGGAAGGTAAAGTCACCTGGTTGCATCCAGGGGGGTAGATATATTTCGCCCAGATTCAGGCTTTACGCCGACTTATACAACTAGGTGGAGAGTTGTATAAGCCCAGCTAAGGCTAGTGGGCTCATGGATGACTCATACCTCTAGGGAGAGTGCTGGGCGTCGTGCAGACAGGGAGTTGATGAGACCATCTGAAGCTTGTCAGCTCATTTAGGCCTCTATAAGAACTCCCAGCTTCATTAGGGGTTAGCTCATGCCTGGAACCAGACCTGTGTGGACTGTCTAGGGAGAGTGAACCCCTGTGCGGTGAGACAAAGCCTGTGTGGCTATTTGCTTGGACATTTAAAACCAGGGACTTAGGGACTAGGACAGCCCTAGGCTGATCCCAGTTGTTAGTTAGGAAACCTGTATGTTTAGTCAGAGGTCAACTTGACCAGGATTTATTTTGTTTATGTTTCTTTTGCTTTGCTGTGTTTTGTCACTGTAAATAGAAAATAAACCGCACCTTTTTGATTTTGAAAACCACAACCTCCGTTTGCTGGGCCTGTTTTGTGTGGGGAGCCCATCCCGGGGGTCACACACACCCGCTGCCGAGCTAACCCCCTCACAGTTGGTGGAGAACCAGTGGCAGTTTTTTTTAAGCCAGCATGGAGGAGATACTGAAGCAGCTGGCTCTAGCAAATGCCAATCAACAGAAGACAAATGCAGGTTTGCAAAAGAGCCTTGCAGCTCATCAACAGAGCCTTGCAGCTCAACAACAGAACTTCGCAGCCCAGCAGCAAGCTCATCAACAGAGCCTTGCAGCCCAGCAGCAGACAAACGCAACTTTGCAACAGAGTCTGGAGGCTCAGCAACGAGCCCAGCAGCAATCTGAGGCCCGCTTCATAGACCTGTTGCAGAAGCAAGAGCAGAGACTACAACAACAGATGGAAGCAGTAATGCAGCAACGTCCGCAGACCAGTGAGGAAAGCCGTCCCACTAATACCGCGTCCTTTGGGGTGAGTCGTTTATTGACAAAAATGACTGGAGAGGATGATCCAGAGGTATTTTTGACCACATTTGAAAGGACTGCTGAAAGAGAAAAGTGGCCTGAGGAGCAGTGGGCTGGACTGGTGGCTCCTCTGTTAACTGGTGAATCGCAGAAAGCTTACTATGACCTAGAGCCTAACCAAGCAAAAGACTATGTGATGCTAAAAGCTGAAATATTGGCAAGGCTGGGTGTCACCCAGGCTGTCCGGGCTCAGCGTGTGCATAACTGGACTTTCCAGCTTGGAAAACCCCCCAGGTCTCAAATGTATGATCTCATTCACCTGAGCAGAAAGTGGCTACAGCCAGAGACTTTGTCCGCACCAAAGATTGTGGAACGTGTTGTAATGGATCGGTTTTTGAGAGCTCTTCCTACTGCCATCCAAAAGTGGGTAAGCCATGGAGACCCAGAGACGGCCGATGGTCTTGTGGATCGTGTGGAGAAATACTTGGCTACAGAGAACCTGACGGCCTCTTCCAGAGACACTCAGACTTTCCACCCTAAGACCAGACCATCCCCAGGGGCGGATAAGAGGATTCCAAGGGGTGAGGGTGGAGAGAGTGAGAGGGTGGGAGCTCTACCCCAAGTTTGGCGAGAACAGCCTGGGAAATCAGCGGCTCAAGAGGCGGCAAGAAGGATCGTTTGCTACCGCTGCCGGCAAGCGGGACATATTGCAGCCAATTGCCCGGTTGTGGAGGAACCCATGCAGTGTGACTTTCTGACGGGCAGACGTCAGTCGCTGTGTGCGACAGTCGCATGCACTGCCATTCGAGGAACTGAGAAACATTTATGCAAAATGTGTGTTAATGGTAGAAATGTTGTGGTATTGCTGGATTCAGGTAGCCTTGTGACCCTGATAAAGGCTGAGTTAGTTAAAACAGAGGTCTCTGGGAATAGCAAGGTAGCTGTTATTTGTGTGCATGGGGACACCCGAGAGTATCCAGTGACCACAGTGTGTTTCGAGACCCCCAAAGGTACCCTCTCTCATCCAGTGGGCTTAGTATCTCAGTTACCGCATGACGCCATTGTGGGAAGGGATTTTCCGAAGTTCTGGGAACTGTGGGATGATCCTGAGCCCCTCACTGGTGCCCCTATGTACCAGGAATGTGATAGCCAAAACTCCCCTGAGAGTGGTGAGGACTCTCCGGAATTTCCCTTATCAGTATTGGCAGGGGAGACTCAAGAAACTGGAGAGGAGCCCACCTCCTCAGACGAAAACCTACCGTCTGTGGAGTTTTCTGATCTTGAGGTTCACAGGGAAAACTTTGCCACAGAACAGTTGAAAGACCCCGCCCTAATAAAGGCACGGGAAAACGTAGTGAAAATAGATGGCGAGTTAGTGAACCCAGATAATACCTGCACTTACCCATACTTCAGCGTAGAGAAGGACCTACTGTATCGGGTGGCAAAAAGGGCAGAAGAAACCGTTGAGCAGCTTGTGGTGCCCAAACCTTACAGGAAGTTGGTGTTGGAGTTGGCCCATGGGCACATTCTTGGAGGTCATCTGGGGACAGAGAAAACCCGAGAGAGGGTATTACAGAGATTCTATTGGCCGGGGGTGATGAAGGACGTAGAAAATTATTGTTCCTCCTGCCCTGTGTGTCAGAGGTCGGCCCCGATGCCACATTTCCGTAGCCCGCTGGTCCCTCTACCCATCATTGAGGTCCCGTTTGAGAGGATCGCCATGGATTTGGTAGGTCCTATAATCAAGTCCGCTAGGGGGCACCAGTACATATTAGTTATAATGGACTATGCCACCCGTTATCCAGAAGCGATCCCTCTCCGAAATACCTCGGCCAAAACCATAGCCAAAGAGCTATCTCTTGTGTTTAGCCGGGTGGGTATTTGTAAAGAACTGCTTACGGACCAAGGTACACCCTTTATGTCCCGGGTTATGAAGGAGCTGTGTAAATTATTCAAAGTGACGCAATTACGTACATCTGTGTATCACCCCCAAACCGATGGGCTGGTTGAAAGATTCAACAAAACCCTAAAACAAATGTTGAAGAAAGTGGTGGATAGAGATGGAAAGGATTGGGACTGTCTACTTCCTTATCTGATGTTTGCTATTAGGGAGGTGCCCCAATCCTCTACGGGATTCTCCCCCTTTGAGTTACTGTATGGGAGACACCCAAGAGGGCTGTTGGATATTGCCAAGGAAACTTGGGAAAGTGAGAGTTCTCCCCACAGGAGTGTGATTGAGCATGTCGCCCTGATGCAAGACCGAATTGCACAGGCAATGCCCATCGTGAAGGAACATTTGGCCCAAGCGCAGTTAGCACAGCAGAGAGTGTACAACCGTGGAGCCAAGACCCGTACCTTTTCCCCGGGGGATAGGATACTGGTACTTGTCCCTACGGTTGAAAGTAAATTCCTTGCCAAATGGCAAGGCCCCTACGAGATAATGGAAAAAGTGAGCGAAGTGAATTACAAGGTCAGACAACCAGGAAGGCGAAAGCCCGAACAGATCTATCACGTTAATCTGTTGAAAGCCTGGAGGGATAGAGAGTCCCTAGTCGCAGACACTTGGTCACCAGCTCAAACTGGTTGCGTGATTCCTGAGGTTGGAATAGCAGCCACCTTGTCACAACCCCAACAACAGGAGGTTAAGGAGTTTGTGCTTCGCAACAAGGAGGTATTCTCTGAGCTGCCGGGACAAACATCTGGGGTAGAGCATAACATCATTACCCCGCCCGGTGAAAGGGTGAAGTTAAAACCCTATCGGATCCCAGAGGCCCGACGGGAGGCAATACGGGAGGAAGTACAGAAAATGCTGAACTTAGGGGTGATAGAGGAGTCCCAAAGTGATTGGTCTAGTCCCATCGTGTTGGTGCCTAAACCGGATGGGAGCTGGCGATTTTGTAACGATTTTCGTCAGTTGAACAAAGTTACAAAATTTGACACCTACCCCATGCCACGTATAGATGAGTTGATCGACCGGCTGGGAACAGCCCGATACATGACGACTCTTGACCTCACAAAAGGGTATTGGCAAATCCCCCTGGCCAAGTCGGCCAAAGAGAAAACCGCATTTGTAACCCCAGACGGGGCGTTCCAATATAAAAGAATGCCGTTCGGGTTACAGAATGCGCCGGCCACATTCCAGCGGAAAATGGACCAGATGCTGAGGCCCCATCGGAAGTATGCTGCGGCTTACCTGGATGACGTAATTGTCCATAGCACAGATTGGGCCTCACATCTGCCAAAAGTGCAAGCAGTCCTGGACTCTGTTCGGGAAGCGGGGTTTACGGCTAACCCCAAGAAGTGTACCATTGGGCAGGAGGAGGCCAAATATCTTGGGTACACCATTGGGAGGGGAGTAATAAAACCCCAACTCAACAAAGTCGAGGCCATCCAGAGTTGGCCACGTCCCAACAGCAAGAAGCAGGTACGAGCCTTTCTGGGAATCGCTGGGTATTATCGGCGATTCATTCCCCACTTTGCTTCTAAGGCTGTGCCCCTAACCAACCTGACGAAGGGGAAAGGGTCGGTCATGATTAAATGGACCCCCGAGGCTGAGGCAGCATTCCAATTCTTGAAACAAGCCTTATGTAGCCAGCCAGTGTTGTACTCACCCGACTTCTCTAAAGACTTTGTCGTACAAAGTGATGCGTCAGATGTGGGGTTAGGAGCAGTATTGTCCCAGGTCTGGAACGGGGAAGAGCACCCAGTCATTTACCTCAGCAGGAAGTTGAAGTCCCATGAGGTAAATTACGCCACCGTTGAAAAGGAGTGTTTAGCGGTGAAGTGGGCTCTAGATTCCCTTCGGTACTACCTGCTAGGTAGGCACTTTGACATGGTTACGGATCACGCTCCGTTAAAGTGGATGGCTCAAAACAAGGAAACAAATAGAAGAGTGAATAGGTGGTTCCTGGCCCTCCAGGAATTCAACTTCACAGTAAAGCATCGCCCTGGCGTTCAAATGGGGAATGTGGATGCTTTGTCTCGAGTACATGAATGCCTGATTGCTGGTGTTCCAACCCCGAGGTTAAAACAAGAGGGGGGGGGTATGTGACAGCAGGAAGGTAAAGTCACCTGGTTGCATCCAGGGGGGTAGATATATTTCGCCCAGATTCAGGCTTTACGCCGACTTATACAACTAGGTGGAGAGTTGTATAAGCCCAGCTAAGGCTAGTGGGCTCATGGATGACTCATACCTCTAGGGAGAGTGCTGGGCGTCGTGCAGACAGGGAGTTAATGAGACCATCTGAAGCTTGTCAGCTCATTTAGGCCTCTATAAGAACTCCCAGCTTCATTAGGGGTTAGCTCATGCCTGGAACCAGACCTGTGTGGACTGTCTAGGGAGAGTGAACCCCTGTGCGGTGAGACAAAGCCTGTGTGGCTATTTGCTTGGACATTTAAAACCAGGGACTTAGGGACTAGGACAGCCCTAGGCTGATCCCAGTTGTTAGTTAGGAAACCTGTATGTTTAGTCAGAGGTCAACTTGACCAGGATTTATTTTGTTTATGTTTCTTTTGCTTTGCTGTGTTTTGTCACTGTAAATAGAAAATAAACCGCACCTTTTTGATTTTGAAAACCACAACCTCCGTTTGCTGGGCCTGTTTTGTGTGGGGAGCCCATCCCGGGGGTCACACACACCCGCTGCCGAGCTAACCCCCTCACAATATATATATATATATATATATATATATATATATATATATGTAGCACCCTGGAGTTTAGTCAGGGAGTTCCTCACAAATTTACTTGCCAGGAGTAGTTATACTGGTTGATTCATAGCGATCTATTGATTTCTCCCTAAGTTTGGCCTTGTTGCACTTTTCTCTTCTACCACTAGGTGGCCAGGTAATTGGTGGTACTAGATATGAGAAGGACAACCCAAGGTCAGGTTATGGGTATGTGGGGTATCTCAGCCAATGGGCAGGGGTTTTCTTGAATCCCTTGGCCTGCTGGGAGAACCTACATATTTGGGTGTAGTCAGGTGATCTATGTTCTGTGCCACCTGGACGGCTGTCTGGGTGGATGTGTGTCGTATGCCCCGGGCTGTTATGCCCAAGACTGGGCCTATCTCAGGGTAGAGTGACCACATTTCCAAACTGCCATTCAGGGACCCCCCCCCCCCCCCCAAAAAAAAATATGATTTCTGACATCTTTTTTTGCAGATTTTTGGGGCAGGTGCGTATCATGAAATCAGGGGGCCTGTGTGCAAGTTCAAAAGTGGGCCCTAGGCATCAAGAAGAACAACAATATGGCGTGCAAAGCACGTCATGGTGAACAGTGGACATGTCTTAAATTGCGCTAAATATTGGCTTAAAGGGGGTGTTGTTAAAGAGAGTCTGAGATGACTTATATAGTGCAGAATGTGGTAATGTTAAATAGGGAATGCAGAGTGTATGGTGGTGAGTAGTATGTAAAGGAGAGGAGTGCGGCATGTATGGCCGGGGGTAGTTAGTGGAGAGAGGAGGAAGGGGAGTGCAATACCACCTCCTGATAGTCTGTCAGCCACTGCTATACCACCTTGGTGGTGGCGCACTCCGAAGGATGTAAGGGGGCACTCTGGAGGAAGTAAAGGGGCACTCTGGAGGCACTAAGGGGGCACCCTGGAGGTTGTAAGGGGGGATGTAAGGGGGCACTCTGGCGGTACTAACTTAGTCAGAGCCCCCTTACATCCTCCGGGGTGCCCCCTTAGTGCCTCCTTACATCCTCTGGAGTGCGCCTTACATTCTCCTCCAGAGTGCCCCCTTACATCCTCCTCCAGAGTGCCCCCTTAAATCCTCCTCCAGGGTGCCCCCTTACATCCTCCTCCAGAGTGCCCCCTTACATATTTCCTCCAAAGTGCCCCCTTACATCCTCCTCCAGAGTGCCCCCTTACATCCTCCTCCAGAGTGCCCCCTTCAGCCCGGTCCAGCCTGTGGTGTATGTCCCCATGTTATCTGTACCTGAATTACTGCAGTTCCTTGTAGGTGTCACTCACTTCCTGCAGCACATGTCCGCCTCGGTCTTTGCGGTGAAGTGCAGGGAGGAGGGGGGAGGAGAAGATCCTGGACTGGAGTCTGGACACTGCATGCTCCTCTTCGGTCAGACTGACAGACTCTGCCACTTCTGCTTTCTCATGCCATCGCCGGACCCTCCACCTGTCACTTGAGCAGTAGCAGCAGTCGGGCACATCCATTCCAAGCTGAGAGGGCGGGCTGACAACACAGCGGGGCGCATGGGCTGACAGTCACTGGAGAGTGAAGATCACACCAGACCAGTCCCTGCTAAATGCCGATGGGCGCCGGAGGAGGAGGGGCGGGGGGTGCCGAGGTGGGTGCATAGAGTTGTTGTGCAGCACTAAGCGTGGGCTTCGCTCCTCCTGACCTGTCTGAAAAGGAGGAGCACTCTGCAGGGGGCGGGAACACATGACGTAATTGGTTGCTAGCATGTTGGTGGTCCTAGCAACCAATGACAGCTCTCAGCAGAGATGTGCCCCATCAAATGCAGCCACTGTGCCCCATCAAATGCAGCCACTGTGCCCCATCAAATGCCACCACTGTGCCCCATCTAATGCCATCAGTGCCCCATCTAATGCCGCCACTGTTCCCATCATATGCAGCCACTTGCGCCCCATCAAATGCAGTCACTTGTGCCCCATCAAATGCAGTCACTTGTGCACAATCAAATGCAGTCACTTGTGCCCCATCAAATGCAGCCCCTGTGCCCATCAAATGCAGCCACTTGTGCCCCATCACATGCACCCACTGTTCCCCATCAAATGCAGTCACTTGTGCCCCATCAAATGCAGCCACTGTGCCCATCAAATGCCGCCACTGTGCCCTAACAAATGCTGCCACTGTGCCCCATTAAATGCAGTCACTTGTGCCCTATCAAATGCAGCCACTGTGCCCGTCAAATGCCGCCACTGTGCCCCAACAAATGCTGCCACTGTGCCCCAACAAATGCTGCCACTGTTCCCATCATATGCAGTCACTTGTGCCCCATCAAATGCAGCCACTTGTGCCCCATCACATGCGCCCACTGTTCCCCATCAAATGTCGCCACTGTGCCCATCAAATGCCATCACTGTGCTTGTCTAATGCCATCACTGTGCCCCATCAAATGTCGCCACTGTGCCCGTCAAATGCCATCACTGTGCCCTTCAAATGTCATCACTGTGCCCGTCAAATGCTGCCACTGTGCCCATCAAATGCCATCACTGTGCCTGTCAAATGCTGCCACTGTGCCCGTCTAATGCCATCACTGTGCCCATCAAATGCCATCACTGTGCCCCATCAAATGCTGCCACTGTGCCCGCATCCCATCATATGCAGCCACTGTGCCCCCAACCCCCCCTTACCAGACCAGCTCAGGACACAAGCACTCCTCCTCCTTTTCACACCAGCTCTGGGGCCCAGGTGTGACTGGGTGGCGGACACCATGCCAACCCCCACCCCACCCCCCACCTATAGCAACAACTCACCTAGGTCTCCTGGACACCCCTGTTGCCTTATCACAAGCCGCCCCCCCCGGCCCGTTACCGCACTAGCTCATTGCCATGGCGAGCGGCTCTGCCTCTGTTACACCCGGGTGGCAGCTTAAGGGAACACACAGCCGCGCCATCCATGCCGCGCCGCCCGGGCGGAGAAGGTGAAAGGCAGAGCGCACAGTACTGGGAGGGGAGGACCCGGAGCCGGAAACAGAGCCAGGCAGACACAGCTGACTCCTGTGACATCACTCGTTGCTAGATGCCAAGCGGGGCTGGCCCTAGCAACCAGTCCAGGAAATGCAGTGGCTGCAGTGGCTGACAGGTTGTGTCCTCTATTTCATTCCGGGACACTGTATTGTCCGCAATGAAGGTGCCCGGGACCTGGGACATACATTGTAATTGCGGGATAGTCCCGGGCAATCCGGGACATGTGGGCACCCTATCTCAGGGGCGTCTGGCTGCTACGCTGTCTAAGGGCCTATCCAGAAGCAAGAGAGCAGCTCAGGGTTGGGATTGCGGCTTGCAGTCCAACCAGAAGTGACAGTTCTGCCTGCCGGAGAACCTGTGAGTGGTCAGAGGTAGAAGAGAAGCTGTCGCCACTAAGGAATCAATCACCTTATTACCAGGGACCACAGTGAGTAACTGAAGCAAGTACCGGAGCAGCATTCTCACGGGCACGGTGGAGAATCGGGAAACTTTAGGTGGTGATCAAGTCAGGGACCCAGCCAGCGGAGGTGACGCTTGCAAAGCAGCCTTGTGAGTCAAGCCAGGGACTGAGCAGGCCAGCAGGGGAGAATCTTGAGAAGTATCTGGTGTGCCAAGCTAGGGACCCAGAAGGGAAGTGGGGGTGACACTTGAGGAAGATACCACCGCAAAGATTGGAGTTGCTCAAGGGATTTGGAGTTAGTGAATCAGAGGGTCTAATGAGAGACCGGGAGCTCAGTGGTGAAGAACCACGAGGAGAAGTTGTAGTGAAGCTGAAGGAACTGTTACGTTTACGTTAGGAACTGTTAAAGACTGTTGCCATAGGAGACATCCATTTTTTTTTATTTGGGGTGGAGTTCCCCTTAAAATCCATACCAGACCTGAAGGGCCTGGTATGCTTGCCCTAAACACGGGGAGGGTGCTTTGGGGTAACCCCCAAAGCACCTTGTTGATGGGGACAAGGGCCTCGTCCCCACAACCCTGGCCCGGTGGTTGTGGGGGTCTGCGGGTGGGGTGCTTATCGGAATCTAGAAGCCCCCTTTAACAAGGGGGCCCCAGATCTCGCCCTCCCTATGTGTATAGGATAAAGAAACGCCCCCCCTTTCCTGGCCTGCCAGGCTGCTAGCTCGTATAAGGGTCTGGTATAGATTTTGGTGGGGACCCCATGCCAATTTTTTTTATTTTGGCATGGAGTTCCCCTTAAAATCTATGCCAGACCCAGACCCAAAGGGCCTGGTATGGATTTTGAGGGGCACCCCATGCATTTTTTTTATCATTCCCGTCATAGGGTTTCCCGTAACTATAATGCACTATGATATACTCTGCCCTGACTGCATCTGCACTGTATATATAGTCTACACTAAATGCACTGTATATATATATATATATATATATATATATATATATATATATACATATATATATATATACTAGGGCTGTTACTGATTAAAATTTTATTGTTCGATTCATCTGTCTTTTTTTAAATCGATTAATCGACTAATTTTGATTAATTATAACGCACATACAGATCCAACTACTTATAGCTGATCTCCTTGCAGGCTGATTCCCAATGCAGCTACCAACCACTGGAAAAATGGATAGCAGGATACAAAAAACACACAAAGGCAGCGCTCGATGGGAATAGCATTAAAACTTTTATAGTCTTCAAGTAGGTAACAAAATAAATATTGCACTGGAGATAAAATCTATGTAGCTACATAAACTGTAAAAATGGTGCGAGTGATACCAAACAGCAGCAAAAGCAGTCATAAAAACATGTAGCTAAGTATGATACTGGTATAAAAATGAGTACAACGATACCACTGCTGAATCCAGATGAGGAGGGGTTAACATCAGTCCGTCGGCATGTAGATGTCCCGTGAAGGGAACTATCACAACTCCCAGTGGATGGCTGTAGAATCCCAGGTTGATAGAGGGAAGTGTAACAGCCCTTGCGTGTGGCAGATAGTAAGGTCCCGCCGGCATGCAGATATGAAGGCACAGCAAAGGAGCCCTTCAGATGGACAAGGCAAGCCCCACCGGTGTCCATGACCTCACCAGATCTCCGACAGAACTCCCTAAAGACCCGGAAGACGGCGGAGAGGTGAGTACCGATCAAAATAATTTTGATCGATCAAAAAAATGAATCTATTAATCGCGGAATTAATAGTTAATTTCCACAGCCCTAATATATACTACATGGTATATATATTTATTAATGTAAAACTACAATTTAGCCTCTAGTAAACATATGTGATGTATGGCACCATAGTACCTTCATCCAAAACATTTAAGATATAAAGATCAGACTTATTTGAATATATATACTTATTTGGCCCCCAACCAAAATTCCGAAAAGTGGGGGCTACTGGACTATCTCGGTACAAGTTAGAAGGGTAAAGTCAAAGATAAAAACATATGTAGAAAAATAGAAAGAATTTTATTAATACACAATCAATAAAAAATACAAAATCATATACAGCTTAAAAACATATAGGGGTTGATTTACTAAAGGAAAATCCACTTTGCACTTGAAAGTGCACTGAAAGTGCACATGGAAGTGCAGATGCTGTACATCTGAGGGGGACATGCAAGGAAAATAAAAAACAGCATTTTAGCTTGCACATGATTGGATGATAAAATCAGCAGAGCTTCCCCTAATTTCAGAGCTTCCCCTCAGATTTACAGCGATCTACAGTGACCGCACTTCCATGTGCACTTTCAAGTGCAAAGTGGCTTTTCCTTTAGTAAATCAACCCCATAGTGGCAATCCATACATATCACCAAGATAGCAGTCCCCAAAAGGGGAAAGTCACAATGGGATTGTAGGTCGCAAAAAGCATCTCGACTAGTTTTGCGGGCTAATGCCGCTTCATCAGGAGAGTATCTGTGATTTAATTACCAAGTTAATCAGACAACTATACATTAGCATAGTGCAAACAAACAATGAAACAATATAACAATATACATGGGGAGAAAAGAAGCATTGCTGCTTACCTAAAACCCTTGCCAATCAGGGACAACAGACGCCACCAAACAAAAGGGTCCCCTGCGGCGACTAGGGGGTGGATGTATCAGAAATGGACTAGCTGTCTAGATAAATACTATAAAATAGTAAAAATAAATAAATAATTGATTTGAATAAAAATGGCCCATAATGGGTGGGGGGCGGGAGTGAAGAAACACCAAAGGGGGGGGGGGAGGGGGAGACACAAGTTAGTGATAGGTGTCTAAGGCTGGTGAATAGCTCAGCAAACCAATATCAGAACAAACCAAAATAAGACCCCCGAGTGAAAGGGGGAAAGAGAAAAAGGAAGAAGGGGGAGGGGGGAAAAGCAGAGGGGAAGAGAGGAGGGAATTGAGGTATTGTTGTAAAGTGAGGTTGGTGTGGGGATGTGTCATTGACAAAGTGAAATAATTAATAGGAAATTGTGAAAAGAAAAAAGGGAGGAGGGGAAGAAAGGTGAAAAGAAGAAATGATAGGGGACTCAGACCGGAAAAGGTAAGGAAAGGGGGTTGGATTGGAATGTGAAGAAGAGGAAGGGGGGGAGGGAGAAGGAGGGTGGAAACAGGGAAAGGGGGGGAGGGAAGAGAAAGAGGGGGGAGAGGAGGAAGGGGGGAAAAAGGGGGGAAAAGGAGAAATGAAAAAGGGGATGGGGAGGGGAGGGGAGGGAGGGGAAGGGGGAAGAAAGAGGAGAAAAAGCGAGGAATGGGCAATGGACATGGAGGGGAGAAAAAAGGAACTTGTGTCTCCCCCTCCCCCCCCCCCCCCTTTGGTATTTCTTCACTCCCGCCCCCCACCCATTATGGGTCATTTTTGTTCAAATACATTTTTTCTCTATTTTTACTATTTTATAGTATTTATCTAGACAGCTAGTCCATTTCTGATACATCCCCCCCTAGTCGCCGCAGGGGACCCTTTTGTTTGGTGGCGTCTGTTGTCCCTGATTGGCAAGGGTTTTAGGTAAGCAGCAATGCTCCTTTTCTCCCCATGTATATTGTTATATTGTTTCATTGTTTGTTTGCACTATGCTAATGTATAGTTGTCTGATTAACTTGTTAATTAAATCACAGATACTCTCCTGATGAAGCGGCATTAGCCTGCAAAACTAGTCGAGATGCTTTTTGCGACCCACAATCCCATTGTGACTTTCCCCTTTTGGGGACTGCTATCTTGGTGATATGTATGGATTGCCACTATATGTTTTTAAGCTGTATATGATTTTGTGTTTTTTATTGATTGTGTATTAATACAATTCTTTCTATTTTTTCTTCATATGTTTCTATCCTTGACTTTACCCTTCTAACTCGTACCGAGATAGTCCAGTAGCGCCCACTTTTCGGAATTTTGGTTGGGGACCAAATAAGTATATATATTCTACACTGACTACACTGTATAGATATATATACTATATACTATATATATATATATATATATATATATATATATACTAAACTGCCTGCATGCGACTAACTAACCATTAATCCACATTGCAGACTATACACAGCCGTCGTGTAAGCAGCCTTGTGTGGGGTGTGGGCTTAGCCCCCTGAGCCATGATTGGCCAAAGGCACCCTGCCTTTGGCCAATCATGACTCTCACAGAAGATCACACTGTGATTGGCCAAAGCATGCAGGTCAGGTGCATGCTTTGGCCAATCAGCAGCCGTCAATGCCTTGCGATCTCGCAGTGTATTATGGGGCACTCCGTGGCACTCTGCGAACACTCTGCGAACAAGCATACACCCGATGTTCGCGTTAAACTTATGTTCAACTCGAACATGAAAAGATATAATAAAATATTTACAAAAATGTTAGGGGTGTACTCACTCTTGTGAAATACTGTATGTATATACAGTGGAACCTTGGTTTATGAGTAACACGGTTAACGAGCGTTTTGAATAACAAGTGTAGCGGCCTCACCCCATCTCCTTTGTCTAGGGTTATGTCACACGACAGGGTGAGATGCGCTACGACCCATGTCCTCCCCATAGCTGTGGGTGAGGTGAAGGCCAGTACCAGATATTTCCTCGGGCCTATGTGCTTTTGTCTAGAATCAAGTCCCGCTGTGTCAACACTTCCCTCTGCTCCCATTAACCAGAGTTCCACACACCGATCACCGTCCAACTCTTGCTTTATTGTACATCTCACAATAAACAGTGCTTCAGTAGCCAACTGGTTGCGACTTGATAACATTTTGATACGGGGAATGAGCAGGTCGAGGCACTATCCTGGTAATTAGCTAAACCACTGCGATCTCGCCAGCGGTTACTATAACATTACCTAGAAAGGACTTAGAATTTGAGAGTCTCTACCAGTGACTCAAGAGAACGTAGATAGGAGTACCTTCGCTGCGCTGCGGCCCCTATCAGGGGAAGATGTCCCTCCAAGGGAGTTACCAGAGGTCCATCTGTCACCGGGTTGATGCTGCTCCAGACTCTCCGGACGGGTAACCTCCCCGGCCTCCTCACCTCAGACATGGGCCCCATCCACCTCAGGGACCATCGGACTTCTCCACCCTCGCGGGATCCAGTCGAAGTCACTGGACCCCAGGCCTCCTAGTTTAGTACCTCACCCCAGGCTGAAGGTGCCTGGGATGGACTCCAACTCCATTCCGATCAGGCCTAGGGCGCCTGGGCCGGAATCCGGAACCGCCCGCACCCAGGCCTAAGGTGCCTGGGCGCGTGAAGAAGATCCTCCTGAAGACCTCGTGGTTAGGGCGTCTCCCCCTTTTATCTCCTCCCATCGATACCACGGCAGGTTCCCCGCCCTCGCCGTACCATCTCCGGAAAGGGACAAAAAGGGTAGCACTGTAATGGCAAATCTACCTTGAGCCTCCAGGTACCCCGCCACCCAGAGGCCAAGGAGATTATTACACCATCCAATCCTCCACGAACACAAATGGTCCACTATTCCCATACTTACACACCTGAGTGTCCCACCTAAATTTAGAGACCCCGCTACACAAGCAACTTTTTATTTTTTAATTCTGACTCGGTTTGCGAGTGTTGTCTTGTAAAACGAGCAGGATTCATGCTAATGGGGTGTGCAGTACCGCATTTGGCCAGAGGTGCGTGGGCACCGGTGACACTCGAAACGGTTTGGAGCCGCTCCGAGTCGTTTGGACATACTCGGAATCACTCGGAAATACTGTGAAATACTCAGTTCCCGAACCTTTCCGAGGGTTTCCGAGCTGACCCTGAGTATTTCCGAGGCTCTCCGGCGCCCCCCCACCTCTGGCCACATGCGGTATTGCATGCCATAGAAGTCAATGCAGAACAAATTATCTTTATTTCCATTGACTTCTATGGGGAAA